>CM061263.1:30292500-31637500 GCA_030848825.1 Tadarida brasiliensis | reverse complement strand
TCATATTTATAGTGGCCCTACCTCTTGATTTCTTATCTTGAATTTTAACTGCGTTTTATATGTACTTTTAAAGTTGCTTCAAGTCTCTTTGGGAACAAGGCCAGAGATAGCTAATAATTAAACAATTATCAGCAAGGAAGAGGCAGCATTGAAGAATAGTGTTGCATAAAAACCTAACTTGTGGTCTCGACTTTGCTCCTAGTGATATGTACGACCATAAGGCCAAAATATTAGCTCTCTGGACCTCAGTTTTCTCTTTAATAACACAAGGGAGCTGGATTAGTCAATCGCAGAGAATTCTTTCATCTCCGAATCTTATGACTTCATCCCATTTTTCTCTATTGAAAGTTATAACTTTTATTTCCAGTGGGAACTATATACTACTGGTACCTGTTTTATGTGACAAATGCAGACGATATCAGAACATTAAAATGTACATATCATTAAAGGTATATTTCAAAAATTAGTACACTCGATGGGTTTCCATGAAAATAAATCCCGTGCGAGCGTGAAAACACCTGCACATAGTATATAATGAGAAAATATTAGTGGTGTCAAATTTTCAGTTACTGTAATTTGCTCTGTTTTACTGTTCACTGCAGCGTCTTCTTAGGAGGCCGTATCGAGCAGTAGAAAGAATATGATGTCACAGTGAGGACTGGATTCAAATCCAGCCCTACCGTAAAGCAGCATGTGGTTCTTATAAATTAGAATTAGAAATTGGGAAATAGAATAATAGGTTCTCAATAACTAGTTTTTTTACCTTGATGCTTCTAACTTACTTTTACCAAATAATATTTCACTAACTTGGTTTTTACACAAGATATATATATCTCAATAATATCTCCTGCTAAATAGATATTCAGAATGTGACTCAGTATACCTTGCCATATATAATTTATCCAGGAAATAATTCAAGAAGTCATCTCACAACATCTTGAGTCTTCACAATAAATGCCTGGAATCAACATAGTTTAATTCAGTCTATGGTGACATTTAATCAAAAATAACTGGCAAATGCACATGTAGTTTATTATATGCAAGGATATGAATAAACAAACACACACAGTTAAAAAAAAACACAGATACATTTATATGCATGTGTACATGTATGCATATATATTAGTAGTAAATTTAAAATATTTCTGTTCACTTGTCACATTGATTCACTAATAACATTCACTAGCAATAGTTACCTTCATGCAGTAATAACATTTACTGCTTTTCTACTTATAAAAGGTTACACAGTCATAGTAGAAAATTTAGAAAATTGAAAGGGATGAAGAATAACATCGTCTCATATCTTACTATTCTCTCACTATTTTAAGAGAAAATATTTTAATACTTTGGTGTGTAGCCAGCTGTACAATTTTTCACACATATGTGCAAGTGATATATAGCATACACTTTATATTATAGGCACATTTGAGCAGGTTAAAGGAAAGTAACTGGGAAGAATCCTAATGTTTAATATTTGGCTTTTTTATTTAATATAGTGTGCCTTTTTACCTGTCTTTAAAATTTCCTTTAAGATACTTTAAGCTTTCTTGTGTTCAGTTTTATGGATAGAGTTTCATATAATAAATCATCAGATGTTTAGATTGTTTCTTAAATTTTTTTTAAAATTATTTTTTTCCTTTATTGATTTTTAGAGAGAGAGGAAGTGAAAGGGAGACAGAGATAGAAACATCGATGACAGAGAACATTGATTGGCTGCCTCCTGCATGCCCCCACTGGGGATCGGGCCCACAACCTGGGCATGTGTCATGACTAGGAATCGAACTGGCAACCTCTTGGTGCATGGGTCGACACTCAGCCGCTGAGCCAACACTCAGCCACTGAACCACACCGGCCGGACTTAAAATTTTTATATTATAAATACTATAATATAATATGGACTTTATGAACAAACAAATTCTATAATCTGGGTCAGAATAAATTCACAGGAGCAAAAATTAATTAGGCAAAGTATATAACAAGTTAAAGGCTCATGTTATATATTGCAAAATGCTCTCCAGAAAAGTTATACCACCTGTTCTCACACCAGAAATGTAAAAACAATGCATTCCCTCACATTCACGCTAACATTAGGAATTATTTCAAAAAAAACCCTTGTCACTTAAGGGATGAAAGATGATATCTCATAATAATCTAATTAGCATTCATTTGCTTACTAGTGGCCCTTTGCTATTTCTTCTTTTAGGGAACTGCCTGTTTATGCCCTTCATCCATTTTTCTATTAGGGCAGGCTTACTTGTTTTATGCATGTTCTACACAGAAAATTAAAACATCATTCAAGTGCTAAACCCATGCTAAATTCTGTTATGATGCAAAGTAATTGTAGGTTGTTAATGCTATTTACAAATCGTATCTTATTTTATTTCACCATTGAAATAAAAAGTTGCACTCACAATTAAGTCTGCCTCCTCAGTAGAACTCAGTCAAGTAAGACAAACACTCCTAAATTTTGACTCTAAAACTGTTCATATTCTTATGGCTGCAAAATACTATTCTAGTATCATTATTAAAGCACCTAATATATTTCTGTGTTCGCTTCATTTATTACATGCCATAATAGGACTGCATATTTCCAGTTCTGGTTATGCACAATTAGCACTTAGTTATTGTCTTGTCACTTCAACCCCAACAAGACAAACTTCTTCAGTGCAGGAAGTCAACTCATCTTCATCAGCCAAGCAAAGCAGGCACATTGTGTTCCTCTCAATACAGAAACTTTTCAATATAGGAGATTCTGCTTTTACTTTGACATTTCTTTAAGAAGTCCCCTTTAAGAAAGCCATATGCCACATGAGCCTAGACTTTCAGTAGTATTGTAGCTTTTCAAGTGAAACCCAAGGCATATAGGGAATTTATAGGCACTTCCCATTAAGCAAACTTACTGACATCTGAAATTGTGGTATTATCCACGCTTGTGAATTTTATTTAGCATTCATTTTCAATCAAAATATTTTTAAAGCATAATAGTTCTGACTGTTTAAAAAATTTAGCAATAATGACCTTTCGGAATTGGTTATCCCTTGGACACACCCTCTCTGTCCTTTTTACAGGGGTATGACTAAAAATGTCCAGTCCTGAATTAAAAATCTAAAAGCTTCTCTATTTTGTTTTTTAATATATAATTTTAAAAAATTATTTTCTTTATTGATCTTAGAGAGAGAGGAAGGGAGAGGGGGAGAGATATAGAAACATCGATTGGCCGCCTCCTGCATGCCCTCCACCGGGGATTTGGCCCATAACCTGGGCATGTGCCCTGACGGGGAATTGAACCCGTGACTTCCTAGTGCATGGGTGGACACTCAACCACTGAGCCACACTGACTGGGCGGAAAGCTTCTCTATTTTGAAAGGAAATCAGAAGAAGCTTATTTGGGGTGTCTTGTATAATAACTTGAATCTCATTCAGAATTGGAAAATTCTATGTAATAGTTAATTTCTGAAAGGTGAATAAGCCTTTCCCCCTTAGAAAATTCTATAAAACTAAATGATGGTTTTATAAGAAAAGGAAAAGACGTGCTTGTTTGTAATAAAATTGCCTCAAATATGTACAATTGTATAACATTTCAGTTTTCTTTCATTAAAGAGTAAAAGCTTTGTGCTTGGCTCTGTAGGAACAGAGGGAAGTAAAATCGAGTTTCTCTTTTAAAAGTATTCAGAGCTAGAGGAGAGATGGGACCTCAGAGACCCACAGGATAGTGTAATTGATGCTAAACAGATCCATCCCAATGGAAAAGAGGTCCATCCTGGAAGTCTTAGGGAAGCATCACAGGCTGATGTGCTGGGTTTCATAAACTACCTCCCTAAAACTGATTGGGATATAGGAAGTATGTCTGGTGGGGAAGAGGGGCGGATGAGAAAGCCAAGAAGCAGTAAGGAAAGAAATTTCCAGAGAGATGGAGGAGCATGAAAGGCATAGGGGTGTGAAAGCATCTAATATGTTTAGGAAATACAAAGTAGTGTGGCCCGGCCAGTGTGGCTCAGTGGTTGAGCGTGGACCCATGTACCAAGAGGTCGCCGGTTTGATTCCTGGTCAGGACACATGCCCAGGTCGTGGGCCCAATCCCCAGTGGGGGCATGCAGGAGGTGGCCAATCAATGTTCTCTCTCATCAATGTTTCTATCTCTCTCTCCTTCTCCCTTACACTCTCTAAAAATAATCAATAAAAGAAAAGAAGTTTTTTTAAAGTAGCTAATTGTGCTCAGCGATTAGATGAGGAGTTTGTAGGGAGGGAAGTGGGGAATAGAGTGAGGAGCAGGAAATACAATTGTAAAGGTAGAGAGTTAGTGATTGAAAGTCAAAATGAATACAAATTTAAATTACTGCACCTAAAATACCTTTGATATTTAAAGCTATTTGACCCTGGAATAAGTCTATCTTAACCAATATTTAATGACCACCCACCTCTAGCGATAGTACAATGTATGGTGGCGTTTGTGAGGTTTCAGAAGAAATAAAACTCACGGTCATTTAACTCAGCACTACTGACCAGATTGGGGAACCTGTCACACACTCATGAGAACATCTGAAATGCCAAAGTAAAGGAATGATATAAATAAGTGCTTTGGGAAAGATTGGAATGAGTTAATGGTCAAGGAACACTGATAGAAGAAATGGAAACTAAAGGATTTTTAGAATTTAGGTTAGATGGTAAAAAGGAAGAAATATCCCTGGCTAGGTAACATTTTAAGCAAAGATGAAAAGATTATCATTGGCAAATAATGAAAATACATTCTTTTTTTCTACTTTATAGATGTGGAAACTTACTTTCAGAGGTGTTAAGGAATTTACCAGAGGTGTGAATGTATCTGTGCATTTACATAGCTTAAGATTAGCGCAACCAAGATGCAAATGCACATTCATGTGATTCCACATTCTGAGCCTGTTTTGTGTTTTTTTTTATCATTATATTGCATTATTCAGACATTTTATTATTGCTTTTGCTATTAATAATAGATAATTTTTGTATGGGGCCGATTTGATATATCAAGCATGATACTGGACACTTTATTATATCTTTCCTTTTTATTGAATTTATTGGGTGACACTGACTAACAAAATTATACAGGTTTCAGGTGCACAATTCCACACACATCATCTGCACACTGCATTGTGTGTTCACCACCCCAAGTCAAGTCTCCTTCCGTCACCATGTATCCCCCCTATATCCTCCTCCACCTCCTCCCTCTCCCCATCCCCACCCCGGCAATCACCACACTGTTGTCCGTGCCCATGAGTTTTCTCTCTTTTCTTTTTTGCTCAGTCCGTCCACCACCCCTCACCCCCCCGCCCCGAAGCCCCTCCGACAGCTGTCAGACTGCTCTCCATCTATAAGTCTGTTTTACATGTACTAATTCATTTAATATTCAAAATAACCCATAAGTAGGTATTATTATTGGTCTCATTTTACAGACGAGGAAACTGAAGCACAAAATATTTAAGTAGCTAATCCAATATTACACAGTTAAAAATGGTAGACTCAAGATTTGAACCCTGGCAGTCTGGTTTTAATCTCTGGACCCAGAGCAGGTATGAGGGCTCTTTCAAGAGGGGACTTTTATTTTCTGACGACATGGATATAAACATGATTCGATACAGTTGTGTTACAGTAAGGTAGACTTTGAACACTTTCTAGCAGGACTCAGAGTGTGTGTAGTGTAACTTGGTGCAGAAAAGATTGTTATGAATGAAATGTGAAATGACAAGTGGGCTGTCATTGGGAAAATGACAGTAAATGTGTACCCATTTCTGTAGCGATGGGACAATGAGTATATAATCTGCACCTCTTACTGAAAACAAAGTTCAGTATCAAAATCTCCATCTTTTAGTAACTGAGGTTGCTAAATAGGAAAGTAAGAGACATTGGACATAGGGATTGGATCCCCCTCTTTTTAAAGTGTTATGGAAATGGAAATTAATTTTAATTGACAGTCACTAACCTCAGGGAAATAAGATGACTAAGTTAACATGTGGAGGCTTCTTAGCAGAGGCTTTTGATAACCTGTTCAAAAGTACTCTAAGCCCCATATTTTATAGGGATGATTTATCAATTACACTTATTTTCTGTGCTTTTCAACTGTATAAGGCCACATGGATTCAACTAGAATCACTCCAAAATATCTAGAAATTAAATCTGTTATTAATTCCAAAACATCACGATTAGATGGTTTGAAAATCTATTTAGGCATCTTTTTATTCCTTAATTTTTTTAAATGAAGGAAAAATTAATTGAACTGACTCTATCACAAGTAATGATGATTACATTACAAAAAAAAAAAGATTATCAGTTTACTTTCAGGAATTTTCGCCTACCTATTAATATACTAACAGTATTCTCTGGCCATCAGTGCTTTTAAAATACTTTTTCTTCAAGTGCTAAATCTCACAAGGAGCTGGTTGTATAGCATTGGAAATGAGCCTGCTTTACAAAGTCACAGTTATGGGATCACTTTGTTAAGTGTCTAATGTCTGCATTGCTGTTTCATCTCTTCATGTTTATATATATGGAACATTTTAAAGGAGGGTACCAATTTTAATTGCATCCCAACCATAATGTGCTCTTAACCATCGCTTTGCAGGCTGTTCTGTTTGAGTCGTATGTGTAATTGTGACATTCCTCACCCATGCTCTGTTTCATCATGACCTTTAAGTATAAATTGAAATGCACATAAAATGTACTTTATCCAGTTGACAATATATTAGTAACAAAATATTCAGGTAGGAATATTTCAGATGAATTCCATTTATATTACCAACATCTCATTGAATGGTAGGCAGGCCTTTTTAAGTTACAAAAAGGAATAAGCGGAACTCAAAAAAATCTATATAACTCTGTAGCCTCATGCTTTACTGCCTCCAGGTAAAAGCACGAGCCTTGAATCCGGAGAAACCTGATTCCACTCCTTCCTGTACCATGTACATCCTAGCTGTGAAGCATTGGGCAGGTATTTAAATTTGGGAGGAAGCCTCAGGTTTTTCATCTGAAGAAAAGCAATGATAATATCCGTGATCTAGGTTGGATGAAAGGAATCATTTGATCACATGTATGCATGCTTAGCATTAGCACATGGTAAATACTTTATGAAACGTGGCTATTTTCATTACTGACATTTGAGCCATTGAGGTAAGGCTTTACATATTTCATTTCTCCCCTTTACCACAAACTTACATAAGCGAGTGATATCACAGATAAGAAACACTGAAGTTTCATTTTAATATCATAAGTGGAAAGTTGAAATTGAAACCTATTTGTTGCTGTATTTCTTGTTATAACATCCCTAACAGTCCACTGCTGTAGCTGTTTTACCCAGATGACTAACTCAGGAAAAGTATGAAGTGTACCTTATACATGGCACTGGGTAGGTGATAGCAGCAGGACCAGACCCCCAGGCTCTTGGTTCACTGCCTTTTCTCACTGTAATTACCCTGAGTTTATGAATCTACAAATAAAAATTATCTAAATTTCAAGGCTTCTGAAGGTAAGAATGATGTGATATGACATTAAAAACAAACAAACACCCAAACATGTTTTACTTGATAGTGAATAAAATTTGGAGGGATTGTTAAAAATTATGTTGAAAAATTAAAGCAAAATTTTAGACAATATGGAGTTGAAAGAGTATTTCCAGTTTAGTTGGTTTTTAGAAAAAAAGGATTGAGTAATATCAGCTGGAGCATGAGTGTTTTATTGAATTTATTTATTTTTGATATGATATTATAAGCTTCTTAGTTCAAATTAATTTAAATAGTAATATAAATAGAAAATTGTAAACAGTAATCACATATATTCTTCATGCTGTTTTATATAATCTCAAAAATGTTAAGTATTTCAATTGGCTATTAGGCCTGTCCTTTTCCTCAACGTCTTAGTAATCAGGATAATCTACAAAAACCGGTTTATTCCAACACCACTTATTAAGCACAATATTTAAACTTTACAGTTTGTAACCAATAAAAAGATGCACTTCAAGTCCAAACATGAATGTTCATTGTGTCCAATGGCCTTGACCACAAACAACTCCAGGATTTCAAGATCAGCACATAGTCTGTACTTTCAATCAACATCATCAGCAGGCAGTAATCCCAGGGAAAAAAAGTAAATGCCACAAATAAACAGAGCAATCTTCTTTAAGAGGAAAGCTAATTCTTTTCAATCTACTTTTTTTATTACACCATTTTCCCCTCTATCTACTTAAGCTAGAATAAGGATAAATTTCCAAAGCTACCCAGTTGGAAAATAAATAGGTTCACTGTTTGTCTAGCATTCCAATCTTTGCAAATGTAAATCAGTCCAACTGCTCCTCATTTAAACTTTCAACTTCACAAAACATTCAAGGGTGGCTTTCACTACACAATTTAATCTATCCACTAAGATTTCTGCTTGAACATCATTCCAAATTGACTATCTGATAAAGAGAGACCACTATCAAAGGTCAGTGAGGTCAACTTTTATAATTACAAGTAGTTTTACTGGGTCAACTCTACCAGACACTGCTGTTTGAAGGTTAAATTGTTACAATTAAAAGTATATACAGATTTCCCCAGAGTTACTTTATTGTTAAATGTACCGGAAACAGCACAAGCATTTGTTTCTGACCTTAATTGTGTCCAAAGTGTCACCACTGGGAAATTATACAAAAAGAGCACTTATTTTGTTTTATGGAATAAAAAAATAATTAGCTACTGGGCACTAGTTTATTTATCACATCCATATTAAGAATTTTATTCAGGTTATACCCTTTGGTTTAATTGAAATTGCTCCAAGAAATGACATTGACTATTTTATAGTTGATGAACGTGCCACAAACAAAGGAATATGGTCCAGCATCAAAGTCTGGTGCTAAAACAACTTTGACTTCGGGATGATCGCCTCCAAATTACTAGAATTTAATCACATTTAATACCAAAGAGCAAAGGGAAGCTTTAAATGGAAAACTTTAAAATAGGCTTTTTTAAAAATTGTTTGATTTATTATAATACCTTTTATTCTTTTGGTAAGGTGGATAAATGGCCTATCATGGAATCTTCCACAATTATTGCAGTAAAATATCATTTGTTCTTATTTACTGAATGTATATATAGATCAGTTCT
This sequence comes from Tadarida brasiliensis, assembly GCA_030848825.1. Lineage (NCBI taxonomy): Eukaryota > Metazoa > Chordata > Mammalia > Chiroptera > Molossidae > Tadarida > Tadarida brasiliensis. Next base: position 31,628,396 of record CM061263.1, on the reverse strand, counting down.
TTTTTCTTTCCAATGTGGTAAAATAAAAATAAAATCACCTTTGCTGCCCTATGTGTTTTTCCTTGATATTCCTATTTTACATATATATATATATGAAGGTAGGATTTCAAAGTTTGTGTACATTGTTTTAGTGTTGACAATAAAGGCAACTTTCTAAGCCAAGCTTCTAATTTCAGGGAATTATCATGTGAAAGTATTATTAGGAAAAGAAAACTTCAAATCTATAGATCTGAGTGAAATGGTCTTAACACATTTTTTTTTAAATATTTTCAGATTTTGTGTTGGAGATAAATTTTTCCTAAAGAATAACATGATCCTTTGCCAGACGGACTACGAGGAAGGTTTAATGAAAGAAGGTTATGCACCCCAGGTTCGCTGATCTATCAACATCACCCCATTAAGAATACAAAGCACTACATTCTTTTATCTTTTTTGCTCCACATGTATATAAGAATTGACACAGGAACCTACTGAATAGCGTAGATATAGGAAAGCAGGATGGATATATGAAATAAAAGGGGGACTGCATCTGTATGTAGTGAAATGGCCCCAGTTCAGAGTTGAATGTTTATTATTAAAGAAAAAAGTAATGTACATATTGCTGGATTTTTTGCTTGCTATTCGTTTTTGTGTCACTTGGCATGAGATGTTTATTTTGGACTATTGTATATAATGTATTGTAATATTTGAAGCACAAATGTAATACAGTTTTATTGTGTTACCATTTGTGTTCTGTTTGCTTCTTTGTATTGTTGCATTTAGTACAATCAGTGTTTAAACTTACTGTATATTTATGCTTTCTGTATCTATCAGCTATTTTAAATGAGCTGTAACTTTCTAGTAAAAAATTGAAGAGCAAATCTCACTAATGATACACATATAGATAAAGCAAGTCTATCAACATTAAAAAGACTAAAAAATAAAGACACACACAAAGCATTTTAAGCAACATCCACTATTATGGCCACTATGATTTAGTCTCTCCGTGTTCTCATTATAACCCCCTATTTTCAGGGGGTTAAGATCAGCTTTAAAAAAATGCATAAAAATTTCATCTTAAAGCACTTTCATTTTATACCAACGTGAAAAGTGCCACTTTTAGAATAACTTTAAAGCTTAACAGTTATCTTTTTAATATCCTTTGTGTGTGTGTGTGTGTGTGTGTGTGTGTGTGCACGCTTGCGTGCCTGCGTGCTCTTTACCTATATTACAGCTTTGTTGTTTGTTTGTTTTTTCCAGCCATTCACCCGTTATGTGAACTAGTGCCTTTGGGTATCATGTAAATTTTTTCCAAAGGGTTACTTTAAAAATGTATTGCCACAATTGTGAGATAATTTTAAAATGATTAATTAAATTTCTTGTACAAATTTTGCCCAGATCTCTCCACAAGAGCTAGGTGTTTAATAACTTTATGGCTTGATAAATTTCTGGCACTAAAAGGATTTGAATGTGAATCTACTGAAATCATGATAATGCACATTGAAGCTATGAAGATATTTGAGTAGTGAGGTTACTTTTGATCGAGCAACATAGTGCTCATAGAATCTTCTAGAAGAGAAAAAAAAGGGATTGATAAAAAGCTGAAAACTGGTGATTATATATTTTTCTGTATTTACTTGCCACTTATTTTAATGTTTAGAAGTGAACACTTTAAAGTTTGATATGTCTTACTCTTACTTTCTTTAAGTAATTACCCACTCAGAATACATCACACTTAAGCTGAAATCTGTCATTCCACTTTTTAAAGGTGAAATATTTCCTTACCTACATGATAGCTGATAAAGAAGAAAACTTTCTAGAAACAGAAATTATGGAGATTGATTATTTAAATTACAATTTAAGAAATAAAAATGAGTCTATAATCCCCTCTTCTGGGTTGCTCACACTTTGCTTCTGTTCCCTGTAATAAAACTAGATTTTAACAATTTAATCCCACACAGGCACAATGAAGCCTATTTTTAGTAGAGCAAATTTAGTGCTGTGGTCTTTCTTTTTTCTTGATCGCTTGTATAGGAAACAATATTTCCCAGTGTTATTTGCATACATATTTTGTCCTGTCAATATATGTATTTCAGATGGAAATTAAGTGTGATACCTGAATTCTTGGTTTGGGGCCAAAATATTAAACTGCAAATAATGCTGGTGTGGATTTTGAGTTGTTTTAAAAACAAAGCTTTATTATGGACATGCATGTGAATCTGGATATTGCCTCTCATTTTTAAGAAAATGATTCTGTGAAAGTGAATGATATGTATTTTTACAGATGCTTCATGGTTAAGAGTGTTCAAGTCACGTGTCCCCCAAATTCGAGGTACACCAAAAAATAAAAAGGATTTCAAAAATTAGCTATTTGGGGCCCATAATTATAACTATTATTTTAGCCCTACAGCCTTACATTTGTTTCATGAAAAGACTTGCATAGCCAAAGCCAAAAACAGCAAAACAAAACTGAATAGAACAAATGGGTGCAGGGGAAATAGTGAAAAATGGTTTTCATAACTCTGCAGCCCTGCTAGTCCCCATTAAGAGTTGCTTAACATTCATGTGAATGCACAATTTTAATTGTCAGTATCTTTTTCAAATGATCTTTTAAATATTTCAATGTTTTTGCATATATTAAGATCAATATGTCAAAATACCTGTAAACTGGGAACAAAACTGTTCGACTATCCTTGGCACCCAAAGACCAAACAGCGTTTTTTACTGCCTTTTAGTTTGCATAATCCTTTGGGAGCTCATTCTTATGCTTTTCCTATAAACAAAATCACCTAGATTAAAGATTAAGGCCTTAATCTCCTTAGATTATCTTTAATCTCTATGAATCTGTGAAATGACAGAAATAGGCCATTTTATAACTAATTGCCCATAAATAGTAGCATTTTTGACCTGAAGTACTAAGCTAATTGTCTTGACTATTCAAAGTCCCTGAACTGTTGTCAACTTTCCTCTTTGTGTTGTGTAGCCCTGATGTCACTTAGCTTGTTATCCGATGCCTCCAGTAGGACACCTCCAATGGAGCTTTGATTTCTCAAGCAGGGAAAGCGCCCTTCCTAACACGCGTCACATGTAGGCTGCCTCTGATGAAGGACCAGGCACCTCCAGTCCTCAGAATGCTGGCTGAGTTTAAAGGCTGACCTGTGTTTGTAATTTCACTTTCATCTTGCTTAATAAATATCTGCTGGATTCTTTCATTCATTTTTTATACTTGGATTTATGTTTTTAATAAAAGGGGTATTACACTATTTAACTGCTCTTAATTGGCAAAATCTAGATGATCTCTAGAAAGCATATGTTGAGTTCATGAACATGGGAAAAAGTGTGTAAGGACACTTGCTTTTAAAAGGTAAATCACAAGCATAAACAAAGTAGCTCAAATGCTTCCTCCAAACATTATATTTAAGATCTCTGCGCTAGGTAGTTTACTGCTATTTACTTTTGTGGGGAAAATAAAGCTGTCAAAAATGAAGGTAGCAATTACCTGGTATCATTTTGCACATACGTACACATTTTAAGTGATCTTTCTGAAAGCGACTGTGTTGTCAGACTAAATTTCCGATTTCCTCTTTTCTGCACAGTGAATTAAAGCAAAAAACTCAACTAAATCCTGCATTTACAGGGAAGAGATGATGTGCCTTTCCTGAAACAGGGCGCTGAAAATTACATCTGGAGTAAAACATACCACATACAAGTGGTTTCCTTTTAACTATCACGTCAGACAAACCACCCTCCGAATAGTCACTTAAACAGTTTCATAGAGATCACGTCGCCCTAACGTGCTTAGTGTTCACTCCAGTAAGTTGCGAAAACAATCCGCATGTTTCCTGTAATAGGCCATTAGCACAGAATACAGTTTTAGCAAAAGCCTTCTGATGATTACTTTTTCTTAAAAACACCATTATAGATATTTCTTACATGGGATTTTAATGCAATTTAAGATAATAGAATGCCAAGCTTTAACAGAGCCATGATTTCAATGAACATTTATTAAGAGCCTACTATGTGGCAGGCCTAGCCCCGAGCATTCAACCTCCTGTTGGGCAAGCTTAGGACCCTTCGGACCTCAGATGACTTGAAGGCGTCTTTGCACTGGTTTGGACTCATCTCAAACCTACGAATAATGAGCACACAAAAGGGAATACGATCTTCTACCTATTCAGCTTGTCATTGCTATGAAAAGCCCAGAAAATATCTCAAGTAATCAATGTGTTCAGAGAATTATCTCACACAAATTACTCATTAACTCAATAGCACATAATAAAAAAGAACATCAATTAATTAATGAGTCACTCTCAGATCACTCTGATTACAATAGAGCTCTGTTGAAACAGCAGTTATAAATGGAGCTGCCGCTCTTTCTTCATTGTTTGCAGTTAGCCCATTATTTGGCTGAAACCAGTGTCATATTTAACATGTGCCTATAGGTAATTGTGTGATTAGTATCATAAATGAAGAATTCAGAAAGTTGACTGCTTATAAGACCTTAGAAATGGTCAGAAAAATCAAGAAAACTCTCATTTTTATGATGTCTTCATTTGAAGCCAAGCTATGAAAAGGATATTATCTATCTAACTGGTATATTTCTGTGACCAGTGAGATGACAAGACCTCAGTTCTTGTCTTCTTGAAGGAAAGATCTCAATCAAGAGACAAAGCACAGCCAAGCAAGCAAGAATTTATTGTCCGCGGCAAATGAATACTCAGGACCATGAAACGAGGAAGGGCATAGAAGAAGCAATAGCAGAGCCTAGGCGGGGCTGCCTTGGCTCAGGGGAAGTCAGAGAACAAGGGGACTTGGAGACAGGGTCAGGGATTAGTGGGGGATGAGCTGCCGAAGCCCAATGCTCCTCTGGTTGCAAGTCTCCTGGGGTCCCTTAGAGGGGAGAAGGGGGAAGGGAATGGCATGGGCATGTTCCCCTGGGGGAGAGCACTCACTGGGTCCTTTGTGTTGAGGGTAATTCTCTCTCTCTTGCAGGTGGGAATCTTAGGGGAGGTCTCAGAGGAGGGTCTCAATAGTATATTCATCAGCTTTCCTGGTGGGCTCTTTCAGGGTCCTGGTCTCCACTGATTGGTTGGAGCCAGGGCAGGGGGTCATTAGTCAATGCAGCATGTCCTGAGGCAGCCAGGGCATCAGTTGTCTGGTTTTGCTGTTTTTGTGAGCCTGGAGCTGAAATACAACTGAGGCCTAAGTGGTGTCTTTAGGGAGGGAAATTCAGGGGGTCTAAACCTCATAATCAGTGATATGAAAGATCATGGGTCCAAACTGCATGACCAGTGACGTGCTAAGAGAGGAAAGGTTACTCTAGGGGCAAAGTCCTTGTTTTCCCCTTGTAAGGCACCAGGGCTTTCTGTACCCAGCCCATTGTCCGTCTCTACTGTCTCACTGCATATTACACTTCTACGTTTATAATCAAGATGTAAGGCTTTCATGCTGAACATTATAAGAATTAGTTGCTAAAACACAAAAATAAATTTTACAATGCTTCAGAATACACAATTTGATTTCAGTAACTTTTCACAAAAACTAAAATGGGCATGACCAATGTTGTAACATTTTGGTCCTCAGAAGGGCATTTTCACTTCCAGTGGGCCCGGCTGGGGAGGGTGTGTGGGGATTGACAGCAGTCGGGAGAAAGATGAAAAGAAATACCAAATATTGCATACAAAGTCAGCAGCTAAAGTTTCCCAACTATCTTGGTAAATGCCATGCCAATAAGCTTATAGAATAATTATATCAGTTCCCTTAGGTAAGTCAGAAACATCTGTTGGTAACACATAGCAGGTGTTAACAATTACACATACTGAAATTTTTAAAAATGTTTTTAATTAAAATAATTTTTGTCTTCTGAAAAGGAAAATATGTTAAATTCAGAGATGCTCCTGTTTTGAGTGTGCAGAGCACGTAATGCACAAAATTGTAAAGCCTAAATCATCTTGGATCAACTGGGTTTCGTGTTTGGTTCAGATCATGGCAATCAAAAATGAGTTAGAATTCATTGCACTGTTTACACAACCGGTATTCTGAGTTGAAGAGCTGAATGCTCATGAAATTTGTATAGCAGAGCTGATTACAGAATACTCTGGATTTATTAGCCAAGTGGTTGCTGTTAACTATACCAAATTTAATGGACACAATACAAAGAAAAATGAGAGCAAGAGACATTCACATAATAGAGGATCCAAATCTTTCTTAACCCCTCAAAAGACTTTAAATCGCCTAAAATAAAACAGTCCATTTGTAACATGTAACATTATCATATGACCTATCTTCAATAGCTTTTAATAACAGCTAACATTTACTGAACACTTACCATCTATCAGGCAGTTTTCCATGCCCATGTAATTTCCACAACACCCTTGTAACATAGGTATTATTACCCTATATTTTAGATTTTAAATAAAAGCACAGGTTATTTAACTTGCCCTAGGTCATACAGCTAGTAAACAGTAGACCTGAGATTTAAGCATAGGCTTTCTGGCTCTAGGGTGTGACCACTGTTAGAGTATCATCATCATCATTGTTATTATATCACTGTTATTATTTTCTAGCTAAGAACTAGAAGTTCCTGTGCTTGAGCAAAAATCCCAAATGTTTTAGAATTAATGTAATCTTTAATGATGAAAATTGTGAATGAGAGTGATAATAATTTCTTAGATACAATCTACTTAGAAGCTCTGTTTTTCAACGACACCATGAAGGAATTTATTTGAGCCTGCAAAGCCAGGATACCGAGAATAGAGGATCCTGGTCTGAATAGCAGCATCAAGAACAAGAGATAGTCAGAATAGACGAGGGTAACTCGTGGTAGAAAGCTGGGATTTTCTGTATCAGACAGAACATGCTGTGGTGAAGTCAGGCTAGACTAGTCTCAGAAGTCAAGATACAATTAGTATGTTACCTGTCTTTGATATTTTATAATATACTTCTATAAGATGAGATGAAAACACACTGAAGGGCAGCATAGCAATCTGCATCTGCTTTGTGTTCCTTGGTCTAAAATACAGGAGCTACATTAAGATGCTGGGTCCAGGTCAGCCGCCAAACAGCTAAGGAACTCTTTCTTTCCTCTCAGAATCATCATGGGAAAGCGATAGTGGGCAAAGCAGCTATCCTTAATGTAGACCAGAGCAAAATTCGACCCATTGCATCCTCATATTACCACAGAAAAATCTCCAAAATATTCTTCCCTCCCCTGCTTAAATGGCTTGCTACGATCACCACAGCTACGACCACACATTGCGGGTCTTTTGACCCTGAACATCCCAGATTAAGTGGGAACAGGAACTCCCACCACACAAGAGCCTTCTGGGAAATCGAGCTTAGAGCCGTGAGGATCTCTGAAGAACGAGGTCAACACTGGGTTGCACAAACAATGTGTTGGTCCTCAACCTACAAGGCACAGAGAAGCCCTTCATCCAAATTTTAGGTATGCAATAGCTTAGGTTAATGACAGCATGACTCACTAAAATACCCCTAACAACATTCAGTCTTTCACAGCCCAAGTTGGGTGGAGCTGCTAGTTCATTGAAAAGTTAACTTTTAACTATTACCCCTGTATTCTTCTTAGAGCATCCTCGATTTAGTGTGAATAGCAGCAAGGGCGAGGAGAAGACACAGAAACCACATCTGAGACAGTTCTTGGTACACAAGGAAAAAAATAGGAGAAAAATAAAAAATGGGAGAAAATATGAAATAAAAAGCTACCTGGGAAGAGCCAGGTAACTTTATGGGGAAAAAAATCACTGAGTACCTACCATGTGTGTAGCACAAGACTAGGTATTTAAATTTTTCATTTTGCCTAAGAGATTTGGTGCCTGAAATATAAGATACACTGCTATTTATTCTTTGTTTAATGCCCAATTTATTAAATATACAACTCTAACAAACGACGTCTCTCTAAACATTTGTACACTATTTAAACAGCTAATAAACCGAAACTTATAAATTTAATAAATCAGAATCATTTAAACATTGATTAGAATCTCAGCCAAATTTTTCTAAACATTTCAATAAAATCTCATCCACTACGCTTCAGGTACTTTAAAACCAGACAGAAATTTTCACAATGTCTAAATTTATTTAGGAAACACATCCATAACACAAATTATTAATTTAAATTAATATTTTCATATTTTGCTTCATATTTTGCAAAGTTTATGTTAACGGTAAGGAATTCTTTTTTAAAAATAGAAAATACTGTCTCAACTAGCCAAGGTTGCAGGATCTGTGTTATTGATTATATGAACTTCAGTTGGGGCATAAGAATAACCTACTCTGTACAAAAGGATTCAAACTTGAGTCAGGACACATGAATTTGGCCAATGATTTAATAATCATGCTTTCTTGTTACATCAGTAGAACCTTTTTAAGTACAGGTCTTTCACATCGGTTATAATTCCCCATAACTCAATGTTTTTCTCCCCAAATTGATGTTAGTATTACTGTAAGCTTATATACGCCATTTAAATATCTTATTATAAGCTATAGAATCACTTAAAGATTTTTATCTCCCAAGAAATAAGGAATTGAATCTATAGTTAAATTTTCTATTAGGACAATGGACTAATCCTCTTTGTTGCATGAATTATTGAACTCTCTTTTGAACTGATTATAATGCAATACCACCTGTGTTGATTAGCACTTTGTGTTCTTGGTGTAATTTGACTTACAATTATGAACAGTTAATGTTCTCTATTTAGAAAATAGAGACAAATACAAATTGACCCTCTATAAATAAGTATACATTCAGTAGAAGAAACAGAGTACATATATCATTATATTTACTTGTTTGTTTTTGGTTTTATTTTTCCTTTTAACTCCCTATATCTAATTCTCCCACCCCACCCACTGCCTCTGGCAACCACCAATCTGTTCTCTGTATCTATGAGCTATTTGTTTGCTTGTTTTTTATTTCCACATGTAAGAGAGGTCATAAGGTACGCATCTTTCTCTGTCTAAATTATTTCACTTAGCATAACGCCCTAAGGTCTGATATGTTGTTGCAAATGGCAAGATTTCACTCCTTCTTTATGGCAAGATAATATTCTTCTGACTATATACCACCATTTCTTTATCCATTCATTTATCCATGGGTACTTAGGTTGTTTTCATATCTTGGCTATTACAGAAAATGTTGTAATGAGCATGGGGTGCATATATCTTTTCAAGTTAGTGTTTTATCTTTCTTCATATATATACCCAGAAGTGGAATTGCTGAATCATATGGTAGATCTAGTTTTATATTTTTGAGGAGCCTCCATGCTGCTTTCCAGAGTGGCTGCACCAATTGGCATTCCCACCAACATGGCACAAGAGCTCCCTTTTCTCCACATCTTTGCCAACATGTATTGCTGTCTGCTTGATAACAGCCATCTTAGCAGGTGTGAGGTGGCATCTCATTGTGGTTTTGACTTGCAAAATCCCTGATTATTAATAATGTTGAACATCTTTTCACGTACCTGATGGCCACCTGTGCATCTTCTTTGGAAAGTGTCTATTCAGATCTTCTGCCTGTTTTAAAATCACAATGTTTGTTTTGTTGCTATTGACCGGTATCAGTTTTTTTACATATATATTTTGGGTATTAGCACCTTAATTAGCTTTTATGTATTTTAACTATTTTGTATGCTTTACATTAACTTTTCCCCTTTTAAGTACATTATGGCTTTCATAAGCTCAAATGTATTGCAGGTAGATTTAGTAGTAGGTTATGTTTCAAGTAGTGTGTGGGTATGTGTGTAATTCTTACTGTGTCAATCAAAAAGTTTGTTCTGTAAAACACTGTCTTAGAAGCCCAGAAAGTCAAAAATGAAGGGCTGGAGAGAAAATGCAGGGTGCAGCACAATAAGGTGAGCAAAAGGTGAACTGCTCCAGAAAAGGGTATTCAGCCTAAAAATTGCTGAGCCCAAACAACACAGTGGAAAAGCAACAGTAACAGAAATCATTTAGAAGGAGGGTATCAGTATTGTACAACATTAGTTGGACATTAAAAAGATGAGAATAAAGAAACTGGAAAAATAACTGAAGAGCTGAGACCAGGACCTAACCACCCCTATCTACAGGAGTACACCTCACCCTTCACTAAGGATGTTTGACAAGTGCATATTTCTGCTACACTGTTCTCATCAGGTTTATGCAGACCTTATTTTTTAGGTAAACATGGTTATTATTTATTTCAAAACACAACTTTCTTAGTCACAATAAACCCGTTTCTCCCTCACTGAAACCATTTGAAACCATAAATAGAGTAGTTGGCAGCATCAGCTTTGCCATCAGGGATACAATGATCGAGAGAAAATTAGTTAGCTCCATTGATATCAGTTTTCTCATCTGTAAAATGGAGGTAATAATACTTACTTCATAGGATTTTATTGAAGATTAAGTGAAGCAATCTGTGTCAAGCACTTAACTTAATGCCTAATATATGGTTTTCATATTATTATTACTATTATTATTTGTATTAATCCCAAATCCTCTGAGAGCCTCTTAAGTGCTGTTGGCCATGATGGTGGTTAATCAACCTGGGTGAGCATCAGGTGTGATTTATGTTCCATTAGGCAGACATGGGCAAAGGATAACAATTACAGATGAGCATTTAACAAGCAAACTAGAAAAGTCCTCCTCAGCAAAGTGTTGAAATTCAGAGAGGAAATTAAGTTGGGGATATAGACCATGTGTGTGTGTGTCACCATATATGTGCCTAGCATTTACACTGGGGCAGCCTGCATTTCTAACATATAGCCAGAGGAATGCAATAATCACTATTTCCCTACAGTCAGTCATATAGACATTTATTCAGCACCTACTGCATGGCAGATTCTCTGCCATGTCCCCTGAGGAATATAATGAATAGTCCCTGCACTTGAAAATAACTCTTAACCATATTGAGGAAGAAGAGATTTATTCTGTCTGAGCACCTGAAAAGGCTTCCCAATAGACAGTTCATTCAGTCTTGAAGAACCTTTGGAAAATGGAGGAAATGGTGGTGTTTTTACAGGAACCACCCTTAATTTAAGTTCACCAAGCAGTTCATTTTATGGTGACTCACCTAGCGGAGAGGCAATAGAAAGCCATCGTAGATTCTGAAAAGATATATAGCATAAAAATGACAAAGTTCAAGAAGACTGACTCAAACTGAAATGTACAGGGAGGGATCAGAGGGGATGCCGAGAGTTCCGTCCAGAGGCCTTTATAAAAACCACCTACACAGCACTAGGGGGAAAAAAGAGGGAGGGGAAGCAACAGAAATTGGTGATTTTTACCAAATATGACAGTTGACTAAACGTGAAGGGAGCAATGGAGAAGGGTCACATATGGCTCTGAAATTGGAGGATTTTTATCCTAAATTATTATAGTTCATTATAGTTAATGTGGCAAAGAGACGTAGAAAAAAAAGGGACTAAGAAGAAATGTACTCTCTCTGGTGACTGTAGATGTAAGGAACACTGTATTTCACATGAAGGTACAGAGTTCTATTTCTGCTTCAGAATTTCTTTGGGCTTTTAAAGAAAAATGAAACACAATAAATACTCTTGGTTGGTGTGGCAGACCTTGCCAGTTTCCACTCAATACCCCTTTTCCCTTCATTCTCACCAATAACACATGGGGCAGGGATGTGCCAACGCAAAATTGTTCATTTCACAGTTTCTTTTGCATACAGGGGTGGCCATTTGACACAGTTCTGGATTATGGGATATCAAAGAGTCAAAGGAAGACTTCTGGGGAACTTTCAGCTTTCCTGATATAGGCACCACTCCTTCTTCTTTTCTGTTTTCCTTCTTCCTGCCTGGAATGCAATTGGGAGCTTGTGCTGGATCATCTAGCAGGGGTGGGGAACCTTTTTTCTGCCAAGGGCCATTTGGATATTTTATCCCATCATCGTGGGCCATACAAAATTATCGACTTAAAAATTAGCCTGCTATATTTGGTCAGGCTAATTCGGTGAGGCATGTGATGTTAGCTGGTATTGATTTCTCGGGCCTCATACGGCCCACAGGCCTGACATTCCCCACTCTTGAAAGCATAGATGATCAAGGGGATGAAAAAGCAAACCTAAAAGAGCCTGGGCACTGATGAAACTGTGGAGCCCACTGTAGCAGAGCAGATATGAGCAGACTTGAGCTTCAGCTATGCAGCTTGCCTCTGGACATCTCCTCACGCCGGTTTGATTACCTCTTGTCACTGTGGTTAGGTTTCTATTACACGCAGTCAAAAGCAACCCCTAACTGGTATAATTTGTTTGCAGAAACTTGAGAAATTTTATTGGTACATCATATGATTTCAGTCTTAACCTGATTGAGAAAATTCTGAATTTTGCATTGAGTTGATGAGAACCAACATTATGGTTTTGTCTCAGCCCCTTCCTATCACAGGAGAACCCATAATCCTCTAAAGAGAGAAGTAAGAAGGTAAAGTTTCTAGTGTGAGTCTTATTTTCTCTCTGATCTTACACAACCCCAAAACTCTACCCCGGCTTTTCGATATAAAGTTAGCATTTCCATTAGAATATTACAATTTATCTAATTTTACATATGGTCAGTGGGGAAGGCTGAGTTCTTATTAGACTGTCATAAAATAATATAGGCAGAAGGATGCAGGGAAATAGCAAAGGTATTTTCAAGTAATTAGAACTACAGACAGATCAAAAAGAAAGCCATTGTGCAAATGTCAGTCCATTCAAGGTTATTTCACCTAGAGGAGATAATGTCAGATCCCTGCTTTGGATATAAAGGAAGTTTTGAAAATCTTTCTGCCTATCCCCAAATCGTGTCTGAATATAATTTCTGACCTATGAACTTTTTCTCCTGTCTGCAGATGAAAACAAAAAACAGACACTATTTACATATATTTTACATAACCATATTTACTCAAAATACTTCTTTAATCTGATATTCACCTTTCCTACTTTTGGGGGAAATATACAAATAGCATTATCTTTATGAAAATATGGTAATGTTACATAATAGTTTTTTTCATCTTAATTGGAGAAATAAACGGCCACCCACATCATTTTATTTTCCCTATTAAAAATAGATGTATATATTTAAATATGTATACACAAATGGGTGAAATCTCTCAATTTTGTTTTATTTGGTTGTAGATCTAAGATCTGGTTCAACCATGTGTCCCTCAAATAAAACTTCTGCATTTCATAGCTACCTTTTAACCCAGTCGTATGTTTCACTGTCTAGATTCCAAATGCTATAGATTCCTCTGCCGGCAGAAAAGTTAACTTAATAGTTCACTATCTTCCAAGTCATCATCTCAAGAGTATTTCTTTCCACCTTATCTTCTTCTCCCCTTGCTTCCGGGCACACTTATTCAGCACTTTCTAAACCCCGATCACTGTGTGACGACATTCAGGAGCATGGAGAGGAGAGAAGAGATGCAAAGGCTTGAAGACAAGCAAGACATACTGTTCACCCTCAAGTAGCTCATGATCTGTTGGGGGAGCAAGGGAAAAACAGCTTCATAGTAAAATGATGTCATTAGAGCATGGACGGGACCCTCCAGGAACAGAGAGGAAGAAGGAGTACACATTTTGGACAGTCTGAGTCATAAATGCTGTGTCTTAAGAGGTAAGAAGGAGCGCTTCCCCTGGGTTAGGGAGAAGGACAGTCATTCCAGGCATGTACAAAGACTTCACTGTATGAGAGATTCTGGTGGGCTAGAGGAACTGCAAGTGGCATGTAGAGGAGTTATGGATTAAAATCCAGCGAAGGGTCTGCTCCTATAGACCATTGTAAGACAGTGGTCTCCAAATCTACGGAGCTTTAAAAATACAGTAGTCCCACCTTATCTTGGGAGATACTTTCTAAGACTCCCAATGGATGCCTGAAAGTACCATTTGTAGATAGTACCAAACCCTATATACAGGAGTGGGCAAAAGTAGTTTTACAATTGTTCATATGGAAAAAGACATGCAGGTTATGATTAGAATAATACAAGAATAAATTCTGTTTTGCGTACTCACAACTGTAAACTTACTTTTGCCAACCCATGTATACTGTTTTTTCCTATACCTACATACTGTGATGAAGTTTAATTTACAAATTAGGCATGGTAAGGGATTAAGGACAATAATAATAATAAAATAGAGCAAAAATACTGAAATAAACATTATGTAAATGTGGTCTCTCTTAGAAGATCTGTGTACTGTACTCACCTTTTTACTCAAAGGAGGCACTTTACAGATCCTCTTGGCTTACCCAAATTGCCAACATCACTACGCTGGTGCTTTGGGGCCATTATTAAGTAAACTGAGAGTTACTTGAACAAAAGTGATGCCTTGACAGTAGATCTGGTAACTGAGCAATTACTGAGTGACTAATGAGTGGGTAGTGTATCTACTGTGGATACACTGGACAAAGGGGTGAGTCACGTCCCTGGTGGGACAGAGCGGGACATCACGAGATTTTTTATCACACTATTCAGAAAGGCATGACAATTTAAAACTTATGAATTGTTTATTTCTGAAATTTTCCCTTTAATATTTTCAGACTGTGGTTGACCATGGGTCACTGAAACCATGGAAAGTGAAACTACAGATCGGGGGGGGACTACTTGTCTTATACAGATAAGAAAATAAAACTGTGTAGATATACGTGTGTGTATGTGTGTGTGTATGTGTGTATGTTTATACATAAGTATGCATACTTGTGTGTATGTCTGTGTGTGTAACAGATATTCGAACATAGTAGGTAGGTGTTCATGCCCTAAGATCTATTCATTTGAAAAATTCCACAGCAATTCTGATCATGTATCAGGTGTGGAGACCGCTGTTGTAAGTAATGAGGAGCCCCTGAAGAATTACAAGGCAGGGAAGGCATCATCAGATTTACATGTTAGGAAATTCAGTCTGGTGACCTTATGAGAGCTGAAGTGGAGACAGCTGAGACTAAAGGCTGTGAGACCAGCTGATGCAGTTGAAAAGAGTGAGGAGTCAGAAGCAATAGAGTCGAGTTGGAGAGAAGGTACACTTCAGATGCACTTAGGAAATAGTCACTACAGGAGGGGGTGGGAGTTTGTTGGGGAAGAAGATGAGTTTTAGACTCTTTGGTTTTAAATTGCTATAGAATAGAACTTGGAAATAAAAGAATTTACACTTTAAAAGAAAATTCCCAATGAGGAACCTGAAGAAATTAGGGTTTGTGTATCTGGGTGGTAAAGATAATATCCTGTACTCTTAAAATCATATTACTTAGACAACCTAGTAAAATCATAAGACAGATCTTACCTACTCAAGTGTAAAAACCTCATTTAAAATGTTAAATTTAATCTGAAGTTGATGGGATATGCAAAGGTTAATAAATTAAATAAATTAGAGTGACAGATTGTGTTACCCTGACCCACCATATTAATTTGAATTAAGATGTCATTTCAGGGTTACCTTTTCACTTAGTACCAAAACAGAATCCTAACCAGAATCACCAGCTTCTATTAGTCATACATGATCCCAAGAACTGTTCATTAATGTCTTTGCTTCTCTCAAAACCATTTTTTCTATTTGTCCTTCAAGAAGACTTTGGGAGCTCTAACTAGATGGAATTGATGAGTCCGATGTCCTGGATTTCATCTATACATGTCATTCTTTCCCACACGGTGACCCGCATGAAATGCAATGACCGATGGTAATGCATCGGTGTCACAGATTACTTAGAGTCTTGCTTGGAAGTCAGTATAAAACCAAATGGATACAATAGTTATTTAACTTTCAGTAAACGTGTCCCTAAACAAGGAACTAGCACATTACGTAAACTTTATTCTACAAGAGGCACAGCTAGTGTACCACTGGCTTCTAGAAAAAGAGCACACACATGCACATCAAGCTAGCAAAACTCTACCCAGGCTTTAGAAGGAGGTCCCCGTGGCCCTTTCCAGGGGAGGACTGCCCTCTTCAACCTACTCTTCTCCTTTCAAGCCTAAATCTGTTTCACTTTCAGCCGTTTCCCTGCTCGTCTGCCTTTAATGGGTGTAGAAAAAAATATGCATCAACTGTTCTCTGAACAAGATACTGAAAATACTCACAGCTCATCTTGAAATTGTTCCTCATCCAGAGTAATCTCCAATCTTTTGACCTTTCCTCAAAGGTCATATTTTCCCAGACTTGGATAATCCCAGTGGCTTTCCTCTGAACATTGTTGATGCTTTCACGTGTATTTCGGGTTGTGGAGCTCGGAAGCGGACGACATCAATCTGCCTGGTGGGAAAGGTATTAAGAGACATAGCTAATGAGCATCACATCTTATATTGCTGTATCAATATCATGCTGCTTTTTTTTTTTTTCCTAATAAAAATGGAAACTTTACTAATTCATGGTGAATGTGCAAGTTTCCACGAAGGACCGGAGGTATTTTACCACATGCTGCTGGGGAATTCCCGGGACGGTTGTGTAGTCTGATCTCCTCTGCCTTTGTCCCAAGCGAACATGCGCACCCGGATCCGTCACGTTGAAATTTGATCCGCACAGGGGTACAATGAAACCCCAAGCCCACAGCTGGCTCTTTGGAAGCCACTTGTTCATTGATGACCCACTTTTAGGTATAATCTTCAGTTTAGTGTTCACTCAGGGGTATCTGAATGCCACCTTTTGGGGAAGGATTGGTAAAACCGGGGGATGGGCTGGAGACTCATAAGAAGAGTTATGACTCGAGGCAATGGGGAGACCGAAACAAAAGGTGAAAGCAGAGTTTTTTAAAAAGCTGAAAAAGGAAAGAACAAGAAAAGGAACTTAAAAAGGAACCAAAGTGGAAGGAGACCAGAGGTAAGCACTGAGTTCAACGTTGAAGGCTAGAATCCAGGTTTTCAAAGTGAGAACAATAAAAACAAGTGAGGATAAATGGGGGGGAGGGGAGCAGACACCTGGTGACTACCCACGAACAATCTTTCCCCCAGATAATTTAGGCTTATCATTATGAACAGGTCTGGTAGGGCTCAGGGATGTGACAGCCTGGCTTTACAGGACTGGGAGAATGGATGCATTTCCCAACTGATTACCTTGCACGCCATTATAGGATCAGAGGAAAATCAAGTTGAGAAAGGCTATAATTTTCCATGATTCTACCAGGTCCAGCACTATCCCTCAATAAAAAGTTCTCTGTTTAGAGAAATAAAAATATAAAAATGAAAAACTCTTTTTATTCTCCTGTAATTCTGTTTCTCGGATTAAAAATGAGAGTGTATGTGTTCTTCGATACGGGGAAGTTATTTGCTGGCTCTTTAAAAAGCCATCCCTACTCCTGCTCCACACAATACATAAGGGAACATTTAGCCTCATGTTTCATATGCCAGCCTTTGCTATATGCAGCCCCCTAGAATACATAATAAAACGACAAATGAAAAACACATTAGAAATGCACCTAGTGGTGGGAATCCAGCCAGTGTTGATTGCAGATGTTTTGTTTGAATCAGTGGCTATACCGAGGGGGAGAAATGTCCTTTATATAAAAGATAACATTGCCAGAGAATCCTGGAGGAAAGAACATACTCTAACAAATACCATATTTACCTCCAGTATGCATTTCAAATGTATGCATTTCATAGTATTTTCTTGCAGATTACCCTGTTTATTCCATACAGATTGTATTTGTTTATCACTTGTAGTTATTCTTTGGGCTTATTTTATCAACACTTCTTATTCACCACATGGACACTCCAGGGCCTTAAGAAAAAAGTTGAAATTCCATAGTTTTCCAAACCCTGAAATCACAGCCATGCCTTTACCTTCCAGACTCATCTTCCACTTTATCATATGCCCTTTACTCCAGCCCCACTAAACTTTTTACTCTTCCCTAAATGAACATGTTCTGTGATGCCTCCTGCTTCTGTCTGGGATGATTCCTCTGTCTGGAATGTCACAACTTCTCTCTTCTGCCTGGCAAGCACCCACTCACCTGCCTAATGCCTGCTCTCATCAGAAAAAAAAAAAAAGAAAAGTCACTTGTGGGAAAACTGCTCTAATCTTGAAGACTGAGTTAGACACACCCTTTTGAGTGTTCCTTTACTGCAGCATCCACGTTATCATGTTATAATTGGTTGCAAATATGTTTTATTAGCCTGTGAGCTCCTTACGCGTTCTTCATATCTATCACAATATCTGGTGTGGAGTAGGTGCTTAATAAAGGCTTGATGGATTAATCAATCAATTAGACAATGAGATTTACCATTCTGAAATGTTTAAATCCTGGAATCTCCAGATCAATAATTTGTGGCTACAGTATTTAATAATGTGCCAAAGAGGCTGATGAGCTGGGAGAAGAAATTTTAGGAAAAAAATGTAACCTAGAATACAGCAAGGCTCCGTTTACAGAATAGCACATAGAAAAGCAGATGTTCCTGTTTCCGGGGAGCCCATAGAGACAAATGGGTGGCTGAGCCTCCCAGCTGCTCATTCTAAATGATATGGCTACAGGCAACGCTGATTCCACAAATCAAGGGTGTACAGCCTCGCTTTCACACCCAGAGCCTACCACGAACTGTACACACCCTTCCCTTGAACACTTCTCCCCTGAGAAGTGAGTGTGAAAGTGGAGTACCAGATTTTCCATGATTCTATAAAATGGACAAACATTAGAGTTCTCTGTCTTGTACATGCCAACTCTTTCTTCATTAAAATAAAACAGAATACAGCAAAACCAGACTTGTTTCTTTAAAGACAAGTTGATAAAATACAATCAGCTCAACACACCAGCTTTGTTTTAAAGTCTCAGGAAAGAGATTCTGCGGAGGCTAAATGTCCTAGGCTATTGATAACACATTTTCTTTAGCTTCACCCGAGATTCAACAAGAAGACGTTTCTTATTAGCATTATTAATAATCTCTCATGAGATTTGTGACAGGTCCTAGGTGAGCCATACAAAATTGTATAGCTTTGATACAAAAGTGACTTCGAATAGTAAGACACATCAGATATGTTTAGTTCTTTTAACATGGTTTTGTATACAGAATGTAACATGGAATGAAGGGTGCATTCTGTGGAACAGACTTGTCAAAATGCTACGGAGAGGTGCAAAACATCATGTATCTAACCCACTCCGTGGAAATGGCAGAATTCCAAGTTGTTTCTAATGAGAACCTGTGATGGAGATGAACCTCTGTAGACCTCTGGACACTCCAGCTCAGTGTAGTTAAAATGGCTATTGTCCCTGATGATAAAATCAACTGTTTATGCTTCTGTTTTATAGCTCACAGTTCCCTTCTCCCTCTGTTGAAAAATCTCACACGTTAATAAACATAAATAAAAAATACTTCTGGTCTAAAAATTCAACCCTATAGCTTTGATGGATCATTAAACACCACTCACAGATTCTTTCCTTGTTCCAAGCTAAAATGTCTGTGGCGAGAATGTTAATTTTTTAACTCCCAGCAACCATTTTAGTTCAATTTCTTTGACAGAGACTACTAGGGTCACAGAGGAAATGAAACACTTAGCTGGCCTGGCCTTGGTGCTTTTTATGCCCCAAGCAAGCAAACAAGAACAAGGTTATAGTGGCCCTGAATGGAATCAGAAATGGGAGAGAGGTTTTCTTCCCCCACAAGAAGCTTCTTGAACTAAAACAAGTCGAAGATGCAACCTGTCCTGGGGAAGCCGCTCGGCACCTGCTAGAAGACCCTGTGATTTTGCGATCCATCGTGAGCATCAAGACCTGGAGTTATAGCCCCCGAACTTCTGTTTCCTCCTGGACATGAGTAACTGCCTGGTTTTGAATTCAGGAAGCTGGAGGCAGCTGAGACTCACGGACAGACACATAGGAGATGCCAAGGGCTGCTTTCAATTTGAGCCTGAAGTTTTACATTTTAAGAAGACAAATGAACAGCATTACCTGTTTACTTCAATATTGACAAAGGGAAAGCCAGTGGCCCCCTTGCACCTGTTAATACTCGCTCCTGATACTGATGTGCCCGTGCAGCTGCTCATTTCAATTAGCTCAGGGCCAGCCTTGGCATTTACTCCACAAAGGAGGGCCTCTGTGCATTCACGCTGGCACTCTTCCAAGTCACACTCGGCTCCTGCACGTTCGACCAACCTGCCTCCCCGAGGGCAAGGTCTTCCTGGACCTTTGCGTCCCTAAAACCTAAAGGAGTCCTTCTGTTTCACTTAACAGCTCTTCTTCATTTTTTCCCCGAAACACTACTTCTTCTTTGCACCTCTATTTTATTTTTTCCCTCAACCTTCATTCTTTTCCTTCCTACCCCTATACGGAGAGACACACTCAGAATGGCATTTGTTTGAGTTCTCGATTTTTAGCAACAACGACAAAATAGATGAAAGTAAAGGAAAACATCGATGTTAAAAATTCTCCCTATTTGTCCAATTTAAAAAAATAAATCAAAAGAAGAAGTGATCACCCACCCTGTGTGTCTTTCGCTTCGGTGCTAAGTTCATTGTTAAAATTAGGTCCTGTGGTTAGAAGGAATTCTAGACCCTCCCGCTCCCACTCATTTCAACCATCATTCCGGGTGGAGGCTGGCGGAGCAGGGCAGTCCTTTGGCTGCGTTCGGTGATGAAAACATCTATGACAGCTTCCTCTCTGAATGACTACTTACAGCAGCACCATTCTGTCCCTCTCCTTCCCGAGCACCGTCGGCATGCCTTTTTGATTTGAGTTATATTGGATGTGCCCTTTTATGACATGTCTAAGAGATGCTTAGAGACATTTCTTTATTCACTTCCCAAGTCTTCACTGTTGCGAGCACAGGAAATTTATCACCTCATGGGCAAAGACCATGCTCTTACTTTTAGTGAAGCTCTAGTCTTGCTGTGAGACATTTGATATATGCCCAGTGCTGGAAAACTTCCTTCGTTCAGATAATGAGGGGCGGGTACCTTTAAAACTACTTGTCCGCTGTATTACACACGGACAGTGAAATATCCTGCCCGGGCCCACGGTGGAGAGTTACTTCTTTTTGCTTCATGATAGAAAATGAGCCAGCTCACTGGGTCTGTCCTGTGTCTATGCAACCATCAGGAACAACACGTCAAGAGGCAGGCAGACGTGTTTACTGTGTCTGCACTGCCTCTATAAACCCGCCTCGGTGGGTGCCTTCTCTCCCATTTGCCAGGAGATACATCTGCAGACAATCTCGTTTTTCAGTCTGAGTGTTTACACATTTAGTAAGAGGGCAGGTTCCATAAAACTCCTATATCTGTATGTATTTGTTTTGCTGTCAAGTTCCCTGTAGTTTTTGTTTGTTCAGGGGCTGAGTTTGTAGCAGGTGTTTGGAACAATTAACAGAAGCAGGGATACCAGTAGTGGGCAAAGGGTAGAAGACTAGAAAACAAAAGCTTGACATTTCAAAGAAAACAAAGACCCTTAAATTTACACTCCAGAACTGCAGACTGGAATACATCAATAGTGTTATATTTAAAGTTTAATCTACTGTAATTAAACTATGAACATGTGCCTTGGCCATAGAATATTAGAGTAAGTATAAAAATATAACATCACAAAAAAATATATAACATCACTTTGATTGAATATATTTTATATGATTTTGTTTTTTAAAAAATTTCCAAGCAAAAAATAAATATATAAATAATATATTTTTATTGATTTAGAGAGAGAGGAAGGGAGAGGGAGAGAAAGAGAAACATCTATGGGAGAGAAACACCAATTGGTTGCCTCCTGTATACACCTTGACCAGGGATTGAACCCACAACCTGGGCACATGCTCTGACCTGGAATGGAACCAGCAACCTTTCAGTGCATGGGACGATGCTCAACCAACTAAGCCACACCAGCCAGAGCTATATGATTTCATTTTAATATAAAACCATATTCCATAGGACTTATAAAGCTTGAAATGTGAGACCTATATCAGGTCTGTCTATGAAATGACAGAATCAGTCCATCCGACTTGCTCTAGGTTGTAAAAACGCACATATAGAGAGAACAACCAGGAATGCTTTGAGTGATTTTGCTATTTGCAGAAACTTCTAATCAGATGGAGGGAGTCTTTTTGCTTCTGTGTGGGTGACTAAGATAGTTAATTGGAGCTATGCCAAAGAGTCTTTTTCACATCAAAGCAGTTTGGGGAAAATTATATTTATTTGGATGGTTTCACACTTTGAGTTTTGATTTCATTAAAATCAGCATGAATTTACAATTATAGATTTCTAACTTATTCCATAAACATAAATGCCAACTCATTTATGTTCTAACAAATAACACAGGCCCAAACACTTTGCCTAGAGAGCGATGACTGCTTTCAATCCTCCCTCTTTCATTATTTTAGCAAATGCAGTTTAAACAGTTCTTTCTACTAATATTCACTGACCATCTCTTAAGTGAGAGACATGGCTAGGTGCTGGGGTTATATCAGTGGGGAGATTTGGTCTCACTCTGAAGAATTTCCCATTTTACTTGTAAGAACGGGTATATTAGAGTTTATAAAACACAGCATAATAATTGACAGAATTGTGTACCAGCTACTTCCAGATGTAGGAGTAAGTACTTCATTCTGCTAAGAGGGTCGTAGACAGCCTTGTTGAAAATGTAATGTTTTAAGTAAGACTTAACATAGGATTAGAAAGAAAGCACTATGTTAATAATTTTTCTTTGGGTGCTTGGATTAGAAGAATATCACTGGCTTGCTAAATAAATATAACCGGACAAGATATCTATATCTATATCTATATCTATATCTATATCTATATCTATATCTATATCTATATCTATATCTATATCTATATCATCTATATCTATATGATATAGATATAGATAGTCACAATGGTCCAGATACCCTAGGAAAGATGAAAGTCTTTTCTCAAGAATTGGTGAGCAAGAGATAGAGAATGGGACAATAATAAAGAAATTATATATAAAGTAACGCTAAAGGGAAAGAGAGCCAAAGCAAAGCAAAAAGTTCCCTGATATTAGTGGCCATATATACAATGAATGAGGTTAAGTGGATTACTGAAAAGTTTAAAACTCACGTCAATGTAGGCCCTTTCCTCTCCCTAAATCATCAAGGCTAAGAGCTCTCACTGACTTTCATCTTCAAAGAAAGTCTATTTATCCGCAAGGACCTACGCAAGTAGTTGGGATACTTTTCAAATTGGCCCATGTCAAATACCTGTGCCCTCCCACCCAGGCTAACCCCCTTCTCCAATCCACTATGATTCTTCTTAGCGGTTTCACTTTCCTATTTTTCATGCAAACTATCGCTTTCATTCAAGCATAGAAGTCTTCCTAAGTCAAGTCATGAGCAGATTCACATAATACGCCTTACTAAGCATTGTTGACTAGAATATATTGTTAGCACTAAAATGTATAATCTCAACTATCCTTTACCTAGCGCATCTTGCGTTAGGCTTTGCCACTTATCAAAGACAAAATGATTATATAGTAAAATTCATCATCTGTGGCTATTAAGTCCCCATAAATTGATAGCATTCCCAAGGGAACAGACATATGGCTGCCTGCCTAGATACATGACATCAGGAGAAAGAAAACAATGTTTCATAAATGCTAGATATTTTTCTTTCTTATATGATAGCCTTTTTAAGAGTATAGGTTTTATCTTTAGCTTCTTTGGGCCAATGTCAGTTTTCATTTTCATTTCTAGTATCTCTGAGCTCTGTCAAACAACTCTGTCTGTGTAAACCCCCCTCCCCAAGTCCTCCCACAGCAGTGTATCTTGAGTTTACATTAAGCACATGATAATATATATGTGGTTGACTATGGGTAGTAGGTATTTAACCAGGCAATGAATGCAACCAGTGAAAAATGTATGGGTTAGCCCACAAAATGTGGACATTATTTAGCCTGGAGAAAATAAGCCAAAATGATCTGGAATTAATTATTCTGTTGATTCACAGTTTGAGTAGGTGTACAGTACCTATATTAAGCAGGTCTACCAACCCTTTCTCACAGCCTCTGTAGTAGGGCAGAGGAATAAGATTCAAAAGACATAGATTTGAGTTTATCTCGTATATTCTCTGGCTTTATAAACTTGGAGAAATAAATTTTGGATAAATAACATAAACTCCTTAAGCCTTACTTTTTTCCTCCCCTATAAATTGGGGATAATAACACCTTCCCTGCATGCCTTGTATAGTGTTTGAAAGGGTATTGGGCTGGACCAGACAACAAACGCTGGTTTTGTTTCCAGGATTAGCGAGAACAGCTGCAACAACTCTGTGCGAGCTGCATGAGCGAGATGCAGGCAGGTGAAGGTGGGGTGAGACGCAGCGGATGATGACTTCTCATTCCCCCTGACCGTGCACCTGAAGTCTGGTAGTCTCAGCAATCCAACAGAGTCAAGTATCCTCCGATTCAGAAGATTTCAGAACTCACTGTATTTTAAATCATTTAAAGCTGATGGAGAAGTGATTGGTGTTTTATCCACTCATCTACTGAGAGACACTTGGGCTGCTTCCAAATCTCGGCTACTGTATTGTAAATAACGCTGCAATGAACACAGGGGTGCATATATTCTTTCGAATTCATATTTTGGGTTTCTTTGGATATATTTCTAGAAGTGGAATCGCTGAGTCATAAGGCAGTTCCTTTTTTTTTTTTTTTTTTTTTGAGGAAACTCTGTAGTGTTTTCCACAGTGGCTGCACCAGCCTGCGTTCCCTCCAACAGTGCAGGAGGGTCCCCTTTTCTCCACGTCTTTGCCAACACTTATTGTTTGTTGATATATTGATGATAGCCATTCTGACAGGTGTGAGGTGATATCTCATTGTGGTTTTAATTTGCATTTCTCTGATGATTAGTGACACTGAGCATCAGCATAGATGGACCTGGAGAACATTATGCTAAGTGAAATAAGCCAGTCAGAGAAAGACAAGTACCATATGATTTCATTCATATGTGAAATTCAATGAGCAAAGTGAACTAACAATAAAAATAAAGACAGACTCATAGATAGAGAGCAGGCAGACAGCTCTGGTGGGAGGGGTGTTGGGAGGTGGTGGGGGGACTGAGCAAAAGACAAAGAGCTCATGAACATGGACAACAGTGTGGTGGTTGCAGGGGGGAGTGGGTGGGGGAGGTGGAAGAGGGTATGGGGGAATAAATGGTGATGAAAAAATAAAATAAAATAAGGAAGTAAAAAAAGAAAATCAATCAATATAATTCACCACGTTGAGAATAAAAAAGGCATATGATAATGTCAAAAAAAAGAAAGAAATGATTAGAAAGGTTTACATATGGCCAAGTTGCCCAGATTTAACATCTTGGTTTATAATCTCTTGCTGCTTCATTGTTATGTGTAACCTACTGTTTCCATGTTAGATTTCCTGGGCTTATTCAGAATTTTAATGGAACAGATCTGACCATAGCCTATCACATTTCCAAATACAGGATGGTTGCCAGGCTTATACAGTTTGGACTTACAAAGCACAACGGCTTCCAAGTTATTAAAAAGCTCATGATGAGTTTGTAGATTATCCAGGACTTTAGAATTTACTCTTTTTCCTCTTTGGGTTTATTTTTTTTAAGTCATTATTATTTAATATATACAGAAAGATCAGATGGATGGTAGTGGGCAAAATTTATGTTCCAGAATGGCAGAAACAAATAACCCCGTCATAACACCAAACCGGAAAATGGGCCGGGGGAGATATTTTCCTGGTGTGTGATGGACTCAGAATGAAGTACCACTCTTCTGTCTGCTTGTTTGTGTCCTCGAGCTAGGCAGTTCCACATCCAGACACTCTTCTCCTCTGGTTGGATGTAGGTGATGATAGATGCAACAGTGACAGTTTACCATAGATCACGATTCAGCCCTTTGGAAACCCGAGTTCCTGTTCCTGAGAGAGGGGTAGTTTGGGAGCAACAGTAAGATATACTTTGAATACACCGACTGCTGCAGCCCTGTGTCAGACCCGGGCTTAGCCTCCATGACTCGTTTTTTTCCAGTTTCCGACATTCAAAACAGAGTTTCTCGCTTCCTGGCCCACTTTGCACAGGGCTATTTAAACCAATGTTAGGATTTATCTCTCATTGACTTGTGTCCTAACTTGGTCATTATTATGACTACTTTTCCTACTTTGTGGTGATAGAACAAATTCATATTTATGAGTCAAAACAGTTGTATGGTCTCAGTAGTGAAAATAAAATCATGTTTGTACCTTCTAAACAAAAACATGCTCAGTATCTAAACCTAAACAGGTTTAGTATGAGTTTTCTTTTTCCCTGAAGGAAGATCATCTTAACAATATTCTGTAGGAAATTTCTCATGCACAATCCAATTTCATTCAGTAATAATCACCAACAAAAGTTTATGATGTCTCCTAAGCAACATACCATACTGGGAGACTAAATGACAGAATAGAAAGAATATCCTGATGCAATTAGGAGACCTCTGTCTTAATGTGAGATTTGGCCATGTACCTCTGTGTAGACCACTGAGCTTTGGGGGGTCTTATATTTCTTATCTATCAAATGGGTTCCATGGTCCTTAAAATCCCTCCCTAATCAATTTCCTCATCTATAAGATGAAGGTAATAAGCATAGCTGTCCACAGGGTTGCAGTGAGGATTAAATGGTGTTCAGCATTGTTTATCATAAGAACACTAACAAAAACTCAAAAAATTAAATATATCTGCATAAATCATTTTATTATTTATCCTAGCCGCTCATTGTTTTGTTTTGTTTTTTAATATGTTTTTATTGATTTTTTTAGAGGGAGGGGAAGGGAGAGAGAGATAGAAACATCGATGAGAAAGAAACATCAATCGACTGCCTCCTGCAAGGCCCTGACTGGGAATCGAACCAGGACCTCTCAGTCCGTGGGATGATGCTCTCAGTCCACTGAGCCACACCTGCCGGGCATAACTGCCTATTGTTAAGACTATTATATTACCATGGTTGATCATGCTATGTAGGCATCTTTATATAATATAAATAGGTAGGCTACGTAGAAAATAGTTGGATCTGTACAATAGGTACAAAATACACTAGAAATGAATGAAGACCAAAACATTGGAGTTGAAATATCTTAGAAGTTGAGGTTCGATTTTGAACAAACTGACCAGTGCTGTTCTATGAATATGAGGAAACAGCCAAACAAGTTGAACAGGTTTTGTGTTCCTTCCCTCTGCTCTTGTTTTTGTGTGTGTTTAGTATCTGATTGGCGAAGACTTGGACTTGAACTGTAATCCCGAGGAAAGGGACACTTTAGGGAAACAGTATTTTATTTCTAACTCTTTCTTTCTTTCACAAAAATCTTAGGGAACTTTTTTTTTTTTTTATGTTGACGAGGTAACAGAAACAGTTTGGACCAAAGTATGGCAGTATGATTCATTAAGATATTAACCTACATCAGCGATTTTCAACCTTTTTCATCTCATGGCACAAATAAACTAATTACTAAAATTCTGCAGCACACAAAAAAATACATTTTTTTCCAATCTGACAAAAAAGTTATAATTTTGATTCATTCACACCAGACGGCTATTGTTGGATTGGCTGTTGTCATTTTCTTATTTGACAGACTAAGAGAAAAGAAGTCAGTGCCCTTGACCAAATAGTCAGGTATTGCATGTTTTGAAAATTATTGTGGCACACTGACCTACATCAATGTTAATAGACATAGATATTAATTTGTAAATTCTCATTTACATGTGCAATTCATACAGCATTGTCCTGTGAAACAAAAAATTTATTTCCTTCTTTTTTAAAATCTCAACTTGTCCTCACCTTTGGTACTAGCTGATAAAGTGCAAATATACTCTTCAGTTGATTCATTGTTTAATAGCAACTTAAAATCTGAACTGCAGGAAAACTTGAAATGTTTACAAAGCAAGTGTTCAAAGATTAACATCACTTTCTGGCCTAAATAAAATCTATAACTTAGTAGAATAAGATATATAATGTGTGTCTATAAGAACATAAAACAATTAGATACTTATAATATTATTATATCAATAATACATTATTACTATATATCAAAATAGAAATTGTTTTTGGAAGTAGTAATCACACCAGACTCTATGCTTCTAACAATGTTGACATAGTCAAAGCATTTTGAAATATCTTCATCTAGATTTGTATTCATGGTTAATTTTAGTAAGAAATTTAAATAATATAGAGATTTATCTGAAAAATAACATTCTAGTCTTGATTACTCACTTTCATTACAAGAATGCCTGCAAATAAATTTGTGCTTTTTCAAAAAATTAAATGCATCCTCCAAGAATAGGTGGTGTTGGTCATCTGCTAGGAATATTGAAAAACATGTAAAATTGAATCCTAGCCCTTTGTTGTAAGACACAGTTATGAAATATTTTTAAAGTACCAGAAAACAATATCAGAACTAATATGAAAACACTGGCAAACAAATGGCTGTGGCTACGTATATATAGTGAGTCCACTGTGGACAGCAATAGGCAAGAAAGCTTCGTGGAGGAAGTAGAATTTGAGCTTGGCCTTGCGTGATAGAGATGGATAAGTATGTGACATTACAGAGGCTTATGTCACAGATCATATATTTTAGATCTAGAAAAAGCCTGATTTAAAATTCTCTCATTTTACTGATGAGAAAACAGAGCCAAAGAGACATTATGACTTTCTCAAGGAAGTACAACTAATTAGAGAGTAGGAATTAGGTTTACTAGGGTTTGTCTAGGGTTTTTTTCATGATAATTTAAAAACAAACAAACAAACAAAAAACACCTCTCTGTTCAACCAAATCCATAAGTGGCTTGGAGTATGGAATAGGGTAGATTTTATTCACTACATTAATAAAACTAACATTGTTTTCATGTTAAATTCAAATCTAGAAGTATACTGTCATCATTTTACTTTAATTTTGTTTTCAAGATTTTAGAAAAATATGTTGTATGTCTGAAACTAAAAAAATAACCCACTCTTTTACATTTTATTAATTTCTAGATCATTGTGACTACACTTATAAGCATTGTTAAAATGACTAACATTTAATATAATATTGCCACTGTGGGGAATGTTCAGTGCTTATAGAAAAGGTGCAGTCTTGACTCTAGCTTAACTACCTTAAAAAAAAAAAAGTTTTATAAGACCAAGTTTCGCTAGGTGGAAAATTGTTTTTCTTCTAGCCATCAGCACACTTACAAAATTCCCAGCTTACTGCAAAAATAAAGTTGAAACTGTTAAAGCTGCTGTGATTACTACAAAGAAGTCCAAATGTTGAACTGGATGGAGCATATCCCAGGAAAAATCATTTCTTCAGCCTGTGTTATGAAGGGGTTAATTATGAGACCCGTGATAAGGTGTCCGCACATCTAGGCACTTCATCAAGCCATGGAGTCAGGAAACAAGGGAGAATAGATGAAGGTGCTAAGGATAATAATGATGGCAAGTAATGATTTCCCTAGAGGTGAACTGATCTATGGCCACAAGCAAAGAAAAAAGGCTAGAAAGTACCATAACATTACCTTGGAGTACTTAACAGACTCAAAAGCAGTAACCCTGTGTCAGAAAAGGCCCATCATCCTGCTCATTTTAGGTAAAAGAGTTATGCTGGGGTACAAGAGGGGAATGCAAAATCCACATATGAAATTAAACAGCTGAAAGGTATGATTTAACAATGCTCAAAACTCAATAAGCCAAAGATAAACAGCAAATTAGATGACTCAATGTCAGGAGGAAAAAACATCTTCCATCGATCCCATCGTCAAAAATTAATCTGCCTGAGAATGCCCTCTGCTCCAATCCCCGAGCTGATGAAGAGTGGAGAAATAGAGTAAAACCTGTGTACCAGCGCTTCACCTTCAGGCTAGACCCTGATTACAATCTCCTGTGAGACATTTCAGCATGAAGCGCCTCTCATGTTGGGACTGCAAAATTAAATTGCGATCAATACTTTACAAAAATAATTGGGGAAAAATGTTCAGAAGTCGGAGCTGCACTGTGTGGCCACAAACATATGAAAGTTATTTTTTTTTTCTACCTTTCTGGGGGTTATTCTTCAGGATAGATCAGTTCAAAGGTGTCTCTTGACAATAGTGTTCTTGGAATGGTTTCGCTCACCTTGTTAGGGAATTTTAAAAGCAGAGGAGCATTTACAGCCTACCTAGAGCGATATCTTATTGCTATATTCTGGTTTTCTTTCTTTGGAGTGCTAATCTCAACCCATAAATTCTTCTCATCTCCTTACTTTGAAGTCGATTTAAATTTCTTTGCAAATTAATTCTCATCATTAAACAGAAAACGACAAAAACTGTTCTATTCCAACAAAATGAAAACACACACACACACAAAGATTTGGCAGATTTTTGAAAACTTTATTTCACATTTGATTCAGAATCCCTCAATACATTCAAATGTTGAACTCTGTAGTTAAATTTAGGGCAAAAAATGTATTAAATCAAGCTCTTTGCTTTCTTAAGCAATGCTTAGTATTCAGCTTTTCCTTCTTGTCTCCCTCTGAATAAGTTCTTATTTTTGGCAAAGATTTACTTTTAATCCCTAAAAAGAGGAGGAAGTGGAAAATGTAAATGCCTATGTGAAATTCTTGCTTTTTCAATAGTGGTCATTTTTGGTTTTGTTATATAGACATTTCAAAATATTGTATTTTATAATTGCATTTTTGGAATCTGCATTGACTTTTCTGGATTTTTATTTGTGGTATGACTCTCCCCACAAGACAGACTACTGATTTTCCTCACATGAGTCATTTGTTATAACCCGAGCCACACAAACAGAGGGAGAAAAGCAGCTGCATTTAAGAATACACTATACGCACCACACTAAAGTAGGTGGTATATATGCAGCTAAAAGGGAGTACCCCGAGAGGAGTAATCAATGGCTTGCTGTCACCCCGGGGGAGGGATATATTGAGTGGTGTCCTATAGGGCATGGGGACTGGGGGAAAAATTGAAAGTGTGCTTATTAACTGTGAAATGACAACACCTTGGACTGGATTGCAAACACCTGAGTAGACTTGCATAACATTTCATGTGACCTTCACCAAGGAAGTGACAGTATTCTCAAGAAGGGGTGCAAGGGAGAATTTTATAGGGCACCCCAAATGAAACAGACAACTTATGTCTCATGATTTAACTATGATAAATTTCAAATCAGTTTCCTTCCACCTTTCTACATGTTCTTTAACAACCTTTTCACACGGTTATTCTGGTCAGAAAGACAAAAGTAAAGTTATTTTAAGATTCATTGAAGGTGTATATAATACAGATTGGGGCAGCGGGGGAGAAGGGAGCAGGTTGGAGAAGTAGAGACAAGAAAGACATCAACACTTCTCATCCATGACCAGCGGTCCAACCTACTGTTCTCCACGCATACCACACTCACACAAAATACACTTCTGATCACTCAGAAATACACTTTCTAGAACATGCTTCACAATAGCAACTGCCTGACTCAATTCCTCAAGTCTTTGTTCAGACATCTGGTTTCCTAGAAAATTTTCTCTGAATCCTCCCAACCTCATAATTAGGCATTCTGACTCTATGCATACATTTTTAGGGCATGTATATATTAAAATTAACTTTTTCTTCCCTACTAGAGTGTAATATTTTTGATAGAATGGTTTGTCTTTTATTTATGTTGTACACTCAGGCTTCTTTTCTGACACAAATAACCAACTTTCTTTATAACATTCTCTCACGGATTTTGTTTTCCAACTTTTAATTTTTCCATGGGTCACATAGGACTAATCTATATGAGGTTTAGGTTCCTCATCTCGAAGGTAAAGGATTGGACTAAAGAAAGTGATTCTGAGGTCCCTTCTGGGTCTAAAATTTCAGACAATAAAAATGATTGAATATTTTGTAAAAAGCTAATCACAATGCCTGTCCCAGCCACAACCAGTACTATATGGCATGAAATACGACTCTTTTTTTAAAATGATTGTTCCTGTTTGTTTGTATTCTATATGACACCCCCTTACCCTTGGCTCCAGCAATGGTCTCTCACTGGAGGCATCATATATAAAGTTGTACCATGTGAAATTGCTGGTATTTGCTCATTTTGACATATGCAAATGTTGATGTTAGGTGGATCAAATAATATCTGGCTCTTCAGAGAATGATGGCATGGCTTGGCAATAAAGCTTGAGTAAGATCAATCTGAGTTATTTTGCAGAACTGAATAGTGAAACATACCAAGAACCTGACGGTTAGTAGGATGTGAAAGATGACCACTGTATGAAGCAGAGGACAGGTCATCAAGGGAAGCTATGGAGACATAGAGTCTTGGTAACCTGAGACTGTACAGAAACAGAGTCCCTTTGTTTGCAGAAAGCATGAGGCGATGAAAATATATACAATATAAAGACTAAGTTAGTAGCAAAAGGAGAGTAGACTACATGGAGAACACTTGGGTCATAGTAATGTTGGAGGTCTCTAGTTTATATACATGAATAGTATTTACCATGGTCCCCAACGCTGCCTCGGATCCACTGGCAGTTCCAATGATACTCACCTGTGATGTGGTTTTAGTACTTTTTTTTCTACCAAGACACCTGTCTTCCCATTACCTACAGTAACTTGATGTTCCTTGAAGCTGTCATTATAACTTGAAGCCAGGTAAACAAAACAAGTATTAAAACACAATACCAGGCAAGGCTGTGAAGTCTTCATAATAATGGTGACTACCAGTCAGCAAGTGTCTTTCATATGCCAGGAATTTGACACATATTATTTACCTCCCTGAAGGCAGCTCTGGGAGGCAAGCATTACCAGTCCCACATTACGGATGAGGAAAATGGGACTCAGAAAAGATGGAAGGACTTGTTCAAGGGCACATACCTAGTAAGTGATGACGCTGAATTCAAACCCAGTTTTATTGGTTCCAAAGTATGAGCTCTTTCCACTGTGACACATGGCCTCCCCAACCCCAGAAATACAAAGTGACCTTAAAATTAGAAAAGTTTACTTTGAGTCTCTTTATGTAAGTCATACACCAATTATCTCCCCAACTAGAAACATCTGAAAGACTTCCCAATTTAGCCCTGGTTCTGGATTTATCAGCATGGCTATTCTGACTCATGCTTCCCTACTGAATCGAACATTTGCATCAGCCTCAGGAAACACACCTTCTGTAGTGCTAAATGTCTGTTGGCTTTCGATTAATGCTCTAGAGAGAAGCACGACCTAAACCACTTCATTTTGTCCTAAAAATCAAGACCATTTGTGAATTCCATGGGAATGTCACCATCTGACTAAAACAAACCAGTGATTTCTCTTTGATGTGGGACACTTAATGCTAATTAGATAATGGCCAGAGTATACTTATAAAGTCTGTTATATTCATTAAAATGAGTGTTCTGTGTATTTCAGGCATGGTGCTGGGTGCTGAGGATAAAGCAGCAAGTGTGACAGACAAGAACCTGCTCTCATAGAATATCTATTTTAGTGAAGAAAATTGTTTTTTTTTTTTTAAAGAAGAAAAATGAATGCAATCATTTGGATAATATTAGCTATTGCAAATAAGTTTTAAAAGTAAGTGACATAGAGTGAAGTAAAGAAAGAGTGTGTGTGTGTGGGGGGGGGGGGAATGATGAGAGTAAGCCACATAAATATTGTGGGGGTGGATTAGACAAAGGGAATGGTAAGTGCAAAGCTTCCAGGCAGAGGCAGCCTTAACATGTCAACAGAACAGAGATACGAGCGGTGTGGCTTGAGTGTAATAGTGAAGGGAAGAGAGAGAGGAGATGAGGTAGCCAGTAGATAAAGTAGGAACTCATAGGCGATGTAAAAACTTTGAATTTTACTCTAAGTGCAAATGTGGACCTATTAAAAAAATTTAAGCATGAGAATGACCGGAGAGCACATGGATGCTGGTAGTAACTATGGAAAGACTAACTGCATCTACTTTTATTCTTCTATGCTGAAGGCCTCAGCATGGAATCTGCCAGTTTGGTCAATATGTCACTGTCCAGTATTTGGTCCTCAGACTTATAGGACAAAACTTTATTTTTTTGCATCACACCAAATGAAAATACATTTCTTAAGGTTAAATACAGCCTAATCAAGGACTTAAGATTCTATCTACAAAACCAAAATGTCCATATACTCATCTCTAATAAGAAATGATCAAGAGTCCAAAATCTCCAAGTCTATTTGCCAGACCCCTGGCACTTATCTCCACTTTGCTAATGAATGTGGAATAATGGAAGTTCATTGACTAAAACTCTCTCCCCTGCATGGTACTCAGATGAGCATAAGCCATATTTGCCTGTCACATTCTCCCATGGCCGTGTTTCCACAATTAGCTTACCTGCCTCCCAAAGGAAACAGTCGTCTTTCTTTAGATCTCATATATTCAGATGATCATGAAGTTTGCTAGCCTGAGAGCCCTTCTACCTCTTGCCAATGACTTTGAATATCCATCCTCAGGTTACATAGTGATACTTTAGTGTAATCTCATTCTGTCTAGATTCCTAGGGATTCACCCCAGTGTAACCACCAGAAACTGATGGCAACTGGAACAAAGGGAATGTAGAAGTAAATCAAACAGTCGATTAAATGAGTGTAGACTTTCCTGGCTCTCAAAGAGTAGGCATGCGCACTAATGGGAAGTTAAGGTATCTTTAGAAAGTATCTGGCGACTGTTTCTCCCCTTAGGAATCTATTTCTCTCAAACTTGGACTCTCTTAGCCCTGCCTCAACTATTTTATAATGTTAATTACAGTCAACAAGCTTGGTCTTGACTCCTTCTAGACCCACAGTATATACATCAGCTCAAGGAAGCCATTCCTGATACACATTCTTCCTTTAGAAAAACAGTGTCTTCATGGTGACCTGGTACCACCCAGAGCACCCCCGCCAAGGTTTATTGTCTTCCTCATGTTTTAGATTTATTCTTACCTCAAACCTCTTGGTGTGGACTTAGAGTCTCAGACTTGGCATCACCTTGTGAATTGTGTAGACTTTCCTGCAAATTTTCAGATGCAGAATAGAGGCCCTGAAAGTTTAAACAACTTGCCCAATTTGAGATTCAGTTCATGGCAGAGACAGAACTAATATGCAGGCCCCCTGATACCTAGTTGAATATTCTTTCCATAAAATCTAACCAATATTATCTATTCTCTCAGGACCTTGCCAGGAGCCTGTACAATCCATTTATTTAACACAACTTATTTGAGTTAGGGTTTTATGGCTGATAATGACTTGATACGTTACTTCCCTTAGATAACACTTTTGCTTAATGGAAAAACTAACTCAGGAAACATGGTGGGTTATAGGGACAATAGTTTGGGGCAGGATGTACTAGACATGTCAGACTCTCCTGTGTGAAACGGTCTGGCCAACAGCCCAGGCTGAAGAGGCAGCCCAGTGCAGACCTCGTAAGCCAGAACGGACTCAGCACTGGCCACGCAACCCAAGTCTGGTTAGGGACTAACGATAAGCCCTAGCATTAAAAAAATATGAGCCATTAAAAGTCTTCTTTTAAGGAATTTAGAATGGGAAGTGTGGAGAGAACCAGAGTGAGCAGTGAGAGCTAAAACTGAAAACGTTATTGGAGAATTCCATAGAGTTCATAAAGGCTGAAGTTATGAGGGAGCAGAAACTATGAGTAAGAATGAGAAGTAAACTATTAGTAGGCAGAAGATATAAATATATAAGTATACATAATGACCTATTTGATAATGATATAGAGAGAAGCAAACATGCAGAATCTTAATCATTGCTCACAGGGAGGAAGAGTAGATAAATCAGAAACGTTTGTTCTGAGGTCCCTGGAGATGGTTGAGGATATATCCATTTACTAAATTCTATTTTTCTCTGAGTCCTGGCTGTCAGGCCATGTGGCTGAATGGCTATCATTTATGAGATTCTCAGGAGATTACTATTTCCTTACTATTCCCAAGTATATCATTTTAATATGGCATTATATAAATAACTCAGATGAATTTCTATTTATTTCTATATAAACAGCCTAACTAAAATTTAGAGAGCGTACCTCTCAGAGCTGTATTCATTTTCCCTCACTGAAAATGGTTATTTTATTTAGGTAATTTATTATGTGATTTCTTTTATTTAAGTATTTCTTTGGAGGAAGTCAAGTGATGCTGGGCATGGCTTCTGTTTATCCGTGCATATCAAGGGACTAGACTTAAACAGACTTTATATTTTGTCTTGTGATGCCCTACAAAAACTTCATATTTTCAGGCATCAGTGAAATGATCATATAAATAAGTATTTATTTCCAAAGATGAAAATGAGTCATTTACAAGATTAGATAATAACTTGAAAATATCAACATTTTACTATTTGAAGGTGCTCTTGCATTGTTTTATTGGTAAAAGTTACCACAATGAATCAAATTTCAACAGGAGAAATACTATCTGTACCAAATGATGCCTTCACTAGGTTCTTCAACTCAGCACATGTCAGAACTGTGGTTATCTAAAAATTAAAAATTCATCCTATGGATATTTTTATTTTAAAAAAAGATAGATCTATGGTTCTCCAGGGATAAAATTATCCTAGGAAAACTATGCTCATTGGAATTTCATATTTCTGCCAAGTACAAATCTATTACAAACCCCCTTTGTCATGCATACCCACATCTTTAACCAGGGTTTCTTGGTGTGCACACCCATGCACGTCTTCCTGAGGCAGAGGATACACGCAGTCAGAGGCAGAAAGGGGAACTAGCAATCTAAAGTGATAGTCGTTATTTTAGCTGTAGATTATCCTGTCTTTTTTTAAAAAAATAAACTTTAACCTGAAACCAAAAAAATTCTTGAAATTCAAGTAGCTTTAATTGTTTCTAAATAAAAATTTAGAATGCCGTAAACACTGAATGGCTCCTGGGCAATGTATCATTGCAGGTTAAATATGTTTTGCCCTGGAGGCTGCATTTCATAGGGTATAGATAACAAGAAAAATAAAACTTGTGACCCCAGCTGGTCCAGAGTGGATATTAACATATATCACCGAACTGTCTCCAAATGTGACCCTATTTTTACTATCAGTTGCTCTGTCCTCGGGAAATCGTTGCTAGTTAGAGAAGACGAATAAAAAAGAGACATGGGGGCCAGTAGTGGTGGGTAGGGCACCTTAATAAGGCTAAAAAAACAAGAACATTCTCCTGATGTATTCGTTGCATTTTCTCACATTTTTAAGAAGGAAGAAGAAATAGCACCTCCTTTCTTAGCCTAAAGGGAGCATAAAGAGCAAGGTCCTCTAGGAATGCTAGGACATTTCCATTTTTCCTCTCTAGTATTTCTGATATTACATTACTAGAGAGAGAGAGAGAGAAAAGATTGCCTATATGATTTTTAAAATTTATAAAAGCAGCATTTACCAGTTATTGTCAAATTCAGCTCCTTAAAAGCTAAGAGAAAAGGAAAAAAAATTAGCATAGGTATTGAAGACGAGACTAAATAGAGAAAGCTCTACTCCTTTAGGAGCTGAATGAAATCTATGTTTCTGTACTATTAAGTATAGTATAAAAAGGCCAAAATCATGGGCATTAGCCCCATAGGGGCCAGTTAGCTAGACTCAAATTCAAGGCCACAGAATATATATCTAACTTTGCTGCTGGCAGTTAATTATGTCAATGACCATCAAGAGGAATAGAAAAGTGTCTTCTCAGTATCTATTTTAACATTGTCTAACACTTACAGTTTGGCTGTTATAATTATAAAAAAGAAATTGGAAGCATTTAAAAAACCAGAACAATTTTATATGTAGACTAGTGTCCATGAGCTGCTTTGCAAACATGACGTATATAAAATATAACTAAGTATATCTTTTGTGGATGGAATTTTCATATTTTATTTATCTAAGCCAAGACCAAATAGTACACTTTGTGCCTCATAGTTTGTACTGTGGTTTTTCTCATTGTAGCATTTTTCGTTACAAAAAAATATATATCATATTAAAAAATCATGGGAATGTAAAAAGTCACAACAATTGTTTTCATTTCTCTTTTCTAAATTATATCGTGGTTACATTTAGTTATTAACTTTCTTGACTGAAGACTTTATTTTTAGAACCAGGAAGAAATACCTAAGACAGTTTATCTTTTGCTTTAGTATAATTTTTACTGTTTTTGCATAATAAGATGCAAAATTATTTTACAGTGTTATAGAAAAACTAGAGTTTCAGGATTAAGCCAAATTATTATTGTTGTTGTTGTTAATCCTCACCCAAGGACACTTTCTCATTAATTTTTAGATAGAGTGGAAGGGAGGGAAGAGGAGAGAGAGAGAGAAACATCGATGTGAAAGAGACACATCTATTGGTTGCCTCCTCCACAATCCCAACCAGGGCTAGAGATCTAACCTGCAGTCCAGGTATGTGCCCTTGACCAAGAATAGAACCCTTGACCCTTTGGTCAGTGAGCTGATGCTCTAACCACTGAGCCAAACCGGCCAGGGCTAAGCCAAATTATTATTAAAATATTATAACAGAAATACTATAGAATTCACAAGGAAATGTTTAACGTAAATTTCAAAAATACATATTTAAAATGGAAAACCAAGCTTTGCATATTAATAAGGTGATGGGTGGCAATATTAGCTGTTGAATCAACTGTACAAAGATAATCATGATACAATATTGCAATGTGCTAAACCAGTTTTTGTTTCATCTGTAACTATTTTTGTACAAATTTAAAAAGAGTTTGCTAACTGCTATTGAGTAAAACTGTCTTTACAATGGATTCTATAATGTGAGATAAAGGTATCTCCTTCCTCCTGCCCTCCCTCATTTCCTTTCCTCTCTTTTATTTCCTTTTCTGTTTTCCTCCCCTCCTTCCTCCCCTTAGTGTTTAAATAATGTCAGATCCTATGTCACACCTGCTGACTAAAGAAGAAAACTCTGGAAGACCGAGGGAAGCCCGCTAGAAGTTGACAGAGCCTTGCTGACTGCTATGAAATCAGCAATAAACAGCAGGGGTATCTGAGTTTCCTTAAGGTTTGTGTGAGACAATAATAACTAACATTTATTGAGGACTTACTATGTGCCCAAATCGTCCTAAACCCTTTATACAGAGTATTCTATTTAACCCTCATAAAACCTCACTTTATGTAAGTGAAGAAATTGAGGCTCAAGTGAAATATATTAACTTGTACAGAGTTTAGACAGGGAATAGTTACTTTAGAGTCAGGATTCACCTCTCCAGCCTGTCTCCTTTGTGAGCAGGTTTGGGCACAAAGCTCAGAACCACTCCTCCCTATGTGTATCCAAGTTGAAAACTCTGGAGAGATGGTATGCAACCCAGAGAAGTGACTTTTATTCTCGATCCCCCAAAGCTTATTTCAGCCATGAGAGACAGACATGGTCAACACAACTGACTGCAGAAGAGCCTATGTTCCTATAAACAATTCTGTAATGGGAGCACACTCAGACACTGATAAATATATTTACAGATCACTATGTAAGGTCCATCTATCTTGTTTACCCACTCTGGATTTACAGATCTTGATAATGGTTGTCAACTGAGGTCCAGCTAGTTTCTATGTCTATCTCAAACAATACCTAAAGGGGTTCTTTAGCTCCCCAGTTGTGAATGACTAAAGCTTCACTATAAAACAAACTATAAAGTTTATCAATCTCTTCTTGTGCCTAAATGCCCCAAATAATGCCCTGGTTTATTTTTAATGTTAAGAAGGGATGTGTAGGTCCTGGCCTGGTAGCTCAGTTGATTAGAGCATCGTCCTGGCATGCCACGGTCAAAGGTTTGATCCTGGTCAGGGCACATATAAGAACCAACCAATGAATGCATAAGTAAGTGGAACAATAAATCGATGTTTCCCTCTCTCTCTCCCTCTTTGCCTCTCTCTAAAATCAATCAATAAATACTTTTTTTTTTAAAAACGAAGGGATGTGTGAAATATTTTTTTAAAAGGAAGAAGAAATATGGTAATTTACGCATGTATGCATAACTGATGGACATGGACAACAAAGCTGGGGAAGGGGTAGAGAGATGGGGAGGAGGGTGTCAATGGGGAAAAAAGGAGAAACATTTGTAACAAAAATAAATTAATAAAAAAAATAAATAAATAAATAAAATAAAATCTTAAAAAAATAATAAAAAAAATAAAAGTTATATGGTGATCCACAGGAATTCCATTGCTTGTATATTCACAGCATTTCTTCCTTCCCCATGGAAATGGGAAGTGGGATCATAATAATTAATTAAGTTATACTACATTATTAACACTCTCATAAGGCATTGAAAAAAACTGGCAATGTTATGTTTTCATTATTTTAAACAATCATCCTAAAGAGGGTCATAATGATGAATTAAGTTATACTACATTATTAACACTCTCCTAAGGCATTAAAAAAAATGGCAATATCTTGTTTTCTTTATTTTAAACAATCATCCTAAAGGGTTAATCAACATTTCCTGTGAAAGGAACAATGACGTTTAACCAAATAGTTTTTTAAAAAGCAGACAACAAAAATAGCTTCAATAATTCATATTAATTCCAGTTCTATGGTTAATGAGGCAAATGGAGTGCTCTCGGGGGGGATAAAAGCACATAGCAGCAGTATCAGGAATCTTCACACCACTGCTGGCAAAGGATACTGTACGCCCAAAATACCCCCTAACCACCTACTATTCATACTTTACACCAGGGAAAAACTCAGTATCATTCTAATTTTGCAAATGGTAGATAAAACAGTGCCTGTAGGATCCTAACACAAGCCACTGCTTATATTCTCCTTTGTTGTTATGGGTCTTAGCCTTCATGATGCCATCCAATTTGCCCGACATTTTCACTATATTAAGCATATTCTCATCCGATCAAGCACAGAAATAGTGAGACTGTGGCCAGCTCTATATAGCCCAACAATTAAACCATTGTCAAGCTAAATACATATCAAAGTTGAAAACCAAATCGTGGGCGGGATCACCAAATAGAATGATGGATAGTCAGTCAAAATTGCTTAGAAAGATGATTGATTCATCAGAGATGCATCTGATAAAGTGTAAATGCATGTTCATGTTACTAACATTCATTAGGCCATGCCTATGTCATATATGTTAGGTGCTGTGCCAGGCACTGGGGACAAGAAAAGGAATAAGACTTCTCCTTGGCATCTAGAATTCTCCTGGACTGACAGAGACCATCACTGCTCACTTTGCTTCAATGGAATCATCCAACCTGCTCTAGTAGCACAGTGCTGTGTTGACAGTCGTGGGAGCATGAGAAAGGATAGACATTTACTGGAGAGAGAATATAGATACGTTTGAAGGAAAGGGAAAAGTGAAAAAGGAAAAAGGCCCTCACCCTAGGCAATGCATGATGAGGAACTGAGAGCTTGGAGAGCGAGAAAGGGAGAAAGTGGCACAGCGAGGGTGGTAAATGGAGTCGAAGACGTGGAACTGAATTTTGAACAAGATTTCCTTTTATGATTTTTGACAGCAGAAAGTAAAGATATGGATTTCTTTTTACTTACATTGTTTGCTAAACATGTGTTTTTGAGTATGCTATAATATTTAGACTAGCTCCCTTGGAGCTGCTGTATTTATTTGGGTCACACACACACACACACACACACACACACATACACACACACACACAGGGAAGCTACTTGATAGCACAGCTCTGCGTAGGATCAGAATGTTCTCTTCCAGAAGATACTTTGTACATTCTAGTCCCCAGATCCCAATGTGGAATAGCAGCCGTGTTTAGG
Organism: Tadarida brasiliensis; assembly: GCA_030848825.1. Classification (NCBI taxonomy): domain Eukaryota; kingdom Metazoa; phylum Chordata; class Mammalia; order Chiroptera; family Molossidae; genus Tadarida; species Tadarida brasiliensis. The sequence continues at coordinate 31,586,847 of CM061263.1, read as the reverse complement.
CTGACAGGACAGATTATGAAGACAATGTTAGAGAGGAGATACAAGTTGTGTAAAGAAGATGTTTATGTCCTTTATCCTCCTCATCCTAAAAATCAGGAGAATAGAAGAAAAAAAAGATGGCAGAATGATTGTCTTCTTTGTCCTTTGTTAGGTTTTATGGATTAGCACCTCTGGTCACTCCCCCCTTAGGCTTGAGGAAAGACAAAAATGATTGGAAATGGCTGGGGGTGGAGAATGGTGCAGAGAACATTTATGACTGAAGCAAAGCTAAGAATAAGGAGAAAAATTGGAAAATATCCACTTGGCCAACTGTTCCTTACTTAATACCATCCCCATTTACACTCTTGTTCAACGCAAACAATTTCAGGGTGTAATAAGGAGAGAAGGAAAGAAAAATAAAAAGAGAAGACAAACCATATGCCCTCAAAACTCTCATCTTAACTTCTCCTCCCATATTCTTTACTTCTACTTGGCACCATCCACATCAACCTCACCCTGGGTCCTCCATCTTCCGAGATTCTATTTGAGTTGTTCCAATGACTGCACCTAATGTCACACAGCTCTACATCACGATCCTAGAGCAAGTACCAGTGGCTCAGAGCTGAAGAAATTCCATCTTCCTCTGGCCATCACGTAGGAAAAGTTCTGTAATCTATAGCTAGAATTACAAGAGGCAAGAAATGCTTCTGATACCCAGAATTGAAAATACAGAATTCCTTTTCCCTCAGCCAAGTGGTTTCTGCCCTAAATTCTTTCCAGTCTCTAAACAAGTAATTTATATATGTTCAGACAAAACCTTGTATAATCTATGGGGGAGAGAGACAAGCAAGAAAGGAGGGTGCTGCTTCTGTTTCAAAGGCCTCAGCTTGTTTTCTCCCCATTTAGTGAAACACGATCTTTATTCGACTTCATTGCTTTTTGAGACCTACTTACAATTCAGCATTAGCCAAGTACCACTGTGAATAGGTTTATTTTTCTCTTTGTAAATTATCAGCCACTGCTTTTAGTTGTATGAGGCTTTAGGGGCTATGTTCAAGTACCTATTTTTCATTATATTTTAATTTATACAAACACTATACAAAACAGGAAGATATTATCTCAGTGAATGGTAGCTAGAAAAATATGTGAGTTAAAACTTCACCATAGAAAAATACCTCTGAGGTTAATTTAAGCAGAGGGTATAATCCCACACAATTGTGCCTATTAACTAGGGATTTGGATAGATAATTTAAAATTTTCAAACTCAATGAAAAGCCATAGATTCATAGTTGGGTCTCAAGTCAGCCTAAATATCTGAAAAATTTACCAACTTACTGGAATGAATCTATTAAAAAAAAAATGTTGAGCAGATTTTTTCAGCCCCGGCATAAAAATCTCTTCATAACCTACCAGAAAAGTTAAAAAACCATAGTCGTAAAATATTTGTTATCATTTGCCTGTGTGTTTCTAATTAGTTTTGTATCTTGGAACCAGTTTGTCCCCTGCAATCATATAAAATAAACAGCAAAACATGGTTTTTATTTGTTCAGATTTCAGCTGTAGACATTGCTTCTCAGTAATATTAAGTAAGTTATTTAATTCACTTCTGTTTAAATATTGATAAAGTTTATTATTTGTATTCCAGATTCTTCCACAACCTAGAATAATTTAGATAATTAATAGAATTTTTGAAACATTTTAGAATAATTTAAATTAATATTTAATTCACACTTCTGTTTGATAACATACAAAGTAATGATAAATATGAGTATTTTGGCAACCAGTAATTCTTTAATAGCATTTTCTAATGGAGATAAAAATGTTTAAATATTTATTAATTTAGTACTATCAGAACTGCATAGTTATTAGGCTTTCCAAATTCGGAAGAATTTTCATTACACAATCACTTGGTAATGAAGAAAGAAAACTAAAAGCCCTCCTCTGGTCCTTATAGGGGGCAGATCCAATGAAATTTCTTAATAATCTGGAGTTGTTTCATAATTGAACACTTAGAGGTCATCCTCGAATTAGAAAATATAAGACTTCATTATTGACCAAGATTTTCAGACTACATCCACGTCTGTCTGTACCAAATAAGTTTTCATTATTCAAGTAGCAAATGCCAGGAAATGAACCAAAACAGAACCAGTTGCATTATTTTTCTGCATTAGTGCTGACATTATCTTTGCCGCACTGTGTGTGTGGTTTTACGTAATGAGAGTCCTGTTAGAGACAGCTTGGAGGTACCCGTGCTGTTCTGGCTTATACCTTTTTGAAGGAGTCCATTTTCAAGGTAGCACACGGTATGTGACTTATGCCCAGTCCAATTATCATGCACTGCTTTGGGAATTTACTTTTAAAGGGCTGCTATTAACATAAACAAGTCAATTTACATGCCACAGTGAAGTTTGGGTTACAAGAAAATTCATAATGGATTTCTGTATTTGTGATTTACTGTAACTATGCTTTTATTAAAAAATCAGAGTGATAAATAGATGCACTGCTTTTTCTCCATATCAACTTTGCTCCTATACTAGCAGTATGAATAGTTCGTTAACAATAGCTCTCATCATCAGTCACATATATTTATTGAGTACCTACTATGTGTAAACATTGTGTTAGGTAAAGGTTTTCAGAGCAGGTAGGTCTCTGCTATGGCAAAAACTGTTCTGAATTAATCTTGCCCCCAATCTTTGCAGTAACAATCGTAGGGATCTGGAGAAACAACCAGGGCCATCAAAGGGAGGGCTGGCTGGCTCACAAAGCAGGTATCTCTTCCATTTTGAAATGACAACTTGAAAAAATGAAAAAAACTTAAAGTGTAAGAATATAAGTTAAAATTTAAAATAATTTCTAACTAAAAGGGTTGAATCTGGTTGAAATGTATCACTAAATTGATCAGGTTGACACGAATATAAGAGTAGCATTATACAGTTGAAGAAGAAAAAACTATCAATATAAATAGAGAATCATTAACCCAAATGTCCCTCAACCTTTTAAAATTATGACATTTCACCAAGCTCAGGAAAAAAGACCAGAGGAGAGTTACAAGCATATTTTAAAAGTGGTAATAAGTATCAAAAAAAAAATTAAAGAAAACAATGCGTATATCAATTTGAGCATAAAAATAGTATGGTTTTTCAGTTGTAACAGTTTTGTTTATTGCACCAGAACGAAGGTTCCATTTCCAGGGAACTGAAGTTGTGTGGAAGGTGTGTGGAAGCACAAAGGAACACGCCAAGGAAGGCAGTAGCATGGTCTCCTTTTCTGGAGGTCTGTAGAAAGCTGCATTTTGGGTTTGGCTGTGTCTACAAAGCAGCCACATGAAATTGAAAAATAAAATAGTATGATTCAAGCAAAAATTATAAGTTCCTTGTCTAGTTCCAAATAACTGCAGTGGTTATTTTCTCTCGTTTTATCATTGTTTCATAGCGTGGCTCTTGTTCTATCAAAAAGCACAGGAATGGTTTTACTCGGTGGCTTTCAAAATCAGAGAACACTTATATGCACAATTTTGAAGCTAATCATGATATAAACTTGTAATTATCATCTAAGGAAAAACATAATAGGAGAGAATGTATATGGGTTGGAGGACCGCCAGTTGATATTGGTGGTGGTATGACATTTTATTCATTCATCCTTTCAATCATTCTTTCCTTCAACAAATTCTTATTGTGTGTTGGTCAGTTACTAGGCACAGAGATACAGCCACAGCAAACTCCTCCAAGGAATCTAACTTACATTTTAGGATAATACAATGGGGAGCAAAATAAAGATACTCTTTGCCTTCAGAGAGTTCAGAGTCTGATCATTACAATAAGAGCAAGAAGGGAAGAGGATGAGGCAGAGAATAAAAAAGGAAGAAGAAAGTCATCTTCATACAGAAAGGTTGAGAAAAGCTGTCATGAACCTCTTCTTTCCCAGTTTATTGCTGGCGCCTAACCATCTCAACCAAACACTATATTTTTCAACTGCAGTGGTCACACTTTGTTTAATTTTTAGCACATTATTTTAATGGCATAATTTTTCATTTGTGTTTTTAAACAAAGGCACCACTACAAGATTCAGCTAAAAGTGTAATTTTAAGATAGAAAGACAGCGAACTAGATTTGGAAAATACTGCTCTGGCAACTGTAGAATTTTTAAAAATTATTAATTGTTCAAGAATAAAGTTTAAAATCACTTGTAAAATTGTTCCCTGGAACTCTAGCTGCTTTGAAATGCTAAGGAACCCCTTTAAATTGATCAGAAATGACGACTCAACCCTTTCTACATCGATTCATAACATAAACATTCATTGTAAAAAAAAAAAAATCCTTCTAAAACTTGACTAATTTCTTTTAAACACTTGCACCATTAAACTAAGGACGAAGGTAGGGGGTGTTTCTCTGGCAGCCTCCAAAAGAATGTAGTGCTATTGTGTTCATAGTTTAATCTACCAGGATTCCAGAGCCAAGAAAAGATGGGTGTCAGATCTCTGCACATAATCTTCAGAACATCCGGAACTGAGAAACGGAGGTTGAGCAAACGAAAACAAGATAAAACTTAAGTAAGCCTGCCTTTAACTTTATACGAATGTGAATCAAATAGTGTGTGTGTTGGGGGCGGGGCGGGGCGGCCCTCCTCGGTTTCAGAACTGGGCCTGGGACACTGACTATAACTGAGCTTCCTGTCTCTGCTCGGTGCAGATATTGGTAACGCGCCCACTGAAATGGGAAGAAGGAGTCGGGGGAAAAAGACAACCTTTTTTTCCCCCTAAATCAGATTGAAGTGCTAACAGGAGCCATAGTTTCATTAAAACAAAACACAGGGAAGCAAATGAGGACAGCACACCTGCAAAGGCATCTGACGCGCCTCACACCGCCCTGGTAAAATGTTCTGGATCTGATAACTCTAGAGCTATCTGAGAGGAAGACAGGTTCCGTCTGGAAGATTAAATAAATACTCTCTTTCGGGAAAAGATACAGAAACCCATACCTGTCACTTCATCCTACTTGATTAAATTGAGACTAACTACTCAAAGTAAATAATTTGTAGGTGTTTACGCACTGAATTAAACAAGTAATTTTGCATTAGAATAATAAAAACAAAGGTAAATGCTGTTGTTATTGTACACAATTTGAAGAAAATACTTAAAAACAGGAGAGAGTATATGTCAAAAGCTGGTGGCTCCTGTAAAATGACATCAAAGGAAGTAGCTCAAGTACTTTTTAGGAAGTATCTCTCCTAAAAGCTTCTCCTTAAATATAAATTTTAAGAGGATATTTAAAAATGTAATTTGGATGCATTTTAATTGTATCTTTTTTTTTCTGCTGACTTTATTTGTTAATACAATCCATATCCTTCTCTCCCTATTTGAGTCTTCTTTTTAAAAAAAAAAAAAAAAAAGCAGCCCTGGCCGATTTGGCTCAGCAGTTAGTGTTGGCCCGCAGACCAGAGAGTCCTGGGTTCAGTTCCTGCTAGGGGCACGTACCTCGTTTTCGGTTTGTCCTTGGCCCCAGTTGGGGTCGTGTGGGTGGCATCCAGTCGATGTATATCTCTCACATCGATGTTTCTCTCTCTATCCTGCCCCCTCCCCCTCTATCTGAGGATAAATGCAAAAGTGTCCTCGGGTGAGGATAAAAAAAAAAAAAAAAGTATGTCTTTATTGATTTTAGAAAAAGAGGAAGGGAGAGGGTGAGAGAGAGAAACATCGATGTGAGAGACAGACATCGATAAGTTGCAGGAGGCTTATTTGAAATAGAAATAGGCAGTTGTGTTTGTAGACTGTTGAGATTTTGGCTTGTTTCTTTTTCCATTAGTTTGTGTATGAGCTATCCTGGCTTAATCTACTTACTTAATCATTTACTTGCCTCTAGACTTTTCTTACATGTCACTCGATCATAGAAAGCAGGTGATGTATTACAGCATAAAATAGTGTGCTCTTTCTTCAAGGACCTCTCATGGTCTGCCCTTCCCCAAGGGTAATAATGTACTGTCATGAACCTTACCCAAAAGGAGACCTACCTCCTTACTTTTCCTGAGGTGACTCTTACTCTATGTCAGCTTTAGCTGAATAAAGCCCAGACACAACCCAGACCGGGCAGCAGAGGAGCCAGGGAAGAAGATGATGTCAGATTCCTGAGCTTCACTCTAGAATTTCTGGGGGAATGTCTAGAAAGCTAAAAAGTTACCAACACAATTCTTGCAAAAATACACAAATCAAAGGTTGAGATCCACTGCTACATCCATAGCTACTAGCAGGTGAAAAATGGCTGAATTTTCCCAAAAAATACTTAAACTACAACCTACTTGACTACCTTTTCTGTAAATTCGGAAAACAGCCTGGATGGACAAAGACATAAAATATAAAGTGGTATTTTTAAAAATAGAAAATGCAAATGACTACAAAGATTCTGTTATTGCCAAACTTCATTTTTCCTTTTCATTTTGCATGTACATGAAAATGCTGTAGGCTTGATTCCACCCTTCTCTCTTAATTTTAGACCATGCCTTCGAAGATGTTTATTACTTGCTTTTTGCCTCTTTTCTACTTGCCATTACTGCTTTCCTGGTTCCCCACCCCCATCCCCATTTTTTTAATGTTTGATTGACACTACCTCACTTCAATGACTGAAAAAAGAACTATTATTTGTTGCATGAGTTTTCTGTTTCTCTCAGTGATATCAGCTTCTGTTTCTTATTTTGGGGCAGAAAGGAAAAACCCTGTGAATGGGGGCAGGTTCTGATTTCAAGACTAGTCCTTTAGAGAAACTTCCTAAAGTGCCAAGCATCTGATTCAGAATAGTCCAGAAATCTTGCAAGAAATGTCGATTCCTTGGTTCTCACCTTTTTCCTCCTGACTAAGACTGAATTATTTTTTCCATTAAGAAGACAAAAGATTACTTTTACTAGCTCCTAAATTATTCCATTTCTCTCATCTTTAATTTCTTCCTCTTTTAGCAATATCTGTTAACAATCTCTGAACTGGAGAAATCTATGAGGATTTTGTTCTTATATAAGTTAACTCATTTACTGTAGGCAAGCAATGTTTCAAGTGATGGAGCTCCTAGTAGTCTTTCAGTTCCTCCAATCTTCTGCTAGTACACTTGACTGTGAAGGCAGAAGCAGTGTTGTAGGTCCAGGCACCACCCACTGCCATTCTTGATCCAGAACCACAGTGCCAGATAGCTACAGGTCACCTCTTCATCTTGCTGTTGCTACAGAAGAAGCAGGTGACTTGACTTGCTAGCTGATTTCAATTTTCTTCACCATTTCCTGAAGGAGGTGCCATGACAGTTTCCATATTTGTGATGATGCCGACCTTGGTACATTTAGTCATGTAGCTGCAACTAGGTGTTAGTCTGGAAGCTCTGAGGGTTTATCAGTGAGGTGTTTTTTTGTTTGTTTGTTTGTTTTTCATTTTTACCAATACAAATTTCTAAAAGGACCTATTTGACTTTTGTTTGCATTTTCAACCTCCTGTAGGTTTTATTTCTTCTACTGAAATGTATTTCCCCCCTTATCAGCATCCTTCATTCTCATCTTCCTCCTCCTACCAAAGCAACCGTTCAAATGGGATGAACATAGATTCTCTTGTTTTCACAGGTTCTTGAAAATGTCTTGCTCCTTTTCATGCCTGAATTTTGAATTTACAGGGGTGATATTGTCTCGTGAGTTGTTGTTACTTTTTCACCCTCGTTATATTTTAGAGGTCCACACACGTTGCTGGGTGTTCACACATCTCGTTCATGATCTCTGGATGCTGCCTAGTGCAGCATGAGGTGCAGCCACCACATCGTGTCTATCGCTCCCCTAGAGATGATCTCCCAGATTGCCTCCAACTCCGCCACTGGAAATAATTCTCACATTAGTGTCATTTTACAAATCCCCTCACAGGCCTAAGGATTTCTCTAGCATATATAACCAGGAGTGAAACTGCTGAGTCGTCAGTGGGTGTATCTTCAGTTTGGCCAAGTATGTCAGGACCCTCTCCACAAAGGCTGCACCAATGCACATGTGTCTGCCACTCATGGGCTGGTTATATGTCCACATCCCTGCACCATTGGGTTTGTGTACCTTCCTCATTTTATATTTTGGTGGTATTAACACATAAACAGTTTATAAAGGACAAGGGGATATAGCCAATCAATGTCTCTCATTGATTAGGGCAAATGTTTGACATTATAACATGTAATAAACTGGAATTCAAAAGCAAATAATACATTAATTCTGCTTTCTAGGAATACACAATGTAAGGGGAACGAGAGACATAAGACACAGTCTTCTGTGGAAACCTTTTGGCAGCAGAGTGAATGTCAGATGCGGGGAGCACAGAGAGAGGTCATAGAGCCCAGACTGGCAGAATCAAGGAAAACTTTTCTGCGGAGGTGACTCCAAGATTTGAATGGATGAGTACACTTACCAATCCTTGACTGAAGAATAGTCTGCCTGTGCTTGAAAAGTTTATCATCTTCGACTGAAAGTGCATTGTTAGTAATCACACACCCATAGAGCTACACGAATCCTGGGCATCTAAATCCCAGATTCCCTCGCATTTCATAAGATGTGTTGGGGTTTGTGATGCTGGGCATTGCGGGACATGCAGCAGAGAGACTAGCACATACAAAAGCAGAGGGCAAAGAATACACAGTCACAGAGATTGGTGTGGACACAAGTCTGGCAATGTACAACCTGCTTTGTAGGCATGTACCCACTGATTTATAGTGGTCTGGGACACTGGTGTTGGTCATCTTCTCTCTACATTAAAGAAACAAAAGAAAAGTATATTGCCCAACACTATTCAGCTGGTAAGTGTTTAATACAACCAAATGTTTAGTACAAACAAATGTTTGTTTGATCTCAGAGTTAATGCTTTTTTTTTTTTTTTTCAGGAAAAAGGGCAAATAAGCATGTGAACAGTAAAAATGTATATAAGAATTGTGTATGGAGCAGCTAAATCTGTTTCAGTGACTTAAGAGCCAGTTAATAAAAACCAAGGGCGATATGGCTTCTGTTTTGATGATGATTTTCACCTTTACTTAAATTCTAGACATAGGTTTCTTTAAAATATTAATATGTGCCAGTGGAACTTTGGAACACACTTGGGTCTCTGGAAAAGGAGATTCTATGCAGTATAGTAATAAATGCTTCAAATGGGAAGCTGGCTCCCTCAATGGCCATACAGGCCATGTCTTCTACAAAGCCTTTGAGCTGTGGAGACAATAGACTCGTAACCTGCAAAAGATGATTTCATATAATATAGCCTCTAATTATGATTAAATACTAATTTAAATATTTTTGCCAATTTTGTCGATTTCTTTGTAAAAATTTTACAGATTAACTTATTTGTGCTTGTTAGTCCAGGTCTTACAATTAATAAATAATTGCTGCAAGTCACATTAAAGAAAATCCAGTGTTTTACATGGCATATTCTGCATTCACATGCATGTAAAGAACAGGTGATTTTTCAAATTAGCGATACAATATTTTTAGAAGCATACATTTTATATTCTTTAGGTTATCAGAGAATAGACCACTAATTCACAAGAGCTTTCTGACTGTATTTTTATACAAATTAAGTCAGCTGAAAAGAAAAGGCACCCTCTTATATTATATTAAAGTAAATTACAATGATTTGGATCAAAGGCAGAGATATTTAGATTGAGGAACTAAATTCCCTTCTTGAGACAATCTATAAAGGTTCTCTTCTAAATTTAGATATTGAAACTAAAATTGAGCAGTTATTTGTGTTTAAACAGAATGTGTTCAAGCTAACCTAGAGTTGCAGAAAAGACTCCTGTCCATATCTCCTATAGTTTCAAAATTCAAATGATTTGAAGTCCCATATGAAACAGATTCTTTGATATTTGTCTTCAAATGGCCTGTGACCCTAATTGAGACTAAGTTAGTACAGGACTAACCTGAGACCAGAGACTCCATTTATCTCTTAAGAAAAGCCCTAGTCAAAAATGAGGTCTCTGACAAGGTCAAATGAGAATACCTTTTAAACCCAAATTCTCATCTGCTATGAGTACTGTTATGCAATTTCTTATTTCGCATAGCCATATCAGGACTTCACCAATTAAAGATGGCCAGAAACAATTCCAAATAACTTAAACTGGTTTCCTAACATTTAGTGCATCAGAAATACCCGGAGGTCCTGTTTCACCTTTGGACCCCATCCCTAGACATTCTAATTCATTCAGGAGGAGGACGCAAGCATGAGCATTTATTGTTAACTGCTCCAGGGACCACACTTTGAGAACCACTGATTTAAGTAAAAAACAAAAACGCTCATATAATTTTTAAGTCCAGGGGCCCGGGGGTTCTGTTGCACCTTCGGGCCTGGCTGGACCAAAGGCTGGAACTTAGATCCTGCGATGAGAGCTCAAACTCTCCATCACCAGGCAGACTCACTCCATGTATGCGTTAGACAGTCACTGGCTCACCCAAAATCATGTTCTATAAGATTAGGAAGTTCATCTCAAAGAGACAATCTTGCCCAGTTCTCTGCAGGGGAAGTTCTAGGGAGGGCTCTCATTGGCCTTAGCCCACTCACATGCCATTTCTGGAAGAAAATAAGCATTCCTGAGCTGAGGGCAATGGTTATTATGGTGGTACAGGCCTAGGCCGTATGCATATCCATGTGCCCTGGAGGAATTCCTTCCAAAGACTTGGTTATTTCAATTCTTTTTCCTTTAGAGTGACTTGTGTCCATTAAATTCCTAAGTCCTTCAAATTACTATGTTTTGGCATGGGAGCACCTTCGTCAAATTATGCCTGAAAACATCCAGACCAAAATTGGGAAGATAGTCTAAACTCCAACACTGTGATCTACTTTACACAGAAGTATAAAGTTTAAATTACCTTAATAATTTTTTTATATTTAGTAATAGTGTAGTTATAGTAGCAGGAAATTTGTTGTTGTTGTTTATCTTCATACGAGGATATTTTCCCATTGATTTTTAAATAGAGTGAAAGGGAGGGAGGGAGAGAGAGAGAAAAACGTTGATGTGAGAGAGACGCATCAATTGGTTGCCTGCTACATGACCCCGACCAGGGCCAGGGATCAAACCTGCAACCCAGCTACATGCCCTTGACTGGGAATCAAACCCGAGACCCTTCCGTCTGTGGGCCAACGCTCTAACTGTTGAGCCAAATTGGCCAGGGCACAGCAGCAAATTTTAAACAGATACAGTCTCTGACAGTGTTATTGCCAATCTAGAAGAGAAAGGATTAGAACAATATGAAAGTTGGTGAGTGCAAATGAACCCAGACTTCTGGTTCGGCAGTTTGAGTAATTTCTTTCCTAAGCATAAGGTAAACTCGTTCACATTCAGAGGCCCTTTAAATGACATGATTTAATTTGACTAAAAGATGTACAGATGGCACTACACTGCCTCTACTGGGAGGAGAGGTCAGCCAGCAATTGGCTCCAACACAAACCATGCTAATGTGTAGCTACAGGCTGCCACATCGGGGTCCACCTTTCTCAGAGCCTGTTAAGTGAAATAATCAAGCACTGTGACAGTGTTCTCCAGATGCAGAGAAACATGGTGACTTCCATGCTACCCTCAAGACTGTCAGACACTCACGGAATGAGCAAATTTTCAGGAGCAAGTTTTAACAAATTATTACCTATTTTATTTGCTTAATAAGAAACCAAATGTTATAAATATTAGGTGAGAAATCTAATTGGAATCCACCATCCTGCACATCATTGAATTTTTTTATATGGACATTGAATGATGAGATTTGAAATCACAGCAGCATGTCTTTTTACTTTTAAATACCTTTATCAAATGTCATCCATATAAATGCATATACATAAGAATGAGAGAACTGAACCAATTACACAACACAGAAGGCCATCCATGTAGATAGTTGGTACCACCTTAATATTCTAAAATCAAATTTTTCCTCATGAATGAATGCGTGCCCTACAGAATAGGACTACTGAAGCATTGTGGCTTTCCAAATATTAAAGACCAGAGAAAGGTCATCATCAAGAAGAAGAGTGACCGATCATTTCTTTCGTGAAATTATCTGTGCAAAATACAGGTGTGTGCGGACAAAAGAGACAGTCATTAGAAAAAAATATGGTGAAATATAATCTATCTATAAGAAATTTTCATATCACCTTGAACTTGGTGACATAGTATATGTTGGAAGTAGCCCAACCTATAGTTGTATTTGAAAAGCAAATTGTAAAGTACTTAAATTGGCCCGGTTTAGGAGCAATGCCTCTTCAAGCTGACAGGAGATAAGGGGCATGTTTTCCTATCTCCACATTATTTAAGAGACTAGACTGGACAATGAAATGGCAAAACGAGGCTTAGACAGGATGAGTGATTTGCTGCGAATCGACAAACAAACTGGCAACAGAATTAGAACCAGAATACAGGTCTTGTCTACCAGGCCCGTTCTGGCTCCACTATCCCATTCTTTTTCTGCGTCTCAGGCATCAGGTTGTGGGCTAATGTAGAACAATTAATCATAGTACTTAGAGTTATACAATTCCTGCAGAGCTCATTTATTTCCAGCTCCCAACCAATAAGCTGTGAAATATTTTCAGCTCCATTTTGCACCTAAGGTAATTGGGATCAGGGTGATATGTCAGATATTAAACCTCTAGTAGGTTTTGAAAGAAAGGTCATAAGTCAGATCTCCTTAATCTTAGATGACTATTCTTTCTGCTGCAGTATGCTGCCTTTCAAAATAACTGTTTAAGCCCTGGGCTTGAATCACCTACACAACAATTAAAAGCAAAACCATAAATAATTTTGTAGGGAGATTTTGGTTAAGTCTCATATTACAGGAGATGTTCCCAAATGCATAAATGAGAAAGTAAGAATCTCTGTATGGCTTGGTAGCCTGAATCCAGAAGCAATAAAGGGATACATTCTACCATTTGAGGAATTTATATCTTGGAAGTACTTAAAATAAATCATGTCATGTTATAATGTTTCAGATCTTTTTTAAAAATTTGAATTTGATCCACTAAAATATTGGGTCGCATGTGTCCTGGGATGGATGGAGAGGTTTTTGACACAGGAGTTAATTTTCCAGACTCAGGTCTCATATAGCCTAATTTTGAACTTAAATCAATCCTACACTTTACTTTCTTAAGCTTTGGTTTCTCCATACATAAAATAGGATAGTATTATCAGCTTCATATGTTTGTATAAAGATTAAATGACATCATTTATAAAAGGTGCTTAGTACAATGTCTGGCATACAGTAATTGCTCAATAAATATTTAGCTAGTATATTAGTCAGCATTTGCTGAGATAAGCTTCAGTAACAAACAATCCACAAATCTCAGTGACTTACAAATACAAATGTTTATTTCTTGCTTATATCACACATCAGCTGTGGATCAGCTCCAACTTGGATCCATTTCACTTCTTCATTCCAGGATCTAAGGTGAAGGAGTAGCCCATATATAAGACATGCTATTCTCATGGTAGAAGTGATACTGTTGTAATTAACCTAGTTATTAATAATAGGAAAGGAGAAAAGGGATGGCCAAATATTACAGGTATGTCATTTGGGCAGCTTGTCCATGAAGCTAAAGCTTTACATTCCCCAGGGAGCCACTGGTGTATTCCCCACAGATTGCTGGGGCAAGGGACTGGACAGGGAGGAGATAGACGCATGCCCAGTAAAGTCAGGGTGACATAAGGAAGGTGCTTGCTGTCAGTCACACCTGGGAACAGGTCATTGGCCAGAATGGGTGTGGCCACTGCTAGGGTAAGAAATTTGGGACATTTAAGCAAAGGAGTGTGTTCTCTTGGTTGCTCTCGGTTTCTCTTGGCAGGTTGTGCTTAACTCCTGGCTTGGGGGGCTACCGCTTCTGCTTCCTGCATTCGCCCACGTGGCCCATAGCCATGTAGACCCCCCACACACAATGGACTAATGGACTGCAATTAGCCTGATGCTGAACTGGACCTGGCTACAACATGGAACAGAGACACTGGCTTTGCTTTTAGCTCTACTGAAACCCCAGCTGCACTTCTTCTATGACTGGAAAGGGACTTTGGAAACCCAGAGATATAATTTCATGCAAATAAAAATCACTCATCCTCCCATACAAGTCTCAGAAAATTCTTTTTCTCAAAATATTGTAAGGACCCCATCCCCAGCATCCAGTGGGGAAGATGATACCCCAATTTCCCTGATAACAGAAGGAAAAGAGCAATAGCCATAAAAGTTTTTGCATAGACATGTTATATGTTACTCCCCTTCTCATTCTATTGGCCAAAGTTATTCAAATGGCCAAGTAAGAAAGTATGTTCTTCCCAAAGGGAGGTAAAGAAATTACATGGCAATGGATAGGGATGTATAATTCTTCTTCATGGAGTCAACAAATAATTGGGAACAATTAATTCTACTGTAATTAGTGACTCTTTAAACTAACACTTGGTGAAAAGGGGAGATAGAACACTTTACAAGAGTCAGAGGAATAGACTCTACTTGATCTACCTCTACTAGTTGTATGATGTTCAACAAGACATTTAATCCCTCTAAATTTTAGGCTCTGCACCTATAATAGGACTGTTGTAAGAATTAAATGATATTTTAAAAACTCAAGTAAAGTCCTGTAATAAATAAGAGAAATAATGAGAAAAATGTTCTGTCCCTAAAGAATTTACTGTTATGGAAATCCAAAAGATAGTAGGCTTGTGTTAAAAAAAAATTACTTTAAAACATACGCTTGAAAGAAACTTGTCTACATGTATTAACCTGTTTTGAAACTGCTAAAATTCAAGGAAGGAAAAATTCCATTTGTATTATACAAAAAGGAAAACAAACTCAGAACTAAAAACCGGTTCATATATTGAACTTACCTTTTAAAAATTTTTATAAGTTTACATGTCATTTTTGTAGGTTATCTATGAATAAAACAGATGCTACTTTTGAGCTATGGGTATTCAAAGAAAATGATTGATAATCTACTTAGCCAAGGACAATAAATTTTATTTTATGCTCAGAAAAACTAAGACATTTTTACCAATTTTACCAAAACAGCAGGATGAACTTCAAAATAATCTTTCTGTTTTAGCAAAACCACATATAAAAGTGAATGAATACAAGATCTCAAAACAATTTCTTAAACTTGAATAGTATCTTTCCTGCAAGAGCTCAAAGTAATTTGCTTTGTATTCTTATTCAGTCTAGAACCCCTCTGTGATAAAGATGTGCATTATAGGATAGACAACTGTGTCTATGGATAGAATTAAAACATGGTAGATTAGGAATGATTGGCTCAAGATTACAAAACTAAACCCAGATCTCCTGACTTTCTAGCCAAATCTCTTTCCAAAGACTTTATTTACACTATAAGCGATGCAGAAATCCCCTTTACTTCCACTTGATTTCAGTAAGTGGCCTTGACTCCTTATCAGGTCGGGCAATAGTACCTTACTATTCTATCTTCTAAAAACTAGATTTTTTCTTATCTCCTCATCTCTATTGATCAGAAATGCTCTTTGTCCCTTTAATGTATTGAAATCCTTCCAGTCAGATGCCACCCCATCCAAAAATTATCCTTTAATGGAAGAGGCTTAACTTTTGTCAATTTAACCAACAAAGTGACTATATTTAACCAATATGTTTAACCAACCATGACAATGACTCTGGTGTAGTAACAATATCAGCACATTTCAAAAGGAAGTACCCAGCCCCACTGGTGTGGCTCAGTGGTTGAGCATTGACCCACGCACCAGGAGGTTACTGGTTCAATTCCTGGTCAGGACACATGCTCAGGTTGTTGGCCAAATCCCCAGTGGGAGGAATGCAGGAGGCGGCCAGTCGATGTTCTCTCTCATCAATGTTTCTCTCACTCACTCTCTCTCTAAAATCAATAAAGAAAAAAAAAATTTTTTTTTTTAAAACAAAAGACAGTGCCCAAATAGTTTGTCCTCTTTGAGGGCAGGAACCATGCCTTAGTCATCTGTTTATTCAGAACTCACAAGGGGCCAGAATTACAGTTGAGAGTGAGGCTAAATGATTGCTGAGAGAAGGTCGTTGTATATGACCATGCTGATAGTTTATCCCTTCTGAATACTCATGGAATGGTTGACATATACACCAAGAACTGGTATTATATACGTATACCAATAGGTTTGAATAACAAAGCACATATTAACTGATGACAAATGAAGGTGCCACTGCCTCACAGCCACTGCTGGCTCCCTAGCCATGCTGCAACCTCTTTGATGTCTGTCAACTGGATGATGATGTTCAACAATGCGAGAAGCTTTTCTATTTGTGCTGGCATCACATCACACCAGTCTTAGTCTCCAGCTGTGCTCCTATGGCTATCCCCCTTTTTGCCTTTTTGGTTATTCTCCACCAGTTGCTCAAATGTTACTGAGCAGGGGTATGAGACTGGGGGCATGGGGTAGTAGACATTAAATGGCAACTGAGGAATCTACTTCTCCTTTCTAGCCATGGTTTGTTTTTTGTTTTTTTCTTCTTTTTTTCCCCTCCCTTCCCAACTCTTTCTTGAACTGTCAGACAGAAAGTGATGTTTTCTAGATGGTTATAGGTTTTATGTTTTATTGTATCATTTTACTTGTGGCTCTCTAGGTACCAAGCAATCAATCAGGCACATAGTAGATGCTCGGTAAATACTAATTAATTCATCAGCCACCTGGAAAGGGAGTGCAACAGAGGCACTTCTGAAATACCAGAAGTAAGAGCCAAGGTGACTGATGTCAATGAAAATTACTATTAGTCTCAAGAATCAGCAAAAGAATTGCTATTTCCAATACGCTACTTAAACAACATAAGCCCAATTTTGCAAGCCATATTTCTATTTAGTTCAATTGCTACCTGTTCCACTCTTGTCTTAGGGACATAAGAAATGCTTTTAGCCTGGCCAGTATGGCTCAGTGGATTAAGCATCGACCCATAGACTGAGAGGTCCCTGTTTGATTCCGTCAGGGCACGTGACCGTATTTCGGGCTCAATCCCCAGTAGGGGGCGTGCAGGAAGCAGACGATTGATGTATCTCTCTCACATGGATGTTTCTATCCCTTCTTCTCTCTACAAAAAATCAATAAAAACATATTTTAAAATGTTAAAAAAAATGCTTTTAGTTGAAAAAATTAAACCATAAACTTTCTACTCTCCCAGCTTCTTGGATAACTGGAAAAGAAAAACAGAAATGGCATTGCTTTTAACAACAGAGCTATGTAAAAAATCTTGAGATTATCAAAAGCACTGGGATTCATTTATCTATGAATAATTAAGAATCAAGTTTAAAAAGTATGTTTTAAAAAATGGCAGATTCCCAATAGCACAGAGACTCCAGCCCTTGCATTTTTTAAATCATGTTCATCAGCTTTAATAGATAAGGCAAAGCTTTCAAACAGAGAACTAATTGATTTTCTTACTCTTCCTTTTTACTGTTCATTTAGGAAAAAAAAAAAAAGGCGTGGTACTCTCTCACCCATTTTTATTAACATTATTTAACATTCATTAAACAACTGGATGTGCTAGGCTTGCTGAGGATATAGAATTAGTTTTGTGTTTTACATGGTCTTGCAAAGGCACCTTCTAAAACATGATTTGCTACTGTAATCCACAAATGGAACACGATTGTACCCTTTGTTTCACCTTAAGCCAAAAGCAGCTCAAGTTAAATGCCAAGCTTCCCTGAGTTACAAATTTAGAATCTCTCTGAGGTGCTGGCTCACATGGTGCATTAGCCTACTGCACGGGTTGATTAGCAGTGCTCTCTCAGAGTGGTATATTGACTCCCATGTGCGCGTATCATTTATCATACTTATGTTCATTTTACTCTTATCCCAATAATGACAGCTTTCATGTAAAACGAGAGGAGAAAATAAGATTAATACTTTCTTAGTATACCTTTCTCACCATGCACAAATACACAGGCTTCTGAATCAAATACATCTTCCTTGCATTTAGATTTTATTATTATGATGATGATTATTGTTATTACTCTGATTCAAAATGACCTAAGATAACAATTTGTTTTTTCTTCAGGAATGGTCAAGCAATAGTGGTGGCAGTAGGGTAAGGACAGCGAGAGAAAGGGGGCAGGAGTGTACATGCTTTGCATGTTGTGTGAGAAAAAGAGCAATGGCAATGGAAAATCAGGCCAATCATCTGGCCTAAGGTAATATTCATTATCAAGCTTAATTTGAGAAAATCTGGAGATATGTACTTAGCTTTGGGGGAGAGTAATTATGAAAGTCTGTTTTTGTGTTGATATCTAAGAACCTTAGCAATTTTGAATGAAATCTAACAAGGGCAAACTTTTCATATGTGATTCTACTGGTTCAGAATTAACAGGATAGATAGCAGCTGATACTACACCTTCCCCTCTCAGGAAATCTAAAATTGGAAATTTCCTTCTAGTTCTTCATCTGGAGCTGCAAAGACACTTTTGCATGTCCTGTCACTTTCATGACATTTTGCTTTCTTGTTATTAGGCATGAAATGGTAAAATAGAAAAAACATTTTGAGCAGTTGAGAGCGAGTGGGGTGGGGAGAATGAGTGGATGTTTAGTGGTGTTACACAAGGATGTCATGGTGTTTACATTTACAATCAACTGAGGATAGAATTATGGATGGAGTCTTGACAACGTTTATTTCTGACTAGATATGCTCCACGTAAAAGGAAGGGATTGGTTTTAGCTGAAAGAAGTATTTGCTCTAAGGAAGTTCCTTTTGCCTCCTTGGGAAAACTAACCTACAAAACACAAGGAGCTAAGAAACTAACTCAAGGATTTCCAGATGCCTTTGGAGTTTGGCTGAAAGTAAACATTCCACCACTTAGGAAGGAAAGAGTTTTATTTGGTTTGTTTGGGTCCTTTTTTTTTTTTTTTTTTTTTGCCTCTCCTTTTGCTGCTCGTTCAGTACAAAGCCAATTGAAATGAAGTATTTTCACCTTCTTGTCTAATTAAAGAGCACTCTTAAAATGCATTCACTATTGAAGCATCTCCTTTTGGATGTCTTTATTTATCCATGGCCATGTATGATTTCATTAGTCCCCAATAAGGATAATATCTCCAAAGACACCAGCCATTTCAGGAAAAGAGTTTATTAAATTAGCCGCTGACACGCCAGCACCCTGGAGGGTGGAAATGTCACGTGACCCAGCCCCTCTCTAGCTCAGCCCAGTAACCAGGTGTGCAGGTGGTTTACCCAAGTTATTTAAAATGCTTGATTTCTGAACATTGAGAGGAAGACCTTGTTCTGAACAGGTGGTCACATCATTACTGGTACTTGTACTTTTGGCAGTACTGCTAATTAACAAAGATTCATTCTGACCTTCAGTCTTTTTCTCTGGTTGTGATGGAGATAAGAGAAAAGCTCATTCATGAGTAACTTTTATGAGCCAGGTGAGAAGTTGGCTGACAGAGTACACACATTTCATGCACTCATAATTCCTTGAGGGATTATAAGAGTTTTATAGAAGATTGTGCATAATTTATGTAATCTCAGAGGAAAGTCATATTCATTCACTTTGGGAGAGGTAAGGAAGGGATTAGCAGAGGACAAGGTGAAGGCAAATGATGGGCATGGGGAACAACAGAAAGTTTGATGTGACTGGTGCATTGAAGAGATGTGTGTGTGTATTTGTGTGTGTTTGCATGTGTGTGTGTTTGAACTCAACACTTGGCAAGTATTCTGTTCATTGCATCTACCTGTAACTTCAGAGACAAATTAAGAAATGAATTTGTCTCCATAATATTTTTTAACAACATTGGTGAGTTGTCAAGGAAGATAAAAATTTATAGGCCTCTATTTCTGGTCAACCCATTAATCACTCAAAATAAGATTATTCTGCTGCTATCAATAGTAAATTTAGTATAAAATTAGATAGTGTTAGATTGTCTTCTGGACCTGTAAGCTGAACTTTTCTAGTAAATACATTTTTATCTAGACTTTGAACTACAAGACTTTTGCTTTTGCTATACAAACTAAATTTCTGTCTTTTTTCTCATACTTAAAAAAAAATCACAGCATTAAACAACCATGTGTTATTCCTATATGATTATTTCACATGTAGAAATAGCCTAGATTTAAGTATAATTCAGTAAAATAATTTTAACAGAACCGCTTAGTACATTGATTAATAAAAATATTAATAATATAAACTGGTGAGGGTGATTCAATGAGAATATCCCATAATGTAAGATTACCAACTGAGAAAATAATTATTCTCCTAAAAAGTGCCTTGTGCTCATGTTGCCTATTTCTGCTATTCTCCATTGTCTTCAATATTGGCCACTGCCAGAGGCGAGCGTTAGACAAGGCAGACAAATGGTCTGATCTAGAATGGCAAATTCTATGTTTCCTTAATACAGTCTCCTGGAATGACAGCAGTTATGTATTTTTAAGTCTGCTCTTCCATTATGGCGATAAATGGTTATTTAAATACAGTCAGCTTCAAATTACACTGGTGGAAAATGCAGCAGGGGAAAGTATCAAAGACAAAGAACTTTTAAATAAATCTCATCTCTCCTCCTGCCATCTGAGGTAATTTCTATGCCAGATGGCAGATGTTTATGCTGGTACTTAAAAGAAGTAAAAATTAAATGGATCTCAAAAACTTAATTGTTTTTAGTTTTAAAATGCTCTCAAATAAAGGGAGGTTGGTAGAGATTGTATTTTTAATGATCTCAAAAATGAAGCGTCTTAATATATAATTTTAATTTGGAAAAAATAGTTAACTCTTAAGTAATTCATTCTCTTTTTTTTTTTTTTTTTTTGAGTCCAGTTTTGAAGTTTGATATTGTTTTTCAGGTAATTAAAAAAAAAATGTAACAAGTTATTTTCTTCTAGAAGTGATTGTGAAAAATCTTCCAAGGACTATATTATAATGTATGCTTTTTATTTTATTTTATTTTTTATTTTTAGACAGGTGCTGGTTCTCCCCCCTCCCTCCGCTTTTTTCCCCTTTTTATTCAAACTGAGCGATAGATGAGTTATTTAGACACTCTTAATCATTAGGTATATCAGTATAAGTCAGAAAAGTTACCTATCCAAGACTGTTTTATTATGATAAGGATCAACACAATAGAAATAGAGTGACTTCCTGAAAGAGACAATTGCTACATGAACAACTGCTGTTCACACAGACAAAACTGATCAACTTACCAAGGAGAAAGCCCTCCTTCTCTCGAAAATTTTGTATGTATGGTGGAGAATAATTTTATTATTATGACGTCTAAATTTTTGCTCAAAAAAGTAAACGTGACCTAGGTGTTATATAGAGACTTTTCTTTTATTTTTCATAAATACCTTAATGCTGATTAGAAATAAATCCTGCTTTCCTGATCTAAAATTCAGGATCATTTTTAGCAGATATTTCTGGAAATTTCAATGAAAGGACAGCTATAAGCCCAAATAACTTTAGCAATCACTTGACTTTCTGTATTTAGAAAATTACCCCAAACATTTCTTTTTCTAGCACAAACAATTTAGAACCATGGCCAATTCTGGGAAGATAATATTTAGAATAGTAAATTATAGTGAAACTTATTCTAATTATTAGTCAAAGGAATTAGAAAACTCTGTATATTTTTGAACTTCTATATTTTGAACAATCAATTCAACAAAACCTAACTGAGACTCAAAGATGAGTTCAATGTTTTACTATATACAGAAATATGACTTCTGTATAAGCAGAAATATGAAAAAAAAAAAAAAAAACTCTTTCCTCAATTTGTCTACATTATTTTGTAGAGGCTTTTTGAAAAAAAAAAAATAGTTCAATTATCCAAGGCTAAGCTTCAGCTTTATTTTTAGTTCTTTACAAAGCTTTAAAAAAAATTCCTTTTGAATGTATTTGAGACAGAGTCACAGATTCCACAATCAACAAAGGGCAACATACTCTGATAACCTGTGGAATTCTGACTTCCCCTGAGTGCACCGTGCCTTTTACAAGAAAGACTTCAGCCTTGACAAGTTTTGTCCATATTTTGCTGGAGAACAGGCATACTCAATAAAGTTTGTTCTGCTCTTCAATAGGCCACAAATGCTCTCACAAGTCAGGCCTAGCTGCCTTCTCAGATTACTGTAGTCCTACTAGTGGACAATGAGTGGGTCCGTGGAATTCTAGAATGGGACTGATGGAAAACAGCACTATGCATTTATGTCAGTTTGAGTGCTAGTGAAGCTACAGTAACAAAGATACCCCAAATACAATTACTGAAATGAAAAGGAACTCTTTTTCTCTCCCAGTTAACAGTGCAGAGATAGGTGAGAGATTCAGAACACATAAATAGCTTTTGCTTTATCTAGATTTCTTCTGCTTTGTCTTTCTGCCATCCCCTAAACATTACTCATCTAACATGGGTGAAGTTCGCTCACCACCACTCCTGAAAAGATAAAAGAAGTAGATAATAAGCAGTGTTATTGTTAAGGAAATGACCTAGACATTGGACATATTATCTAGATGCTAGGAAGCTGAGAAATATAGTCCCTAGCCAGAGAGCTGTGGGCCCTGCTAAACCTGGAGGGTGGGAATGGGGATTTTGTTCCTAAAAGAAAGAAGGGGTGAATAGATTCTGGGGAACTAGCAGTCTGTTCCCTAAGCATTTAATAAGGGTTTATAAAGTAATGCTTTTGGTTAATCTATTTTTCCACAAATATCTCCTAAGTGCTTATTTTGTATATAGCACTATATTACACCACACAAGAAATTTTAACTATATACCAATTTATACCAACAAGAAACTTGTGATATTTTTAGAGAAAGAAACTACAGTTGACCCTTGCACAACACGGGTTTGAACTGCCATGAGTCCAGATATACATGGATTTTTTTCTCAATAAATTCTGTAAATGTATTTTGTCTTCCTTATGATTTTCTTAACATTTTATTTTATCTAGATTAGTTTACTATAAGAATATAGTATATAATACACATAATCTATAAAATGCATGTTAATTGACTATTTCTGTTATTGGTAAGGCTTCTAGTCAACAGTAGGCTATTAGTAGTTAAGTTTTAGGGGAGTCAAAAGTTAATTGAGGATTTTCAGTTGCTGGAGGTTGACAGCACACTAATCCATGCATTGTTTAAGGGTCAACTGTATATACACTGAATGCCACCAATAATAATATTAATGATAATGTTGCTAATAATGTAATATATTATAGGTGCTAACTGAGTGTGCAGAAGAGGTGTGATATTAGTATTCAGTTATCATTTCCTGATAGGAAGCCTGCTCATGGAAACAAGGACCCAATATGAATAAGGTCATTTCAGCCTTCAAACCATAAAAAAATTAATTTCTATCTTTAAAAAAATTATGTATATATAAAATTATGTATCTTCTTATGTATATATCTACATGTATATAAATTGAACAAAAAAACATGCTTATTTTTATTAATTTTGACACAGATATCATGCTTATACTCACCTTTTAGTTAAACAGCATTCGTTCTTATTGTTAGTGAGGCTGAATCAATCAACTGCATTCTCTAATGATAGAAGCAGATGGAAATAGAATGAGCTTCTGAATCTTCCTCAAGGGCATTGTTGAGGATGCTGCACCCTAACTGAAAATTGCTCAATTTTGCAATAGAGTTGGCCAATGTAGACATAGTCTTATATTTTCACTAATTTTGAATTAATACTCTAGAAACCAGCAGCTGACAATGAGCCCGAACAGTTGGTTTCACACCTGAGGCCTCTTTTAAAAGACCATTCTCATCACAGTCAAACAACAGGAGGATATATTAGAGGGGAAATGAGTGCATTTTCTCTAAGACTACTTAAGTAGGAGTTTCTCTTAAACTAATTAAGATTCAATTCTATTTCAGAAACTAATGTCTGAAGCAGACATTCTGTTTGGAAATTATTAATAAACGAAAGCAGAATGTTCCAGAGCTCTCGAAATGGTAGTTTTCTGCCTAGTGGATGCTCAATAAAAGTGCTTGTTGAAAACAATTAAGTAGAGAATAGTATTTTAAACATAATATCAAATGTTCAAGGTGAATGATTATGGTATATCGAATTATTAATAAGACCTAAGAACTTTTAAAAAGCAAACTAAGTGGATGCCCTGGATTATTAAAAACATCTCCAGTCCTCTCTACATTAAGCTTGTAGGCTCTTAGAATTCCAAGATGTCTGGGGGGGACAAAAGATTGCAATTTAACAGTTTTTATTTTATTCAGAAGGTATTGGATATAATATGAATTATAGTTCCATTTCAAAAAATATTTAAACATATTAAACTTACATATTGGATGTGATGGTTCATGTAACCCAGTTCAAAAAGATCAGCTGGACTAAATCAGAAAACGCTAATGTAGCATGGAGAAAAATATTTTTGCCTGGCAACTTCAATAAGCAGTGAAAAGTTGTCTGAGTGGTACTGTGCATTTTTGTATAATGAATTGCTGCACATGGAAGTAGTAGGGCAGGAAGCACCGTTTGCCTTGCACACAATGCATCCTTCACAGAGCCTTGAAGGTGGATGTTACATTTCCCTTCTAGTGATAATCACACTCCATGAGGTTGGTGACTGCCAAAAGCCCTTAGATTTGTATTTCATATCATATGACAAACCCAATTTTTTTTTTTTCAAATAAAAGAACATTCTCTGTGGTGTTTTCTGTCATTTTATTTTAATAGCAGAGATAGGCATTTATCAAAGCCATCTGCCCACCCACATGATTTCTCAGGGTCAAACTGCCTTTTACAAGTTGAATAGAACTGGGATTCTCCGAGGTGGGGTTGGGGGAGTGATAGTTATCAGTGCTTCAAAACTGTGGGAAATGTGAAATCTTTAGGAAAAAAGGGAGGGAACATCAAAATGTTAAATATTCAAGATTTCAGGGTGGGCATGCTTTTTAGTGCCTGACACAAAAAAGAAGGCATGTTAAGGGAGAAAAAATAGAGTTAATTATTGAACCCCTTCTTTATATTATATTTGCTACCAGTTTCCATCTAGACTCTAGATGGTTCCCAACCTTCCTAATGCTGCGACCCTTTAATACAGTTCCTCATGTTGTGGTGACCCCCAACCATAAAATTATTTTCGTTTCTACTTCATAACTGTAATTTTGCTACTGTTATGTCTTAGGCGACCCCTGTGAAAGGGTCGTTCGACCCCCAAAGGGGTCGCGACCCACAGGTTGAGAACCGCTGAGAGGGAAAGTATATCTAATTGAGGTTCTTGTCGTTTTCTGTAGAAGCTCATTCTGTCCTAAGATGATATAAACAATCCCCTCTGCTTTAGCTGTCTTAGACCATTCATTCTTCTTTCATTCAAGTGGTTCATATTTAATGACCTCAAAAGACCAATCTTTTCTTCTTTAGAGTAGTATCAAAGCCTTACTTAAATTAAGGTTTATGAATTTAAGACTAGATGACAAAAGTAGTTGTACTAGCCTCTTTGTCATGGACAACTTTCAATAGTGACACTCTCTCTATATAAAAGTAATCTAAGTCCAATTACAAGTTAGATCATTATATTTTACACCTTAAACTTATACAGTACTGTATGTTAATTATATCTCAATAAATGTGGAAAAATGCAAAAAGAAATTCAATTACGTACAGTAGAATCCTTCACTTTTCATCAGAATCATTATGTATAACTAAGACAGCTGTTTAAAAAAGTCAGGGTTCTGTGAGAGGGATGGTGAGGCAAAGACCCTAAACCATTCATAAGTTCATTTCTTTTTCTTCCAAGGAACAAAATTACACTACACTTGCCAGCCTCCTTTGAGGTTCAGTATAGACACGTGACTACGTGCCAATAAATGTGAGCAGAAATCAGAAATGTTGTGTGTCATTTTTTTTAATGCCATCACTGTAATGAGTTTATTATACAGATTAATTATTCTTGAATATAGAAGCAATTGAGTCTTTAAATACACACAAGTATTTCAATTAAAATAAAATTTTACCCTTACATCCAGAGACCTAAATAGTTAAAAACATAAGAAAATAAGAGCTACTAGTTATGTGTTACCTGAGAAACTACACAAAACCAAAGAATATGATAGAGAAGCTGAAAGGATGGGGTTGAAGGGTGGGTAGATGTACCATTGTTGGGAACAAAGCTCATCATACTGTACGTGCTAATGGCTCCAATCCATTTAAATGCTAACCAGTAAAAGAACCCTGAAAATACAAGATGTGGGTAAAGTTGAATCTGGCTGGTCTTACTTTTCTATAAGATAGAGCTACTTCACAATAAATTGAATAAACAGTTTTATATTCTTCACTTTGCTGTTCATAATTTTTTTTATTCTGCTGGTGTTCATTTTATTTATTTTTTCTTTATTGTTGAGAGTATTACAGATGTCCCCCCTTTTTTTCCCTCAATGCCCTCCTCCACCCAGTTCCCACCCCACCCTAGACTTTCACCACACTATTGTCTGTGTCCATTGGTTATGCATATATGCATATAAATTCTTTGTTAATCTCTTTCCACTCCCCCCTCCCCCCTTCCCTCTGAGATTCTTCAGTCTGTTCTATATTTTCATGCCTCTGATTCTCTTTTATTCATCAGTTTATTTTGTTCATTAGATTCCACATATAAATGAGATTATGTGATACTTGTCTATCTCTGACTGGCTTATTTTGCTCAGTATAATACTCGTTCAAAAGGATTCCACTTAAAAGCAATCTCCTTCCCTGGCCAATGTGGCTTAGTTGGTTGGAGTGTCCTCCCTTGCACTAGAAGGTTGAGGGTTCGATTCCTGGTTAGGGCACATACTGAGGTTTCGGGTTCCATCCCTTTTCTCTCTCTCTCCCTCCCTTCCCCTATCTCTAAAATCAATTTTAAAGAAAAACAAATCTCCTGCTGATCAGGTGGAGCTTTACTTCCCTGCCCAACCACACATCATCCCACCACCCTTCACCTTGAACTTACCCAAATTTAAAGTCAGTAAGGACAGCTTCTGGTCTCATGCAGTACCCATCTGGAGAACAGGCTGGTCACATACACGCTTCTCTGCTAAGAGGCACGCTCGGTGCAGGAGTACAGTATATATTTCTAGTATATAACACACAGCATTGCTGTACCAGGTAAACACGTGCACAGGACAAAATGAGGCATGGGCTCATAGAAAGCAGTCAGATGGAAATCTCAAGGACCTTCTCTTTGAGAACTTCCCTGTCTGTATTGGTGAGGTTATCCACTAATTCCCTTAATTACATCACATACATCGCAGAGGAAGGCGAATCTCTAAGGCATGCAGGGCCCTGGAGATGGAAGGGTCCTCAGTATCTGGAGTCATCACATGAAGCCTCCTAACAATTAGGAACATTAGGCTGATTGTCACTCGATCAGAAAGCTCAAATCCATCAGGCCAAGGCACTACCATGTTGAGGTTGTCACAGTAATACTGATAAGTTTACCTTTGTGTAGGAATCCAGAAAACACTGCGTGGTTCACGAAGGACTGCTCTAGCTTACTCTTTGGTGTAATTCCAACAATTGATAGCTTGTTGGTTGAGCCTTAGACTTATCCTTTAGCAAATACACACAGCCATTGCTTAATTATTACTTTAGACTGTTGGATTTGAATTTTTAATCATATTATTATCTGAAACCATACCACCATGAGGGTGAAAGAAATCACTTTCACCAAAAAAAAAAAAAAAAAACTACCCATTTTTCAAATGGAAAAAAACAAAAAAAAACAGGAAACTTTTCTGTTATTGTTACTGGCCCGGGAAAAGATGAATTATGGAAGCTTTTCCTGTCTATGGCATTAGATAGATATAAGTGGGGGGAAAAATTGTAATGGGAGAAATGTTATTTTGTGGTTCTACTGCATTAAGTGTTTCATGATAATTACTATTAAGCATTCGCTGTATGCCAGACAGTATGAAAAATGCTTTTACATAAATTATTTTAAATAATTCACATGACCTATTAAGTCGGTAATATTTTTATACCCATTTTACAGATGAAGCTTACAGCAGTTAAGTAACTTGCTCACACTCACATAGTCAGTAAGTGATGAAACCGGCATTCAAACCCCGGCCTATTCATTGAAATAGTCTGTCATCCTCTTAGTTTCAGTTGTCCCCAAAGCAACCCCACTTTGGTTTGTTTTTCGGTTACTTCATCACTTCTATTTTGTTTGACTATTAATTTCCTCAGTGTCCACATTGTCCATTTATCCTACATCTTCTTCTGAATCTTCTCTTAAATCTTTTCCACTGTCCAAGTAGGTCAAATAATTACCAACACCACATGGTTTAAGAGACACCCAGAAAGCGTCTTGCTTTATAATATCTCCTTTAAGGACCTGCTATGGCGCCTGAAAGTTACCTTTAAGAGTAGTTTATTGTCCAGCTGGTGTGGCTCAGTGGTTGAGCATTGACCCATGCACCCAGAGGTCACCGGTTCGATTCCTGGTCAGGGCACACGCCCTGGTTGTGGGCCAAATCCCCAGTGGGGGGCATGTAGGAGGCGGCAAATCAATGTTCTCTCTCATTGATGTTTCTAGCTCTCTCACTCTCCCTTCCTCTCTCTCTAAAATCAATAAAGGAAAAAAAATTTTTTTGAAAGAGCAGTTTATTAAGGTTAAGAGACTGTTTCACCAAACATCTACTAAAACACAAATGCCCCATGAGTGTTTGTTTATTTAATCATCCACTCAGTAAACACGTACTTAAAAAAAAACACAAAACCATTGCATTTAATCTGAATTTAAATATGAGATTGTTTACCAGAGAATGGGTTAGAAACAATTAGTCTAGAGATGACTAACAACAAAAACCACAACATGCAAACCATGAAACTTTTCTTCCAAAACCTGCTGAATTAGAAACCATCATGGGAAGCCCTAGGCAGGCTCAGGCAGTGCGGGAATGTCACAGTGAAGAAGAGAGACCATCTGAAACACGGACAGAGATCTTAAAAGGAAGTTAGGGGTATGGAAGAGACAATCTGTAGAAACTGTACATTTGGTCTAGATATACCTTCTGGGTAGCCCACCTCACCGTGCCCTCCCTCAGCTCCAATCCTGCAACCAACCACATGGTTCCTAGAGTTCTCTCACCTTCTGATTTCGTCAGCAGAAAACAGCCATGGCATGCTTTGCATCCACCATTTCATTGAATGATAATACTAGCAAAAGTGGACATTTGATTTTTCGCCCAAACCATTGTAAGGGGACACCATTTGTAAGAAACCAAGGCTATCGTAGGCAACCTGGAGATTATGTCATCCAAATAACAACAGATAAACAATGCCCGTTTGTCATGTGAAATTTTAACAGCCTCTTATCCTTATAAGTATTTTATAATTTGATCACAGGTAGGCCAGAGTTGTTACCAAAGTTCAGTAGTGCTCTGGGTGTCAAACGCTGTCCCAGATTGTTGGGAACCATTTGGATCTCTGTTAGAATTCCCCGCTTCCCCTCTCTGGCTCAGCAGGATAGGTCATATAGCTTCCCTAACAAGCCACTGCTTGCCACTGAACATGGAGACTTCGAGATGTACTTAACCTTGATGGAGGGAAACCTTGTATCTAATAAAGAGAAATAAAAATTCCGAATTACTGCAAAGCACTGCAGCAGGCAAGCTGCAATTCCAGTCATACGAAGGCTCTGTTTTCAGTAAAATGATGATATGAATCACAATGACTCTCTTATAGGGACTCAACTGCCTACCTAGTCATATTCCATATATTTATAATATATAATTTCATTTTCATACAAGCTTATTACATATATTAAAGCAATACTTTTCCTTGTACAGCCAAGATTCATTGATAAAACAATGAAGTGAACTAACACCCTTCCTAAATAAAGTTTCACCAATAGCACCGTATGTTAATGGACCTATTTCATTGTTAATGTGACTGACTGCTTATTGATTCTTGCAGGAATCCAGCAAGGGCTTCAGAGTACAATTTAGTTTGGAGAGCTCTGGGCCCAACATCTATGCTCAATTACAACTTTCAGAAGGGAAGATCAATAAAATTTAAATTGCTTATGGTAATCACAACTTCAAATCATTGCGATCAGCATAAGCAATCTGCTGACCCCAGCCAAGCTCCTAAATTGAAACTTGTAATGAGTGGTCATTTAGTTTGGGTCCATTCATATTATTTTGGAGGCAGGTGATGAACAATTAAAGATCAGCCAGCACCTTCTCTGCACAACATTCCCATCTTTATTCCCATAGTATTAATATGCAGTAACCCTCGGGTTCATGGTTTTGCACTTCTTTAATGGGTATTCTGTATGAATAAGCAATTATATTTTCTATTAAACAATTTCAGTGTAATTGAATTAGCAGTTATAATATTGCTAGGGCAAGCAAAAGCTTTCCTAGGGAAAAATTAAGTGATATTGGGTAGTGCAAATTAATTTATAGAACTGAAAAATGTAACCAATTAAATAGAATTGCCTTTGCCTCCCCCCTCCTCCAAAATACAATTAAGCAGCACATTGTTTCAACGAATATGTTTCAGAGCAATTGTTTTCAATCATAATAGCTGTTTTTCATTCATTATGAAAAGCTGTCTATTATAATGAAAATTTCATAGGCAGTTTTCCTTGACAAAGCAGGTTGCAAGTTTAAACAAAGATAGCCTGCAGATTACTTCCTAGATAAAGAGTCACCTTAGAATTGCATTTTAATAAATCATTGAAAATAAATCTTCTGCATTACAGCATGAAGGTTTTAGAGAAAGAAAAAGCAAAGAGAGAGAAACTAATCAATGAAAATCTCCTGCTGCCAATATAATAACAGATGGACCAATGTTAATATATAAAGTGTATTACACTCACACACACAGCCAAAAAGAAAAATGTAAGATAAATATCACGGAAGTCAACTGTCACAAATGAGACTTGAGTAATAATCCCATCTTTACCATTCATCATTCCTACTGTGCCTCCTCCAAGCACTTTGCTGAATTATAAACTACAGTATTTAGGCCACATTTTTGCAACCTAATAAGAAGGCCATCTTTAGATTACTACTAAAGTTTAAAGCATCCTACCAAGTTTTTCAAAACAAAGCAAAATGTAAATATATACATATATGCAATGTGTATTTATATACACACACACACATATATATACAAAATACATATAATATATGCTATGCTTGTATATATTTTGAAAGGAATTTAAAATGATAGTTGGAACAATTGTAAATATTTAGTAAGTATACATTAATAAGAAATATTTTGTAGCAAAAATATTTAGTAATACCATGCTATTTATTATTATTATTATTATTAATGCTAGGATCTGAAAAGACCAGTACAGAAGCCATGAGTTTTTCCACGTGAATTCCATAAAAAGATGATTTCGATTCTTTAGAATTTTTTAGATTATTTGATTCTTTGGATAGACCTTAAAAAGTTTTCATGCAGGAAATGAAAAGTCAGGTTTATAATTTAGGTGCAGTGAGGACTGAAGGGACGGGCAGAGTGGATCAGAGAGGGGAGGACTCTTAGTGACTCACACATTTGTCCAGGTTACAATGTGGGCATTTGCATGAAAGAAGAAGTGGAGAAGGAAACAAATGTCATCAGTGTTCAGAGGCTAAACTGACAGAGTTTCATATTTGACTGATCGCAGAGAGGGAGAGGACTTGAGAATAGCTTGTAGTTTCCATCTTGAAAAGGCAGGAAGGCTGATAACGCTCTTTATGAGTTAGGGAATGTAGATTAAGGAGTAGTAGAGAGGTGACTAAGTTCATGTGTTAATTAAGAGTATTTCCAAAATACTGAATTAGATTAATGTTCTTCCTGGGCCCTCTGCCTCTACTGGGACAGTTGTAATTAAAAAAGGCACTTATTGCACAAATAACTACTGATATTCCTTAGGTAAGTTTCTCTTTGCATAGTTACAACTACTTTTTAATTTATTCTATGAGTTAAGCCCATCATCTGAGAGGGTATGGCTTCTATACTTGAACAGAATTTTTTTTGCCACCTACTAATAAAGCTATCTTTGGATTATTACTAAAGTCTTAAAGGCATATCATTTCTCAAAAAAGATGGAAAATATAAGTATATTGTGGTTTTTATTTGGCCTCTGAAATTTAACAGTCACCATAGTGAAAAATGATTTCAGGATGCAACAACTTTCATATAACATTCTGAAAATATTTGACAAAAATTTTATTATATTAATTTAAAGGAAGAAGATATCAAAATTCTCCAAAAGGGAAAAGATAGTGAAGCTAAGCGTTTCTAGGGCTCAAAAAAAAAAAAAAAAAGTTAAAGAAATTGAAACTAGGTTTAAAACTTTTTTTTCACTTAAAAAATATGGAGACATCCTGGAGTCTGATATTCTATCTGGCATAAAATAAAAACTCAGTAAATGTGAAATAAATATGCTTACATTTGAAATGTAAAGTGAATAGTAGTTCATATATTTTAAGTTATCCATATATTAAAGAAGTTGTATATGTGTTTTAGTATCAAACAAATGAAGATATTACGGCATTTAATAATTCAATATAACTCTACACACACACACCAAAGTAATTCACCCATCATCTGCTTTGTTTTGAAAACTTACTGCTGACATTTTTGTGGTTATACAATTTTTAAAATATGGTTCATATTTGAAATTATTTGAAATAGATAATTATAAAATATATAAACTTCAGGAATAAGGAAATATTTCTGTAAGTTTTATGACCATTATAAACTTATACTTATTTCAGAAATTCAAGATCTGACAAGACACAGCAATAGACTCTTTTTACACAAGGTTGTTACCTGGTCTATGCATGCTCATGCATATATTACTTTTCAATTGATGAAGCTTCTTAATTCTGAAGTTTCCTTTCACTCTAGCATCATCTGCTTTATCCCTTGAAGACTCCCTTATGCTATTCAGTCTTTCCATGCACCGAATTCTTAATAAAGCATAACGTAAAATTTTAGTTCATTTATCCAACATTTATTAAATACCTTCCAAGTGTTATGATAGGTTAAAAAAAGAAGCCAAATTAACTTATTTTTTACATCACTTCTTCTTCCTTGGTGATATCAGTGGTTAGGAGTGATTGCTCTGAATAAAACAGTAGGGCCCTTTACTGTATGGTTTCTAAACCTCATTTTCCTTATTTATGAAATGGAGATCAAAATAGTACCCACACCATAAATTTTTTGAGGAAGAAATGCAATGTTGTAAATAAACTATTTTAAACAGTCCCTGAGAAACTAAGAAAACAATCTCATTTATAATTACATCAAAGATAAAATGAAATAAAATACCTAGAGATAAATTTAACCAAAGAGATAAATGACTTATACTTGGAAAATTATAAAACACTGAAGAAAAAAATTGAAAAATATACTGATAAATGGAAACATACACCATGCTCATGGATAGAAAGTATTAACATCATTAAAATATCCATATTTCCCAAAGCAATCTATAGATTCAACATAATCCTTATCAAAATACCAATGGCATTTTTCACAGAACTAGAACAAATAATCCAACAATTTATATAGAACCACAAAAGACCTCAGATAGTCATAGAAATCTTGAGAAAGTTGGAGGTATCATGCTACTTGATATCAATCTATACTACAAGGCTATAGTAATCAAAACAGCATGGTACTGGCATTAAAAGAGACACATAGATCAAGGGAACAGAATAAAGGGGGCAGAAATAAGCCTACACTTATATAGTCAATTAATATATGACAAATAAGGCAAGAACATACAATGGAGTAAAGATAGTCTACTTAATAAATGGTGTTGGGAAAATTGGACAGATACATGCAAAAAAATGACACTAGGCCACCTTCTTACACCATATTCAATACTAAACTCAAAATGAATTAAAGACTTCAATATAAGTCAAAACCATAAAACTTTTAGAAGAGAACATAGACAGTAAAATCTCGGACATTTCTCTTAGCAATATTTTTTTCTGATATATCTCCTTGGGCAAAGGAAACAAGAGAAAAAATAAACTAGTGGTACTATATCAAACTAAAAAGGTTTTGCACTGCAAAGGAAACCATCAACAAAGCAAAAAGACAACCTCCTGAAATAGAAAAAGATATTCACCAATGACACATTGATAAGGGGTTAATATTCAAAATTTATAAAGAACTCATAATACTCAACACCAGAAAAGTCCAATTAAAAAATAGGCAGAGGACCTGAATAGGCACTTTTCCAAAGAGGACATACAGATGGCCAATAGACATATGAGAAGATGCTTATCACTAATCATCAGAGAAATTCAAATTAAAACTACAATGAGATATCACCTCACACCTGTCAGAATGGCTACCATCAATAAATCAGCAAACAGTAAGTGTTGGTGAGGATGTGAAGAAAAGGAAAGCCTAATGCACTGTTGGTGGAAATGTAGATTGGAGCAGCCATTGTGGAAAACACTATGGAGTTACTTTAAAACATTAAATCTGGGACAGCCTTATGACACAGTAATTCCACTTCTGGGAATATAGCTGAAGAAATCCGAAACACTAATTTAAAAGAATATATGCACCCCTATGTTCATTGCAGTATTATTTGCAATAACCAAGATTTGGAAGTAGCCCCAGTACCCATTGGTAGATGAGTGGATAAAAAAGCTGTGGTACATTTACACGATGGAATACTAATAAGACGTAAAAAAGAAGGAAATCTTACCTTTTTCGACAACAAGGATGGACCTGGAGAGTATCACGCAAAGTGAAATAAGCCAATCAGAGAAAAACAAATACAATATGATTTCACTTATATGTGGAAGTTAAATAACAAAATAAATGAACCAACAAAATAGAAACAAACTCATAGATACAGAAAACAAACTGTGGTTACCAGAGGGGCAAGGGTTTGGGGGACTCAGTGAAAAAGGTGAAGGGATAAAGTAGTACAAATTGGTAGTTAAAAAACAGTTACAGGGATTTTAAGTACAGCATAGAGAATATAGTCAATAAATTATAATAACTGAATGGTGCTGGGTGGGTACTGGAAATATGGGGAACACTTTGTTAAGTGTATGATTATCACTTAACATGTCAAACTAATATAAAATAATATTGAATGTAAACAGTAATTGGAAAAAAAAAACAGTCCTTGAAACATAGTATGTGCTCAATTAATGCTGGCTATTATTCTCCTTTGTACAGATCAATTTTTCAAACCAGTAGGATAGAGTACTATGGAACTATGTTTGTATGATACACTTACATTTAGTTATTGTCCTCAAAATTTTATGAAAAATGCCTTCCTTAGTCAATATCAAAGTTTTCATTCCAATATATTTACACATACTTATTAATCATTTACTGTAGACCAGCCACTGGTGATAAAAGTATGACTGAGGTTTGTTCCAGTGTGGAAGTTAGTCAAATAAATTATCTTCCTTCACATTTATCCTAATGTGTGATATCTGACACCATTCT
Organism: Tadarida brasiliensis; assembly: GCA_030848825.1. Taxonomy (NCBI): domain Eukaryota; kingdom Metazoa; phylum Chordata; class Mammalia; order Chiroptera; family Molossidae; genus Tadarida; species Tadarida brasiliensis. The sequence continues at coordinate 31,551,512 of CM061263.1, read as the reverse complement.
TTCCTTGTTATCCTTATATCTCCCAAGTCTATTCAAATTTATTGGCCTTTTTTTTTTTTTTTTTACATTAACTGCAAGTTTCATCAATGATTCGACTTCAATACCTTACACATTTTTACCTAAGGAGCATTTTTGCTCATAGGGTGGCCACTTTTGGGTAAGAAAACTATATCTAAAATAATTTATACTTGATCTTATCTTCCTCTACACCTTTACAGGTTAATTTGGGATATCAAATATGTAAGATGGCTTCGTCATAGTTGAAAAAGAAAGGACTGTAGGGTCCAATGTCTGTCCGATTCCTAGCTATGTAATTTATTATCTATCAACTTTGGTCAACTTATTTCTTTCTCTTACCTCATTTTTACAATGAGAATTGTTGCACCTACATTTGGGGCTTAAAATGAGGTCCAGATGAGAGAGTGAAGAAGAGTGCTTTGTACATACTCTTGTTTTCTAAGTGTTACTGGAAAGAGAATTAGAGAGAGATTAAATTATTGCTATTTAATATATTTTTCTTGGGAAGCTTCCAGAATTTTCTACAGTACAATATATAAAATATATAATTCTAAGTTTAAAATTTTGTTCAACAATTTAATTTGCCTATCAGAAAAAAATTTCTAAATAAAATAATTTATAGCAGTATACTATTATCAGTAAGTTGCAGCCAAGGTGGTGGGAAGCATATTGTGTTTGGATTTATGAATCTGAATTCCAGTCCCAGCTCTACCACTGGCTGTGTGATCAGTGGGTAAGTCACTAGATTTCTCTGGGCTGAGGTATTCTCATGTAATAGATGCAAAAGATATATGGATTTCTTATCCGGCTGGTGTGGCTCAGTGGTTGAGCATCCACCCACGCACCAAGGGGTTGCCTGTTCAATTCCCAGTTAGGACACATGACCAGGTTGTGGGCTCAATTCCTAGTTAGGGGCATGCCGGAGGCGGCCAATCAATACTCTCTCTCATCAATGTTTCTATCTCTCTCTCCCTCTCATTTCCTCTCTCTCTAAAATCAATAAAGGAAAAAAAAAGATATATGGATTTCTAAAGATTTTTCCAACTCTTAACATTTTATGATACTAAACATTCGCCTTTTCTTCAAAGTCAATCCTTATAATTATGCGTTGAATTGTGTCCCTTCCAAGTACGTATGTTAAAGTTTTAATTTCCATTAGCTCAGAATGTGACCTTCTTGGGAAACAGGGTTATTGCAGATGTAATGTTAAGTTGAGGTCATAACGCAATGGGAGCTCCGGGAGACTGATCTGATATGACTGGTGTCCTTATAAAAGGGGGAAATTTGGAGACAGACATGCACACAGGAAAATGTCATGTGAAGATGAAGGCAGAGCTCAGGCTGACACTTCCACAAACCAAGGAACACCAAAGACTGTAGGCTTACCATCAGAAAAGAGGGGAAGAGACACAAACCAGAATCCTTCTTACAGGCCTCAAAAGGGACCAACCCTGAGGACACCTTGATCTCAGGCTTGAAGCTTTCTTCACTGTGAGACAATACATTTCTGTTGTTTCAGCCACCCATGGTTTGGTACTTTGTTATGGTAGCCATAAGAAATACATCTTATTCCATAATTAACTAAAAAATGATGGACTTCAATTATGATATAAATAGATATGTGTTTGTATTCATGTATAAGTAATATTAAATATACTACCAGAACAGTCTGTGATTGATTTTTTTTGTTTCAAGTAGGCTGTTGATTGAAATATTGAACAATTAAACATTGAATTCAATTATTGAACATTAGAGTTTCAAATTGAGAAGAATATGTTTTAGGGAAAAGCTTCAAAATTATAACAGCTTTTTATATCAGAAAGGTTCCTAAATATATCTCTTTCTCTTTGAAGTCTAAGAGGATGTTGCTATCTCTAAATTGCCTCTCTCAGTTTTTAACAACTCCCTAAATGGGTTTCCTGAGCACGGGAGATGAGCAGACGCTTTCCCGTCAGCATTCTTGGTTCCTATCACACTGGCTAGTTGCTTCTGTGGAATTTTGATTTTCTTGTGGGACTGCTTTTCTCATTTGCCTTGCATTTCTTTCTGTTTCCCTTTACGAGGATGTGAGCCCAGTGTGGGGAAAGTGTAGAAGAACACTTTTATCAAATTTATGAACTATCACGTTGACCAAGGCCTACAGAATATCCTGGGATATAACCTTTTGTCCTAATGAAAGACCATAATTGATCATTTAGGCACATCTTATCATAAAACCTTTCTCCATAAAACTAGGGACTGCTTCTAATTGAAAAGATCTCAGTGTAGAGCCCCCCAATTTTAATGTCCTGTCATTCACTGGAACATAGTCATGAATGCTCCTATTAGAAAACCATTTTAAGAAGAAATTTTTAGTTTATAAAAATTTACTACAGTGATTAAGAGCATCAGCTCTGGAGTTATACTGGACTGAGCTCAAATCCCAGTCCTGCCACTTTAAGAGCTAATGGCGCTGGGATCATTATGGAAGCTCCATAAGCATAGGGCCCTTATCTGTATTAACGATAATGCCAAACTTGCAGGGTTCTTGTGAGGATTTACTCAGATAACGTGTATCAAGTACTTGACACAGCACTTGGGGCACAGTATTGAGTATCACATGCTTGATAATGACTCTCTGTTGTATTCTCCTCGGCAGTGGTGGTACCATTCACAGCACGGCCAGTTTTCAGAGTCATCATCAACCATGGAACAGTTCACTGTGGCACACTGGGTACCTCCTAAGTGATCACAAGGTAACTACACAGGTTCAATTCTGTTTGGGCCACTTCACTTAGACACAATCTAACTTGGGCCTCTGAATATTAGGACGTGACTGTAAGGAGCCTTCACTGGTAAATGATATAACACCCTTGTTATCTACATAAATGCAGGGGTTCGCTCAGGGAATGACCATCTAAGACCCAGAGATATAATAGAAAATAAAGATATAAACTGCAAATAATGACTTTTAATTGAGTATCTCATCAAAAGGCAAAATAAAACTTTGCAACTCTCTACAATCCTCAGGACTTTATACACTGCCCACGTTCGGTTCCTCTGTCAGACCTGCCATTTTATGTGTAATATAATACTGCATAAGGTTATCAATCTTTAAAAAAGTATACCATTGCTTTATAGCCACTCCTGCTTTGCAATACAAATGACATAATTACTTGTTCTGGCTGGAGGGGGTCCAGTTCCTCTAGTTCATTTTTTAAATGCAAATCTTATTAAGTATTTTATCCTAAAATGGCTAATGCAAAAAGGGCAGTCTTAGACTAAGATGGACAACATGGCTAAAAAATAAATACTAGGCGAGTAATGAAACCTGAATTAAATCAGCGTACTGAAAACCAAATTGATTACTTATTGAAATATGTTAACATGGTGTAATGGGTTACTGCCAAAGTCAGCTATACAATAATATTCCATGAATCACTGTCAGATAATCACCAAGGTTTGTAAGAACAATCACAAATTTTAAAATCTTTTATACCAAAATCTAGATGCTCGTAAAAAAATTACAGGGAGCGACCTGTAGTATATTACATAGTTCAGTTAAAAGTACCCTTATGTTTTATACAGGCCCTCTTTTTAGTTTTTCTTCAAAATTCATAGGTCTGTTGTCAAATAGAATAATGGACAGTTTTCTATAAAATCTTGCAAAAAAATTTTAAGAATGCTAAATTCATTGTCTTTACTCAATTCATTTTAAGATTTCAGCTATGGAATAAAATCTTTTTGAAAATTCTTTTTTATTTTAAAGTATATGATACATATACAAGTATATTTTCTATATTTTGTCTATGTACAGTTTAAAGAAGAGAAAAATAAGCATCCTTGTACATACCACTGTCCTAGGCTAAAAGAATACTGTTTCTGTTTTGGGAACTACTTGAGTGGAACAATGTCTTTTAAGAGATTGTTTTATTCTGGAAGTTATTCTGAAAATAATTAAATTAAATTATTTGGTTGCTTTAAATGTGTTCACTGGTTTCTGAAATGTATCCATTACTTCTAGTATTTTTTAAAAAATTGTTTCAAAGTCTATTGCAATGTAATTTTAAAAAATTGAAATGTAATACTTTATACATTCACTCAGTGTTTAAGAATTACAGAGCATTTCGGCAAGTTATTCATAAACTTAAAAGATATAATTCCTGAACAGCATTTATTAATTTCAATACATTTAAGTAACAGTAGGAAAAATGTGGGGCAGAAAAATCAATCCAAACTCAAATAACTGCTTTACCTTTAAACTTTAAATGTGGTCCTTCGTGCCTCAGTTTCCTCATAGATACCTTTAGAAAACATACCAACAACCTCCTGGGATTGACAAGATATTTGACTATTTTGTATGCCTGATCAAAGAGAGCTCTACAAAGAGGGAAAAGCCTATGGACTCATGCTGGGAAGAAAGTGACTTCATTAGCACATCCTAGGGGTGCCCCTTTGAAAGTGTGTTAAATTGTGTTAACAGTTTGGTTGAGAGGTGGGAGTGTGACTGGTTTAAACTTGTCTCATTAATATACTGGTGTGATTCTAAGTTGGATTTTGCAAGCCTGTTACAGTATTTTCTCATTCCTCTCCCTAGAATTTCTTACACTTTCTACCTCTTAGCTGAGGACTGTTATCAAGGCTCTGTTCTTGAGTGATTTCTAGCCCTAGGACTCTTTGTTTCAGTCATCAAGAACTATTAGCAGCTCCTTTTCCCAAGGAAGGGCCATTTCAATGTATGCAGTTGTTTCAGCAGCCCTTTGTCTTCCCCTAGGAGAAGAAATGAACCACCATGCTTTCCAGAGAAGCGGGACTCAGGGAAGCATATTGCTTCATGTGATGAGAGATGGAGAAGGGGGCCCAAGTGACTGGACACACACACACCCTAAGGGTTATCCGTGCAACCCATAATTAAGTTCTTAGAGGCTGATTACTTTCTGTTGCTTAGATGCAAAGCAAACAGAAGTGTCGTACACAGGATAAAAGCCAAAGAGCTGAGTACGTGTAAACCTCTTTTGGAAGATTTATTACATGTCACAATGTGGCTATAACTTATTCTCATCTGTCCCTCTTGGCACTTACCAACAGTGATGAAAATGGAGAGTCTTTACTCAGGGAACTCTTGACTGCATTACTATTAAATTATTTGCATATTGGTAGCACAGAGGGATCCTACGATGGCATTTTTCCAAGTTTCATTACCCTAACCGTCACCACTCAATAAGAGTTCCCACAATTCCAATGAGGTGGAGAGAAAACAATGGAGCTGTTTGCCTTATGAGTAGTTTCACTGTTCACCAATGAAGAATGCCAGTTAATGACACCAAATGAAAGAATGGAAGGATGGAGAAATAGATGGATGAATAGAAGGACCTAATTGTTTATTAACTCAGCAAACTGTAAGATTCACTGGGGCAGGGGTATTTAAATGAATGAGTACAATTCTATTGCAAAGCCACAGAGCCCCCTATTGGTATCACAACATAGTTTATCTTGCTATTGCTATTGTATTTTGATGAACAGTTCCACCATGAAGTACTACTTACTGAGTCACAGACAGACAGATGGCCATAAATCTTTCTCCATCTTTTTGTATGTCTTTCACTAACTACAGAGTATATATACCTGGATATACACTACCATAAACTCACCTTAACAGCTAGACTTATGTAGGTAGGGTTCAACATGAACTTTATAGCATTATTATTCTACCTACTAGGTTTAAAATTACCAATATTTCTATGGGCTATTTTAATCATTGCTAACTTGACTTTTAAACTCTAACCTTCCTTTACCCCACTTACAGATGAGATCCAATTTAACGTGAATTTCTGCCTTTCAGATCAATTAGGGTAATGTTTTCCTACTTCCCTCTTTCACTTAGAATCTTCTACCTTGCTCTTCTATCATCACCTTAATGTACTATATTAGCAAAAATCAGGATAGCTTGGTGTGGGGTTAGAGAGAACTACAGGTCTTCCAAAGTCTTCAGTAGTCTCCCAAGTCATCCCAAGTTAAATAATTCCTATCAATATTTAAATACTCAGGGAATCAGAAAGCACATGTGTTTTAAATGTAAGGTCTTTTTAAAAGTGTATCTACTAGGGAAATGTAACCTCCAGGCAAGATTCATAACTCTGTGCATTGCATTGTTACCCCAAAATCTCTGTCAATATAAAAATTCTGGAGTCATTGCTATTTATTTCCACCCTGATATTTTTTGGGTTGCTTTTCTCTTGCACACCACAGCAGCACACTCTTGATCATGATCATGCTCAGCTGATTGCTGAATTAACCCTATTCCCCACATTTATAGCATTTCATAATGCTTTAGTCTAATTAGCCTTCAACTCAAAAATTCTTTCTCATTGAATCCTACTTCTTGACTCACCCAAAAGTCTATATAACCCTTCTCTTTGTTAATTACACAAATTATAAAAGAATTTCAATATGTATTTGTTAATTCATTTGAAGCACAACACAGAGTGTTTAAATAAAATATTTTTCTCTCTTTTTCAGTCTTTTTTGAATTCTCTTATCTACTATCCTTTAAATATTGTTGTTCCCTAATTTTTTACAGTTTCCCCTCCCTTTGGCCCTTGTACAATTTTCCTTGAAAATATCAACAACTATTTTAGCTTCTGTTAACTACTAATAAACAGATGACTCCCAATACCTTCTCACAATTTTCATCAGATAACAGGTCCCTGCCCAAACTTCAGGCTACCACAAACTTAAACAAGTAGCATCCTCAATCACAGCTGCCATGTTAGCAGTGCATCTTCGTTAGATGACCTCAGGCATATGGTATGTGAGCACTGGTTTGGTGAAAGAGTTTTTCTCTATCCCCATCAAGACAAAGGACCAAACATTTCTCATTTACATAGATTGGACAATGAAATATATTCAGTTTTACTCCTGGACTTTTTAAACTCTTCTACCCTTTTCTCATAAATCCAAAGAGATGTGGATTTCACATAGAACATCAATTTGATCTATATACAAATAACATCATTCTTGTAAGACAAGATCAAACAAGAGATGGCTAGCATGTTGGAGAATTTAGTGAAAACATGAGCTCTAGAGGATGGAACAGAAATTCTAGAGAAATTCAGCGACCTGCCCATTTAGCAAAGTTTCTGGTGCCCAATCATGAGATGTCCCAGGACAACCTCACCAAAGTAGACTATTTGCTACATCTTTCATCTCCCACTATGAAGAAGGAACTACAACAGCTAGTAGGCCTCTGGGTTCTAGAGGCAATACACATTTTACACCTGAGAATACTTTTCTGTCCCATGGAGAAAGTGACACGATGAGCTAACAGCTTTGAATGGACCCTGAAGCAGAAAAGGGGCTTACAGTAAGTCCAGACTACAGTACAAAAACATACTAACATACCATTACCATACAACCCAGCAATTGTGCTTCTTGGTATTTACCCAAAGGAGTTAAAAACTTACATCCACACAAAACCTTGCACGTTGTGGATGTTTATAACAGCTTGATTTATAATTGCTTGAATTTGGAAGCAATCAAGACATCCTTCAGCAGGTGAATAGATAATAAACTGTAACATCCAAACAATGGAATGCTATTTAGCACTAAAAATAAATGAGCTATCAAGCCACAAAAAGGACAAGGAGGAGCTTTAGATACATATTGATAAGTGAAAGAAGTCATTCTGAAAAGACTACATACTGTATGACTCTAACTGTATAACATTTTGGAAAAGCAAAACTATGAAGATCAGTGGTTTCCAGGGTTAGGGAGGAGGGAGGAATGAATAGGGGGAGCACAGAGGATTTTTAGGCCAGTGAAACTATTCAATATGACATCATCACAGTGGATATGTGTCACTATACACTTGGACAAGACCTTAGGATGTACAACAGTGAGTGAACCCTAATGTAAACTATGGACTTTGGATGTGAATGATGTGTCAGTGTAGGTTCATCACCTGTGACCAATGTACTGCTCTAGTGGGGGGTGTCCGCAGTGGAGGAGGCTGTGCACATGTCTAGGAAGAGAGTATGAGGCAGCTCTGTAGTTTCTACTCAATTTTGCTCTGAACCTAAATCTGCTCTAACAAATAAAGATATTTAAAAGGAAAAAAATTAATTGCCCAAACCTCAAAAAGGAAATCAGTAAAAATAAGAAGATTTGAAGAACGGATAAACCAAATTTATCTAATTAACATATATAGAACATTATATGCAACAACAACAAACTGCATATTCCTCTCTAGTTCAAATAACACATTTACCAAAATAGGCCATATTCTGTTCTTAAAATAAGCCTTGACAAATTCCTACAGATTTAAATCATATTCTGATCATTCAAGTATTAAATTAAAACTGAATAACAGATAAATGTCTATAAAAATCTATAAATATTTAGAAATTAAGCAACACACTTCTAAATATGCCTTGATTCACAGAATAAATCACAAGGGAAATTAGAAAATATTTTGAGCTAAATGATAATAAAAATACAACATATCAAAATTTATGGAATTCAGCTAAATCAGGCTTAGCAAGAATTTTATAGTTTCATAAACATGTATTAGAAAAGAAGAATGGTCTAAAATGAATAATTTAAGCTTCTACCTGAAAAAATGAGAAAAAGAAGAGCACACTATACTCAAAGAAAGTATAAGAAAAAAATAATATGGTAAGAACAGAATCAAGCATACAATAGACAGTCAGCAAAGTCATAAGTTGGTACTTTGAAAAGACAAAGGAAATTCATAAATAATAGTAAGAGGGTCCCCCCCTTCCAAAAAATGGAGAGAGAATAAAAAATATAAATTACCCTATCCAAAGTGAAAGGGAACATAACCATATATTGTAAAGACATTAAAAAAGGTAATAAAGTGATTTTTAAAGAAACTTATATTCACTAAAATTAAAAATCCCAATGAAACAGAAAACATTCTTGAAAAATACATTACCCAAACTGATATAGGATGAAATAGAAAATCTAAGTAGCTTTAAATCTCTTAAAGTGATTTTATCCAAATTAAAATCTATTTTTTCAACATTATTCCAAACTTAGAAGAGTTTTTATATTTTGAAGGGTAGGTAGAAATTGACAAGTTGATTCTAAAATTTGTATGAAAAATTAGGAACCTAGAATATTCAAGTTAGTCTTAATAAAGTTCAAAGTTAAAGGACTGACTCTACCAGATGTCAAGATATAGTAATTAAAACAAATCTACCAATGGTATATCATAGACAATCCAAAACTAAACCTATACACACATGGTCACCCAATTTATGACAAAGTTGCCAATACAAGCTATTGGGCATAAAGATGGTCTTTTCAATAAATGGTTCCGGAGCAATTACATATCTCTATGGAATATAAATAAACCTTGAACCTTTCCACATACCAAACAGAAAAGTAAATTAGAGGTAAATAATAGATATAAAGTTGAAAGTTAAACAATCAAATTTCTAGGTGGACACAGAATAACATTTTCAGGAACTTGGGTAAAGGAAAGACTTCTTTATAAGACATAAAAAGAATTAATAAATTTTAAAATGATATATTGGACTCAATAACTTCTGTTCATCAAAATGAAGTCAAACCACATCTGAGAAAATATATTTCTAATACATCTGACAAAGGAGTTGTATCCAGATAAATAGAGAACTCCAATAAATCAATAGGAAAAAGTCAAACTACACAATACAAAAATGTGCAATAAATTGAAGAGACAGTTTACAAAAGATTATATCCAAATGACCAATAAATATATAAAAATCTGCTCAACATTAAGGAAACGTAAATTCGACATATAAGGAGATACCACTATAAAACTACCAGAATGTCTAAAATCAGAGGGGTGATGGGTTCATGATGCAATCTACAGATGATGTTTTATTGAGTTGTACATTTGAAACCTGCATGGTTTTGTGAACCAATGTCACCCCAATAAATTCAATTAAAAAATAAAATAAAAGTTGCATTTACAACTTTCAAAAAATAAATAAAATCAATGACTGACAATATTAATTTTGGAAAGGATATGGAACAACTCACACTCTCATATTTAGCTTTTGAGTGTATAAATTGACCTAGCCATTTTTAGGAAGTAAAAATATGTTGAAAAGCTAATCCTGTACCTATCCTTGACCCACCAATCCAATGCCTAAATATATACTCAAAAAAAATAGTATAAATGTTCACAAAAAAATAATAGATACAAAAATGTAAATAGTCACTTTATTCATAAGAATGAAAAGCTATATAGTCCATATGCTTATGAAGAAAAGAATGGCTAAATAGGTCATGACATATTTATGCAATGGAATTCAACACCATAATACAAAAGAATGAACATGTAATTCATGAATGAATCTCAAACACAGAATACTTAATGGAGGAAGTCAGACACAAAAAAGAAAATACTGGTTACATTTATAGGGTCCATGTATAGTTCAAAAACAGTAAAATTAGTTTATTACATAAAAGTTAGAATAGAAGTTACCTCTGGTGGTGAGAGGTGTTGACTAGGAGGGGGCTTGAGGGAACCTTTTGAGATGTTGGAATTGTTCTATACCTTCTTCTGAGCAGTGGTTATATGGAGGTGTAAAAATGTACAAATTAGAGCTCTACACTTAAGGTTTGCATATATCTCTCTCTACACACACATATATGTAATTTCTCAAAAAATAAAGAAGTGCACACACATACAAACAATTATTTATTCATCACTTATAATATGGTTGCCACTATATTCCACGTTAGGTCTTACAAAGATGAGTACACATCCTAGTCCACAGTCTGGTGGTGGAGTTGAGAAGACAGCTCTTTAAACAGACAGATTAGAATATCACACCATAAATTCATTTTTAGAGTCATTACCATGTTGCTGTGGAAATATCTAGGATAAGAACAACTAAGTTTTGAGGGGACTGATGGAGAAGGCTTCACTCAAGAACCAATTTTGGGCTTGGAATTTTAAATAAAATAGAAATGTGCTGAGTAGGAGAAAATGGGGTAGGTGGAGTTTGATATTCCAGATAGATGGAATAATATATTAAAAGATGAGATTCAGAAAATGGAAGTGGTATGTTCATAATTGCTGATATAATTAATGAAATAGATTATAGCTGGATTAAAAAAGGCTAACCAATTTAACATTGATTTCAGGGTGTGAGTTAGAAAATAATAGACATATCAAAATCATGTTGAAACTTTCTTTAAAATACAAAGGTTACTCCAGAGATTCTCATGTACCACCCACCCCTTCAGTTTCAGAGACACTGTCATAGGGAACCACTGTAACTGACAGTAGTATATCAAGTACCACCAGTGTTTGGGGACAGAAAGATTGAGAATCGCTGTTTTAGAGCAAGGCTGTAATGAGTCAAGAAAGGAACAATGAGGGTTCCATCAAAGGCAGAATTTTCAAGCTATTTCTGAATTAAATATTGTAGATGTGAGAGTCTGATTGGAGGTATAAGACAAAGTCACTCTTCCAATCGTGGGCAATATTATCTTTATATATTTCCTTCTGGGTTTCCACCTTGTTACCACATTAGAAAAGACACTTCCTGAAATACCTAGTTCTTAATAAAATAATATTCCATTAATTATAAATACAATGAGAATCTTTCTCAAAGTGTCTGTATTTAGTGTTCACCATGTTCTTTTTGGTGTCTGGTAAATGCAACTCTGAAGTAGTCCTCTGGTTTTGTGGCAGGGTTTCACGCAACCATAATGGAATGTACTTTTCTATCTGGCTCTTTTACATGTCTTACTTTTCCCATACAATTTATGCTACACGGAGAAGATGGAGATTCCTCACTTTCATCTATAAAAATAATTCTGTGTTGTCAAACTCTTTGAGCAGTGCATTTGACAGGCTTTCATGTTCCATCTTTCCCATTAAAAATCTGCACCATGAATAAATACTGCCCCCCAGTAGTTAGTTAAAATAGTATCCTGCCACCTTTCACCCCTTTTGCTCACAAAGTAATCTAAACCTAGCACATTAAGGGAGAGATCAAAGTGATGTTGCTGTTTTATGTACAGTAGGTGCAGCGAGCCCATTTGTGAGCTCCCGCTCTCCCGGGCAGAGATAAGGCGTGCAAACTGTTAGTTGTGGCCTTTCACCCGCCAAATCGAGTTCATAGTGAAATGTGTGCGATGCACAAAAGAGATAAATAGGAAGAGATGCAGAAATCAACATAAAGAGGAAAACGAGGCAGAGACTAGGGGAGATTTAAACATTTTCTAGATATTAAAATGTCACCGTGTTTATAATGAATAATTATGATAGAATTTAAATTTCTTTGTACATGCTTCCATGGGGAATAGCCTGTATTATCTCTGTCCAACAAATGCAGGACAGACAGACAGGGCATAATGGAACCTCTCTTCACAGATTAACCCCTAAAACTACCCGACTAAGCAACTTCTAAATTAGAACCTGATTCATCTCCCAAGTTATGAGCTTCATCGCCAGAGAGTCTAGTTCAAACATCAAACATTGTTCTTCGAAGGAGGAAAGTAACTCCCCCACTGTCAATGTAATTTTATCCCAGTGGCTGAGGATCACATTTTCCATTGTGGAGCACATTTTGCTTTTCCTTTTGTCCTCCTCTCCTTTTATAGAAAAATCACATTAATGCCGGCCAGGATGTGGAAAGCAGATGTCCAGCCACTTCAGTGAAATTCTGTAAGGGAAATGGCAGGTATGACTAAAGCAGGCGATGTACTTTTCTTGCCATATTTCTTTTGAGGACATCTCCAGGTTTGTGCCACGTAGTTGATTTTACAAGCTCTGGAGCATTGCACTATATTTAGCATAATATTGTCTTCCAAGAGCAGGCAAAGCTTTTTTAGAAAAAATTTACTGTTCCAGAGGTAAGCTCAGGCATGGCATATAGTTTTAAAACAATGTGAACCCTGTGAGGACAACCTGGGTCCTAGAGGAAAGACTTTCAGGAATACTTTAGAACAATTCATCTAGGATTTTCACATTTTATGTGACAAAACACCAAGTCACCTTTCAATAACACTCAAGGATACATAAATCTGTCAGGCGTTAATTTTTGTTTATTCTAACAGACTCTGTGATCCCTTGCCTCCAGGCATGTTTGCAAATGCTGGAAAGGAGTCTTTCTTCTCTTTTAGAAATGCCTAGTGATCATGCTGCGTGCCCTGGACAAGGAGAAAAGAAAGTGACTTTCCTTTGAAGATGGCCACAAGGAAGAGGAAGCTCTATCCAGGGTATCAAGAACTTGAAATCCAATTTGTGTCAGTTGTCCATGGAGATGATAACACAGCAGAGTATCGAGATTTATTCCAGGAAAATTCCTGGAAGACACTGAACCCTGGACACAGAATCTTCTTGTTTGCCAAAGATTCAAGTATCACTAGATCTAAAGAATCAAGAAAAGACAAAGTTTCAGCTTGTCACTCAAGTTCCTCTACCACGTGTTTCAAACAGACTTTTCTGCACCTTATCCACCACTCTCAAACACAGAATTGTCATTCCAGGCTATCTGGTCCATAACTTTTTTCCAGAGCATAGCCTTTAGTTGCTTAGATGCATCATGCTTTGATTCAGAACATGTTCTCTCTCTGGCATATGCTCCAATCATTTCTTCCTAACTGTCTAATCTTACTCATCTTCTCAGGACTAATATAAGTTCCTCTTCCTCCAGGAAGTCTTCCTGGAATACTCCAAGTTTCAGTAATCACTTCTTTCTCTAATCGACTCATTTATGCCCTTGCTCCTCATTTCAAGATTAGTTGCAACAGCTTTAATTTTAGTGTATTTATTACTACTTAGTTATTAAAATGTCCCAAACTTATATAATTTTCCCCAGTTTCATTTTGAGTTATTTGAAGGTGGTAATTATATTATATTATATCATTCATATTACCCTCAGTGCTTTGAAAAATATTTTTGTGTGATGGTTAGGCTGAAACCAGACTTCCTGGGATTAAGTGCTGGCTCAACCACTAACTAGCTGCATGATCTTAGAAAAGTCATTTAACTTTTTTGCCTCAGTTTCCTCTTTAGTACAACAAGGCATAATGATAGCAATTACTTAATAGAACTGTTGTGAAAATTAAATGAATCAATACATTTAAACAGAGGATGTTTAATAAATGCTAGTAATTATTTGTTCACATTTTCCCTGGAATTCCTCCTTTTACTGTTTTACCTGTGTGAGTTCAATTAGAAAATCTTTTCTTAGTTTATATTAATTGCAAAACATCGTTCTACGCAATATGGAGTTAGAAAGACATAGGCAACATATTTCTGTCACTCAATGAATGTGAAGAGTATTTTTTCTTTAAGGAAAACTTACTCCATCTCCTTGATCAAGTCATTCTGGAATCTTCCTCTGAATGTAACATATCACATCTTATAGCTTGCCTAACTAGATGATAAACACTTGAATATAGAGTTTGCCTTATTGTCCATTTATCACTCACAGTATGTGCCACATTGTAAGCACTGAGTAAACTTTAGTGCTGGATTTAGCCTTATTTGTCATTATTTCTTTATTGTAAATCTCCAGAAAAGCAAATACTACTTCTGTTGAAGATAGCCAATCTTGTTGGAAGAGATTGAGTTTTCACAGTGTTGATCTTTGCAGTAATACTAATTAGAAGCTCTAATAATTTTAGTGGAGCCAAGAAACCATGAAGTCAATTTTTTAAAGCAGTTTTATAGTGATATATATCACTAGATAGATAGATAGATGTAGGTATATGTAGACATATCATTGCATCAGGTTGGAATAACTTTTTTCAAGGATATCACATAGGTTCTATGTTTTGAATTTTTCTACATGGATCTTAGGACTCAAGGGCCATTGAAACCTCAAGGCTATCCTAGAATAGTATCTGAAGTAACAATGCCCCTAAGTACAACACATTTGATTCTATATCTTATGAAAAGATAATAAACAACACACTCATGTACACTTTTTAATTTTCCACACTTGAGTGTGAGTGGTTTGTTTCCTGTCTTTGAGGTCTAAGGTTACAACTGTTTTCAAAACTTTTGGAATTATAGCTCTGATTGGATTATATGCCTTATCTATTTATTACCCTACCTCCAGCAGTCAGCATATAAGGAAGGATTAATAAATATTTGTTGAATGTTGAATGGCTGAAAATTTTCTTCTATTAATACTCAATGTTGAAGAACAAAAAAGATTGATGAAAGTGTTTTCAACATAAACGAATAAAAATTCATAGTAGTAATTTCATTAAAATGATATATGTTTTAGATAAGAATTGGAGAAAAGCAAATTTAGAATATGAAATTCAGGATACAGATTATTTTAGATACATTTCCCTGGAATTATGAAAAACATAATGTCTAGTAATATTGAAACAGTGTCATTCATAAGTTGTAAGTAAAATCTGGGGAAATTATGTACAATAATTTATCATTTTACCTGTACTACTTCAATATATATTCATTTGTCTTTGTTCTTGCTTTTCATTACTCTTTATTTGTATATTTAATTGGGATAAAGAATTCAATCAAAATAAAGTTAATTAAGGATGAATAACAAGACTGTGCTGTGTAAAGTTATGATGTTAGTTATCTCCCCAGGTCCTAGAATAGTGCCTGACACATTGGCATATAGTAGGTACCAATAATAGGAGTTAAATTTTTTTTTCTTAAAATTAATTTCTTGATAAAGAGATAGACATTTTTTGTTAGATATATTTAACAGAGAATTTCAGATCAATTCAAAAATAAATGATAAAAGAGTTATACAAATCTGCCAGGTCAAGCTAACAAAAATATCACTTCTCCTCTAACTTTCATACTTTATGGTCTTTCAATTTCATAAGAAAATTGTTTTCTAAATCAAACTAATATCAAATGTGATCTCTGCATATGAGAAAACCACACAGCGGAAGCTATCAAAGTAGGGTTAAATTTACATCCTGTCTAATTGTTTTTCTCTGAGAGTTCTTGGAAGTCAAGAACACTGGCCAATTCCCCAGAGAGAACTGAATGCTCCAAGAACTATTCAGAACTCCCACTCTTCCCTACTAAAAAGGAAAAAAGAGTAGAAAGAGAGTATAGGAAGAGGGAGAAGAAAGAGTGAAAAAGAAGAATAGCTGTTCAGTTAAGGTGAAAATTAATCTTTGAATCATCTTGGGACTTAACACATCATGAAATAATTTCCTGAAAGTCTTTCCTAGTATCCAGGATATCGACACAATCCAAATCTAATTGAAGCATGTTAAAAATTGAACAGAAACACACACACACACACACACACACACACACACACACATTGAAATAAAATAAATGAGAATTACTTGGAATTATAATGAGACATAACAAGTGATCACAAAACCCAGTAATTTCCATTGTTTAAAACTAGGAAGTATTTTTAATGCTTCATAGCTCAACTATATAAATTTCTACCACCATTCATGAGATGCATTTTTCTCATTTGCATAATGTCTTATAATTTCTGCATTCAAGATTTGTTCTCAGTGATCATTTCATTCATCCATTCATTATTCATTCAGTTATCTGTTCATTGAATAAACATTTATGATATTCCTATATGAAGAACATTCTTATTGGTCCATACAGAATAGAAATAAATACATGCTTACAGACAAAGTACAACTCCTTAGTGGGTTGTTGTAATGAACAATATAATAGGAACTGGGAAAAAATATGGAAGGTAGTAGTTAGTTTTGGAAAAGAGAAGCTATTTTCTCTGATACAAGAAAGAAGTATTAATGATGATATAAATAATCTGGAAACTGAAGAGGAGGTTCCTGACCAGATGGAAAATTAGCATGAGCTACTGGCTTCCTCTACCAAAATCAATTCTGAAGATATCAGAAAAGAGAGATAGAAGCATAGGTATCAGAAACCAATATTACAGCCTTGGGGACATTGAAAGCTGTCTTGGATTGAAGTGTGTGTGTTTGATGGTTAATTTTACATCAACTTCACTATGTCACAAGGAGCACCGTCATTTGGTCAAACATTACTCTGGGTGTTTCTCTGAAGGTATTTTTAATGATATTAACATTTAAATCTGTAGACTGAATAAAGCATATCCAATCAGTTGAAGACTTGAATGGAACATAAGACTGAACCTTCCCTGAATAACAGAGAACTCATCTTACCTAACTGCCTTTGAACTCAGACATTGGCTTTTTCTTTTCTTTAGACTTGAACTAAAACATCAACATTTCCTGGGTTTCAAGGTTACTATTCTTCACGTTAGAAATAGACCATCTGTTCTCCTGGTTCTCAGACCTTCAGACTAAGGCTGGAACTCCACTGTTGGCTCTTTTGGGTCTCCAGCCTACAAACTCATCCTGCAGATCTTGGAACAGCACAGACTCCATAATCATAAGAGCTAATTTTTTATAATAAATCTCTTTATACATAAATATATATAACATGTATACTATATATAACCAAGCTAGATAGATGATGATGATAGATAGATAGATAGATAGATAGATAGATAGATAGATAGATAGATAGATAGAACCAATATGCTTTTGGTTCTGTTTCTCTGGAGAGTCTTGATGAAATACAGTATGTGTGTGTGTGTGTGTGTGTGTGTGTGTGTGTGTGTGTGTGTGTGAGAGAGAGAGAGAGAGAGAGAGAGAGAGAGAGAGAGAGAGAGAAAAAGAGAGATTCGGTGGTGAAGTTGTAGTATCAGAAAAAAAAAAAACAGTATAAAGTGGGAGTCAACAAAACAAAAGTGGAAGTTTAAGATATTGAATCATTTTTTAGCTTTATTTTTAGCTCACTGCCACCTGTCCTTAAGAAAATCATTGCTTGTCCCATACAAAAGTGTGAAACAAAGCAATAGGAAAAAAAAACTACCATTAAGCATTTATTCACCCACTCCCACTGCTCAAGTCCTGACTGTGGATTTTAAACTGAGGAGCTAGTTTACTTCCAGTGGTAAACTAAGCTATCTTATGTGAGAAGTTCCTGGTTGAATGACATTAAGCAATGATATAGGTACTCTTTGGTGCCTGGGGCCCTTTGCCATGGGAAATATTCTCTCAGCTCTCCTTAATTTACCAGGAGAATGTGTATCCCCAATACACAGTATAAGCCAGGGCTTCTGATATCTCTAAGACATCATGAAATGATAGGCAAAGTAGCCATTTAAAAGGATGAGTCATCATTAAAAGCAGATAATAGAACACACAGATCACATAAAGTAGTTTATCGAAAAGGACTAGCCACATTTTTTTAAATAATAATAAAAAAAATTCCCCAAATAGATTTTTTAAAAGATTTTGTAAATGCAAAATGAATAATAAACAGGGAGGAAATTTTAGGTCCAAAAATATGGTGGTTAAAATAAATAATGCAAAGTAAGATAAATAGCAGAAGTTGAAAGATATGATTAAAGAAATGTCCCAGATACAACAGTAAAGGATGATGTGAGAGGAAATATAAAAAATTAAGCTAAGAGACACAGATAAGGAAAGAAGAGTGTCATTTAAAAATATCAAAAGAAAGAGAAAATTATAAGACCAAATGACTAAAAAACAATGAGTTTCAAACTTTCAATCATAACACTACAGTGATTATTTTGAAATACTGAAATAAAACAACTTTGAAGTAGCCAAATTATAATTTAAATGTGAGTGTGCAATGAAATTGTGAGCAGTAAATGTTTCCAGCACACTTGGTTGCTGGTCATGGAAATTACCCTCTTCCTTACCATTTATTCATAGGAGTTCTGTGGAATCCTTATGAAACTTCTATGCTTTTGTGAATTCATTGTTTGAAATTGTTATGGTCTGCTGAGGCTTATAAGATTGATTTTTTTAAAAATTATGTATTTCTATCTTTCTGTTCCCTATCAGGCTTGTTATTTTCAGAGAATTTCCTATGAGACCACTCCTCTAATTTGGTTCTTTCGATTTCCTTTGGCCTAGGACATCAAATCATAGAGATTATTAGAAGAAGGTGTAAATTAAGAGTCAATATAGTCTTAGTGTAGGACAAAGTTTTCTTATCTCTCCTTCTATGGCTCTGAAAAATCTTCTGATTTTACCTGCGTTGTTATTGTTAAGCTCACCCTTCAATGTTTCTTTTTCTTCAAGTTCTTGTACTTTTTTTTCGTTTTATTATATATCAGTGATTTTTTTTAGCCATTTGATGCATTTTAGAACCTAATTTTTAAAACTGCTAATATTGCCCAGAAAAATACAAACACACAAGCACTTTTTCCAAAATTTCCAGGAGTTCCTATGCTCTTAAACTCTTAGGAGTTCATGGACTTTGATATATGGACCCTTAGGTTAAAAAATATGTGAACTCTCAGTTTAAGGAATATCTAGGGCATTGTTGCAACTCTGGTATGAGAGAAAACCTCCTAAATCTTTAATTTGAAATCTTTAATATTTGGGGATGGGGATACTTGTATTGAAGAAACCAAGAATCCCATATTTGTGAAGGAGAAAGCAGTTAGATTATGTAGGCGATTTGTACTTCTTGGAAGAAATTCCAATCCTCTGAATCCAATCCCCTTTCTTCAAAATAGGGAGGGGGAAAAAAAATTCTTCCTAGATTTAGGAAAAAACTGAGCAGTCTTCAGAAGCCATTTTCCAGAACGATATCCTTTCAGCCTAGGAACTGTATCATGAAAACTCCTTACATTTGTGTTTTACTATATATTTTTTTTATCAACAGGTAATATAGGATTTACTATTCAGGTAAAGAGTAGATTGGCAAGTTGCTCAAAGTCATGCAGTAAGATAGAGGTAGAACCATATGAGATCTAATTCTCTGTCTAGTATTCTTTCAGTTATACTACATGGCTGTGTGTATTCATTCATTCACTTCCTCATTCATCCAACAAATATTTATTGAGTGTTTAGTCTATATATGATTTTTTGACAGTATTCAATTCAATTACATAACATTACATGCAATCGCTCTGGATGCTAAATCTCTTAAATGTATATGCCTTGGTCTTGTCATAGTTATTCAGTAAGCAAAACAGATTTAGTTTTCTTCATTCATTGAATAAGCAATCATGGAATTCCTATAATGTGCCAAATATTAGGCTGATTACAGGTAATATTGCAGTGAAGTAGATAATGTAGAGTCTGACAATTAAGACTTTAAATAATTAATTATGTATACTATGATATTAAGGAGAAGTTTATGTAACTATAAATGTTATTGGAAGCCAACATAGTCTTGGGGCTCAAGAAAGACTTCCAAGTGGGAAGATGTGCTTAGACAGAAATGTAGAAGATACGTAGGAATTATCTAGGTAAATATGGGAACAGGGGCAGAGGGAGACAGATCAAATAACTTGTCTCTGACCTGACTAAGTTTATATCTGCAAATACAATAGAATCATCAATAGCCATTTACATAATTATTAAACTTATTTGATATGAGAAGGTAAAAAAATTAAAAGAAATGTCTTATTCCAACTAAGAGAATCGAGAAAGGAATTGTCATTTTAATTTTGCCGGAAAGAATTTTTGAAACAGAAAAATAGAATGGATAAGTGTGCCAATCAAAATGAACAGGTGTTACAAAGCCATGGAGGCAAGGAAGTATAGGTTGGGGGTGAGGGGTGAGGGGGACTGGTATAGCTAAAAAATAAAGTCAGCAATACCTATTGTGAGAAGTAAGAGATGAAGGGTATAAAGCAAATATGTCATTATATTAATAGAATGTCGATAGCAGAAAGAACATATTAAATGCAACACTTAACTGATAACTGATTTCAGATCATAGCAATTAATGTCATGCTTTGAAATCTGAATTTTATCATAATGGCAATGAGACATCAAAGTTCTTTTTATCAGAAAATAAAGTGATCTGACCTTTCTTGAGAAAGAAAAATCTGTTGGTATCATGGAGGATTGCTAGTCAAGAGAAGAGACCAGATTCAAGGATTCCATGAGGAGCCTACTGTAATAATCAAGGCAAGAAATATGAAACTAGAACATGTCAGTGATGGCAACAATGAAATGGAACAGGAAAAAACAAATTAATGAAATAAAATAGATATGAATTAACACATTAGATTGTGAGAAAAGAATTAGAAAATGTACTTTAACACTTGAGTGAATAGAAAATAGGGAATCAAGAATGAATTGGGAGAAAATGAGGAGTTTGAGTATATGCAGAAGGGATGCCCAGTGAGCAGTTAGACATAAGAAACTGAAGCACAAGGAAGTTCTAAAAGAATGCAGCATTTTCTTAAGCAACTGCCTTTCCGCTAGACTATGCCTTTTGTCTAGATGTCATCAGCCAATTAGAAGTATGTATATTGGTGTGATGTCCTATCATTAAAGAATTAATGATGATTTAAAATCAAAGGAATATTCTACTTAATAATCAATAGTGCTGATATAAGAATAAATATTTGTAATAAATAAAACCTGAACTTAACTCTTGTGTAAATATAAAATAATGAATCACATAATTTCAAACAAACAAAAGAAAAAATAAAAACAAATCTAGGCTTCAAATATGTAGTATCTCTTCTTAGTATGTTTACCTGTGTAGGATCTTGCGGTTATCTTCTTATCTTTAGCTGAATACAACTGCCTTATTATACTTAAGTAAATAAAATATAAAAATAAACAGACTAACCTAAAAGACCATAAAGGCCAAAGAAAGAAAAATATTCATTCTAATCCTGAGTTCCTCCTACCTGAATCAAATCAGTTTAGGGTTAGAGCAAGAGATGTTAGATTCCCAGAAACATCAACAAGAGGTGGTTGAGTGAAACAGATTTTATTGTTTCCTGTAGATTAACTCTATTACTGAGCTCTAAACATCTCTGTTTTGTTTCTTTGGTTAGCATGTATATAAGTGAAGGAAAGTAAAGAAGCAGCTTTACTTTTGGGAACTGTGACTCATGTAGGCTTGATCTGTATAAGTAGGGTAATATAATAGAGGATATATCCCACTTTCTAAGTCTGAGGGATGATGATAGTTTTAATGATTGTGGGGAAAATGACAAGGTGACAGTTTAAAAGGTGAGAAGTTCAATTTGTGCCAGATTTAGCTTTAATGGGTGGCAGTATATGTATATGCCCATGTCACTCAGGCAGGAGCAGATGTAAAACGGGAACACAGCTGAGAAATTACACCTTGGAATAAAGATTAGGAAACCATCTTCATACATATGGTAGGAGAAAGAAAGTAGAGAAGTAACAGAGCACAGATTTCAATCCTGGGCCTCAGAGGGAGAAACAATGAACTAGAAGAAAAGATAAAAATAGAAACTCAAATGCCCAGGCATGAAAAGGTATCCAGGAGGGAAGAGAGTTAGGTGTTTTCAATGACAACTTACAGATTTCAGAGCTTTTGGACCATTACATTTTGCAGAGAGAGTTAGAGAATTTTCTATAGAGGTACACGAAGGGCTTTACTCCATTCCCATACACTTTTGGATAGCAGATACTGTTTATTTCAAAAGTTCTCTCAAGAAGGCTTAGGTCAAGATGAAGATAATTCTATGATTGCTCAATTGAATGTAAAGATTGTTGCATGTTCATATAAAGAAACCACACATCCTTCCTTCACAAGGAAGGTGCTAAAAACTTGATGATTGATTAAGATGAATATAAAGTTTATTTAACATCTACATTTCTTCTTGGTCCTAAAGAAGACAAGATAAATAAATCCTAGTTCTTGCTCTCTACTGGCTCACAGTTTAGTTTCAGATGGACATATGCATAACCATAATGCAAAGCTTGATAGGTCATTATATTGAATGCAAATAGGAGAATTGTCCTTTGTATATGTATGGGGAAGAAAATGTATTAGATGGATTGGGGAGACTGACAATTGATGGGATTTTGGAGAACCAGACTAGAATGATAAGAGTCACCAAGACCAGGGAGGAGGCTAACATGCAGAACCACCGAAGAGGAGTTACAGCGTAAAGGGTCTAGTGAGGCTGTGACTACTCAGGTAGAATAACCATTTTTGCCTGGGGAAGGAGCACGTGATAGGCCTACTATGGATCAGTTGCCCTTGAGTAGAGGAGTGAAATGGAGAAGGCATCGTTCCAATAACAAAATTCAGGGAACCATTAGGAAGGAGCAATGGCTGTTGGGCAGCAAAATAACAAGTCCTCAGGTAATTATAATTATAATAAATGTAAACACAAAATGCTATGAGAGGGTGGAATATGGGTAAAATAAGTCTAGCGATAAATAATAACCAATTACAACATGGATCCTCTGTACATAGCTGTAGACATAAGGGACAACCAAAGTATCTGAGAATTATTTTTTGTTTCACATTAAAGTAAGAATGTTGTGACATACCTTATGTCTACTCCCACATACTGGAAAAAAGGAAATACCCAGATAATTATAGGATTGTTAAATACCATGTCTGAGCTGACATTAATACTTGAGGACATAAGCCAAGGTGGGACCAAATTAATACCCGCCCACACCACATAAAACAACCAAAATTCATGAAACAATGGTTTTCAACACATTAGACATTAGACAGTATGAATGTGCTCAAGGTTGAAGAATCAAGATGCAATGGGCTTCCTTAGTCAAAAAACTAAATCTACAGTAGGGTATTTTGCCCCAGTGGTAGTGGGCATATTGATGAGGTGGTCTAAGCTATCAAAATGCTCCTGAGTGTGATTATTTAAATAGATTTCGTATTTTCAAGTCATTCATGAAAAAGATGAGAAAAACCACATTTTTCATGATTCTTAAAATAAAGCCAAACTTTCATCATACATAAAGACAAACTTCAAATAAAATAAAATCAAAATAAGTTGTTAGCCTAAACATTTCCTTTTAAATCACCCTTAAGTTCTTGCACTAGAATCAAACTGCTTTCAGCATTAATATACTTCGGTTTTTTTCACCAAAATCCCTCTAGACAGTCTTCATTAGCTGCCAATACATCTCCATCACTGACCCAAGTAGTCTGTTCACTTTGATTAGACTGTTGGAGCTAATTTAAACGATGGCCTTTGTTATGTCTATGGCAGCTTAATCAGCCAGGAACATTCTCTGACACCCTGCCATCCAAGACATCTCCATGTCACTAGAGCAGAAAGATAAAGATTATGGCCATCAAAGTATATCTTCAGGCAGAGATATAACTCTCCAAACTAGTGCTTAGTTAAAATTGTCATGTTTTAAAATTACTGCAAGGATATTCAGATTTTTGATAGAAATTTCAGGAAGCTCAGAGTGTCTCGGTTGTTTTATCTTGACTAGGCCTTATTTCCCTAAGTATAGGGTAAGCTCCTTGAATGTGTAGATTTTTTTTTTCAATATTCCCTATAGTATCTTTCAGATAGCATGATTTTATACATATTTATGTAACAAGGCAATTTACTGGGAAAGTTCCCTGCTGCTTTGAATTTTCTCTACACAATCTCACCAGAAAATAATGAAGGCCTTCCTCTTGCATCGGTAAGGATAGACTAGAATTGTGTTTCTAAACTTTTGAATTCTGTCTCACCAATTTCACCCCTTGGTGAAGAAAGAATACTTTTTCTTCAGAGTCAGAGAAGAGAATATGCCACATAAGCTTTAGCTATCTGGAAGATAATATTACATAAGTTTTTGTGTTGAAACGATGTAGGCTGAAGTATCTTAGAAGAGGAAAAAATCAGAATTTTGAAGAGGGCATTGTCCAAACTCAAAATGCATGGTTAGATCTCTAAGACTGGGAAAGACTATCTTTGAATTTGGTTTCCAGGGACTGGTGGTGAACTGACCTCAATCAAATGAGTGGTAGAACCTTGGACAGAAATGGCTGCAATTTTGGAAGTGTTGGAATACGTTGGGAAAGAGGCCCTATTTGGGGAATAGAGCCACCATCTATGAATAGGTCACATGAGCCTGGCCATCAACAATGATCCTCCTCTAATTTAGGACGTATAAACTCTAACCATATATATATTCCAAAGGGTGGGAATTAGATCCAAAATTAATCAGTGGACTTTTTACCAATGTAATGGTAAAATGGATCAAACTTAGTTTACAATATAAATATATGTCATTTCTTACCCCTGAGTACAGGAAAGCAATTTATAGTTATCATATTTGTTTTAAAATAATAACAGAAATACTAACATTTATTGAATATTCACTTTGAACTAGACACTGTGCTAAATTCTTTATGTGTATCATCTTATTTATCTCCCAAGTTTAGGAGTGAGGCATTATTAAAAGTATCCCCATTGAGACAACCAAGGCACAAGAATGTTTGGTAGCAAAGGTGTTACCTAAACACAGGCTGTCTGCCTCTAGAACCCAGGACTTTATCTTCCTACTTCTCAACGGATGCAGAATCGCTCAGAAGATTCTCTGTGAGTATTATCATTTACTCCTGGGTCCAGCACAAGTAAGTGAGTGAACTGAGCTTGTTTCCTGGTACTACTTGTTGAAAAGTGATTTTTGATCAGAGAAAAGTTAAGATCACAAGCCCAACCCTCCTTCTGATATATTTGTTAATTCACCCAAAATTTAAATGTTAGCCTTTCCCTATTCCCATCTTTCTACTTCAACTTCATGTGGGTTTTCTCCCCCCCCCCCCATTTAAATCTTGTTCTAATCCCTGGAGGTGACATGGTATGGTGCATAGAACATGAACCTTGGAATTAGACCATCCTGGTTCCATTACTGACTTTACCACTTGCAAATTGTATGTCCTTGGGCATAGTATTTAAAATATTCAAGTTTAGTTTTCAGTAAAATGAAGACAATAATCTTTACTCCAGAAGGTTGTTTTGATGAATCAATGACATGACACACATGAAGTTTAGGGCCCATGGATGATACTCAAAAATTGTGAGTTCCCTTTGCTCTGCTTTGACTGATTTACTTTCATGATGAAGAAATACAAGTGCAATTAGCCACCAAGTCTTAAGTCTCTCCCTACAGTAAGGAGCAAGGCAGAGCTGTTCAAGCTGGAAATTGAAGATTTCCTATCTCCCATATGTGGAATTGCTTTAACTGAGTAAATAAGAAAGGACCTCAACTACATTTAAATTCTTGTCTTGGTACTTTAAATACTTGCTTTAGTGCTTTTGTATTTTAAAACCAATACCTTTGATGTTTTAGTACTTGTGTTTGGGGATGTTTCTTAGATTTAGAATTTGATTGCTATGGTAGGGACTTTAAGGCCCATTACCTCAGATTCTGTAGGTTTGTTTTTAATAGTTCCTACCTAGGCTCTTATTAACCTACCATGAGATAGAGGTACTGATTTGCTTACATCACTGTTGAGCATTTTCTCTTTTGGGTATTGATCAAACTTTTAAACTGCAGAAGCAATGTGGCCTTGAAGAAAGAGCTCTAAACCAGAAATCCTGACACCTGGATTCTTACCTTGGCTCTGGTAGTCTCTATCATCAAGACCTTGGCCAAATAGATCTCTGAGTACCTCCTGGAGGGCAACATTTCTCATCCATTGTTATACTCAGAGTCCAGCAGAGTACCTAAAATAAAGTAAAAATTAAAAAAAAAAAATTATAATCACTAAGATCTGGAAACAGCCCAAATAAATGTCCATCAATAGATGAGTGGATAAAAACACTGTGGTACATATACACAATGGAGTACTATGCAGCTATAAGAAAGAAAGATGCTTATTTTAGACATTAGAATCCAAGGAGGAGATGAAACAGGGGTTACATGAAATTAATTGGTGATAGATTAGGGAGGCAGGAGAAAGCAAAGAGGAGAACTCTGAGCTTGGATAAAAAGCAAAATGGAGAGACACATACTTCTTTTCCATTGGTGGGCACAGGATAGTTAACAGTTAAAGCACACAGGGTTGGTATGTGGGCAACAGAATAGCAATAAGGTCTCATGCTCTGGTGCTGACCGTTATGCTTTCGAGGGGTCTGGAAAAGAAGATTACTCTAACATTTCAAAGGTATATTATCTCAGAAGCACAAAGACAACAGACAATTTAAAGATTGATCGTTGTCAAGGCATCTGTCCACTACCCACCATGACCGACTTTTAGTTAGGAATTTTCATGTTCAGACCACCCTGTGTGTTTACGTTGGTTTGTAAGGCTCACCATTCTGGCCTCCCCAGAGCTTTTCCAGTGTGGTATGTAGCTTCTTTTTCATCCACAATATTAATTCTGCAAATTTCTAACTTCAGTTTTTGACAATGAACTTTCCAGAAGTTTTCAACCAAATCTCTCTCGTCTTTGAGAATAACCTTTCAGTGGTTTCTCTTCAAGTAAATCTCTCCAGGCTATAACAATTCATTCTACATATACACCCTTGTCCATTTTATTTGTTTATTTGTCTGTGAAAAAATTTTCTTCAACTTTTCAATCCTTAACAATAGCAGTTCAATCTAGTTCATTGTTCAGTTATACAGTTTTGTGGTTTCTTTCGAGGTTAAGTTTGACTCTAACTCATTTCCAACTTTTGCAAACTAACTTCATTCACATCATTAAAACCACAAGCTTATAACAGAACATTTATAAACAATGGTTTTAAGCAGACACATAACAGGTTTTTAAAATAGAGGTGTAAATTGACCTCATAATCAGTGAAATCTGTAACTGCAAAGTTATTTCTTTTCCACATGATCTCATTTCTATCTTGTTCCTAAATTGAACATTTAAATTCTCAAATAAAAATGAATAGGCCCAGCTGACCCTGTGCTAAAGGCAACTATTTAGTTATTTTATACAAACCCACATAGAAAAGACTTCTAGACCTGGTAGGTGTGGCTCAGCTGGTTGTGCGTTGTTATCCCACGCACAAAAGGTTGCTGGTTTGATTCCCGGTGAGGGGCATGCAGGAGGCAGCTGATCCATGTTTCCCTCTCACATTGATGTTTTTCTTTCTCTCCCCCTCTCCCTCTCTCTAGCTCTAAAAATCAATAAAAATATATTTTTATTTTTATTATTTTTTTGTACATGTCCCTAGCGGGAACCGAACCCGGGACTCTCTGGTCCACAGGCCAACGCTTCAACCGCTGAGCCAAACTGGCCAGGGCTAAAAATATATTTTTAAAAAGACTTCTAATCATGTTTTATTTATTTTGTTAAAAGCTCTCTATATGTGAAATGAATTTAAAAGTTATTTCTAGAATACAGCGACAAACATTTATAAAAGAAACTTTATAGAATATAGAACTGTTTCTGAGTTTTCTCCTACTGATCCTTGAAGATAAGCAAATCATTGCTGCCATTGAGAAATTTGGCTTCCCCTCTCTTGCGTGGTTAGGTATATTTCACTCATGGCCAAGGAAATCTAGTGAGTAGTAAAAACATGTCTTCAAATGTGTGTAATTCACAATGTATCCTTCCTTGCTATGGAAATTAATGAACTGGCATTGTGAAATAAGCAATATAAACTCTAAATGTTACAGAGCAAATTGCTTGCATTTGTGTTCAAACTAGAAAAATGGCAAGAAATATGTAGAGTAGAATATCTGAAATCTTAATGTTGTGCATGAAAGATATCAGAATATACTACCCCAAAATATGTGGCTTTGGTATATTGATTATTTTGAACTGTAGGCACTTGGGAGTTAGCAAATGCAAAGATAGACTTTCTGTGAATTTTCCATCTGCCTTAAGACAGATCCTTCTAAAAGGAACCCTATCGTCAAAAGTACCCTCCCAGGGAGTTTCATTAACCGGGGAAGACTGACTCTTATTACAGGAGAGAAGACAAGAAGTCAAAGCCGTACCCAGACAAACTGTCGCAACTATCACACCTCCCATCCACTCTTCTAAAAGCCCATTTATCTTTCCTAAAAATGATTTTCTCTCCTGTAAAAGACTGATATCCCCTCTCCCCTTTCTCTATTAAGATGATATTTAAACCTGAATTCTAAGCCAATTTTGGGAGTTACTCATTTTCTCCCTGGTTATTTCCCATGTATAAATGAGATACATGCTAATCAACTTGTCTTTCTCTTGTTGCCCTGTCTTTCATTATAGCTAACAGCTCAAACGTGTAGAGGGAAAATTATTTTTTCTCCCCTATATGTAATTCCAGAAAATGTATATATCAACTATGAAATGCAAATTTTGTTTTTAATGTTTGATCCTTTATATAAATATTTTAACCTACCATAAATGCTAAAACATATAGTAATTATTCAAAAATATTTCTAAATAACCATGTTGAGGCCTAGAAAAATCAAGTAATGTGGAGGAAGACATGAATCTTTCACTTCTGGTTAATAGTTTGAACCTAATAAATGGTTTACCAATTGGTTGTGAGTCTCTGGCCTGTGGAATCCACCTTTTAGGCTACAAAAATCATAAATCTGTGTACATAAAAGTAAAAGACAGTAGCTAAAATAGTTGACATACCAAAGCTAGAAAGAGAGTGTGAAAGCTTAGGGAACCTAATAGTCTTTTGAGCACAAATATTATTTCCCTTGGTAGAACCAGTAGTTCATCTTCCCCTTCTAGCAACATTTTCCCCAAGTTAACCAGAATACTTTCTTTTCTTTTTAAATTTGGATTAGAAAAGTATAAGAACCTATAGTCTTCAAAGAGTTTGAAATCTAGATACAGAGGAGAAAAGACACATAATAGTAAACCATACAAGATAGAATAATAAATATAGTATTTAAATCATAGTTTATAATTTATAATGTTCTCACTATTTCATTTAATAAAGATAAATACTTAAATGTTCAGTTACACACTGTTGGCTTTATTAATGTAGGAATTTGAAGAATAAAAAGGTTAGTATGAGTAATAGTAGTTTGGAAAGCCTTATTCATGACAGGATTTTAAGAGGTCTTAAAACATAACAGGAGAATAGATAGCAGTGGCCTAGCATGTTTGCAGCCTCCAAAATGGCTTAACACTGGCAGAAACATCTTTTGAAACATTTATATAGGCACCAAAGATCTACAATATCTACTATTGGAATGACTTTTGTTTCCACCTCCTACACAGTCCATTGGTTGTGCAAAACATCTTCTGTGAAATGAGACATAATATATACATGTTAAACTTGAATCTGGATAGAATATCAAAATCAACTTGGAATTTTTTAAAAAATAGAACAACTCTTCGACCTACTGAAATAAAATTTCCCAAGGGGTAAAGAATTTTTATTTTATTTTATTTTATTTATTGATTTTAGAGAGAAAGGAAGGGAGAGGGAGAGATAGAAACATCGATGAGAGAGAACATTGATTGGCCACATCTTGCATGCCCCCACTGGGGATCGGGCTCACAACTTGGACATGTGCCCTGACCAGGAATCAAACAGGCGACCTCTTGGTGCATGAGTCGATGCTTAACCACTGAGTCACACTGGCCAGGCGGGGTGAAGAATTTTTATAAGCCCCAGGAAATTCTGGGGGTTAGCCAGGTTTGAAAATTACTAGATTTGAGGTTAATGTATATTATTGCACTATTATTTGTCAAGAAAGATTCTTAAAACTAACAACAATGAAATGTTGGACAGCAATTCTAATAGGACCTGCAACACTCTCACAATTAAACTCACCCACGGTCTCTCCTCTTTGCAAGACTCCATGCACTTTCTGACTCTGGGCCTCTTTGGAGGCCTCCTGGAATGTCCAAGAGGAAGGCAAATTCCACAAGTTACTCAATCAAGAAGATGACAATTAAAGTGTTTGGAACTGTGTTAGTGAGGACCATTGGAAAAGAGGTATTTGGATCTAAGAAGTAGGATATAAATACATGAATAATAGAGAAATAAATAAGAATGGCCTCTACTTGAATATTATAGTTCTCTCACTGAAAAAAAAAACTGTATTTTTATTAATAAAAGAATTAAAAAATGAAATTACTTTAAAAGAATAATCTAAGTACTGTTAACCACTTCTACTCTAAACAAAGGACAGTGCAATACCATGTTGAATTCTAAACAAAGGACAGTGTGCTACCACGTTGAACTCTAAACAAAGGACAGCATCCTACCATGTTGAATTCTAAACAAAGGACAGTGTGCTACCATGTTGAACTCTAAACAAAGGACAGCATCCTACCATGTTGAACTCTAAACAAAGGACAGTGTGCTACAATGTTGAACTCTAAACAAAGGACAGCATCCTACCATGTTGAACTCTAAACAAAGGACAGCATCCTACCATGTTGAACTCTAAACAAAGTACATCGTACTACCATGTTGAACTTGCAACTCATTCAAAATGTATGTTGAAACTTGCGGCTCTCTCTAGTCTCTCTGCCATCTCCTTTACACTCAGATGACTGGCTGTGACTTTCTTAAGTTTGAATCTTGGCATTCTTTCATAGTTGAAATGTTGATTTAATGGAATTCAGGTGTCCTAGAGGCTGGAGTGAAGACTATTTGGCCAAAAAGTGGTTTCAAGAGGCACAGGAAAAATTAGACCACATAGGAAATATTGTTTACAGAAAACCATATGGTCACAACTCTTACCAGACAAATATCATAACACTTAGCTATTGATCTTACACTTTCCAGAAAACTTAAATTCACTTTGATTTTTTTAAAAATATTACAGAGAGTAAGCCTTAATATTATGTTTATAAGAAGGAAATCATTCATTCATTCATTCATTCATTCATTCACCATTTATTAATTCATTTGACAATTGCTAAGAGTCTTCTATGTGTCAGGAATTATATGCTGGAGACACCAAGATTAAGTAACACCTTTAACTGGGTAGTCTAGAAGTGGAAACAAATGTAAACAAATATAGGTAACATACTATGACTAGAGCTAGGAATACAAAATACTGTGGCTTACCCACAATTAGGAGGTAATCAATACCTTCTTGAGAATGTGTAGAAAGAAGAGTAAGATGAGACATTTGATTTGGATCTATGAGGGAAAATATAATTTACTTAAATGACTTGGAGGAGGGAATAAAAGAGGATTCTTTTGGAATGGGTACTTCGCCACCATTCTTTCCCATCTGGATACTGGTGCTGGGGTATTTCTCTCTTATTAAACTCTGCACAAGCAAGTACCTGATGTTCCCAGGGTTCATAAAAGACCATGAAAAATTGTTGGTCTGTTCACAATGGGGCTTCTGGAATGAGAATCAGCAAAGTGTTAGGCAACAGACTGGTGTCTTTTCTACTGAAGAATTAATAGACATCATGCAGGTAACTGTGGACACAAGATTCCCCCTGGACAGCTGTATGAGCAGCAACCAAGATGGCCCCTTAACACAAGTGACACGTGGTAGTCACCAAAATGACAACAGAACATCCACAGGCATCAGTTTAGCTCCTTGACAGCAAACTGTGGTCAACCAAGGACAGTGATAGTGGCTTTCTGGATTCTAATTTGCTGGCCTCATCCTTTTTTTCTAAATGACACTCATTGAGTATCCACACCACTCACCCCAAATTAATGGCCATTACTACCACCACCAAGGACGAGTATACTGAGGAGTCCCCTACATTACTTTCCATTTATAATGATGGCATATACATTTAGTTCTGCTTTCTTCAGAGTCCTTCTTCTTGAATCTTAACAACCTTTTCTTCTCTCCATATAAAGCTGACACTTCCAAATAAAATATATTGTTTTCAAAATTATTGCATTTGAAAAGGGCTCCAAAAGCCTTATCTGAGAGTCAAAAAATAAAATACTGGATGTTTCTTTCTCCAAATGCTTGTTATCCATAATTTTTTAAATCCTCACCTGAGGATATGCTTATTGATTTTAGAGAAGAGGGGAGAAAGAGAGAGAGATAGCGAGAAACATCCATGAGAGAGAGAATATTGATTGATTGTCTTCCACACATACCCTGACTGGGGACTGAACCTGCAGCCTTTCAGTGTATGGGACAATGCTCCAACCAACTGAGCCACACTGGTCGGGGCTGTCATCCACAATTTCAATTTTCAATCAGTGGATGTCTCTGACAAATTTCCACTGGGCTGAGATTAGAATAAAGTCATTATTTCTAAATATCCATTCCACTAGAATCCCCTCTACACTTGCCAATTTAAAAAAATGTTAAAAGGGGAACTTAGGCGATCAGAGTGGAGCACATACATTGCTATATTTGATAAGCTTAAAACAACCCTCTCAGGTAGATATTATCATCCCCCACATTATAGGTGTAGGTGTTGAGATTTAGGCTGTGACCTATGTTCACAGTTAGTGGGCTGGATTCAAACTCAAGCCCTCTGATTTCAAGTGTAGCGTGCTTTAAGTTTGATCTATAAAAGGAAACTAGAATTAATATAGCCTCAATTTTCATATTGCAAGTGTATGACTTCTTAACTAAAAATTCAGATGTATCACAGGCCAAATAATAATGGCTAACATTTATTAATAGTTTAATATTTATCAGGCCTTACGCTATGCACTTTATATGAATTAATTTTTGTTGTCCTCACAACAAACTTATGAGGTTAATATTATTATTAATCCCATTTGATAATTAAATCTACTGGGACATATAGAACTCTCCAAAGACCATACAGCTGACAAGTGTTTGAGCCTGAATATGATTTTGGATTCAGACCTGATTCCAAAAGTCCATGTTTTTAATCATTACTCTACATTACCTTTACAATAAAATTATAATATACATAATCAGAGAATATGCTTTTCTCCTTTAGTTCTATCTTCTGTCAACAAATAGTAAAAAGAATTAGAAAAGGATACTATTTATGTTAGAATAAAAAAATTAAGTAACTAAGCTATAAAACTGACCAAGGACACACAAAAGTTTTCCAGAGAAATTAAAATATGTGTGCAAGATGCCATAGTGCATATAAATAAGTGCAGAGATATTTCTGATCATGAATTAGAAGATTCAATGTAATAGGATGTCAAGTCTTGCAAGAGCTTTTTTATCGACCTATGGATTTAATATACTCCTACCCAAAATTTCAATGAAGGTGTGTGTTTTTGTATATATTCGGAACTTAATAAGTTGATACTAAAATATATAGAGCAATGTCGTAAAAAAGACAAGATGATCTTGATGAAAAAGAAGTTCAAGATAAATATATTTATATATATATATCATATGTGGAATCTAATGAACAAAATGAACTAACAAGCCAAATGGAGACAGACTCATAGATAGAGAACCAGCTTACAGCTGTCAGGGTTGTGGGGGTTGGGGCTGATGGAGGGATTGAACAAAAAAGAAAAAGAGAAGGAACTCATGGACACAGACCACAGTGCGGTGATTGTTGGAGGGGTGGGGTGTGGGTGAAGGTAGAGGAGGGTATAGGGAGGATAAATGGTGATGGAAAGTAAATAAATAAATAGCTATTAAAAAATAAATAAATAAATACATTTTCTAAATTGAAAGCAGCTAGTTTTCCAAATATATAAAGTGCCTCTATGCATCAAAAAGAAAAAGGTGGGTAAATCAATAGGAAAATGGCCAGCAGATCTAAATGAGTACTTCCGAGAAGACAAACTTCAAGGTCAAGAAAGTTACTATTAGGACAATTGGTAAATTAAAAACACAATGAGATACCATTAGCCATTCACAAATTTGAGAAATACTAAGAAGTCTAACAGTATCAAATGCTGATGAAGGTATAGAGTAACAGAAACTCTCATGTACTCCTAGTGGAAGTGTTTCTTAATACCATCTCTTTGGAAAGCTGTAATTACCTAGCAAAATTGGAATGCGTATATTCTACAGTCCATTAATTTGTGTCATAGATATGTGTGCCAGAGACTACATTGCATGTTAGCACAAGGACACATGTGTCTGGATGTTCACAGCTGCATTTATATTGCAAAAAGTGGAAGCGACCTAATTGTTTATAAACTGCTTAAATAAGTAGTGATCTATTAGCAACAACATGGATGGACCTGGAGGGTGCTATGCTAAGTGAAATAAGTCAGACAGGGAAAGAATATCATGTAATTTTATTTACACATGGAATCTGAAGAACAAGATAGATGAACAAACAAAACATAAACAGGCTCATACATACAGAGAACAGACTGATGGTTGTCAGATGGGAGGAGCATTGGAAGGCTGGGTGGAAAAGGTAAAGGAATTAAGAAGTACAAATTGGTAGTTACAAAATAGTCATGGTGCAGGGCTGGTGTGGCCCAGTGGATTAAGCATTGTCCCCTGGACTGAGAGGTTCCGGTTCCATTCCAGGTCAGGGCACATGCCCCGGTTGTGGGCTTGATTCCCAGTGGGGGCATGCAGGAGGCAGCTGATCGATGTTTCTCTCTCACATTGATGTTTCTATCTCTGTCTCTAAAAAAATAAATAAAAAACATCAAAATAGTCATGGGGATGTAGGGTAGTCAATAATATTGTAATAACTATGTATAGTGCCAGGTGGGTACTAGAGTTATGGGGGGATCACTTCATAAATTATATAAATGCCTAATCACTATTCTGAAACTAATATAAAATAATATTGAATGTCAACTATAATTTAAAAAATAAAGAAAACATTATGATCTATTAATACAGTAGATTACTAAAAATAAAATGACAATAAAGGAACTATACCATTAGGTTGGGATTGGGTTTGAGTTGAGTGTTACCTGCTACACTATCTTAGTGGTTTAAATTAATTACTAATGTTTAAGTGTGGCAGACATTTTCTGGGCCACTGATGTAGGGAATGAATACCTTGAGAGTCTGGGTCACAATAATACAACAGACCAAGCCCGAACTGGCATAATATCTGGAAACTTATTCTCCTTCCTTCCCTCAAACTCAGGTGGATGTCAAGGGTTTACAAACATTTTTATTACAACCTCGACCCTGTTACCTGCTGTTCCTC
The DNA here is from genome assembly GCA_030848825.1 of Tadarida brasiliensis. NCBI lineage: Eukaryota > Metazoa > Chordata > Mammalia > Chiroptera > Molossidae > Tadarida > Tadarida brasiliensis. Next base: position 31,515,793 of record CM061263.1, on the reverse strand, counting down.
CAGGCCTGAGGTTTGCTGAAACTATGCCCCAGATCTGTGGTTTCCCTTGTGTCTTTGTGGCTGCAGCTGTCCCCACAGTGGTGGCAGTCTCAGACCCACTGCTCCTGCGAGAGCCTCTCACTGCCATTTCCTTGACCTGACAAGTACAGCAAGTGTGGCTGTCCTTCCATGCTCTCCACCTGCATCTCACTCTTTTGGGGCTGAGGAAGGAAAAGTGTGAGAAACTAAAGCTTCTCACATAAAAGGGTAGATTTCTCTTTTGTCCCCACATTTCTAGGGAAAAACTCTCCTGCTCCTATCACCTTTCACCCATTTATTATGAACCTAATGAGGCTTATTTGCACAAGTCTCTTCAAAAGGCCTAGAAGGAGCCCTAGCAGTGTGTTTACATGGTCTTGTTTTTATAAAATTTGCAATACTAACATATTTTAATGGGAATGAATTAAGACCACTGTCAATTTCTACACTAACACTCCCTTCATAAAACTTCAACTCATGGTAGGTGACGTTAAAATAGTCCAGAGCATTTTTTTTTCTTTATTGATTTTAGATACAGAGAAAGGGAGAGAGAGACAGAAACATCGATGAGAGAGAACATCGATTGGCCACCTCCTGCATGTCCCCACTGGGGATCAGGCCCACAACCTGGGCATGTGCCCTGACCAGGAATCGAACTGGCGACCTCTTGGTGCATGGGTCAACACTTAACCACTGAGCCACACCAGCTGGGCTGTCCAGAGCATTTTTGATGCTTGGTTTTGGGGAAGTTGAGCTGGAAATACACTTAATATACTATTAGTGGAATATGGATAAATATCTATATCTATCTATCTAGGTCAGATCTGTCTATCTATCTATTTTTCTACTGATCATAGATCAATAAACAAGTAGATATAATTATATAATAGATATGTAGATAATTATATAATATAGCTACACAAAGGGGAGGAGAGAGAAGTAGATATTGTTTGAGTTGTTTCTGGATATGGTTGAGTGACTGTTAAGCATCCATCCACAGAATGGCTCACAGGAATATTCTCACTGGCCACTGTGCTGACTCACCTGGTGAGAACAAAGGTGAGAGGCTAGAGTTTCAGCCGCCAAAGCAATGTAAACACTGGGAGAGAAATCAGGTTTAAATGTATGAAACCAGAGGATACACTGTGGGAAAAATGTTCCAAACAGTTCATATATGAAGAAATTTGTTAGAAATGTTCCTAAATTTATCAACAATCCTAAAAGTTTGCATGATATTACAGGTAATACATTATAAAACTAAAACTTTTCTAAAAGTATCAATACTTTTTTTTTTTTTTTCTTTTTTTTTTTACTAAACATGTGTAGGGGAGGAAAAGTTTTCCTTGACCCTCTTAGGGTCCCTGGTTGGATCAGAAAATAAAACTGACAAAGACGAATTAACAGGAGAAAAGCATCCAAATTGATTTGATAGAAGTTTTGCTTGATATAGGAAACTTCATAAGGAAATAAAGATCTGAAGAGACAGTTAGATCTGAGTATTTTTATTCTAGGTTTGAAGAAGTGTGGGCAGTCGTGGAGAAATAGGATAGGGTAAGGGTATGAGGTAAATTCAGTAAACTAGAAGAAACTTAGCAAAGCCTGTGTGTTCGGATTCTTCTCGGCGTCCCTTTGTCTTTGGAGACAAGGGTGCTCCTTTCCTCCGGGTACAGGGAGGGCACCTCTCACCTGAGGATTTTATGACCTCTTTCATGGGAGAATGGGATGAGGGAAGTCAGACTGACCTTTCTGTTTCTTTTGTTTTCTCAAACTCCTTCATCTTAAAATATGCAATATGCCAAGGTGCCTTATTTGGGGGAGTGTGTCCTGAACCCCATGCGATGCTGGAGTTTAGAGGAAAAAAATTATCCTTTTCTTCTTAAAATAGAAAAACATTTTCCACAATCATAGTCATGTGGAGAGGCACTCAAAGAAGAGGCAACGAAATGTGTAGAAAAAAATCGTAGAGACATGCCTGACAATTCATAATACTGTTATTTTTATGTATTTTGTAGTCATTCTTAGCTTTTTAAAACGGATGTTTTGTTTTTATTTTCTCACCTAAATAAATGTGTATTTTCACACTTAATTTTAAACTTTTAGGTTTGCTTTTTTGGAGATACCACAAATCATATAAACTTCAGGCTCCATAAACCCTGGATCCACCCCTGCGGCAGACGTCAGCCCTCACTGGAGCCCTCATTCTGGGAGGACATGTTCAGGGCCTCCGCTTGGAGCCCTTGCACATAAATGTAAACACATAGAACCAGCCGTAACCTAAGGAAGTTCACTCCTTGACTCATAGAGTTGCATGGATCACCCTCACCTCCCTTCTCACACCTGCATCTCTCTCGCCTTCCTTTTGCATTCGTGCAGCCCCGCCCCACTCTTCTTGAGCCCTTCTCCCGGATAAGCCCTGACCCAGGGCTACCGCAGGCACCACTCTGTTTTTCCTTCCCCTAGAGCTCTCGTGTCTCACTTTCAGCCACCCTTGGGAGTGTTGGCCACAAAAGCCCTGACACAGATCATCGAACCTGATGTTGGACTTCAACCCCTGGAGAAACAGCCGCTGAAACCCTCCTTCCATGTTCCCCTCCGTCTGCAATCCTGTCTCTGCTGGTTACTGCGGAAGGGACTCTGTTCTACATGCCGGTCCTTCCAGTGCCAGGAACTTCGGAAAGACCCATTTCTCCGCTGGCTATCCCGAGAAATAGAGGGAAACCCCTCCCATCACAATTTGAAATTGGAATTTCAAGAATTTGGAACAGAGAAAGTCATGTTCTCTGCAGCTGACTTGATATGACCCATGGAATCATACAAAAAAAAAGGGGGGGGGGATATTGCTTCATTACTGTTTCAGTTGCTGCCTGGTTTAAATGGTTTTCTGTGAACAGACAGGAAATTTAACCACTACCCTCAACATCATTTTTTAGGCAAACGGTGTTCTTGCATTACAATGAACTGGCTTCGTGATTGTTGGGACACTAACTGTTGGTACATTGAGTAAACAGACTATTTCTTCTCAGTTTGTGCAGCTGAAACTCCCTTCCACTATTTCCGGGAGTCCAGCTGGTTGCTGGGTAAGCCAGCACACTGTCGGTCACCTAGGTGTCACTATGGCTAATTAGTAAAATGAATCCAAGTACATGGCATTTACCGTCCCTGTGACAGACACCTTTATTTCTATTCTAAAGTACAAAGTGGCCCTTTACAAGATACACTTAATTTCTGCAAGGAAGTTCGAAGCGGTAAGAAGTCTCCTTCTCTCTTCATTGCTGTTGCTGATGGGGATCACCCATTGTTTTCTGTCTGAAGTAGCCTGAATCTGAGATGCGGTGCAGTAGCTCCTTGGAAGGTGCAGGCCTGGCCTAGAACAGGTGCCCGGAGCGACCGAGCACAGCGCTCTGCACACTGCCTGCGTTGCCTTGGACCTCTGCAGTTCCTCATGATCCACTAGTTTTAATCAAGGATGTAGAACTAAGCCTTAGGATAACACCCAGGGCCAGTGCTGCAGACCAGTGTGGACTACACACTGCCGCCAGTCAGTGACAAAGTTAATACAGAAATTGAACGTCTGCATGAAAAAACGTTTATACTCAGCCTGGCGTTGCTGCACATAATCAGTGAACTCGTTTCATCAAACAGGGAATGCTCAGTTTGGTGTTATCAAGCTCACCTAGTGAGTGGCATGTGAGGTAAGCTGCAAACGAGTCATGCACGGTAAAACCTGATCTGCAAGAGATCAGAGGAACAAAAAATATTTTTTTTAAAGCTAGTTCTTCATGATAGTTTAAAAAGCTTTGGTGCAGGCCATTAAGAGTGGGCTGAAAGGTGGAGAAAGTTTAATGAACTCGAGTGAGAGAGAACCCAGGGACCTCTATAGGGATCGTCGCAATTTCTGCACAGACTCAGAGAAATTTTCAGCTCTGCCATGACCTGCTTGAAATCAGTGCGCTAGGGCCGAGGTGCATCAGGGCGTCGGCTGGAAGGTGTTCCGCTGTCAACTGCCTCTTCAGAGACTGCGGAGAACTTGCTTCTATCCAGCGGAGCAGAAATAACTTGCTGTGTATGCAGCACTGATGACCAAAAGAAAAGCCACACAGGGACATCTAGTGGCAATGGGAAATCACCAAACTACTCAGAGGAGTCCAAAAATTTCCAAACCACAAGCTCTTTAGGCTTTACATGCATTTATTGAACTTTACCTCCCACCCCCGCAAATTAACCGCTGCGTATAGAGGCAAGCAGAGGTCAGAGGGATCTACAGCATCTGAAATGGAGCTGGACAGGCACCCTGGCCACTTGTTAGGCCACCGTAAAGCCAGATGAAGCAAAGAGTGAGGCAATAGATATTCTTTTTTTCTTTATATATATATTTTAATTGGTTTATAGAGAGAGGAAGGGAGAGGGAGAGAAAAACATCAATGCAAGAAAGAAACACTAATTGGTTGCCTCCTGTACACACCCCAACTGGGGATCGAACCTGAAACCTGGGCATGTGCCCTGACTGAGAATCCAACCAGCAACTTATCGGTGCATGAAATGATGCTCAACCAACTAAGTCACACCAGCCAGGGCTAGAAAAATTCTTTAGACTAGTGTGCTGAGGAGCAAATAGAGATAGGAGACCCTCGTTTTATGGGCAATTACTTCAATACTCTCTTTCTAGTTGGCTGTAAAACAGAGCTGACCCTGGAGAGGTAGAAAAGATGCAAAGCTCTGAAATAAACTAAATACAATAAAAACAGTCCTCCAAACTTGCTGACCTAAAAATTAGCATCAGCAGAACTCTTAATGAGAGCTGCTTGTAAGCCTCACAGCAAGATGACACAGCCAAATCAAAGCTAGCCACCCAGACTGATAAAACAAAGCCCTTGGAAGAGGCAAGCTTTTCTTGGCCTTTGATGGTCAGACTGAAGATAAAATGCAGTTGCATCAGATTTTCACTGTCAAAAGCTGACTCACAGGCAGACAGATGTGCAAATAAATTAAATTAGGTCTAAATTAGCTGGTAAAACTCATAGTGGATTTTATTATGAGAAAAATATTGGAAGTCTATTATTGCTGATTTTTGCCTCTTCTACATTTAGCAAGGTCAAATTTTACATACTACAATTCATGTACTCTAATGTAGCTTTTAAAAAATTATCCAATTGATGTAATCCCAAAGCCCTCCCTTCGACCCACCTATCTCCACCCATCTTAATGACAAGAAAGCTCTTAAACCTGTTCGTTCATGCTCAGTAAAGCTCCTCTCGATTACAATTGCCCATTACAGTTGAACTCATATTGCAGTTCAAACCATGTATTCGAACAATTTCTCTCTTCAAATGACTCCTCCTTTCCTAAATGAAATTTGGGCAAAAGAAGATTATATGGGGGGTGTGGTCTCTAGACATTATACTGTGTTTCTCTCCTGGCTTATGCTTCCCTGAGCTATCACTGTTTCTTCCTGCTCTCAGACTGCCCTGTCTCAATCCACTCTAATAAGTCCACACTGGTGAAATCCATGGTCCGTTCCCTCCACACATGAGTGCTTAATATTATCTCCCCCCTCCCACACAACTTCTGTCCCTTCTTAGGTCTCTGCCTCTACTATCCACCTCCACCCACACCTTCTGCTGTAACCCTCATTAGAGTGACCCCTTGCTACAGGGATCTCTCGGATTGGTCCACCAGTTCTCAGCCATCCCTCAGGAACATGTCAGAACTCCAGCAAAGTCTATGAGTGAGCCAAGAGAGGCTTAGGGCTCTTATTTCTGGACCTTTCTTTTCCAAACCATATGACACTCATGTTATCACATAAAGAACAGTAAAGAAAACAGTATAGCAATTCTCCATGTACTTATCACTTTGCTTCGACAGTTCATAACTCACGACCAACCTTGTTTTCTTCATACTGACAACTTCTTGCTCCTCTGTATCCTATCCTTGAATTTTGAAGTTAGTTCAGATATCACATCTTCTGTAAACATTTCAGAGACTTGGCTGAAAGATACTCTTTTGTCCTGGTTGATGTGGCTCAGTGGTTGAGGGTCAACTCATGCACCAAGAGGTCGCTGGTTCAATTCCCGGTCAGGGCACATGCCCAGGATGTGGGCCCGATCCCCAGTGGGGGGCATGCAGGAGGCAGCCAATCAACGTTCTCTCTCATCGATGCTTCTATCTCTCTCTCCCTCTCCCTTCCTCTCTCTCTAAAATCAATACACAAAAAAATTGTTTTAACAAAAAGATACTCTTTTGGTATGTTCAATAAAAATGTTGAAAACAAGTCTTTAATATCAAATATTTTATCTTGTTCACATTTCCCCAATGACTTACCATTTTTCACTTTGTTTTTACTTTGTTTTCTGAATCAGAATACAACTGACATCATACATTGAGAGATGATAAATCTCTCACATTTCTTTTAATCTATAGGTTCTCCTTCTGTGTCTGTTTCTCTTTTTGTCTTTGTCTTCCACTTCAAGTTTTTTTTGTTTTTTGTTTTTTTAAGAAATGGGTTTGTTCTATAAAGTTTTCCTCAGTCTGAATTTTTCTGACTTCATCTTCATGGTGATGTTTGTCCTCTGTATTTCCTATAAATTTGTATTCAAAATTAGGACGTGTGGAGATTCATGCTGGCTTTTCATAGGTGGTGTTGTAGAGGACCCTCAGGAATAAGTAATCCCTGTGTATCTTCTTTTTGTGATGTTAACAACCATTCGTAATCATTGCTTAGATTTAGTAATTCATTAGGTGTCGAAAAAATAAAGTATTCTTCCATTTTTAGCTGAAACGTTGCTACAAAGACCCATTTCTTTCCTTAATAATGATTGGTCGTGCTGAGGTACAGTTTGTATAGGAGAGGCAAGATAAAGGCTTGGTTCTTTTTTTTTTTTAAAGTTTTCAAAAAGATCCCTAACCTTCTTCAAAGAAGACTATATATGTGATCTTCTATATATATTATGTATATGTGTTCATATACATATATGTACATGTATATATTTTATGAACTCATGGATTTAAATATCTTTGATGTCTTGCAATTTATTGCAACTGTTATGCTTACTGATACTCAATTCATCCTGTCTTTGACACAAAAGTCTATTCATTTTGGCCCCAGAGTCCTTTTCAGATGATACTAGCAGTCTTGAATAGCATCCTTATTTTCTGATATGACAAGCTATGTGCAAGGTTCATCTTACATGTTCTGCAGTTGGCTGCTAGCTCTTTTTAGTGGACATGGATAGAAAATATGGTTACCTTTGTTTTGTTTTAAATAAGACTCATCAGTAAGTTCAAGATAATACTTCCAATCCAAATTAGGGAACACACGGTTTTTGCTTAACCTAACTGATTTCATATCTGTATCTCTCCTGCCATGCCCCAAATGCTAGTTTATAATAACACCAATATAATCACTCATTTGCTTTATCACATACTACGTACACAACAGTCTCAGAGTAATATCAACATTACCACCAATTTTTTAATTACTGAAAAGGTGTTCTGTTTTGTTTTAGTTCTTTTGTCCCCACTAGGGATGTACAATCAAACTCTTATGCTTTAAAGTCACTTGGGATAGTTTTTCTGTGGAAGGTTATTCCATCAACAGGATACACTTTGAGATATCATTTTCTTTTTACTTTCAATGTTTGGTAATTGTTCTTTGGAATTATTTTTAGTTATTTTGTAAAATATTTGCATTTCCAATCACATCTTTTTTTTTCTTTATTGTTTTTAGAGAGAGAGGAAGGGAGAGAGAGAGAGAACATGGATGAGAGAGAACGATTGGCTACCTCCTGAATGCCCCCCACTGGGGATTTGGCCCACAACCAAGGCATGTGCCCTGACCAGGGATCAAACTGATAACCTCTTGGTGCATGGGTCGACGTTCAACCACTGAGCCACACCAGCCGAGCTCCAGTCACGTCTTAACAACAAGGTATTAAAAAAAAAATGGTTTCTATTCCTCTCTCTTCCAGTCTATTTCTTCCTTCTTCTTATAGTTAAACATTTTTTTAAACTTTGTGGTTTGTCTTTTTACTGATTTAAAAAATATAAGCACAAATATACACACATACATATGTACACACTCACACAAACATGTGAGTGTGTGTGTGTATTAATATATGGGAGATTATTCCATAGTAAAATATAGGGATTTCTAAAATCATTTTATATAGCTGCATAATAATCCATTATATGAATACATTATAATTTATTCAATCATTCCCTATTGGTAAATATTTAAATTGTTTGCAGTATTTTGCGATTACAGATGGTTCTTCCATGAATAAACAGCTTTATTCACAAGTACTTTTATATTTTTTAATGGTGTAATTTTGAGATAAATTCCTAAAAATGGAAATCTTTTGTAAATTTTTTAGTTTATATTCCAAAATATATTTTAAAACTCAGAATTCAAAACAAAATTGTTATTGTTTTGTTTTTGATAAAGGTTTTGGGGTGATTTTTGAATTAGTGGATTTAAAATTTGTTTATGGGGCAGAACAATGAGAAGTCATGATTTTCCTAGGGGAACAATATACTATTTCTCCATAAAATAGTAATAAATTTAAATCCATCAAAGAAACTAGGAGCAATTTTAAAGGCAATAACCATAACTATATTATATGCAAGCAATATAAAATCACAACCACGAGCATAAATGTTCCAGGAAAAAACAAAGATGTTAAATTAGACCTCATCAGCTGTTTCTGAGCTTTTTATTCAGTTTCATTTGGCCATAGCTTATTTTGCTTTCTGATTCTGTACTACTTGGCTTTGGGTATGAAGTGATGAAAAATTAATGGTTTTAAATACCATTTCTGAGAAGTGAGTGATTTAATAGTGTTACATTGGAAGTGTCATGATTTCTGTATATCTACTCCAAGCAAAAAGAAACTTCCAGTGAAAGAGGCTTTAAAACTTCAATATCTATCATTGCAACATCAAGAGTATTGAGCTTAGGGAGAAAACTCTGCTACCAGGTAGAGTATATATAGACTCGGAAACTGTGTTTTCGGAGAGGTCAGTTAACAACATCTCAATCCTCTAGCAACTGAACAAATACTTAAAGATTACCAAATATTCCAGCATATACCATACCATATGGGACATAATAATTTGAAACAATAGTTAATTTGGGTCAAATACCATAGGATCAGTGTTGAAATAATGTGGTTTTCTTGGTCACTTCAATTAAATTCTAGCAACAGTTATTTAGTGAAAAGGAACTAGACAAATTTCTGTTTATTTGTCTTTTTTTAGTCTATTATATAACCCAAGGAATCACAAACTTTTTGTAAAAGTTCAGATAGCAAATACTTAAACATTATAAGCTAAGAGGCAAAATCAAGTATGTTATGTAGGTACTTATATAATGAGAGAGAAAACAAATGTCCCCCTTTTTTATTCATGAAATTCAAAGGATAACAATAATAATGGAGCACAATTTTGCTTTTGAATTCAGATCTACTAGTGAGAAGAATGGAATTTTATTCACAGGGTAACATTTTGCTTAATTGAGCTTCAAGGTTAGTGAATCACCAAATTTATTGCACATGTTTATTAGTAAAAACCATTTTTAGGTTGTGGGTCAAACAAAAATAGGTAACAGGCCAGATTTGGCCCACAAGCAATAGTGGACTGACTTCTGGCATAGATAGTTTCCACTATAGTATGGGTTCAGTCAGTTCAAAACCCTTTTTGCTTTCTTTTCAAGCCCTAAATTAAAGAATCACCACTAGAATACAAGCTCTATAAGGTAGGGGTTCATTTGCCTATTCATTGATGTATACCAAGCTCCTGGCACATGGAGGCCCTCCGTAAATATTTCTTTTATGAAGCAATGAATAAATGTTTTCTGCTATTTTATGTATAGACATTTGGGATAGGTGGAACCTAAATAACTCTTAAAAATCAAGATTCTGGGAGCCCAGATGGAAAAGACCAAGGAATTCTATTTCACTTACTTCTGGGCATTCTAGTTGTTTTCTAGTTGTTTGGCCCACAAGCAATCAGGACTACTAGTGACTAGTAGTCTACTCTCAACGTCTGAAGAAAACTTAATAGAAGGACATCCTAAAACAGGGATAACTCAATGCATTTAATTTTTTTCTGACAATTAAAAAATGACCATTTGGTTTTGATGACATAACCTTGGTGATTCATAGAAAATTAATTTAAAAGTTATTATTCTAAGACAGCCACAAAATTCTATGAAACTCATCAGTTCAGCGTTGACTTCATTAATAGAAGCAACAAGCTTTCTACTATAATTATTCCCACATCTTGTTACTCATATCTTATCGTTGGAAAAGAAGAGACACATCTGTTCCAGAACAAACAGAATTTTTAAAGTCAGAGGATATTTCAAATATTTTTCTAACTCAATCTCTTTTAAATGAAAGGGAATGGAGAGAGCAAAAGTAGGTGATTTGCCTGTATGTTTCATGTGAGTTCATGGCAAAGCTGTATTTAGACCAATTCTTGGTTCTCAACTCCAACTATGTTGCCATGAAAGTTGAGTTATAAAGAAAAAATAAAGTATATTCTGTTAGTTATCAAGTTTAAGATTTAGTAGTTTAGACAAGGATTTAGCAAAGCCCTTACTTTCATGGTTCATACATCCTCTGGAAAGACAATATACAATTATTTCAGCAAATACCAACAAAAATATTAAATTTGAGCCAGTATAATATTGTCTGTTTTACATTCAATACACCAATAGTCAGAAATTGATTAATTTTTATGAAACACTTGGGTGGGATCAGGGTGCAGATGATAATTTCAAAAGAACAGACTGGGCACAGTTTGGGAACCAACTTGATTGTAGAGGCAATAAGGCTATCCAAATATTTGTTCCTTGTCCCATCTGTTTTCCTGAGGCAGCACGTGGCAAATGAGAGGGAGAAGGCCAAGTTCACACACCCAGGATGGCATTTTTTTATTTAGTTATAACTATTGCTATCATACTGAGGATATAACATATTACCACTAATCTGATAAAATTATGACACATTAGAATGAGTGCTGTTTTAATTGCATAATGTTGCACAGTTTATAAGATGCTTTACACGTGTCTGAATTAAACCTCATAACAGCTATACAAAGTGAGCAGGTGCTGTAGATTGCATGGATAGCCTAACTTCTTCATCTCTCCGTGCCTCCATGCCCTTGTGCCATGTGACTTCACAGTTCTTCTCACTAATGAGGTTGAATCTATGTCCTCGCACTTTAATCCTGCAGTCATAGATACGACTTCCTGTGCCAAGAGCATCTTAGTGGATGTGATAAATGCAGAATCTTCAGAAGGCACTCATACATTTCCATTTCCTTTCTTACTCTGCCATGGCCATGACACACGGAGGCTAGCCTACTGAAGCCAGAGTCAGCAAATTTTTTCTGTACAAGACCATACAGCACATCTTTTTGGTTTTGTGGGCCATGTAGTCTCTACTGCAACTATTCAACAACTCAGCTCTGCCATCGCAACACAAAAGTAATCATATAAGATATGATAATGCATGAGCACAATTGTGTTCCAATGAAATGTTGTTTATAAAAACAGCCCATGGGCTGGATTTGGTGGATGAGTCCCAGTTTTCTGACCCCTGGACTAGAGAGTGAGACATAGAGTTAAGTTGCCTCAGTAATACTAATTGAGCTCATTTGGGACCAGCCAAGCTCCAGCCAATTCCCAGCAGTGTGAGACAGCCGGACACGTCCAGCAGAACTGCCTGGACAACCTGTAGCTTCCAGCCGAAGCATGAGCAAACTCAGACAATGTTAGCTCAACCTTGCAGAATCATTTGCAAAGCCATCGAGTCGTGGTGATTTTGCACAAATTTTTATGGCAAAAGATTATTAACACATAGGCAAAGTTTTAATTTTGGCATTTTATAATAAAAGATGGGGCTTCAGGAAGTTAAACACCTTGGTCATTCTCTCAGGCAGCCAGAAAGTGTCAGAACCAAAACTCTGAAATCCAGTGTTCTGCTACACAAAACTCAGTCCTTTACTTTTCTCTTTATTTTAGGTGGATTTGTTTATATAGAGATGTATATAGATAGTTTAAGCCAGTAGGTGAGGAATTTTAGGCAGCTACATCTAACTCTCCACTGATTCCCCTCCTAGCTTTTAGCTATTAAAAATCATGTCACCATGGCTTAAAGTTTGGATTATTTTCTTTAAATTGCTAACACATATCTCCTTGTGGTGTATCATCGTCTATATTGTCCTGGTTCATATTTTCCAAAACTCCAGTAAAAGGAAATAACTTAAATGGCCCTCTCTTGCACACAGTTCCTCTCTCTCCATTTTACTGCTCCCATTTTATGCAGGGCTGTCAGGCCTTTCTGAATTAAATGTGACTTAGGGCCCGTGCTCGCTGACTGAGGAGGCTCATAGGTCCTATAGCTCATCCACAATCTTGTACTTGAGCTGTCAAGCATGAGAGATTGGTGCCAAATTCAACCCAACATCGCCCCTTCCCAGTAGTCTGCCTTCGACAACTCCTCCTTGTCAAATCCAACAGTTTACATAGGATATATAGTGAATAAAATACTCTGAAAGATACGAATGTAGAGGTGCTTCCTCTGCTGATAGCAGGAACACCTATCAGCTTCCCACAGGGCTGACATTTCAGGCTGGCAGGGGAGAGATGATCATAGGATTTTTGTGCTGCTATTTCTAAATGGATTGTAGAGACTCCCAAGGCAAACTGCCTCACTTCTCACCATCTGCCTCCAAGAAGAATGGGTGTGATGCAACTAGGCAACTCAAAAACTTTTTTTTTTCTTTTTGGTATTTATAAAGTGGAATCTTCAGGTGAATGGCTTATAGGATCCATGCAGGATTCCCTAGGCTTTAGTCTTTCTCTGCATTCAAGTTTAATGTTTAGGGCACCAGAAATTCTATGCCCTTCTCACTGTCTGGAGAAACGCCTGGCTTTACAACCATTGACTGTTAGTGGGAGGGTAGGTGTTAGTAGTGCTTAGATGTTTCTTGAAGTTCCCCTGATAACTAGGAACCAGAGGCTGCATAATGACTTTTTTTTAATCCTCACCTGAGGATACTTTTTTATTTACCATTAGATAGAGTGGGAGGGAGGGAGAGAGAGGGGAGAGAGAGGGAGAGAAACATCGATGTGAGAGAGACACATCGACTGGTTGCCTCCTGCATGACCTGACCAGAGCCGGGGACGAACTGCAGCCAAGGTACGTGCCCTTGACCAAAATCAAACCCGTGACTCATTGGTCCATGGGCCAATGCTCTAACTACTGAGCCAAACCAGCCAGGGCTGTATAATGACTCTTTGATAGTTAACCTCCTAGTTGAACACAGCATAGTTCTGTCGAGTCACTAACAGCCAGATTAATAAGACCCAAGAGGAAGACTCTTTGTGTTTAAATATAGTAAAAGAAAGAGTATTTCAATCAGAAAAGAGATTATATAGCCAAGGAAACAGTGGAAAAGAATATAAAGCAGCCCGGCCGGTGTGGCTCAATGGTTGAGTGTCAACCCATGCACTAAGAGGTCGCCGGTTCGATTCCTGATCAGGGCACATGCCCAGGTTGTGGGCCTGATCCCCAGTGGGGGGCATGCAGGAGGCCCCAATCTATGTTCTCTCTTATCGATGTTTCTTTCTTTCTCTCCCTCTCACTTCCTCTCTCTCTCAAATCAGTCAAGGAAAAAAAAATTAAAAGAAAAAGAATATAAAGCATTGACTGTGTCTGTCTGAAAGCGCACACAATGGTGAGGGGACTCGTGTTATTGTGGTCTTGCCAGTCCCGTTTGCAAGGCTCTTCCAAGTGTGGAGATGAATACCTGGTGCTGTAGACAATGGACTATGAGTATTTTAGTCACATTCACGAGATCACCTCTCTCTTGAAACGATGTGTCAGAGTATCTTAGTCTTATACTATTTAATATTTGACTCATCTAACTCTCTTTGGTTGAAATCCATATACAAGCATGCTTTTTTGTCACATAAGCCTACCTACAATGTGCAAAGCACTGAGTCATGGAGTAACTTTGGTTCCTTTAGCCTTGCTTCCTCAGAGAAAATCAGCACAGCGTTTTTGATCAAGATTTAGCTTCCAAGGCACCTGGACCACAAGGGCAGAATGGACTGATCCTGGGATTTAGACCACCAGACCATGGAACAGTGACAAGACTGAGTTTCAGTGAATTCCCTGCCAGTATCATTTATGTTTTGGTTCTTATAAGTCTACCTCTCAGGGCCTAGTTACACCTATACCCTAAAAGAGTAGGTCTCTGAGCCTTCCAAACAGAGGGACTCATCCATTTGGCATTGGTTAACCTTTTTTACACTATACAGCCTCTTGATATATATGAAATTTGATGTCCCACCACCATCCTCAACATATCCAAGACAAATAAGTATATCTTATAGAAAGATGTCTCCACCTGCGGGATTCCAAAATGGCGGCAGAGTGAATGGAAGCTACACAGACCATCTCCCAGGACTAAACTGGAATTACAACTAAAATAAAGATAAATCGTCAGGAAGAAGCAACAGAAAAGCAGCTTGCGAGGACCATATAACCAGGGACACTGAATTGATCCTGGTAGGATTGCGGAGGCATGAGAGGGGGGCTGGGAGCCCACGGACAGCAGCAGTCTTAGCTGTGAGCAGTGCCCTAGGGGTTAAATTCCCAAGCCTGCTCCACAGGGCAGAGGGCTGGGACAGAGCACTAAAATAGCCACAGCCACTCACCTTGGCTCCAGCAGAGGGAGGGCAAACTGGACTGGAACTGTGTGGGGACACTCGGGATTTGGAGGGCGCTCAGAGCGTTTGCTGAGTTTCTGTCACAAAGGACGGTGGCCATCTTACTCCTTCCCAGGGCTCTGGGGAGAGGCAGCAGAACATCCCTTGGAGATTCAACCCAACCCAGTTGGGCCATTGACATGCAAATTGAGGCTCATTAACAACCAGCATCTGCCTCACCCTCCTGAAATCCTCTTAGCCTGAACACCTGAGGGAGGTTTTCATTCAACTGAGAACCCAAGGCTCTTCAAGTAACCTTGACTAATAGCCTCTAGGCAAAAAGCTAGAGGATAACTGAACCTCTCCTGGCCTTGCAAATCTACTCAGAAAAGTAAGACTTGACACTGGTGTTTAACATGGGTCCTCCCACGCTCATCCAAACCCAGTAGAGGGAGCCACAAACAGCAGAACACCAACATCCACAGGGAAAATTTGGCAGGCTCCAAAACCCACTGAGATAGCCAAAATGGTGAAACAAAGAAACAAATCCCAAATGAAAGAACAAGAGACATCTACCGAAGATGAGATAAATGAAATGCAGTTAAGCAAGTTAACAGAGCTAGAATTCAGAGCCATGATCTTGAGGAAGTTCAACAGCATGAGTAAAGACATCAACACCATGAGTAAAGACATAGAAACATTGAAAATCAACCAATTGGAAATGAAGAAGCACCAAAAAGAAATGAAGAATGACATGGCAGAAATAAAGAACACATTGGAAGGACTATAAAGCAGAGTAGAGGAAGCTGAGGACTGGATCAGTGAATTAGAAGACAGGGTAGAAAAAAATCAACCAGTCAGAAAATCAAAAGGAAAAAACAATTTAAAAAGGGGAAGACAGCTTAAGAGAACTGTGGGACAACTGGAAATGTAATAATATTCGCATCATAGGAGTCCCCTAAGAAGAAGAAAATGAGCAAGGGTTAGAGAATATATTTGAAGAAATAGTGATAGAAAACTTCCCTAATTTGGTGAAGGAAGAAGGCATTCAAATTCAAAAAGCACCAAGAGCCCCACATAAGAAGAACCCAAACAGGCCCACACCAAGACACATAGTAATTAAAATGCCCAAAATCAAAGACAAAGAGAGAATCCTAAAGGCAGCAAGAGATAAGCAACAGGTTACCTACAAAGGAACCCCATAAGGCTATCAGCTGACTTCTCAACAGAAATACTACAGGCCAGAAAGGAATGGCATGAAATAATCAAGGTCATGAAAAACAAGGATCTGAATCCAAGACTACTCTACCCAGCAAGGCTATCATTCAAAATAGAAGGTCAAATAAAGAGCTTCTCAGACAAAAAAAAAAAAAAAAAAAGGCTAAGGGAATACATTAGCACCAATCCAGCACTGCAAGAAATGTTAAAAGGACTGCTGTAATTAGTAAAATAGGAAGGAAAATAGAACCACACTAAACAAAAATGGCAATAAATAAGTACATATCAATAATCACCTTAAATGTAAATGGATTGAATGCTCCAATAAAAAGACACAAAGTAACTGATTGGATAAGAAAGCATGACCCATATATATATTGTTTACAAGAAATCCACCTCACAACAAAAGACTCACATAGGTTGAAAGTGAAGGGATAGAAAAAAATCTTCCAAGCAAACAGAAAGGAAACAAAAGCTGGGGTAGCAATACTCATATCTGATAAAATAGATTTCAAAATGAAGGCCATAACTAGAGACAAAGAAGGTCACTACATAATATTGAAAGGATCTATCCAACAGGAAGATATAACCTTGGGAAACATATATACACCCAATATAGGAGCACCAAAATATATTAAAAATCTTCTGGAGGACTTCAAAGGAGAAATTGACAGTCATAGCAGGGGACTTCAACACCCTGCTGACATCACTGGATAGATCCTTTAGACAGAAAATTAACAAGGAAACAGAGACTCTAAATGAAGCACTAGACCAAATGGATTTAATAGATATCTACAGAGAATTACACCCAAAAACTACAGAATTCACATTGTTCTCAAGTGCACATGGGACATTCTCAAAGATAGACCACATGTTAGGACACAAACTAAGTCTCTACAAGTTCAAGAAGATTGAAATCATATTAAGCATCTTCTCAGATCACAATGGCATGAAACTAGAAATCAATTTCAACAAGAACATGCAAAGACATTTGAACACATGGAGGCTAAATAGCATGTTATTAAACAATGAATGAGTTACTGAGGAGATCAAGGAAGAAATTAAAAACTTCCTGGAAACCAATGAAAATGAACACACAACAACACAAAATCTATGGGATGCAGCGAAAGCAGTTCTGAGAGGGGAGTCCATAGCACTACAGGCCTACCTCAAGAAACAAGAAAAATTTCTAATAGATTATCTAACCTCACAACTTAAAGAACTAGAAAGCAAACAAAAAGAAAACCCCAGAGCAAGTAGAAGGAAGGAAATAGTAAAGATCAGAGCAGAAATAAACGACATAGAGACCAAAAAACAATTCAAAGGATCAATGAAACAAAGAGCTGGTTTTTTGAAAAGATAAGCAAGATTGATGGACCCTTAGCTAGACTCACCAAGAAACAAAGAAGAGAACCCAAATACACAAAATCAGAAATGAAAGAGGAGAAGTAACAACTGACACCACAGAAATACAAAGGATCGTAAACAAATACCATGAACAGTTATATGGCAACAAATTCAACAATCTAAGCAAAATTGACAAATTTCTAGAAACACATAGTCTCCCAAAACTAGACTGAGAAGAGATAGAAAACTTAAACAGACCAATAACAACTAAGGAAATTGAAGATGTAATCAAGACTCTCCCAGCAAACAAAAGCCCAGTCCCGGACAGCTTCACGGGGGAGTTTTACTGAACATTCAAAGAAGAACTAACACCTATTCTCCTCAAACTATTTCAAAAAATTCAAGAAGGAAAACTTCCAAACTCGTTTTATGAGGCCAGGATAATTCTAATTCCAAAACCAGAAAAAGACACTACAAACAAAGAAAATACAGGCCAATATCCCTGATGAACATAGATACCTAAATCCTGAACAAAATACTAGCAAATAGATCCAGCGATACATCAAAAAAATTATTCAGCCCTAGCCGGTTTGGCTCATCAGTTGGAGTGTTTTGGCCTGCAGACCAGAGAGTCCCAGATTCGGTTCCCGCCAGGGGCACGTACCAAAAAAAAAAAAAAAAAAAAAAATTATTCACCACGACCAAATGGGATTCATCCCAGGGATGCAAGGCTGGTTCAATATTCGCAAATCAATAAATGTGATACACCACATAAACAAAATGAAAGATAAAAACCACATGATCATGTCAATAGACACTGAAAAAACATTCAACAAAATCCAGCACCCATTTCTGATAAAAACGCTCAGCAATGTGGGAATAGAGGGATCATATCTCGACATAATAAAGGCCATATATGAAAGACCTACAGCCAACATCATACTCAATGGGCAAAAACTAAAAACATTTCCCTTAAGAACAGGAACAAGACAGGGATTCCCACTTTCTCCACTCTTATTTAACATAGTACTGGAAGTCTTAGCCACAGCAATCAGACATGAAGAAAAAATAAAAGGGATCCAAATTGGAAAGGAGGAAGTGAAACTGTCATTATTCACAGATGACATGATATTATACATAGAAAACCCTAAAGACTCCATCAAAAATCTACTACACTTAATAAATGAATTTGGCAAAGTAGCAGGATATAAAATTAATGTCAAGAAATCGACAGCATTCTTATACACCAATGATGAACTCACAGAAAGAGAAACTAAAAAAAAATCCCATTTACCATCGCGGCAAAAAAATTAAGATACCTAGGAATAAACTTAACCAAAGAAGTAAAGGACCTATTTGCAGGAAACTACAGGACATTGAAAAAAGAAATAGAGGAAGATATAAAAAAGTGGAAGCACATACCTTGTTCATGGATTGGAACAATTAACATCATTAAAATGTCCATATTACCCAAAGCCATCTATAAATTCAATGCAATTCCCATCAAAATACCAATGACATATTTCACAGAACTAGAACAAATACTTCAAAAGTTCATATGGAACCAAAAAAGACCCCGAATAGCCACAGCAATCTTGAAAAAGTAGGTTAGATCAGAATACCGGATATCAGGTTATACTACAAAGCTACTGTAATTAAAACAGCCTGATACTGGCACAAGAACAGGTATATAGACCAGTGGAACAGAACAGAGAATCCGGAAATTAACCCAAGACATTATGCTCAATTAATATTTGACAAAGGTAGTAAAAGCATACAATGGAGTAAAGACAGCCTCTTTAATAAATGGTGTTGGGAAAATTGGACAGCTACATGCAAAAAAATGAAACTAGACCATCAACTTACACCATACACAAGAATAAACTCAAAATGGATAAAAGACTTAAGTGTGACTCCTGAATCCATAAAAATCCTAGAAGAAAATGCAGGCAACAAAATTTCAGACATCATACACAGCAGAATCTTCACTGATACATCACCTAAGGCGACAGAAATAAAGGAAAAATGAACACACGGGACTACATCAAACTAAAAAGCTTCTGCACAGCAAAAGAATTGGAGAGGGAACCCACTGTATGGGAGAGCATAATTGCCAATGATACATCAGATAAGGAGTTAATCTCCAAAATATATAGAGTGCTCATACAACACAACAAAAAGAAGACAAAGAACCCAATTAAAAAATGGCCAGAGGAACTAAATAGACACCTCTCCAAACAGGACATACAAATGGCTGAGAGACATATGGAGAAATGCTCAACATCACTAATCATCAGAGAGATGCAAATTAAAATAACTATACGGTATCACCACACACCTGTCAGAATGGCCGCCATCAACAAATTATCAAACAACAAGTGTTGGCGAGGGTGTGGAGAAAAGGGGACTCTAGTACACTGCTGGTGGAAATGCAGACTGGTGCAGCCACTATGGAAAATACTATGGCGTTACCTCAAAAAATTAAAAATTGATTTGCCTTTTGACCCAGTGATTCCACTTCTAGGAATATACCCTAAGAAGCCTGAAACACCAATCAGAAAGAATATATGTACCCCCATATTTATAGCAGCACTATTTACTATAGCTAAGATCTGGAAACAGCCCAAGTGTCCATCAGTAGACGAATGGATAAAAAAGCTGTGGTACATATACACAAATGGAGTACTATACAGCTGTAAGAAAGAAAGATCTCTTATCCTTTGAGATGACATGGAGGGACCCGGAGAGTATTATCCTAAGCGAAACAAGCCAAGCAGAGAAAGACAAATATCACATGATCTCACTTATCTATGGAATATAATGAACATAACAGTCTGAGGAACCAGGTAGATCCAGAGATGTGGAAGTAGGGTACAGACTAACAACCCTCAGAAGGGAGGGGGAGGGAAGAGATAAACCACAGAACTTATATGCATGTACACATAACTGATGGACATGGACAACAAAGGTGGGGACGGGGTGGGGGGGATGGGGAGGAGGGTGTCAATGGGGAAAAAAGGAGAAACATCTATAACAAAAATAAATTAATAAAAAAGAAAGATGTCCCCACCTGCTAAGATTCTACTTTAGTTAATGTGCTAAAATAATATGGCTGGCTATGTTCTAAATAACATAGATTAATATATATATATATATATATATATATATATATATATATATATATATATGTCACATATATAGTTATGTGTATGCATAGAACCTAGCTGGAGATTTTGATAAGACCTGCCCTACCCTCGAGCCCCATTTAAGTTACTGCACCCTTCCCCCAAAACTCCCATCACTGCCCTAGATGATGCCTTTGTAAGAATTACAGATAAATATCTTCTCATTTTTGAGGAAGGATCTTGACTTACTTATGGTAGAATTGGTTAGGGTAGATGAAGACAGAGTAAGGCATTAGTGAAGGGAGATGGTAAAGTTTAAAAAAGTAATGTTATCTAATAACTAAATATCCATAATGATGGTGGTGGTACTGTGTATGTGTGCATGTGTGCAGTGTATGCTTGTGTACATGACTGAGAATACATATACGAAAATAAATAAAACACAGTCCTTTCTTTCAATTAATTCTAGTTAAGTGGCAGAAACATGAACATATCTAACATACTTCATAGGTAACAGTTAATGTAAACTGTGCACTCTCTCCTCCCTGACTGTCCCACCCTGGGTTGAGGTCACTCAGTGCAGACTTCACTCTAAAGCCCAGTGTGTCATGTATCAGGCGGGAACTCCTTGGTGAGGGAGAGACTCAACCAGTAAATATTCTTTCCCTTCGTCCACCTTCTTCCATTAAAAAATTCACTAATAAATCCCCCAACATCTACAACTTCTTTTGTGAGTGCGTAGTTAGAAACCATTTAAAAACTGTCTTTATAACTATTATTCAAACTTGAAAATTGAAATGGATAATCTCTATACTTTCTTGTTTTTCCTTACATATGTTCTGCACATATACATAGTTCTCACACCTCAGAGTATAATGTTTAAAAGCCTTTTTTTAAAAAATATTTTTTCTTTATTGATTTTAAAGAGAGAGGGAGAGGGAGAGATAGAAACATCGATGAGAGAGAACGTTGATTGGCTGCCTTCTGCATGCCCCCCTACTGGGGATTGGACCCACAACCTGGGCATGTGCCCTGACCAGGAATCAAACCGGCGACCTCTTGGTGCATGGGTGGACGCTCAACCACTGAGCCACACCGGCTGGGCTAAATCCTTTTTTATCCTGACAGTTGTCTAGTAATGGATATCAAATACCAGTAGCTGAATGGATAACTGTTACAACAACCACAATCCACTTTGCTACTACTCTAAAAAGCATTACCAGGGTAGTAGAAATAAAAAAAAACAAAATAGGAGAAGACAGTGGTTACACAAATATCTCACATGAAGCTCGGAAGAACTAAGGCATCTGAATCTTTATGATCAATAGATTACTCAAATAATTTACACATGGAGAACACTTTATTGCTCAGAAAGTACTTTCCATATGCTTCACACGCATATCATTTGAACTTCAAAAAAATGTTTGAGGAAAACTACTGATCAGATAGGGTAAATAGGTTGCCCAAATTTAGACAATGGGGGTGGGGGGGGAGATATTAAGCAGGCATATCCAATCCTTGAATTTTGGACTTGTCACCTCTGAGCTCATGGTCTTTTCCATTAATTACACCACAAAGCTTCCCTGAAGACAACTCCATGATATGCAAACTGTTAACATTAGAAAAAGAAGTGAAGAGACATTTGTACAGAACTCTCCATAATCAATTGTCCAATAGATTTTGCTTATGGACTTAAGAGTTGCTCAAATTATGAAACCTAAAATATTACACAATTATGTCTCCCTTGTGTGGTAAACCTAAATGAACAATTATGAGAGTCACGCGAAGCCCTATTTAAGAAATATGTATTTAAAATTAAGACTAATCAAGAGATAGAAAGAAAAACAAATAATATAAATTGGATAGCAAGTATAAGAAAAATATAGTTATTTTAAAAGTTCATTTTTTATTATAAAGGTTTAAGTATACATAATTCCATTTAAGACAAAAAAATCTAAATGTGCAGACATAGGTGTTTATCAGTTTGTGTACCTATATATATTTTATAAATTTTTATGTTTCCATAATTATATTTTTATGCAGAAACCAACTGAGCATCATTAGATGCTAAATCCATTGGGTGAAAGTTTATAGAAGAGGATTTGCAAACTCTCAATTTATCAACCCACACATGATTATAAAGATAAAATATACCATTACAATGGATAAATCTGATTGATAATAGTTTACTAAACTGATCAAATTTAACATCACCAACATTGGGACAAACTGAATCTAAAAATGAGAAAATAACAGGCACAACAAAACCAGATTAAGGTCATTCTGCAAAACAACTAGCCTATTCTTCTAAAAAAATGTGAAGGCCATAAAAGGCAAAGGGAAAAAAGTGAAAGAACTCTTTCATTGTATTGAAAACTACATAGAAAAGATAACGAAATACTTGTGTGGTTCTTGTTTAATTCTTGGATCGAAAATAAAGCAGTTATAAAGCACATTATTAAGAAAATTGGGGAAATTTAAATGTGAATTATACATATGAATTAGTTAGTGTATTAATATTAAATTTCTTGGATGTGATAATGGTATTGTGGTTATTTAGAGATTGTCTTGTTTACAGAAAACACATGGTGAAGTATTTCAGAGTGAACTATATTGATAGCTGCAACTTACCTTCAGATTGTTCAGAAAAAAACACTGAGTGATAGAGCTAAAGCAAATATGGCAAAATGTTAACAATTAGTAAACCTAAGTGAAAGACAGATAAAGGCTTATTGTATTACTTTTCCACTTTTTCATAGGTTTGAAGCTTTTGAAAATACAAGTTGGGGAAAATAAAACCAAATAAAATTATTCTTTAAATTCTTTATTTCATATGCCCCTTTCAGCAATATTGAAATCAGCTTCTCATACATGCACTTGCTCTTTTTATAGATTTAAAATATGAAATGGTGAATGAATGTTATAAATTATAATAAAAATTTACAACAAAGTACTTTAAGAATAAGAGAAAAGATTTAAGAATTTCATTAAATTTCTATCTCAAATATAACACTAGAGTCAAGGATACTACTGATGTTAATATTCAGCCTAGGTTTTCCCCATCTCAATTCCTCTGCTCCCTCCCATTTAAAATCCTTGAAAGAATTCATTATAAATTGGAAGTACAGAATTCTTAGAAAATAATTGGATGATGAGTGGTATGATTCTCCTCACAGATACAATCTACTCTTCAGCAATCTGTAAGCCATTGAAAAAGTAACTCCATATCCAACAAAGAAAGCCAAAGCACGATTTGGCTGGGGAAGGGGTAACAAATATGCAATTGTGTGGTAGATCCGTGCTCCAACGAAGAGTCTGAAGTGCAGGAGAGCTGTAGAGAGATCTGGACCACTTAAGGAATACAGAAGGCCAATCCCAACAAATGGCACAATATTTTCAAGGTCATTCAGGTGGGCCCTGTGGAAAAAGATGACTAGTAAAACACTAACTTTGAAATCAGCAGAAATATATATTCACTATTCCCTGTCTTCTACAATTAAATGTTTAAGTGTAGCATTATTCATAACCAAGTAGCATTATACTTTCCAAGTTATGGAAAGAACTTGTGTCCAGCAATGAATGACTGGATAAAGAAAATGTGATATACATGCAGTGAAATATTACTCAGCCTTCAAAAAGGAAATCCTGTCATTTGCAACAACTTTAATAAACCTGGAGGGCATTATGGTAAGAAAAATAAGCCAGACAGAGAAACACAAATATTGTGTGGTATCACTTATATGGGAGAAATCTAAAGAAAAATAAACAAAAGTCAAACTTATAGAAATAGAGTAGAAGTGATTGCCAAGGATTAGGGGGTGGGGATGATAAGGCGAGTTTTGTAAAAGGGTACAAGCTTTCAGTTGAAAGAGAAATAAGGTCTGAGGATCTAATGTATTACATGATGACTATAGCTGATAACACTGTACTATTTCATTGAAATTTGCTAAGATAGTAGGAGGACTTAAATGTTTTCACCAAAAAAAAAAAAAAAAAAAAGGAGGGGGTAAATATGTGAGGTGAAATGTTAATTTACTTAATTTACTTGATGGGGGAAATACTTTCACAATGGATATGTGTATCAAATCAGAATGTTGTATACTTTAAATGACTTCCAATCTTATTTGTCATTTATACTTCAATAAAGCTGAAAAAAAGTTTCAATTTACCTGACTTTATGACAAGAATTAAGAAATATATCTCCAGAATAAAATTCAATGTGCTTTTAAAATAAGTATATTTAATTGTACTATTAGGAAGCTGTGTAGATGATATCTTGGCTTACTGCTTTTCATTGTTCATTGAATTTTCAGTGTATTATATATAATATCTACAAAAGAGAGATAGAGAGGAGAGAGAGCTACATCCCACATTTATACTTTGAAACTTATGCAAAAATACCTAGTTCTTCACCCTTTTACATAAGTTGACAGTTTCACCTCTGAGGAAAGATAACAAAATTGCAAGAATCTACTATTCTCATTTCACTTCCTACCTACCCTTAGTTTTGATATATTCCTACACAGAACAAAGTCATTAACCCCAACAAAGTGCACAGAAGTATAGCAAAATTAGCAAACGGTATAACTGCAGTGATAGTTGGAGACTTCCAGATCCTTAATTTTCTGTAGTTATTATGTGGACTAGATAAGATGAGTGATTTTCTTCCCTCTTCTTCAGTACTCCAAAATCCTCACTGAACTCCTTGACCAAAACTCTTCGACCAAATAAACAATTTCAGGAGATAGTGGGTTTACCTTCGCACACGCTCTACTCTGTCATCTACACGAATATACTTCTTAGCATTTTCTCCTTTGCCGAAGCTTGCACAGTCTTCCGGGTTGGCAAATGCCTATTCCAAATACCAAGAAAATAGCTTTCAAATACCAGATAACATTGGGGTAGTCTACCTAAGTTATTTTCATTTTAACAGAAGAAACAGGCATCCAGGATGGCCCTATGGAAAGAAAATTTGGAGCAACAGAGCAAACACGTGGGAAGAGGAGAGCATCTGTAGTTTAAATCTGAATTTGTATTAACAGTGCAAAAATTTTATGCAAAGAGAAGCATAAATAAGAACTGAAATAAAAACCAATGTATAAAAATAGTGAAAAGGAAGCAAAATGAAAAAGAGGGCATAATCCTAAGTCATCTTGACTATGACGGTGAACTGGCATTTTTTCATAGGGGTGTTCATGCACCTTCTCTCAAGGGCATTAACATTTCCCACTGATTGCTCATCTGAGAGTCATAAGTTTACTTGCTGAAGATATTAGAAGAGCAAGGGGCAGGAAATGTGTTCTGTACTTTATTAGGATATGTGCACCTCTTTTCGTTTACTGAATTAACTAAAACTTTCAGGTTGAATATAAGAAGCTGATTACATTCCTATAAATACCAAATACCCGTTCTAGGGCATATGTTCATGTATTCCTTTCTGTAATTATCATGCTGTTTGAAATGGTTTCCCCATCCCTTGGAACTTGAAATGTGCACTTAAAAGATATTTAAGTACATTCAATTGTTTAATAATTCATAATAAATTAACAAATAAAAACAAGAACTACAAAATTAGCCTTAATTTAAGTTCAGAAATCTCATGAATATTTTAATATTTTTCTTAATGTGACATGAGTATTAATTCCAGATAAAGATGTTGAGAACTGATGGGCTGGAATGTGATACAGTAGCAGCTCTTGAAGTCAGGTCTGTCCATCTTGTTCCTAAATAAATGCCTGGCATACACTAGATAGCCAATAAATATATTTTGAGTAAGTAAATAATTGTATTATATGGAAAATACATGAGATTTGAGTTTAAACAAATATGAATTTGAATCTTAGCCTCACCCCTTACCGATGTGAAACCTTGGGTAAGCTTTACTCCTCTGACTTTCAGTTCCTCAGCTATAAAGTGAGGACACTAATGATAATGACACTAACATGATAATGCTAACAATTATGTGAACTGATTCCAGGATCTGGTATATATGCAGAGCGTCATGACTCCTGGCACACATCACTGGCACTCTATAACTCTATAAATCTGAATTCCTTCGTCCTTTTCTTTTTTTTTTTTTTTTTTATTGTTTTTTTTAGAGAGAAGAGAAGGGAGAGATAGAAACATCGATTGGCTGCCTCCTGCACGCCCCCTACTGGGGATAGAGCCTGCAGCCCAGGCATGTGCCCTGACCAGGAATCCAACCGGGACCTCTCAGTCCATAGGATGACACTCAATTCACTGAGCCACACCAGCCGGCACCTTTGTCCTTTTCTTACAAGACAGGGTACATTTCTGCTATCGTTGGTGCCATTGTGCTTTTTTAGGACAGTGGTAACCTGATGGTAAGCAACTATTTTATCACCTGCTGCTCCAACACCTTGTCCCATTGGAGATTTAAACCCGTGGGAATGTGCCCCATTAAAATGCAAATATCCTTGGGGAAGGAATTACACCTCAAGACAGTGCAAGGAAATACCTTAGGAAGGACTATGACCCCTAGATAAAAGCAAGGCTCTGGAGGACAAAACTCAGGACAGGCACTGAGGGAGATATAGGTGTTTTCAGGAAAAGAAACTGCTGAATAGGCACAGGGACCACACCAATGGAAACAGTTGAACTCTGACAAGGCGGAGTTGCTTGGACTCCCCTCACTGTGTCACACACCTTGCTTGAATACAGGATATGTGCTCCAAATCTTTCTACCACCTTCCCCATGCCTCCAGTTTTCCTTTTTTTAATCACTCTTAAAACACTGGGTAGCAAGATTATTCACTTAAGAAGTCAGAAGTAGCCCTGGCCAATTTGGCTTAGCAGTTAGAGGATGGCCCTTGAACCAAAGAGTTACAGGTTAAATTCCGGTCAAGGGCACATACCTCAGTTGCAGTTCATCCCGGCCCTGGTCGGGTTGTGCCCTGGTCGGGTTGTGCGGGAGGCAACCTGTCCATGTGTCTCTCTCACATCAATGTTTGTTTTTTTTTCTCTCTCTCTCCCTCCCTCCCTTCCACTCTATCTGAAAATCAATGGGAAAATATCTTCGGGTGAGGATTAAAAAAAAAAGTCAGAAGTATACAAAATTCAAATGTCTTGTCCCACAAGAAACTCTACTGTGGGAATAAGAACTTTAATTTTGTCCCCAAAGGCATATCCTTGACCTATAACTGAGCTGAAAACACTTAGAAAATGAGTATTTTGTAAACTCCGGTTGGTAAAATTAACTTCAAAATCACAGATAGTTTCCTTGAAAACTCAGATACTCCAGAAATCTCACATGCTGAAGCAGCATGACAAAAGGTAAAATCTATAACAAAAAAACCATTTACTAGCTTCTGGGGGAAAATACAGGTTTCATAAATATATCAAATCCATCTGTACCAAATTATTGCATACTTAATTTGCAGCATTAAACAATGTAGAAAAAAGGAAATTAAGAAAATTGCTTTTCAGAATTCCAACTCTTTAAAGAAAATATTTCCTGCAAATTTCTTACCTTTCTTGTCATTCTTTGGAATGCAGTTGCAGTACTCATAAGCATCATTTTTGAAAGAACAATTGTTGTATAGGAGGCAAAGGCCATGAATACTTCATTTTCCATTAGCTGAGCAAGGTCAACCATTTTTTCAGCTTTGATCTGGAATCTTAAAAAAGACTGTAGACAAGATAAGAAAAATCAGACATAAATACTCCAAATAAGATGGTCACTTGGTGTACTTATATTGCAGTATTAACCACACTGTTCTTTATAATATCGTGGATTATTTACAGAAGAAATAATCATTTAGTTTTTCTGAAATTTCAAAATAAACAGTATTTTTTTTTCTAGTTCTCTCTCATTAAGCTTGAAGACATCAAATGAGCAGAATGAATATGAAATGTAGGTGGTATTACAAGGCAAAATAAATAGACAAAACACTGTAAAGATAGGCTAAAGTCATATTTTTTACATCAAGATAAACAAGTTGGACACAAAAGACCAGAGTTCATAGATTGAGCTCTTTAGAAACATCAAACTATGTACATAATAGTACTATTAATGTCTGATTAGGAATGCCTAAATTCTTACATATGTTCTGCTTTGGAAACCAAACTTACAGGTTTTTGTCATTTCAGTAGTCTTCAAGATCTCAGGTTCCAAAAATTGAATTCCTATCCCACCATTTGGTTATTAACCTTGGTTGACAGATTTGGCCTCTCTGAGGGTAAACTTCATTTATAAGATAGGACTAGTAATAGCTCCTAACTTACTGGGTTGTTGTCAGGATTTAATTGAGATAACATGTAGAATAAACTTATCAGAGCACCTGGCTCATTAAAATCCCTCAATAAAGGTTATTACATCCTTATCATGATCATCACTAATACCATGATCATGGGCATCATAAATACCAATGAAAGTGAAGAAGAAGGAGGAGGAGGAAGAGGGAGGGAGGGAGGGAGGGAGGGAGGGAGGGAGGGAGGGAGGAGGAGGAGGGAGAAGGAGGAGGAGGGGGAGGAGGAGGGGGAGGGGGAGTGGGGAAGGGAGGGAGGAGGAGGAGGAGGAAGAGGGGGAGGAGGAGAGGAGGAGGATAATGAAGCCAAACATAAAATAGGCTTTCAAATGCAAGGCAAAAAAATTGGCATTTATGCTACTTTCATTGAAGGAATAAGGGAAGGAGGATTAGCTTTATGTAACTCACATGCCATATCTACTTCCATCTAAAAGATGCCAAGAGTAAATTGAATGCAACTATCTTAGTCTAGAGTGAAATGTATAATTGGGAATGTGCTCAGGAGGAAAGCTAAGGTACCCCGGTGATACTGAAGTCAAAGTGGGTAGGAATTTAGAGTAAATCTTAAAATTTAAGCTCTTTGCACTATCTGGTACTCATGCTTTTTAACCTCTTTGTGTTCTATTGTCAGCTCTGTTATCTGCTTCTTCTATCTCTTTCACATCAACACTAATCTTTTCTCATACCCAAGCTCAAACACTATTTAAGCTGCTTAACATGGAGTGTAGTCTCTTCTAGACAATGTTCATTCCCGCCTTGAAAACTCAACCCCTGCATGCAGTCGTATTAAACCGACCTCTGTCAAATTCTAATCAGTTTCTCCATCTACCAATAATCTACAAATTTTTCTCTAATCTGTTACTAGTCATACAGTTGCCTACGTGCTACTGATGAATGTGATATAAACCACATACAATATACATATATATTTAATTTTATGCATCAAGTATGAGTCCAACTATGCATGTACTTTATGTGCATTGCCTTACATAAGCTTCATAACTATAATATTAAAATCCTCATAACTAGAACATCTATTGTCGGAGCACAAACCCACGTCTCTGACCTCGTATCTCATACATGAACCACTCTGCACTGTCTACTTCAAGAGACTACAAACTGCTGAATTCTTATTCAACTAACACTGACTGAACGTGTACTCTGTGGCTGGCACTGTTGGTACCCCTTACACCTGTTATCTCCTTTCCTCTTCCAGTTATGCGACAAGGTGGGTATTATTATTCCCATTTTGCAGATAAACCAAACTTTCCTAAGTAACTCCTATTGTAAAGGATAAGCCAAAAATGTACTCCTCAGATTTAGGCAAAGAGAACTGATATATTCTAGTTTAAAACAAAACAAAATACATATGTTAAATAAATTCCACCCCACAAGTCAGTAGTCTTGAAAGCACACTATGCCAGATAAATCCTCTGTGCAAGGTAATACTTTTAGTAACATTTAATTAATCTGCACTTGTTCTCGTACTGAGGGGTGAAAGTCATGAATAAACTGCTCTATCCTTCGGAGCTCAAGTAATTAGCTTAATAAGGGATCCCAAAGTCCTATACTTCTGGAAAGAGATCTGAAACAGTGAGAAAGTTAATTAAAAAAAAAAAAAATTAAGAAAAGTTTATCAAGTAGGAAGTGTTGTTATTTAACAATAATTTTCAAACTGTAACAGTAGACC
Organism: Tadarida brasiliensis; assembly: GCA_030848825.1. Lineage (NCBI taxonomy): Eukaryota > Metazoa > Chordata > Mammalia > Chiroptera > Molossidae > Tadarida > Tadarida brasiliensis. The sequence goes on along the minus strand of CM061263.1, from coordinate 31,485,412 downwards.
TCTACTAATGTTCCCAGAATGAAACAGTTCATTTAGCAATGGTATAAAAGTTCAGAGAATGTTTGCCCCTGGGTGAAAATTGGTCTGGAAAGAGTAGAGAAAAAGTGGAAGCCTTCCAGAGCTGTTGGTGGGAAAAGAACACACAGATGTCAGCCGTTGGAAGAAATGGCCAATGGGAAGCTTCTTCTTTAAATGTGACAATGTATCGAAAGTGCACCTCACTCAGAGAGTTTTTCAATCACCAAAAATGTGGCTTAACTCTTCAGGCCTGTGGTTTTGGGAGATGGGCCAATGTTGCACCTCTGAAGTCACACCCTGTGGGTCCGTGACACACCTCTCTGGGACCACCACCTTTCACCTCCAGCACACCCGAGGGCCAGGTGAGGAGGAGGAAAGGTATGACATGAATAAACAGGAGTCATTTATACCATGAGATAAGGTGCTGCCAGTCTAAACTTCTGTTTTCAAAGGTGATTTGCCAGCAAGTTGCCTTGAGCCTACATCACGCTGGGCACTGCACTCAAAGCAAAATTACTGAAAGCTTCTTACCGGAAAAAGTCACCAGGAGAAAGGAGCGCAGTATAGTAGGAATCATAAGAGGGTCAAGTGTAAGACGATTTGAGTATTCTAGAAACGAGGTAGAAATAATCTAAGTAAAGTAAGCAGAGCAAAATATGAAATTTGCTTATAAATTATAGAAAAAAAGTATTACAATGTATAGCATGTTGTTCCTTTTATTGGCCCTCATTGGTTGGCATAATAGAGAAGAATCCCTCAATCTGTCTCAGCAGAGAGCAGGGCTCAGTCCCTTCATGCGGAGGGGAGTGCCTTTGAGAGGACAAAGGGTGGAGTGTTGAGCACACACAGACTCTGGAGCTAGCCTGGAGTTCAGGTGGATCTCGACTCTGTTACTTACCTTACCGGTAAAATGAAGTTAGTAATATTTCTTACCTCCAGGATCTTGCGAGCATCAAATGAGTCAAATGTACAGAACTTAGAAAAGTACTGGGCCCTGGGAAATGCTCCATAAGTATTGGGTAAATAAATAAGCTCCTGCTTTGGTGCTGTTCTAGGCACTGAGCATAACATTTTAGAGTTTTCCAGGAGCTTTCACATTATCTCACTTGATTTGGAAAACTCTACTATAGTGGAGCATAATATTTGTCTCTACCTTTAACATATAAGGAAACTGAGGCCCAGAGAGGTACAGTGAGTAATTTGACCCAAATTCACAATTGAGGGACCAACACTGGAACCCAGTTTTCTCAAGTGTTTAACTCGTGGTCTCTCCACCTTCAGGTGAAAAACTTAAGATTGCTCTTGTCTTTTCAGAAAATTTTCTGTCAAATGCCATTCCTATCTTGTCTTCCCCTCCCCCGCCCCTATCCCAGTTGAGTCTTCATCTCTCAGCTGAGAAATAGTCCTCCTCTTTACTGTTTTTTGGCCAAAAAGAGCAAAGTTCCTTTATTCTTGGCGGCCTCTCTGTCAATATTGTGAAACACAGAGACAATCTGGATACACATCCCCAGGGCCATGACTCTGCAATTTTACATTTTCTGAAACCAACAGAACACTACCCATGAGATAAGGAAAAGATAATTCAGTGCCCTTTTGTTGCTGTTTACATGAGTTCTAGAATTGCCTGAACGGATTAAGGTGACTGCCTACTGGGACTCCCACACTTCAGAGCCCAGGTGCTGGGAGGAAAATGCTGGTGGCTCTGGGGAGATGTGGGTGAGGCTCTTCTCAGGGGACTGTGCTGCCTTCCTTTTCCAGCTTCAGTGATTAAAAAACTCCACTCTAAAAGCAAAGCCTTAGAAAAACTGTAGTTGTCTGCCACAGACAACTACAATATGCAAATGTGGACAGATTCCCCATTTTAAAAAAGTGACCCAAGATGGTCAACACACTTAGTCCTTTTCTTTTGAAGACAGCAGAGGAGAGCAAAGGCCCCACAGGACCCTGACTTCCAGGTTGTAAGCCCACAAAGAATGCAAAAGGTGTGTCTGGCTTGGTATTCGCAGCAGGCTAGGGCCCTGGGAACTCTAGGCTGTTGCTGGGGACCTGGGGAAGTTTCCCTTTGGCTGTAAACAAAGCTTAATTAAAGCCCACTTGGCACTCCCTTGGAGAAAATCAGGGACAGGGAAAAGGGCAAAGTCAAAGTGGTGCCAGGACTACCAAAAGGCCTTGGAACTATTTCAAAGGAAGGGGGGAAATGTTAGCCACCCTTCTCTCCACCACCCAGTGCCCAGACAGCAATAATATCTGAGGCCTTCACTCCCAAAGAAGGTCCTCTTCTCTTTCAGTCCTTCCACGTGGCTTCCTCCTCCAGATTGGGGGGCGCAGAGCCTTCTAGAGAGTTTCATCCTGAGCTTTCCAGTCAACTGACCATAAAAATATCACAGGATCTGACCCATGACCTCCTGCACTTTTTTGTTATGATTATTATTTTAAACTTGCTGATGTTTCTCGCGCCTATCAAAGTGAACGGGGAGGTACACCTGTCTTTCAGTCGGGTACAAAGGCCGGCTGGACCACGAAGTAGAGCCGCTTCGGGATTTTACACCCTTGGGGTGCACAGAAGTTGCTTAAACTGCAGGGACTTCATAGGCGTTACTACAATTTGCACGTACTTTTTGTTCCCCCAAAGTTCAAGGGGGCCGGCCCTATCAAAGTGGATGAGAATAACGAGTGAGTAAATCACCACTTCAACAAGCAAAGATGACTCTCAACTTTCATTCCTGGAGTTTGACAGCGGGAAAATTTGCCTGCAAGGGGACAGGAACACAGCTCCCTTTCAGGGGTGACCGGTTGCAAAGCAGAGTCAGCAGCTAACTGGAGCACAGAAACTGCAGGCTGGCAGAGACCTCTCAAGCCTCTGCCCGCCACCCACCTCCCCGCGCCTGCCCGCCACGCGGTCCGCGGCCTCTCCCCGCACCCCCTCCCGGCACGCACGTACCGTGGATCGCGGCAGGAACCGGGACTCAAACCTGTCCCAGCAGGCGGGTCGCTGAACTGCGGGCGCTGGCTCCGCGCGGGCGAGCAGGACGCAGGCGCCACGCCCACTCTGGCTAATTGCCCATTAATTTGCGCTCCGGCGCTTAAAGCAGCACTCCCAACCTCGCCAAGCTCCTCCCCTAAATCGCCTGATTTCTCTTTCCCGGAGTAACCACAGCTTGCCGGGTACCCTTTTGCAACTCTTGTATTTGGCGCCTGAAGCCGGCAGCTCTCCTTCCTGAAATGCCATTTGTCCTGTTCGGTGAGGCGGGGACGTTAGCGAGTGGAGAGGAACTCTGCCCTCCAACATTTCAAGTACGCGAGTGGGGAAGCCAGGCGAAGGCCGTTAACTCTTATTTAGCTGGAAATAATGTAAAAAGATCTTAATGTTGAATCTTGAAAACATTACAAGCTTTATAGAAAATTTAAATCTCTAGAGGGGGAATATTGATTAGAAGTCATTGATAACGTTACGTTCCATTGAACGTCACTTTCCCTGTCCCTGTGCAAGGCTTTGACACAATGCAAACATTAGTAAAGATCGGCGATATTATTCCAAATCTGTGATCCCAGACACCTTGCTTCCTCACTCTGTCCACTCATGTTCAGAATCCTAAATGGAAGTGGAGATTTTACTAGTTCAGTTCACTACACAATCAGTTCAGTATGGTTTTTGCACGGACATTTAGGGAATGTTTTAGGAAGGCATAGCTATCTAACATCAATACCTACAGTAAGGGTATTTCCAAGCTCCCTAACCCCACAAAGTTTATGGATCTAGCTCCCATGTATGTTTTCAATCTATGTTACTTCTCTCCTGGTGATACTTCTCACACATTTACCATCCACTGTGTGTGGTATGATACCTTTTTTTCTTTTTGGCCCTAATGTTACCTTCTTTAGGCTTTAAGGGGTTTGATTGACAAGTCCAAGTTCTACCAAAAAAGGAAGTAAGACTTAGCAGTTTGCTGTAAGAAAGAGGAATTAATCATAGGCCCTGAAAACAATTTCTACATAAGCGTATCAGGAGGCGTAATGAAAAAGCTAGCATCAGAAGACATTAACGCTTCATTTTCATGTCTGTATCCTTTGAAAACTACTATATTCATTCACCTATCTTATTAAAGTACATGGGAACCTGGCTGTGGCAGTATCTGGAATAGGACAGAATTTGAGATAAGTCTATTCGGAATTCTGGCCACAGGAGTTTAGTACTACAAGCATTTAAAAGACTCTTCATTTATTATGAGGTGATATGGCCCAAACCTTATGGATAACATTGCAGAAAAGGTACAGACAGCTATAAGTTAAATAATGTGCTCTACAGAGTTCCACTGAGCAGTTCTAAAAAGCTTTTGAAAGAAAAGGAGCACCTAACTCATCTGATGCTCAATTATAAAATATATTCAAACTTAACCAATCAATGAATAAACACTGAGTTCCTGCTATCAACAAACCATGAACAATCGTTGCCTGTCCGTTATACATATGCTACTGTCTTTGGTGCAACATCAGCACTTGACTGTAAAAAATGTACTACAATAACCACTTATGAAGTCAACAGAAGGCACTTGGCTTGATGCTAAAATCTGAAACTAAGACAAATAAAATCAAATAATTATGCTCAAGGAGTTTCAGTCGAGTAAACACAAGAGCCAAAAAAGTAAAAAGTTCACTAAACTTGAGGAAGAAAAGATTTCAATTTAGAAATGAGGGTGAAAATTGGGGCATGAACTAGGGCAATAACAGGGAAAAGGTGGCAAAAGAACTGACACTTTCTATTCATCTTTGATATATGAATAGTGAATAGTAAATCAGTGAAGAAGTGAGTTATTTGGCTTGCTTTAGTTTGTTAAAAGGAAAGGTTCAGACTTTGAACCCTTCTCTCACCACCATTTTAAGTCTATACGGAAATCTACCAGGGACACTGGATCCAAGCTTTGGGACAAATAATTCCTTAGTAAATATTAAAACAGTTTAAGAGGTCATTGATTTGGGTTGGGAACAACAAAGGTCATTCATTCAGCAAAGAGTAGTGGCCACAACAAAGAAAAAGGAGGTCAAATCAGAAAGGTCTGAAAGAATAAAGTATTTGAAATCTAGTAGTTCTTGCCTTTTAAAAAACAGACAAAAGAGAAATATCAGAAAGGACTGCCATCATCACTAGACTAGGTTTCATGTGAGTAGGAAGGAATCAGGTACCCATAACTCCTTTTAATTATCTTAGATCTTTTTTCCCTCTAAATCCACAGACGACATGTCCCCATAGTCTGAAACTAAGGGCATATACCCTTCTTGGAGATTTCAGAAAATGTCTTAAGATTAAGGAAAACAAAAAGTAAAATAAAAACATGCAACATTTTAAGTATACAATTATTATTTTAGGATTATAATATATTTTAAAGGTATATTAGATTATTTATCTCTCCCAACAACCCTATAAGAGAGTTCTTATTTCTCCTATTTTATAGACACTCTGAAATCCAGAGCAATTTCGAAGTTGTACTAACTTCAAAAATAAACTCTGGCCTGGCCGGTGTGGCTCAGTGGTTGAGCATCGACCCATGCATGAAGAGGTTGCCGGTTTGATTCCCAGTCAGGGCACATGCCCAGGCTGTGGGCCAGATCCCCAGTGGGGGGAGTGCAGGAGGCAGCCAATCAATGTTCTCTCTCATCGATGTTTCTATCTCTCCCTCCCTCTCTCTTCCTTCCTCTCTCTCTAAAATTAATGAAGAAGAAAAAAAAAAAAAAAAAACTCTGAACTTAATACCACAGGACAGAAAAGTAGCCACAATGAGAGGACAAAACTAAAAAAATTAAAATATATAAAAAATAAAACTCATGAAGCTAATCCAGGGAAGATGATATAGGATGGACAAGTCAGGCAAAAGAATAGAATATTTTCCAGAAAAAGAGTCATACCAGTTGGTCGACTGATTTTCAACAAAGGTGCCAAAGCAGTTCAATGGAGAAAGGAAAGACTGGATAGGCATGTGGAAAAATAATTCAACCCCCTAGCTCACCATACACTAAAATTAATTCAAGGCTAACACTATAAAACTTCTAGAAGGAAATATCTCCATGACCTTGGTGTAGGCAAAGATTTCTTAGACCAGACACCAAAATCATATGAAAGGAAAAAAAAATTGATAACTTGGACTTCATAAAAAAAATAAAATCATCTCCTCAAAAGAAATCATTAAGAAAATGAATAAGCAAGCCACCAAATGGGAGAAAATATTCTCAATACATTTATCTGACAAAGAACTTGTATGCAGAATATACCAAGAATACCTAGAACAATAATTGAACAAAAAATACAGTTAAGAATAGAAAAATATACAAAAGATTTGAGCAGACACTTCACAAAAGAGAATATATTAATGGCTAAGAAGCATATACAAAGGTGTTCAACAACTTTAGTCTTCAGAGATAGGTGATTCAAAACCACGAAGAGATACTTCTACCCAAATGTTAGTATGGCAAGAATAAAAAGACAGACACAATCAAATATTGATGAATTTGTGAAACAAATGGGATTCTCATGCATTGCCTTTAAGGGTACAAAACGAGCACTCCTCCTAGGAAAACTGTCTCCTAGTTTCTTATAAAGGTAAACATAGACCTAGGCTATCATCCAACAATTCCACTACAGAGTGTCACCCAGGAGACATGAGGACATAGAGAAACAAATGGAACAGTTTAAGAATTTCTTTACAGCTTTATTCATAGTGACCAAAAACTGGGAAACTGTAAATATCCATCTGCAGAACAATGAAAAAACGAATTTTTTACATTCATATACAAATGCTAAGTACATCACAATAAAAAATAATAAACTACTGATACACACAATAACATGACCGCATGTCAATACTATGTTAAGTAAAAGAAAAGAAACACAAAAGAATACATACTGTGCGATTTCATTTATATAAAGTTCAAAAACAAGTAAAACTACGATAATAAAAATAAGAAAGGTGGTTATTTCTAGTGAGATGGGGTAGTGATTGGCTAAAAAGGAGCATAAAAAACGTTTTGAAGTGATGGAAATATTCAAGCGATTAGCTACATGAGTGTACTGTATACATTTGTCAAAACTCATTGAACTGCACACTTAAAAATCTGTGTACTTCACTGTGTACAAATTCTACCTCAATAACAAATGAATTTTTAAAAATTCATTAACTGTGAAAGGTGGCAATGAGCTAAACCTAAAGTAGTAGCACATTCACCTCTCAATTCCATCTGAATATCGGGTGGAAAGTGATGAAGGAAAAGTGTAGGTAAATATATTTTAGAGAAGTCTTCAAAATCCTAATGTGCTTCTGTGTTTCTTCCTCTCCTGAGGAATTGAAAGATTGTTTGTTTTTCCCAGAAGAGGGATATTCGTAAGTGCCAGTCCCTGCCAAGGGTTAAGCAGGGCAGCCTCCTTTTCATTCCAAGCAGTCAAACAGCAACACCTAATCTTGCCAAGATTCTCTGGCAAATCTTTCAGGCAACATGAAGACATAATTCTTCATTTGTGGGATTAATGTTGGCTTTTCCCGCATACACTACTACACTGATTCATGGACTCTGCGGTCCAGGGGAGGCATATCCTGACACTCCAGTCACAAAAATGTAGTTACAAACTCACGTTAATTTAATCAATGCCTTCCGTGTAGGTGATATACTGGAGACTTTAAAACAATGAATTCCCAGAAGCAAACCTGAACATATTATTTCAAGTTCAGAAAACAAGCACCATGCACCATTTGTTAATATCTCCATAATTGCTTTGGTTTCTTTGACATCATATAAGCTCACTGACAACAATTACCAGAACGTACTAATAATAGTTAGCATCGTTTCTCTCACGGAGCCCCTTTTAGAAATATTAGAGCCTTCTATGTGCTGAGAGAAATCACTCGGCAAATCTTGTAGAAGCTATTTTTTTTTTCTGCCAAACCTCTTTAAAATTCTTCTTTTTCTGTTTTGATTTAGTAACTTTAGATCTCTGCATTATGTTGTGCTTTGCACGGAGCTATTGACTTCAGCTAAGGAACCGTGAACAATAATTATTTTGCATGACTAAGCTCTGGTACACCATTGTCAGACAGGCACTTTACAGTAGCACCAGTTTCAAAATTTAGAACAGAACTGTCAAACAAGCAAATGCCTACACCAAAGACTTCTATTTTCAAGCTACAGGCATGAGTTCTATGATGTGCAATAATAGAGTGAATCTTTGAATTCTTGTGAAAGCTCCTGATTTGACAGTCCTGGAAATGAAAGCCTGTTTCTTTCTAGAACAGATATATCAGTGGAAGCAACAGTACACATTTTCAAGCAAGGTTGAGGCGCAGGGCATTAGTGCTGGAAAAGGGAGAGTCGGCCACTGAGATTATTAAATGAAATTAGGAAGGATTGTATTTATGGTGCGCAGAGAACAATTTACCCCAAGCTGAGAACGTCTGATTTTGGTCCATCTCGGTTGGATATCTTTCCATCCATTCAAAAAAACTTTTATGGAGTTAACAATGTATATTAACTAAAAATTCTATCCTAGAAGTAATATAAATGTAATTCAAATGTTTCTCAACATTTTACAAAGCCCAAGAATGGAACACACTATAGCAAACATTAATAGACAGAGACATACATTTTATATAAATTCAATGTATTTAACCCTTCAGCACAGCCAGGTATGGCCCATCAGGGACATAGGGCAAAACAATTTCTGTGTACAAAGTTGACCTTTTATCCCTTTAAATTTTTACAGCACTTCAATTTTTTTTTTTACAACTGTCTTTTCTTCTACTGATAAGTTGATTCTTAAAACAATATGTTAGTACAGGTATTATCATCCCTGCGTAGATTAGGAAACTGAAGAACAGGGATAAAATGTTCTTGAAAGGCCATAGGGCAATTAAAACCTAAAGTGGGGGAGGGGAAACATGGCTGACTGAGATGTCTGATAGATACCTCTGTCTTTAGATATTTTGTATTTAAATATTTAATTTAATTTAAAAATATTTTCAATGTTTTTTTTTTTTTTTTGGCCCAGGAAAGTGTTCAGGCTCTCCAAAATGAATTCATACTAATATATTTATTATTGCTGATAAACAAACCAGAATTCCAGTTTATTAAGTTGAAAAGGAGAGTTCTGCCCTGGTGATCTGATCCAGTTGGTTGATCATCGTCCTGTGAACTGAAAGGTTGCCAGTTTGATTCCTGGTCAGGGCACATGCCTGGGTTGTGGGCTCGATCCCTGGTAGGGGCCCTGGAGGAGGCAGATGATTGATGTTTCCCTCTCACATTGACGTTTCTCTCTCTCTCTTCCTTTCCCTTCCTCTCTCGCTAAAAATCGATAAAAAATGTTTTAAAAAGAGAGAGTCCTGCCTTTCCATTGATCAAACTACTCCTATTTACTTTATAAAATACTCCATTTCTAGGTGGAAAACCAGATGGAAAACAACAAATTGTCCAGAAAAAAGAAATGCCTCATCTGGCGGCATTAGAACTTGGAGAATTATCTCAAGTTCTCTTCAACGGATGCCTTTCAAGTGACCACAGGAATATTATCACAAGTTTTTAACTAGATTCTCCAATGTTAGCCTCTCTTCCCACCAGCATAGCACTGCCTGTTTGGACTTCCTGAAGCAGAACTCTGATTAAGCCACTCTTCTACCTAAAACTTGTAGTAGAATTTAAGAAACTTAATGATTCCAACTGGTCTACCTTGCCAGTATCAATTGTGGCTGCATAATAGTGCAATAGAAGTAAAGTACATGCGAAATGGAATGAGTCTTTTTACCTGACTTGGACAGCTTCTGGGTTGTCAAAATCGTGACTGTAACAGTGAGGCAAGCTGGACCTGCACACAGTTCTAACAATACCCAAAGAAGTACTTATGTATAACTTAAGCTTCTCTCTTCGAAGAAGAGTGTGAAGGATTTCTCGAAAGTCATTCAGCAAACATTTTGAAAATAAACAATAAATCTTAATATACATATGCAAACTTATAAAATTTGTAATTTACAATTTCCTGACACCCTCAAAAGAAGGAGGCAGCTGAAAAAGAGAGTTTAAATAGCTCCATGGTAAATAAAAGAGAAATCAAAAGAGAAGAGAATTCCTAGAGCAGAAACCAGAGCAGGTGGGGAAAGGGCTGAGAAGGAGATGAGGTGGCTGGTGAAGAGGAGGACCTTCCTTGAGGAAAGAACAGAAATGGTTATGAGGGTTTTTGTCAAGATTTCAGGCACAGTGTATAATGTAACCATGCTTCTCTTTCCCCATACAGTCTTCAGTAGAGTATCCAACTGTCTCTAAAGTCTTAGGGAATTGATTTTCCTTCAGAACTTATGAAAAGTTCTGAGCTGGGCTCCAACAAGCAGGTTGAGAATGTAGGGGCCCCTTGAGCACAGCCCTGTCTTGGTTCAACAACTCACAAACAATGAACGTCCAGCAGGCTCAATCACAGTTTCACTTCCTTCTTGGGAAAAAAACGGGCAATATTTAGATTCAATAACTCAAAAACTAAGAATGACTTGGTTCAGAATGGATTTTTCTCTTATATGTTCTTCTCTAGTTTTGTTCAGCAAAACCTATATGTTGCATCTTGTTTTAGAATCCTTGTGAAGTCTTAAACTTTACTGGGACACTTGCTCATAGTGCAATCCACTTATATGGAAGTCTAATATGACCTCCATGGGAAGGTTATTTTTGTGGTGCTTTTTCCCCCCATATGATCTTTAAGTACTGACTGGCTATGAATGATGATGCTCTCCAAGTCTGGCATCTTTTTGTAAGATCGATGACTTTCTCTTACTCACAGGGGATAGTAACGATAGGGGTGGAGTTAAAACCCCCTATTATGATTAAAAGAGTTGCTCCCTGCTTCACATGAGATCTGAAAATAGTTTGCTCTGCAGTGACAGTGACTGGGACAGGATGCTGTCTGTCAACACTATGAAGACTCCATCCCCTATAATCTCTTTCAGCTATGGCTGAAAAATGCCAAAATATTTTAATGACAAATAAGTACACAAATTATTGATATTTTAACTCTAGAGGAAATTCCAGGCCAGGCAGAGAACATAGAAGATGAGGGGGAGAATCCAAATGTATTGCTTACTCTGGGGTTGGTTAACTGACACACGTTCCACCTGTTCCCATTGCTATTCCTCACCTTTTTTGTTTTATCTGAGATTATCATCTTTCTCACATCAGTCATGGGAAGCCTAACATAGCTCCTATTTTCCCTTAATTCTGAAACCCAGTTAAAAGTGATTTCATTCTCGCTGAACTTTTGTAGTAGGTATTTACCTTCTTTATGACCTGTATACATTCTCTTATAATTGTATTACTTTTGTAATATTTTAACACTCTTACTAGACTATCTGTATTCATCTTTAAATATATAGTATATAAATAGAGGGCTCTAAGTTTGTTGAAAAACAATGTGCACAGGCACACACACACACACACACACACACACACACACACACACACGGGCTGAAAGGAAAGCCAAGAAATGGTTTTAACTGTTTTCTCTGGTTTAAAGTCATCCATATGATTTCTTTCTTTTTTTTTTTTTTTAACTCATCATAAACGTTATTTTATTTTATTTTTTTTAAATATTTATTTATTTATTTTTGTTACAGATGTTTCTCCTTTTTTCCCCACTGACACCCTCCTCCCAACTTCCCGCCGCAGCATTATTGTCTATGTCCTCGTTTACACATACATGCTCGTAAGTTCTGTGGTTTATCTCTTCCCTCCCCCCTCCATTAACCTCTTCTGAGGTTTGTCAGTCTGCACCCCACTTCCATGTCTCTGGGTCTGTTTTGTTCCTCAGCGTGTTTTGTTCATTATATTCCACAAATAAGTGAGATCATGTGATAGTTGTCTTACTCTGATTGGCTTGTTTCACTAAGGATAATACTCTCGAGGTCCCTCCATGTCGTCTCAAAGGATAAGAGATCTTGTTTTCTTACAGTTGCATAGTATTCCATTGTGTATATGTACCACAGCTTTTTTATCCACTCATCTACTGATGGACACTTGGGCTGTTTCCAGATCTTAGTGATTGTAAATAGTACTGCTATGAACATAGGGGTACATATATTCTTTTTGATTGGTGTTTCAGGCGTCTTGGGGTATATTCCCATAAGTGGGATCCCTGGGTCAAATGGCAGTTCAATTTTTAATTTTTTGAGGTAACACCATATTGTTTGCTATAGTGGCTGCATCAGTCTGTATTCCCACCAGCAGTGTACTAGAGTCCCCTTTTCTCCACACCCTCACCAGCACTTGTTGTTTGATGATTTGTTGATGGCAGCCATTCAGGCAGGTGTGAGGTGATACCTCCTAGTTGTTTTAATTTGCATCTCTGACGATTAGTGATGTTGAGCATTTTTTCATATGTCTCTTGGCCATTTGTATGTCCTGTTTGGAGAGGTGTCTATTTAGGTCCTCTGCCCATTTTTTTTTTTCTTTATTGATTTTAGAGAGACAGGAAGGGAGAGGGAGAGAGAGATAGAAACATTGATGAGAGAGAACATCGATTGACCGCCTCCTGCATGCCCCCCACTGGGGATTGGGCCTACAACCTGGGCATGTGCCCTGAGTGGGAATTGAACCAGCGACCTCTTGGTGCATGGGTCGACACTCAACCAGTGAGCCACATTCACCCATTTTTTAATTGGGTTCTTTGTCTTCCTTTTGTTGACTTGTATGAGTACTCTATATATTTTAGAAATTAGCCCCTTATCTGATGTATTGTTGTAATTATGCTCTTCCATATAGTGGGTTCCCTTTCCATTTTGATGTTTGTTTCTCTTGCTGTGCAGAAGCTTTTTAGTTTGATGTAGTCCCATGTGTTCATTTTTGCCTTTGTTTCTCTTGCCTTAGGCATTGTGTTAGTGAAAATTCTGCTGCACGTGATGTCTGAAATTTGTTTTCTCCTTCCAAAACTATTTATTTATATGTGAATTTTTATTTATTTATTTTTATTTTTTTAATAATTTATTTTTGTTACAGATGTTTCTCCTTTTTTTCCCATTGACACCCTCCTTCCAATCCCCTCCACCCCGTCCCCAGCTTTGTTGTCCATGTCCATCAGTTATGCGTACAGGCATAAAAGTTCTGTAGTTTATCTCTTCCCTCCCCCCACTCCCCCTCTTCTAAGGGTTGTCAGTCTGTACCCTACTTCCACGTCTCTGGGTCTACCCTGTTCCTCAGACTGTTATGTTCATTATATTCCACAAATAAGTGAGATCATGTGATAGTTGTCTTTCTCTGCTTGGCTTGTTTCACTTAGGATAATACTCTCCAGGTCCCTCCATGTTGTCTCAAAGGATAAGAGATCTTTCTTACAGCTGCATAGTACTCCATTTGTGTATATGTACATCTTTTTTATCCATTCGTCTACTGATGGACACTTGGGCTGTTTCCAGATCTTAGCTATAGTAAATAGTGGTGCTATAAATATGAGGGTACATATATTCTTTCTGATTGGTGTTTCAGGCTTCTTAGGGTATATTCCTAGAAGGGGGATCCCTGGGTCAAATGGCAATTCAATTTTTAATTTTTTGAGGTAACACCATAGTGTTTTCCACAGTGGCTGCACCAGTCTGCATTTCCACCAGCAGTGCACTAGAGTCCCTTTTTATCAACACCCTCGCCAACACTTGTTGTTTGATGATTTGTTGACGGTGGCCATTCTGACAGGTGTGAGGTGATACCTCCTAGTTGTTTTAATTTGCATCTCTGATGATTAGTGATGTTGAGCATTTCTTCATATGTCTCTTAGCCCTTTGGATGTCCTGTTTGGAGAGGTATCTATTTAGTTCCTCTGCCCATTTTTTAATTGGGATCTTTGTCATCCTTTTGTTGAGTTGTATGAGCACTTTATATATTTTGGAGATTAACTCCTTATCTGATGTATCATTGGCAATTATGCTCTCCCATACAGTGGGTTCCCTTTCCAATTTGATGGTTGTTTCTTTTGCTGTGCAGAAGTTTTTTAGTTTGACGTAGTCCCATGTGTTCATTTTTTCCTTTATTTCTGTTGCCTTAGGTGATGTGTCAGTGAAGATTCTCCTGTGTATGATGTCTGAAATTTTGTTGCCTACATTTTCTTCTAGGATTTTTATGGATTCAGGAGTCACATTTAAGTCTTTTATCCATTTTGAGTTTATTCTTGTGTATGGTGTAAGTTGATGGTCTAGTTTCATTTTTTTGGCATGTAGCTGTCCAATTTTCCCAACACCACCCATTAAAGAGGCTGTCTTTACTCCATTGTATGCCCTTACCACCTTTGTCAAATATTAATTGAGCATAATGTCTTGAGTCAAGTTCTGGATTCTCTGTTTTGTTCTACTGGTCTATATGCCTGTTCTTGTGCCAGTGCCAGGCTGTTTTGATTACAGTGGCTTTATAGTATAACCTGATATCCAGCATTGTGATGCCATCTACTTTGTCCTTCTTTTTCAAGATTGCTGTGGCTATTCGGGGTCTTTTTTGGTTCCATATGAACTTTTGAAATATTTGTTCTAGTTCTGTGAAATATGTCACTGGTATTTTGATGAGGATTGCTGGCCTCATAAAATGAGTATGGAAATCTTCCTTCTTCTTGAATTTTTTGAAATAGCTTGAGGAGAATGGGTGTTAGTTCTTCTTTGAATATTCGGTAAAACTCCCCTGTGAAGCCGTCAGGGCCTGGGCTATTGTTTGCTGGGAGAGTCTTGATTACATCTTCAATTTCCTTAGTTGTTATTGGTCTGGTCAAGTTTTCTACCTCTTCCTGGTCCAGTTTTGGGAGATTATGTGTTTCTAGAAATTTGTCCATTTTGCTTAGATTGTCGAATTTGTTGCCATATAACTGTTCATGGTATTTGTTAACAATCCTTTGTATTTCTGTGTGTCAGTTGTTACTTCTCTTTCATTTCTGATTTTGTGTATTTGGGTTCTCTTCTTTGTTTCTTGAAGAGTCTAGCTAAGGGTCTATCAATCTTGCTTATCTTTTCAAAAAACCAGCTCTTTGTTTCATTGATCCTTTGAATTGTTTTTTTGGTCTCCATGTCATTTATTTCTGCTCTGATCTTTACTATTTCCTTCCTTCTACTTGCTCTGGGGTTTTCTTTTTGTTTGCTTTCTAGTTCTTTAAGTTGTGAGGTTAGATAGTCTATTAGAAATTTTTCTTGTTTCTTGAGGTAGGCCTGTAGTGCTATGGACTTCCCTCTCAGAACTGCTTTCACTGCATCCCATAGATTTTGTGTTGTTGTGTGTTCATTTTCATTGGTTTCCAGGAAGTTTTTAATTTCTTCCTTGATCTCCTTGGTAACCCATTCATTGTTTAATAATGTGCTATTTAGCCTCCATGTGTTCAAATGTCTTTGCATGTTCTTGTTGCAATTGATTTCTAGTTTCATGCCATTGTGATCTGAGAAGATGCTTAATATGATTTCAATCTTCTTGAACTTGTAGAGACTTAGTTTGTGTCCTAACATGTGGTCTATCTTTGAGAATGTCCCATGTGCACTTGAGAAGAATGTGAATTCTGTAGTTTTTGGGTGTAATTCTCTGTAGATATCTATTAAGTCCATTTAGTCTATTGCTTCATTTAGAGTCTCTGTTTCCTTGTTGATTTTTTGTCTAGAGGATCTATCCAGTGATGTCAGCAGGGTGTTGAAGTCCCCTGCTATGACTGTTGATTTCTCCTTTGAAGTCCTCCAGAAGATTTTTAATATATTTTGGTGCTCCTATATTGGGTGCATATATGTTTACCAAGGTTATATCTTCCTGTTGGATAGATCCTTTCAATATTATGTAGTGACCTTCTTTGTCTCTAGTTATGGCCTTCATTTTGAAATCTATTTTATCAGATATGAGTATTGCTACCCCAGCTTTTGTTTCCTTTCTGTTTGCTTGGAAGATTTTTTTCCATCCCTTCACTTTCAACCTATGTGAGTCTTTTGTTGTGAGGTGGGTCTCTTGTAAATAACATATATATGAGTCATGCTTTCTTATCCAATCAGCTACTCTGTCCCTTTTTATCGAAGCATTCAATCCATTTACATTTAAGGTGATTATTGATATGTACTTATTTATTGCCATTTTTGTTTAGTGTGGTTCTATTTTCCTTCCTATTTCTTCTACTAATTACAGCAGTCCTTTTAACATTTCTTGCAGTGCTGGTTTGGTGCTAATGTATTCCCTTAGCCTTTTTTTTGTCTGGGAAGCTCTTTATTTGACCTTCTATTTTGAATGATAGCCTTGCTGGGTAGAGTAGTCTTGGATTCAGATCCTTGTTTTTCATGACCTTAATTACTTCTTGCTATTCCCTTCTGGCCTGTAGTGTTTCTGTTGAGAAGTCAGCTGATAGCCTTATGGGGGTTCCTTTGTAGGTCACCTGTTGCTTTTCTCTCGCCGCCTTTATGAGTCTCTCTTTGTCTTTGATTTTTGGCATTTTAATTACTATGTGTCTTGGTGTGGGCCTGTTTGGGTTCTTCTCATTTGGCGCTCTCTGTGCTTCTTGAACTTGAATGCCTTCTTTCTTCACCAAATTAGGGAAGTTTTCTGTCACTATTTCTTCAAATATATTCTCTAACCCTTGCTCATTTTCTTCTTCTTTGTGGACTCCTATGTTGTGAATATTACCATGTTTCCAGTTGTCCCACAGTTCTCTTAAACGGTCTTTCTGTTTTTTAATTGTTTTTTCCTTTTGGTTTTCTGATTGGTTGATTTTTTTCTACCCTGTCTTCTAATTCACTGATACGGTCCTCAGCTTCCTGTACTCTGCTGTTTAGTCCTTCCAATGTGTTCTTTATTTCTGCTATGTCATTCTTCATTTCTTTTTGGTGCTTCTTCATTTCCAATTGTTTGACTTTCAATGTTTCTATGTCTTTACTCATGGTGTTGATGTCCTTACTCATGCTGTTGAGCTTCCTCAAGATCATGGCTCTGAATTCTAGCTCTGTTAACTTGCTCAACTGCATTTCATTTATCTCATCTTCAGTAGAGACCTCTTGTTCTTTCATTTGGGATTTGTTTCTTTATTTCACCATTTTGGCTATCTCAGTGGTTTTTGGAGCCTGCCAAATTTTCCCTGTGGATTTTGGTGTTCTGCTGCTTGTGGCTCCCTCTACTGGGTTTGGATGAGCGTGGGAGGACCCACGTTAAACACCACTGCAATTCTTACTTTCCTGAGCTGGTTTTCTAGCCCAGGAAAGGTTCATGTATCCTCTAGCTCTTTGCCTAGAGGCTATTAGTCAGGTTACTTGAAGAGCCTTGGGTTCTCAGTTCAATGAAAACCTCCCTCAGGTGTTCGGGAGTAAGAGGATTTCTGGAGGGTGAGGCAGATGCTGGTTGTTAATGAGCCTCAATTTGCATTTCAATGGCCCACCTGTCTGGGGTTGAAACTCCGAGGGAGGGACTGCCACCTCTCCCCAGAGTCCTGGGAAAGAGTAAGATGGCCACCGTCCTGAGTGGCCGCAACTCAGCAAAAGCTCTGAGCAAGCGCCCTCCAAATCCCGAGTGTCCTCACACAGTTCCAGTCCCGTCTGCCCTCCCTCTGCCAGAGCCCAAGGTGAGTGGCTGTGGCTGTTTTAGTGCTCTGTCCCAACCCTTTGCGCTGTGGAGCCAGGTTGGGCTTTAACCCCAAGGGCGCTGCTCATAGCTAAGACTGCTCTTGTCGGTGGGCTCCCAGCTCCCCTCTTGCGCCTCCACAATCCTACCAGGATCGATTCAGTGTCCCTGGTTATATGGTCCTCGCAAGCTGCTTTTCTGTTGCTTTTTCCCGATAATTTGTCTTTATTTTAGTTGTGATTCCAGTTTGGTCCTGGGAGATGGTCTGTGTAAATTCCATTCACTCTGCCGCCATTTTGGAATCCCTTGTGATGTCTGAAATTTTGTTGCCTAGGATTTTCTTCTAGGATTTTTATGGATTCATGAGTCATATTTAAGTCTTTTATCCTTTTTGAATTTATTCTTGTGTATGGTGTATGTTGGTGGTCTAGCTTCATTTTTTTCATGTAGATGTCCAATTTTCCCAACACCATTTATTGAAGAGGCTGTCTTTACTCCACTGTATTATCTTGCCACCTTTGTCAAATATTAATTGAGCATAATGACTTGGGTCACTTTCTGGATTCTCTGTTCTGTTCAATTGATCTATATGCCTGTTCTTGTGCCAGTACCAGGCTGTTTTGATTACTATGCCTTTGTAGTATAACCTGATATCTGATATTGTGATCCCTCCTACTTTGTTCTTCTTTTTCAAGATGCTGTAGCTATTTGGGGTCTTTTTTGGTTCTATACAAACTTTTGGAGTATTTGTTCTAGTTCTGTGAAATATGTCATTGGCATCCATACAATTTCCATTTTCTTTCTTATACTTATGTCTGCTTTTGAAAATGTCCATCATACCATGTATTACTTTTTAATGTAAAAATAAAATAAAAAATATATATTTTATCAGAAATCTAAATATTTGATTACTTCCTTTGCCAAAGGTACTTTAGGTTTTTTTTTTCCCCCACAAGATACTGTCAAGTGATATCAATAAAATGCAAATCATTTGCCATGTAGGATTATTTGCTGGAAAGATAAATAATCTTAGTTCTCATGTTCATATATAAAAACAAACTCTAGTAGCATCAATTCAAGTAGTTTTCAAACTATTTTTTAGTAGAATTGTTTTCAGATGAAATCTAACAGAACTTTAGTATATAAAATAATTTACAGCAAGGTGTAAGTGTCTCAGAGGGTGTAACATTTTTAGTAATTAGAGAGTGCAAATATGTGCTTCTTTGGCTGGGAGATCCCTGAATTATCCCCATGGAATTTTGGGGTTCATCTGGTCCAACATTCTCATTTTAGCAAAAAGGAAATTGAGGCACAGAAAGCTTATAATACCTGTCCAAGACTACTCAACTAGTAACTGGAATCTATACTTTCGAAGTCTAAGATTCTGGCTATTATAACATACTATCTTAATTCTTGACTATGTGCCCATTGGAACATTGCTCCTCCTTTGACAAACAGTGAAGATTTATTTGAACCTGAAGGTACTTACATCTTTCTGTCTCTTCCACAACTGGCTGATTTTGCAGTTGAAAGCACTCCAGCCTACATAAGTCTATCTCTGAATTTACCACACCACAGCCTGAGCAACACATCTAGATTTTCCCCTTATTCTGTCTGCTCTTTCTTGCTCAACCCACAGAGAAAATTCTTGAATAACTTTTGCCTTGGTCTTCTAAGAATGAATTGGGGTGATATCTCTCTCTCTCTCTTTCTTTTATGCACTCAAGTCAACAAGATAATGATGTAAGACAACAAATGACTGAGTGCTCAAATGAGTAGAATATAACCTTCGATGGATTAGAAAAGAAAGATCAATATGGGTGAAAATAAAGAGAAAAATGCTTTTGAAGAAGATAGCACATTTTGGTACCACTGGATAGGCAGCAGGGGGACAATGTGAGTGAAAGAATAGGCAGAAATACAGAGAGACTGACCTGGATTGATAAAATAGTGAAATGTTTATATCCTCTGATTCTTTTTTTTTTTTTTTTATCCTCTGATTCTTGCAAGATTTTTTCCACTAGAGTTAGATGAATTATTTTATAGAATATAGTAAGATAATTTTAGTTACAAATCCTTCAAGATGCCTGCTTTTGATTTAATTGGTGTATGGCCACATCTTTCTTTTTACTTATTAGTCATTAAGTGAGCCTTAGGTGAAACCATGAAGTAGGCAATAGCTCATTGGCAGAAAAGGTCAGCCAAGCTCTTCTCTGCATCAAGAAAAACATGAAAATGTCTTCAGTCCTATCCTGGTCTGTCTAAGAGTTGGTTGCCTTGGTCCTTTTATGAAAGAGTACAATAGCTGCCTACAGCCTGAGGTTGATATAAAGAAGTTGGGCTCTTTCCCTACCTAACTTCTCTCTATATATTTCTTAGGACTTTGTAAGTTGCAAATATAAGAATACCCAACCCAAATTCAACTAAAAGGAATTTATTAACTCACGTAATTGAGTAGTCCACAGGTATATCTAGTTTCTATAAGGGCTTAGGTCAAGTTTCATAAAAATAAAATTAGGATCTTTCTCTATTACTCTGCTTTGCTTCCTTGATGCTGTCTGCATTCCAGGAAACCTCTCCCCTCATGTTTGCAAGAGAGTTCTGTCTTTGAAAACACATTAAGTCAGAGAGGTAATCTTTCTTGGCCCTAACTGGTATTAATGGGGTCAGGTATCCATCTCTAAAATCAGGTAGATGAAATACACTGAATGGCTCACACTGCTATGGTGGTTAACTATCAGTTAACTATGTGTCAATTAGCAAGTTGTTTTTGGATGACATTAACATTTAAATTAGTGAACCTTGAATAAGCAAATCGTCCTCCATATTGTGGGTGAGCCTTATCGAATTAGTTGAAGAACTGAATAGAACAAAAAGACTGGTCTCCCAGAGAAAGAAGGAATCCTCCAGCAGACCACCTTCAGTCTTCACTTGCACCACTGGCTCTCTTTAAGTCTCTCAGCTCTCAGCTCACACTGGAGATTTTGGACTTCCTAACCCCCGTCATCATATAATCTATCATTTTTTCTATCTGTCTGTCATCTATCTATATCTATCCTATTAGTTCTTCTGCTGTAGAGAACCCTGACTAATACAACTGTTGAGTAAGTAAACCTCCAGAGTGGGAGATGAGAGCCAACCCCATCCAAACGCTGATTGGGAAAATTGGGAATATTTTTAGGAATGAGGTAGAGAAGCTTGGCTATTAACAAAACAATAAGTAAATATCCATTAAGACTTAGAAATTTTCTATGACCTTCTGTTCTCTTTGTTTCCTTTTTTAAAAAATATTTTTTCTTTATTGATTTTAGAGAGAGGCAGGGAAAGGGAGAGATAGAAACATCTATGATTGACTGCCTCCTGCATGCCCCCCACTGGGGACTGGGCCCACAACGTGGGTATTTGCCCTGACTGGGAATCGAACCAGCCACCTCTTGGTGCATAGGTTGATGCTCAACCAGTGAGCCACACCAGCTGGGCCTCTTTGCTTTTTTTTATAACTTATCTCTGAGACAAAGTGACTGGGTTTGAATCTCAGTTTGGTCACTTATTTGATATATGACCTTTGGTAAGTTACTTCACTTTTTTGTTCCTCATTTACTGGCTTTCTCCCAGACAGACATGCTGGTAGAGGCCTTTGTTTCTTTAGTAAGCCCTTACCCCATGGGCTCAGCAGACGGCCGCCATGTCTGGGACTCCAGCAACCTGGCTCACACTGCTCGGTCCGCCCTGGTAATTCCTTGAGGCCCTGACCCACCCAACTTCTGGGACCATCCAAGCTGTTTCTAGTGGCTTTACCATAGGATTGGCCTGTCTTGGTTCCTGCTTCAGATTTTCCTAAATTCCCTCAAACAAGCAGCATCTGACCTCAGTGAGCCCCATACCTCTCGCTAAGTGGCCCCAGGCCTGGCACTAGAAGCAGCCAGCCTTGCTTCACAGCGTGGCTTTGCCTAGGCACCTCCAAGCCCAGCACAAGAAGCAGCCATTTGCAGATGGCTTTGTAGCTTATACCTGGTGGTCCCAGGTAGAACATTGCCAGTGTAAAGGCTTAATTAATGCTAGTTCTTTTGCCTTTCAAAAACTGGAATAAATAATATTGTATTATATGGTGTTAATAAAGATATGTGTCACTAGGTAAAATTTTGCAATTCAGAACATTTTTAAAGGATACAGATAATAATAATAATAATAATAATAATAATAATAATAATAATAGATCAAATACCACAGTAGACTGGTAGCTGAGGAATGTAGGGGTAAGAGGCCTTTTTGGTACCCTCCCCTAATTCAAATCATATAGGACAACATCACTGTTGGAGAAGTTTAGGAGCAGTGATCTGTTTGAAAGGGGAGGCCAGGGACTTGTCCTAAAGCTGGCTGCATAGAAAGAACAGTGTTTACTTAATATATACATATTTGGAGCAGTATTTTTAAAGGGGTTGTTCTATTGCCCCATCCCTCTCAGCCATCACTGGTGGCTGCCACTGGTTGTCACCTGTGTCCGTATTCTCAGCCAGCAACATTTCCATTCCTTCTCAAAATCCTATGCAAACAATAGCAAATCTTCTTCATATTCATATGTGCTCTAAATAGCTGCTACACTGTGCGAACTGTTCACTTCAACTTAATAAGTCTTCCCACCCCTAAATCAAAACTAATTAGCTTTGTTTTTCAAATTGCTGACACTGGGGGTCTTCGCTATAACAAACCTGTGTGTGATTAGTGATAGAACGGCTGGTGCTGAGCTTGGGCAAATATTTATAGAGTAATCATATTGGATAGGGTTGAATAACCTCTTGGATTAAATGTGAGCTTCTGCCAGGCGAGGCTGCAAAATTGTGCTAATTTAACGGTACAGTCCATTCTTCTGTCTGCTAATACAACCTCTACAGACACTGCTACGAATATAATCAGGGATATTAGGGGACAGTACGGTTCCTTTATTGGCACCCTTGACAGTAATGTGTCAGAAGAATTCAAACATCACTTTGCAAATATAAATTATGGGGTAGGTAAATGAAACCTTATATAGGGAGATTAAATATATACACACCTAGCACAGTGATGAGCCTAAGGTAAGCAGTCAGTGGGTAAATAGTTGTTACATTATTAGTATATTAGAGACTGGAGGAACAATTTTGCTTTTATTTACTTTCAGGAACAGTAAACAGGTCTTAATTAGGCAAGCCAGTTTTAGTGTTAATGGAGGATTTCTTCTATATCAAACTTTATTGCTGTTAAGCCAAACTTTCACAGAGACACAGCAAGTAAATCTGAAAATATACAGTCAGTTCTTAGTATGTAGTCCTTAACTTGTAGTCTGGAAGGAGACTGAGACCTTGGGAAGGAAGAGATGAAGGCAGTAGTTTCTAAAGGTCATGCAGTTAAGCCGTGGCCAAATGGAGACTAGAAATCCCATTTCCACACACCCTGCCCAGTGCTTTCCCCACCTGGGCATAGAGACCTGTTAAAACAAAATAGTATAATATCGTCATACAAATGACTTTAGGAAACTAGTTCATTTCCTTACACGTCTTCCTTACACATAATGTTATATAATTTTTAATTTAATAAAGATTATATATTTAATATGTATAGGTAAAAAGACCTTGAGTTTTGTCTTTGCATTGATTAATTGCAGTTGTACCATTTTCATACTGTGGAGCTGTCTTTCTTAGACACTCCAACCAACCAGTTAGCTATATTTAGATGTGAGGAGGAGGCAGAGTAATTCTTAAAGAGATCTATGTTTTTCACAACTGACTTGATCGACAGGCCTTAAGTGCTATTTCTTTCAAAGCAAATATGACTCATAGCCCTTAGGAAAAGTGTGTGCACAGGCTAGAAATATTGATCTGTCCACATTCTAGAAATATTAGGACACAATAAAAAGAATTTTAAACTTAATTCTGAATAATGCAATAGCAAAAACACACGAACAGTATACAATCGACAACGGTAATATCTGTGTAATGTTTTATAATGTCAAGGATGTAATTTAAACTCAAGAAACAGAAACTGTCTTTCCAGCCCGAACTCACCCCCTTCAGCTTAACTGTGACACTTCTTAGAATAGTAGGTGCCTAAAGAAACTTATTTAAAGATATAAATAAATACGCATTGTTTAATTGAGTACATGGTACCCACCTGGTAAGTAACTCTAATCATCAGCTCAAAATTTAGACATGAGAGCAACCAGCAGGCAGTTTGGTAAAACTTCTTTTTAGAGTTTGCTAATAATGAAGTGAGTAAATGCCCCCGATTCCTCCACATCAACACTAGCCAGAGGAAACTGGAGGTAGAGGCAGGTTACGACGGGTAGCCTGGCACCCAGAGGTCCCAGCTGACAGATGCTCCACTCCCTGGTGCTTCCTGAACTAATTGACACCACTTTTTCTACTTGCCCCTGGCCAGCCTTCTACTGCTTCTGATTTCTGGTTCCCACAAGAGACAGGTTCCCACAATCAATACTGCTGTGGGTTACAAAACAGTTTTCTTAATCTTGGCTCTGGTGGCTCTCCCAGCCCCTTGGAGGTGCCAGAAGCTGGGTTCTTCCTTCCAGCCAAGTTCAATGACAGGGTTGCAGGCCACACTGCTGTCACCACCTTAAGAGTAGTATTTTCAATTAAACAAAATAAACAAGCAGAACAGAAATAGACTCATAGACACAGAGAACATTTTGACGGTTGACAGAAGGGAGGAAGGTTGGGATAATGGGTGAAAATGATGAAGGGATTAAGAAGTACACGTTGATAGTAACAGAATAGTCATAGGGATGTAAAGTACAGCATATGGTCAATAATATCCTAATAACTAAGTATGGTATTGGATACGAGATATATCGGGGATGATCACTTAAAAGGTTATATAATGTCTAATCGCTGCGGTGTATACCTGAAACTGATATAATATTGTATATTAACTTTAATTGAAAAATAAAAATGATTTTAAAAATGGAACAAAGAGTGAGCCCCAATGTAAACTATGGACTTTAGTTAATAATATGTACTAGTATTGTCCATCAATCGTAATAAACACACCACACCAAGCAAGATGTTAATATTAGGAAAATGTGCAAGAGGATATAAGGGAACTCTGTACATTCTGCTTAATATTTCTATAAACCTAAAACTGCTCTAAAAATAGTCTATGAATGAAAAAACACAATTACTAAAAAAATCAGTTATGCTTTCTACAAGTAGCTCTATTTCCATTTAATAAATGTGTATAATATTTTCTTAGGGCAATGGAGATATGCTTCCATACAATAAATGTCAATAGAGGAGAGGGAAATGGGCTAGAGGCAGAGAGAGCTGGTGAGTGTGGGAAGAAAAAGACTGACATGTCACCAAAGGACATTTTCCATGCCTGCTGACTTCTCCTGTTTCCCAGGACTGTCCCTCTGCAAATCATTGCCACAGTGTCTCACCCACGCCTTTCTCAGTAACTTCCGGGAGTTTGCAATGATGTGCTTGGCTCTTGCCATGAAGATCAGATTATTACTTGAAAAAAATGTTTACTTAACATTCATCTATAGGCTAAGACTTGCCCATACAGCACAATCACCCAGTGCTTAGTTGGAGGAATATAAGGGTTCATATTTAAGAAGGTTTATTTCCATGTTAAATCAATGTGTTTGCTATTATGACACTGTGACTAGTGCAACCAAGTTTCTGCAAGGCTGAGTTCCTGTCCTTGAGCCATCTTTATTACCTGGTTCCTCACCAACTTTGCGCCCCATCCCTGCCTCTAGGTTTTTGACACCTACTACTGAATATCTGAATACCTCCCTTTGTGGATTGCTGCCAGACCTCTCTACAGAGATGGGGTCTCTGCAGACACTATAATAACTGCCTGCTCCACCTCTGCTTAAAGTGACACAGGAGATTCACTCTAACCTTGGTTCATGTGCAGGCTTTTCTCTCCTCTTGGCATCGTCTCCCAATTTTACATTCCCTTTCTAGAGTCACATCCTGTCCTCCTAAGGCTAGATCAATAATCCAGTTGCAATCCGATCTTAGAAGCCCTGGGGTGTCTATGGACTCTTGATTCCGACCTTCTTTAATCTGATTCAACTCCATACCCCAAGTATAAAAGATGCCATATAAGTAATAAAAAAGCATTCACGAAAATAACAATTGTTACTTGTTGAACATTTACAAAGTATTGGGCCCTGTTTTCAAGTATTATTTGAAAAGTCACAACCAGCTTTTAATTTCACAGGGCTGATAGTCTTCTGATAAGCATATGGATGTAGCCTTCCCAATTATGAAAATACTGTAACACTTTCTCATGGGTTAGTACATAGCCACTGCCTCAGTCTTCTGAGTGCCCTCACCTGACTCCCCAGCTACTCAGGCTCTCTTACGACCACCTGCCCTCACCCTTCCCATGATCCAGCAGTTAAAAAGTTGATGTCCAGCACAGTGCTCTGGCCAGTGATGATTCCGATTGGTTGCTGCCATGCCATTCTGACTGTCCAATGTTTTTAATATCAGCCCCTGACTCTCAGTATTATCTTTAATCTACAGAGTAGACAAGTAAGGCTTAGAGAAGTTTACTTGCCAAAGGTTTCATAATCAGTAAGTGATAAAGCAGAGACTGAAGCCCATGTCTGTTGTCTTCTTAGACCATTCTCTTTCCCCTATATCAATAGCTCATAGACACAGAGGTGTTGCCCAAACTTGCCTGATAGTAAGAGTAAGCTTTTATCAAAATTACAGATTCCTGGGCCCCTCCTTTTGGAGATTCTAATCCAAACTTGCCCAGTTTCAGGCTAGAATCTATGTTTTCAAGAAGGTGAGTCCTTCCAGTGTGGGGGGAGGCAGCTTGAAAGGCACCAGAGACATACAGGGAAGAACTGAGTTGTTTGGCATCAGAGCGAGAGCTGGAGAGGCAGCTTTCTCCAGGACAGACATGCTGGTGGAAGCCTTTGTTCCTTTGGTGAGCCCTACCCCCACGGGCCCAGTAGATGGCTGCCATATATGGAACTCCAGCAACCTGACTCACACTGTTTGCCCTGCCTTGGTGATTCCCTGAGGCCCTGCCCCACCCAGCTTCTGGGACCACCCAAGCTGTTTCCAGTGGCTTTACCATAGGATTGGCCTATCTTGGCTCCTGCTTCAGATTTTCCTAAATTCTCTTGAACAAACAGCATTTGACCTCAGGGAGCCCCATACCACTTGGTTCACAGCGTGGCTTTGCCTGGGCACCTCCAACCCCAGCACAAGAAGCAGCCATCTGCAGATAACTTTGTAGGTTATGCCTGGTGGCCCCGGGTAGAACACAGGCAGTGGCTGACCTTGCCCCAGAGCCAGCAGACCCAGTGGCCAGCTTCAGACCACATTGAAACACCACCACCCAACCACCTTCACAAGTGGCACACTCAAGGAGTGGACTCAGTGGGTACCAGAGCCCTGATGAAGTAAGTCTTGCTCTGGGTAGTGGGCCCCTACACAGCTGATCATCCAAGGTAGTCAGAGGCCAGTGGTCATTGGGCACAGCCTGTCCTTGCAGCTGATCAGCCTGAGTAAATCCTTCCCATTGATGTGCCAACAGCAATCAAGACTCAATTACAACAGAAGAGGGTACAGTCTACACAAGGGGTGTACCTTGTGGGCCCAGGTGGGGTGAACAGAGAGGCTGTGCCACTGGACCCTACAGGACACCTACTAAAATAAACCACCCTACAAATCATAGGAGGCATAACAACTCTACCTAATAGAAAGAAACAAATACAGGAAAGCAGCGAAAAAAGGAGACAAAAAAACATGTCCCAAGTGAAAGAACAAAAAAAAACTCCAGGAAAAGAATTAAACAAAATTGAGAGAAGCAATCTAACAGATGCAGAGTTCAAAACATTGCTTATAAGGTTGCTCAATGAACTTAGTGAGAACATCAAGGAAATTAGTGAGGACCTCAAGAACATAAAAAAGGACCAATCAGAAATGAAGGATGCACTAAATGAAATAAAAAATAATTTGCAGGGAATCTATAGTAGAGTAGGCAAAGCCAAGAAGCAAACCATCGATTTGGAATATAAGGACGCAAAACACACCCAATCAGAACAGTAAAAAGAATTTAAAAAATAAGGATAGTATAAGGAGCCTCTGGCACAACTTCAAGCATACCAACATTAGCATTATGGGAGTGTCAGAAGAAGAGAGAGAGCAAGAAATTGAAAACCTATTTGAAAAAATAATGACTGAAAACTTCCCTAACTTGGTGAAGGAAACAGACATACAAGTCCAGGAAACACAAAGAACCCAAACAAGATGAACCCAAAGAGGCCCACACCAAGACACATCATCATCAAAGTGCAAAAGGTTAAAGACAAAGAGAGACTCTTAAAAGCAGCAAGAGAAAAGCCGTTAGTTACCTACAAAGGAGTTCCCATAAGACTGTCAGCTGATTTCTCAAAAGAAACTTTGTAGGCCAGACAGGAGTGGCAAGAAATATTTAAAGTGATGAAAAGCAAGAACCTACAACCAAGATTACTCTATCCTGCAAAGCTATCATTTAGAATCAATGACCATATAAAGAGTTTCCCAGACAAGAAAAAGGTAAAGGAGTTCATCACCTCCAAACCAGTATTTATGAAATGTTGAAGGCTCTTCTTGAAAATGGAGAACAAAAATATGAACAATAAAATGACAATAAATACGTATCTATCAACAATTGAATCTATAAACAAAATGAACAAGCAGTACAGAAACAGACTCATAAATACAGAGAGCTTTTTGATAGTTGTCAGATGGGAGGTGGGTTGGGGGGATGGGTGGAAAAGGTGAAGGGATTAAGAAGTACAAATTTGTTGTTAGACTGACAAACCTCAAAGGGAAGTGGGGAGGGGGGAAGAGATAAACCAAAGAACTTATATGCATATATGCATAACCAATGGACACAGACAGTAGTGTGGGGAAGGCAGGAGGGGGGCGGGAGTAGGGAGGAGGGGGTCAAGGGGAAAAAGGAGAGACATCTATAATACATTAAATGATAAAGATAAATTTAAAAAGAGAAATAAAAGAAGGTAATTCTTATGATTATCCAAGCTTTGGAAACATTACACTAATGCATTTTCTTTTCAAAATCATTGTGATTAGAATTATTGTGATATTGCCATGTCTTAAATGAGTAAGTAAAGGCATTAACACAATTCCTGAATCATAAGGAAGGTTTTATGAACAGAATAGGATATGTGTTTCAGGCGGAGGCTACTTGCTGGTTGTCTTAGGTGAGGTAATACAATTCAGAAATAGAAGCATTCTTTGATATTTCTAGAAATATCATTAGAGACAGCCAATAGTTAGAATGAAGCAAAATCATAGTTTACAAATAGGTCAAATGAAAAGGACATAGAATGAGAGCTTTAAAAAAAATTCCATGAAAACTAGATGGAGGGCACTGAGTTTACTAAGAAAAATGTTAGGTTCTAAAACTTATCAATTTATTCAAATAGCATTCCACAATATGCTTTTTCAGAACATTAACCTGTGAATAAAGAACTTAAAGGAAATTAAATGTATGTTGTTTTCTGTGGTGGTCATTGCTGCTTCCTTCCCTGTGCCTTGCTAGCATTCTGCAGCCGTGTTTTTTCTGAAAATGTTTGACAATATGGTTTGACACATAAAGCCTTTTCAATAGCTTCTCTCTCTGAACATTCTCTCTCCCATTTCTACTGTTAGCACAAGCTAATCATGAAACATAAAAAGGCATCCACAAAAAGGCAAGTATCACATATTAATTGCACACAGCAGGTTTATGATGTAATTCTCTTTCTCAGGAAAGTGCTAAGAAAGAAGCAGAAAGAAAAAGAGCAAAATAGATGAGCAATTGTCTCCAGCTTGGTCATATAATGGGAATTGATCCATTAAATATTTCTGAGGATGACAGAGTCATCTAAGTCAATAGAACGTCCTACATGCTCTTCCTGACATGTAAATCATCGATAAGCAAGAGAAACCTAGAGTGGAGCTGATATTTACTACCACAGGATATGGCCCAAGCTGGGCTGGTTCTCTTCCAAATGCCAAACCCTGCCAAACGTTTAAACACCTGCTTCAGTTATCAGTACACATATTCCCTGAGACAACTGAGAAACAAGTTCTCAGATAAACCAATAAGTAAAATCAAGTGCCAAGTATGCCCTCAGCAGAAGCTGACAAAATAAAACATTTAAATAAATTTAACTGAATGCTTCCAAATCACACACCTGACGATGAAAGAATGCACAGTAGTGGAAGCCACATAGAGAAAAAAAAATATTGAGCCATTTTTCTGTAATTCTAAAAAGCCAAACCATATCTAACCTCATCCTCATCATCTGCAGATAATGTGATTTCCTACCCTAGAGTAAAGAAAGATGAAATAATGAAAACAATACCAATCACAACAAAAATAAACCTTAGAATTACATGGTACAAGGGACTCGAAATAAGGAATGCCATCCCTCCTTATTTATTGAGGTGAAGAATTAAGCTTTTCTTCATTTACTTGGATTTCTTTTTTTCTCCCAGTACTTAACACCTGTATGCAAGTCCCTGACTTAAGAGGCAGGACTTAGCTAATGAGGTGTGTCAACACAATTGGAAGCCCATTTCTAAATGAAAATTGCACTGTGCTGTGAGCACAATCCCTTCAGGTTGAAGAGAGCATTTATAAAGCAGCAGGGGAGGTCGCTGGAGCTTTCTCTGTAAGAAGGGCCTGTAGGGTTACCACAGCTGGGGGGGGGAGACAGGCTGACCTAGAGCAATGGACTAACGTGATAATTCTCCCCCAAATTAGTCATATTTCTCCAGGTTACCTTGGTAGATAGAGGGTAAAGGCAGATATAATCCCTCTCCTAATTGTAAACCAGCACTAGCCTAATTATATTCCCATTTACCCCAGATACTCTAAAATCATAGGCTTTCTGTTTGCTAATTCCCCTTATTCATGGTTTTATGACTCCAGAGGAGGCTTCGGGAAGTAAGAATTAAAAAACAGTGCAGTGAGTTAGCTTCACATAGACATTAACTATGAAAAAGGCATGGAATGGAGCAGAAAAGGAGGTGGGAAGAAAAAAAAAACTTCCATTTAGTTTAGACTGATTTCAATCAAGGCTAAAGAAGTATTTAGAGCCTTGCCACACAAGCCTGGGGACAAGGTCACAGACGTAAGAGCACAAAGCAGTGGAATAACCATCAAGCTTGTATTCCTTATCTATGAAGTTGAACAATTCTGTGATAACCTCTACCCCCTTGGACCTAGAATGTGTTCCATCTTTATCCTAGTTGATATTTAAGATGATATAATTGTGAATATTTTGTGTCAACTTATTTACATTAGCCTTGGGAGGGACCCATGCAGCAAAGCTTATGGGGTGATGTTGAAAACTGTAAATTGTTAGGAGCTGTAAGTAGGATGCAGGGTGAAGGTCACAGTGGTAAACAAATTCATTCATGATTTTTTTACCAAATCGTCACCCCATGTGATTTGTGTGGTTCTAGTCTGTGTTAGGGCTGTAATCAAATTGGAGGATTATATAATGGTATGATGGGAGAAGGTTGTGTGTGTGTGTGTGTGTGTGTGTGTGTGCACGCATGTGAGCACCCACGCATGTATTAGAGAGTTATCAAGCTTCCTAATTCTTGATTGAAAATGAACACTCTTAAAGCAGGCTTAATTCCTTTATTCTTCTGTGGTTTTCTGATGTAAATAATAAAAAAGTGTTACTGTGACGATAATAAAACCTTTGTCTCTTAAGTTTTCCCAAGGCCACAACTGAAAAGGGGATCACAGCACCAATATTGTGGCACCACTATCATGGAAGGCCATGTATTATCTTAGGTTTTAGTTGGTGAAATGTTCGTTGCTGGTTCACCAGGTCAATACTTGTTCAGAAAGAGGCGCAGGAATTGAGGTTGAACAGAGCTAAGTTAGCAAATTCTCTGAAAGAGACTGTTTATGTCCTGGAAATAGGAGCATTTAAAGTAGAGACATATTGCTCCAAGGCAATATGGGTCCAATATTTGATTGTCCACTGCTATAGGTCAAGGAATTTAACGGTCAGCTCCTACGGATGGTGATTAGGCTCACATTTATACCAAAACAAATAATCTGGCCCTTCCAACTTTGTAAGTCAGCTCAGAACAGGGATGATGCTCCCATCAGCTTTGTACCACCCCACAGCCTGGAAGAGTTCCTTGTAAAGATTAAGGGCTCAAGTGGCATTGCTTGAATTGATGACAGAGAGAAAATTTAATAGTTTTCCATGAAAATTCTGCTTTAAAGCAGACAGGTTATTTGTGGTTTGGGTTTTTTGTTTCTTACTGCTTTCCTCTCCAGGTCAGGAAACACTGAGAAATTGAATTTAAATTAGAAGGTTGCTTGGTAAATATGAAATCAGAGAAATGAAAATTGCATGGCCTATATTGTCATCAAGCTATAAAGCCACTGAGTCATTCCTCTCCACTGAAGGGTTGTGTTTGCCAATTTAATCATATATTTGTGATCCCTACTCAAGTTACCCTCTTTCCTTTGAATGCCTTTTTTCCCCTGGAAACATGTTCATTCTTACCCTACCTTTTCCCCCTGGGTTCCACAAGAACCTTATTGCTTATATTTATCATCACCATGTTCCGTATTTTTACTTAATCATTATTTCTCCCTGCCAATATCTGGGGCATTCTCCCAACTAACTTGTTGATTTTTGGCATCTACTTTAGGACCTTCCTTTCCTCACCTACCCTGCTGACCTTTTCAGGAACTTCAGTATGTGATTCAATCTGATACATGACAATCACAGGTAAGGCCGTGGATTAAGTGCTGAGTGAATATAAGCATGGATAAGATATAGTTCTTGATGTCATGATCTAGGATCAAGGTCACCTTGGTGATCCTGTCAGGCTGCTTCAGAGCCACAGAGTGGGATGCTCGCATCTATGGGCTCAGGCACTAGACTGCTTAGATGCATCTCTTGCTCTGACATCTCCTGACTGTGATCTTGAGCATCACATTCCCTCATCTACGGGATAAGAATGTTAACAGCAGCTTCTACTTTGTGGGGTTACAGTGAAAGTTAAATGAGTTAATGTGGTTAAATTTCTTGGAACAATCTCTGACAAGTAAACAAATAAAAACAGTTTGCTTGTTATATCACACCCTGCTTTCTCAACTGTTAAATCCTTCATATTTACTTTAACTACCTGTAGGCACACAGACACCTTACAAATCATTGTCATGTGGGTGGCCTTCTTTGTCACCTCCTTTTCTAATGCCATGGAGACGTGGATGGACAATAACACCTTCTATGTGCATTCACTAAAAACATATTTATTGAGTACCTACTCTGTGCCAGGCTCTTTTAACGTTGAAGATACAAAGCTAAACAAGATATCTGTCCTCATAAAGTTCTTACAGAAGAGAGAGGCTTATACAAATGAAATGATAAACAAGACAATCACAAGAAACTATGGCATAAGAGCTATGAAGAAAACGAAAGGTGTGTTGTGACTGTAAATCACAGTAGAGAGACCACTTATGAACACAAATTCGTGATACATCGTGGGCTGGGAGAGCAACCAGAAAGGCAGCAAAAGGCTCGATGCTTTGAGAAAGAGAATGAAGTCTTGTGGCTGTTGTAAAATGAGGCTGGAGATTGGCAAGATTCTACTATTGGGAGGCTTTGGAGGCTGTGGTTAGAAGTTTGAATTTTACTCTAATCAAAACAGGAATCAAATGAAGGGTTCTAAAGATGATCTGTGTTGAAAGGAGAACATTGGAGGTGGGGTGGGGGGGGGACAAAACTTGGAGTCTCGTCAGGAAGTCACTGCTACTGTCAAGACCATGTAGGTCCAAGAGGTGGCCAATTTAAAGTACGTTTTAGAGAAAAGGCAGAGAGCGCACCTTCCAAGGGAGAGTGCTCTAACACAGAGAAGCTGCTTTCTCATGAGCCAGAAAGTGAGGCAGGTGGCTGAGATTTCCACAGGAGTGAAGGAGCGGGGCACTTGGAACCAATCTGTTTATTTAAATTATAAAGTAAACAAATTAGGAGGAAAAAAATCAGATGCCTAATCTAAATTTACTGACAAATGATTATGCATGATCAAAAATGCCTTTTCCTGACAGAATTATAAGGGAGGTAATGTTTGTCTTTGACATCACAATCCACACTTTAAAAAGTAGTATTAATAATTTTTGAGCTCCTACATAAACTAAGGGTCCCTCTTTCATTTTCTCATTTAATTCAAACAACAAACCCTATCAGCATTTACTGTGATTATGCTCATTTTTACAGATGCCGTGACATTGAATCTCAGTGAAGTAACTTTTCCAAGGTGATAGAACCAGGCAACACAGGTGCCCAACGCAGAGCTTCATCTCTTAAGCACTAAATAGAACCACCACTGTCCAGCCATTGATGGCATCTCTCAGCTCTCTCTGTCTCTGTCTCTCTCTGTCTCTCTCACACACACACCTCTTTTTACAACAAAAATCTTCCCTCAGGAAGAATCTATTACTCTCAGCTCTCCAAACCCTTTAATGACCTACCTAGTTTTGATGAATTACATCTTTTATTTCAACAGTAGAACCACTAATTGTGAAAATCAAGCTTGAGCAAGGCAGTAGAAAAGATACTTCCTGAGACAGAGCTGCCTTACTGGTACCTCTGATTGCACATCAGATCCAGCCCTGTGGATAAATGTGGCCTTAGCCAGGAAAGGATAAATGATAGATGATTTGGAAAAAGTAAATGACAGGAGTGTAAAAATGTTTTAGGGCAAGGGACATTCAAATAAATGCTATTGGATGATTTATTTTCCAAAAGGTGTTATATTCACTGCTGAAACACACCTACATGTCTGCCAGGAATGTGGCTGTAAAAAAAAATCTATGTATATAAAAAATTTACACTGTAGCAAGCTGACCTCAACCTTTTATTTACTAAAGCCACCATTGTAGCGCCAAGAACACATTTCCAACTTCCTCTGAGACTTCAACACCTGGATGTCCCATAGCTACTTCAAGCAGAATGTATTCAAAATTCAGCTCATTGCCTTCTCTCTAAACTTTTAATATTTGAAATCTCAGTTAATGCATCATTTCAGCAGTGGCCAATGCTATAACCTTCCAAGTTTTCATAATTGCCTCTCTTACCCTCACTCAGCTCTCCAATTCAAATCCAGTGCGATAGCAAATCTAGAAATTGCTTCCCTTAATTATATCACACATCTATCCCTCTCTGCCATCTGTAATGTGACTCATGTTATTCAAGTCTTCAACATGTTTCAAGTGCAATATCTTAACCCAGGTTTTCTAAAAATCAGAGTTTAAGGCAAAGCCTAAGTGCTAACATTTGATTGCGGGCCAGAGTGAGAGGAAAGCAAAAGTGAGGCAGAGAAGAAGAAAATGCAAATACAAATACAAGATGATCTGTTACTGAATTAGCACAGCTTCTCGAAGAAATCCAGCCGATCCCTCACTTCCCCAAGGCGGAATGAAGGCACTGCCGGGAAGAATCTATGAGAGAGGGCGGGTAAGCAAATAGTCTGATGGGCCTGTCTCCCAACTCTCATTGGTCAAAGTACAAACCTTGGGTTTTAACTTCCCCACACCTCCCACACCTCCATCTCGGTTACTGGGTCTGTCTGGATAGCCACTAGAGAAGTTGGAGCCTCCAGGTATCAAAGCAATAGCTGCATGGGAACCACTATCTCTGTATCCTTTATTTCTTTAATGAAAATACTCATCTCTGATATCCCTCTTGGAATATAATAGTGTTCGTCTGATGCACTATGTTGTCTGAGGGGTGGAGGCAGTTATAGGGATTCCCACTTTACCCTTCCTATCATAATGAACCTTCCACAGATCAGAGAACCAATCTGAGGGTTCTGCTAGCAGTTAAGCGTATCTGTCCCAATTATACTTTAGGGAAATGGGAAAATGGTCACAGGTTGAATCTATGGATCTACAGGACCCACTATGAAGCCAGAAATACAATGATCACCTCCATGAGCCCTCATTCTAATTAAGGGACTCTAATGAAACATCACATCGGTCACAAATCTAATATCCTTGAAAAAAGTTTTGTATTCCCTTTTCACTGTTTGCTGGCAAATGGGCATATGACCTTTCCTGAAGGTTCAAAGAAGTATTTACTGGATATACCTTTGGTATTGTTTGAAGTCTTTCCTTAAGGGGAGTTATCCCCCCTTTCAATCAATGTGATCTATGTCTGTGAACTGACTTAGATTTGGAAACTGAATGAGGGGCTTCCGTTTTAAATTGAGCAGTACTTTAGTTAGCTGTTTCTACATCGCACTCTTAGGAATACCGCCATCTATTGGCCTTTGCCACAGATTCGTGAAGGTAAACAAACCCTTACTGTCATAATGGATTTGCTACATTTACTTCCTATTGTGTAATTAAATCCGTCTTACCTTTGATGGTTAAGTGCTGTTACCTGGACCCTGGCTTCTGGAATCTCAACATCCTGACAGATAATAGGGAGTTTAATTCCATGGCATATTTGGGGGGGGGGGGAACCTTAATCTCCTACAGTTAGTTATGAGAAAAGCATCCTGAGTGGAAACACGTTAGCAAACGTAGTTTAGTACCATGTATTAGAATGTTTGGGCTGTTCTATTTCAAACCCATGTTTTCTTTTACTTTTTTCATACTTATGTTTCATTATACAAGTACTGAATTCAAATTTTTCTACCTATATCCACAGATATTCTCCTCCACTCCTAAATAAATGTCTTTTAAAAATGTAGTATTTCTAAAAAAAAATTTTTTTATGCAAGTAAGGTCAAATCATTCTCACAAATAGCTGGCATTGAAAATACTTTGTATTCATCCATTGAAACTGTTGGAAAAGTTGTACATTGGAGTTCCCAACAAAGGCACTTTTCATTACTCACACTGTATAAATAAGGCTGTCGATCTCATTATACTATAAATAAGGAAGGCTATAATGGTTTTTCATAGACACAGCTATTAATGCTTTTAGCAGAGACTTCCTAATCTTAATGTAAATATTTAGAGGACCTTCAAACACACACACAGGCACAGAAACACACACACACACACACACACACACACACACACACACACAACAGAGAAAGTAAGAGAAAGGAAGATTCTTCAATCAGTCCTCCAGCAGATCAAAACTCACCATCTCTCCTACACTTCACTTCTGCCTTGGAAAGTCTCCTCAACTCTGTCAAGCATTTAATTTTGTTCTTGGTAACTGTTATTTATGGTCTTATATTATGCTAGTTGCGACAAGAGTAGTGAGACAAAAGACCAAAAGTTGAGTGCAATAGGAATCTCTCCTAATCAAAGAGGTTAAAAACATGTATGTACATGAGTAACTATAAGAAAGAAGTAAGTTACAGTGTGTATCGAGGTGGGAAAGAAATCCCACTGTGGATGGGGGTGAAAGAGGATCAGGAAGAGCTTCCTAGAGGAGCACTATTGGAAAAAGGCTTTTAGCAATGAGCAACATTTTTAGAAAAGACACAGGAACAATAAAAAAATCAAGTTTGACTAAATTTGATTATATTTGTGGAGCAGGAAGTCAAAGTTATGTGGTTGAAACATATCCCAATGCTATTTTTGTAGGTTAAAACTGTATGTTGGGGCCAAACTGTAGAAGATCTCAAACATCAAAATAAGGAATCTACACAGATGCAGAGAACAGACTGATGGTTTCCAGAGGTAGAGGGGTGGGGGACTGGATGAAAGAGGTGAAGGAATTAAGAAGTACAAACTGATAGTTACAAAATATTCATGGGGATGTAAAAGTATAGCATAGAGAATATAGTCAATGATATTGTAGTAACTATGTATGGTGACAGGTGGGTACTGGAAATAACAAGGGGATCACTTTGTAAAATAAATGATTGTCTAACCAGTATGCTGTATGCCTGAAACTAATATAAAATAATATTGAATGTCAACTGCAATTGAATAATAAAACCTAAAAAAGAATAATACAAAAGTAAAATAAGGAGTCTGGGTTTATTTTCTTTAAATATTGGGAGACCTGCCCAGCTGGTGTGGCTCAGTGGATTGAGCATCATCCCATGGACTGAGAGGTCCCAGTTTGATTCCCCGTCAGGGAACATGCCAGTGTTTCAGGCTCAATCCCCAATAGGGGGCGTGCAGGAGGCAGCCTATCCAAGTTTCTCTTTCACATTGATGTTTCTATCTCTCTCTCCCTTCTTCTCTCTAAAAAAATCAATAAAAACATATTTTAAAAATAAATAAATAAATATTGGGAGACCTTTGAGAGGAGGTCACAAATGCATTATAGTCTGAAGAAGATTTACTTGATAATTAAGAGTTCAGGCTGAAAATAGAAAAAGCCATTGGGAAGCTCTTGCAAAACTGGGTACCAACCAAGTCCCCAAAGCTCCACCAGACTTCATGCCATTCAGTAAAGATCTCTGTTCTGCTTCCTACCCCCTGTACGTTTCTATTTATTCAACATCCTTGACTAATTCCTTTGACCTCATCTGGTGTCCCCATCTAGTCATAGGATTCTTGCCTCTCTAAACTTGATAGGCAAAGCCCAGCTCAGCAGGGAGATGGGGTCAGTCAGTCTAAACCTGTAACAACAGCTCTTGGGATGCTTACCCCATTTTACTGTGATAGTTTGCATGTCTCTCTCGTTCCCCTCTGCCCATGCTCTTCTGAAAGGCAGATAATGTTTGTCAATGTGCCTCAGGCATAGAAGAACACCTGGCCCTCCCCAGGTGCTTGATAAATATTAGTTCAGTGAGTAAAAGACTCACCATATCACCCTAAGGGGAAAAAAGCAACAATAACAACAAGAACTTGTTTGTTGTGTAAACACTTTCCCTGATCTCCTATTCCACATTCAAAATAGCATGCAGTCAGTGACCCTATGGCCCAGGTTTTCTGGGAGACCTCCAATCTAAGATAGTTTATACTTATCTAAAATAAATTTAAGAATCCAGTCCTTATGGTACTATTTCATAGAGTCATATTTAATGCGTTTTTAAAATTTTCCTCGGGCTTGTCACGCACAACTCTGGTCACATATAGGTGCTCAATAAACATGTGTTTATTGATTTATTAGATAAGCCTTTGAGAAATATTAATTACCAGTCATTCAGAAGCATTTCACAACATTAATCTAACATGTAGTCATTGGACCCCTACTATGTGTGACACTGCATCCGGTACCAAGGGAGCCTTGAGGATGGTCTGCGGGGTGTGCCAGAATCCCCAAAGAAGTTCCAATTGCATCAACCTATTCATACCACTAGCCAAATAAAACTTGAAAATTGACCTGATGAGGTGATCTAAAAGTCTCTTTAGGCTCATAATTTCCCAAGGATCATTATATAATTTCACATTACAGTTTTCAGCTCTTTAGATCAAAAAGTAATAGACCAAAAACAAACTAAGAATATAAGCAATATTTAGAACACTGTTAGAAGACTCATCTCAGCTAACTGACTGAACCAGAAAGTCTAATTAGTGCTACAATCACTTCATACTGGAAAGCATTCACTGTACATTAGAACAATCTAATGTTAATCAACATTGTACATTAAACCTAGATCATGTTCATTAGCAAGGAAATCATTTTTAATAGAAAGAATTCAGTTATAATGTTTTGTAATGGGCCATTTATTAGTATACAAGAGGGTCAGAAGAACTAATTAGAGACTATTTGAGCAAGTGTAAGTAATACAGTTTTCCCAGGTTGCCAATTGGGATTCCAAATCCCAGAACAGAATACTTAGATGCAGATATAGCATCAGATTTCACATGCCTGTGGGATTACTTGAGTGCCCCAAAGCTTAATTTAAATGCCAGGTTGTGAAAATTTGCTTCAGTAAAGCAAGTTTAAGTCACATTCGTCCTTTTGATTTTCATGAGATCTGAACAGCTAAAAGCCTACTTATTTTTTAAAAATTAGCTCTATGGCATTCTTTTTTCATTTTATGTACTTCAGTGTAAACATTAAAAAGAAAAATATTTTCTCTTTCTCACAGGGTCCAGCATTCATAGCAGTAATTATCTGCATTGCTTAATTCCTGCTATCTTTCTGTCTGCATGTAAGACACTTTACCAAGATTTCCTCAATATGAGACCTTCCTAACAGTTTCTTTTTTCAGCAGTTGTGAGGAAAGCTGTCTGAGGAGAGGGAGTAATTTTGGAATTTGATAGCAAGGCCCCTGAGGATATGAAAACTCACTCAAAATGCACTGTACAACTGCCTTAGGCAAGTGAGGTATACCCGAGCTATGAACATCTGGCTTGCAACTATTATTTACATAATGAACTCATTCTTTTCTACCCTCAGTATTTACCTCGGAACCCTGTGCTCTGTCCCTAGGGGGTGCTCCAGAATTCAGTTAGCCATCCTGAGCCCGTCCAGGCCAGCTGGTCGCCCACGTGGCCTTCGTTTCTTTGCTTCGCTCTTCCAGATCAGGCACATGCTCTGCTCCTCCTGTTTATCTTTTATGACTTGTGCTTCCATTGTTTCCATCTAAGGCAGTGGTTCTCAACCTTCCTAATGCCGCGACCCTTTAATACAGTTCCTCATGTTGTGGTGACCCCCAACCATAAAATTATTTTTGTTGCTACTTCCTAACTGTAATTTTGGTACTGTTATGTCTTAGGCGACCCCTGTGAAAGGGTCGTTCGACCCCCAAAGGGGTCGTGATCCACAGGTTGAGAACTGAGGGCTTTTTTTCTGAATGTATACATTTATTCTTTGTAAACATAATTCTTTGCCAATCACCTCTTTACCTTCTCTTTAATTGTGAACTGAAATTACAACCCATATGAAACAAAAATATATAATAGTCAGGTTATGATAAACTTATACAAAAGGAATGTGTTTAAGTAAATGTAAAAAAAAAAATGAACTAGACCCCAAATTTCCCCCAGATTAATCCATAAAAACAATGGAATCTACAAACGCAGTAGAACAGCGTGAAGATCTCATTCTCAAGGTGAGATAGGACAGCAAAGGAACAAGACTCTCCAAGGCAATCTTTCATAAGAACACGGAAGAGTGGGACATTAGTCCTATCTGACACCAACATTTTTGTTCAAGCAATAATAGGGCAATGTGGCATTTACATGGGGTTAGATAAACAGAATCATGGAACAGATAGAGTCCTAAAATAATCTCACACTAATAATATAGAACAAGAATTAGAAATTAGTGGGACAGGAGGGGGGAGATAATGGTTATTCAATCAGTGGGTCCGGGAGAATTGGTTATCTATAAGGTAATTCATTAAATTTGATGCTTAACCCATATCATATCAAAAATTCAGTTACTAGCCATAGACTTAAGACAAGTATGAAGGGTAAAACTATAAAAATTATAGAATAAAATATAGAATAGTTTGGCAACCTCAGAGAACAGAGAAGTTCTTTAGAAATAATAAAACCTGCCCTGGCCATTTTGGCTCAGCGGTTAGAGCGTCGGCCCGCAGACCAAAGGGTCCCGGGTTCGGTTCCCGCTAAGGGCACGTACCTCTGTTGCAGTTCCTCCCCGGCCCTGGTTGGGGTTGTGTGGGTGGCAGC
The DNA here is from genome assembly GCA_030848825.1 of Tadarida brasiliensis. Taxonomy (NCBI): domain Eukaryota; kingdom Metazoa; phylum Chordata; class Mammalia; order Chiroptera; family Molossidae; genus Tadarida; species Tadarida brasiliensis. The sequence continues at coordinate 31,444,279 of CM061263.1, read as the reverse complement.
CAGTCAATGTGTCTCTCTCACATCGATGTTTCTCTCTCTCTCTTCCTCCTTTTCTCCCTCCTGCTCTATCTGAAGATAAATGCAAAAGTGTCTTCAGGTGAGGATTGAAAAAATAAAAATAAAATAAACCTGCACACCATAAAGTAAAAGACAGGTAAATCACTACATTGAAGCTAAAATCTTGTATTCATCAAAACACATAAGGAGTTAAAAATACAAATCACAGAGTGGGAGGTTTTGTTATACATATTTTTATATGTAGAATTAATAAGAAACAGACAACACAATAGAAAAAGGAGCAAAAATGTGAATGGGCATTTCATAACAAAAGCAACACAAACAGCCCTAAGCATGTGAAAATATGTCTATCTTCACTGGTGATCAGAAAAAATGTAAATTATAACCACAGTGAGAAATTAATTGATTTTTGAAAATTAAAATGATGATAAGAAAGCAAACTTCAATCAAAAGCAAGGTGAGAGTCCCTAACACACTGCTGGTAATGATTTTACTTGTTACAGCCACTGGGAAAAAAGTTTGTCCTGACAATGCAGAGGGAAATTAAACATAAACACATCCGATGGTTCAGCAGTTCCATTCCTAACACGAATGCTATAGTCCAAATATTTCTATCCCCCAAAATTTATATGTTGAAACCTAACCCCCCGATATTAGGAAACAGGGACTTTGAGAGGTGATTAGATCATGAGAGTTGAGCCGTAAGGGATTAGTACCTTTTATTTAAAAGCAGAATCTTTTTTTGTTAATCTTTATTTAAATATAGAATCTAAAAAAAAAAAAAAAACTAAACAAATGAACAAATAAAACAAAACAAACACTCATAGATACAGAGAACAAACAAATGGTTGCCAGAGGGAGGGGAGGGGGGTGAAAAAGGCAAAGGGGAATAAGAGGTACAAACTTCTACTTATGAAATAAATAAGCCCTGGGGATGGAATGTACAGCACTGGAAATATAGTCAATATTGTAATAACTATGTATGATGACAGATGGTTACTAGACGTTATGGTGATCACATCATAAGGTATATAAATATCAAATCACTATGTTGTACACTAGAAAGTTATATAATATTGTATGTGAACTGTACTTTAATAAAAAATGTTTTTAAAAGTGAAAAAAAGCAGCCTAAAAAAGCTCCCTTGCCCCTTCTGCCACCTGAGGACACCGAGAAAAGGTGGCCATGTAGAAGGTGGGTCTTTATCAGACACCAAATCTGCTGATGCCTTGACCTTGGACTTCCCAGCCTCCCAAACTATGAGAAATAAATGTGTGTTTATAAGCCACACAGTTTATATTTTTGCCCAAACAGACTAACACAGAAAATACCATAGACAGACTCTAATCTATGAGGAAAAGAGACTTGTATACGAATATTTTTAATAGCCCCAAACAGAAAATGATCTAAATGTCCATCAACAGGACAATGGGTAAACCATGGTGCATTCACACAATAAATAAGACCTAAGAGTGAAGGCTAATGAATTCCTGTCATATGCATCAGACAAGGCCATTGGCCCAAGAACCATGACCCCTGCCCTGGAGTACCGTCCATGTCCTCGAGATTGAGACTGGATTACTGGTAGAACATCCATATTCCAGCATGTGGGAAAGGAGAAGATGCCAAGTCAATCAACTTCCTCTCAGGAAGTGACTGGGAAGTCACACATATCACTTCTAATTATACTACCTTGGCAAAAATTTAGTCACATGAGCATACAACTGCTGCAAGGAAGACTGAAAATCGTAATTCTTTAGCTAGGCAGCCATGTCTCTTTGAAACCCAAGTGAAAAGTTCTATTCCTATAGAAAACAAAAGAAGTAATATGATATTGCAGATAGAGATGTAGTCCCTTATAACATCGACTCAACTTTATTCCTTTTACAATCTCTCTCTGAAGATAACCTCTATCCCAAATTTGCTATTTATCATTCCCATTCATATGTGCATATCCATGACAATTATTAATGTTTTATATTTGTAACCTTTATATGCATGGTATTGTACTGCATGTATCATTTTGCACATTTTTTTTCCCATTCATCCTTATGTTTTTTACTTTTTCCCTGTAAATACATGTAGCTCTAGTTCACTCACTGTGCCTGCTTTAGAGTATTTACATGTGAATGGAATATAGGCTATTTATTAAATCCCCTGTTAATGAATATAGTTTGCTTTCAATTTTTCTCCAAAGTCCAGAACCCAGAAAAAAGATGTTAGTGACAGTCCATGATGAAAATAACGGTGCCCTGAGCTGTGTACTATGTCTGCAGTACAAAAATTTAGAAGATGGAGCAGATTGGGTAGAAGAAAAACTTGTTTTAAATCTTCTTCATTGGCACATCATCCTCTTGTTCATAAATTTTAGTTTTCCCCAATGTTTTGTCTTTTTCTTCTTCTGTGATCACTCCCTGTGTAATATTATCTGTTCCAACTAATCAAAGTACATAGTCAGCCACTATAGGAATTAAGTTTTTCAGTTGTCCTTCATGGCTCAGACCTCCTCTTTGTCACTCCTTCCTACCTTCTTCTGCCCTTTTCTGTAGCACCTCTCCACCCCTCACCCCAATTTACTAGTGCCGTTCAGCTCTCTCTATCCCCTATCTCCATTTAATTCTTCACCTTATTTTTTGAGAGTGAGCACATCTAAAAACTAAAATAATAAAATTTGAAAAACTATGTATGGGGATTTGATTACTAGGTTCTTGACAAGACTTCTGTCCCTCCCGCCCATGTGTGTTTGTTGTTATTTGTGGCAGGCAGGTTTTCTGGGGGGAGTGGGGAGTGGTCATGTTTCCAGCTACAAATATGTGGATATCAGTAGGTGATCTCCTCCTTTGTGTGTGTATGTTTGAAAACTTCCCTTGTGTGTCTCCTCTAGGCATGAATTAGCACTGATTGATTTAAATACTTTTGTGTGTTTCAGCCACTTTTCACGCTTTGAATCTTGGGCTTGAATATAGTTGACAGAGGAAGCACAATTAATTAATGCTACTTTATTTGCATACCTGGAGTAGGGTTTCTTGGATATTAATGCAGATTTATGTAAAAATCACCAAATTAATACTGCTATGGCACTACTGGAATGGAACGAGAGCCTAGTTCTAGAAGGAAACAAGTCACATCTGCCTTTAGAAACTATTTTTCTTCAACCAGCGTTGATTTTGATGTGTCTCATAAGGACTTATTTTTAAAAATTAGAAAACTTCTTGAAATAAAATATGCAAAAAAGAAAAAAAAGAAAGAACTCATGGACATGGACACAGTGTGGTGATTGTGGGGGAAGAAAGGGAGGTGGAAGAAGGCATGGAGGGGAGAAATGGCAATGAGAAAGAGAAAATAATAAAATATATGCAATTTAAAGGCTAAGGCAACCAAAAAACTTTTGGAAAAACAAATTAGAGAGTAGAAAAAGTTGGATTCTTTTCACCAAATCATAATTTAGCTTGAAACAACCTAGAAATTTCGTTACCACTAGTTTTACAACTAATCTACTCAAGGCTACAATCCATGCAGCAGTTCATCTTCTCCTGAGATTCTTATAGGACCTTGATCAAGCTGGCTTCCTGCAGGCTGAGCTACAACTAGCAAGAAATCCATGCCATGGTGTGAGGCTGGAATCCTCTTGCTTGACCCCCATACCACACCTACCCCCAAAACCCAAAGATTCCATTGCTTTTATTAATCAGACAACAAAGTAGGATATACAGTAATACAAAACAAATATGAAAGTTTTGAGGACCTAAAAAATTAGCCTGGAGAATCATGGAAGCTTGGAATGCTGGATCAAGTCAAACAGCATAATGCTTCTTTCACTTTTCACTCAACATTCCTTCTTACCCCCAACACACATAAACACACACACACACACACACACACACACACACACACACACACACACTTTGCTTGCTCTCAGAACTTAATTAATTGTATTGACCAATTAATTGTAAATGAGAGGGGAAAGAAAGTCTTCCAGAATGTATGAAATAACTTTTTATGAAACATTTACATTCTATGGACACAAACAAGCAAGATTGAGGTGCCCCAAATAATATTCGAGGATAGAAAGATAAATTGGAAAAAAGTATAAAGGGCTTTATAAGTCAAGAGGGAGATATTAAGGAGATAAAACTGATCACTAAATAGATAATAATATTAGCAGTAGCAATAGTATCTTGAATTTATATGAAACTTTCTATTTAATGTCAGGTGTAATGATTTATTAATAATTAAATATAAAGTGTACCTTGATTTCCTATCTCTATAAAATGCATGTTAAATTCATCCCAGATGTTCATCTACATTTTTCCAACACACCCTCACTGATTTGTGTAGTAGAATAGTCTTCTTAGCGTTAAGGGGCAGGAGAAAGAAATCAAAATTTTATTGAGTGTCTACCATCTTCCAAGGCATATTACATTCCTTATTTCATTTAATCCCCATAACAATCATATAAGTATTATATTATTAATCCCAACTTATGAAGAGAAATCATAGATTTATAAAAGCAAATAACTTGTTTAATATTTTACAGGTAAAAGGTGGGAGAATTAGTATTTGAATAGAACACCATCTGGCTTCAAACCCCAGCAAACCTTCTTTCCCCTGTATTAAATTCCTCCCCAATGAATGTAGCATGTAACTGTGAAAAGTTAGAGTGGGGAAAATTTCCTGTATGCCCATAATCTAATTTTCAGGATTATCTTAATGGAGAAAACGGACATCAAGCCTCATAGCAAAGCTTGCTAGTAGAGAAAACATTTGGGGAAATTTCTTGTAATAGCAATCCCTTTAGTTAGTTAGACAACATGGCTTTGCCTCCTACTACTAGGTCACGCACAGCCTAACCATTCAGTAAAATGCTGCTGATTGCAAGTGACTACCCAATCCAAACAAACATTTTAGGTCTATTTAATAGATCAATACAGTAATTCGCTCCTGGGCCCCTGAAATCATTTGTTTGGACCTGATGTCTATGTAGTCAGATTGAGATGTATACATTAGCATGTGCAGGGAATTAACACAAATAACTTGCATTGAAAGATGTTACACCAATTTAGATTGTGTGAAAAAGGTAGTATTTAACTCATTTCCAAGTGACTGGGATTAAACATGTCATTGTAAAGACAATGATTTCAAGGAGCATCACGAAGGAAAATAAACCAAAAGGTCAAAGGATACACTCTGTCGTGTGTAGAGGTTTCAGTTAGGAAAATCTGATGTACACAGATTATAAATTTATTGATGGAGGGGGAAAAAAAGTAAAGAAACCTTGATACAAATTGAAGGGTTTATTTTTTTCTTCTTTTGCTTTAATCACTTCTATTTGACAGTGAAAGACTCTCCCAAGGGAAGTATTAGAGGACCTGTTGCTTGATTCACTTAAACTCAGTGGACAAAATACCAGAGGTAATAATTTTGCCTTAACTCTCCAGAGTAACAGGGTGTATGTGGAACTAATAATTTTCCACCTCTAATTTTGATGACACGAACACCACAGTTATGTGCTTATTTGATCTAGGGTTGGATTGGATTCTAGCAGCAACATTTCATACCAGCTGAAGTCTGTTAATTACGTGTGTTGGGAAATCAGCCAAAAGACCATTGCAATAGTCTGAGGGGAATAAAATAAAAAGTTTTAACATGGATCCTTCCATCAGGAACAGAGAAATGGCTATAGGAAGAAAATTTCATTACAACTGAGGTGTGACTCATTTGTCGGGTATGGAGTAAAAGAGGAGTAGTTTCCATAATAGAAACGAAAGAGAAACTTTTGCAGAGAGTTAAAGCAAGTCCTTTGCTGACCAATGAGGGACCTTGAATGTGCCCATCAATGTAATGCTGATAACAGTGAAGTCATATAAACATTCATTCATGTATTTAATCATTCGACAAACAGTTGTTCTATAACCGAGTACTTTGCCAGATGCTGTCAATGTGAAGAGGAATAAGACTCCACTCATGTCTGCAGGGTGAAAAGAGAAGTAAACAGACATAATGTAATTCCTCGAAGCACGGTGTTATAGAAGCATGGACAGAGAATACATTACCTGCCATGGACTAAAGCACGAAGACATCTTCCTAGAGGACAGGACATGTGAAATAAATCTTGAAATATGAATAAAACTTAGTCAACTAGAGATGATAGTATTCATAAAATAGGAGACAGCACAGACCAAAGGAAAGAAACTAAGGCCAGAGTTGTGTTGGGAACTACAATTAGTTTAGTGCTAAAGCAGAGAGTGCTTGCTGAAGGATGCAAAACAGTCAGAGGCCAGATGATGAATAAATGGGAGCAATGGAAGTCTTCTCAAGGAGCAAGGGCTCCATTTGGGAGAGTGGCATGGTAAATAGAGGACTATGGCAGATGAATACAGAAGTGATTGGAATGTCACAAAAGTGGAGACAGGGTGTCGGTAGGAAATCTCTTACAATAACTATGGCAAGGGATAATGAGGGCCCGAATAAGGAACACTAAGGGTAGAAAAGAGAAGAAAATCTGAAAAATATCTGAAGATAAAAATGAGTACAGCCTGACCAATGATTTGATGCAGGATAGTGAACAAGAAGAAATAGCTGAAGCACGAAAGTTTAAATGAGAAAGAGTTAAGGGGATAATGAAAGGTGACAACACTGAGCCATGAGTCCAGGAAATAAACTAAAAGAAACCATGTTGAAGTCATGTAGAGAAAGAGACTATCTGAGTAATCCTGGTAAATCATACCATTTCCTGAACGAATGTCCTCATTTTTACTGGGAGTACATGGTTTGAGGCCATCTAATAACATATCCAGGTCTATTATATTTGTTTTCTGCATTTTTTGTTTGTTTCCCTGTGTGTGTGTGTGTGTGTGTGTGTGTGTGTGTGTGTATATTACATATAAAAGTACCTAGGCACATTTTGGTTGATTGAATTTGAATCTAAGTTTGCTTGTATTTACTGTGCCATGCCTTCTTTAAGTCAGATGCCAACCTGGTTTTATAATGCTCTTTTGGGCCCATCATTTCCTTCTCCCTATTTTTCTATCAGTGTCTCCAACAGACTGAGCACCACGGAAAGTTTCTATCCAATCTGATCTTCCTGCAGCACAATACTGATATGAATCAGCATTTTCACTACATGAATCTCAATTTTCAGCTCAAGATATGGTATATAAGGCATTATATTTCTTGCCATTTAGAATCTCCAACTCATTCAGAGTTGACCTAACCTGTAAGAATGGGTTAGAAAATGATAAAAATCAAAACATAATGTTGGTAGCTATTTGGACAGATGGAACATCAACATGGCCTTTCTACTCTGATTTTTACTAATCTGCCATGACATATACATTTTTTATTCATTTAATAAGTATTCATTGGACACTATTTTGAGGCCCTTAAATGTTTCTATGGGAAGAAAAAACAGCCAAAAAATTCCTGCTATTATAGAATTTAATTCAACTTTAGGGAAACATTCAATTAAATGTGTGTATGGAAGGGGGGATGTATGTGTAGAAAAATAGATAGAGATAGATGATAGATAGATAGATAGATAGATAGATAGATAGATAGATAGATAGATAGATAGATAGATAGATAGATGGAGGGAGAGAGGGAAGGAAGGAAGGAAGGAAGGAAGGAAGGAAGGAAGGAAGGAAGGAAGGAAGGAAGGAAGGAAGGAAGGGAGGGAGGGAGGGAGGGAGGAAGGAAGGAAGGAAGGAAGGAAGGAAGGAAAATGAACTTGGTCAGAGTTAGGGATATTGGACTGAGAAGTTTCCTGGGATGTGGGACTTAACAGTGTTAAAACCAGGAAAGTCTCATGAAAACCAAAACAAGTTGGTCACTCTAGAGTGTGAAGCAGGAACACAGTAAAGAATTTTAAAGAGGAAGCTCAGTGTTAGCCTAATTGAGAAGATGGTATCTGAGTAAAGTCTTCAAGGAGGTGAAGAAGTTGGACATGAGAATATCTGGGGAAAAGCATTCTAGACAGAGGAAAGAGCTTAGAAAATGGCTCTATAACAGGAATGTTTGGTGTATATGGACAAAGTGAAACAGACTATGCCTACAAGGCAGCAAAATTGAAAGAGCAAGGTTTGAGTCAGAAGAGCAGTATTTAAATCCAGGATCTTCTACTTCTTAATACTCTGATGCTAGATTTCCCAAACTCTAGAGGAATGATTACACATTATTAGAACTATAAAAACAGTAGGTTTAAATAGTGAATGGATAAAATTATATTTGTGCTGAATCAACAAACCAAAAGAACTTGGACCCCAAACCCATTGTAGCTGTTCTTTAATATCCTTTGAGTGACTTAGACTTTGCCAATATAAATAAACCCAACATGAAACAAATCAATATAATTTTTCTTCTGCATATTTCTGGCTTTTGCCTTAACAATAAAATATGGGTGTGGGAATAATAAAACTTTCAATAAATATTTGGTATGACCATAGTAAGCCAACCTTTATCTGTACCAAGACTAAGTAAACATTACACACACACACACACACACACACACACTCACCAGAAACTTCCATTTTCTTATTATTTCACTTCTTTTTGACAGCTTATCTGGATAATTCAGTGAAAAGAATCTAGCTGAGAAGGATTTTATATGAATTAGTTAGAACTATTGTTTCAGCAAACCATGCACTTAAATTTCATATTCATTTTACATGTTGTGAAAAGTTTTTACCTGTTCAGCTAGAGAGAATACTTCAAATAAAACCAGATTTACAGAGCTCCAAATCTTTCCTCCCTGGTCATTTTCTATTCAAGGATATATTTTGGCCTAATGTGTACCAAATCACAACAGAAGTCCCTTTCTTTTATTTTTTTACCACATCCTAAGCAATTCCTCCAAGGACTTCCTCAGAGTTATCTGCAGATGGGAAAGGCAATTCACAATGCAATAAAATTTATAGCTCATAAAATTATGAATAAGCCAAACGTTAAAAAAGAAAAGTTAAACTAGGTTTAAAGTGATTTTTATAATATCAACCACAGGAATTGACACAGAAAATGAATTGCAAATGTAAGGGAATGCAACAACTAAATGCTCTGTGCTCTCTGGGTGTTAAATGGAGACTGTCAGCACAGCACAAAAATATTCAGGAAATCGTCATTGATTTCTCTCAGTAGAGGTGGCTGAAGTAAGGCTCAAAGTAGATTTTTAAAGCAGATTAACTGGGTATGATTATAAAAACACAAGCCAAAATAAAAGTAGGTGTTTGGTAATTAGATGAGGCAGTGAAGTGAGTCAACCTGTTATCATTGTAATTAGCTAGTTATTAATATTAATAATAGGAAGAGAGCAAAAGGGATGCCAGACATTATAAACATGGTCATTTGGGCAGCTTCACCAGGAAGCTACAGCTTCACACTCCCCAAGGAACCACCAGTCCATTTCCTGCAGATCACTGGGGAAAAGGATCAAACCAAGGGGGAGATGAGTACATGGACAATGAAGCTGGGGTGATTCAGAGAAGGTATTTGTCTGTCAGTCTACCCTGGGGGACAATGGATAGGCTAGGGGGTGAATCCCAATGCAAGCTTGCAAAATCTTGGAGAGTTAAAATCCCCAAACCAAGAGCTCCCTCTTTCTTACTTGCCCTTGCTCATTTGCTCTCTCTTGCACCATGGCCCATGTATTTGCGTGTTCTCTCTTCATAGCCATGTGGCCTTCAGCAGCCACATGGCCCATGGCTGTGTGGACCCCACATGCAATGGACTGCAGCTGGGAACACAAGCTAAGCTTGCCAGATGCTGGACTATTCTTTAATATGGAATAGCAATTCTGGGCATCATCTTTAATTCTGGCCCTGATGAAGAAACGCTTGGACTTTTTCCATGGCAGGATGGATGGAGATGGGAACTTAGAGGGGATACTCTTAATTTTACATCTTTAATAAAGCTTTCCATGAAACCCCATCCTCCCATGGGGGCCTCAGGGAATTCATTTCCTCATGGCATTCCAAGAGCTCCATTTCCACCAATAACAAACCGAAATCTTTAGTGTGATTATTTTGTTAAAAAGAATAAAAAGTCTAGCAAATAAAAGTTAATCCAAACTTGACTTTCTCTCATTAGTAGTTCTTTATAAAAAGAAATAATAACATACTTAGCAATATTAGAATAACCTCAATTTTCCACTTCACTTACCTAATGATCGTGGATACCCCTTAGTGACAACTTCAGAATCTGGAAGTGAGTCAACCTGCTATCTCATTGATGAAAACAGATATTATAAATATGCAATCCAGAATTGTTGAGTCCCCCACAGATTTATATCCATGGTGATCTTTTCTTACTATACACACTTTTCCTGGATGACCTCATCTATTCCATTGGCTCTAGTGATTATACATTGATGATTCCCAAATCAACATCAGTATGGCTCATATTCTTGTGCCCCAGACCCATATTTCTAAGAATATTAGAATGTTTCCTGGTAACTTTAACCATATGCCTAAACTCAAGCTAAATATCTAACTCCATCTTAGTTAAACGCCGTTCACCCAAATGTGTGTGGGGACCAGGGGAAGGGGGCATGAAGTCATCTTTTATACATCTCCCTATGGCCAGTTTCCCTGCCCAAATCCAACCAATTAGCATATTTAGGCATTAATACCTATGACATGTCTACTGAGTTTATCTTTTTCTGTCCATTTCCAATATCACTTTCTCTCAGGTCTGTTTCCAACCTTCTGCCTCTTTGCTCTACCTTACTGAAAGCTGACCTCTGAAAATGCTGTTTCCAAAACTCCCTTACAAATTGGCTTTTACTTAAATTTGATCAATGAGGAAATGAGGGGAGGGGAGAACGTGTGGAAAATTGGAGGCCTAGAGAAGAGGGAGGGTCAAGTTATTCCCAGTCACACAGGGATCCAAAAACTCTGTGTTTATCGGGCTGCAATGTTTTGTTCATACTGTTTATCTGACTAGAATTCACTTTTTTACCTTTTGCAAAAGGCACATTCCCACTTTCTTCAGGCCCAGCTCAAGTATCATCTGAATGTTCCCTCAGCTCAAGGGAATTAATCCCTCCCTCTTGTAGAGGCATCAAGTAGCATGCTCTGTGACTTTGACACATCTTCAGTATAGCACTCAATGCACCTGTGATATTGGTCCCTCATCAAAGATATCAGTATCTTGTTTATTATTAAATCACAAAGGTACATTTTATTTCTTATCTAACTCAACACTTGACTATTCAGTTCTTGCTATAACTCCTGGGAAATCCCACCCCTGCTGCCACTCCCATTTTCTTCCCGCATTTTCATATAAGCAATACTTTTTTTGTCTTAAATATTAAAATCCTCCCAGATGCCTTCTTTTGCCTTTGTGTTGCTCTCCCCACACTCCTTGAAGGGATTCAACCACACTTACGGTTTCACCCAGCATCAGTAAACAGATGAGTCAATCTATAACTCTCGTCCAGGTTAGTCTCCTCAACTTCAGATATGAATATTCTGGACATCTCTTTCTGTATGTCCCATGGGCTTCTCAAAAACAATATATCAAAACTTAGTTCGTCATCTCCTTCACCCCCATCTTGTCTCCCACTACAAACCCCTTCCACTAACCTGTGTCACAGGGAACAGCACTGTGAAATTTCTCCAACCAGAAACCTGGACGGCACCAAGATTGATCTCTCCTTCCCCATCACAGATATTTAGATCAGTCAGAAGTTTTGTAAATTCTTCCTTTTTAATGAATCACTAATTTGTACTTTGTTTTCTATCCCCATTAAAACACCCTTAAATAGACTCTCATCACTTACCATCCAGATTACTTCTAAACTAGCCAGTTTCTATGGCCTCCTGTCCATTTTCCCCATTACTTCTAGAAAAGTGCTTCTCATTGCTCTTAGAATATAGTTCTCACTCCGTCAATTCACAGTGGAACACTTCTGATGACTTTATATTGAGTTCAGAATAAAATCTAAACTCTTTATCCTAACACAAGACTCTCCACAGTTTGCCCCATCTAACTCCTCTCACCACTCCTCTTTGCATTGTACTCCAGTACTAACAAAATACCTGCAGCTCTTGGCTCTCTTTTTGGTTTCACACATCATTGCCTGCGGCCCACTTCTCCCTCTTCCCAGAATGCACCTCCCTTCCTTCTTGGCCTGGAAAACCCTTTACTCCTCATCCAGATTTCACCCAGGCATTACCTCCTCCAGAAAGTCTTTTCTGTACAATCTCATTAAGGTGCACTCCATCTGTTATCCCCTAGTGCCCTGGTGTACTTCTATGAGAACAACTGTCAGTTTTCTAATCATAGTTTTATTTCAGTCTCTACACTTAAACTATGAATTCCTTGAAATCCAAATCTGTGTATTTTTTCTCTCAGTTGTTTTAGTTATTATAGTTTTCTACCACAAATATTTTCAAGAAGTAAATATTTCTTGAATGAAAGAATTAATCTTATCATAGTTATATGTATATGTATGGAATATCTAAAAGACAGAATATACTTATTGGAGGAAATTGAAAGTTAAAGATCAGATCTTATTCACCACTGAATCCCTAGCATGAAGCAGAGCGCCTGACATACAAAAGGTGTTCAATAAATGTTGGATTTTTATTGGTCCTAAGTGGTCTAGATTGAGTTAGTTTGGTGCCTGAGTTCATTGGAAAATCATGCCAGCCCACTGTTCTCTTGTCCTATGCCAAACCTTAGAGTAAGTTAGTCTGTCATTTAAGGACTTATATTGGGCAGAGCACTATGAAAAGCTTAAAAAGTCTGGTCTTTGTTCTCTTGGAATTTTACTATCTAAATATATATATATATAGATGCATATATAAGTTTAATATCAGAGTCCATCATATGGATGATACAGACACTGTCTCACTAGGGCTATAAAATAGTTCACCACTTTCCCTGCCTGCCACGGATTCAGAGATAACATTATTCCCATTTGATTATGCTGTTATACAATACAAAAACTTTTCTAAAACCCAAGTCAAGAGCTAGGAAATGAGTCAGAAAAAGACATCTCACCCTAAGATAACTCACTCTAATTTCCTCATTAGTGAAAACGACATCATCATAAAGAATATCTGCCAACAATCTGATATAAAAATGTACATGCATCATGAAAAATAATTGCTGTTCAATTATTACTGAATTATAAAGCTGTCGTACAGGTGCAATAATGCAAGAGCCTTGAAAGTATGAAAAACTGCTTAGCTTAGGTAATTACGTGTGTTTGAATAACGTCCCCAGAATAAAATTTGCAGAGTTTGAAGAAACAGTGAAATCAGAACCAAAGTGATGTTTATAACCATATTTCTTAAATTGTGTGTTTTTCTTCCTGTATACATTGTGGAAGGCTAGGGATAATTTTTTAACTCTGGGGTCCAGACAAGGAGAATACTGTAGTCGCTCTTCCTCTGCGTTCCACCTTTCCCACCTCTCATACTAGATCCACAGAGACAGTACTACACAGATAGAAATCCAGCCATAACCATGGTAATTGCAACTTTTAAAGTAGTTAAATCTTTCTTATGCCCTCTGTTTACACATAAGAAAGCAAAATTTATGGGAAGACAATTCTATTACTACTGTGAAAAGGATATATTTCTTCTAAATTTCCAGAGTCTTTAGGAACAAAAATTAGAATCAGAAAACTAGAAAGGGCCTTCAATATCATCTAATCTAAAGTCCTTATTCACTGTATAAGATAGCCTAGGTCCTAATGAGTTAAATTTATTGTATAAATTTGTGGAGATAGTAGAAGAACTGAGTCTAAAAGCATTTCTACAATATTATGGATGCAATTAAGCATAAGCTCTATTGGTCCAGGTCAATTTCTAATCTTCAAGATACTCAGATTTAAAAGCTCTAAGACAGATTTTTACCCAACTACAATGTTTTAGAAATAAAATTAGACTGTCAACAATGGGGCATACATTTTATTGCAAGACAAGCTATTAATTAGCTAAGTTAGCTTAGACCTGTCACCTCAACTCTCAGAGCTTCACTTGCAAAACACCGCAAAAAGAAGGACTTTGTTCAAATTGCCTTCTTTCAGATCTAAGATTGTATCATTTTGAAATTAAGGGAAAGTTGGTCTAAAACTATGAGTTTTAAAGCCAGGCACCATCATTTCACCTCTGTATCCACCATCTCCAACCCTCCCTTCCCCTATGGTAAGATGCCTTTCTTAAGGAAGCCACCATTCCTTCTTCAAAACATGGCTCTAGCCCGGCCAGTGTGGCTCAGCGGTTGAGCGTTAACCCATGCACCAGGAGGTCGCTGGTTCGATTCCTAGTCAGGGCACATGCCCAGGTTGTGGGCCCGATCCCCAGTTGGGGGCATGCAGGAGGTGGCCAATCAATGTTCTCTCTCATCGATGTTTCTGCTCTCTTTCTCTACCTTACTCTCTCACTAAAACCAATAAAGAAAAGAAAAATTTTTTTAAAACATGGCTCTAAACTAGTCAAGATCATATTCTAAGGAAATGATTGGTTTAAGAGTGGGGGCTTCAATATTCATGAACATTTTAAGTTTTAAGACCAGTACTATAAAGGTTAACTATTTCCTCCTACATTCCTTCCCTAAAATTGGTGCAGGCAAAACCGTAAATGAATGACAAGGAAATAATTTTACCTTCACCTTAAGATAGCATGTGATCCAAATGCTTATGTTTTTCTTTTTTGAAAATATAACTAGCATTAAAGTCATAGCCACATTGTTTAGTTTATTCTAAGAAATAAAAAAGAACGTGACTCTAAGAAGTTCAAATTAAAATGGAATCAGATTAGTATTTCATAATTAATCTCAAAGCAACGAAATCATTTATTTTCTTGTTTTAATAAAAAGTAAAGTTTTCTCAAAGAAGTTTATTGTTCTAGTTTCTGTTTAGCATTGGCTATGCTCTCCTACAGCCTTTTCAAGGTCCTTTGCATAGGAACGGCATAGTGTCCCCATAATTTCTCATGAAATTCTAATGGTATTCAGTAGAAGTGATTAAATAGTAATGTTCTAAGCTGCTTTTGCCTTGAAAATGTTTAACATTGTCACACAAGGTGTCACTGGAAGTTATGCCTCACCTCAACTCAAAGCAAGACGTACCCCTTCCCACACACACAAGAAAAGGAATCTGATTCCCCTCTTGCATCACCTATTGGATATGCCATAGGTGTCTCAAACTCAGTATGTCACACAGTAAAGTCATCATCCTTTACCCCAGATCTGTTCCTTTGTACTGCATATCACCACTGTCCACTGCGATGTCTACACTAGGAACCTGCACATCATCCTTGATGTCCTTTTCCTCAAGCCACACATCCAATTAGTCCTAAAAATCTTGCCTCCAATTTTCTTCCAAATCCTAGTACTTCCTTTTTTAATTCATTTTTGTATGGATTACTATGCTGGTATACTAGGTGACGGTGGTAGTAAAACAAGTAGCTAAGGATTATTGTCTTGTCATTACCTCTAAACCGATGGTCATACTTCTGATCTTGAGTAGGAAAAAAAAAATGATTTATTATGAAAGACTTTAGTCCTTTATACCCTGCTTTATTGTAGAAATTCAATTTACTTGGACAGGTCCAGCATATAAAAGAGGAATGACTTCAAGAACCAAAAATTGGTTCTGTCTTATGAAACCGTTTGTGATCTGGCTTTCTCTTTTCTTTTCAGCTTCATCACTCATTTCTTCCCACATTGCTGCAGCAGCCTGCACGAGACCTTCTGGATCTGCTCCTGCCTCGAACCAGTAAAAACAACTACTTTAGGTCTTTTAAGAGTAACATGTTCTGTATTTTAGAGAGCATGCTCTCTGTTAAGTATAGTCTCTATGTTCAAAAACAGTATGGACTTCTCAATTTTAAAAAAAATGTCTGAAGTTTGTATTGTAATTTGACATTATGTATTAAGACACCTAAAAACTTTCCCACACTTTAACCCAGTGAAATTGTGTCTAGAAAACTAGCCTAACCCTGGCCGGTTTGGCTCCGTGGTTAGAATGTCAGCCCGCAGACCAATGAGTTGCATGTTCGATTCCAGCCAAGGGCACGTACCACAGTTGTGGTTCGTCCCTAGCCCTGGTCGGGGTCATGCGGGAGGCAACCAGTCAATGTGTCCCTCTCACGTCAATGTTTCTCTCTCTCCCTTTCTCTCCTTCTCTCTCCCTCCCACTCTATCTGAAGATAAATGGGAAAATGTCCTCAGGTGAGGATTAAAATAAATAAATAAATAAATAAATAAATAAATAAATAAATAAATAAATAAATAAAAACATTTAAAAATAATAAAAAGAAAAGTAGCCTATAAATATAATGCGGGCATAGGGGAAGCTTTATGCAGATATATTCATTCGAGCATTGTTGATAAAGGTGTTTTTTCTTTTAAATGTGGGTTCATGGTCAAAAGTTAAAGAAAGATTGCTTATAACTGATCTGAGACAAATGTTACCGAAAGGGGAGGACTAGTTAAGTGAACAATGTGTCTATTAACGTAACCAAAAAATTTTGTTTACAAAGCTCATAATGGCACATTAAAACACTTGTAACATTATCTACAAAAGGGGTAGAAAATGTATTATACAGTAATTGTATATAATTATATAATTTAAATATTTAAAATTGACTAATAAAACTAAAGTATGCTAAGTCCCCACTCCAGGTCTCAAACTTGCTGATAAAGATGATGACATTCAATATCCCTTGCCAAATGTTCTCAAGTGGAGTTTGGTATTTGTCCTTTAAGCTCATTCTGAGCTTGGTATTGAGAAATGCCAATAAGAAAGAGGTGTTTCCCTGTTGCTTCAACTCCACTCAGCAAATGCTATAACTCTCCCTAACTCAACCACCCCAAAACCACAGGTTCCCACCACCTGTGTGGCCTATTCTTGGACAAGGATACACAGAGGAGTCAAAGAACTCAAACATAACCAACACTGGGCCCTGGGAGGGGCAGCACTATCTTGATTGTGAAATAACATTCCAGGAGTTTTTTGTCAGCTACTGGCTAAACATAACTGGTGGCTGCAGAAAACTTGTCTCTTGCATTTGGGGCAAACATAAAGTATCACTTAGGGTTCTTTGTAAGTCACAGAAACCAAAGTGTCTAACTTAATGAAATCACAGTTGATGGGAAATTGAATCCTTTACAGAAGGAAAAACTAATCCTGCCTCCTAGAGGGTAAGAACCAAGGAGGCACTGAATTTTCCATCAGAGTCCCATGGGCAATTCTTTTTCTGGGGTACTGTCGTCTAATGACTCAGTTCCCACCATGACCAGTCTTGAGTCCTCCACTCATGATTAAAATTCCTGGGGAGAAAAAGTGAAGGATTGTCTTTGAGCATGTGCTAATCTCCTTGGCTAGAAGAAAAGAGATACCCTGATTAATTGCCCCACCAGGATCTCATGTAATAGATGGAATTCATTCCCCAAAGGTAAGATGACCACATGTTGGGGTTTGCCCTAGACAGTCCCAATTTATAACCGTTTTTCAGGAATAACTATAAATAGCATCACTTTTACTCACAAAAGTGTCCAAGTTTGGATAATAAATTGCATTATCACTCTACACAAAGGAAAAATAGGGCATTGTTCCCAAAGAGGGGGAAGTGATGCTGAGCAGATGAAAATAGCCACCATTACAATGAGACTATTAGCAGGGGTCAAAACAAAGTGTTTTGCTCCCAATCTTTCAGGTCAAAAGATAAGAATCAGAGTCAAAAGCCCTTATCAGTCTTTTGCTTTTGACTCCAACATGAAAATAACATTTCTCTCCTCACTCCCTGTGTGTTGAATTATTATGACTTTGACCCAATAGTTCCATTGCCTTGTCTTTGTATGTCCTTGTAGCTAAACCCCTGAATGTTAAAGTGTTCTCTTTCACTGCTGCTTTTTTAGCTTAATTGGTGCCCTCCTGCTTTCCAAAATAGAATACTAACATCCATTCACCCAGCTGGAGGGTCAGGGTGATACCAGATCCAATATTCCCCAAAGCATGTGTAGGATGGTTGCCGCACCCCTGCTGCTGACTAGCAATAAGGAGTCAAATAGCGCCTTTTGATTCTGATTTCCTCCGAGAGGCTGCTCTACAAGCATGGGGTCAACTTAAAGGAAGAGAGATTTTGTTTAATATTTTCTCCTTTCATTAGTGCACTTAAATTACTTTCTTGCAAACTCTGCTTGTTACCTCAATGTACTAGCACTTTTGTTACCTAATTAGCTTTCTTATCAGAATTCCAACCAAAAATAACAAGAAATGTAATAATGATAAGGTATCCTGACCTCTCAAAACAGATTTTTACTCTTTATCTCTCGGTACTGTTCTGGCTTGTTTAATTAAAGTATCAGAAATTATTAGACTCACATTATTTCTTGATCTAGTGCTCAGATTCTCCTGAAAAGCTGCTGCTTCTACCTCAGTATTTAAACCTTTATCAGTGTGAGGCAGATGCGTTTCCACATGTATGTGACTGGATTCGGGTAATCCGATATAATTTTGGAGGAAGAGCCTAATTTAGTCCCTGAGTAATTATACAAACAAATCAGATTTGGCTACCCTGGGCCACCATGAACATCAAGTACTCGTGTCTCCTCTCCTGTGTGCCCGGATCATCAAAACGAACAACATTAGTGTGCAAAAAAACCCTACGAAACTTTAGCATGGAGTTGTGAAATTCAAAGCAAAGATCTTATTTATTTTTTCATTAGAAGCGGAGGGGTAAAAAAAATCACCAAGTTCAAACCACTAATGTAAGTTGTATTCAAGGAGGCTAGTCATGGCGGTTACAGACTTGAAAATAACTGAAGAGAAAGTACCCTTAAATCACAGCATTGAGAAGGAGAAAAATCTAAGACGTATTGGTTACTTCTCTTCATCATACGCTGTGAAAAAAATTCGGGTTGGAATCTATTTGCTTCTGGTGGAGCTGTGTGAGAGGTTCACTTTCTTTGAAGTCGTCTGCAACATGATCCCCTTCTGCACGGCCAAGCTTGGCTATCCCAACTACCAGGCGGCTGTTCTCAACTTGTGTTTTATTGGGACTTCAATACTTACCCCTGTGTTTGCGGGATGGTTTGCTGATGTCTGTCTAGGAAGGAACAAACTGGTCTATATTTGCTTATTTCTACATTTTCTAGGTGAGTGTCCTCTTCCGACTGGATTGTTTTGCAACTTAGTTGAATAGATTGTCGTTAGAATTTTTGGTTTATATTATTTCTACCTTGCTCTTAGGGCAAAGCGCAATCAGTGAAGTAAGAACGTTGTTTTAATTTATTTCATCTTCTGTATTATTTGTGCGATGTTAGTAAGTGTGTGTGTGTTGGAGGAAGCTTTGATGCCTATATAGTTGCCCTGATTATGTCTTATAGTAATTACCTTTACATTTCTGTCTTGAACTCCTTGGAATGCCTCCCCTCTGCTCCCCCAAGTACAAATTCATGACAAGTGCTATGTGAAATATGAAGTTTGTTTAACTGACAACTAAAATGAAATGTGCTAAAAAGGTTTTTGAAATTCATGTAGAGTAACTGAGGAATGATTTCGTCAAATGGTCTTTTAATTAAGTAATATAGTCATATAGTAATTAAGATTACATATGAAGACGTGTTTTCTATATCATGAAATAAGACTGCATGCTAAAAAATGAGAATGAATTCAAGCACTACACTGTGCCTCTTTACATAGAGAAAAATAAATATATCTAAAGTTTGGGAGTAACGTGATTGTGAGAAATGGGGAAATATCAAGATTGTTTGAGGTATACACAGCAAGTTGATAAACAGTCTAGAATTTTAGGCTGCAAAATCCAAGTTGTTCTTCTAGACAACAGCGAGTCACTGATGATACAATGAAAACATTTCGGAAATGCTTTTCTTCAATAAACAGGTGGGCAACCACAGTGAGAGGTTACATAGAGACCAGAAAATCTCAGGATGATTGTCTATGCAATGAATTATTGTTAATCCAGGAGAAAATGTGAAAAAAAAAAGCCATAAAATCTAGGCAACTAAATTAGGACATAGATATGATGGAGGAACAAAAATCAGCTCCAAGCTTCCGAGTTGAGGCACTTAGGAAGGTGGCGTGTATGCTGTTCACCAGTGCGGAGAAGTGCAGCAGAGACTCAGGTTTGGAGGCACAGGAGGAGAGATGAATGAGGAAGGAATGAGTATCAGATATACAACATATCACACAGTTTCAGGCCGGTGGTAAATTACCACTCACTGAATGGATTAGAGTGTGATACAAACTTGTAAGCTTCTTTACTGCTTCGGTCTATGAAATAAACACTAAGTCACTGCATGACAAATATCCACTCAACATTCAACAAATATTTGTCATTGACTGCTCCTTCCCAGGCATTATGCTAGAATCTGGAAATGCAGCAGAGAAGGAAGAAGTCTCTTCTCTGCCCAAGTTGTCTTTCTCGTGCACGGAGAGAGAAAATAAGTAAAGAGATACTACGTTGGGTGTTAATGAGGGTCATGATGAAAAATATGCTGAGTGTTGTAACGCGTCAGCGAGATAACCAGAGACGCACGGCCGAGTTGTAAAGGAGCACTTTATTACACCAGTGGGCTGTTACACCGGCGGGCTCGGGGGTACAGCTTCCCCAAATCCTCAGCCCCGAGACTTCTTTGTTGCCCGCTTTTAAAGGAACAAACTACAGAAAAAAACTACATTCTCTTGGCGCCGCTTTTGGCACTGTTAAGGGGGGCTGATACAGAGAAGGGGGGAGAGGAGCAGGGTAACTATTAATCTCTTTTTTCTCATGGTTTCTCTGAGTTTCCCAAGGCCATCCTCAACCCCTTATCTTTACAGTTTTCTTTGGGTGTCTCAAGGCCCTTATGTTTACAGAAAAGAAACTGCCAGGGTGTGTACGTGCAGTAACTGAGGGTCAGAATGGAGTTATTACACTGAGTAAAGGGACAGGACAGATTAGGTAGTCATAGGTTGCTGTTCTGTACCAGGTAATGTTTTCTGATAAGGAGACATTTAAGCAAGAGCCTGAATGATTTGCTCTTACTTTGGTATCAGGCCATATCAGCAGCATTTGGTAACTTCATAACATGGTAATTTCTATTAGTCTAAATTCCTGTGCAAATCATCAGACTAGGATTAAACTTCAAACTTTGTAATCTGGTAAACAAAACACCTAAGTCAAACTCCATGTTCATTCTTTTTTTTTTTTTTTTTTTTTTTTTTACTAAAAATTATTTCCTTGTGTCTCCCACTCATGGCTGCCATCGATTTCCAAACAGTCACTAAGTATCAGAGGTTCTATCAAAAATGCGTTTTCTGTTTGAATTGCTAAAACCTTAGCTCAGAAAGACAGCTTTCTTTTACTTGCCCATCACAATGGCCTATTTACTGGGCTCAGCCATCAGTGTGACTCTAATTCATATACCTTTCCACCAACAACATTGACTATGTTCTTTCTTTCTTTCTTTGTTTTTTTTTTTTGTTGTTGTTGTTGTTGTTGTTGTTTTTGTGTTTGTTTTTTTTTAGAGAGAGAGGAAGGGAGAGGGAGAGAGAGAGAGAGATAAAAACATCGATGAGAGAGAACACTGATTGGCCGCCTCCTACATGCCTCCCACTGGGGGGTTGGCCCACAACCTGGACATGTGCCCTGACCGGGAATCGAACCGGCGACCTTTTGATGCATGGGTCAATGCTCAACCACTGAGCCACACCGGCCGGGCAACATTGACTATACATTGGCTCTATTATCTAAAAACTAAAATCCAATTTTGTATATAAGAATCTTTATAGTCTGTCCTGAACTTACCTCTCCAGACTGCCATCTCGATATACAGCCTCAACCATGCTAAACTTCCCCTTGCCTCTTTCCCTGCTTTTCTAATTGTACACATGCTCTTTCCTGAGCCTGAAATCGTCAGTCTTCCTTTATCTTTCCACCCTCTATCCAAGACTTGAAAAGCCCTGCTCTTCCATCAAGCCCATGTAGTGTTCACTGTTCACTTCTCTGTGCTCAACCACACTCTGATCATACCTATGTGATCACCCTTATCACCTCCCAGTGCAATTGTCCACCTGCATGTCTGCCCTGTCTTGGACTCATTAGCTCCTCAAGAGAAGAGCCAGTGCCCACCCCCACCTAGCAGGGGAGATGACACATCCCGGTGCTTTATACAAAGCTACCAAGTCCAGGTGTGCTGAGTATGCAGTACACAGTAGCCCACACATCGTAGACTTATCACAGATGTCATCAATTTGTGCTTTTATTACATCAATTTTGTAGCAGATAAAAATAAAGTTTTGATCTAATAAAATCAGTAGAGTGTGACATGTTGTCAAAAGATGGAAGTCCCTTTCTCACACAAAAGTACAACTAAAAGTTCTTTGTATTTAAATAAATAGTTGCTGTAAGAAGTAATTCCCCTGCCCGTCCTCTTTCGATAACCTTTGCCTAGCCCGGCCTCACTTCCCCCTTCCAGAGATGAGCATTGAGGGGCAGAGAGGGCAGTTGGCTTTATGTCTGGCTAACCTTAATAGGAAATATTTCAAACTCAATAGTTAAAAGGGCCTACCCTCATGATAAACCAACTAACGGTTGCAGGCATGTATTCCTCACATGGTGAGAGACGCAGAATCGTTAGAACCGTTTTCTGCCTTTAAGGAGCTTGTAGTCTAATTGAGAAACCTCACCATATAAAATGTGTACCAAAAATATGAATGCTAAAATAATAAAATGGAGGTGTAAAATTAACATGCAGAAGCCATTTTTTTGCTAATCAAATTGATTTTTTTAAATTGATGATTTGACTACTTGACGACAGGACTTCCAAGAAAAGGGAGACTACACCTGAGCTTATTTGGTAGCATTGACTAAGTCACTTCACCTCACTGAACCTTTCCTTTTTTTCTTCCTTTCTGTAAAATTGGAATGAAAAAAATCTATCCTCTGACATCATAAAGGTTTTCAAAGAGGAAACAATATAGTACATAAAAATGTTTTTGCAGGTTATAAGGAGATTATCAAAAGGATGGCAATGAATTGTAATTTCTATTAGACAAGGAACATCTTCAAGTGTGCCCCTGTGAGGAAGGCTCAACCCTCCCTGTCAGTGTCTATCTGTTCTCTCCTCCCTTCGGCATCACCCACCTCACACCCTGTGTCCAGCCTGCTCACCTCTGTGTGCAGCGAAGAAGGCGCCACCCACCGCGTGAGAAATGAGAGAAAGAGGGCATTGAAATGAGAAAGAGAAATAGGAACGGAAAAGAGAGGCTATGTTCTTCTCTAACCTCAATAATGTTATTCTTAAGACATTTTACTTAACAGGCTTCTCAGATGTCTGAGATCATCCCATTTTTAATCACTCTATTGATTAAGAAAAAAATAACCCTTGATAATAGTGGTTTTTCTGGGGGTAAGAATACAGGCATCTTTAGTTTCTTACATGACATATTTCTGAATTATTTTAATTTTGTTAAAATGGGCATGATTTGCTTATACATTCTTGGGGGGGTGGAGATAGTTCAAGCTTAAGGGGGAAAAAGAGGACTCTGGATTAGTTAAAATACATATTGAGAGAAATTTTCACATTTAGAAAAATCATGCTCTCTCCGGAATGGCAATGGTTAACATATTTTAATAAGACAATTACATCAGTATGCTACTTTGAGGGGAAAAACCTTATTTATGATGTGATTTGGTGATTCAACTGGTTTATGACACATTTATTCTCTGTCCACCTGCCCCTACCCCTGTCTACAGGCACTGTTTTGCTGTCTATGGTTGCTTTTCCCTTGGAAGATTTCTATATAGGTAGTCACCACGTGATCAACAGCATACCAAAAGAGGCGCAGAACAGGCTGTTTTACCTGGCACTGCTGGCCACCTGCCTGGGCACAGGAGGAGTAAGAGCCAGCGTTTGTCCACTGGGTGCTCACAGCCTCCAGGAGCACGGATCACAGAAACAAACGTCTTTTTTTAACTGGTAGGTAGCACGGGTTGGGAAAGAAACAGGTTTATGGCATTCTTCTCCCTTCTGGGATCTCTCATTGTTTGGTCTCTGGTGCCATTCTGATGGTAGTAGTTCAGCCTTCGTGGACTGGGCTAGGGAATTCACAATGTGTCGATGCCTGTGACAGCGATTCAGTCACTAATGGCAGGAACATGAGTCGGGTACAGAGCAACACGACTTACCAGCTCCTCTGGAAACACACTGATAAACTTATGCTCCAAGTAAACAAGTGTGAAATGGCTTGACATATGGAAGAGAATGTGGCTTTGGAGCCAAGCAGGCCTGGAGGGAAGTCTCATCTCTATTTAATACAAACTGCCTGACCTTGGTCAAGTCATTTATTCTTTATAAGCTTCAGTGTAATCGTTTCTGCAGGGTTATAATAATACTTCTTCTTGGGCTTTATTAGAGGTACTAATGTGCATATTGCTGGCAGAGAAACTGGCACACAGTAGGTGATCAATAAGGGGAACTATTATTATTAGTTATTACATTGAATTAGACTAATTTGGCAGGGATTATACATTCAGAGAGCAACACAGAGAGAATATAAAAGGATAGAAATATTGCACAGTTCTTTGAAACATCAACCCGTGCCTCTGTTTTGCATTCACTTTGTCCCCATCCTCTAAAAGAGTTTGTGCTCCCTGAAACCAAACCACCTCTCTATGGATCTTTGCCTCTTCCAGTGAGCTCCTTATACAGTTTTACGTGGTCTTAAGAAATCAATTTTTATCATCAAATATAAATTCAAAAAAATTAAAATTTTGATCTTAAGTTAGAGCATTTCAACATTTAATAGAGAATTCTGTTGCTTTTATTGTTATTCATCAGTGGATGTCAAAATAGGTCTGAGATACATTAAGTCTTTTGTTTGTACTTGTCTGTGAAACAGATTGCCAACATTTTTCTAAAATAGTCTTGTCTTTCCAGTGTTAACAATGAATAATATTAGCAACAGATAAAGCAATGCACAGGGATCATCAGACAAAATGTTTTAAGAAAATTTATATTAAAATCATTAAATGAAAAAAATGTGAGCTAGGTACATGTAGCTATCCAAGGCAGTTAGTTTCTTTCTCTCCCCAATTATATTAATATTACAAACCACTCAGGCCTATTTTGGATTAAGTCCAAATGTCAGAGAATAATGCAGTTGTACCAAAGGTAGAAGGAACTCTTCTTTATAGCAAATTCTGCCTCCTTGACCTGCCCAAAGGAGAAAAAAAAAATCATTTTTTTTAATTCTATTCGGAAGTTTTAATCCTTAATTAGCAACATCATTTTGATTAAATAAGACTCTGGAGGATTAAGAGTGGAGAGCAATCAGTTGTTCTGAAAGATAGCTCTGGAGAATTTATTGTACTATGGTCTTAGTCATTGAGTTGTGTTTAATCAAAGTGACATTTCTCAGTGTTGATTACAAAGGAGACATTATATGAATGAAATATTTCCTTTGGGAAATGGAGGGGACTCCCAGTGGGTTTGTGCTTTAGGACTTTGTAAAGGGGGGTGGGGAATAGGATAAAAATGAATTTCTGCAGCTGTGAGGAGCCAGACCAAATTTAGGATGAACACACTTCTTCAATTTGATTACCTAATATTTCCTAATTTCATTAAAATCGCTAATAAAAAGAACCAGGCAGTATTTTTAAAACCTAAAGTTAAAGCACCTAGAAATGTGTATGAAGAATCAGAGTGTTATTCATTAATGTGGAAAAGGATTCTTTGAATAATAAGCTCTTTAAAGCTGAATCTTGTTTCCGCGTTTTTAAAAAGAAAATTTCAGTTTAAACCCCAAACTACAGGATAATTTTGAGGAACAGCTGCTTGTTGCAGTTTATAGAAGTGAATGTTAACTATTCCTGTACATACTGCAGGGTTTGGTGGCAAGACCGACAGGGACCCCACTGGGCAGCCAGACAGCTGCCAGGATCCTGGCTCTGTCACTTAGGAGTTTCCTGGTTTTCAGCAAGTTCCTTAACCTCTCAGAGACTCAGGTCTCTCCGGCACAAAATGGGAATACCTTGGAGGGCTATTGTATAGCTTACATACAAAGTATCCTAGCACATTATAGGTATTCAAATCAGGACGGCTATTACTATTATTATTAAATGATAGATAAGTAACCAGCTAAAATCATTATCTAAATTCTAGAAAAGAGGGAACCCATTGAAGAGGAGGCTATCTTTCAAAGGGGCAGCCCATTCACTTATCAGCTATTTCTCTGATGAAAAATGCCTCTAGAAATTACAAGCCTGGTTAATGTAACAAATGTCAGTGGTGTATTTAAAAAACACACCACTTGAATCTATAACCCCTTGAAGGCCGCTTCTAGTTCTGTTTTCAGCACAGATGTCAGATGTTCACAGTTACAGGACCTTTAATGAGATGTGTCATTGTATCTCCACCACCTAAAACTTCCTGGTGATCGTGTTAAATGGTGTAGATTGGAAGTTTCAGGCAGTGAAAGCACCACTTCCAAGTAGAGCTGCCAAATGCAGGTGAGTAACACCACCCCAGCCAACATCACCATCTGGTACTGGATCTTCCTCCACTGTGCACCTCGCTGAAAGAATGACGGGAACCTCCATAAAATCGAGAGGCATAATAATCTGCCAACATCCTTGCTCCATTATCCAGAGCAGAACCTAGCTCTTTCAGCTAAAATCTGAGGTGTACAATTAAGAGTCACCACACTGGAGATCATGTAGGTAAATACACCTGTGCAGAATCTTTTTTTTTTTTTAATTGGATTTATTGGTGTGACATAGGTTAATAAAATTATATAGGTTTCAGGGGTATAATTCCATAATATATCATCTGTATATTGTATTGTGTATTCAGCACCCCAAGTCAAGTTTCCTTCCATCAACATTTATCCCCCCTTTACCCTCTTCTACCCCCCCCCCCCCCGTGCCCTTTAGTAATCACCATACTATTGTCTGTCTATGAAGGGTTGTTGTTTTTTTTTTTGCTTAATCCCTTCACCTTTTCACCCAGCCTCCCTCCTCTCTGACAGCTGTCTGTCTGTTCTCTCTGAGTCTGTTTCTATTTTGTGTGGCAGAGTCTTTGCTGGAAGCAAAAAGAAGGTGGATAATTAAGTCTGCTGGTAACCATCATTTTACATTCTACCACAATTAACCTCAAACCTTGCTTCCACATTTCTCTACTTACTTCACCTGATAATTTACATCACATCTGCACATCATAGTCTGTTGCTAACTAGTTACCAGAGTGAATTATACATGATTTAAAGGGCCAAGTAGAATATTGGTAAAGTTCTTGAAAAAGTTTAGAGACTTACTCTATTCCAGAAATTTTGAACATCTAGTACTCAAATTGACCCTTCATGATATCTGTCTCATATTAAAATGTTCTGATTTTAATGCTTACTTACTCAAATGTAATATCTTTTATCTTAGGGAAACACTAGAGGTAAAATTGTATTATCCCACAGCATTTTTCCAGAGCTGTTTTAAAGTTTACTTGAGTGTTGTTTCAGAGCCTCACCTCAACCTCCTAAATGAGAATTTTCTAGAAGCATCGCTAAGGAATGCACATTTTTAGCAAGTGCTTTAGGATTTTGAAAACAGTTCCAGAGACATGAGGAATGGGGATTACAAATGTAGTCTAGAGATGTCTTTGAAAAGAAATGGAACCAAACATTGATTGAACACACCTAATGTGTGGCAGACTGATCCGGAAATTTTGATGATTCATAGTAATTTTTTACATTTTGAAATCCACCTGATTGAGAAGTTCTACATAATCCTTGAGAAAAGAAACAAAATATGAATCTGCATATATTCTGCAATCATGAAGTCATAATTTATAAGGTACATTTCAGCCAACAAAATCAAAGCAGTCCCTGGAATAATCTTATATACTCATTAATACTCAAAATACCCTCTGAGTTGCATAATGAGGAAGAGCCTATAAATAGCTTTAAAGAAAATCACTAGACCTTCCAAAATTCTATTTGCATGGGCTCTAGCCAAGTTTAACAAATGTTTCTCACTCACCCTAATAGCAACAGGCACCTTCTTCTTTACCTCTGCCAAAATTGTAAGCTCTCGGGAAATACACTCAGAATTTCTCTCCAGCATATAACTGTGGAAACCAAAGAATACGGAAGGGGGTGGGGAGACAAATTTCTTATATTTCTTTTTGCTCCTGCTGCCTCCTGCTTTTTCTTAAGCTCTGCTTGGTAGTTTTAAGTTTGGTAGGTGCATAAGTAGGGACTTAGGTTCATCAGTAAACATGAGTTGGTTCAAAAGTCTGAAACTCAGAAAATGAGAAAATTATATATATAAACAACTGTTCAAATTGGTATGATGGCACACCTGTGTTCATTAGAACATTATTTACAATAGCCAAGAGCTGGAAACAGCCCAAGTGCCCATCAGTAGATGAGTGGATATAAAAGCTGTGGTACATTTACACAATGGAATATTACTGGGCTGTTAAAAAAAAAAAAAAAAAAAGAAATCTTCCCTTTTGCAACAGCATGGATCGACTTGGAGATTACTATGCTAAGTGAAATAAGCCAGTCAGAGAAAGACAAATACAATAAGATCTTACATAAATGTGGAATCTAATGAACAAAATAAACTGACGAACAGAATAGAACCAGAGGCATGGATACATGGAACAGCTGTCAGAGAGGAGGGTGGTTGGGGGCTGGATCAAAGAAGGTGATTGGATTAAGCAAAAAATCATATATGTATAGCCCATGGACACAGACAGAAAGGGGTTGAGGGGATAAAGTGGAGGTGGGCAAAGGGGGGTGGAAATGGGGACAGAAACAGACTTTGCATGGGGTGAGGAGAGTACAGTATAGTCTGTAGAAGATGTTTTGTTGAGTTGTACACTTGAAACCTGTATGGTTTTGTGAACCTATGTCACTCCAATAAATTCAACTTAAAAAATCTAAGAAAATAAAATAAAGCAATAACTAATAAATAATAATAAAAGAATTAAAAGGGGGAGACAGAGAAAGAGGATGAGAGCAAAGAGGGAGGCAGTGAGAATGAGAGGAAGAGAGTGGAACATGACCCCACATTTCTGAATTAAAAATATACCTCTTACTTTCATCTGACTGTGTATTCACCAAAATCAATGATCTTCCTGTATTCAACCGCCATTTCCTTAACAACAGTGTAGAAAAAAATTTATAGATAAAAAGTAAGAACTATAAAATTTCTATTTGCTCCTTCTTTCTCCAAATTCTTGGCTGCCAGTGTATTCTTCGAAGTTTTTCAGTGGACCAATGGTTATGCTAAAAGAAGCAACAACAGACAACAGCCATTCACCATGAAATCGGCACCCAGGTGTTTCACTCCCTTCTGAACGGTTCAACTGTATCCCTTTCAAGAGCTGTAAATCTCCTGATGAAGAATCTAAAATATTGTTCAATGCACAATAAAATATTCACTCTGAACTCTCAAAATTGTCCACTAATGCTATAGAGACCTAAAAGTTTGATACTTCTCAGGTTAGGAAATATCATTTCAAATCATTTCTCAAAAATCACTTACAATCAGTCTAAAGCATGTCAAAATTATTCCATCTAAGAAATGGCAAAATATTTGAGTGAGTTTTTAAATTAATAGTAAATAAATTCAGGTAAATATTTAAAATAAATAATCTCAAAAACATTGCTGACTTTTGCAGCAACAAGGTTTTTTTTCCTAATTCATATTCAACACCATTAAATCATGGAGACAAAAAAAAAATACCACTTATATATACTCCTAGTTATTTGCAGTTCCCAATCTGTATTTAAAAGTAGACTAAAGAAACATATTTTTACTGCTGCTTTCAATTTTCCTTAATCACCGGTATTTATTTTGCTTTAGTGCTTTGCTCTCTGACTTTCTGTGTGAAAGGCGCTTTATATATTCAATTTGCTAGTGAGCTATGAGATGAAAGGAGTCTTAATGGTGAGTTTGAAGACTGTGGATTTTTATTTCTTTTATTTTTTTACAATTGATATATATACAATTTCATCCTTAATTATCAATGGCTTGTCCTGTTCATGAATCAACAAAGACATATATAAAACATGCCTTGTACTAGGTAATTCTTTCAGAAAATTACACAGTCAAATAGGTTGGGTGGCATTTGTTCAAATACATTTAGTATTTTATGTGAAATCTCTTTCTATACATAGATATTCAGCCTATAATTCTTCGGTTTGTAACTACCTTTCACAAGATTTAAGTCTTTCAATAATTGCAATTTTCCTTGACCCTCTTTAGAGAATTCAGTTTACATCACCATGTGGTGTACTGAAGAGTCACACAGTGTCCTCTTGGATTTTCTCAGCAATACTTAACATTAAAAAAAAAAAGAATTTCCTAAAGATTGAAAGAAATATAGCTATGCTTTCAGCTCCAGCTTCTCTCAGCTGCTACAGCCACAACTCAGATGTGCAGCTTGCAACAGCATAAATGGATGACCTGAGGCTGAGCCTGGGGACTCTATGCAGTTGTCCTAGAAAATTCTCACTTTGGATCTCACCTACATTGTGATAAATTTCTATTAGTGAATTACAATAAACCAGTTTCCTCAGCATGGCCATGTTTAATATGCAATTACTTTCCTAGATCAATTATTAAAATTTTAGATTTTTTTAATGTTGTTGCTTGTTTGGTTGAAATTTTTATGAGATGCCATGTTATTCATCAATGAGTTATTAATTATACATTTATTGTGGAACTAGAACTGTGCTAGGTTCCATGGAGACATGGATGTAAAGAATAAGGTGCTACTTCCGGTCAAGATGGCAGCATAGGTAAATGCAGTATCGCCTCCTCCTACAACCACATCAAAATTACAACTAAACTACAACACAACCATCATTCAGAACCTCCTGAAGTTGAGCAGAATGGAAGTTTTACAACTACAAAATTAAAGAAGCAGTCACATCCAGAGTGGTAGGAGGGGCGGAGGCGCAGACAGGCTGGTCCCACATCCACATGTGGTGGATAAAAATCAGGAGGACACCTCAGCTGGGAAGGTCCTCCCTGAGGACTGAGGGGTCCCTGTCCCACACCAGGCACTCAGCTCAGGGTTCCAGTGCCAGGGAGTGAAGTCCCCATCACTTCTGGCTGTAAAACCAACGGGAACTAAGGCTGAGGGAGGCTGAAGCTGTAGGAGCCCCAGGCAGCTCCTCTCAAATGGCCCGCGCCTGGACTTACTCGGACTTGCTCCCTCTAAGCTCAGAGGGGAGGCAGCTTGAGGGGTGCCAGAGACATACAAGGAAGAACTGAGTTGTTTGGCCTCGGGATGAGGGCTGGAGAGGCGGCTTTCTTCTGGACAGACGTGCTGGCAGAGGCTGATGTTCCTTTGGTGAGTCCTTCCCTGAGGTGGCAGATGGCCGCCATATCTGGGACTCCAGCAAACTGGCTCACACTGTTTACCCCACCCCAGTGATTCCCTGAGGCCCTGCTCCACCCAGTTTTCGAGCCCACCCAAGCTGTTTCCAAAGGTTTTACCATAGGATTGGCCTATCTTGGATCCTGCTTCAGTTTCCTAAAATCTCTCAAACAAGATGCATCTGGTCTCAGCAAGTTCCATACCTCTTGTTAAGTGGCCCCAGGCCTAGCACAAGAAGCAGCCATCAGAAGATCACTTTGTAGCTTATGCCGGGTGGCCCCAGATATAACATAGTCAGTGGCTGACCTTGCCCCAGAGCCAGCACACCTAGTGGACAGCTTCAGACCACATTGAAACACCACCACCTAACCACCTCCACAAGTGACACACTCAATAAGCGGACTCAGTATGTACCAGAGCCCTGATGAAGTAAATCTTGCTCTTTGTGGTGGGTCCCTACACAGCTGATCCTCCAAGGTAGTCAGAGGCCAGTGTTCAGTGGGCACAGCCAGTACTTGCAGCTGATCAGCCTGAGTAAATCCCTCCCATTGATGTGCCAACAGCAATCAAGACTCAATTACAACAGAAGGGTGTACAGTCCACACTAGAGGTGCACCTCAAGGGCCCAGCTGGGGTGATCAGGAAGGTTGTGCCATTGGATCCTACAGGACACCTACAACAATAGGCCACCCTACAAAGCCTAGGAGACATAGCAACTCTACCTAATACATAGAAACAATCACAGGGAAGCAGTCAAAATGAGGAGACAAAGAAACATGTCTCAAATGAAAGAAAAGAACAAAACTTCAGGAAAAGAATTAAACAAAATGGAGATAAGCAATCAATCAGCTGCAGAGTTCAAAACACCCGTTATAATGTTGCTCAAGGAACTTGGTGGTACATTCAAAGAGTTTAGTGAGACTTTCAAGGAACTTAAGGAGACCTCCAGGGAACTTAGTGAGAACATCAACAACATAAAAAAGGACCTGTCAGGAATGGAGGATGCACTAACTGAAATAAAGAATAATTTACAGGGAATAAGTAGTAGAGTAGGTAAAGCCAAGAAGCAAACCATTGATTTGGAATTTATGAAAGCAAAAAACACCCAATCAGAACAGCAAAAAGAAAAAAGAATCCAAAAAGATGAGGATAGTGTAAGGAGCCTCTGGGACAACTTCAAGCGTGCCAACATTCACATCATAGGGGTGCCAGAAAGAGAAGAGAGAGAGCAAGAAATTGAAAACCTATTTGAAACAATAATGACAGAAAACTTCCCTAACTTGGTGAAGGAAACAGATATACAAGTCCAGGAAGCACAGAGAGTCCCAAACAAGATGAACCCAAAGAAGACCACACCAAGACACATCATCATCAAAATGCCAAAGATTAAATATGAAAAGAGAATCTTAAAAAGCAGCAAGAGAAAAGCAGTTCGTTACCTACAAAGGAGATCCCATAAGACTGTCAGCTGATTTCTCAAAAGAAACTTTGCAGGCCAGAAAGGAGTGGCAAGTGATATTCAAGGTGATGAAAAGCAACGACCTACAACCAAGACTACTCTATCCTGCAAAGCTATCATTTAGAATTGATGAACATATCAAGAGTTTTCCAAACAAGAAAAAGCTAAAGGAGTTCATCCCCACCAAACCAGTATTATATGAAATGTTGAAGGGTCTTCTTGAAGGAGAAAAAGAACAAAAATATGAACAATAAAATGGCAATTGTTGATACATATCTATCAACAATTGAATATACAAACAAAATGAGTGAGCAGAACAGAAACAGACTCATGGATACAGAGAACTTTTTGATGGTTGCCAGATGGGAGGTGGGTTGGGGGGATGGGTGAAAAAGATGATGGAATTAAAAAGTACAAATTGGTCGTTAGATTGATGAACCTCAAAGGAAAGAGGGGAGAGAGGGCGGGATGAGATAAATCAAAGAACTATGCATATATGCATAACCAATGGACACCGACAATAGTGTTGGAAAGGCTGGAGGGGGGTGGGATTGGAGAGGAGGGGGTCAATGGGGAAAAAAGGGTGGGGGACATCTGTAATACATTCAACAATCAAGATGAGTTAAAAAAAGAGTAAGATGCAGCTGTCCGGGAACTTGACCATCTATAAGTGAGAAAACAAAACTGACAGAAGTGAAAATTGGACGGTAAATATTTGCTTCAGAAGGTCAGAGAAAAGAAGAAGTAGAACATTCGAGAGAAAAATGAATGAAAAAAAAGACATTTGCTATGGGACTTTGAAAGTGAGTCAGGGTAAGCCAAAGAACATGAAAGTCACAGAGATGGGAATGAGCAGGTCTGTTTAGGATAGGAAGGATACTAGCTTAATTGGACACATCTTTCCAAATGGATATCACATATCTATCTACTTCTCTCCCTTTCCTTTGCTACCACTATGGCCCAGGTCATGCTTAGCTCTCATCCAGACAATTACAATAGCTGTGACTGGTCCCCTTACCAAGCCCTATCTGCAATTCATAGAGCTGACACAATAATATTTCTTTCCATTTAAAATCAGATCATTTCATCCCCCTGGTTAATTCCCTTCAAATGGTTTCCCAATGCACTAGAAGTAAAGTCCAAACTTCTTACTATGAACTTCAAGGACCTAAAAAAAAAAGATCTGGACCACAGTTAACTGTTTCATCTTCTTTTCTAAGGCTTTGTTCCTTGTCACTATGCTCTGGTTTCACTGCTCTTTTTGTTCCTGAAATCAAGATTGGAAAAAATGAACAGCAACTACATTTACTTGG
The DNA here is from genome assembly GCA_030848825.1 of Tadarida brasiliensis. Classification (NCBI taxonomy): domain Eukaryota; kingdom Metazoa; phylum Chordata; class Mammalia; order Chiroptera; family Molossidae; genus Tadarida; species Tadarida brasiliensis. The sequence goes on along the minus strand of CM061263.1, from coordinate 31,410,150 downwards.
CACTATACAGCTACTGTCTGTGTTCTTCATTCAGTCTTTACAAAAGTTCTGTGCAGAGGGTATAATCCCTATTTTAAAGATAAAGACAAAGAAGTCCAGAGAGCATCAGATCACTGATCATGTCATTGTCGAGTTGTAATTCTAACTCAAGTCTTCTGACAACCATTCCAAAAAGAAAGGACAATATTTATAATTAATGGTGTATAAAACACGTTAAGAGACATAAGTGAAAGGTAATTCAAATGTTAAACTGTGGTATCATGAAATCTATAACTAGAAAGAAGTATTAAAAAGACTGCGCCCAGCTAGCCTCTCTTTAGACGTTGTACCAGATTAGGTGGCTTCTACTCATGGCTCTACAACAATGCAGCTGGCTGTGAGAACTTGGATGAATCCATTTCCAATGCTCAGATTTCTTCTCTGAAAAAAGATGGACCTTGGATTAAGCGAAGATTTCCTAGATACAACACTAAAGGCATGATCTGTAAGATAAAAAAAAAAGATAATTGGACTTCATTAAAATTTAGATTTGTCCTCTTCAAAGACGCTGTTAAGAAAATAAAAAGACAAAATACAAGCTGGAAGAAAATATTTGTAAATCACATAATTGATAAAGGACATATCCAGGATATGTAAAGAACTCTTAAAACTCAATAATAATAAAAATAAAACACAATTTTTTTTAATGGACAAGTGATTTAAATAGAAATTTTACCAAAGAAGATATACAACTGGTCAATAAGCACATGAAAAGATGCTCAATATAACTAGTCATTAGGGAAATACAAAATAAAACCACACATCTATTAAAATGACTAAAATAAAGACTGACTATACCAAGTGTTGCCCAAGATATGGAGGTATTAGAACTCTTATATATATGTGGTGGTAATATAAATATGTTACAACCACTTAAAAAACATTTGGAAATTTTTTTTAAATGTTAAATATTCATTTAACATATCTCCCTGCTATTCCACTTCTATGTTTTACCCAAGAGAAATGAAAGGGTATGTCTATCCAGAGACTTACACATGAATGTTCAAAGCAGCATTATTTGTAATTAACCATAAGCTGGGAAAAGTGTCCATCAATAGATAAATGGATAAAAAATGTGGTATATTTGTATAAAGGAATACTCTTTGGGGATAAAAAGGAATCAACTACTGATAAACACATCAGCATAGAATAATCCCAAAATAATTATGCTAAGTGTAAGAATCCAGATACAGAGTATATATTTGATCATTTCACTTACAAAGAAATCTATCAATTGAAAACTAATCTGTAGTGACAGAAAAATGATCAGTAGTTCCTGGAGTTGGGGGGGGGTGGCAGTAGGGAGAGATTACAAAGGAACATAAGGAAACTTTTGGGAGTGATGGATACGTTCATTCTCTTGAATGTGGTGATCATTTCATGGGTACATATATTTTCAAAACTTATCAAATTGTACACTTTAAATACATTCAGTTTACTGTATGTCAGTTAAATCAATAAAGCTTTTTTTAATAAAATAAGAAAAAAAAACAATAATAATAAAGACAATATGGTATTGGCATAAGGATAGGTTAGTGGAACAGAACTGAGAATCAGAACAGAGAATCACATTTATGTGGTCAATTGATTTTCAACAAAGGTGCCCAAAAATCCAATGGGAAAAGATCATATTTTCAATAAATTACGTTAGAATAATTATATATTATATAGACAAAATTACCCATGTCACCCTACTGAAAAATTAATTCAAAGTGTATCATTGACATTACATAAGATCTAAAACCATTAAACTGCTAAATAAATAAAGAAAATATCTTATTGACAATAACTGTCCTACTTCAGCTGAATGCTATGGAAAAACTGCCCCCCCCCCCACATACACACACACACACACATACCTCCTCTGGCCCCATAGTTTCAGCAGAAAACAGGAATCTGATATTTTACATACACACACACACACACACACACACACACACACACACACACACACTTGAGCAGAAGCAGGCAGGGACATTATTGATTTCCCAGCCTGAGCGGTGTTAGTGAGGCTTAGAGAGGAGCTGGTCTTCCATCCCCTGCCCAGCAGAAACTGGCAGTGCTCCAGTTTACCCTCCTGGGTGTGCCAGTTGGGCACAGCAGGAAGCCAAGCCTCCATCCTCAGCCAGCTAGTGGAATGAGTAGGGTAAGGAGTCTGGTCTTTAATTAATTAACAACTTAATTCTGCATCCTCATTTCCTCTCTCTTTCGATTAGAAGATGTACAGGAAATGCCATAGGATGACTCCCAGTGGGTCACAGTTCTTGACAGACCCATTCCCCTGAATTTGGGAATCTGACTTTACCCAATAAAATATAGCAAAGATGACCAGAGACCACCCAATGCTTATGTTATGTTATATGGCAAAGGTGAAGGGATTTTGCAATGTAATTAAGATCTAGTCCATTACTTTTGAGGTAATCAAAGGGGAGATAATTCTGGTATCCTGGGTGGGCCTGATTAATCCAGAACATCCTATAAATTGTAGTGATAATGTAGGTGCTATATAACTTAGGTCTGTTAGTGTTTGCACAACTAAAACATTTATCAAAACTCATAACACTCTATATTTAAATGCGTACATTTTATTATATTTAATTTTACCTCAACAATATCTTTACCTTAATGTTAAGCACCCGTCCTCTGCAATGGGATTCTAACAGCAAGATTTAGACCCAATGAAAGGTTGAGAGATAGAGATGATTTCCCCACAACTTGCAAATCAGACAGCTGAGACAGATAGGTACTTATTTGTAATACTATTCACAAGAAGGAGACACTGAACGTTTTATCCAACTGACACTCACTCCTTTGATTTAATGCATGGTCTGCTTATAACCTGAATATTCCTGAGTTTTCCCAGGAATAAGGAAGAAGAATCAACTCTTTAACCATGTAACTTTCCAGGTTCATTGAGTGTAGTCAGTTGTCTATGGCTTCTTTAGCTCCACAGCACAGAGTTGAGTAGTTGCTGTAGAAACCATATGACCTGCAGAGCCCAAGCTATTTATGCCAGGCCCTTTACAGAAAATATATGTCAACTCCTGCTTTAGATAAAAGAGAACACTCTTTCTACATCTCTTCTAAATAGAAATGAAACAAAGATAATGAAACTGATAAGACAGCTGATAAGTATAAACTTATTTGGAGATCTAATAATATTTACAAAATGTAGTTGGGCTAACATGCCATTATTTTCTAGCTTACACTTATGTAAAAACATTAAAATTAGCAATTCTTACTTGAAGTGACTCAGTGGCATTTTTATTTATTTTTTTTCTGTCTGTGTACCACAGGTTTTATTGGATCATAAACCTAAAAGCAACTGTTGTCTTCCTGGGAATATCTTACATTCAGCACTCAGGGGCGTGGGTCCTGGTTTTACTTATTCCCTCTATATCTTCACTTATGGCTCTGATAACTCTTCATATGATGCATTATAACCTGATTTATCAGCCAGAAAAATGTAAGTAAATCACATTTTTTGGTTTTTATGGTTTTCTTGACATATCTCCTTCCTCCTTGATTCCCTATGGCTTCTCTTTCAACTCACAGAATTTGTAGATTCTGCAAGAGCAACAGAGTCTGCAAGAATATCAATAACCTCTATCTCCTTTTAGTTTTCCCTTGTTAAAATAGTTTTAATAATGGAATGTTTTAAACATAAACAAAAATAGGGGGAAAATCATATATGAACCCCATCTATCTAGCTCTCAGCTTCAGCAATCACCAACTTATCTTTACTCATTTTTTCCCTCATCCCTCCCGGCAATTTCAAGGCAAAAACTAAATATTACAGCATTTAATTTGTGTATGTGTGTATATAACATACATATTATGTATGTTATTTTTTTAAAAAATAATCAAAATGTCATCTCACACACACACACAGAATTTCTTATCATCAAATACCTGATCACTGGAAATTGTTTCCATTTTTCAAATTTTTTGTTTTGTTTTATCCTTTATTCAAATCAAATTCAAATAAGGCTCATATAGTCCAAATGATAGACATATCTCTTCAACCACATATATTCCCCCTTTGTCTCTGTCTTTTCAAAAAATGTGTTTAAGAAATCTGAACATTTAATACAGTATTTCCTATAGTCTGGATTTGGCTGATTACATCCAACAGGTTTTTCTCCTCCTTATTTCCCATAAATTATTTGATAGGTCTAGATACTTAATCAGATTCAGATTTTTCTTTTGGCAAAATTCCTTCATAGATAGTGTCATGAACTCCAACCAAGACACAGGATGTCTGAATACCTCTTTTTTCAGTATCAGCACATATTGATGGCTTTTGCCCAAATCAACCACTCCACTGGGAGTTGCAAGGTGGTGATATCTTATATTTCTTCTGCTTTTATTAGCTGAAATAATGTCTCAACAACTATTTACTCACACAGAGGGACAGTTTATGTAAGAAAAAGAGATATCTATTTCTTTCCCTCTGTTTTTAGATTTCCAAATAATGAGGTGAGCTTCAATATTTTCCAAAGGTAACCTATTAGTTGCCTTTAAAAATAAAATCTATTATTGTCTTGGCTGGTGTGGCTCAGTTGGTTGAGCATAGTACTATAGACGGAGAGGTCAGTGGTTCAATTCCTTGTCAGGGCACATGCCCAGGTTTTAGGTTTGATCCCCAGGGGCATGCAGGAGGCAGCTGATCAATGTTTCTCTCTCACATCAATGTTTCTCTCTCTCCCTCTCCTTTCCACTCTCTCTAAAAGAAAAATGTCAATAAAACATTTCTTAAATCTATTATTGTTAATTCATGGACATAAAAAGTTTAATGTGTTTCAATCCACTACAATTATTGATGATCAAATTGTTTCATGTTTGGGCAGTGAGGTCCTCTTTATGTTGGTGCCTGAGTCCTTCAGACAACCCTCTGTTGTCTTTGACTGCTTCATTGCTTCCTGGTGTAAGAAAGCCTATGGTCATCATTTCCTTCCTTTAACTTTAATCAACTCTTTCTAAAAAACAAAAAACTGTGTTCCTTTTCGTATATAATACTATTTAGAGACTACAACTTTGGCAATGGGGATGCTTATTGCTACTTAGTTTATCACAGTTTCTAGGTCTTTCAGTGCACAAAGCTAGAAAATGTTCTTTTCTTTCTTTCTAAGAGAATAACCATTTTGGATTATACGAATGCTCTAGTCAAAACCAGTACTATGGGATTTTTACCCTACCTTCTCAAACTTAGATCTTTCTCTGCTTCTCATGCTCCAAATCCCGGTTCTCAATGACAGCAATATATCTGCACATTTGTTTTATCTCAAAAGCCACATTCAATGGTCTTAGACTAACACTACCACCAGCAACATAATTACTTGAAAAGAGTCTCAAGATTTTTCTTGCAATTTTTTTCATGTTATAACCCCCGAGAATGTTCACTAAAATTATTATGATATTAAAGTCACTTGGTATAGTTCCTCTCCACCTGGCTAAACCACTGACTTTATATACAATTATGGTCATGTGTTCCACTTTTTTATATTTTGATGTATTTTTAAATTTTGTTTCACATTATGTAAAATTTATGTCTACAGCAAGGTATTTATATTTCTATATTCTCTCTTATTCTTTTTTGTGGCAATTTACATATTTTTAAAGAATTATCATTTCTTTTTTAATTAAAGAAAATACTAAAATTTGATATGTGTGAGTATGTATCTGAGTATATGTATTCCCCCTTCTTATCTAAGCAGTAGCATATTATTCACACTTTTTCTCACCTGCTTTTTTCATTTAATATAACCTAGGGGTTGTTTCGTAGCTGTATATAAAAATATTCTCCATTTCTTTTTATAGCTATGTAGTACTCCATTGTGTGGTGAACCACTGATCATTTTACTAGTCTTATATTGATGCACATTTGGGTTGTTTCTCTACTTTTGCGTTTAAGTAGGATCTAATGAATAATGATGTATATTTCCCTTTGCATTTTCCCCCAGATGTCTTTAGGATAGATTCCTACACAAAGGATTGCTAAATCAAAAAGTAAATTATAGATAACTTTGCTATATGTTGCCAGATTCCCTTTCATAGTGATTGTATCATGCTGTATGTTTTCACCAAAAATGTATGAGAATGCCTATTTCCCCATAGTCTTTCCAAATCAATACACTGCCACTTCTCATTTTTGCCAATATGAGGGTGGGAAATGGTATTTCACTGAAGTATAATTGACATTTTTCTTATTATGAGAAAAGTTGAACATCTTTTCAGTGCTGTAATTTGAATTTTTTCAGTGAACTACTTAATCATATACTTAGTCCATTTTTCCTATGAGGTTGTGGACTTTTTCCTTCAATTTTTCGAAGACATTATATATTGAAGACATTATTTTTATATACTGAAGATACTAACCCTGATAGTAGATGTAAATATTATTCCTCATTTGTCATATATCTTTTAACTTTGCTTCTTCAGTTATTATCCATACACAAGACTTACTAACTTTATTTGTTTGCTTTATCCTTTGAGGGGCATTATGTTTATAATCAAATTTATCAGTCTTCTCCTTTATTCCTTCTAGAGTTTGAACTATGGTGAAAATTTTTCCTCACTCCCAGATGATAAGGGAATTTATTCATTCATTCATATTTTCTTTTGGTCCTCACATTATTATTTTTTTAACCGCTACATCTCTGACCCATTTGGAAATTATATTAGAATAGATTTTAAGAGTGAATTTATCTTTTTTCCATATGACTATCAAGTAATCAACCTGATTTACTAAAAGTCTGTAATTTCCCCTCTAATTTGACATGTCACCTTCACTGTCATTTACATTTCTGGAGTTTGTCTTCTGTTCCTTTGATCTATCTATTTATCTATCTTGTTTAACTGTGGCCTTAATTTTTGGTAGTACTTTTACTACTACCACTCTGTCTACTACTTATCTATATAACTACCACTAATAACAATGCACTGAGTTGTATTTTTAAAAATTAAGTGCATTCACCATGTCTCTTATCTTCACTACATACCTGTGAGGCAGGTAGGAAAAGCACCGTGTATCTTTCTACGGACAAGACTTTACATACTTTGCGTCTGCTCCAGAAGCACCCTGAGTGTATCTTTACCATTTCATCTACCATGTTACATTAAAATGATCTATTTATGAATACAGGTTAGAAATCCTTGTGCCTTATACATACTTGGAATATGGTAAATGCTCAATCAGTGATTGTTATTATTGAACTGAGTGTAGAAACTGAGACACTATTTATTCAATGACTTACCCAGGACCTCACAAAAATGTCTAAAATGGAACCAAAACCCAGGCCTTATTTTTCTCAGGCTCATTTTATTACACCACATACTGAGGCAGTGAAGCATAGAAAATAACAGCCACAGGTTCCTCCAACCCTGACTCTCAGAGCTCTGTGGTCGGTGGATCACAGTTCAGCAGTACACACCTTCCTGGTAGTCTGTGGAATGGGTTCAACACGCAGAAAGGTGTCTCAGAGGCCCTCCCTGTCAGCCTTGAATAGCAAAAAAAAAAAAAAAAAAAAGGGAAAATTTAAAGTATAAACTTTTATTGAAAGACCACTCTGACATTTGCTGGAGAATGTAATTATCAAATAATTCTGGTGTGTGTGTGTGTGTGTGTGTGTGTGTGTGTGTGTGTGACTGTATATATACACACATATATACAGATATATAATTTTTAGATTCAATTTTTCTAAATAACTATTTAGTATCCATCCATTTGCTTTCCAATCTCCTATTTGAAAATATATTTATCTAAATAAAGAAATATAGTTATTCAAGTTATACAGATCTATGTAATTAACTGCCAGCCTATTGTAGTCCATTTGTTACATTTTTTTAACATGTGATAAGATAAGCTTTCTTTGGACATTTCGCCAAAAAATTTTATTGGATGCTAGTAAAATTGTAATAGAAAACAAATATTTTGGAGTTTTTTCTTTTGTTTTGTCATGTTTCCAAGTTATAAGATCACCCAACTCTGATGAAGTAAAACTCTGTCTTCCCTCTAGCAAAGTATATAATCTTTATTTTGGCTTCTACCTCTCTGATGACTAAATTGGAAATTCCTCAAAGCTGTAATTCAAAGCCATAGGTGACCTTAAAGAAATTATTTTTTTATATACTACCTTTTATTTTAAGGTAACTCTTCAAATGTGGACCATGCATTCCATTATGTTTAGCTGTCAAGCACGGCCTTCATTTGCATTTCTTCCCACTGCTATAATTTTGAGAACTGGCAGGTGACCAAAGAAGAAAGAAATGTGCATCTACCATCTAGAGTGCAATGTAGGCTTTTTTATTGTAATTAAGTAGCACAGATATTCATGATTAGATCAAGGTCAGAGGAGCAGAACATCAGAGCCAAGGACTTAAAGGTATAAAGAATAGAAAAATTGCTTTCTAAAGTTTTTTAAAATAGTAATGGTGACAATCTTTAAGTTTGCAATAAAACACTTTAAATAGTTCATCTGTTTTATTTTAAAATGTGCACGCCTGGTGTGCTTGCACATTTAAACTAGAGCTTGAAGTCTCAGTTGAATTTTCATTCCTTTTTTTTTTTTCAACTTCCCATTTCTTCTCCTGGTGCAGAAAAGCAATTTGAGAATTATAATGACAATGGATTTTTTTTTAAAGACTGACTCTACACGACACCCAAAATTATTTGTACTGAGGCATGAGTTTTCTATTAAGTCTAATGGATTAATCCAAGGAGGCTGTGTTATGTGTAGATGTAGATGTTTTCAACTCCTAACACTCAGTGACAACTCTATGGTTTGATAAGATAGGCAGATTTCTGTACAGTTTCTTTGCTTGCCCTCTCTAACTAGCTCATTGGTTCTCTTTTAGTACAGCTGATCAATGTATATTTATTACTTCTCTATCCCTCTGCCTTATAATACACATTGTTCACTCTTCCTCCACCTCCTTGGCTAAGTTTTCTCCTCCTAATCAATGCAGAGCCCTAGGATTCATTCCAGGAACCCTGGCTTTTCTTTATCCACCCCCTTTCTTTAAGCAACCTCTAGTCCCATAGTGTCAATGCCAACAATCTCCCAAGCACTCAATTTCATATCAGTCTCTCTTCTCACCTTGAAACTCATGTCTGACTTCCTATTCAACATTTTGACTTAGTTATCCAATAGTCTCAAACTTAACCTGACCAAAACTCAACTCTTCATTCTTCCAACTTCAAACTGATTCCTTTTTTGTCTTTTCCATCTCAATATAAGTCACCAACACCCAGTTGTTTAAGGGGGTGAGGAGGAGTAGCCATTCTCAATTTTCTCATTTCTTCAAACTCTCTACACATCAGGAAATTCTATTGATTGTTAAAAAAAAACACATCCCATCCTGTTCACTTCTCTTCATTGCTACCGCTATGTTCAAGTCACCACTACCTCTTTCCTGTCTCCCAGCTAGCTTCCTCTCTGTTTCCTAAAATCTATTATTTATACAGCTACCAGAGTTTCAGAGTAAATATTTTTAAAAATATACATTATATGTTGCCTTTAGTCTGCATGAAACATCTTAATGATCTCTCATAACACTGAGAATAAAATCCAAGCTCCTTACTTTAACCTAATGTCTGACTCCTGACCAACTCCTGGACCTCATCTCCTCCCAGTCTTCTCACTAACTGGGCTACTGCCTCATTGGCCTTTACTGTTCCTGCACCGCTCCCAGCTCATGACCTGCCTGCATATGCTTCCTCCCCAAGGCTCTTTGCTTACTTCCAGTCTGTTCAATTCTCAGTTTAAATTTCAACTTGTAAAGTCTTCTCTACACCAAACCCCACAATGTGTCTCTAGCTTACCCGTCTATTTTGTTTTTATCATTGAATTTGCCTAATATTCTCCTGCTTGCTTACTGTTATCCTCACCAGAAAAATAACTCGGATTTGTCGGTCTTGTTCATTGCTTTGTTTTTAAGGCCTAGAAAAGTCCCTGACACACAGTAGATACTTAATAAATATGTTAAATGAATAAATAATTACATTCACATTTGTTTGGCATCAAGTGTAATGACTCGCAGTGCTGGCTCAAGTTTTAGAACTCCTCCATGCTTAATTATTTCTTGTTCTTAACCATTTTGTTTTTGTTGTTTCATATCACCACATTAGATACAATTTTACTCGTTTAAATAAATTCACTCTTCAAAGTGTATATTCAGTGGACGCCAGTGCTGCTCAAAGCCTGACCCATGGAGCAGAGCTGGTCAGTAAACTGTTGGTTACTGGTATGCAGACACTGTGAGAAAACGTGTAGAAGTGTTCAGGAAGTTGCATTTTATGTCTGTTGAATCTAATAATAAAAATATAAGGACTTATATTTTATATGTTCTTGCTTCTTATTTTATTCTTTTGCTATTTCATTTTTATCTCATTTCACAAATGTATTGACCATGATAGTTAAGAACGTTATTTTTTAAAACTGATCTTTTAACACAGCCAGTTTAAGATGCACTAATCTAAGCTATCTCTCTTTAGAAATAATATGATAGTGGTATTTAACTGTTTAATAAAATTATAGGTATCAACTTATGATGCACAAGAGCAGGTCCAAATTTACCTTGCAATAAATAGTGATTTGTTTATACAAAAAAAATAGTGAGTTTAAAACAAATATTAAATAAAGTCCTTCAATTTGAAATATAGGAAGAAAAATATCTTTGGAAATAGTCTCTCATCCTGCAAATGGTTATCATTTAATAACAAAGCCTGTTTGAAAGCACAGAGTAAGTTGAATCAATGCCAGTAGTAACCTATAATCTACACAACACTGTTTCACGAGAGTTGAACAGAGAACAGGTTGATAAGAAATACAGACAAGATCATAAGGAAATATCAGGAAGGTAAGCCTCCTAGCCCAGACCTATTCAAATTGGATCTCTAGACTGTTCATCAGGACATTCTCAGTTCTCATTTTACTAAAACCTTAAGTAAATCTAGTTGAAATAGTTAGGAAATTCTCATAGTCGAGCAATTCTTTCTATAATAATAAAGAGATATACCTATTACTTTTTCCCTAAGAAATACAAACCTTGGCCACTCACAGGTTCTTCTGTCCCTGTGTCCTTTCCAGCTCCTGGGCCTTTTATTTGTGTCTGGAAATAGTGACTAAGAAAAGACAATAATGACTATAGATATGAGCCCATCTCCTGTCAGCAATTACCAAACATACTTCCACTTGACCTCAACACACTTCACAGAGGCCACCAAAGAGCCACTGCTGTAATCATTCTTGGTCACTAACAATTTGGGCTGGATTTGATTCAGTGACTTAGAGGTAAAAGGCTCCATATTCAATTACCAGGCCCCCAGCTTCCTCAATTAATCAAAGACCGACATAATAGGTCTATTACAACTCCTAAAGAAAAGACCAGGTCAGAACAATGTAATCACTCTCTAACCATAAAAAGAAATATTAATATTCTCTATTTAAATATAAAATTCAAAACTCTATGGCATTTAAATGAACTTGGTTAGAATGTATTCCATCTAGAATTTTATTATAGAAAATTTGAACATAATCAAAATGGCAACCAAACTATCGAGTTTTTATAGCAGCCTTCTTTGGAGAAACTCAGACGTTTTCACATTTACTTTACCATTTATCCTGAAACTATGATTTGGTGTCTATGTAATCTGTGGAAGGATTTATCTGGTCAAAGGAGTTCTATAAAAAGTTGTAACAATCATGATAGCACAACTGAACTGTTAATGAAACAGGGGTCTTCTATCTGTCATTGTATCAGGAAATCCTAATGGAGTCAAAGAAAAGGTGGAATCTGAATCATAAAAGAAGCAACAATGCTGCTGCAAATCGTTAGCAGTAAGGGACTGCAAACATCTAAAGCAATAAAATGCTCCTGAGACTAAAGCGACAGCCACATAAACCCAGGGGAAACGACTGGAAAAGTCAAAAACCAACTAATCCAATCTGAACTTTTAGTGACACTATCAACACGTATAAAGTCATCTAAAGAGTTCAAAGTTTCACCTTATGTCTGAAATTCAAGGAGAAAGTCAAAGCAGAGAACACATTTCCCTTCATCTCCATGTCTAAATAAGAAACCACCTTCTACATGACAAGAAAAGTGAAGATTATTTATATAACACTTTATACTTTAAAAAATTGGACCGGTTCTTTGTGTTAAGGCTGTTAAAGAAAGTTCAGGTTGTCTTATTCATTAATGAGTTCAAGTTAGAGACTTCTGAGAGATTCTAAAATTTTTACTTTGGTGTTTTTTCTCCTTTCTTTCCTTTTTAATATGTTCCCGTTGATCTTACCTTTTTCATGTCTTACATCAGCTGTCAAGCACCACCTTGGGCTGGTCACCAGAATGCCAGCAGCCTTGTCAGTACTTGTTCCTTTGAGTTCAACCCCATGGGTGCCAAAGCCATCCCAATCACTTTACTGTCCTTCATCTGCACAATTGTCATCTTTCTGACTGACATCTTGGAAACGAAAGAACAATTCCTTTACTAACACATCCTGTCTCCAATTATTTGCAGGTTGCTCTCTCCTGACAACCTTTGGGGTGTTTGTGAATGCACTGAAAACATGCTGTCTGCGCCATTGCCATCGTTGTGGAGATTTGACAAACTGGTTAGACCACGCCAAGGAAAAAAATGGTGGCTGCTACAGTGAGCTCCACGTGGAAGACACGAAATGTTTCTTCAGCCTTCTCCCTCTCTTCATTTTTCAGCCTCTTTACAAAATGTGTATCATGCAGGTAAGGAAGGGTAATTGGTACTCCCTCCAAGAACAATACAATAATTGCATGTTTGTTAACAAATAAACAGTTACTTTCATCCCAACAAGAGCTTCCCATATATTTCGTCGGACAGTTAAACTGTAAATGCTTCTAATCATTACAGACTCCAATTTCAAGAGCTAAGTGGGGTCAGATAGAGGCATACCTGAGGAGAATCTCGCTATGCTGTTTCTCCTGTGGAGCTTTAAATGTCTGTTAGTAGGTGCAGACAATACTTCAGAGCCCGTAGTTATAAAGCATAAGAGCAGCAAACAAAAAATGAGATCTATGAGCAATTACCCAACCTCCCTTTAGCCAAAGGTTTTGCCTTCTTCCTCATTAAGCCTTTAAAAACTGCTGCTAACAAGTAGCTAAAGTGACTGATTTGAGTACCACCCCCACTGTACTCTTAAGTATAAGTACTAATGAGCAAGTGATTCTCTTCCTACCCACTCTCAGTTCCTTGGTGAATCAGTCCCTGTGCTGTGGAGAAACCAGAGGAAAAAAACTAAATCCAAAGTATGGTTTATAAATATATGAGATTTAAAAATTTTATGATGTAGTAATTCTCAAAGACTAACATACTTATGAAGAAATATTATGATTTCTTAATATAGTCTCATGTATCAAATGATGACAAAAGTTTTTGAAGAAATTTGGGACTATCTATGTTGCTAATCCCCAAGTTGGAGTTTAGATGGCTGATGAGTGAGTTATATCGACATATCACAGACCAACAGAATTGAAAAGAAACTTAGAAATTAACTTAGTCAACTACTTCATTTGTTGAAGAGGAAACTGAGGCTCAGAAAAATCAAGTGATTTTGGAAGAGATGAGTAGTTCACACAATTAATAGCAGTGAAAGGAAACGCAGAATATAGCTTCTGACTCTTAGTATAATGCTTGTTTCTCTAAACCCAGGGTCAGCAAATTACCGCCTGCAGGCCAAATCCAGCCCACTATCTTTTTTGTTTGTCTTATAAAATATGAAGGTTTTTACATAATTGAAAAAATCAAAAGAAGAAAAATATTGTGAGGCACATGAAAATTACATAAAATTCAAAATTCAGTGTCCATAAATCAAGTTCCATTGGAACACAGTTATTCTTGTTTGTTTGTTTGTCATATTGTGTTCTACTTATGCATAAAAATAGCAGAATTGAGTAGCTGTAATAGAATCTGTATGTGGAAATATTTTCTATCCGATCCTTTACAGAAAATTTTTGTGACCCTTGTTCTAAACAAGTCATGAAAGCTAGGCTGATTGAGCAGATTCAAATTCCCTCCCGACTCCGCAACAGCAACTGGCACAAATCCCCCAAAATATTACCCATATATATGTTAATTAATATCATAAAAATGTTTTATAAGGAAGAAATTAAAAATGAATGCAAAATTACTGTGATTCATAGCTAGCCTTGAATTTTCTGTGCAAATAACACAAATTACTGATACTTTAACTTCATAATGTAGTAATACCTGATATTTCTTTTGACTGAACCTTCTCTGAAAAATATCATATTTTTTAATTTGACCTAAATTACAATACATTCTGATAAACCAATTTGTAAGCATCTCACCAAATCTAGGTGCTCATTTTATTGCAAAGAACAAAAACTAACACTTATTGATAACCTATATGTATCATAGCTTCTGAAAGATGATTTCACAGTATCTAATTTAATCCTCACAGCAAGCCTACATAGCTCACACTATCACCTGAAATCTGAGGCGCAGAGATATTAAGTGACTTGCAACTCGTTCAAGGTCCTCCTACTATTATATTGCAGAGCTCCCAATCCTAACTCAGGCCTGGTATCAACACCCACACTTTGCTATTACCCACAATGCCTCTCTGATACAGACTACATAGGTTCCAAATTATATACCGTCATGTTTGTTAGAAACTTCAAAGAAAATAGTTAGAATGTACTTCTCAAGAGAGACAAAGGAAACTTCCATTGGGATAGGCTGGAATTAGATTTTTGCCTCCAGAAGAAGTACTCACCAGTATAAAGATCATCAAAGAACCAAGAATAAAACATCATAGAATTTCATATTTTAAATTTAGTAGCCATTATTGACCTTCAGTTCCAAGACATACATTTAAAATATGTTGATATTAAAGCCGATGAAGTTGCCGTTTGACATTACTGGCCATTCAAAGGTGAAAATGAATCTCTATTGACAGCAATTATTTCTGAATACTTGGAGGCTTGTCTGAAATAAAAGTATTTAAAATTTTAAAAGGGGGTGATTTCAGAACTTGAGGCAGAAGCAGAAATGATTTCAAGCTTTCAAGACACTGGAGCTTTTTCTTAGATTAGGCAATATATTAATATTGCTTCACTAAAGATTAATAGTACATTGGCCACATTATTAAGTTAACAGGCTTCCGTGTCTGTGATTCATGCCGATAATAACTTTATTTCTATTAACAATAATTCTCATTTGAAATCAGTAACAGAAACTTCCAGGTAGTGCTGGGAGCCTTTTAGTCTTACAGTGGTTTTGCTGCCAGCACTTTTTTCAAAAACATCATTCATATTCCTCTGATTGGGTGATACATGCCTAACAATTTTATTGAACTGGGGCAGAACTAACTAATGTTCCCTTCACTCTTGCCATCTGTACCCAACCTAAACAATCCTTATTTACAACCCCACGGCTCAAATTAAAGATTGGAAAATAAATTATCACTGGGATATTCATACAGATAGAAAAAAATTCTCATTGGAAATGTGGTCCACTTCTGGGTTTAAGCAGTTAACTTAGCAATAGGCTCATTTCACAATTGGTGGACTCATTAATAGCTGTACTGACTTATGACTCTAATTCCCCTAGACCCTCTCAAATTGCACAATTGGTAATAGAGAAGAGGTTAGTGAAGGTTTCAAACAAGAAGTTATCATCTGGATGTTCGAGCAAGGCTGCTCTCCCAGTATGGCGGGAAGGCAGGAATCTTAAGGTAGTTCAATGCACTGTTAAGAAAAATTGGAGGATCCATTCCTCAAGGACAAGACTTGGGTTGACTTTCTCTCCAAGCCACTGAGTAGCTTTGTGTGCCACTGGGAATTAAAGAAATACTGTGTGCTGCTAATGATAATGATAAAGATGTGATTATTCCAACGAAACTCATAAACTAGAAAAGTGTGGAGAGGCCCCCTTTTTCTGTGACAGTGTGCTTTAGTTCTGATGTTATAACATAACAACATGTTTGGAATATATGAAGAGGCCCCAAGTTAGGGTTAGAGCTTTAGTTAGTATTCAGGTTATTTTAAAAATGAAGAAATGCTAACATGCCTTTGAGAGCTTGGGGTGGGGCTGAGGAGGTTTTGCTTGTTTGTTTCTTATCTGCTACGTTAGTATACAAACATTTTTCATGTAGTTCCCTTTTTGGTCCTCTAGTGCCACACAATTGACTTAAAAGGAGAGTAAAGCCACACATATGTCTTCCTTTTTCTCATGTTTTTGGCTCATGTTAGAAATGAATTCGATCCAGGGAGCCCACAAACACAGTCTCCAACAAGTATTGTTTCCACCATGGGCCCTTCTTCTTAAGAAAAAATCATGCTTCTAAACTAGATGCTATTTAAAGGATCAAGTTAGCCTGGCTGGTGTGGCTCAGTGGTTGAACATTGACCCATGCACCAAGAGGTCACCGGTTCGATTCCCATTCAGGCACATGCCCAGGTTGTGGGCCCAATCCCCAGTGGGGGGTGTGTAGGAGGCAGCCAGTCGATGTTCTCTCACATAGATGTTTCTATCTCTCTCTCCCTCTCCCTTTCTCTCTCTCTAAAAAAAAAAAAAAAAAAATCAATAAAGGAAAAATAAATAAATAAAGGATCTAGTCTAACTCCAAACTCTTTTCATCAAGATGAAAACAAACATCTTTAATACTCTCTACTTGTTTTTGCTTTATTGTTCAAAAAAAAAAGCTTTATGGGAAACTTAAGTCACTTGATTTCTTATGTGTCATCCTAAGCACAGAATTAGGGCCACTTTTACTTGTCATAGGAAAGTTAAGAAGATAGACTAGATGACAAAAGATTTCTCCATAAAGAATCAGTAGTGTTGTCAGTAGAATAAACAGAGCCCCATCAGCCCTTTGGCTGCTTATAATTGGGACCTTGAAGAACATTCAGATCATCTCTCACAGAGAACAAGGCATCCGCTACAGGACTCTTTCTCCAAAGTTAAACCACTGCCTTAATGCATGACTCCTTTGCCTCCTTAAATATAGATTCCTTCAGGATATTATCTGCAGACCATGAATTCCAACCTGAATTTGGATGGATTTCTCCTGCCAGTTGCAGTAATGAATGTCATCAGCATTCTACCAGTATTAATTCTGGCTCCTTGTATGGAATATTTCAGCACCTGTCTATTTCCTTCTAAGAGAGATGGACCATTTCTGTTGGCATGTGTTCGTAAGTACAATTTACCATCACAAGTGAATTATTTGCAACTTTTTAAAATAAAAATACAGTCTGCTAAGATCTAAGCTAGCAATATGTTCTACAGGAAAGTCTGATTTTGACAAATTGGGTAGAAGGTGAATTTGAGAGTGATAACAGGTAATCTCTATGCAATATCAGTGTCCCATTTCTTCCCATTCTTTTATGCTTCCTCAGTAGATACACCTGATAGAAAGACATGGTGACACTTCCAGTACCACCAAATGGCCTATCCTTCCTCATGTAAGGTGGTCCTCAGTCTAAACTCAATGTTGAGTATGTTCTTAAAAATTAATGGGGGTACTGAACCCAAAGAATAATGTGAGTCTATACTTGGGAGGCATCAACTTCTAAACCAGTAGCAAAATTTATTAAAAATTAGTACTTTAATTAATAGCTTCTATATAGTACTTTTTCAAATAGTAAGGTAGATACCAAGAATTTTCCAACATTTTTCTCCAGCTTTATTGAAATATAATTGACATATAACATTGTGTAAGTTTAAGGTGTACAGTGTGATTCTTTGGTACACATATTGCGAAATGTTTACCACAGTAGGGTTAGTTAACACATCATTACCATTTTGTTGTTGTTGTTATGGTTGAGAACATCAAAGCTCAACTCTCATTTTTTAGCAAAAAGAAAAAAAATTAGGATGTCTCACTTACAACACAATTAATGGACCATAAGATAAATGTTCTGGTTGAAATGGGAGAAAAGGAGCTGAAGCTCATTCTGATCACATTGCATGACCCTAGCTGGGGTCCCTTGGCACTGACGAGAGGACAGTGCTGGTTTAGTAAAACCAGGATCAGCCTAAGAATTGGAGATCTGGACCTCAGCCCTTGTTCTGCCACTGAGGTGCTCCTGGGTGACTTTGAAAAACCACCTAAACTTCTAGTTTTCTGGTTCACTTATTATTGTCATTGAGGGGCACACCCTAGGTAAACTTTGGTTCCCTCTGTTCTATAAGACTTTTGAAATCACTCGGGATGACATCAGTGCCTGAAGCATAGTTCTGACACATTGTGAAAGGTCTTTTAATGTTAGCTACTGTTGAGTCATCATTTGCAATCCTTTGGTAGGCATAAATGGAAAGCAAAAGGACTTGCACTCTTTTTTTAAAAAATTTTTTTCTTCTTTATTGATTTTAGAGAGAGAGGAAGGGAGAAGGAAAGAGAGATAGAAACATCGATGAGAGAGAACAGTAATTGGCTGCCTCCTGCATGCCCCCCCCTGGGGATATGGCCTACAACCTGGGCATGTGCCCTGACTGGGAACTAAACCAATGACCTCTTAAGGGACTTGCAAACTCTTAAGAAATATCACAAAAATGGTAATCTGATGTCTTACTGTCTACTTGAGAAATAATTCCATTGAAATAGTCAGGGCCAGGCATTTCAAAGATTCTTTTCTCTTTGTTAACCTGTTCTTATTCTTAATTCCTCCTTCTTAGAGATCTGTGGAGACTGCGCAGTGTTCTAGTAATCCATTAGTATATTTTTTGTTGTTTCTCTGTTTATAGAAGTTACATTTTAATGTATGTGCTTCCTGTTATTTAACAATGCCATCAGCAAGACTACTCCAGATCACACCACAGGGTAGATTTTTTTTTGGAAAGAACTCAAAGTAACTAATCTCACCTTAGTTTATCTTCTCTTGTTGTCTTCAGTTACAGAGGCCTTTAGTACATAAGTTTTTCTGATTTATTTCCTAAGCCAAACCCAGACATTATTTATTATAATAGGTTCAGGCAAACTATAAATATTAATAGGTTTTGACAATCCTTAAATCTTAAGAAGTTTTGTGTGTGTGTGTGCCAATGTAGAAGTCCCCAAACCAGTATTTAGTGAATGCCCAACATTATTTGAAGATACAAAAGAAAAGTAAGACATTGTACATACTCTCAGCAAGTACACTATTAAAACAGAATGAATGCAGGACAATATGGAGGTAAATGTATATTGCGAAATGCCAAAATGACTTGCAGTCTGGTACAGTACCTTGAAAATCCAGTTTTGCTTACTTACAAAAAAACTTCTTAAATTGGGCTACTTCAAGAAAAATGTGCTGTACAGCATGGCCTGAGAACAAGAAATCTGAAATTCACTTTAAACATAGGCAACTTTCGCCCTGGCCGGTTTGGCTCAGCGGTTAGAGCGTCGGCCTGTGGTACAGAGAGACCCGGGTTCGGTTCCCGCTAAGGGCATGTACCTTGGTTGCAGTTTGTCCCCGGCCCTGGTTGGTCGTGCGGGTGGCAGCCACTCGATGTGTCCCTTTCACGTCGATGTTTCTCTCTCTCTCTCTCCCTCCCACTCTATCTGAACAGAAAATGAAAAAATGTCCTCGGGTGAGGATTAAAAAACAAAACAAAACATAGGCAACTTTCTCTTGGACAATTTTCCAATCTTGCATATTGGAAATCGTGTCTATACTTAAAAAAAGATAGAATATTTTTTCTGGATAGAGGCAAGTTTGACGGAGTTATCGGATATATTGTTTGATGTTAATGAATTAATGATTTCCCTTCAAGACTGGTAACAGAGTTGCTGGGCAGCAAAAGAAAAACCTCGACTCATCTGAGAAAACTGAGCCCTGCTCCGCTGAGTACGGAATCCTGAATTCAGTTGTTTCTGAACCAGACTCCATCCGTTTGTTCACTTACAGACTCGATCATTCCTTTGCATAATATTTTGCTATGGGAATATAAAGAAGTATGATGATATGCATCCTTTTAAGTAGATGTGTATTTAAGTTTTCTGTATTCTGCTTATGATTATAAAAGCTTATGTTTCATCAGGACAAATAAGCACAAACCTAGGGTGTTTTTTTAATCATAATTGACATAACTGAATTAGTCTAATATTAAAATTTCCTATCACTTTGTACACAAGTACCTTAAAAATGTGAGAGATATATGTGTATAAATTATGAACAAACATTTATGAGTTCTTAATTTGAACATAGGCAACCTTAATATAATATATCCCATTTAAACTCATGATAAACCAGCATTTGATAGGTCAAGGGTCTCAAAGATAATGTGTCATTTGAATTCAGTTATTCAAATTCTAAGGCCATTACACTATCATTATTGTTATTATTATTATTATTATTATTATTATTATTATTACTATTACCAGCTATATATAGCTGTTAGATTGTGTAAGTTAAATTATCCGTGTTAATTTGGTATCCTTACTGTTATTTCCAAATAAGGCTCTTAAGTGAATGAAAAAAATATTTGTCACCACAATGGGCCATTACTCCTTAGATACCCACTCCCTACCTCTCAGTCATGCCCCTTCCAGGGACTACCATGTTCACGGAGGCCGATGGTGCAGACAATGCCGATGGCTAAGTTTGACATTGATAACCACAGCCCAGGCCAAGACTGAGGAATGGGGAAATCTCATTTAATAAGGAAAATATAAACTTTGTTTTAAAATCTATCTATAAACAATGCAAGGAAAGAGGAGTTTCTGGTTCAAGATATGACATTCATTAGTTTATCACCTAAAGAAATCAAGAAGCATATCACAGTACCAACTATTTAACAAATCTCCCAAACTTCCAGAACTGTGAAAGACAAAGGTTTGATATGCTCAGAGTATTTTATCAAGACTGTATTTTCCCTAACATTATATACGAAGGGATTTATTTATTTAAAAGTCAACCTTAACTCACCAAAAATTTAGAATCAATGATATCACTGTGATTTATCAGTATGCCATAATTGGACATACTTCATTTTCGCTTTTCTCAGTTCAAAAATGTTTACATCGTGACTATTTCCTTTGTTTAGCATTAATTAAAATCCTGCAGTATGTGGCATTTAGTAGTTAGTGCTGACACGCACAAGTATTAATCTGACTAAAATTAGCCTAATTAAGAGTGTTATTAAGCCTTACACAAAGCAGAAGTGTACAACACAGTAGGTAGCAATGATCTTGGCTTTTAAATGACATTTAGATTGAAATGTGGATGAAGTACATTTAAATATCTGCCAGACCGTCGTCTTTAAAATAAAAACTTGCATATTCAAATTCTAACTCAAAGTCCTGTATGATGTAGGTACAGCCAAAGTGTTGGTCGGTTTTTACCTAACTAGTAACTTTGTCTAGTTCTAATAATTAGCAGTGATAAAAGTTTATTTTTATGGTTGGAACCAAGCACCTTGGTAAATTAAAAATCGAGTCAGGAATCCAATCACCTTCACCGAAAATAGGATTACTTCGGCAAAACTACTTTTTCTCTATTATAGTTTCAGAACTGACAGATTTTTTTCCAAGAAATATCACAGTGTATAGCGATTACAAATATCTGATAGAAGGAATTTTGTGACCATTGAAAGAAGTAGCATGTAAATATCTAGTCTGAATAACTCATTTGTTCAATTGTTCATTTGTTTAGTTAAAACATATTAATGTTCTCAGATTCTTATTTTTAGAGTTGACGTCCATATTGTAATTATATTTGAGATGAAGTAGACCATCTAGTAAACTATCTGAAGCAATAATTGATGAGATATATACATTTATATATCTAATGAGTTACCTGTTTCTTTCCCAGAAATTAAAACACAAACTGAAGTTGAATCTCCTGAAATGAGTTCCAGTAGTCTAAAAGGAAACAAAAGACAGAATATGGATAGCTCAGTTCAAACAGGGAGATACACCACTAATTGGAGAAACAATAAAAGTAAAAAGCATATGCCATTCTAATAGTGGGTGAGAAATACCTTCTGCAAAGGCAGCAGATACATAGGACAATAACATTATAGCTGTCTGTAAGCGAGTGGTTTATGGATACCAGTACATTCTCACATGAGCAAATTTCCTATTCTGGGAATTTGCCAAAATCATGGATCCAAGGACAATTTCTCAAGAACTCAACAGAGTTTCACACTTATGGTTGTGTTACATATCGGAGACTCATACATCAGACTACCCATAAAAAACCCATAGTTTTCTCAGTGAGTAAATTTAGCCAATAACTGAAGAATCTTAACATTTCTATTTTTTAGTATGAGATTTTGCTTCAGTACGAAATGGCAAATGCAACCTTAATGTTTGAATAAATTCTGCCTTTCTTTTATTTCATTGTGGTCTAATTTGAAAAATTATTACAGAGTAGGATAATAGAATAAACTATAAGAGCTTCAATTCTCTTTTGGATTTGTCTACAACCACATAGCCAATATTAAAACATACATTATTTATCTGAGTATAATATCTCCTTTGGAACTATGTGCTTTATCTTGTAAATACAGGTCCGCTAGAGGTTTAAATTGTGTACATTCTGATAAACTGCACTCTGCTTTGGACGAGCTATGCTCTCATAGAAGTTAAGACTAAAAATGGAGTGGATTAAATTTAGGTTAGAATCAAACTTTGTTTTGAATTTCAAAAATGTCATTTTTCACTGGCACCAGAGTGCAGTAGCATATAAAAAGCAAATGTAGTTATCTAGATCCTTCAGGTAAAATATGCTTTGCCTGAAAACGTCTGGAGAAATAAGTTAAATATTTGTGCTTTGCTTGAAATTGTCTGGAGAACTCTTTTTCATTGGATTTTGCTAGATCAGTTCTCAGAGTGCTCTCTGCCAGACTAGTACGTCTCAGAGTCGAACGTGTATAGATAGGAATCTTCCAGGGATCTTATTTTAATGCAGACCCAGTGCAGTCCTCGTAGGGTGGAGCTTGAGAATCTGCTGGCTAACCAGCTCCCAGGTGATGCTTATGCTACTGGTCAGGGACTACACTTTGCACCAAGGGCAGAGAAAGAGGCCAAAAGGTGGTTCGCTCATATTTCATACCTGTGTACAGGCAGCCATGACCCAGGTAAAATGGCCACAACTTCTCAGCAGGTCAGAGCTAAACGTCTGGTTTAGGTGATAAAGGCTGATGACTTAACCACTGCACCCATGGGCCAGATCTGGCCCTCCACTTGCTTTTGGACTGCCTATAAGCTAAGGAGTGTTTTAACAGATGAACGATTGCAATTGGTTTGACGATAAGAAAAAATAACTTTGAACACCAATTAAATGAAATTGCATCACTCCCCAAAAGAATTATTTGGAATTCCATTAAAAATCTAGAAATGGATTCTATTTCTTGTTACATAAGTATCTACATAACTTCAGAATTTGCCTTTGTCCCACAGAAACTAAAATGTTTATTACTGGCCTTTGACAGAAAAAAAAATTGCTGATCTCTTGTCTAAACTATTGCCCCTAATGCTATAAACTTTCCTGGATAATATAGAAGCCTTTTTACATAGCACATGTGATAACTAAAAAAAAAAAAAAGTGGGAGAGGGGAATAAGTGGACATGACATTTTTACCTAGATTAACCTAAATTAGTTAGAATGAGGGGTATTATAGAAGATTGTCATAGAACTCAAATTCTTTTTATTTTTTTCTTTATTAATTTTAGAGAGAGAGGAAAGGAGAAGGAGAGAGAGATAAAAAAAAATCGATGAGAGAACATCGACTGGCCACCTCCTTCATGCCCCCCACTGGGGATTGGGCCCACAACCTGGGCATGTGCCCTGACCGGGAATCGATCCGGCAACCTCTTGGTGTATGGGTCGATGCTCAACCACTGAGCCACACCGGCCAGGCTAGAATTCAAATTCCAAAATAAAAAAGCAAAGAAAGTTAAAAAGGTATTCCTAACCAGCTCGACGCTTTCTTTAAAGTTCATATGATTATCATGGACAATATGATTTGTGTAATTTGAGCCACTTAATTTCTGTGTAATACCTGCACATACCTGTATTAGTCTTCTAACTGCCATAACAAGACACCATACACGAGGTGGCTTAAACAACAGAAATGTACTTCTCACAAGTCTGGATGGTACAGATCCTAGATCAAGGTATAGGCAGGTTTGCTCTTTCCCGAGGGAGGCCTCTCTTCTTTGACTTGCAGATGGCCACCTTCTTACTGTGTTCTTATGTGGCCTTTCCTTTGTGTGTGCACAGTCCTTGCGTCTTCCCTTCTTCTTCTGAGGACACCAGTCATAGTGAAATTGGGCCCCACCCTTATGATCTCATTTAACTTGAATTACCTCTTTAAAGGCCCCATCTCCAAAATCACATTGAAGGTCAGGACATCAACATGAATTTTGAGGGAATACAACGAGTCAGTCCAAAGAAAAACATATATTTATAAAGTCATCTGTAAAATCAGGTTACATATTATAATGAATTGGTAGCATTTTTTCCTTCATTAGTGATACATAAAAACATGTTTATTCTGATTAATGCATCTTAGATTGAGGGAGACATGATAGCTTAGAAAACAAATAATGCTGAAAGCCTTTTAATAAGAACTAACAGTCTCCAGCCCCAGCTTTCTCCACCACCCAGTCATAGTTCCCGGAGGCAAATCATTTTTAAATCTCTATGTGTTGTTTGACTAAGTTAATAAATAACATGATTATAAGTATATATTTTATTTAAGTCAGTGATCAGTTATATACAATAACTCATGGCAAAAAACAAAGAATTTGATCCCATTTTCTCATATAAAATTTTATTTTCTATACTTAAAAAGTATCTGACTTTTCACAATCGTTCAGTTAAAAATTGCTTTCCTTAAATTTTCAAACTGCTCTGCCAGTTTTACTATGCTATCATGAGCTTTTCCCCAGTGCTAAAACAGACATGGTAATGTCCCAAAGGATCATCTTCCTGGAGATCTTCTTGCAGACTTCCATGTTCTTGTTCTCTGTCTTGACTGTGTTCCTCTAATCTGCTGCTTGGTGCTCTCCTCTTCAGATCTCTAGCTTACTGCTTCTCCTTTTTTTTGATTTCTGTCCTCTATTATCATATATTTTTTCTTTTTTAACTTTTTTTTCTCTTTATTGATATTAGAGAGAGAGGAAGGGAAAGGGAGAGATAGAAACATCAATGAGAGAGAACATCGATTGGCCGCCTCCTGCATGCCCCCCACTGGGGATCAGGCCCACAACCTGGGCATGTGCCCTGACTGGGAATCTAACCAGTGACCTCTTGGTGCATGGGTAGATGCTCAACCACTGAGCCAAACCAGCTGGGCTATTTTTTTTTTTTTTTTGGCGGGGGGGGGGGTCACTTTGGTGACTTTTATTATTTATTTATTTATTTTTAACTTATCTTTATTGTTGAATGTATTACAGATGTTCCTCATTTTTCCCCTATTGACCCCCTCCTTCCCATTCCCGCCCCCTCCTGCCTTTTCCCACACTGTTGTCTGTGTCCATTGGTTATGCATATATACATATAAGTTCTTTGGTTTATTTCTTCCCACCCTCCAACCCCCCTTCCCTTTGAGGTCTGTCAGTCTAACAACCAATTTGTATTTCTTAATCTCTTCATCTTTTTCACCCATCCCCCCAACCCCCTTCCCATCTGGCAACCAACAAAATTTCTCTGTGTCTATGAGAATGTTTCTGTTCTACTTGTTCATTTTGTTTGTAGATTCAATTGTCGATAGATATGTATTCATTGCCATTTTGTTTGTTCATATTTTTTATCTTTTTCTCCAAGAAGACCCTTCAACATTTCATATAATAATGGTTTGGTGGTGATGAACTCCTTTAGCTTCTCCTTGTCTGGGAAACTCTTTATATGGCCATCGATTCTAAATGACAGCTTTGCAGGATAGAGTCATCTTGGTTGTAGGTTCTTGCTTTTCATCACTCTGAATATTTCTTGCCACTCCCTTCTGGCCTGCAAAGTTTCTTTTGAGAAATCAGCTGACAGTCTTATGGGCACTCCCTTGTAGGTAATTAACTGCTTTTCTCCTGCTGCTTTTAAGATTCTCTCTTTGTCTTGAACCTTTTGCACTTTGATGATGATGTGTCTTGGTGTGGGCCTCTTGGGGTTCGTCTTGTTTGGGACTCTCTGTGCTTCCTGGACTTGTATGTCTGTTTCCTTCACCAAGTTAGGGATTTTTTCTGCCATTATTGTTTCAAATAGGTTTCTGATTTCTTGTTCTCTCTCTTCTCCTTCTGGCACCCCCAAGATGCGAATGTTGGCATGCTTGAAGTTGTCCCAGAGGCTCCTTACACTATCCTCATTTTTTTGGATTCTGTTTTCTTTTTGCTGTTCTGATTGGGTGTTTTTTACTTCCTTATATTCCAAATCGATGGTTTGCTTCTTGGCTTTACTTACTCTCCTATTGAATCTGTGTAAATTATTCTTTATTTCAGTTAATGCCTCCTTCATTTCTGACTGTGCCTCCTTCATTTCTGACTGGTCCTTTTTTATGCTCTTGATGCCCTCACTAAGTTCACTGAGGTTCTCACTAAGTCCATTGAGCATCCTTATAAGCAGTGTTTGGAACTCAGCATCTGTTAGGTTGTTTACCTCCATTTCGCTTAGTTCTTTTCCTGGAGTTTTGTTCTGTTCTTTCATTTGGAACCTGTTTCTTTGTCTCCTCATTTTGGCTGTCTTCCTGTGTTTGTTTCTATGTATTACTTAACGAGAGGTATGGGGCTAGCTGAGTCCAGATGCTGCTTGTTTGAAAGAATTTAGGAAAAGCTGAAGCAGGATCCAAGACAGGCCAATCCTATGGTAAAGCAACTGGCAACAGGTTGGGTGGGCCTCAAAGTTGGGTGGTGTGGGGCCTCAGGGAATCACCAGGGCGGGGCAAACAGTGTGAGCCAGGTTGATGGAGTCCCAGATATGGTGGCTGTCTGCTGCCCCAGGGAAGGGCTCACCAAAGGAACAAAGGCCTCCGACAGCATGTCTGTCCAGGAGAAAGCTGCCTCTCCAGCCCTCGTTCCAATGCCAAACAACTCAGTTCTTCCCCATATGACTCTGGTGCCTTTCAAGCTGCCTCCCCCACGCTGGAGCCTGGAGGGTGCAAGTCTGAGTAAGTCCGTGAGCGGGCCCTTTAAGAGGAGCTCCTGGGGGCTCCAGCCGCCTCAGCTTCCCTCAGCCTCAGTTCCCGCTGGTTTTTACAGCCAGAAGTTATGGGGACTTCTCTCCTGGCACTGGAACCCTGAGCTGGGCGCCTGGTGTGGGATGGGGACCCCTCAGTCCTCAGGGAGGACCTTCCCAGCCAAGGTGTCCTCCTGATTTTTATCCGCCACACGCAGGTGTGGGACCAGCCCGTCTGTGCCTCCGCCCCTCCTACCAGTCTCGATGGGGCTTCTTCTTTAATTTCGTAGTTGTAGGACTTCCATTCAGCTTGATTTCAGGTGGTTTTGAATGATGGTTGTTCTGTAGCTTATTTGTATCTTTGATGTGGTTGTGGGAGGACGCGATACCGCGTTTATCTACTACGCCGCCATCTTGACCGGAAGTCCCCCGGCTGGGCTATTAACATATATCTTTTAGCAACTTCCTAAGAAAGAATACACAGGGAGTATATTTTCCAAGAACTTATATAATTGAAAAGTTTTCTTTTTATCCTTGTACTTAATTAATTGGTGCACATAGAATTCTAGGTTGAAAGTCATTTCTCTCCAGAATTTTAAAGCTATTGCTCTAATGTCATCCAGAGACTTGAATGACTATTGAGAAGCCCAATGCCCTTCTGATGCTCATTCCTGTGTTTATGACCTCTTTTCCTAACTGGAGCTCTCTTCTCTCTATCTGTGATACTCTAAATGTCATGTTATTGTGCCATGGTGAAGGGCTTTTAAACCAAAATAATAATTGCTACTAATTGCTACCAGGAACCGCAGCAGAGAAGAGAAAGTAGCAAGCAATTAGAGTAAAGTAAAAAGAACAGGCAAGATCATACAGGTCGTGTTAAGGATTTTGGATTTCATACTAACTGTATGGAAACACACAGGAGGAATTTAAGCAGAAGAGTAGTATTGAAATTGCATTTACATAAGATCACACTGACTGTTAGGTATGTAATAAGTTATAGGTGGGCAAGAGTGGAAACAGGAAGACCAGAATTTAATGTGCTGCTGCACATAGTGTTGGTTAAAAATTATGATTTGGATTAGAATGATGGCAGTGGCTATGAAGAAAAGCAAGGTAATTTACAATATATTTTGGAACTAAAATCTAGAGAATTTAATACTATGTATTTTTGATGGTAGGGGAAAAGAGAGGTGACCTCAAATTCCTGCCTTGAGTACATAAAAGTACTAGAGGAGATGATGCAGAAAAATGAAGGAGAAGTAGGGGGAAAGATAACAAATTCCATTTTGTGTATCCTCCTCTTTGAAACCTTTCCTTAGACATTATCTATCTTTCTGAGCTTTCTTTCAGTGGTTTTACTTCTTTCTTGCCTTCAAATGCAAATATTTTAAAGGCATTGCTTAGGTGTTCTCTTCTTTCCTTCCTCAATAATTTCTCAGTTTCCCCTGACCTAAATTTCAGCTTTGTGTAGATGATTCATCAGTCTTTCTCTCTTGACTCAACCAATCTTCTGACCTGTGATTCACATTTTCAATTGTTTTCTGAACACTGCTCTTTAGATTACCCTTTTGTACCTCTAACTCAACTCAAACTCAAATTCATTTTCTCCATGTTTACTGTGGGTCTTATCTGTATTGTTGTCACAACCATCTTACCAACCACCTGGACTCATAGTCAACATTGACATCTGCTGTCTCCTTGTTGCTAGCTTCAGATGCCATGGTTTTTTCAGTGGGATCTATTATATATTGTGATTATACTCTCAGTATTTTCTGGAAGTGAGTGCCCTGATTGTAATTCAAACTCCCTTTATATTTTACCAAGATTATTTTTTAACTTCCTAACGATCTTCCAACCTCCACTATATCTCCCAGTCTATGAACCAGCAAGTACATGGCCTTTAGAATAACTATCTTAAATGATAATTCTGATCTTTTCACTTGTGTCTAATATCTTCAATGATTTCATTATCTTCACATTAATTTCAAAATTCCTTAAAAATATATTAAATGCCTCTTATGATCTGACCTGATCGTTTTCTATTTTCTCCCAATTACCAATAACTTGAGTTTCTCACCATTCTGAAAATTTGTCTGACATCCACACCTCTGTGATTTTGCTCACGTGATTCATGAGGCCTTCACCTCCTTATAGTCAAACCATTCTACCTTTAAAGCATAAAGTGATTCCTCTCACCTCTCCAACTAGAAATAAGTTCTCCTTCTTATATTCCCCAATAGAATATAAGTGCACAATGACTAAAAACGGATATTGTTCATCTCATATCCCCCAACTGCACCTAGTGTAAGGTCTTGTATATACCAAGAACCGAGTAAATATTAAATTGAATTGGCATATATTTCTCTTTCTGATGAGTCTGTAATGTACCAAGTAATCCAGACAAATGTAATTATGTGATGAATTTGACCTTAAAGGTAGATAATATTGAAATTCACGTTTTTTATATGAGCTGTTTACAAAACCAAATTTCTACTTCACTATGAATGGGCCTTTATGAAACAATTTAAAGTAATAATAAATAAATAATTCCTCAAATTTTCTAACTGTTATTCAGATTGCCTCACTTTTTTTATGCTTTCTATTTCTTGAGAACTCGGTTAAGAACAGACATTATGGATATATTTAAATGCTGAGATATAGTAAAAAAAATTTACCTACCAGTTTCTCCATCAACCAAAACAAACACTAACCTACTTAAACATTAGATTGATTTTTCTGAACTGAAAATTTTGTCCTATCTGAAATTTTATGCAAATCAGCAAAATGTGACTATCTCTAAATTTCAACTAAATTCCATCAAGCTAAATGTTGCCAATGCTGTAATGATTGGATTAAGTCCAGTAATATGAATGATACATTGAGAAATGGGATGGTGGCAGAAGATATAAACTATAACAAAACTCTAACAAAATCCCTACTCATTTTCAACCAAAATTTCCTAGACAATTCCTTAAAAGTAAAAGAGAGAGCTGGACCACTCTTTGAATAATTGCTTCCATTTATATATTTACCTAGTTAATTCACCTTTCATAATTTTTTTTTCCTAAACAGAAGTTTCTAGTCTTTAATTCTCTAATAGCTACTTTACTTTTTCTGCAAAGATTAGAGAAATGGCAGACAACTGAAGACTGATAATGCTTACAGATGATTTCAAAACCATTTTTTAAATAACTCTTAAAAACTTACAAAGAGATAATTTTATTTTAAATGCCTTGCAAATCATTTTCGATTTCTATATAAATAAAAAGTTATTTAAAATGACATATCTGAGAATAAACGTTCAAAACTATTGCTTTATCTTTTTTTTAATCTTTATTGTTGAAAGTATTACAGAGGTATCCCCTTCTTTCCCCATTGACCCCCCTCCCCCAGGCCTTCACCCATTGCCTCTTAAATGACTGGGAGTACTTCCTGATATGTGAGGCAAATAGGAGAATGATGGGAAATCAGTGCAAATGCCAGTTTTATGCCGCTGTAAGTCCTAAAGCCTTGAAGCCAGAGTCAGATTCAGATCTTTCTCATTGTTGAACAATGAAAATTAAGTTTGTGTGAATTGTAAGAAGTCTATTCTTAATTCCCATATGGTACTTTATCTTTAATAATAATTGCTACTAATTGCTACCAGTAACCTTTATAATAACACCAGCACATTATTTTATTTCAATCTCATAGCCACCCTATGAAATAGGCATCATTAGAGTTCAGGAAAGTGATAATGAGATTAACTTGTCTGAGACCATATAACCGATAAGTCAGGAAACAGAGAGGCAATGCAACCACTGCCTGCCAGAGCCTAAGCAAAGGATGGTCATACAGCACAGTTAGCTGGCACCTGAATATCCTCGGGGCAAAAAAAAAAAAAAAAAAAAATGTTGAGGAAACATTCCCTAGAGTCAATGTGTAAAAAATGCTATGGTCACTTACACTTATTTGGAGCTCCTGCTTTAATTTTTTTTCTTTTGCATTATTTTCCTTCAGTCGCTGGACATCTTTCTGCCGCATTGTCTGTGATGGTAGCTGGCCTCTTTGAAATACACAGAAAACACTTCCCGCCAGTGGAGCAGTCTCTTTCAGGCAAACTTCTCACCGTTTCCTCCATGCCCTGTTTCCACCTCGTTCTTCAGTATGTTTTACTTGGAGTAGCCGAAACACTGGTCAACCCAGCCTGTGAGTAACAGTTTTATCACCGCATGTTAGAACATACTGAGTCTCTACGCAGAACACATCACCTCAGACGGGTGGCAATCTATTCATTGCCTGGAAATTTCCCATGTTTCAGAACAAGCCAATTATCACCCTCTTTTTTTTAATGTTTAATTTTTCTTCATTCCTCTATCACATACAGAACAATTTTTAATTCTGTCTGCATGTAAATGAAATGAAGGATTTACTAACATTGTTGCAAACAGTAACCATTTGGTCAGATACATGAGAGGAGGAAAATCTTGGCTAAAACCTAGATGAAAACTCCAGTACACTCATATATAAACTCTCTCTTCTACCTTCCCTTTCCTTACCTCCCTCCCTCTCACTCATATAAATTCACATGTATACCCCGCCCCGAAAAATGACATTTACAATGTAGTCTGAGAGTCCATGAACATGTAAATGAAATGTGAGACAATTTTCCAGATACCTCAATGTCTTTAAATTAAATTACACTAAATTAAGTGTGATCACTAGTGTTTCATAAGACAGGTTCAAAATAACTTTATTAAATATCAACAGTTTTTCTGGATTATCTAGAAGCTGTTATTAACTAAACTAGTGACTTTAAAATTCATCAAAATAGCCCTGGCCGGTTTGGCTCAGCGGTTAGAGTGTCGGCCTGCGGTACAGAGAGACCCTGGTTCGGTTCCCACTGGGGGCATGTACCTCGGTTTCGGTTTGTCCCCGGCCCTGGTTGGTCTTGTGGGTGGCAGCCACTCTATGTGTCCCTTTCACGTCGATGTTTCTCTCTCTCTCTCTCTCCCCCTCTCTCCCTCCCACTCTATCTGAACAAAAAATGAAAAAAAAAAAAATGTCCTCAAGTGAGTATAAAAAAAAAAATTCATCAAAATATTTCAGTGACTTCTTGAAATACAGTAGTGTGTGTGTGTGTGTGTGTGTGTGTGTGTGTGTGTGTATTTATCAGTGTAATCTATTGTCTTATATTTCTACCTTCCTCATATTTCCCTGAAGTGGGAATTCTGATTGTAATTAAAGCCCAATTATACATTAACAAGATTATTTTTATAACTTCCTATCTTTCTACTTTCAGTATCTCTCATATTCTATCTACTCAGCACACTTCCTTTAAAGTAATCATTCTAAATGACAACTCTAATCATTTCACTTGCGTCTAAAAACTTCAATTACTCTATTATCTTCAGAGTTATTTTCAAATTTCTTAAATATATATATATATATCAAAGCAATTCATTGAGAAAAGTCCAAATAAAACGAAGTTGGGCAATTATAGTCATATCTGTATGTGACTTCTTTTTTATAATTTTAAATCATCTCATTGCATACATTTTGCATGAATAAACTATTTTATGAGATTCTAAGATGTGGATATCATTTGACACTATGAGGAATACAAAGAAGTATAAAAGAATGCAACTATACAAATGTTTGTGACTTCCCTGATGTTCTTCCCAAAACACTGTTGGAAGTAGCCAAACTTTTGTAGTCTAGATGGGAATAAAGGTGATAATTGAATACAGTCAGGAAATTCCCTGACAACTTAGCAATACTAGTTCAATACACAAAAGGTAGATCATGTGATATAAACCACTTAGTTCACCCCTCCCTGGTGTACCTATCAGGAAACTGAGGTCCAACTAAGTCAGTTGACTCATCCACTACAGAGGTCATGGGGTAGGGACCACAAGACTTTGTTTGGATTTCCAGCTTTGTCACTTACTACAAAGTGACCTTGACAATTAGTTTAACCTCTAATGGACTATGAGAAAGAGAAGAGTTAATAATGACATCAAAGTTTATGACCTGAGCAACTAGAAAGATGTAGTTGCCATCTATAGAGCCATAAAAGGCTACAGGTGGAGCAAGCTTTGAGGAGAAGATAATGAGTTTAGTTTTGGACATTTTGAGAATGAAGTATTAAATGGGTATTGGATATCCAAGTCTGTAATTTGATATTTAGATAAGGGATAGATGCAAATTTGAAAGTCATAAGCATATTGGTGGTATTTAAAGCAACAAGACTAGTTGAGATCACCAAGGTAGTTAGGATACATAGAAAGTCTGAGTAGACAGAGAAGCAAATTAAAGAACTGAGCCCTGAGGTACTCCATCATTAAGACATTCCAGAAAAGATGAGAAATGTTCAAAGGAGATAGAAAATAAGTGACTTAAAGAAGATACGGAACATATATACAATGGAATACTACTCAGCCATAACAAAAGATGAAATGCTGCCATTTATGACAACATGGAATGATCTTGAGAATATCCTACCAAGTGAAATAAGTCAGATTTCACTCATATGTGGGATAGAAAACTGAAAGCAACAGCCTGGCTGGTGTGGCTCAGTGGTTGAGCATTGACCCATGCACCAAGAAGTCACCAATTCTATTCACAGTCAGGGCACATGCCCAGGTTGTGGGCCAAATCCCCAGTGGGGGGCATGTAGGAGGCGGCCAATCCATGTTCTCTCTCATCGATGTTTCTGTCTCTCTCTCCCTTTGCCTTCCTCTCTCTCTAAAATCAAAAAAGGAAAAAACATTTAAAAAAAAAAGAAAAGAAAACTGAAAGCAACAAATGAACAAACAAGACAAACAAATAAACAAAAACTCATAGACACAGACAACAGTGTGGTGGTTACCAGAAAGAAGGAGGGTTGGGAGGGAGATAGCAAAGGTAAAGGGGGTCAAATATGTGGTAACAGAAGAAGATTTGACTTTGAATTATAAACAGATGATGTGTTATAGAATTGTATACTTGAAACCTATATAATTTTATTAACCAATGTCCCCTCAATAGATTCAATTAATTTTTTAAAAATAATCTTTATTTCAGGGAGGCTAAGCAATTTTCCCAAGTCAAACCATAGCTATGAAACACTCTTGTACATCACAACTTCACAATAAATAATATTTGAAATGTGTTCTTCTGTGAGAACAATACAGAATGTTATCTGTTGGAAAGGGGCAGGGAAGAACTGACTGGTGAGAAAAGAAGGAAACCAAGAGAGTAACATCTTAGGAGTCAAATTTTTTAAAAAAGTATTAAGAAGGAGGGAGTGATCAATTATGTCAAACGCTGCTGTGGGATGAAACAAGATGAAGAGTGAGAATTGACCATTGTATTAAGCAATTTGGGGGTTATTGGTGATTTTGACAAGAGCCTTTTCATGTGGGATATGGGGATGCACAAAAGCCTATTAAAATATGTTTAAGAGATTACAGGAAGAGAAGATCGGAGACAATTCATTCAAAGGATTTTGCTGCAAAGGGGAACAAAGAAATGGAGCAGTAGCTGATAAAGGAATGAGGTTTAAAAGTTTGTTTGTTTATTTGTTTTTAAGGAAGGAAAAATAATGACATCATACAGTATGTTGGTGGGAATAATTCAACAGAGGAGGAAAATTAATCAAGTTGGGGACAGGGAAAATAATGGCAAGAGAGAGAGAAAGGCTGAGATCTAATTTATAAGTTGAAAATGTGGTTTTAGATAGTAGCAAGGATACTTCACCAATGATATCTGTTTGGAAGGCAGAGTATGTAGATGCAGAAGCTCATGGGAGCATAAATGTGGTGTGAAGATTCTGTGCAAATTCCCTTCTGGCTGATTCCATTTTTTCAGTGAAGTAGGATGCAGAATTATAAAATTGCTGTCTAGGACAATGGGAGAGTGAACAAACTAGAGAGATATAGAATGTTGTCAGGAAGCATTAGGAGGCCATTTGAGGTTTATGGGCAGGAATTTAAAATGAATTGGACAACATAGTGATGGGTTTTTTTTTTTCAGCCACTATATCCATTAGGCTGCATGGATATAAGAGCAGAGGTGGCAGACAGTGAATTATTTTGCCAACCCAGTTCCTAGAAAGCAAGAGATAAGCAAGAGAATAAGAGGATGAGAAGGAATATGATTATAATAATTGACCATGAAACTTAACTTGGGTAAAAAGAGCAGTGAGCACATGAGAGCATGAAAGAAGTGACAATAATAAAAGGAGCAATGGAGTAGAGTTCCTGGAGGGGGTACACCAATTTGTGTGGTTGAATAGTAGAGAACAAGCTGGGAAGATAGAAGGTGGTGGTCAAAGGGGAGTGCACAAAGTTGAGATTATGGAGCAGTAGTATTTGCTGGTCTAAGGCATGGGTTGGCAAACTTTTACTGAAAAGTGTCAGATAGTAAATAGTTAGGTTTTGCACACCAGTCTGCTACAACTACTCAACACTGTCACACACAAGCAGTCATAGAATGGATGTGACTGTGTTTCAATAAAACTTTATTTATAAACAGGTGTCAAGCTGGACCTTACCTGACTATAGTTCACCAACCCCTGGTCTGGGGTACAAAGTTCAGAGTATGATCATGGATATGAATGGCTAAAGTAGAGTGGCGAACAAGGACATTGAAGAGGAAGGTCAAGGAATAAGAAACCAAGATTTGGCAGAATAGAAGGCTGGAAGGATAATCTCTATGTATGTTAAAACTGCCAAGAATCAAGGCAGGAGTGGTACTGGAGTGTGTGATGATGAGAATGGAGCTGAATAATAGAGGAAAATGGCCTAAAAATTGGCAGATAACAGCACAAAAGAGAATATTAGGTCATATAACCAGATGCTATGAGATTCAAATCTGAAGCTTTTTAGACATGAGAAAGGAATAATGACCTGAAAGTGGTAATCAGATCAAGTTCCATTTTCTGGACTGTGGTACTTCTCCACGTGGTCAAAATAATTTCTTAACCAAACATAATAAAGGCATTTTAACTGTTTAAAAACAATTAGAGTAAAAGTAATTTCTAGCAATGAGTCCCCAGTACCAGGTGCCTCAGGAAGGTGGTGATGGCCCCATAATTTGTAGATTCTGCATATGCTGTGATGGGACCTCTTTGCAAACATGAACCAGCCTCCACCTGGAGGCACATTTCAGCTCTCGTTGGCGAGAAGACCAGCTTTTACATACACTTTGAATAATTTCTACTGCGTCTTCATAGTAAAGTGATAATTTTAGAGTGGCAGATTTGTTGATAATGTCTATAGCATAGTGTGCTAAAAGGAGTAGCGTGAGCCCAAAAAAATCAAGTTGATGATTACTAAAGTTGAAAAAGATCAGAACATGCAAGAAGATGCCTGAATATAGAGATCCGAGGACTTGAAAAGCTAAGTCCTATAAAAGGGAACCGGAAGCTTTCAAAACGACTAAAATGACACCAAAGAGAGATTAACCAGCAGGCAGAGGCTGGCAAAGTGTGCTCATGAATTATATACCACACCAGAAGTTCTAGCAAGAGAAAAGCATAGGATTAATAATTAACTAGCAGAGTAATACGTTCTGCTTTTTCT
Organism: Tadarida brasiliensis; assembly: GCA_030848825.1. Taxonomy (NCBI): domain Eukaryota; kingdom Metazoa; phylum Chordata; class Mammalia; order Chiroptera; family Molossidae; genus Tadarida; species Tadarida brasiliensis. The sequence continues at coordinate 31,373,470 of CM061263.1, read as the reverse complement.
CCGTGAAAGAAATCAGCCAACTTAGTCTTTCTGCCCATTGTTTGTCTCCTTATATTTATAGAGTGGAACATTCATAAGCCAAATCCTTTTTACAACTGTGAATCATTTCTTCCCAACGTCTCTTCAACGTTGCTCTCATACTCTCCTTTGGATCTTCCTGAAAATTCTTGCAGCTTGACCTCAGGCTCCTGCTGGTGACTGGCACTGCACAAGAAAGCGGGGTACCCACAGCCCCTTGCCGCCAATATTCGAAGCCTTTCTCCTCAGTATTTTATCACCATCATTATCTTCATCTCCAACATGTATTTGTGGTCTTAAGTGCCTGTTTAGCACTGCCCTTAGTACTGTGCATATCTTTGCTCTCTGCCCTCTTAGAGTTTAAAACCCAGGAAAAATGTGCCCATGACTTTTCCCACCCTCAGCCTCAGCGCTCAGCACTTTCCTAGGGCACAAACAGGGACGTCTTTCAATGATTATGGGATGATAAATAAAAACATGTGGAGGACACGCAGAAAGCAAAAGAGAAATGCTAAATGAATGCAAGAAGGAACATTAGTGCATTTACATTATGCATTAGTAAGTTAGTTTAAAAGAACTGGACAAGCCCTGGCTGGTGTGGCTCAGCGATTAGAGCATCAGCCTGTGGACCTGAGAGTCCCAGGTTGGGTTCCTGCTAAGGGCATGTACCTCGGTTGCAGTTTGTCCCTGGCCCGGTTGGGTCATGTGGGTGGCAACCAGTCGATGTGTCTCTCTCACATCGATGTTTCTCTCTCTCTTCCTCCCTTTCTCCCTCCCGCTCTATCTGAAGATAAATGCAAAAATGTCCTTGGGTGAGGATTAAAAAAAAAAAAAAAAAAAGAGCTGGACAAGTACATTTACTGGGGTTAAAAACAGCTGGTAAACCAGGAGTGACATTTTCTGGAGTGGGAAGGGAGGAGCTAAGTTCTTTCTGCTTATTGGGAAGGGAGGAGCTAAGTTCTCTCTGCTTATTGGGAAGGAAACTAAAGGTTTAGTGTTGACAGTATATTGGTTTTCTATCACCACTTTTCTTTCTTAAATGAGTTTTGATGTTTATTTATGATCTCCCACTGTAGAAAAATGTGCCAAGTAAAAAAGAGCAAGGAGAAGAAAAATTAAAAATCCAATAATTCCAACCACTCAAAGCTAAAACTGTTCCTGTTATTCAATGTATTTTCTTATAATGTTTTGCTACACACACAAAGAGAGATTAGTGTAATAAACTCCTGCGTACCCATGTTCCAGCTTCAACAGTTTTCAACTCACAGCCAACCTTGTTTTATCTCTACTCTCAATTGCATACTCAGTTCCTCCTTGTATAATATTGAAGCACATCGCAGATATATTATATATCGTAAATATTTTAGCATACATGCCTAAGATTGCCATGCATATTTTAATAGTTATGTTAATATGACATTTACAGGATTATACATACTTATTCTCATCTATTTCTAATATCAAAATTATTTTGAATTAAATTTTGTTGTTGTTGAGGCATAATTGACATGACATTGTTTTAGTTTCAGGTGTATGATCTAATGATTAGATATTTGTATACACTGCAAAATGGTCACCACACTAAGTCTAGTTACCATAGATCACTATAAAAAATTACAAATTTTAGCCCTGGCCAGTTTGGCTCAGCAGTTAGAGCATTGGCCTGCGGACCAGAAAGTCCCGGGTTCGGTTCCCGCTAAGGGCATGTACCTCGGTTACGGTTTGTCCCCGGCCTGGTTGGGGTTGTGTGGGTGGCAACCACTCGATGTGTCTCTCTCACATTGATGTTTCTCTCTCTCTCTTCCTCCCTTTCTCCCTCCGACTCTATCTGAAGATAAATGCAAAAGTGTCCTCGGGTGAGGATAAAAAAAAAATTACAAATTTTAGTGGTTTTTTTGTGTGTGTGATGAGAATTTATAAGATTTACTCTCTTGGCAACTTTCAAACATGCACTACAAAATTACTAACTAGAGTCATCAAGCTGTACATTACATCCCCATTAGTTATTTATTTTATAACTGAAACTTTGTGCGTCTTGATACTCTTCACCAATTCTACGTACCTCTTGACACCCCTGTCCTCTGGCAACCACCATTCTGTTCTCTATACAACGAGTTTTGATTTGTTTGTTAGTTTTGTTCTTTAGATTCCACATGTAAGTGACATCGTAGGGTATTTGTCTTTCTCCATCTCACTTATTTCACTTAGCATAACACCCTCAAGGTCATGCAGGTTGTAACACATGGCAAATCTTTTTTATGGCGGAGTAGTGTATTGGGACACCCAACCACTAATTGATCAAATTTTTCTTATAGCTGTACAAGGATATATTTTGCCATATTTTATTCCTTATAGACATCTATAAATTTTAAAATCATGATATATCTTACAATAGTAATTTTAACAAAGTCCAACCCAAATTTTACTTCTATCAGTAAACTTTCTTTGAGATATAATCAACACTCATTTGAACAGTATCTATGAAAGTAAGTTAGAGAGAATGTTCTAAATTCTGACCTCTTTTTCTCTCAGTCTCTGTAATATCATACAGATTTGTTCCAAGTACCATCAGAGGAACCTCTATGAATTGTTTGACCCTGTTCAACGGATTTGGTTGTTTCATGGGGGCACTGCTGGTGGAGTCAGTATATCTCATCTCAGAAGGTAAAAACAGGTGTATGGTACACTTATATATATTGATTTGATGACTAGAAAATTGGGAGACAAAAGCTTAAGAAGAAGGGTTTTGCCACTGTAGTCTTTTTTTTTTTTAATTGCTTCACTTTGCAATTAAAATAAGAAAAGGACTCTTGCTGTATTCATTAATTTCTGAAAATTGTTTTTCTTTTGATAGGAAGAGGTAATTACAAAATGTAACTTCTCCTGAGACCCCGTCTGCTGTCTTTCTTTAGTGTATTTTAAAACAAACTGGTCATTATATTCTTATTAGGTCTTTCAATGAGGCCATATTTAATAAGGCCTCATAGATGGCATAGATAATCCTCAGAAGAGGTAAGTACTATGTAAATAGGTGTATCTGGATGATCTTTTTTCCTTGTAATTTGCCAGAAATCTTATCTATGCAACCAAAGAGAAATTATGCATTGAATAACTGATGATCTTGGGAAATTTACCCCATAGAGATTTTGGTTAGGAGAAGCAACCAAACTGAAAAATTCATGTGTGAACATAAAAAGTACTATTCTTTTTTGTCCTGGTAGAAAAATCAGACGTGATAACAATAGCAATTAGGTGTCACAGTGAAATGTCGGTAGGTGTATTTTAAATCCACAGACTTTTTCCTTTATTTGTTCTACGATGTTAATATAGTTTAAATTTTTTAAATTTACTTTTGCTTATTTTATGGAAAATACCACAAGTTTTATTCTTCTCTACTTTCAAAAATATTTAATTTGTGTACTTAAAATAATGTAAAGAAAGTGTTGGTTTGCATGTTCTTGTCACCAACAAATTTAATTTACTTACTTTCAAACTATAGAAAAAAACAAATGCTATGAATGAGAAACTCCTTTTAACACTAGGTCTCTATTCAAAACATATTTATCAAGGGCTCCCTTTGTCCCAGGCACCATACTGGGCACTGATGATACCATTACAAGCAAAATAAATACTTCCAAACCCTCATAAAATTTCCAGGGTCCTAGGGAAACAATAAAATTAAGAGTGATAAATGTAATGATAAGTATAGTAGAGTTTTAGGGACCAAATGTGCAGTCCAAGATTGAGTAACAAGATTAAACCCTGCCTCTGTCTTAGTTAATTGAGCAAGTTAAGTAAAAACATGTATTGAATACTTACTATGTCCTAGGCCCTGCACTACTTTGAATTATGTGAGATATAGTTCCAAATCTCAAAGAGCTCAAATCTAAACTGTCATAACTCACTGTGTGAACTATGGCAAGTGTTGACTTCTCTGATGATTAGAATCTTTATATGTAAACAAGAAATAAAGCATTGGTATTAGAATTTTATAAGATGGCCTGAAAAAGTCTTACCTATATCTCTACCTAAAACATCTTAGGTGTTGAACATGTGGTTCTTTTCTTCACGTCACACAATGAAGATGTTTCTGAAGATTTGCTAAAAATGTAAATTTCTATTATCAAACCACATTAATATATTCTAGAAGAACTGCAAAGCCAAATATTAATACCAGTTTATCTTTAATATAAATATAAAATTTTCATATGTGTGCTTAAGCAACTTACAAAGAGTTAGGCCAAACCTCACTGGTTACGTTCTCCCTAAGACTGTCTTCAGCTACAAGTTCAGAGTTCCCCAGAACTGCCATTACTTCTGGTAAGCTGGCTATAAATTTGGAGGTCCCCACAGATTCCCTAAGGTTTCATAATTTGCCAGAATGACTCAATAGAACTCAGGAAAGCACAATACTTAGATTATATCTCTATGATAGCAAAAGAATACAAATCAAAATGAGCCGAAGGGAGAGACACCTAAAACAAGGTCTAGAAAAGTTCCAAACATAAAACTTCCTTCATCCTCAGGGATGCAGTACCCATCTGGCACATCACTGTGCAACAGTATGCAGAGTATTGTCAACCAGGGACACTCGTCTGAGCTTCAGAGTTTCTACTGAGGCTTTATTATGTAGTCAGGATTGATTGAATCACTGGCTATGTGGTTAAACTTGATTTCCAGCATCTTTTCCAGCTCCAGAGGTTGCACTGATATGTGACTCAAACCCTAATCATCTAAGCACATGGTTGGTCTTCCTGGCTGGCCAGCCCCCATTCTGAGTCATCTCATTGGCATAAGCCATCAGGTGGGGTTGGAGCGGCTCACCCCCAATAACAAAGACACTTCAGTCACTCAGGAAATTAAAAAGGTTTTGAATTTACCTCTTAGGGACCAAGAACAAGGCCAAGCAAATTCTTCACTACACTTAACTATTTCATTCAAAACCTAAATATCTATTGGGAATTTGCTTAGCATGGTAGGAGCCCTTATACACATTATTGCATTTATTACAACAATATTATGGAGGTGATATTGTGATGCTTGTTTTAAAATGTAATAATTAAAGCAGGAAACAGAAAGTAAAGTGCTCCAGGCATCACAACTAGCATCTGACAGAGATCTGCCCCTCTTGGTGTTCTGAAACCAATGATTGCGACACACCAAGCAGCTATTAGGAGTCACCTTGGATGAGGCTCTGCAGATAAGTTATTGATAATATTCTATATAAAGTAAAAGATAGATAAACAAAAGTTTCTATAATTCTGGCAGAGTTTGGTACCCATGAAAGAAGATTTACTAAGGACATACGATGAGAACATCTCAGCAAAATGAGATGTGCAGAGAGGCACTCTCTAAATTTGCATTCAAGAGAACACCATGTAAATTACCACTAATTAATTTAATTTGTTTTTTATTTTAAGATTTTTCCTGTTCATAATCATATTGTTATATCAAATCATATCCCAATAAGTAAGAACACTACAATTGGATGTTACCTTAAAAATTATCTAATCTAACACTGTACCAAAAACTAGTAGATGCACTAGCATCTTCTAGTACCCAGAAAAATTCTCTACTTTGAGATATAACCTGAGTCTGCCCATCTGTTGAGAACTATGTTCCACAGAGTAAGTCTAATTTTCTATCCACATAGCAACTCTTCAAACATTTGATAAATATTCTGAGAAACAATGTGGCACAAGGTTAAGAAAGTAGCTTCTGGAGTTGAAACTGTGTGTCCTCAGTTTCTGTGCCAATAATGACAACAAATAATTCATCATATTGTTCTGAGGATTAAGTAATGAGTACACATGGTGAGTGCTCAATCAAGAGAGCTATTATAATCCTCTTCTATTCTATAGAAAAACCACCCCAGTTTTATCACATTGCATGGTCAATTAAAACCTGAAGTCTTTTTTCTATTTTTAGCAGCTGCTCTCCATTCATTTCCACTCATCACAATTTTTTTTCTAATTAAATCCAGGAATTTATCTTTATCCTTAATAAATGTCAGCCCATCATCCTAAATAACACATTTTTAAAACTTGATTCTTTCATCCATTGAATTATTAATCTTCCCTTCTTTACTAGCTTTGTGTCATCTGCCAATTTAGTAAGCAAGTAACTAGACTTCTGCCAGGTAATTGATGAAGTGTTGAATTGGACAGAACCAAAAATAGAGCCTATGGAAAGTTCCTAAAGACCTCACTGCAAACAAGTTAATGATAATCAACTATTCCTTCCGTTTTGGATTTAATCAGCTCCCATTTCATTTAACCACTATATTTAGCCTCCACACTTCTCCATCGTTCCCTGAATGACATCACAGGACACACTGTCATGTCTTTTTTTTTCAGAATGGAATATGGTTTTGTTTATGACAGTCCCTTTAGCCATCAGAATAGCATTTATCAAGAAAGGAAATGAAGTTCATTTACATGATTTGGTTGTAGTGACCCTATACTGACATATAGTGACTAATTAGGGCCCTTAAAAGAAAGGGGTTCTTTGACCCTATGCCTGGCTTTGGGTAAGTCATCATCTTTCTAAGACTGTTTCTTCTTATTTAAAAAAGGAAAAACTGTACTTCACTCTTCTCAGAGATGATTAGAAGATAAAATTAAATAAGGCATTTGAAAATTTTAATGTCAGAGATTATCTTAAATATAAAATTAAGTCATATATTATAGTGGCCTATTTGGTTAAAAACAAAATCAGTTTATTTTTGTCAAACAACCAGACCAATTTTTTGACAGAGCCGACCCTAATGAAACCAACACTATTACTATGTGCTCAGGCTTCCCACATGCCTCCTCATTCCATTTAGCACATAGGATATTTTAAACCTTTAAGGATTCATGTCAGCTGAGCATGTGTGTATATGAGAGTGTGTGAATGTTAGTGCATGATTGGAAAAGATAATCAGCTATCACAGTCTCCCAGTCTCCAACTGCATTAAGTCATTTTTAGCACCATGATGGAGAATGGTGTGAATGCGGTAAATTCAAAAGATTTCTCAAAACTTGACTGTGCAGACAGATAGCTGTTAGAGTGACATTTTCAGTACAAGTGAGAAAACTGATCCTTCTGGGATCTCTAACTCCGAGTGCTTTAAAAGAGAAGATACAAGACTAAACCCATCCTCCTACACTAATCATTTCAGGAATAGTTTATCTAAAAGTAGCAATGCTAATATAAAGGAGTGAAGAAGTCAGTCAAACTGCTTATTTCAACTATATCCCATTAGCAACCAGATCCATTTTCTCACACATGAGTTCTAGCTTACCTTTTGACAAAAATAACAAAATAGCTTTCAGTGAAAAATGACATCTTTGTTATGGACCTGCAGGTGATTGAAAGATCCAAAGCAAAATGTCTGAGAGAAAAAGGATAATTGGACAGAATCAAGAGGTCAAAGTACACATCTTTTTGTCCCTGCTAGTTCTTCTTCCTCATAATTCAGGAAAGGAACAAAGAATTTGGCTGTTAATTCACATCAAGATCATTTTAAATTAAAAAATATATATATATGATCTTTTAAAATTCTCATTTAAATATCTGTGATTATTGAGGTCACTGACAGTCATGTCAGCATGAATCACCTAGTCGCTCTTGAAACAGGAGTTTGCAATTGCAGTAAACTTGAAAGAAGTAAATATTTATGCATCTGGAAAGGTGTTCATCTGGGTTTCACAGGCCCATGCTTATTTTTCAAGAGATGTGTTTCTTCAAATTCAGATCAAAGCCTTGGGTCCAACTTCACATGGGTTTTGAGATGACAGATTTTGAAACCCAGAGGGGAAAAGAAGTGGCCTGCTACCCCATAATCTATCTTTAGTCAGCTATGCTCTACTGTCTGTCAAATGGTTTAATGCCAGAGTTTCTGTGGCTAACTAGGCAGGCTCCCAAAAGCTCCCATAGGCCAACCCTGCTTAGGGTCCTCAGTCAGAATTAGGTGCAGAGTCCTTGTACAGTGAGGTTATGTATTTCAGAGACAATTTATTCTACACCCTCAACCTTTGGCTTCACAGAATCCCTTGGAGCTGCCCAGATGTCTCAGGGTTCTTAACCATATCAGGGCAGAGCCCAAATTACCCTTTCAGGGGTGGGGAATGTCCGGCCCGTGAGCCATATAAGGCCTGTGAAATCAATACCAGCTAACATCACACACCTCACCAAATTAGCCTGACCAAATATAGCAGGCTAATTTTTAAGTTAATAATTTTGTATGGCCAGTGAATGATGTTATAAATATCCAAATGGCCCTTGGCAGAAGAAAGGTTCCCCACGGTAGACAATGGAAAGCAACTGTCCATTGCTATTGGCTCCCAAGAGGTAGAAAGGGCACAACTACAAGTCAGATAAACCTGAGTTTAAACAACTTAGCTTTCAAAGAGCTGTGAGATCTTGAGCACATTATTTAACTTTTCTGAGTCTCAGTTTCTCCTTTTCTAAAATGGTGTCACTAATAACTTCTAAGAATTCTATGAGGACAAGAGGAAATAACTATAGCCTGCCCAGTGTGGCTCAGTGGTTGAGCGTCGACCCATGCACCAAGAGGTCACTAGTTGATTCCCGGTCAGGGCACATGCACAGGCTGTGGGTGCAATCCCCAGTGGGGGGCATACAGAAGGCAGCCAATTGATGTTCTCTCTCTCCCGCTTCCTTCCTCTCACTCTTTAACATCAATAAAGAAAAAAATTAGAAGAGGAAATAACTATAAAACACCAGATAAATAAAAGCACAAAAAAATGATTTTTGTTGTTGTTGCTGCTGTTGTAATTTGAGTGAGATCTTAATATTTTCCAAGTGAGCTAGGATTGTCATGGATATGATATTCTGGTATGACACTTTAATAATTCTGTAGAAAAGAGTGTGTTCCATAAGTACAGTACTCAGTCATTCTATTCAACTTCAATTCCAAGTCTAAATTGGGATGAGATGAAATAAAGCAGTGCTCTGATATTCTTCTTGGCCTCGTGGACCCATGTCATTAGTGAAGTTTCCTTTGCATGGCAATTTAGAAGTCTAGAGAGTTAGAATCGTATCCATGTCCACACCTAGGGTGCCTGGAAATGATATTGAAGTTGACACTAGAAGGATGGGTTATATTTGGCCTGCTGAGCATAGGAGTGGCGTATTTCTGGTAGGGAGTACTAATGCCAAGCTTTGGCAGTATGGAATTCCAAGGTACATCAGAGGAACTCCAAGAAAATCAGTAACCTAAAAATATTCAGTAAATATTTTCTGGAGAGAGAATATGAGGGGAGAATGCATGAAGTCAGGTTGAGGAGCTAGAAGCAAAATCATGCAGGATCCTTGGCTTACAGGGATTTATTTAATTTGAAGGTAATAAGAAATCATAAAGGCATTGGACAAGTGACATGATCTATGTGGTTTTATGATCACTGTGGATGCAATATAATTTGGAAGGGAAAAAGAATTATTTAGGAAAAGCAAGAAGGATAAACCGAAGTCACCTGGACAAATCTAGACAGTAATGAACTAACTAAGAAGTAAGCAGATAGAGAGAAATGAATGGATATAAGCTTGATTTTAAAAGGTAGAATCAATTGTCCTTAGTGATGGTTTTGATAGAGTCAGTGGGCAGTAGGGTACAAGAAAAAAGAGAGGTATGAAGAAGTCATCCCAGATTCTGCCAAGAGCAACTGAGTGGGCAAAGCTTCCATTTTCTAAATGAAGAACACTAGAAGATGAGTAGATTTAAAAACTTGTCACCCGTTCATTTTTTAACACATTAAGTTTGACATACTTGTTTGACATCCATATAGAAATATCTGGAGCTCAGAAAAAAGATCTGGGTCAGATATATAAATATGAGAATCTTTGGCACAAAAATAGCATTTGAACCCATAGAAGTGAATGAAATTACCTAGTGTGAATATTAAGAATAAGGAGAAAAAGGAGCCCGGGACCTAGACCCAAAATGTTTCAATATTAGAGGTGAGACAGAGGAGAAATGCCTGCCAAAGAAAGAAAGTTAGCAGCCAGAGATGGGGATGGGGGGGATGGGGGGTTAATCTACTCACATATGTGTGTGTATGTGTGTGTGTGTGTATTCACATACATACCTATGGGTATATATATATGTGTGTATATATATACATATATTTCTCTGAAGATAAGAGAGAGGGTTATTTTTAGCAGAAATTGGTTGTGTTAAATGTACTGTGAGATCAAGTAGAATGAAAAATGAAAAGTATTCCTAGATTTACCAACATTATGAACACTAATAACTATAGTAAGAGTCACGTCAGTAGTGAGAGGGGAATGAAAACTAGATTGGAGTAGGGCAAAGAAATATGTAGTAAGAGAGGAAATAAAGGTATTGCATTTAAGCACCTCTTTTGAACTACGTGGTACTGAAGATTTAAGTAAAGATTTCAATGAAATGATGGCTGGATGGGAATGTAAAAGGATTTGCCAGATTTAGCAAATAAAAACACAGGAGACCCAGTTACATTGAATTTGAGGTACACAGTGAACCCTTTTTTAGTATAAGTATGTCCAATGAAATATTGTGGGCATACTATAAACAAAAAAATTATTTGTGCAATATTCTGGGCATATTTATCCTATAAAATAATTTACTGTTGCTCTGAAATTCAGATTTAACTGTGAGTCCTGTATTACATCTAAGAAACTTAGATGTGGGTTCAAGATACTTTCTTATTTGAGAACTCTTGAGCATATTTAACTGATGAAAATATCTGGAGAAGTTAACAACGCAACTGAAAGAAGGGAGAAGGACTTATCAAAGGAGGGATACTCCTTCCCTGCACTGAAACAGAGAAAGGAGAGGATGCTGCTGGTGCAAGCAGATGTGTAGTCCTGGTTTTGGAATGATGCTTGAGCCTTCCTTTCAAGCCTCCCAAATTTTTTCTAAAGCAGCAAGTCAATCATGAGAGCAAAAGTGAATTAGGATGAGGGTAAATAGGAAGAATAGGAGAATATGGATTCATTGCAAGAGAGCAAAGCTGATTTAGAAGTGTTAAGACTGCTGGTGATATCAGACAAAGTGGGGGGTCCTTTTCCCTACGGGGTGTTGGGGATAGCTCAACAAAAAGAATTTTCTGAGACTCGCATGACAGAATGAGTGATTTTATTTGCATGGAATTTCATCCCTGGGTTTCCAAAGTCCCATTTCTCTCAGTCTAGTCGTAGAAGACGTATAGCTGGGGTTTCAGTAAAAAGCTAGAAGCAAAAGCAGTGCACAGAGTTTCCTTTCCATGTTGGAGCTGGGTCCAGTCCAGCATCAGGCTAGTTGCTGTCCACTAGTCCACTGTGTGTAGGGGTCTGCATGGCCATGGGCCATGTGGGTGAATGTCAGAGAGCGCACCCCAAGCAACAAGAGTTCCAAGGGTTCTGAAAACACAAGAGCAACAATGGGACAAATTCCTCTTTTCAGGGGATTAAATATCCCAAATTTCCCCGTGCTTGCACTGGCAACGTGCATTCTGGCCAACCGTCTCTGTCCCCAGGTGTGATTAACAGCAAGCCCCTTTGCTAGTCCCCCTAACTTTATTGGGTATGCATCTATCTGCCCTTTGCTGGATCCCTGGGGAGTGTAAAGTTGTAGTTTCCTGGTGAAGCTGCCTAAATGACATGCCTATAATATATGGCCTTCCCTTTGCTCCTTTCCTGTTATTAATAACTAGGTTAATTACAATGGTATCATTGGCAGTGTTGAAGGCCCAGTTAATATTGGTGATCACGAAGAGTGATATCAAATTACCTGAAGCATGATTTTGCCCAGTGACATTTAGGTGATCAAGGCAGGTATGAAGCTGCCTGTTAGATTTTTCAATGGTCTAAAGACTATAAGACACAGGAATAAAGGCACTAACTCTACTCTTGAATTAAAGGAATTTGAGGTAAATCTTTTAGGCTATATATATATATTTTTTTAAATATACAAAAATATGAGAAAAATTTTCTTCTCAAATCCTGAAATTAATGAGTCTGTACTATTAGCTAACTAGAGCTGCAAATAAAAGAACAGACTGTACTAACAAGCAAATATTGGGCAAAATCAGTTTCTGCTATATCCATAATATGATTTAAATGAAATATTTTACTATTTTGAGTAGCTCCACTTGGAGATTGACTTATTAATTCAGTCCACAAATACATACTGGGTTCCTACTATGTGTAAGTACTGAATTAATAATACCAAGTCTGATATTTAATTAACAAGAAGAACCTTATAGAAATAGTTGACACTCAAATTAATATCAGATATATTCATTTAACTAATGCTATTACAATTACAGTTCATGGCTAATGACATTATCGGGCTATTATCACAAAGCATTACCTCTCTTCTAAAACTCATTTCCATGATAATTCATTGAAATCATCCTGAGAACACACTATCTTGATGGGTTTTTACCTCCCAGTGCTCTTCATGAGAAGAAACTCGCAGCCTAAGAAAGCTTGTTATCCCAAATATCACCCATGCCTCTCTTTGTGCAGTTCAGGTGAACAATGCAAAGCAGTTTCTCTACAATTTTGAAAGGCACAGTGTCCCTTCCCGGAAACAGCAACTTGACTTCAGTTTAACCCACAATTCCATGCAGACAATGTTATGAGAGCACAGTACTGAGCTCCTGCAGATCTGGGACCCCATCTCAGCTCACCCATTTTATTCAACGCATTTCTTCTATCTCCTTTACAGGAGTTGCGAAATACAGCTCAGCCTCTCTGTGCCTCTGCTTCCTCGTCCGTAAAATAAGGTGATAATCTGAGTACTTATTAGATAAATATTTAAAAAATGATAGAAAAGTCAAAGTAGAATATAGTTGTTAGGTATTATTTCCTTCAGGTATCATGAAAATTAATGTGTTTTAAAAATTAACTCAGGTAGGAGAGCTATGAATCTCAAATGAAGCATTTAAATCAGGTTACTGAAAGGAGGAAGGAAAGAAATTAACATTTATTAAGTGTCAGTTACATGCAGACCTTGCTATATGCATTTCACAAAGATATTATTTCATTAAATCTTTACAGCAATTCTTTGGTAGTAGATATTTGTAGCCCCGTCATATATAAGAGGAAAATGAGCTCAGAAAGTTATATAAGTTTCCTAAATCACATAGCAATGGTGGATTCCTGATACCAAAGCTCTTTGCACGGCTCAGGGTTTATTTCCCGTGGCACACAAGCACATCCACCCCGGACAATGACTGTTACATCTTTTTAATTGCATACCTTCCCGCTCCCAAGCAAAAAGCAGAGATGTGTCTAAAATAACGTAAGGTATAAAATCCGTTTCAGTCTTGTCTCAACAATTTTGGATTCTTGATAGATCCCAGCATTACAAAAAATAACTTAAAAAAAAAAAAAAAAACGAATAAAGTCTGAAGGAAATAATTGCTTGCTGTGCCCAACTATTATTTAAAAGATTCCAAAGGCACATTTTAAGATTTTTAAATTTCCTTACATTCAAAATATAACAGTAATTAGTAAAATAGAGGAAATTTTTTTTCCTCTGAAACATGAGGGCAGAAATCTGCCTCGAACCAAAAGCAATATGCTCTAGCACTGAAAATAACACCATGCATGTATGCTTGAGGTGAGCACACTGAGTATACTGAAGTGAGTGAATCGTAGGGTTCAGAATCAACTGTTATTGTTATTCAGGGTATTATGACTTCCAAAATACTATCTTAGGACAGTTTCACAAACAGCACATAACTTGCAAGTTGTAGTGTCGAGGTTGTCATCCAGGACTTCAGCTGCTAAAGAAGAGCTGGTTGTGATGAAAACCTTCCCCTTTTTGTTGTTTTATAAGAAATCAGAAATGATTTTTAGAAGTCAAAATTTTACAAAAGTATGTTTGATGAAATGATTGTGTTATCAGTGGGGAGGGCTCCTTTGTCCTCACTGGTTGCTGATGGGAGTGGGCTTCTTGCGATATCATATGAAAATGAATTTTCTGAGATTCACACGGGAGAATGAGATATTGTAGAAAGCTTTATTTCTGTGGAATCCAACCCCTGGGTTTCCAAGGTCCCATTTCCCTTTGTCCTGCCTAGAAAGAAGTCCAGCTGTGCCTTCAATAGGGCTGGACTTAAAGCCATTGCCCAGAGTTTTCATTCAATGTTAGGGCATAGTGCAATCCAGCATCAGACCAGTTTAGTTTGTGTCCCCATGGCAGTCCATCAGTCCATTGTGTGTGGGGTCCGCATGTCCATGGGCCGTACGGAGGAACCAGTGAGCCACACGAGCCACAAGAGAGCCAAGAACCCAGAGAGAGAATTCTTTTATCTTCGCGGATTATGTATTTCCAAATTTTCACTTGCAGTGACCCCACATCCTCTAGTCAGTGATCTCTGTTCCCAGGTTTGACTGACAGGCACCTTCCCTATGTCACCTCAACTTCACTGCACATCCGATTATTCATTCTCCCCTTTGTCCAGTCCCTTCCCCCCGTGATCTGCAGGGAATGGACCAGTGGTTCCCTGGGGAGCATGGAACTGCAGCTTCCTGGTGAAGCTGCCCAAATAGCATGCTTATACTCTCTGATCTTCCTTTGGCTCCTTTCCTATTATTAATAATTAGCTAATTACAATGGTATCAATTTTAAAATACTTTTTTTTTTTTTTTTGCTGTAAAGGTAATATATGGTGAAATAAATCCAAACTATGGACTATGGGGGGGGGGGGGGGGCTTTTAAAAGGCAATGGCAATTATTATTTGAGTAAATTTTCTCTTTCTTTCTTTCTTTCTTTCTTTCTTTCTTTCTTTCTTTCTTTCTTTCTTTCTTTCTTTTCTGTTAATCCTCACCTGAGGATATTTTTCCATTCAATTTTAGAGAGAGTGGAAGGGAGGGAGGGAGAGAGAGAGACATCCATGTGAGAGAGACGCATTGACCATCTGCATAAACCTGACGGGCTGAGAATGAACATGCAACCCAGGTAGGTGCCCTTGACCTGAATTGAGCCCACAACCCTTCAGTCCAAGGGCCGACGATCTAACTGCTGAGCCAAACTGGCCAGGGCTTGAGTAAATTTTCTTACAACTCTTTTCTATTTGTTTGCATGTGTAGGTATTAAATTTATATATGTTAGATTTTACACAAAATTAAGGCCTGAATAAACCCTGCTGAATGTTTAATAAATAAATTTGTTTCAAGTACCCACCTTTTCTCTTCCTTTAAATAATTTTATGAGCATATTTCCATGCCATTTGAAATTTTTCTCCCCCAAAAAAGGAAACTCACTTTTTGAACTTCTTAAATGTTGTTATTGACTTGAGAAAGAGAGGGAGAGGGAAAGAGAGAAACATTGATATGAGAGAGAAGCATCAATCACTTGCCTCCCATACATGCCCCAACTGGGAATCGAACCTGCAACCTAGGTATGTGCCCTGACTGGAAATCAAACCCAGAACCTTTTTGTGTATAGGATGATGCTCCATCAACTGAGCCACGGGCCAGGGCTATCTTCCTTATTCCTTTCAGCTGCCTCTTGATTTTAATTTTGTATCACCCTCTTTTTTAATTATTACAATTTGGTGATTAAAATTACATATCAGATATTACTAATCATACTTCTCCTATGGTTTATTCTTCATTAATAAAAATAATATTTTCTATTGTTTATATTTCCAGATGAATTTTAGAATCATTTTATTAGTTTTCCCCAAATCCTATTTTTAGTAAGTAAAACTTGTTAGTTAATTTTAGGAAAAAATTAAGCTTTTATAATAGTTAGCATTCCATCTACATCTATAACATAACTTTTTTATTTATTCAGTGTTTAAAAATTCAGTTTAGTAAGATTTTCTCTTCTTTGTATGTATCCTGAACATTTCTTGTCAGAGTTACTGTAGGAATTTTATGCTCATTTTCTTTTTGCTGCTATGAACTGAATCATTTCCCCTCATTAGAACTCATTGAGATAATCACTATTATATAAGAAGATTATTAATCTTTGTTTTTGTCTTGTATTGAATTTTTTAAACTTTTTCAGTAAATTTATGAGAACATTTTAGTTGATCTTTTAGGTTTACAGCAAAATTATCCAATCTTAAATATAATTTTTAAAAACTTTTATTTATTGATTTGCGAAAGAGAGAGGGAGAGAGAGAAACACTGATTTGTTCTTCCACTTATTTATTCATTCATTAGTTGATTCTTTTTTTTTTTTTATCCTCACCCGAGGACATTTTTGCATTTATCTTCAGATAGAGCAGGAGGGAGAGAGGGGGGAAGAGAGAAAGAGAAACATCCATGCAAGAGAGACACATCGAGTGGCTGCCACCCACACGACCCCAACCGGGCGGGGACAAACTGCAACCAAGGTACGTGTCCTTAGCAGGAACTGAACCCGGGACTCTCTGGTCCATAGGCCGACACTCTAACCGCTGAGCCAAACCAGCCAGGGCCATTAGTTGATTCTTATATGAGCCCTGACCAGTGAGAGAACCCACAACCTTGGTGTATTGGGACAACGCTCTACCCAACTGAGCTACCCAGACAGAGCTTAAATATAATTTTTTATCCATGTTTCCAATATTAACTCCTGTGTTTTATGTCTTTATCAGGGTACAGAACTTCTAGGGCAATGTTAATACCAGAAGATAATCACATTTTATCTTGCTCATGATCTTAGTATGAATCTCTCTTATATTTCTATTAAGCACATTTGTAGATTTATAAAGATAATTTGAAAGAATATTCTTTAGCATAAGAAAAGTTCTATTTCTTGTTTTCTGAGATTTAAACAAATCAGATTAAATTTTATTGAATGCTTTTTAAACACTCTTGAGATCATCTTTTGATTTTCTTACTGTTCCTGACATTATATACTATATTTAATTAATAGATTTTTCAATATTAAATCACCTTACTTACAAGGAATAAATAATACTTGATAGCATCAATACTTGATGATCTTTTTGCTACACTCTGGAAAGATCTAAAGGAAAGATTCATTTCTTCCATGAAAATTGAAATGTGCATTCAGGACCTAATGTCTGTTTTGAAGATAATTCTCTCTAACTTTTCCCCATTATTTATTTCTTGCCATTAAGATTTTTTTATTTCTTCTTGGTTCAATTTTGACAATTAATGTTTTCCTAGGTAATTATTCCATTTCTGTAAGACTTTTCACTCTAATATAAAATACTCATAACTAAACATTGTTATCTTCCTTTCATTTTACTTCCATTAGACTTGTTTTCTTTTCTTTTTTTATTTTATGTTTAGTGTTTAGTTCATTTATTTTCAATCTGTTAAAAAACAAAACTCAAGTGAGTAGATTTGAAGATCTAATTGGCTTTATTCAAAGATTTATGAATCAGGCAGCATCCCATCTAGTAGACAAAGGAGCTCTGAGAAGCTGTTCAAAATGTAAGACTTTCATAGGCAGAAATGGGTGGGACAAGAAAGTTATTAGCAAAAGGAAAAAAAGGATTGTGCCCAGCTGGTATAGCTCAGTTGTTGAGCATCCACCCATGTACCAAGAGGTCTCTGGTTCGATTCCCGGTCAGAACACATGCCTAGGTTGTGGGCCAAATCACCAGTGGGGGGCATGCAGGAGGCAGCCAGTCGATGTTCTCTCTCATTGATGTTTCTGTCTCTCTCTCCCTCTCCCTCCCTCTGTCTCTAAAAATCAATAAAGAAAAACAATAAAAAAGAAAAAAGCGATTGTTTCAGACAAAGTCATCTTCCTTTGGGGGAAGGGCAAGAGTCTATCATGCAGATTACCAAGTGCAGGTCAGGAAATTGCAATTGATTGGTTAAAGGTCAAATTCCTAGGAGAGTTTTAAACCACAGTTAAATCTTGGTTTGCTGCTCTGGGGCAAGTGACTACATTTCAGGTATCTTGGGATTGTGTGTGTGTGTGTGTGTGTGTGTGAGTGTGTGCGCGCGCGCGCTTAACAATTCTTACTTTAAAATTACAAACATATGTGCCTTTAAATGTGCCTCTGAGTAGAATTAACAGCTGTACCCCTAAATTTGTAAATGCAATTCCCTCATTTTCTTTATTTTCTCAATATTTTGTAATTGTGGGTTTTATTTCCTCTTTGACCAACTACAGTTGATCCTTGAACATCACAGGTGTGAACTGCACTGGTCCACTTATACGTGATTCTTTTTCAATAAACCCAGTTGGCCCTTCCTATTTGTTGGTTTTGCATCAGCAGATTCTACTGTGGATTGAAAACAATGTTTTCAACCCCGGATTAGGGATCCAAGTGTTACCAGAGGAAAACGTGCCTCAATGTCCCTTTGACATCGTTTTTCTTATGAATTCAACTTTGCCTAAAATTAGTATTTTCTGCTATTTTAATTTTGTCTTTGTCTTATCTGTTCCTCATTCTATTATTATTATTGTCTCTATTATTATTTTTATACATTTGTCATTTTTGTGTTAGATATGGTTTTAGTAAGCAACAGTTATATATAATAGTCACTTTTTCTTTCTCATAGTGGCCTTTTTTAAAAATTATTATTCATCCTCAAAAGAAGAGATTTACTGAGAGAGAGTATTTACCAACTGAGAATATGTGTGGATTCCCTTAACTCTGGTCACTTTCCATGTTTTTGCTAAAGCCTTCCGTTAAAGTGCCCCCATTAAAACCCAAGTTACCGCAGCAAGCAGATTGCACTAGAGCAACAGCAGCTCCTAACATTCTGTCTAGAACTGATATGGGGGTTGCCCTGGGGAATGAAGTGAACAAACCAGGTCTTTGGGGGGCAGGCTTTGTGGTGGCGAAGCGATGAGGTGACCCCCTGTTTCTGGTAGGGAAGTGAAGCTGTTGGGTTGAGGACAGGGTAGAGTGCCGCTGGCCTGGCTAATCGGGGAACTAGTGGGGTGGGAGGTTTCTTCTGGGTGGGAAGCTTATCTGAGGAGAACAGGGAAAGTGGTGAAGATTCTGGTACCCTGTGAGGTTCAACGACATAAAGGTAGCACATGAAATTTGGGGCCTCACAATACAGGGCGTAACGTGGGACAGGAATAAAGTATACTCCCCTTTCATATTAGCAACGTTGTGCTGTGTATAGTATCACAGCATGTTTAAGTCACCATATGTTCCACAGTCCATCTTCAAAACCCTTCAATTTAGTGTAAAAGACTAAGATTTTCACAATAGGTTGAACGTCAATCCTGCAAGTTAGGTGGAAATGTTGTCGTAAGTATTTTAGAGGGTATTTAGGGCAAGCTACTTCAAAGTCTGTTGTCCAGATATTTTTAAACTGTTGAGAAGGTGTTAAGGAAAGCTCTTAAAGTGGTCATTCCATTAACACCATGGAGACTCCAGTGGTGCCGTTGTTATAACAGTAAGAAAATGAGGGTTCGACTAAGAGATGCTTCACTTTACCTCTCTGTGCCTTCACCCTTTAATCTGTAAAACACAAGAACTAGTCTACATAATCTATAGTCCTTTTGTTTCTAAAATGATCATGAAAATTTAAGATAAAAAGAAAGATTTTATTTAATATCTATAAAGTCTAATACTTCAGAGTAATTACCTGTTCCCATGTCTCCCTTACTAGTCTATGAGTTCCTTTTCTTGAGCAAATTGAAAAGCCCATTTCCTGGTACATAAAAATTTCTTAAATGGTTTTATTTTTTCATTATAAAAAGTATTTTAATGCTTTTTTATTGAATTTAATGGGGTGGCATTGGTTAATAAAATTATATAAGTTTCAGGTATACAATTCTATAAAACATCACCTGTATATTGTATTGTGTTTACTACCCTAAGTTGAGTCTCCTTCCATCACCATTTATCACCCCTTTATCCTCTTCTACCTTCCCCTACCCACCCTTCCCTCTGGCAATCACCATACTGTACTGTTGTCTGTGTCCTTGAGACTTTCTTTCTTTTCTTTGCTTAATCCCTTCACCCTTTTCACCCAACTCCCAACCCCCTCCCCTCTGACCACTCTCAGTCTGTCTTCTGTATTCATGAGTCTGTTTCCACTTTGTTAGTTTATTTTGTTCATTAGATTTTACAGATAAGGGAAATCATATGGTACTTGTCTTTCTCTGTCTTATTTTACTTAGCATAATACTCTCCAGGTCTATTCATGCTGTCACAGAAAATAAGATCTTGCCCCCCTCCCCCTTTTATGGCTGAGTGATGTTCCATTGTGTAAATGTACCACAACTGTTTTATCCACTCATCTACTGATGGGCACTTGGACTGCTTCCAAATCTTGGCTATTGTAAATAATGCTGCAGTGAACATAGGGGTGCATATATTCTTTTGAATTTGTTTTTTTGGGTTTCTTTAAAATGAACAAATAACTCTAGCTAAACAAGAACTATTTGGGGGTCTTCTGAACAAGTTCAAATATTTTGGGTGTTGCATTATCTCAATGATCTATACTTATTATTAACTAGCTGGTAATACCATTAAAGTGTTTAACTAGGGTTCACTGTGAGCATTAACAAATGTCACTTACTGTTCCCCAGACTCTTCTCATGTTGTTAATCTTCCCATCTACCCAACCTAAGATTTGGAGAAGTTTAGTCAGTTTCATTCTAGACCTAAAGTGTTCCCTTTATCTCCTTTTGCAAGGATACTACTGATTTCAATCAGCTACTAGAAATGTCAGATGAAAAATGGCACAAATGTGAATTATGACAATAAAAGTTTATAAGCTACTAAAATAAAATTATAGTACCTAAGAGCTGAGTCAACTGACAATGTTAAATGGAACATTTTACAACCAGTCCTGGGATAATGATAAAAAGAAAGAAAAAAAAAAGAAAGAAAGCAGCACACAGAACATGAAGAAATATCGGACAGGAAATGAGCCCAAGATCAAGCTCAGGCTACATGATTTTGGATGCACTACTTTAAAAATCAGGGCTGGGAGGAGGTAATCTAATGTTTATGGAGTGCCTCCTCTGTGTCCAATTGTTGACATCAATTATCTCTTTTACTTCTCACAACAGCTCAGTGAGAAGGCTATTGCTGTCATTTTAGAGAAGAGAAATTGAGGCTAAAGTGGTCGAGTTGGGCAAATGCCCAACAATAAAACTGTTAAATAATAGAGACAATGTTTGACATCAAAAATCTCTCTGATTCTAAAGCCCATGATCTTTCTATAGCTTTTTGTACCCAGTGTTATCTGTTTGTATAGATAGATAATCTCTATATAAATAAAACAAATTTTAGGTTTTATAAAGAATCTGTCTTTCCAACTTGATGCTCCTCACTATCAATTTAGATGAGTGTTCTCTTTACCATGACGCTTACCATGTTACACAGAGAATGTTAAGTTATAGCTAAGTGAGGCAAAAATATAGGGCTAGCATGAAGACCGGCAATAGATGAACTCTAAAAATGATATTAAAGGAGGAATATAAGAGTGTTATCAGGAGTTTAAATAGGTGATATGGCAATCTTTCATTTTATTTTTAAATAACCCAACTCAGAGAATATTTTGTTACTCATAAATTTCCACTGCTTTTCTCTAACCTTTATAATAAGACATCCTTCTGTCACTCCACATGCCCATAATACCAAGTCACAGTTCTTCTCATCTGTGCCCACCATAGTATACCTAATGACAGACACAAGCACACTGGCATGCCCTGGGAGATCTGGTGCTGTCTCCCATAATCTAGTATATGCTGTAATTGCACAATTTCTTAGAAATATTATGTTTTACTTTTAAAGATCTTACAGAATTTCATTTTTTTTCTCTCATCTGATTTTGTTATAATATAAGGGTAGTCTTTTCAATTACCTACTGTGGACCAAAATTCATGCTCCAAGAAGAATTAATGTCATGTTAATTCTGAGGCATCACATACTCTTTGCCAGCTCCTCTTACTTTAGCCAGAGAAACACAGTGATGAAATGATATAATCGTATGACATGCAAAGAGCTGATGTGAAATGAAAAGGGCAGAAATATGATTGGGATATTAATTCAAGAGAAATAAGAAAATAGAACTGTTTGAATAGGCTTAGCAGTATGAATTAGTTCTTTCTGAAAATATGTGGGATGTTATCTCAACTTACCTTGACTCCCCCATTTAAGTACAATCAATTGCTTAGTTTCTACACACACACACACACACACACACACACACACACACACACACATACACACACTAAGAGGGCTACAGAATATTCAACAGCCAGACATAGAGGGAAATATTCAGTGAAGCTGCTCCTAAATATCAGATGAAGGCATCATGTCAATATAGCAATAAAATCATAAATTTCTATTGTAATGGAACACAAATTAATAAAATGGGAAAGTAGAACTTACAAAATAGCTTTAAACTCAATACCACATTTCATTTATAGGTCCAAGACTATAATGGACAAAAGCTAATTTTCATGGTTGATCCATAATAATAGTCATTGAGAAGTTAAATGACAGAGGAGAAACAGCTTTAAATGGGAAGTGGCACAATTAATCACAACTGTCATAGTTATGCACTGGCTGACTATCAACCTTGAACAGAGCATTTAATTCAAATCCCATTTAAAAGTATGCACTGTCAAGGGAGAGGCCAAGAACCATTTTCTAGTTCAGGAAGCAACCCACAATCCATGTGCCAAAGATGGCACTAGAAATCAAGTCTATTGGCACATAGATTGATTGCTCTGATCCTACACCCTCTTCACAACCCATTGTAGGAGCTGCTGCTCCCTTAAAAAAGTTAATAAATAACATGCCAAAAACCTTGGCATCTGACTTTTCTAAGATGATCGATTTCTGTTCTCATAGTGAATAACATTATTTGGAAATATTCTGCCCATGCAGAACTCCAATTAAATTGAAGTTCTCTCTGTGAAGAGAGATTTTGCCTTTTAAACACCCTTTAAACATTCTAAAATACTATATATCTGTAATATATTAGTTAATACTAAGATCCCATTGCTGTTTTAAAAGCATTACATAAACATAACTGTTGCATATATAATATAATACATTATATTTCATATAATGTATTAAATAACATTGAAAAACTCACTGAGGACAAATTGAGCATGTGTAGAGAGAGTGATGATATACAGATATAGCTATAGATATAGATAGATGGTATAGATATAGCTAGAGATAGAGATGATAGAGAGAGAGAGATAGAGACAGAGATTTGGATATGGAATGAGAGAGTTACAGCAAAGATCCAAAGCAAAAGTCAAAATTTAGGAACAAAATAATAACAATTACCTGAATCCTAAGCAGTTTCATATATACTTATTTAATAGTTTTATATATACCAGTTTGACCTCGGAAGGAGGTGTTTAGAAGGATTCAATCAAAGGAATTACTCACCAGTTCAAGAAAATATCTTCCTGTCAACTAGATGGCAAGTAATTTGACCGATATTATAATAAGGTAACACTAGATTTATCTAAGTTGTCGAAATAATGTCATATTTCGCATCTATACATATTATCTCATTAACCTTACAGAATATCTGGTCACAGCAAATATTTTTTATTTATTTAATTTATATTTACTAAACAATCCCTATGTGCCAGCCACTGTTCTACATACTAGAAATGAATAAGACAAACATGGTTCCTGCAAATTAATAGGATAATCAGGGTTCCTTTTACAGCCCAGTTCTTCTGACACCTATATTGTGTTATGCAAATTAAATTTTTCTGACCTTGGGTGTTTTGCTTGTCATTTTACTGTTATTTACAGAATTAAATAAATTTTGACAATGAGTTTCAGATTAGTTTTTTGCTTTGTAGATATTATTGAAGCGAATAAAGCTCTATGAATCATGGAATGATAAAATATTCACAGAAACTTACAACTCTGCTGTTGAATAACAATTACACTTATTTCAAACAGGCAATTGGTTTCCAAACACATTAAACAAAGGCAATTTAGAAAGCTTCTTCTTCTTTTTGGCATCATTAATGTTGTTGAACGTCCTGGGATTCTGGAGCATTTCACAAAGGTAAGTATACGTGTGGTAAGATGAACAATTTCTGAGTTCATGAAATATTGATCTGGGAACCATCACTGAGCCAACAGGAATCCTGTATGCCATGACTGGAAAAATTAGCATATTAGAGAAATTTAACAGATTATTCAGAGCCAGAAATTTCCATTTAGACTTCACTTTTTTTCATTGATCCTTCTAATAAAGACAGTGCTTTAGTTGATTCTAAAAGATGTTCTAAAGCAAACTTTTTTTCTCCGTTACATAGTACCACTTTCGAATTAGAAATAACCATATTGGTAATAAAAACGAATGAATCATTATCATTAAAAGCAAATATCATTAAATAAATAGCTAGAAATCTAATGATGCTTAAGATTTCGATTTTATTCAAGCCTTTAAATCAGCAGTGATCATTTCAAGGTCAATAACAAACTGGGCAAAATCATTTAGCCAGTCACCTGAGACCATTCAGGGGCTTAATGTGTTTCATCTACCATTCGTCCATTGCCAGTGCACATCTCTCTCTCTCCCTCCCTCCCACCCCTCACCCTCTCTGACATATTCTTGGATGGCTGTGTGCTTTTGAGCAAACTGCCTAACCACTCTGAGCCTCTGTTTTCACACACAGAAAAATAAAGACAATAAAGACAATAATACCAATCTCATGTGGGCTTTAGGGAGATAAATTATGATAAAGGGTCAAGCATAATATCTGCCACATAGTGGGAACAAAGCAGATCTTCATTTTCCTCACTTATCCATTTAATCTTGTTTATCCCATCCATTGGCACTTCTCCCTTGCCTAAGTCATTCTTTTACTCACCTAATAAATTTCTTTTGGAATACCTGTCATGTGATAGGTACCGTGGTCAACTAGAAGGATACAAAGTCAGTAAATCAGTAATGCTGAGTGCCACCTATTCTCAGGGAGCTTACAGTCCAGCATAAGAGAGAGGCAGGATTCATGACAAACTCATACAGAGGGCATAGCATAGAACTGTACACTTGAAACTTATATAACTTTATTAACCAGTGTCACCCCAATAAATTTAATAAAAACAAAATAAATAGGCAAGAATCAAATGAAAAAGAAGTCTTAATGGCTCCGTAGCTTTTATAATTTCTTAACTTCCAAAGTGTAATGGGGAAGAGAGTGTCAATGGGGAAAAAAGTAGAAACATCTGTAACAAAAATAAATTAATAAAAAAAAAAGTGTATAAGTTATCAAATTGACCCTCCACGATGTATAATTTCCCTAAAATGTCTATCTCATTCTGAGATTGAAAATACAATGAGAAACTCGGAGTCTTGCAGAAGGACCCAGCAAGAGTGTCCTCAGCATTGTAGTAAAATAGAGTCAGCAACAAAACACTGAAGCTGAAGGAAGGCCCTTGCCCCCACCCATCGCTCCAAACACATAGCTGGTGCCCATCTGCCAGTTCTCACAAGCCTGTACTGTTTCTCCAATTTTACCTTTTCTCCCACTATAAGATTTGACTCTTGCCTTTTCTGAAGCAGTTTAAAAGGCAGTCTCTAGAGGCAGCTCAGTTGAATTCAGTCCCACAACTTAGCAGTACTAACTTCAGCAAGCTTTTAACCTTCCTAGGCCTCGGTGTTTTCATCTGTAAAATGGAAGCAATATGAATAGCAATTGTGCCATAAAATTGTGAGAATAAAGAAGTGCTCAGAAAGTTAGCAATACTAGTAATAATAACCACATACTTTGCCTTTTCCTCCTTTTTATTCTTCTTCTAGACTCATGCTGAAGTGTGGCCAAGATAACCATGATTATGAGCTGAGTTCAGATAGAACTAGCACTAGAATCAGAAACTATTACCTCAGGGATGCATTCATTCATTCATTCATTCATTCATTCATTCATTCAGCCAACATAATAAACATTGTTCCAGGAACTAGAAATATAGAACTGGAAAAAGCAAAGCACCCATCTGCATGAAGCTAACATTTATTGCTCAAATTAAAATATGTAAGTGTGATTCTTTCTCTGTGGTTGTCAAGCAAATGAGTTACTATAAAGAAGTGAGAGATGGTGGAGTGGGATGCAGAAGAGGCAAGAATAAAAATATATAAAGCACCAAAGATTAGAGGAACCCAAGATGAGAAGGCACTAAATGATTATATAGGGTTTATTTATAAATGAATCTGATTCTTACTAAATCTTCTTCATCTCCTGTACACTCTTTTCTCTTTCTCTGCATACTTTTTAAGGGAAGGAGAAAAAGAGAGGATGGAACAAACAGGAAGGGAAAGAATTAATTTTCCATGTGTTGAGCACTCCTATGTATTAGGCAGCATGCTAGATACACACAAATAACTTCATTTAGTCTCGACCACCTCCCTGTTACACTGTACTTAAAAAAAAACGAAAGTAAGAGCCCTAGCCAGTTTAGCTCAGCGGTTAGAGCGCCAGCCCACAGACCAAAGAGTCACGGGTTCAGTTCTGGTCAAGGGCACGTACCTAGGTTTTGGCTCGTCCCTGGCCCTGGTCGGGGTCATGTGGGAGGCAACCAGTCGATGTGTCCCTCTCACATTCAGTGTTTCTCTCTCTCTCCCTCCCTCCCTCTCTATCTGAAGATAAATTAAAAAATATCCTCTGGTGAAGATTAAAAAAAAACTAAAGAAAGAGCCCTAGCCGGGTAGTTCGGTTGGTTAGAGCACTGTCTCAATGTGCTAAGGTTGCAGGTTGGCTCTCTGGTCAGGGCACATACAAGAGTCAACCAATGAATGTATAACAAAGTGGAACAACAAATAGATGTTTCTCTCTTTCTCTCTCTCTCTCTCTCACACACACACACACACACACACACACACACACACACAACCCCTTAACTCTGGTAGGGAGGAAGCCAGTCCCTTTAGTTAAAGTAGCTGTAACCACCATAATCTGCTCATCAGCCACTCCACAGGAAAAGCATGGGCATCACATAGCAGAAGGAGGGAGAGTCTGGAAAATCTGTCTACAGAGATTAAGTGGCTAGAACCAACTAATAGAGCAAAGGCACACATTGTCTGGGGTATCTATTGCCTTTTGGGATAAAATGGGCCAACTCAGAGGAGTTAGGCAAGAAACTATGAAATTATGGAATTTAAGGTGGGAAAATCAGTGACCAGGGAGGAGTATGTGATTCTAATTTATTTCTATACTGATTGTTATTGTCAAACACTGATGAACAAGTATGCAAAGAAACAGGAGAAAACACAGGTGTCTTAGGGACAGTATTATTGGAACATATTTATGAGTCAGGTAGTGTTTGATCACAATACACATCCAATCACGATCCAATTTTTACCAAACCCACAGGTGTTCGAGCCAGATAACAATGGCACATCTATCAAGAACAGGACAGTCCCAAGCTATCCTTGTCCCCTAGTGGATTAATTATGAAACAGTATCCTCATCAATATGCAGGTGTCATTAGGTCTGTGTTAGCACCAGAGGGCACCCCCACCACCAAGTTTATATTAGTGTGATGCAATCTTGGCGTAAGTCCTAAAGCCATCCTAATCTTGTCAGGGTCACTGAGCTATCACCTGAGTACAGTTAGGAATTATCCCTGAATGTCAGGCCAGACATACCTTTTATTTGTACAACAACAACAAAGTGTCTCCTGACTTTGTCTGTGTAGAGTCCTCAATCAAATCTGAAGGAGGGCCATAATGACATGTCATACCTGAGACTCTCCAGGTTATGGGTGAAATAAGTAGGCAGAAAACAAAATGTCTTTTTCTTGCTGAAAAGTATTAGATAAACAGCTCCATGGTACTTAGCATAAACATGTATCCCTCACTGGATGCTAATATTTAAAGGTAATATAGATGTTTCCAGGGGAGGTAGCAAAAGGGTGTTTGTTTTATAACAACCTCACTCTCCCTCCAAAGCTATAAAACACATTTTATCAGGTTGATATCTCTCACTGCACTTATTTTGTCAATCATACCAGTAATGTTCTGCTCATAACCTAAAACAATAACTGAAAGCGACGTAAGTCAAACACAAATGACCAGTTATTTATTTTTTTAATTAATTTATTTTTGTTACAGATGTTTCTCTTTTTCCCCCCATTGACACCCTCCTCCCCGCTCCCACCCCCTTCACAGTATTGTTGTCTGTGTCCATTGGTTATGCATATATGTATATAAGTTCTTTGGTTTATCTCTTCCCTCCCCTCCCCCCAGGTTAAATGACCAGTGATTTATGCATACTCTGCTCTTACAGTTGTTTTTAGCAATATATTGAGAAGGAAAAGAAGGTGAAATCAGCTTTAGAAACCTTTACACATCAAAAATAGATATCTGATCCCAGAAAATTAAATGTTCTTGATAAAATTGAACTTAGAGGCCACATTCATTTGTTCCTTCAGTGAATATCTATTGGACATCTGCTATGTACCAGACACTGGTCAGGGCACCAGGAGTAAGAAGTGAATAAAGCAGTCTGAAATTCCTACCCTCCTGAGGCTTGGCCAAAGCGTTTAAGAAAATAGCTTGTCTTTGGAGGGAAAAGGCCAGGATTCCAAGCAGTGAGAGTTCTGATTCCAAACCCAGGCTCTGCCAGCTACTGTCACATGAACCCTAAGTAAGTATCTTACCCCTCAGAACTCCAGTTTCCCAACCTGTGAAAGGGATAAGTCCATCTTTCCAGGGCTGTAGTGAGGACTCAATAAGTCAGGGTGAGTGTAGTATACCACACTCACGTGGTACTTAGCACTTAGAAGACACTTAGGAAAACCAGGTTTTTCTTGGGTCAAGGTAGAGGGTATACATTCTAGAAATATATTCATGGGTTTCTTCTTCAACAGTGATGTTTCCACACAGTCTCAGCACCAAATTTACAAATCCCAACTGCATCTGATAAACTTAGCATGAGTCCTGGCTGCCACGAGATCTGTAAAGTTGACAGGGTTTCAGACTTCACTTTCTCACTGCGTGTTGGGAAAGAGCACCATCTAAAGGTCCTTATGAGACACCTTCACATGCACTGAGACTCCTTTTGTCGTTTCATGAAAGACTGTTTTGGTGAGCAGTGCTCTTAAATAATCATCACTATTGTGCCAGTATCTATGGGCCCGTAATAAAAGGTAGACAAGCACAGGAGGAAAGCAAGTGATTTATCAACTCATCTACATCTGGCCCTAAAAAAAGCTTTCTTTCTTTCTTTTTTAGATATTGTAATCTAAATCATTTTAATGCCCAGAACATCAGTGGAAGTAATCTAGAAGAAACACTTCTCCTCCATGAAAAGTCTCTGAAATTTTATGGCAGTACACAGGAATTTTCTTCAAGTATTGATCTTTGGGAGACAGCCCTATGAAACTATCTTTGACTTCACCTGTCTTATGAGCAAAGTATTCATTATTTTCTTCAGCTGAACACTGTATGCATTTTAGTTTGAGCTGATATGTATGAGAGTAGCTTTATGAATACTATTTGTGTACTATATTTACAAAGACTAATTGTGACTCCAATAAAATATTATGCTTTTGCATTTATATGCTGTGCATTAGAATTGATAAAATAACTTCAAAGTCTAGGTGATTGCAACAACAAAATGACAGTTTCCAATACATCACAACATTTTAACAACTTTTACAATGGTTCAGCCATAAAAGCAATATATATGGCATTTCTTGGCGTTTTAATGTGCCATTAGAATAAAAATAACAGTATGTTATATTCTTCCTTTTAATATATTTATTAAGCACTTATTATATGCCAGGCATTGTGATCATATACTATCTACGTCTGAACAAAGAGTTAATCTACATATGATTTTACTATATTTGATCTTGATGTTACACTATCAAGACATGAACTCAGGAAATTTTCTCAGAATTGAAAAGCATTGTTACTAAAATAGAGGACCTTAACAAAGAGCAAATACCCACACGCCGAAGAAGTTGTAAAATCAATGTAAATGATGGAATTACTGAGATTAAAGGAAAGAAGAAAATTAAGTGCCCTGGCTGGTTTGGTTCAGCAGTTAGTGCCGGCCCACGGGCCAAAAGGTCTTGGATTTGTTTTCCAGTAAAAAGCACGTACCTTTGCAGGTACAATCCCTGGCCCCAGTCAGGTCATGTGGGAGGCAACCAATCGATGTGCCTCTCTCACACTGATGTTTCTCTCTCTGTCTCTCTCTATATATATCTCTCTCTCTATCTCTGACTCTCTCTCTCTCTCTGCCTCCCTCCCTTCCACTCTATCCAAAAAAAAAAAAAATCAATGGAAAAATATCCTCGGGTGAGGATTAACACAAAAGAAGAAAATTAAGGAGGTTTAAATGAGTGCTGAGAGGACGACAAGTAGTCAAACCAAATAGAGATGCTTAAGGGATCCCCTAGCCCAAATGACATCTTTGGGTCACCAATGCTACCAATTCAAACAATTCAGAAAATTGTTTTCCAAAAGAGATTTTTCCTGTATAAGCAAAAAAAAAAAAAAAAAAGGGGGGGGGGGGACTCATTTTCTAAAAAAAGTAAATAAAACAAATATCCGGTATCTTTGTAGCAGTGCACGTCAAAGTTTGATTGAAGACCACCTGCTTCAGGTGAACTTTCTGGCCCCTACCACAGACGGCCTTAACCCAAACCTTTCTCCAGGAATCAGGAGTTTGAACAAGCACACCCAAATTGTCCCTAAGTTCCCTGAAGTTTGAGCACCACTTCTTTCCAAGACAGTTCATGTTGGATAAGATAGGTGGGTTTATCAGCTGATTGCAAATGATTCTGCAATGAAGCACCCTCCCTTGTGCATACCAAAATTATTTTAGATCTGCAGAATAAAAGATTTATTCATCTTGATTAGATATGATATGAATTTTTAATTGCAAAAGAGCAGCTGTAAAGCACCCGGTGTTTCTCTTACTCAAATTCTATTTGGCTGCCCTGGCCAGTTTGGCTCAGTGGTTGGAATGTAGGCCTGTGGATGGGAGAGTCATGGGTTTGATTCTGGTCAAGGGCATGTACCTGGGTTACGGTTTGGTCCCCAGCCTCGGTTGGGGTCATGCGGGAGGCAGCCAATCTATTTGTCTCTCTTGCACTGATGTTTCTCTCTCTCTCTCTCTCTCCCCCCCCCCCCCACCCACTCTATCTGAGGATAAATGGAAAAATGTCCTCGGGTGAGGATTAAAAAATAAATTTAAAAAAAAAACTATATTTTGTTTGTTGGCTTGTTTTGAGGACAAGTGAAAAAAACTAGCTCATGTAGACATAAATTCTTGCCCTGTTAACTTCTTCGAATCCTATTTGTAGCATTTTTTCTCTGACAAAACAGTGAAGCCAACCCCTGATATGCCTCAGATGCTTTCTTTGCCACAAAAGGTTAAATGCCAACTTCGCAATTTGAATTTAATGAACACCTGAAAGATCAAGAAAACTTTAAACGCCTCACCTCAGTATGAGTGACAAGCTCTAAGTCTCTCTCACCATTAGAAAAAGGGTCTGTCTTATTTTGTTGTTTTTATTTCCCCCAAGATGTGCCTTCCTCTCTTAATTTCTACATCATAATAGAAAAAGGTGCTCATTATGCTTTCACTCGTCCTCAGGGATGAAAAGAGATCTACAGAATTATAAAGTGGACCCAAAGCAAACACCAAAAGAGCTTAGAATCCTCACGTTGGGGTTGACACTCGTGATTAGCAAAATTGCAGTAACTACACATGCTTCCATTCGGAACGGGATGCATTCACACAGCAGTTTCTTCTCTAGTGCCTAGCAACATTATCATTGAGCACCTGGAATAGTTTAGGCATTAAGTGTAATTGGTTTTGCTTTACATAAATCTGTAGCTTTGTAAATAAGCGGAGCATTTCAGCTTCTATATAACACCAATTAACTTAAAGGGATGCGTTGTTTGCAGAAGCCTGCTGGGTCCGTACTGTATTTCCCCGGTAATATGCTCAGTGGCGGGCAAAGTTCTGCGTCCCTGCAGTGTTCCATTTACTCCCAGTCACTCGGTGCCAAGGGTCTGTACCCAGCCACTCATTTGCTCTATTTTTCAGTTGTGAAGGATTGGGAAAATGAAGCCTTCCCTAATAAGCACCTTCTGTGCTCTATTTCTGTCCGTGATCCAGAGCTGAAAGGCAAGGTCTTTGAGACTGTTTCTGTGACCTGCAGAGCACAGGTCTCTGATTCTATCCACAACTGCCAGGGACATCTCTTTCCTCTTTTTCTCTTGTAACACTGCAATTCAGTGCAGCCAAGAGTCACTACATTAAGCATACAAAAATTAGGAAAACCATGTTCTTTTGCTGTTGTTGTTGTTCATTCTTACCCGAGGATATTTTTCCATTGAGTTTTAGATAGACTGGAAGGGAGGGAAGGAGAGAGAGAGAAATATCAATGTGAGAGAAACACATGGATTGGTTGCTTCCCGACCAGGGCCGGGATCAAACCTGCAACCCAGGAACACATCCTTGACCAGGAATTGAACCCATGACCCTCCCATCCTCGAGCCAACACTCTAACCACTGAGCCAAACCAGCCAGGGCTAGAAAACCATATTCTTATTATATAATGTTTCTATCAGAGTGATTTGGGGGCGGGGGGGGTCTTTTTTTTGCAATTTTTATTTACTTTATTTTTTCTTTTTTTACAATTAATTTATTTTTGTTACAGATGTTTCTCCTTTTTCTCCCAGACACCCTCCTCCCTATCCCACCCCCCTCCCCAAGCATTGTTGTCTATGTCCATTGGTTACCCATACATACATATAAGTTCTTTGGTTTATCTCTTCCCTCCCTCCCCGCCCCCCTCCTCTGAGGTTTGTCAGTCTGAACCGTACTCCTTTCTATGTCTCTGGGTCTATTTTGTTCATCAGCTTATTTTGTTCATTATATTCCACAAATAAGTGAGATCATGTGGTATTTATCTTTCTCTGATTGGCTTATTTCGCATACCATAATACTCTTCAGGTCACTCCATGTCATCTCAAAAGATAAGAGATCTCTCTTACAGCTTCATAGTATTCCATTGTGTATATGTACAACAGCTTTTTTATCCACTCATCTACTGATGGACACTTGGGCTGTTTCCAGATCTTAGCAATTGTAAATAGTGCTTCTATAAACATAGAGGTACATATATTCTTTCTGATTGGTGTTTCAGGCTTCTTAGAATATCAGAGTGATTTTTTTAAAATAGCACTCAGAAATCCCCTCCTAGAAGTTGGTAAATTTGTCCAGGCTCTTGGATATTTCCCCTTATTGTTTCTTTACTTGGCTTAATTCCTTATTTCTTATATCTCCGTCAGGTAATCTTGATTTATAGCATTCATTCTGCTCTGGCCAACCTCTAATTCTCTTGGTTTCTGAAAGTGTTTCATTGACTATTAAATTAATGATATCACCAAAAAATAGCTCATGATTCAAAAACGTTTCCTATTACTATTGTGTGATTTGCAAATTGAAGAAGAGTCACCCCTTCTGAATACTGTCAAGTTTCCTTGTTTTATGAGAAGAGAGCTTCAGTGTTCGTACCCAGAACCAGTCCAGCAATGAGTATATACCATCTCTACTGCTAGAGAAGCTGGAGTATAATGACCAGTCACAGGCTGTTGAGTAAAGCCTTCAGATAAAATCAACAGTCAAGTGATGGCAGCACATAGGTGCTGCTAAAATTCAAGTCTGCTTGTAGAGAACAGGGAAATTAAAGGAACCACTCATGATAACCACTCATATCTATGTCCCGCTTACAAGATGCTGTCACACATATCATCTTTGATTAGCACCACCCCCTGGGAGGTGAGCACATTTTGGCATGCCCATCTTGTAAGTGAGAAATTGCAGCTCCAAGACATTAAATGATTGATCACAAGTCACAGAGACTGATGTCATAGACAGGACTTGAACCTTGGTCTGTCTCTAAAGTTCCAGCTCCTTCTACAAAGATCACTCAAAATGTCACCAATGCTGGATCATCCCCAACCACTTAGGCCAAATACTGTCTATATCATCCACAAGGGGGCAATAATAAGAGGAAAGACCACTGGGACTTAGAGACCTTGACAAAGTGATTAACGTAAACAAGCTCTCTCTAACATCTTCTCCCCCTCACTGAGCTTCCTCTGGGAGGTATGCACTGTCCTCATGTGGACCTCAGGCTGTCAGAAACACCTCACTGAAAAGACCCACCCAGACTGACCACATTCAGGGGGATGGGAAGACATCTCGGGCTCAAAAACATCCTTTTCAGCAAAGTGCCCTGGATGTGCTACAGTCCATTCCAATGTGCCTTTGAAAAGAATGATTTGAAAAAAAACAAATTTACCCAAAACAGATCATTAATAATTGTGAAGATTCCTGTAACACTTGCTAAGAGCAAGACATTGTTCTAAGTGCTTTTAGTATATCAGCTCATGTAATCATCACAATAACCCTCTGAGCTAAGTACAATTGTTAGCCCCATTTTACAGCTAAGAAACATGAAGCATAGAGGAGTTAATAACTTTTCAAAGATCATATAGGCACTATGGACAAAGTAAAACTTTGGACCTAGAGAGTCTGGCTACAAAATCCGGGGCCACCCCTCTCTACATAACTGCCTCCAGCACAGCTGTCATCTACCTTAGACTTTTACATACTCTCAGGGGGAGTCCAGGGAAGACAAGGCCTTACCCCAACAGATTTCACTCTTTTTCTGTCCTAACAAACAAGAATATGACTCCTTCCATCCAGTAATTGCTGGATTGAAACAACAGAGATGCTTAACCCTCCCTTTCATGAACGCTGACTGTCTTCTGCTTAACCTCAAAGATAGGACTCTGAAGGCAGAATTTCAGGTTCTGTGAGAGTGAGTACATCTGTCTAAGAATTGTTGAATGGTACTTTTCCAGTGTTCTTTAAATTGCAATGTAATCGATTTTTTCCTCAAACAAAACAGTCATCATTGGACCAAGATGGGAACCTGAGCTCAACTAGGCTCTCCACTTCCTCAACATCTGCACAGACATCCCTGGAATTCCTGCAGGCCTGTTCTCCAGTGCATGTAAAATTGTCAAAGGTAATCAAAGAGAGTGATGACAAGACTCAGTCTCCCTGTCTCTCTCTGCTTCTCTCTCTCTCTCTCTCTCTCTCTGGCTGTGTGTCCCACTAAGGTTGTCTAGAATAGATGCTATTTGACAGTCAAGATCACGTCCCAAGGTGATACACTGTCACTAGTCCACTCAGAGACTGTACTAACTATTAAATAATGATAGCACCCAAACCCTAATCTATCATCCATCTTAGACAGGTTTGAATCCATTTACTGGCTGGGAATCAGGTTGTTTCTTAAGCCTGCTAAACCACAAGTGGCCAGATCTCATATAAATACAGTAATGAGTCAATAGCCTATGACAAGTGTCTATTACCATGGTAGCAGCAAGTCAGGAGCACATTTAATGACATTTATGCAAATAGCAAGGAACAGTTCTGCCAGGCATAAAAGATGGAGGAAAACTGAATCGATGCGAGGATGAAATTTGGCAAAAACCAGGGGGAAGACACCACAACATCAAAGCTACTATGAAGAAAACACATGTTAGCATCATGGACAATTTTCATTTCCCCAAAGCAATCAATTGAAGCAGAATGGTAGAGTGGAGAGGATATATTAAATTTCAAAAATAAGAAAAAGAGCTCTCTGTCAGAAATGCTGGAGAGAAAGTGTGAGCTTTGAAAGCGAGAGCAGTGAGAGGCCATCTGGAAGCGCTGACTTCCCATTTGGACATAATGCATTGCACACAGTAGGTGCCTCGATTCACAGGCATTGATTCTGACCCTTTGAACATGCCAGAAGGCGTTTTACCATTTCCCCAAGCCTCTGTTGCATGAGTTAAACCTTTCTGACCAGCGTCCACCGTGTCTCCAGAAACGCAGACGTCGTTTCTCGTGCAGCCTGTGCAGTTCTGCGTATTTCATTGCAGCCAACCATGCCTGAACGACAGGAACAAGCAAGACGGACAAGTGTGGAAATGAATGAGCCATTTTACTGCAATTAGAAGTTCACGGAGAATAAATTATCCTCTAGTTCAAGCTGTCCAGCAGTAATTCTCATTAATAATAACACTTCAACAACCGTCTGCTTCCCACAACCACAGCGAGTGCTAGAAACTTGATCATTACTCTTGAAGCAGGAGTCACATCCCAGACGGCTAGCTCAGATCACCACAGGCAGCACACAGAAAGGGCTTGCATTACGAAGAAGCTTGAATGCATAACTGTCCATGAAGTTCCCTGCCTAGAGGAGCAGGTGGAAAAAATCTAAGGGCTTCTCTCCTTCTAGCTTTCTCTTCTAATTTATGCTAAATTGTAAATGATTTTTCACATTAATGAGTAAGTCAATCTAAAAAGATACTTTCCTCTCTTCTTGCTCATTGAGGACATCTCTTTTACTACAGCATCCTTATTTCCTACACATGGCCACGAAGTTATAGATTTATGGTCCACAAAGGCAGACATTTTTGTGGCTCTGTATGTCTCCTTATATATATGTATACACATTATACATATGTCTTCTTTATATATATGTGTGTGTGTGTGTGTGTGTGTGTGTGTGTGTGTGTATATATATATATATATATATATATATATATATACACACACAGTGAGAGAGAAAATTCCAGGCTGGCTGTTGGCTAAGAACCTCTGTGCCTCTCCACATGGACTTCTTCATGTTGACCCTCTACATGGGCTACTTTGGGCTTTTTTGGAGCTTGGTGGCTGGTATCCCAGGGCACATATCTTCCAAAAAAGAAAGAAATCCAGGCAGAAACCCTATTGTTTTTTATGAAACACCTCATTGAAAAGACTTCTTGGGCTACACAGCATCACTTCTGCGTTCTATTTGTTGAAGCAATCAGAAAGTCCTGTCTAGATTTAAAGAGAGAGGAAATAGGCTCCATCTCTTCATGAGAAGGAGCAAGATGCTAGAAATTCAGCTGGGACCAGAAATGTTGCTATGGCATTTTAAGTTTAGAGAGGAACAGATATCTGTTAGACAAACAAAGGGCAATGGCAAGAGCACTTCAAGTACCTAATGGTAACACGTAACATAAGCAAATTAGCAAAGTGTGAAACAACACAGCTTATTCTGAGAACTACAAGTCACTTGGACCTCTGACTGGAGCATTTGTTTGACTGGAGCACATAATTCAAGGGCAGAATAATATGACAGATTTGTGTTTCTAACACAATGCTCACTCAAAATGTAGAGGATAAATTGGTAGGGACTACATAAGAATTAGCTCCGGTTGGTGACAATCTGGAAGTGAATATTGGTAAGAGATAATGAGGTCTGATATTAGGATGACAGCACTGTGGATGGGGAAAAGGGGAAGAACATAAGAGATTCAAAGGCAGGATAATAGGAAGAAACCATTTATTGAATTTCCACTGTGCATTTAATCATCTCATATAATTTTCACTAACTCTATGGTCTTGGAATTATTATCATCTTCAGAGTCATAAAGCATTTATACTTAAACCAGACCTTAAGAAACATCTAGCTAAATTTTTTTTTAAATATTTTTTCTTTATTGATTTCAGAGAGAGGGGAAGGGAGAGGGAGAGAGAGAGAAACATCGATGAGAAAGAACATAGACTGGCCGCCACCTGCATGCCCCCTACTGGGGATTTGGCCCACAACCTGGGCATGTGCCTGACCAGGAATCGAACCAGTGACTTCTTGGTGCATGGGTCAATGCTCAACCACTGAGCCATACCAGCTGGGCATAAATTTTTATTTCATAAATGAGGAAATCTAGGCTGACAAAGGTGAGGCAACTTGTCCATAGAAAAATACCTATTTAACTGGTGAGGCTTCCAGTTGACTTCTGAGTCTACTTAATAGAGTATGGATTCTCCAAAGAATTATCAGGGAAGAAGAAAAGTGTTCATAGTCAAATGTTGCATTTAACTAACAATTTAGTATGACTTGTTCAGGACTTCTCAGAAACTTTATTATGTATGTTGGGAATCACAAAAAAAAAAATGTGTTTGCTATTCAGCATTTTCTAAATTCATGTGACTATGCAATCCTTTACTCAGAGAACACTCAACGCTGGTCTTCTTTGTTATACACTGAAAATGCTAGTAGGGTTGTAAGGTCACATGAATATAGATGTAAAAATCCTCAATAAAATACAGGCAAACTGAATTCAACAGCACATTAAAAGAATCACTAAAACCAAGTGGGATTTATCCCTGGAATGCAAGGATAGCTCAACATATGAAAATGAATTAATTTGATACACCACATTAACAAGACTAAAGGATAAAAGTCACATGATTATCTCAATGGGTGCAGAGAAAGCATTTGACAAAATTTAAGACTCTTTCATGATAAAAACAAACTAGGAGTAGAAAGAAATAACCTCAACACAATAAAGGCAATATATAAAAGCCCACAGCTAACATTAACTCAGTGGCAAAAAGCTAAAAGTTTTTCCTCTAAGATCAAGAACAAGGTAAATCCCTACCTGGTTTGGCTCAGTGGTTAAAGCATTGGCCCATGGACTGAAGGATCTTGGGTTTGATTCCTGGTCAAGGGCACGTTCCTGGATTGCAG
Source organism: Tadarida brasiliensis (assembly GCA_030848825.1). Lineage (NCBI taxonomy): Eukaryota > Metazoa > Chordata > Mammalia > Chiroptera > Molossidae > Tadarida > Tadarida brasiliensis. Next base: position 31,334,980 of record CM061263.1, on the reverse strand, counting down.
GTTCGATCCTGGCCCTGGTTGGGGTTGTGCAAGAGGCAACCAATCAATATGTCTCTCTTACACTGATGTTTCTCTCTCTCTCTCTCTCTCTCTCTCTCTCTCTCTCTCTCTCTCTCTCTCTCTCCCTCCCTCCCTCCCTCCCTTCTACTTTATCTAAAAATCAGTGGGAAAATATCCTCAGGAAAAAAGGACAAGGTAAGGATGTCATTCTCACCACTTTTATTCAACATAGTATTGGAAATCCTACCCACATCTAGTAGTCTAGTAGGCAAGATAAAGAAATAAAAGGCATCCAAATGAGAAAGGAGGAGGTAAAATTGTCCTTGTTTGCCGATGACAAGATCTTATACATGGAAAATCCCTAAGACTCAATAAAAAACTTTTATAACTAATACACAAAGTTAGTAAATATGCAGGTTACAAAATTAATAAGTAAAAATTAGTTGCATTTCTATATACCAAAACCTAACTTTCTGAAAATGAAATTAGACAAGCAATCCCATTACAATAGCAACAAAAATAATGAACTTAACTAAGGAGATGAAGTACTTGTATACTTAAAACTGAAAAAACATTGGAGTAAATTTGAACACTGACAACATTTGATAATATTAAGAAATTATTGTTAATTTTAGGTGTAATAATGGCATAGCAGTTATCTTGTTTTAAATAATTCTTATCTTTTGGATATGCACTTATAAATATTTATGAATGTAATGCCGTAATGTCTAATATTTGCTTCAAAATAATTTAGGGTTAGGGAAAGTGGTGAGAGTTTAGATCAATCAAATTTGGCTATGAATGGGGAAATACTAAAGTTGGGATTGGGTGCATAGAAGTTCATTAATCCATCCTCACTATTTTTGTGTATCTTTGAAATATTCCATACCAAAAACGTTTGTTTAAAGTGTGCTTGTTATAAAGGCTATTAGTATGTCAATGACATATGTAATTAGGTGCTTAATAGATGACTCTTGATAATAATTTTTTTTTCATCTAATGTTTGGAAGATCCACTTTCAAAACTAAGGGAGAGGAAATAGGAAATAAAAACCATATTGAATGTATATGTTTGGCCCAGTGAAAGAAGTTCCAGATTTTAAAACTATAGTTTAATAATCTGCCCCAATCTAAAGTAAAAGATTAACATCTTCTAATTCCCATTCTTCCTACTGGCTGTGCTGCCTTGTTGTGAAGAACCCAAATTAATAAAGGGCAAATATTGCATACACTTGATGAGTTTTGTCTTGACTCTGAGGATATATAATAATTCTCTGTCTTTGTTATCTGGTAAAAAGAAGACATATGCCCAGAGGAAATCTCAGTCTACTGGTATCATTCTTAGATTTTATTCTTCAAACTAAAAAGACTTAGCTCCTATGTACTGCTGAATTGGATGTGGATGAGGTTTGACAAATGGAAATGAGTAATCTTCTTACCCCCACATGCCAATCATAAGTAGAATTACTTCAAATGTGCAAATTTAGTTAAGTAGGTTAAAGACATGGGGGGTTAGAAATGTAATAGGGAAAATAAAAATAAAGAAAGTAAAAAAGGGAAGGAGGGGCAAGATGAAAGGAGGAAGAGAAGAAAGAAGGAAAAGTTAACCCTTCTCAGCAGAATGCAGAACATTTCAATTCAGTAAGTTTGGTGCAGATGTTCTCATAAACCCATGAAGACTGGAGCCAATTGCCCATTAAAGATTTACCAGCCATTCCTAATCTTCACTGTGCAAAGTGTCCTTTGGAGATTTCCCTGTACTAGTTGGTGAGGATTACTTTTCCTTTCAAAGTCATTTATGGTCACTGAGGAATCTGAACTCTAAGAAATGGATTGTTGGTTATATAACTAAAAATTTACATGATTACAGACTTTGTCAGATCTCAAGTTGTCCCAAAACATTCTAATAGAATCTTCAATGTGTGCAAAAAAAATTTTTTTGACCAACTATCTGAAAATTTAAATAAATAACATCCTAAAAAACAGATCATCTCCCTGTGTTTGGGCTGTAAAGGGATATTTACTGGGGAATAGTAACTTTTCCCTCTTAAGCCACTATCTTCAGCTTTGCAAAGATGTAGCCAGGCCTAAAACAACACTTCCTATCTTCTGAGATAACTGAACTAGCAAAATCTAGAAAACACCAGTAACCCTCTGAAATGTCAAAATAGCCTGATTCAAATAGCTCAATTATTCATTCACATTAATTATTTCAAAGATATATACTGACTGCTGATATACCAAGTTCAATACCTAATAATACAATGATAATGAAGACAGGAAGGAGTTCTCATGGGGCACATAGTCCAGAAAAGTATCATACCCCTAAAAGATGGATATAATTTAACCAAACAAGGTGGGGCATTTGGCAGCCTCCTCGAGTGAATACATTGATGTAAGAAGTCCTTGGAGATGTAGAATTATTATTTCGAGGTCTCTTGCAAAGGGTCTCATCCTCTTCTCTCCACTCCCATTCCAGGGTTAGTTTCAAAGAGAGTGGAGAAAAGACAGAATCTTTGGGTAATTTGGGGAATGCAGAATGACAAGAGACTCCCTAAGTCCCTTTTGGAACTTTGGGAAACAGCTTTTGCATCCATTCAGTCAGCAATCAACAATACTCATAGAGATCCTTGTGTGCCAAGCATATCTTTATAGGGTTTTTCTTTTATTCCACTAAAGCAAGGTGGCAGTGGTGCCAAATGGCTGCATGAGATTTCTGGGGCAGAGGTCCCAAGATTGCTCCAACTCTCCAGCACTCCAAAAGATGTGGGAGACACACTGACCTTTCCCCTTGTTTCCACCTATTTGGGTTACAGAAGTCATCTCTGAGAGAGAGAGAGGTATGAGAACAAATGCCCCAGTGGGCCCTGCAGTCATGATAAGGGGCACAGAAGCAGGAAGCAGCATGGAGGACTACATGGGTGAATTGTACATCTCAGGAGAAACCAGTGCAGGACAAGCAAAGACCAAGGAGTAGATAATTTCTCTTCACCTTGCTGTGAGACTGAAAACATTACAGCTTAGATTAGTCCCTGGAAAAAAGAGAAATTATGTCTTGATGGAGTTTAAACCAGAAATAAAACTCAGAATTGACTTAGATTGTGTTGTGTATAAGCATGGAGTAAAGAGTGGAGTAAAGAATGTATACTTAGTTGAATTATATAAAATAAAATAAAAATTTTATACAACCAAGACACTTGAAAATACTGCATTCTATATAGAAGTTGTGTGTGTGTGTGTGTGTGTGTGTGTGTGCGCACGCACGTGCGCGCGCACGTGCACGTACATAGAAACATAACCAAATGTACTTGAATATTGAACCTTTTAGAATAGCCACCTTGGGAGGGTCTATTTACAGTGTTGTCATTGTTCAAACTCTTTCTTAAGCCTTCAGCATCATTTTATAAACCATACAGAAAAATCAATTCCATTAGTTTATATTGATTCTCCATGTTTGATTACCAATTGTAAAAGAAATAAAGTAGGAGAGAGAGTGATTGGCTTAAATCGTGGATTTATTCACCAAACTTGGCCCAGGCCATTTCCAAAGTTCAAGAAACACATCATGTTTATTAGCTCTTTAAAACACTCAAAGAATAAGAGCAATCCCAAAGTTGTTTTCAGCAATGGCTACTGTTTTGTAATACATATTGTCAAGGTGACTATTTTGAATGAAAACATTCATTTAGATGAATTAGTATTTTTGTGAAAAACAAGAACCAATCCAAAAAACGGCCACATTACTTTATAGTCATGGGTGTTTAGGGCAGTGACAAACATCTCAACTTTGACTGAATGTCTATATCCCTTGAAATCATAGGCTCTTTGTCATGGTCTCGGTCTACAGAATGTCTTATATTTCTCCACACTTTGAAAAGAGCTTTTTCAAGGAAGCCACAGCGTAAGTGCTGTCATGCCAGAAGAGAGGATAGCTTGTGAGAGCCTGGGTCACGTAGCCTGCTCTGTCTCTCACACAGGTATCTTTGCATTTTTACAAGCATTGCTCTTAATCTCATTTTTCATTCTCATCTTGCAACTTTATGCCTTTCTATTGATCTTAGTTCTGCTGCTTAGAGACACCAATGAGAAATGCTGAGAACATTCAATAAATAAAAAATATCCATCCACCCTGTACGTGATTCCTCTTTAGGAAATTATGCAAGTAAAATAGTGTTTTTCTGCTCCCTGTTCATTCTTGAGACCAAAGTCTATGCCGTGCATGTAGAATTGACTCCAGGGATGGGTAGAGGGTGTTCTAAATTTCAAATCTCAGTCCTGGTTCTGAGGCCCAATATTACCTCAGAGAAGTTGACATCTACAATTATAGATTACCCCGCACATACTGTAATTGAAGTCACATCTACAAAGATCTCAGTTTAGACTGTAGCATTTGTGATTTTTCCTGAATAAGAAATGCACTTATTTGCATTACTTCTATACAAAAAAAAAAAGTTGTTTATAAATGAGAAAACACTCTCCTATAGCACATATTTTGCTAGTTTGAATTTAGCTAGGAATCTTGGTATCTTGGTACATATTTCATTCAAATGATCCTTGTTTAAAACAAAATTTGCAATTAAAGACCACTTGAGAGGTGAGTTTTTTATCAAATAGGTAAGTTAATTCGGGGATCAAAATTATACTCTTCATTTCTGAAGTATGGACAATTAAGGTAAATATGATTGAGTACTGTGGAAAGAATCCTAGGCATCAGGAAATGTGGCTTCTTAAGATTTGCTTCCTAAGATATCTGGATTTAATTTAACTTCCCCAACCTCACTTATTTATTTATTTATTTTTAATTTTAATTTTTATTGAATTTATTGGGTGACATTGGTTAATAAAATTATATAGGTTTTAGGTGTACAATTCTACAGCACATCTTCTGTTTATTGTATTGTGTGTTCACCACCCTCAGTCAAGACTCTCTTGGGACACCGTTTATCCCCTCTTTGCTGTCTTCTACCTTACCCACCCCTTCCCGGTGGCAATCACCATGCTGCTGTCTGTGTCATCTGTGAAAATGAAGGGGCTAATACCTGATCTCCACTACCACTGACACTTTTGGAGTTTCATGCACAAAGTGTGATGGTATATTTTCATAAGCACCTACTTGCAACTTTATCTGTCTCTCTTCCCTCATTTCCAAGTCTCTTAAGAGCATTAGAAATATGTTGTTATGGCCCAGCTGGTGTGGCTCAATGGTTGAGCATCAACCCATGCACCAAGAGGTCACCAGTTTGATTCCTGGTCAGGGCACATGCCCAGGTTGTGGGCTTGATCCCTGGGGGGATGGAGGGGAGATGCAGGAGGCGGCCAATTGATGTTCTCTCTCATCTACGTGTCTATCTCTCTCTCCCTCTTCCTTCCTCTCTCTCTAAAATCAATAAAGAAAAAATAATTTTTGAACAAATATTTTGCATGGAGAGCAGGGTAGAGGAGTGGAGACGAGAGGCTTCATTTGGGAAGCAGTCCCAATTAGACTCAAGTTCTAAGTGACAAAACCTGTCCCCCCCAAAATCAACTAATAAACAACCTAACTTGAGGTGATGAGAAAACAGCTGTTTTGAATTGCTGCTGGGGCATCTGACAGTACGACAACACCGCCCACACCAGAGTCTGGACATTCAGATAAGAACCTTAGTTTAGGATTCCATCACAAGTTCTTTGGTTTTCCCAAATGATTATGTTCTGTTTTCATAATCATTTTGTTCTTCATTTTTCAATTACAGCTCACAGTCAATAGTACTCTGCATCAGCTTCCCATGCACAACAAAGTGGCCAGAGGACCAGGCACTCCACAGTGTGGTCCCTCCCTCCCCCGCTGACACCTCAAGCACCCACCTGGACCCACACATAGCCGCCACAACTATTGACTATATTCCCCGTGCTGCAACCCACATCTCTGTGTCTATTCTGTGACTACCGTTTTGTACTTCTTAATCCCTTTATTTTCTCCACCCAGCCCCCAACCGTCCCTCCCCTCTGTCAACTGTCAGTCTGTTCTCTTTAGCTATATAAGTCTGTTTCTGTTTTTTTTTGTTCATTAATTTTGTTTTTGGTTGTTTGTTTGTTTTAGATTCCACATATAACTGAAACCATATGGCATTTTCCCTTCTTTGTCTGATTTATTTGACTTAGTATAATGCCCTCTAGGTCCAGCCATGCTGTCGCAAAAGGTAAGACTTCGTTCTTTTTTATGGTAGAGTAGTATACCATTGTGCACATGTACCACAGCTTTTTTATCCTTTTACTATAACCACTTACATTTGGGCCCAATAAAGGTTAGTGACCTCTGCCCCAACCACCTTATAAGTAATAGATTCTTGCTTCCCTCCTCTCTATCTTCTGCTCACTCATGACCTGGGATGAAGGACTGCCCTTCCCTAGGCCCATGCACCCACCAACCCCAGTCTCTGGGATGGCTAATAAATCTGTGACTTTACTTCCTTTGAGCAAATGTATTGAAACTGCACCTTTAATCAAAATGACCCAGGGGTTTTCACTTCCGCCACATGGGAGCTCGGATGCCAAGGGAGCTGCCTGCCAACCCCAGGTGGGCAGCTCATGACTCCTCATAATCTGTATATTCCTAGTTTAATACGCCAGCTGCAGGCCTCCAATACACTTGACCTAAAGAAAAAGGGAATGTATTGGCTCGTGCCACTGAAAAGTCTAGTTATGAACTGAATTGTATTGCCTCAAAATTCATGTGTTCAAGCCTCAACCCTCAGTATTTCAGGATGTAGCTACATGTGGAGATGGGGACATTAAAGGGATGTTTAAGGTTAAATCAGGTCACATGGGTGGGCCCTAATCCAATCTAACTGGTGTCCTTATAAGAAGAGGAAATTTGGGTACACAAAGAGACTCCAGGGGTGCACATGAACAGAGGCAGCAAGGGGGCAGCCATCTGCAAGCCGAGGAGAGAGGCGTCAGAGAAACCAGTCCTGAAAGCACCTTGATCTTGGACTTTCAGCCTCCAGAAAATAAATTTCTGTTGCTTAAGTCACACAATCTGATGTTTTGTTATAGCAGCCCTAGCAAAGTAATCCAAGTCCCCTGCGGGGCTGAATATATTATTTGCAGAACCCACTGAAAAATGAAGCGTGGTACCCCTGCTGCAAGAAGCAGGGAAAATTGCCCCTAAAGACATTGAAACATTATGGTTTTATTCCCCTCTTCTCTGGCTTTCCTCTAACTTGTCATGGTTGTTTTGTTGTTTGGGTTTGTTTTGTTTTGTTTGTTTTCAGTGTTTTTGTTTTATTTTTTGTTGTTTAAGTGATTCCAAGAAAAGGACAATTTAAATGTTAAATTATTAACCTGAATATTAGGATTCATCTATATACTGTGCGATACCAGTTTTTAAATATATGTCTTTATTGATTTTAGAGAGAGGGGAAGGGAGAGGGAGAGAGAGAAACATTGATCAGCTGCCTCCTGCACGACCCCTACTGGGCATTGGGCCTGAAACCTGGGCATGTGCTCTGACTGGGAATTGAACTGGCGACCTTCTGGTGCATGGGACGATGCTCAACCAACTGAGCCACACTGGCCAGGGTATGCAATGCCAACTTTAAATACAAATGTAAGGACACAACTCACATTCAGGATCACCAAAATTTCACAATTAGTATTTTGTAGCCTATACATGTATATGTATATTATTCTCACCAGGACAATGGAAATGCTGCAGAAACTAACTCAACTGCTTTTATGTCACTCCTTGATACACAGGCATTCTACCCACACTTGCTATTCTAGATGTATCAACATGCATGGAAGGACTGAAAGGAAAAGGAACTAAAGGTTGTTCTTTCTTTCCTTTTTCTTCTATGTCATAATTTTCAGCGTAAGTGGTTAATTAATACAGGGAAATTACACACAAGTGAGATGGTCTGAAAGGGTGCTTTGGTCATTTGTGTTTCTTAGAATGCCCCTGCCTTCCTTCTGTTCTGATTCGAAGGGAAAGCATGGCCTCTCAGGACTGTCAGCACCCCTGCTTGCTCAGTCAGAAACATGCCAGGCTTACCTTGTCCTTGCATTAAGTCTCACTCAACCTCTGCACGTCATGGGGTTCACTAGAATTCTGTGCTTCTGGTTCATTGTGAATGCTGTATGCAAACGGGGAGGCAAGGAGCGGCAGACATATTACACGCACTCCTCTGTTCCCACACATGCTCTAGTGTCCCACTTCGCTTACAAAGCACATGTTCAAAAATAAAATGTATTAAGATTTTCAAGATTGCAATAGTTGAGCATTAAAGCAAATACAGGGTCCTTCTGAGCACAGGGCCCTGTGCATCCATGAAACTAGTCCTGGACCCTTGATATGATGTTCTGGAAAGCTCATCAGAGCATCAGAACTCAATGTCTCTTTTCCCGTTATCTGTCTCTACTTAACCTCCATGTTCCAGGATATTCCATTCTGATGCTTCTTTTGGCATTTTCCCTGCATTCTTACCATTATCATCACAAATTTACTGTCAAATTATCCTGGACCCCAAAATATCATTTCTATTTCTAAATGTTATGAAAGAATTGCTTTCCAATATTGCAGTAGCCAGCACTGCAACTGTTTCAGCTCTGTTCTGTTCAGAATTCCCATGATATTTCACTTCTGACCAAGTAGTTTTTCAGTTGGGGACCAGGAGGTGACCACGAGAGGAGGTTGAGATTAGAGGTAGAGGACAGAGAGTGAAAACGAGGTCACATTTCTAGTTATACACCATGTTGGTCTAACATGCCTGGACCTGCAATCCTTGGAGTATCTGCCCTACTCAAAGTCTTACTCTGGGGGGGCTCACAAGTTCTCATGGAAGAGCCTTCTCCATCCCATGTGGAGGAGCAATTATTGTGTCCCACCTCCCCCCACACACATACTTTCTAAAAAGCCACCCAAGGGGATCTCGCTGCCACAGCTGCAGCATGTGCCCACAGTGAAGCCACCGACTGTACGTGTCCTGCTTCCCAGTGTGCCCAAGACCACGCCACCCAGGTACCACCACTACCAGACACTCTTGTTGGAACTTCTAGATATCTTGACAGCTCCTGACACTATTACTCTGTTAAAGCCTCTTAGAGTCTGTATTCTGAAGCTTTCAATTTTCTAAAGCCACACTTTTGTGCTCAGCAAATGAGTTTGTCAATTCTGCGCTCCACTCTGCTACACTAATACCGAAGCAGAGTAGCCAGGCACTTGTAGGTCTTTTGGTGATGTCAGTGGAAACAGGCAAATAGAAATAATAGACATCATTCTGTATTCAAAACCCTCTCAACTACCAAGGCTAGTAATTAGAGCAAGCTTGGGTGCCTAGAACTCTCTTCTCCAAGAATTTCTTCCCTGGACAGAGAATACATAGAGTTGACAAGTCTGCTGTGCAAACAGGCTCCTGATGAGTGATCTCACTGGCTTGGTTTTGACAAAAGGAGATGTGTCCACTGTCTCCAGTGACAGCAGCGTAGACTCAAGGATAGAACTCACTAGTAGTAATTTAATTCTAGTGATGAATTTGGGCAGGAAAAGGTCTAAGTTTGAGCTCTTGTTCAGAAATGGGAGTTACAGGGATATAAATTAAAGAAACGTTGCTCTATTTCTCATAGAAACTTCTGTCATAAAAAGTTTCGAAGTCAAGTTTTAGAGAAACTTAGCTCCAAATGGGATCATAGACATCATCTAGAATAATCCCTTCTTAGAATATGAAGATTATTTTTTCAGTTAGTGAGTGACAACCCTGGAACTAGAATCCAGATAATTCTGTTTTCTCTCTTCATGGAAAAATCACAAGAACAGGGCAGAGATTACTGATACTCTCATAGCTTTGGCATTAGCCACATTTGTCTTGGAGTGTGGAAAACTTGCCCTCATACAATCCAGATCACTTCTTACTCTGTACTCTCATGAGAAATATTAGAGAGAAACTGTCAAAATCCTGCAAATTTTGATTGGCATCCACTCCCTAGGTCGATGTAACAAAGCCAAAGTCTGATGTCTTATTTTCCATAGCAAGTACCCTGGCTCCTCCCGTTTTTTCACTGCATTTTTTCTCATCTGTGATCCATCTAAAAGAAATGTTCTCATCTAAATAACTTTCTCTTTCACACTTACTCTATTTCCTGAAAACTAAGATATAGCCCTAGAAAGCTAATGAACTCAAATCTCTTTAAATTTCACAGCTCTCTCTGAGGTTGACCTCACCCCCAAGTATAGTTCTCCAGAGGTATGGAAGCGTTGTCAGAGAACTGAAAACAACAAAGGTTTAGGTCATTTTCATAATGGAGAAACTAAAGAAGAGTTAAGTAGAAGTCATACAAAGACATTCTAGGGACATGACTGAGACCCATGTGATCTTGTCCCCAGGCTACTAAACAGAACCTGTATATTATTTAAAGAATAACCTTGCTGACCCTCTGCTCTCTATCAGATTCTCTTTGAGAAGGTGTGTGTGTGTGTGTGTGTGTGTGTGTGTATATATGTGTGTGTGTGTGTGTGTGTGTGTGCGTGCGTGCATGCGCGCGTGCGCATACGTGTTTGGATCACGGCATTGAGCCCAAATGAATAGTTTGCTATTTAAAATAAATCTAATGCTTTCTGAAAATGAACTCAATAATCTCATTCAGTTCTGCCTCCTTCTCATTCATTCATGGGATGAAACTAGGACCCGCAAGGCTAGTCCCCTAGGTCACCACCATGAGTGATTTAGTTGTCAGCCTTTCTACTAAAACAGCCTACTTGGATCTCAATTAGTGCTAATTATTATAGGGACTCCATTACCCAAGTGAGGAAATGTCTCCCCTGATAAAATCTGTGCTGTAGAAAAATAAATTTAAATGTGCCTGTGCTTATGAATCAAACATCCGAATTTTAAGTGAGTTTAATATCTGACCTATGAGTAGGGTAAATGTTAAGACTCAATATGACAGGAGTGTACCCCCATAGTACCAAGTCATAAAGAGCCAAAGAGGGTGTTGGTGGAAGAATCTCTGTACCTAAATGATTAGTTGCCATTGGCATCTGGCATAGCACCACATGGCAGGAAGTCCAGGCTACTGTTAAAGGAACAGCCCAGAAGGAAAGGAATGGTGTGTTTCCCCTGTTCCCAGCTCTGCCGCTTCTCACCAAGTGCCAGCTTCGCCAGATCTGCCTCTGTCTCCAGCTGGCCTTCTACTGACATTTCCTCTAAGGCTAAGTTTCTCCACCTCAACAGTGTTGATATTTTAGACTGGATAATTCTTTGTTTTAAGTGGCTGTCCTATACGTTGTAGGATTTGTTTGCAGTATTTCTGGCCTCTATCCATTAAATTCCAACAGCATCCACTAGTTGTGACAACCAAATCATTTCAAGATATTGCCACATGCCTACAGAGAAGGAGGGGGCAAAACTGCCCTCGGTTGAGAACCACTCATGTAGGTCATAGAAAGTGGGGTCAGGAAGAGGCCACAGGTAAGTTGGCTCTCTGAGGATGACTGTTAACTTTTATGGTGGCTCAGGACTCTCAAATTTGTTTGGAATTTTTTTTAACCTAGTATACACAAATGTACTTAAGTACATATAGGCAAAATTTTCCTTCGGAGACCCCCCTCAAGCCCAAGAAGTAATTAATGTTCTAGGACAGTCATTCCTTTATGTCAATGTGGTAGTTTTTCATACAGGACTTTCCCAAGAAGCAAAGCAAAATAAAAATGAAAAACAAATAATGAAAACGTAGACATTCAAACACAGACAAGTTTACAAGACAGAGGCATCTTAAAATAACTGAAGTCTAATCACAAAATGGCTTGGCACAGTTTACGGGCTCACAAGCTCTACTTTTTTGGTTGTTCTGAATAACCCCATTCCACTGCTTCACTTCCCAGCTCCACCTGCATCCTCTTTCCTTCCCAGGAAAGCAATGAACTGCAAAAGCAGTAATAGCCAACTTTTGTCTAGAACTTACTAAGGGTCAGGCACTCTTCTGAGCACTTTTACTTATATTCACTCATGTCATCCTCACAATAACTCCATGAAATAATTACTAATATCATTCTCATTTTATAGATAGGAAACAGAGGCACTTAGAGATTGAATAACTTCCCTAAAACCACACAGCTAATAAGTGGCCAAACCAAGAGCCAAATCTAGACAGTCTGGTCACAGTTCTTGTCCCTCTACCCTCCAGACTGTGTGAGGTCCTAAGTAGACAAGGAATAATCATTTCTAACAGTGAGAGAAAGTTTTCATATATTTCCTAGGATGCATGATGATAGCCGTCAACACAACAGGAGTTTAGTTTAGTCAACTTCATTTACTCCCTGTCCCCTTTTCCCTCTCGGTTTCCCTGCCTTTATTGCTGCTCTCCCCTTATGAGCAAGGCAAAGCTTTGTTTCCTCATAACATCCTGATTAGTCTCCAGTGAATTCAAATAGCATCTTCATTGTAACATTGTTTCTTACAGTTTGGGCCAGGAACTAACTGAAGATGTATCACCAGTAGTACTTATTAAAAATGAGGATTCTTGGGTTCCACCATAGAGTCACTGAATCAAAGTCTCTGAGATGATGCCCAAGACTGCTCTGACAAGCCCCCTGGATGATTACGACACACACGAAACTCCGAGCTCAGTTTAGACTTCGTGATTAGTTAGCTCAGCTAGTTTGAGCAAATTCGAGTATAGTTCAATTCTCAGACAGAAGGGTCAATTTTACTTGGTAATTCCACTCCTTCCCTTTCCTTATTTATTCATTGGTCTCAAACTACAAACAGCTAGACAACATGGGGAAGTGGAGAAACAGTCTGTATAGATAAAGCAAGCTTATTACCCAAACTGGAAAATTAATTTTGAGTGTATTATTTTTATTCACAATGAGCAATGTTTTCCATTGGCATTTCTTGAGGGAGACATGCCTAACTTATCATCAAGACACAATATTAGTTTGTCCCAAAAGGAAACCATCAGTGAAATACACCCCAGTTCTTAGTTAACTTGTGCCTGTGTTTTAGGTCCAAAAAAGGCAGCAGAACCTGTAATTCACATCTTACTTGGTTGCATTGTGGGTGGAGTCTCTTTACAAAACAGGGTCAATAAAAGCTCTCAATGGGCGAGCCAGAGCCAATTTACAAGAGCTGTGCTTCAGCCATGCGCCCTGATTAGTATGATTTCTTCATCCACCCAATTCCTGAATTTCCAAACCTCTTAGCAGTTTAGATTCATTCTCAACCAAGCCAACGCTAATAAAACCTTTGAATCTTACTTTCAGTCAGTCAGATCAGACAGTATCTCTGAATCTGAATTAACTTTTATTTAAGCTGCAATGCCAGAAGTACTATCTGATTTTTTTTTTTTTTTTTGCCAAACTATATAGAAATATTGGTGCTGTTGTAGAGAATACATAACCCAAAAAACAGAGTCAGCTTCCTCCTCTGAGAAATGCTAATCAGTAGCCTGGAGTCGGCGCGTGGGAGTGAGCTGGAGCGCTCTCCCAGTAGATGGGCCAGCAGGAGCTGTGTGCGGGGCTGCTCCTTAGTTACAAGCAAGTTTTATTGCTTTCCCTAAATGAAGATAAAATAGTCTGGTGGTAAAATGGAATTAGAGAAACAAGACTTCATTTGGGAGCCTGATCAACACTGTTTGGAGAGGAAATTTTCTCAGGTTTCCATATTCTCTGGTTCAACCAAGGGCTCCAGAACAGACGAGGTGACTCCTGGGGCAGTCCGCCTGTCCTCTCAGCTTGACATCTGCTCAGCCCTGTGACTGGCAGTGCCGGTCACCTCTCCTCAATTTGCACAGCATTCTGTGCTTGAGCTTGTCATCAGTAAAGAAGCTCATTTCGTTGGCACTCTCCTTCCCTCTTTAGGAAATCCTAAGAACTAACTAAGTGTAGCACTTTGCTTTGAAGAGGGTTGCATTTTCCAAGGCTTTTTTTTTTTTTAGGTGAAGCATTCAGTAGCTGTGCCTAATTCTCCCTCCCAGAAAACCTCCCTCCCTTCCAACAAAAGGAAGACCTGATGTAGTTAAATGAATTTTCATTAACTCTGGGGTAGATAATAAAATACATTGTGAATAAAACAAAATCTTTCTATTTTCCATTTTAACTAGGCCAACGATTTTTAAAGATTTAAAATACCTTTTTAGCTTTTAATTGCCTCCCAGATTCCTAATAGAGTTGACATTTATTCTCTAACCACCATGTCTTGGGCTCTTTCATATACACAAAATATCACTTAAGCTTCTTGACAAATCTGGGGACGGTCTTGTTATCCTTCTTTTACAAACAAGGGCCTGAGGTTCTGAAATGCAGAGCAGGTGTGTCCAATGTCACAGAGCAAGTTAGTAATAGAAATAAAATTCAAATCCTGGCATCCTAACTCTAAATTCAATATTCAGTCAATTGTCCTACAGTTATTGCCTGGGTAGGTACAACTGTTGAGAATAAATAAGTGATCAAAATCCAGAGTTTCTACCAAGGTGAAGAATCCCATATTCTTTATGTCTTTCACTCTCGTGTAGCAGTTTCTCATGTATTTTGCAAGGTTAGCATGCTCCCATGTTCTCATTCTCCCCAGTTCATGTTTGTTTCACCTGCAGGAATCATAATTGCCTTATCCTCAGGCTTTCTTTCTTTTTAGAGCTTTTTAGAAAAACGAGTAATTGGAGAAGATTATGGAACAAAATATGCAATGACACAGAGTGACGTGACCCAAAGAATTCCTTCCTCTGCACTCAGTCTCCAAGTCTCCCACTTCTGGTCCATTCTGCAGTCGGCAGGTGCAGACGGTGCTGCTAAGCACACCAGAACTTGTGCAGAATCTTTCTAAAGGTGCCCCGCAAAATGCATTGTTTTTATAACGGCCAGTTAAGTGATGCCTCGGCTGCATTTGAGGAGGAGTGGGGCCATCCAGTGGCCATGCAGGTTGATAACAACTGAAATAGCACTGCAATGATATGTGATGATTTGATCTAAACTCTTGTGCTACAAAGGGTCTTGAACATTTTTGGTTTTGATCATTTTTAAATTATTGTAAATGGGATCCTTTGGTAGCTAGCCTACTTGTATTTAGAGTTCAATTGGCAAGTATATCTGCCCTCAAAAATCATGTTTTTGAGTAACTGGGTCATAGTCCACTGCTCAAAATGATCTAACACATTAAACCAAAGTACATGATGACACTAACTTCTTTTACAAAAAAAAAAAGAGAGAGAGAGAGCATAATAAACTGTTTGACTCGGACCATTTATATGGATGACCTTCTGGCCTCTGGGTGTGCATGGTACACTAATATTGAAAGGAATCCTCCTTTTGACAGTACAGAGAAAAATGAAAAAGTTGGAGGGGTCAAGAGGTCTCATCGACTAGCCAGTGCAATTTAGGAATGAAAATCTTTCCATGAGGAAAGACCACCTTGAATACAAAGCTCATATAGACAGTTCATCTAATGATTCTTCTGGAATATATTTCCTTTCTAAGGTCTGCCATCTCTTTTGTGGTAACACAATATTGTATTTCAAGATTGCTTTGCAAAGACTGAGGATCAAGAAACCAGGGTTCCAGCTCTGACTCTCTCAGTCATTAACCATCTGACCCCACATTAGTCCGCACACATTTCAAACTCCGCTTTCTCATCTGTAAAATGAGCAAATTAGATAAACTCTAAGGGTCTGCCATTATAGAACATTCTCTCATCCCATTTTCTTGTTTGTAACTTTTCTGTTTGTCTAGTATGATGACTGTACAAAAGTCAACTGATACCTTGAGGTCTTTGTAGAAGATTCTCTCCTTCTGAAAAAAAGAACCACAGAAGTTTCGTTAGCAGAAAGAATCTCTGTACTTGGGGAATTATTACCAACATTAAACTAGATGATAGAAATGCCTGGTAGTATATCCTCCTCTAAACTCCCAAAGGACTTTATTATACCTCCTATCTTCTGCGAGATGCAGAAAAAGGCAGGGTGAACCGAGAACCCAAGAATCCTGCATTCTCACACTCTGCCCTGAACAATAATTATAATGCTTTCTGGAAAAAGCAGAAAAAATGATAATAAGCAGTGCTGCTGCTCACGCCATGGTTCTCAACAGTTTGCCATCAAGTGCATTTGAAGACCTTTCTCGTTTCTCTCCTGCCAACACAGGAACAGGAGTCAGATCAGCTCTGAGGGATATCACAGGAATTTGCTCCCTCTGTCTTAAGAAGAGCCATTCCATGTCTTGCCTGAAATTTAACTTGATTATGCATTCATTAAAGACGAGTGATGGCGATGATTAAACAAAAACATCTTTAAAATGCAGAGTTCATTTCAGCCCATTTGGTTTTGTTACACACAAATTGGATTTGCATTGCATCCTGCACAGCAGGTACTCCACTTGAAATCAAAGACAGATGCTTTTATGGGATTAAAAAGAAAACCTAGGGGGAGGGGGAGAGGGCTGGAGATTGAGATATTTTGCACTTCGGTAATAATGGCTCCAACATGAAATAGTGATCATATTGCCGCTTTATCCATATAAGTGTTTGGGTTATAATTAAAAGGAAACAAGAACCCCCATCATAACTTGAATCATTGTCAAAGAAGAACATTTAATTTACAGGGGGGAAAAATGACTTTTCCCTTAAATGCCTAATAACACCTTAGCATATTTGAAATTTAATCATAAGTGGCTTAGAATTAAACCATTTGAATTATTGCTGAAACATTTCAAGTGGTGACATTAAATACTTTGTTTGAAATTAGCCATTAATTTAAGTCTTCTGTGAAGCTGCTGTGAGAGTTTAACTCCTTGTCTGTAAACAGAAGTCCCCGGTTCTCACACTATGTAATTAATCTTCATTCCTCTAGAACGCTCACATGGTTGGCTATTTACTCTGATACCTTTGGTTCAATTACTCTGGACACTATCATTTTATAATTGATATCATCTGCTGCTTTAAAATTTTTATAACTTTATCAGCTTGCTGGACACCTCTTGGAAACACTAAGTAAAAACAAAGTCAGACTGACAGAGCCCCAGTGGGCCTCATCTTCCCGTTACCTCCAGGAAACTTTGTACAGTGAATATAGTTCATCACTTACAGTGTCTTGCAGAGGTCTCACTCTATAGCAGGGTTATATTAGCATTTCTCCTCTATTTAATGATGGCATCTTATGGTAGATTGATTGCACTGATGGCCTCCATCGTTGGCCTCCCTGTATCTGTGCTCATTGCAATGTAAATTTGCAGATCTTCCCATGAAGAGGTGGAATCTATTTCCTCATCTTTTAACTCTGAGCTAGGCTTGTGATTTGCTTTAGTCAATAAGGTCTGGTGAAAAAAAACAAGCAAAAAACGATATGCTAGTTCTAAGCCTAGGCTCTGGAGGCCCTTGCACATTCAACTCTTTCTCTTTAACCCCTGATTCTGCAATGAGAACAAATCCAGGCTAGCCTGAGGGAAAATCAAAGATAGCTGGCCCAGTCACCCCATAAGTACTGCCAACATCTAACCTACCCCCAGATGCAGAGCTGCCTAGCCAAAATGAAGCTGACCACCATGAAGACCAGGACTGCCTGGCTGAGTCCAAGACAAGTATCATTGACTTGGGAGGTGCTTGGTTACACAATCATGTAACAATAATACTTGTCCAGATCAGATTTTTAAAGTAGTATTTTATTTGCACTTTAAATGATGAATATGATTTCTGATATTTAGCACAATACTTATAGTATGTGGTCTATAAATATTTATTAATTTATAGTTGAGTGGATATTTATCTATTTTAGACTGTTCGTTAATATATTCTAATAAAATCTCATAGCATGCAACTATGCTTTTCATACTTTTGTAAAATGCTCGGGGAGGGAATAGAAAATGCGTTCTATCCCACTTTCTTCTAACTGATATTACTACACATGAAAACTGACCCAAAAACATGAATAAAGGATTTTTTGGATAGAAAAGCCAGACTCATCTGCAAGTGTTTAAGCTGGCCTGAAAATTCATGAGACATCATACCTTGATGACATTTCAAAATCTTTATGGAAGATAATTCCACATTCGAACATGGATATCACTTTCCAGTGATCTACAAACCTCTAAAAAGTAGGGTATTTCCCAAAATGCTGAACCTACTGAAACATAGAATTGGAAGAAATTTTAGAGATTCTCTTGCCCAGCCTCCTACTTCACACGGAAATCTCTACCTCGATTTCCCAGAAAGGGAATAATTGTACTTAGTAGTTAATGTACACTTACTAAGTGCTAGATTCTTTTCTAAGTACCATCTATGTATTAGTTCTTCACAAAAATGTTATAAGTACCATTCTAAAGTTGGGAAAAATAAGCTTACAAATGTTAAGCAATGTGTCCAAAGTCATGTAACTAGTCCATGGCAGAGATAAAATTCACACTCTACAATCTACTCTCTTAGCTATGAAATGGCCCTTCACTGTTAACAACTACAGCCAGTCATTGAAGACTGAGCTGCCTTGTGGTGAGGTGAGCGCGTACCTTCCCCCAGAAATACTCCAACAAAGGTAAAACATCTGAAAATCCATATAATACAGTGGTTCAAGCCCAAATCTCCCGCATTGTAATTTCCACTCGTTGGCTTTGTTTCCAGCCTTAAGAGCTGCAAAGAAAAGTGTTCTCTCTGCTACATGACAGACTTTCAAATATTTGATCCTTCTCTTTTCATCCATTCTTTATCCAAGATAGTTTTCATGTTCTTCACTACCCTGCTCAGCCCCTAATGAAATCTTCACAGCCTCCCCACTCTCTACCTCACTGTTTCAGTACAGAGACGAGGTATCATCGCAGCCTAAGTTAGCACCTGATTTTTATGTTGTGGTTAGTTGGTGTATGGTTGATCGGTTAGATAATTTTAAGTAGAAAAATCAACTCTGAAAAATTGGATCAAACATTGAATTACTAAAACTACAAACATTTTTCAAGCAATTCTATAAACATGTTGTATATTTCTATTCCTTACCTAAATGTGAGGTCTCAATTAGTGCTTGGAAGGACACAAGAGTCAAGTCCATCACCAGATTCAAGACAATTTCATTGTTAGCCTATCATAAACATACAGAACCTAGAAGATGATATCAATCCATTACTTTATTTTTCTGGATGAGTTGTCTTCCAATTTATTCAGAGTCTGCTTCAACGAGGTGTTCAGTTTAACTTCTCACTGCTGGCCCACTCCCAAGTTTCTACTTGTACTTTGGTGATACAACTGTACCTGAAGTCATGATACCCATTCTCTGGTATGGACAAGGCATCAAATGCACAGTAAAGGATATCTTCCCGATTCTTCACAATGAAGCATCTGAAAGACCAACAGACTTCTCTCTTGCTAATATTAACCAACTCTCATTAAAGAACTTAAATGATTGTTAAACTAACAAAATATCTGCTTCTTCAATTGTGTGGGGTTTTGTTTGTTTGTCTGTTTGTTTGTTTTACCAAATTCTTTGTCAATAAGCTGCTGGCACTCTATAAAGATCATAGTTTACATTTCTGTATTTCATTCAAGTCTCCTGATGACAACAGTAAGAGTAGATTAAATATAATTGGCTCTTGAACAACACGGGTTTGAGCTGTGCTGGTCCAGTTATACGCAGATATTTTCAATAACTATGCAGCCAGCCCTTCATATACCCAGGTTTCACATCTGCAGACTCAACCAACTGCAGATGGAAAAGACTATTGTACTCCCATGGTTGGGAGGCCTTAGAGATGAAGAGTCTACTGTGTGCACTAGATTTTGGTATCTGGGGTGGGTCGTGGAACCAGTTTCCCCAGGATACTGAGGGACAACTGTAGTTAAGTTTTGGGTGAGTCAGAAGTTTAATACAGATTTTCCACTGCATAGGGGTCAGCGCCCCTAACATTTGAGTTGTCCCAGGGTCAACTATATACATTTTATTTATTTATTTGTATTCGGTTATTATATACAAGACACTTGTCAAGTGATACTACTTATATATGTATATACTTAAAATCAACCCTGAAAAGTTGTATCAAACAAGTTTATATAATTATATATTATTAGGAGCTATTAATAGCTAACAATATATGTGACATATATATATATGGTTACATATGTGTGTAAATTTTTTTCTCACAGCAATTACAGAAAGCAGGATTTTTAAAAATGTTTTTATTGATTTTTTAGAGAGAGAGGAAGGGAGAGAGAGCGAAAAACATCCATCGGCTGCCACCTGCACACACACCCTCTACTGAGAATAGAGCTTCCAACCGGGACATGTGCCCTGCCCAGGAATCGAACCAGGATCTCTCAGTCCATGGGACTAAGCTCAATCCACTGATCCAGGATGAAGGCAGGATTTTTTAAGTCAACTATATTGAAGTATAATTTTAAACAATAATATGCATTTATTTTAAGTATAGAGTTTGATGAGTTTTGATAAATAAATACATCATGTAACCACCATCTAAATAAAAATGCAAGACATTTCAAAATACTCCCTAGAACCACTCTTAAGACAACCCTCTTCACTTTCTCCCAGTCAGTCAACCACTGACCTAATTTCTGCCATATGTATTACTTTTCACTGTTCTAGAATTTCACTTAAACAGAATTATACAGTACATACTCTTTTGTGTCTGGTTTCTTTTCCTCAATTATATATTTTGAAATGAATCAATATTGCTGTATCAGTAGTTCATTCCTTCTTATTGTTGAGTACTATCCCATCATCTGGCTATAACACAATTTGTTCATCCATTCACCTGTAGATAGATATTTGAGTTGTTTTCAGTTTGAGGCCATTATAATTTTTAAAAAAGCTGTTATGAACATTTTTGTATGTATCTTTTTGTGGACATGTATTTTTACTTCTCTTGTATATATACCTAAGAGAAGAACTGTTGGGAGTATGGTAAATATATATTTAACTTTATAAGAAATTATAAAACTGTTTTCCAAAGTGACCATACTATTTTACATTCTCACCAGCATAATAAAAGAATTTCCTTTTTTCCCATTGTTCCATGTCCATTGTTGATAATACCAAAACTAGGTATTATTAGTCTCTTTCATTTAACCATTCTAGGGGATGTGAAGTAGAATTCATTTTGTTTCCTATTTGAATTTTCCTAATAACTAATGATATTCAGAAGCTTTTTATGTGTTTACTGACCGTGACACATCTTCTGTTCAAATACTTTGCTCACTTTGGACAGTGGTTTGTCTCTTAGGAAGCTATAAAATATTTGATGTATTCTGAATTCTATTTCTTTGTTAGATATTGCAAATATTTTTTTCTCGGTTTGTTGCTTTCCTTTTCATTTACTCAGTGGTATCTTTTGAAGAGCAGAAGCTTTTAATATTTTTTTTTCCTTTATTGATTTTAGAGAGAGAGGCAGTGAGAGGGAGAGAGAGATGGAAACATCGATAAGAGAGAACATCGATTGGCTGCTTCCTGCACGCTCCCCACTGGGGATCGGGCCCACAACCTGGGCATGTGTCCTGACTGGAATTGAACCGGCAACCTCTTGGTGCATGGATTGACGCTCAACCAGTGAGCCACACCAGCCAGGCCAGACCAGAAGCTTTTAATTTTGATGTAATCCAATTTATCAACTATTTTCTTGTATGTTTTTTATGGCCTAAGAAGTCTTTGTCTATTCCAATGTTAAAACATTTTTTCCTATTTCTCTATTAGGTGTTTGAGACTTTTATCACATTTTCAGATCTATGATCCATCTCCAGTTTATTTTAGTATATTTTATAAAGTAGGGATAGAAATTCGTTTTTCTTTCATAAAATTAGCCAGTTTTGAAAAAAATTATTTAAAAGACTATCCTTTCCCCCATTGAATTAAACTAGCACCTTTGTTGAATATCAATTGACAGTATGTGTCAATCTATTCTGTTCCATTAATCTATATGTCGATCATTATGCCAATTTCACACTGTACTGATTACGATAATTTAATAGTAAGTCTTCAGATCAGGTGGCATATGTTCTTTATCTTCATTTCTCTTTTTCAAAATTGTTTTGTCTATTCCAGATCCTTTGCCTCTACTTATAATTTTAAAATCAACTCATCATTGTCTATAAAAATCACACTCACACTAAGATTTTTTTATTGACATTAGATTGATTCTATATATCAATTTGTGAAGAATTACGCTTAACTCTATTAAATCTTCCAAACTATGAATATTATATATCCTTCCCTATATTTAGGTATTCTTTAATTTCTCTTAATGTTTTTTATTCCTCACTGCACAGGTCTTGCACATATTTCAGCAAACTTTGTCTAAGTATTTCAGGAACTATTAATTACATTTTTAATTTTTTAAAATATGTTTTTATTGATTTTTTGGAGAGAGGGGAAGGAAGAAAGAGATAGAAACATCAATATGAGATAGAAACATCCATTGGCTGCCTCCTGCACGCCCCCTACTTGGGATCGGGCCCACAACCTGGGCATGTGCCCTGACCAGGAATTGAACTGGTGACCTCTTTGTGCATGGGTTGATGCTCAGTTCACTGAGCCACACCAGCCGGGCTTAACTACATTTTTTAAATGAGAGAACAAGGTGATCAGAAAGATAATATACTTCATCCAGGATCACAGAGCTAGCAAGTGGCTGAGCTAAGATTTGAATCCAGAAGTGACTGTTTCCAAAAAACCATCTTCTTAACCACTAGGCCAGCAATTGTCAGAGCAGTAATAGACAGAGGGATTTGAACCAACCAGGAAGCTTTTTCAAATCTTACATGCCACCTCACAAGACATTCTGATCTCTCACTGAAGAGAGGATTAGTGGGCCTGGGTAGCCTGCAAAGCTCCCAAGGTGTTGCTGTATCAGCCTGCTGGCTGAGAACTGCTGAGTAAGGCTCTTTTGCAGTCATCTGTCTCAGCAGGGTCAGTTTTAGCTGGCCACTGTTTGAAGCCCTTGCTACTGTTTGAAGCCCTTGCTACCTGTTACAAAAAAAGATCAGTCCAGGAGAGAAGGAGCTAGTTTGGCATGACAACAAGAGCCAGGCAGATCCTATGTTACCCGGTGCAGCTTTATAAACAACAAAAATGAATTTCGTTCCCACGTTCTGGCTGCACCTAAGCTTCCATTCTATGAATAAGCTTATGGTCTAGTCATTAAAGAATAAGACACATACGTTAATTTTGAATTCAAATAATGTTTTAAAATCCAGCATTTCTTTAATTTGTTTTTCTTCAACTATTCCACTTCAACCTATTATGTTTACTCCTTCCTTTAGTAAGTTGAACATTTAGTTTTTTGTGTTTTGGTTTTTGTTGACTTTTTTTTTAGAGAGAGAGAGAGGAAGGGAGAGGGAGAGAGAGGGTGAAACATCCATGTGAGAGCAAAACATCAATCGGTTGCCTCCTGCACGCCCCCCACCAGGGGTCGATCCCACAACCCAGGCATATGCCCTGACTGGAAATCCAACCGGTAACCCTTCAGTGCATGGGACGATGCCCAACCAACTGAGCCACACAGGCCAGGGTGAGCATTTAGTTTTTAAATACTAAGTTTGAAGAATGGAGAAGCAAGCAAGGGAAAAGTGTGGGATAGTGTATTGCAGATTAGATGTGCCATGTGCCTTGTGTATAGAAAGGAGTGCCACTGCCATGGGCAACACGGCGGCCAGGAGCCACATTCAGGAACTTCCCTGCCTGCCGTGGGACTTGCCGTGATGTGCTGGCTGGGGACACGCCACAGAAAAGAAATGGTCTCAGCAGTGAAGTCTGTGTGTCTGTCGGTCACAAAGGAAGGATTGGTGAACAGTTCACAAGTAAGCTATTTGAATGAAAAGCAAATGGTTAATAGATATTATTCCTTATAATATTAATGATTGTTAAAATGTATTTATCCAGTCTACTAGGTACAAATACTGCCGTTGAGCTTCACGGAATAAAAAGAGAGAAAAAATATCATGTTTACCTCTCTCTCTTTTTGTTTTTGTTGGTGTTCTCTTAATATTTTTTTTCTTTTTATATGTTTTCTTCCTCAAATAATTTTCACTTCGTGAGAGAGGAAACACATAAGTGTAAAAGACAACTTGAGGCGTCTTGTAGCAATTTCTGTTCCCCAAGTTCACTCTGCATGGCACCCTAACATTCTGGCACCCTGACATGAAGAGGTGGGCATCTTATATGAAATAGCAGGGGACCTGGATTTACGGGAGCTGAGTCAATATGGCCTAGACATTTGATGTATCTGAATGTATGCTTTTATCTATCAAATAGATTGAAAACATATGCTTTACAAGTTTTTCATGAGTATTAACAGAGATCATGGAGAATGCTTGGTAAACTGTCAACATAAAGTTATTGGTGCTGGTGATGGCTGCAGTGTCATGATTATCATCTGTCATCCAGCCCACTGCCTATAAGCCTGCCTCAATTCAACTACTTCTGTTTTCATGTATTTTTAGCACACAAAAAAAACACATGGTACTCTTTTATCAATAAACTCATCCAGTTCCTTACTTCTTATTCAATGGAGTTCCAAACATTGTCAGAATAACAGAACCAAGATTCAGATGCCTGAGTGGTGACTGCTTGGACCATTCATGACCTTGGAGCAAGTTTACCTTGTTGTTAGACTTAGAACCTTGTACCTTCAGTTACAACTACTTGGGATCTGTGCTATCTCCAAGTCACAACACTTCTGATCCTCTTATTCTGCCCATCTACATAGAGTCCTCTGTCTTGACCTGTTTGTCATCATTACTGTAATTTCCTCTAGGGTATCTGGCATCTCGCCATGACTAACACTCTAGATTTACCCATTCTAGAAAAACTGTATCGCTTTATTCCAGATAGAGCCACTTCCCTTTAAATGTTGAACTATAATGTAGAATGTTTGAATCTTGTTTGTAATAATGACTAACATCTAAACAGTATTTTAGATGAGAATAATAATCTAATTCACCTGAATAATAACCTTGAAAGAGATATTATTTCATACCCACAATGAGGAAATTGAGACTGGAAAAGGTTAAGTGAATTTCCTAGTATCATACTAGTATACCCAAGTTAAAACTCAAAACCAGGTCTTCTGACTCCATCACTCATGAATTTATCATGCCCAAGCTTCTATTTGGTCAAATAATCCCTCATTTGCCAACTTGATAAAACATGTTTTTATTTATTCATTCCAAAAACATGTAATGAAGAACTTTATGTTACAAATACCTCTGCCCTCAAAGATATTCACTTTCTAGCAAGAATACAATCCTGTAAACACAGGAGTGTGTCTTATTCCACCTGGAATTATCAGCTCCTAACACAGGATCTGCCAAAGAGTATATTTACTGGATAAATTAATTAATGATGGTATATGAATGAATACATTAAAAATTAAATTACTTTTTAAGGCAAATGTTAACAGTGAGCAATTACTCTGAAAAAGCACAAAGTTCTATATACTTTTTAAGCGTTGTAACTGTATTCAATTTTAGGTGGTATTTTAATTTCAATTAGAATGCCAGAGTGAATTCTTAGATAATCTTAATAATGTTTTTTTTTTTTAATCCCATTTAACATTATTTTTTTCATATTCAACATACCATCAGTAGGAAGACTGTTTTAAGTTTCTGCTTCAAGAGTTCTTTAATTCTCTGACCTGATTGCAATCACTTCAGCAAATTCACCCACACCCGGATTCTGTCATTGCCAAAATTCCCATATGGAAGGGGAGGAGCTCTCTCAGAGGACTTGGCACAAATCCTTATATTACACTCATCACATTTTATTATAATTATCTGTTGACATGTCATTTTTCCCCCTCAAATCAAAGCCACTTGATTCTTCACCTACAAAAGTTTTCAAGATTTCAAAACACAACTCACAATTTTTTAAGTAAAATTGTCTCCTTAAACAATTAATTCAAAATAAAGTTCCTCTATATTTATAAAATATTCAACAACACTTCCACTTTTTAGTTCAGTTTTCTTAATACATGCCTTTCAATAAAATTTAAAATCAATACGTAAAATCCTAAAATGAATATTCAACTTTTGAAACATACATAAGCTAATTTGAGAGGACAGTTTTAAAGTAGAAAGTGCTCTGTTTCCAGTGATGGCCATGGTGCCCAGGTTAATACATTTCATTATAAAAAGTCAGCCTACCCAGTTATTAGCAAATTATTAGCTAAAAAAACAGTGTTGGGTGCCTAAGAATTTCATCAGGCACTTTCAAACAGAACTCATACGCCTTGTGCTGATCTTTCATATAAGACAAATTTAAAGTAGCTTCTTTTAGTTTAAGAAAAATATTTAAAGATTAGATAAAATCACTGCTGTGATAACAGAGGGTCATTACTTCAAATTTGTTTTCTTATGTGTTTAATTTGTTTATTGTTTCATGTGATATTTGTGTTCACATGCTCAGAGACTCCAAATTTTGTTAGAATCTGATTACTACCAATTCCTCAGAGAAAGAGAAGTACTAGCAGCATTTTGAAAGCTCCGCATCTGAGACAGTTGAAGTAGTCCTTGGAGTGATCTGTTACCGAGACCTTCGGAAAGCCAAGATTTTCCTGCTCTATGTAAGTATATCACAAGCAGATGCTTAGAGTTTATGCTGTGTACCAGCACCCCCAGACATCTGGATTTGCTTCAGGCTTATAAGAAGGACAAGACCAGAAATAATATCTGACTCCCACGACTCTCAGAATTAAGTTAAACAAGGGTAGGTAGTTTATTTTAAGTAAAGCTTGGAACAAAATATTATATAAATAGGATAGTATGCAGCATTCATTGTTTAATAGTACTACCTACATACTATTCTTTATACAAATTCAAAAACCTGCCCAGCTGGTGTGGCTCAGTGGTTGAGTGTTGATCTATGCACCAAGAGGTCGCTGGTTTGATTCGCAGTGAGGACACATGCCCAGGTTGCAGGCTTGATCCCCAAGAGGGGATGTGTAGAATGCAGCCAATTGATGTTAATGCTTCTCTCTCTCATTGATGTTTATATCTCTCTCTCCCTCACCGTTCCTCTCTCTCTAAAAAATCAGTTAAAAAAAAAACATTAAAAACAAACAAACAAATACAAATTCGAAAGCTCATCTTTTCAATTCATTATACCCCCAAATTATTTTCAAAAAATAATTCCAGGTTATGATGTTCAGAAAGTTCATTTTAATGGTAAACGCAATAGAAGTAAATAAAAGACTCACAAACAACTTAAAGAGGAAATTTGGAGAAGGAATATTCTGTCAGAAGAATTCCAGCCATATTGGCAATAGCTCGGTGACAGCGGTTACTCTGATAGTCTACTGTCAAAGGCAGAATTACTGGAAAATGACTGACACATTTCATCAAAGCTTCTACTCCCTGCCTCAGCCAACTGTCGCTGGTAAATGACTTAATCTTTGCTAAACTTTTATGCAGGAGAAGCAGAGTGTTGAAATGCATCCACATATAGACCTAAAACTCTAATGAGATCATTTGACATTCTGATTGATAGGAAATCTACACTGTGTTTTGACTTGCCTGCCACCATTGATATGGTGTATTTCCAGTTTGAAAGGTTCAAAAGTGATAGGTATTTTACAATACATCCCAGCTGTAACTAAGAAAGAAGAAATGTGGAAATGAATGAGTTAATTGCCAGTTATTTGTTACAAGGTAAATTTTTAATCACATTTCATAGATATTATTTTTATTCTTAGTGAAAGTAATTGGTTAGGAGGACAGTGAGACATAAATATTTTATGTAATTTCCTAAAAATAAAGAGTCGTGTGGGTTCTTTCATGAATGTGTGTTTATATGCCTTAGATTGAGGGAATTTATTCGTGAACATTGAAATGCAAGATAATACCAGTTGCAACATCTGCCTAAGTCAATTGTGGATCAGCCATTGCTATCTCAAAGACCCCATAAGTTTACTAGGATTTTGGATTGGTTTGTATTTTGTGGTAAACCCACACTTTCCAAAAGTGTCAGTATGGCATTTTTCTACTTAGTGCTGATCTTTCCTACAAACCTTTGTGAGTAAAGGTAAGAACCAAAACGAATTCTGGGTGCCTCCACTATACTGTATTGCTAAGTCAGTAAATCCTATTATAACACTTACATATGAGGTGGACAGAGAGGTCTAGGATCTGCATTTATGTGCATTCCTCCATTTCCACCACTACTTGAAAAAGATAAATTGCTATTACCAAGAGAATTAAGAGGAAAAATGTTTGCCTTATGTCATCTAAAGCTTCTTTACCAGGGGAAATCAGCCTAAGCTTGTTAGACACCCAACATACTAAGGCTCTGTGGTCAAAGGCAACAACCTCCAAATTGCATTCTGCCCATCACTGTTTTCCCTTCCAGTTCTTAAGAAGATGTCAGTCCATCTGTTTCTGATTCTTTACAATTGATGTTCTCTCTCACATCGATATTTCTCTCTCTTTCTCTCTCTCTCTCTCTCTCTCTCTCTCTCTCTCTCTCTATCACTTTCTCTCTCTCTCTTTCTCTTACTCTCCATCTCCCTCCCTCTTTCAGAGTCTAAGAACTGATTTTCTTTTAACTAGGAAGCTTTATCTTGCCAGCAATCAGGGCTCAAATACAGACATACACAAGTTTCAGTCAAAATTCTTAATATGTAAAATTTTAATTGGTTCTAAATTTGGCAAAATGCCTTGCTTTTTCCAAATTCATAAGACAGATGAGACACAGGAGTGAGATAATGACACCGTCTTGCTATTTCAAATGCCATATTGATAGAGTCATTATGTGTGCCAATAAGGCTCACTGTCATCTAATTTTAACCTGTTTCTGTGTTGATTATGCTTATTTTTTTTCTTTTCTCTCTTTTGATGTATGTTTTTTATTTAATAGAATCTAAATTTGTGAAAAACGGAATCTTCCAGACAACTTAGTAAGTGCCTATTGCAAAACACTGTACTTTTTATCTTGGGCAGAAGATGGGGAGTATGTAAACTAGATATGCCTGACACATATTATGGGCTCAATAAAGTGTGTGTGGAGGGGAATGGATAGGAGTAGAAAAAGGACACCAAGAGAGAAAAAAAGGACAGCAAGCATCTAATAATACATTCTACATAAGAAAATGTATACTCTATCTCAGCATTCTGCTATAATTTCTTCATAGCAGATGTTATTACCTGATATTGTCTTGATTGCTTGTATGTTTATTGTCTTTCTACTTGGCCAAAAAAATAAAGAGCATGAAAGCAACAAACTGATTGGACTGACAGTTGTGAAAAAGTGTTTTGGCCTAGAACCTGGGAAATGCCAAAGAAGTGTGAAATAAAAGAAAAATGAATGAATCCCCTGACCTTAGAAGAAAAATAATACTTTTCCATTTTCCACATTCACTTCCAATGGAGAGCCTTCCTTCTAGAATCTTTACTCCCACCATAGTGAGGACACCTGCCCTGAATGTACCTCACTCATCTAGTAGTCAACTGCTGTGCAGAAAAGAATTACAATCTGAATTTGTCTTCATCAAGTGAAGAATTTTCTAATGATGTCCAGGTTGAAAATTGCTTCTTTTTTTAAACAGCCTACATAGATCTTTCTGTCTTTTTTATTAATTGAGGTAACATTGGTTTATAATATTATGTGCTTCAGGTGTATGACATCATAATCTGACATCTGTAAACACTACAGTGTGCTCACCACCATAGCAGTATTATCTACAATAGCCAACATATGGAAACACCCTAATTTTCCATCAATAGATGAACGGATAAATAAGATGTAATATATACATACACACATACAGTAGAATATTACTCAGCCATATAAAAGTTGCAATCTTGACATTTATTACAACATGGGTGGACCCCTGAGGGCATTATACTAAGTGAAATAAGTCAAAGACAAATATGATATTATTTCACTCGTGTGGAATGTTAAAAATGAACAAACAAAACAAAATCAAACTTATAGAATTTCCGGTCAAGATGGCGGTGTAGGTAAACAAGGTATCGTGTCCTCCCACAACCACATTAAAGTTACAACTAAACTACAGAACAACCATCATTCAAAACCACCTGAAATCAAGCTGAATGGGAGTCCTACAGCTAGGAAATTAAAGAAGAAGCCACATCGAGACTGGTAGGAGGGGCCGAGGCACGATGGGCTGGTCCCTCACCCACGTGTGGCAGATAAAAATTAGGAGGATACCTCGGCTGGGAAGGTCCTCCCTGAGGATGAGGGGTCCCCGTCCCACACCAGGTGCCCAGCTCAGGGTTCCAGTGCCAGGAAGAGAAGTCCCCATAACTTCTGGCTGGAAAAACCAGCGGGAACTGAGGCTGAGGCGGCTGGAGCCCCCGGCAGCTCCTCTTAAAGAGCCCACACACAGACTTACTCAGACTCGCACCCTCCAGGCTCCAGCGTGCGAGAAGGAGCTTGAAGGGCACCAGAGTCATATGGGGAAGAACTGAGTTGTTTGGCATTGGAGAGAAGGCTGGAGAGGCAGCTTTCTCCTGGACAGACGTGCTGTCAGAGGTCTTTGTTCCTTTGGTGAGCCCTTCCCTGGGCTGGCAGACGCCACCATATCTGGGACTCCAGCAACCTGGCTCACACTGTTTGCCCCACCCTGGTGATTCCCTGGGACCCCACCCCACCCAACTTTTAGGCCCACCCAACCTGTTGCCAGTTGCTTTACCATAGGATTGGCCTGTCTTGGATCCTGCTTCAGCTTTTCCTAAATTCTTTCAAACAAGCAGCATCTGGACTCAGCTAGCCCCATACCTCTCGTTAAGTAATACATAGAAACAAACACAGGAAGACAGCCAAAATGAGGAGACAAAGAAACAGGTTCCAAATGAAAGAACAGAACAAAACTCCAGGAAAAGAACTAAGCGAAATGGAGATAAGCAACCTAACGGATGCAGAGTTCAAAACACTGCTTATAAGAATGCTCAATGAACTTTGTGAGAACCTCAATGAACTTAGTGAGGACCTTAAGAGCATAAAAAAGGAGCAGTCAGAAATGAAGGATGCACAGTCAGAAATGAAGGAGGCACTAACTGAAATAAAGAATAATTTACACAGATTCAATAGTAGAGTAGGTAAAGCCAAGAAGCAAACCATCAATTTGGAATATAAAGAAGCAAAAAACACCCAATCAGAACAGCAAAAAGAAAACAGAATCCAAAAAAATGAGGATAGTTTAACGAGCCTCTAGGACAACTTCAAGCATGCCAACATTCGCATCTTGGGGGTGCCAGGAGGAGAAGAGAGAGAACAAGAAATTGAAAACCTATTTGAAACAATAATGGCAGAAAACTTCCCTAACTTGGTGAAGGAAACAGACATACAAGTCCAGGAAGCACAGAGAGTCCCAAACAAGATGAACCCCAAGAGGCCCACACCAAGACACATCATCATCAAAATGCAAAAGGTTCAAGACAAAGAGAGAATCTTAAAAGCAGCAAAAGAAAAGCAGTTAGTTACCTACAAGGGAGTTCCCATAAGACTGTCAGTTGATTTCTCAAAAGAAACTTTGCAGGCCAGAAGAGAGTGGCAAGAAATATTCAGAGTGATGAAAAGTAAGAACCTACAACCAAGATGACTCTATCCTGCAAAGCTATCATTTAGAATCTATGGACATATAAAGAGTTTCCCAGACAAGAAAAAGCTAAAAGAGTTCATCACCGCCAAACCAATATTATATGAAATGTTGAAGGGTCTTCTTGAAGAAAAAAATAAAAAATATGAACAAACAAAATTGTCAATATCTATTGACAACTGAATCTATAAACAAAATGAACAAGCAGAACAGAACCATTCTTATAGATACAGAGAACATTTTGTTGGTTGCCAGATGGGAGGGAGGTTTGGGGAATGGGTGAAGGGATTAGGAGGTACAAATTGGTTGTTAGACTACAAACCTCAAAGGGAAGGGGGGTGGGGGGTGGGAAGAGATAAACCAAAGAACCTATATGTATATATGCATAACCAATGGACACAGACAGCAGTGTGAGGAAAGGCAAGAGGGGGCGGGAGTGGGGAGGAGGGGGGTCAATAGGGGAAAAATGAGGAACATCTGTAATACATTCAACAATAAAGATAAATTTTAAAAAATCAAACTTATAGATGCGAGAAAAGATTGATGGTTACCAAAAGGGTCAGGGGTGTAGGAGGAGGGCGAAATGGCTAAAGAGAGTCAACTGTATAGATGGATGGAAACTAGATCTTTGGTGGTGAGCCCTCTAAAGTATATACAAATGTCAAATTATAGTGTTGATTTTTTTCCATTGGACTTCCCCTAGTAGGTTAGAGATACGATCCCTATACCTGCATTTTAGTCTGCTTCTGACCTACCCCTTCTTTCCATGTCATGTTTATCTGGGTTTTTCTTTCATTTAACCCTTCTCCATTTAGCCTACAAAATTTCTTCTACCTCTTCCTGACTCAGGAGTTCTTACAGTTACTTTCTTGGAGTCTTATCTTTCTTATTCCCTACTTTGTTATATGATTTTTTTTTAACACACATTTGATTTACCACAAACAGTAAGCTATTTCCTCCTGAGAAAAGTATGGTTGCCTCAGAGAACACACTATTAAAATAATGGAAAGTCCATAGTTGATTATTGTACTTAATAACAGTTCAGATGCTCATGAAAAATTCTTTACTCCTCTTTGCAATTAGGTGTAGCAATTAGGAAACCTTGTATATCACTCTCCAGTTATCCTTTAAGAGCCCTCCTGTATCTGACAGTGGTGT
The DNA here is from genome assembly GCA_030848825.1 of Tadarida brasiliensis. Taxonomy (NCBI): domain Eukaryota; kingdom Metazoa; phylum Chordata; class Mammalia; order Chiroptera; family Molossidae; genus Tadarida; species Tadarida brasiliensis. The sequence continues at coordinate 31,302,325 of CM061263.1, read as the reverse complement.
AATTGGCTCTTAATTTTATATTGCATAGGTAGATTAAAAAGAGGCCGCTTACCCTTAAGAGATCTGATGAGTAAGTTAAAAAAAAAAAAAAAAGGTGATGAAGAAATTAAGACCACACTGCCTGTCACCCCAAATGAGTCTGGGGTCACCTAAGGACATGTAAATAAACAGCTCCAAACCAAAATTGAGCTAGTGTCCACAGCACTGTTCCTGACTCTGCAAATTCATTAATTACCTCCTCGTTTATAGTCCCATGGTGAAGAATAACTATTATTGCTATTATTTATTTTTTCACTTAAATAAGATCCTATACCTTCCTGAGAAGTGTCATTTTGTAAAAATATTGCCGTGGGGCAGGCCCCTACTAAGAAACGTTCAGATGTGTGCAACTCACTCATCCTTGCGAAATGGGAGTGCCTGTGGACTCTGACAGGCTGTAATTACTGGCAGGCAGAGTTGGCTGTCAGTTACTAGTATGATTTTAGATGGGTAAAATGCTTCACTACTGAGATTTCTTCCTGTGTGGCCTCTAGCAGATACCTGAACTTCCCCCATTAGACGTTTATATGTTTAGGTCAATGATTCTCAAGAGGGTGGGAGGAAGGAGAGATGGAGGCAATGAGGAAGAAGGGGAATATGAGAATTTTCATGTAGTTTAGAAAACATATCTAATACTTTACTGTTTGGTTCTACAATTATTGGAGCTAAATCTCTTGGTTTTATCTTTCATAACTTAGAAAATAAAGTAGAAAGGCACTGAAAGATGCCTGAGATTTGCAATGTTGTATAATAATAGTTTAGATGGAAATTTGCTTTCTCCGTGGTCCTTACAGTAAATGGAAATGCCTTAGTGGGAATTAGTTCATCCACTTTTCTCCTTCAACAGAGTCAATCTCATAGATCATTATGATGGTTTTGAAAAGTGGCATAACAAGATCAGAGTTGCTCCTGCGTAGGACCTTCTGCCCATCTTTCTTTGGTCCCCCTCGGTCCTGCAGTGCATTCCAGGGCCTTGGCAAACAGTTGTGCAGGTCATGCCCTGCCTACCTCCCCAGAGTGTCATTTACATGGACTACAGTATATGATGGCCCTGAATCCTACTTTTTACTGCCCCTCGCCTCCTTTTTCCTCGCCTCCTCCGTTTCCAGATCAGATCCATGAATCATTGTCATAATCACTCTGGCACACACTTGCCACTTTCCTGCACCCCACCTTCTACTTTGGGCTCACTTGATTGTGCCCATTACTAAGTTATTGCATTTCAGCTCCAAACCCACCCTTCTCTGCCCTGCTTTGTGACACCAGAGCTGGATTTTGCTGACACCATCGTTTCTTTGCCTTCCTGCCGCTCCAGGATAGGCTCTGCCAATAGAGGGCGCTGGAGGGAGGCTGCAAACCTGGAGGAGGAAGAAGCACTTTTTCTTCTGGTGTTTATCCCGTGATGCAGGCGGATTGGTATGTAGGTGACCCAGCTGCATTCATCGTGGTGGCACCGTTCGCCAGCAAGCATTGCCGTGCAGCACCCAATTCCTGCAGCAGCCATCAGTCGTGTGTGGCCTGCCTCCAAATATTTCCATCCTTTTCTGGTTCACTTTCCCTTTAGTTAGAGAACTGGAAGCTGCTCTCTGCAGTTGTTACCTCTGTGTACCTTGGTGTTCTCTTTTATCCCCTTTGGTAGTTGGCCATTACTCACATAGGCATTGTTGTTTATACTGGACTTCCCCTGTCCTAGTTCCTGGTGTAGTTTCTGTCTTCTGACTAGACCCTAAATGAAACACCCGGCTAAACCCTAGTGCTGGTCAAACCAACTCTGTTTACTCTGCACCCACAATCTCAAAGCTGAACAGGCTGAAGAAAAACACTTAATTCTTCTGACTGTTTCACTCTAAATCCACAATCACAGATATCAAGCAGTAATTCTACATGACAATTCCACATCTTCTTATCTCTCCTCAACCCTCCAGTAGCTCTCTCCTGGTCCTCACTCTCAGCTAATGACCCTGTTTCCTATGCCACTGATAAAGTAGAAGCCATCAGAACACTGTCCACACCCTTCTACTGTCATATCTCTTAACTCACTTGCATGCACATATTTCTGTTTCCTCCATCCTACCCTACCTATCCCGTTACAGTAGATGAACTGTGTATGTTCCTGTTTAAGACCAATAACCACACTTGAACAGTAGGTTTCATCTTCTAGGACCACTCCAACAATTATCTTGCCCTATTACAGATCCTGATATTTCCCTTTCTCCACTGGGTCATTCCCACCAACATAAAACCTGTTTTAATATCTCTCATTTTAAAAGACACCTCTCATGTTCCCACAGTCTCCAGCAGGTCACCAATTTCACCACTTCCCTTTATATTCAAACTCCTCTAAAAGTCGCCCATGGTTGGTCTTTATTTCTTCTTCTCCATTCTCTCTTCAACTCACTCCAGTTTAGTGAAACAGCTTTGTCAAGGTCACCAGTGGTTTCCACATTGCTGGTCATTGTCAGTTTCAAGTTCACTGAGAATCAGCAACATCTGACATAGTTCACCACTTCCTCCTCCTTGAAACACTTTCTTCTCTTGTATTCAGGCAAACTTAATTTCTTAGTTCTCCCCTTATTTCTTTCTCCACGCTTTCTCGGTCTTCTTTGTTTGTTTCTTCTCATCCTGTGACTATTTGAGCTTTTAAGCAAATATGAGGCCGCCAAATTTGCCCAAGCTAAAAACAGACTGCAAAAGTGTACAGTCCACAATGAGGGCACTTCAATATTTTCCTGGAGGAAAATGAACAGGGAATTCTTCCCAGAAAGCAAAACCAGTGTCTAAACAAAGAATTTCACTGCCAGAGCATGGCATTTAAACAATCCCCACCTGGCAGGATTCATCGCTGCATGGACCTGGGCTGGTTTTTTATTTCTAACTGGAAGTTTTTAATGTGGTTATCCTGTTCCCACTCCATGACTCTATATAAGGTGTGTTGCAATGTGAGTATTCAAACAACTTGTCTTTTAGTTTTTAGCTCTCAGGAGTACAACTAGATGGACAAAATTGTTCATTAACTAGAGATTCTGGGCTCTGATATAGATGCAAAAACTTGTAGGGACTTCGGGTTGTCTTTCTTGAAGAGAGAGTGAGTGTGTTTTTTATATGAGAAGTGTGCAGAGATGTTTGGTGGACGAAGGGGCAGGCTATGGCAGAGATAACCAGCTTTCAATATATCTGTTCACCTCTGCTCCCACAGTAATAGGATTGGAGCCTGGCGCAAGACTAGCCAGTTTCACTACATCTCCCAGCCTCCCTCCACTGATGTGACAAAGTTCTTGGCAATGGAGTACAGACCACTGCCGAGACAGAGCCTTTTGGACACTGAGCTTGCCACCCTCATGCTCTGGTTCTCTTCCTCCTGAGTCTGGCAGAACACAGGAGTAGGGTTTGAACAATGCAGAAAAGGACAATAGTTTAACCTTGATAAGGAAGATTTTAAAAAGTTGAGCCCTCAAATAACTGGATGGAGTAGAAATGTCCATCAATCTGGAACTCAGCTTGTTCTGAGAGAAATGAGCCATTGTTCCATTTGAGCTATTATCCCATTTGAGCCATTCTATTTAGGGGTCTCTTTGTTATAATCCAAGGCATTACCCTTGTATTAATCTTCTAGGGCTGCCATAACATAAGACTATCGCTGAGTGGCTTAAACCACAGGAATTTATTTTCTCACAGTTCTGGATGCTGGAAGTCCAAGATCAAGATACCATCAGGGTTGCTACTTTCTGGTTGCTGCTGTTCCTGGTTTGTTGATGCCAACCTTCTTTCCATGCCTGTACATGGCCTTTCCTCTGTGCCCATCTAGAAAAGAGGTCTCTGGTGTCATTTCCTCTTCCTAGTCCTTAGAGCCCCACTCTAATGACCTCACTTCACCTTAACTACCTCTTTAAAAGCCCTTTCTCCAAATCCAGTCACATTGGGGTCAGGGTTTCAACATAGGAATTTGGAGGGACAATTCAATCCAGAACAATCCTAAAACTATAGTTGTTTTCCACAGAGTATTCAGACTGATTCCTTTAAAATGTCAGTCAAATTAACTCAATATTGGGCTGGAAACCCTCCAAGGACTTCTCATCTCATTCCATAAAAGCCAAAACCTTACAGTATCCTCCCCTGACCTTACCCCACCCCTTCACCATTGGCCTCTCTGACTTCATCTTCCACCATTATGCCCCTTCCTCCTTCCACTCCGCCCACGAGAGACTCCTTGCTATTCTTTGCACATACTCGCATCTTACACATTCTGCTCTTCCATATACGTAATCTCATTTTACCCCAATGGCCACATTGTTGGCTCTTTCATTCTATTAAAGTCTTTGGTCAAATATTATTTTATTAAAGAAATTTTCCATGACTAACCTACAGTGATTCCCACTCCCAGTTCTCCTTCTTCCCCTTACCTGTTTTATTTACATTTCTTCCATCATCGTTTCTCTCTTCCTACTAAAATATAGTTTTTATGAGAGAAGGACCTTTATTTTTTCACTATTGTATTCTCAACACATTAAACATTGTTGGAATGAATAAATGAATATTCAAGTGTAAACTCTATAAAAGATTGTTTGAGAGATTGATGCAAGAAACAGGGGGAGAGGAGATTACAGCTTGGATGATTGGGTTGATGATAATGATATGGTAAACCAAGAGAGAGAACACAGTAAGTGAAACAGGACTAGAGACATGAAGTTCAATATTAAGGATGATAAGTTTGAGATGCCAGTAGGGAGTTTAATTATAGTTTGGGTCTAGGATATGAATCTTGTCTGGAGAAAGACGTGAATAGCATCTATCTGTATATAACTGTACTTGAAGTCTTAGAAGTGGATGATCTCCCTCAAAGAAAGTGTGTCACACAAAGAAGACCAAGAAAAGGCCCTAAGAAACTCTAGCCATTTGCTGATATTGGTGCAAGATTAATGGTGCTCCTTGTGTCTGCAAATATCTTTATTGTGATATCACATTTATTTTATATCTAACTCTGCCTCTGAAACCTAGATAATACTCTCCAATAGACAACATCCCAGTAAACTGATACTAGGCTCTCAATTTTCATGCTGGCTACAAAGCAAAAAAGGAAAGTGTATTACATGAAATGATAGGGTTTTACACATCTATTACTTTTGAGGTCAGCAGTCCATTTCCCAGAGATGAACTTTGTATTTTCTAAAGGGCTGGAAAGAAATGTGATTGTCTTCCAATTGCTTCCATGGAGGCATGGGGCACTAGGTCTTCCCATGAGAAATTTAGTTTACAATTTCTTATTCTAATTTAATCTGTGTCTTCAGTCTTTGGAGGAAGCTGTCCTTCGTGGTCTCTTCAGGAAGCATGCACAACCTTGTGCTGGACTTTATGTTCTTTCGGCCACACAGCATTCACTGCCCGCTTTGTGGTACCAGTGTCTTCCCCATTTCCTTTGCTTAACCTCCCTTCTCCATTCTCCTAGTATGGAATTCTGGTGTAGTTGACACCACCCCTTAGTGCTGGAGGTGAACGTGTAACTCAGAATGCACAAGAAGACATTTCCATCTTCCTGGCCACAGTGATTTATTTAGGGTTGAGCCTAAGACCATAGCTGGGCTGATTAGATATAGTCCCAAGACTTCTGTCTAGACTATTTAGTGAATGGAGTTCTACTTGTCCATGAGACATGCGTCTTGGAGGATGTAGCGCTGGAGCTGCAAGTTCCCCACGTGCCTCCACACAGAACCGTGAATACAGCCAATGAAGCAGGCAGATGAAGAGATGATGGGAGAATTGGTCCTGACTGCCTCATTTTAGTCCCTGGATCAAGGCATTATCTGAAGTTACTTCTAGCTCGACATTTTGCAGTTCCCAAGCCAATAAACTCTTTCTTTTGACTGCTTCAGCAGATTTTAAATGGGGTTTTCTGTCATTTGTAAATCAAAGAGTCTAATACAGAAAAGATGGTTTGAGTTATGCTACCCATAGGAAGAAAATTCCAGATGACAATCTGGAAGTGATCTGTAGTGAGACAAACCCTGTGCATCGTTCCCATAGCCTCATCTCTCTGAGGGATGCCCATGAACTCGCAATCTGGTTCTCAGTTTCCTTCAAGTTAAGTTGATGGAGGAACTCCATTTTATTATTTTCAGGTGCAACTGGCACTTTTAAATCTGTCCCCACCTAGTAACGGTGAGATTTGTCCAGCTCTCCCAATTTCAGGGAGCACAAGATCAGGATTTTCTTAGAGACTGTAAGACAATCTGATTGTCTTGCTCTGTTCTGCTTCTTAGAATGTTATAGCTATGAGTGGTGCCCCCGTAATTCCAAGACCTAGGTTTATATATGTAAACCTAATATATTTGTCCCCAGGTTTCCTGCTCTCCAGCTTGGGGGTTTGATTAGTGTCATAATCAATTTGTCAATGATCTGGGGCCAAAGGGATTTTAATCTCAATATTATCCTCCTTCAGACTCCTCTCATTTAAGCAGAATCTTAACTAAATGTATCCATTAAATAGCTTTTAAAATAAAGCTATTTTATTTTCACACAGGTCAATGAATAGCAGGTGAACTGGTATTTCACTCTATCCACCTGGCAAACTACAGGAAGAGGCAACTTTTTGTCTGTTTTTGTTTTTTTGAAGGAAATAGGAGCTGGCACTGCCTACATAAACCTTGTTCTTTTCATCCTCTGACAAGGATTCCCAAAGGAAGATCCTGAGGGACATTATCTGTCCCAGCAGGAAAACAAACAAAAGCACATCCTGCCTTTGAAGTTTATCACTTTTTAAATATTGCTATTATGATGATAAGCCCTTTTGAGATTGACTTTTTATTTCCATGGATATTCTGATAGTGTTCACATCAGAAGCAAAACAAAGTCACCTTTGGGTTTCCTTGTTTGAGAAATGCACTTCACTGAAAACTGAACACCTCATTAACGGGAGAGAAGAGACCAAGAAAGTAGTCTGGCCTTTAGCTCCAAAATTGGGTATTCCTGGGTAGAGGGCACAGTAGTCTCCCTAATGTAGGCTGCCCGCCTTCAGTTGTCCTCAGACACCGAACCCAAGCATGGTCTCAGAGCTTCCTCCACACCTGCTCACTAGAAAAATGCATGTGATAGCTCAGCCAGTGGAGAAGGCACTTTATCTTTGAACCCTCATGACCAATTTGTAATTAAGAGATAATGCTTCCGGGCGGGATTTGTTGTTGCTATTGGAATATGAGTGGGGTGTTCTTAGCCTTCCCCTAGCATGAGGCATTCAGCAGAATCAAAGTAGTCTTCTTACACTTTCAACGAATAACTGTTGGAAACACACAATGGTACAGGCATTCACTAGCCCTCATCCTCAAGAAAGAACATCCAGAGTAGTATTATTGACAGAATATTAAGTATCACTTATAAAACCTATTTTGCTCTTGACATGAGAGAAGTTTGCTTTTCCCTGCTCTCCTATAGCCCAGTTACAGTATTTTCATGCAAGCTGTGAATGTCTATGGCATAGGATCTGAGTGGACAATTCACAGATGAAAACTTGAACAACAATGAAAAAATTTAAACCATATGAAAAAATGTCCACCCTCATAACTAATAAAAAATCCAACTTTAAATATCAATGATATAAAACCCAATATAGTCTTCATGGGGAAAAGCCTAAATCCTTCCTAAGACCACAGAAGTCTTCAGAATTTCTCATGATTCTTTCTAAATGTATTCCACTTTGGCTCCATGAGTTCAGTGCATGGACGCAGCATCCTGTCCCTTCTTAAGCTGTCCTTTCTGCAAACAGTGTGCCACAGCGCTGGACCATATCTCCTGTCCTTAATTTTCATACAAATAACAAAGTGATCGAAGATTTATGGTGACAGGTTGTGAGTCACTATTTTTCTAAGCTTTACTTCCTTTAAAGACTACCTTGCCCCCTCTGTTTTCAGAATTTTTATCCTGGGACACAACCTACCTCCCACTCTTCACCTTTACCCTCCCCACCTGTGCTCTGAGTCTCCTACCTACATCGACTCGACTTCCCTCACTTTTCCCCCAGTTTTCACCCCCTTCTTGGCTCAAGGCATTGTGAGTCATGTATATTTTTCCCTTAATAATAATTTTTTTTCTGTGTCCCACCTTCAGCACAGAAAAACCAAACTGGCATAGACTTGTATAGTTCCTGCCTTTCCCTTCTGTTGGCTCCACAAGCTTCTCTGAAAAGAATGGAATGGTTTAGATACTTATCTTCTCACTACTTTGAACTATGCCACCTCCTTTAAAAAGCAGAAACCACTGCATTCATTATTAGCTTTAAACAACATTTTTTTTCTCTTTTATAGTAAATTAACTAAGATTTCCACAATAATAATACTCAATGCCAGTGAGGGTATAGTGAGATAGACACATGCACACTTAACTAGTAGGTGTGCAAATTCATAAAAATTTGCTGGAGAGCAATATAAAAAGAATATTAAAGTCAAGACATTTTAGAGGATCCATACTTTAGAGTCTAGTAATTCCAATTCTAAGAAATGTATGCTAGAAATAACAATTTGAGTTATCTTAAATGTAAGGATGTTCCTTGCATTATTATTTATAATAATGAATTAAAAAGTCCAATAATAAGAGAATAGTTGAACACACCATGGTATATTCATACAAAATGTAGCCATCAAAACTTGTGGAATTTTTGAAGAAATTTTAAGGCACAGGGGAAATGTGTTATTCCTATTACTGGATTTAGACTCTCTAAAAACATGACTAATTTATGACTAATTCATATTTATACCTCCCAAAGTTATAGCATAGTGCCTGTCATGTGATACATGCACAATATATATCTGTTGAACGATAAATAAGTGAATAAATAAAATACTGAATTTTGGCTTTGTTAAATTCCTTCTCATTTCCTCTAATTTTTTATGATTCTACATGAATTTTCTGAGGTAATATACAATTGCACTCTCTTTCAGAGTGCAAAATGTTGATGGGAAGACAAGATAAACACATATAATACTAGTGAGCAAAAGAAAAGTCTACAATGAAGTCCTGCTGACTTCATCGAAGCACTAATTTCCAGTTCTGCAAGTAAGGATCTTGGAAGTCACCACTCCATCCTGACAAGTGAGACCTGAACAGACGGAAACACCAGCAACTCTTCTTGGATCTGTAGGAGAGGGGAGGACACCAGGCACACCGCTGCTCCCAATACCGGACGACACGCGAGTAGAGGGAGTCACGGCTCCCCGAGCGGAGACTCATAAGCAGAAACCACGTGGGAACTGGGGCCAGGGGAGGAACACCTGAACTGTAATTGGCTTATTGCTGGAGGCTCAGTGCACTCTGAGAGCTACAGTGAAGTACTGAATTAGATTCATACTAGGGGAGGTGGGAGCAAGAAATGTCCTGCTGAAAACTCATAAGCCCATCACCACTGCTTGGACAAACAGGCCCAAGTATATCAGCTACTAACTAACATTTCAAGAGTTATATAGTATTCATAATCAAATAACAGCACACCTTTCCAAAACTGCAATAAACATTTTTCACCCATACTCCTACTCTCTCCAGTACTTTGAGGAGACTAACATAGTTGTATAATCCACGAAGAATTCAGATCTACATTTGCAAGCCTACACCAAGTCTTTTTTTGTTCAGCTGTTGGTCTTGAAACCAAGTTTCCAACAAAGCCCAATCCTTGTAAAATTACCTGGTTGAATATCCTCCAAAATAATACTTTAGTGAAAAAAAATTTCAATAGTTAAAACTGTGCATTATAAGGCAAGATGAAAATAAAAGACAGATAGTGTATATCTATTTATGGCCCTTTGGAGGGTCATAAACTATAGGGATATCCAATAATTTCGTGCCCACCCCTGCCCCCAGAACCAATTTTTGCTCTCTTGGGGGGCAATATCATCCCCACTGAGAACGGGGGAAACTTGTAAGTGTCATGCTCTTAAAATGCAAGGCTGGATCTCTAGTATCATCTTTGCACATGAGCTTCAGAACATATAAAAGGCAGCCCATTATTTTCTTAAGCATTTGATTCAATCCGTCCCCCCCCCCAAAAAAAAATGGTTTCTATGTCTTTGAAACTGAGGGGTGGGCAGGGAGGGAGAGAAAAGTAAAATTTAAAAAGAAAACAAAACTTTGACAACAGAAAACCAACAAATGATTAAATTAGAGATAAAATTCACCGTCTAGTCTAGCACTCCTGACATTCCTTTGATAGATTGCTATTGGCAATCCCATACACAGTGGCTTGCATTTCTCTCTTCGCCCCCTCCCCCATTCTCTCTCAATCATTCATTCTGTGCATAACACATCCAGCCACATAGCTATATCACTGAGAAAGGATCAATCATTTCTTTCCCTATGCTGCTGAGACATACAATATTTATCACAGGTTATAGAAAAGAAGAAAAGAAAACCCAAGAATGTTCCCTTCAGCTGTATTTCTGTTGTGGACCCAGGAGCGTCCCAGTCCTCCTCATTTTGCTTGTTTGTCAGCTCAGCCCAGAACAATCTGTAGTACAACGAGGCAGATCAAGTCAGGTACCCACTGGCCACTGGAAAGAAAAACAGACCTGGTTATTGGTGCTCTTCCTCACTATATTAAACACAACTCCCATTAGGCAAACTCCCTTCCATTTCTTTAAACCTCTCAATACCTTGTAAATCAAATATTTATCAACTGAGAACCTCTTTTCTCGCTGTCTGATGTTTCAGCTCTGACAAAGTTGGACACTAGCCAGTTGGTGAAGAAACCTGTGAAAGGAAATCAGCCACAAGAAAAAAGAAAACTCTATTTCATTTTTATTTCACAGGAACAAACTGCCAGCAACACCTCCCTCCCCCCCTTTTTCCCCTTAAACTTGCCCTTGTAATAAATGCTCACCTGGAATGAGCAGGCCAGGCTACTGATTTAGTCAACAGATAATTACTGGACATTCATCAGCTGGGACCATATGTGTTTGGGTCCTTGTAATGCATATTAAAAAGTTGCTGAGCCCTGGCTGGTTTGGCTCAGCAGTAGAGCGGTAGAGCGTCAGACCCGGTAGAGCGTCAGACCGCGGACCAGAGTCGCGGGTTCGATTCCAGTCAAGGGCACGTACCTGGGTTGCAGTTCGTCCCCGGCCCTGGTCAGGGTCATGCAGGAGGCAGCCATTCGGTGTGTCCCTCTCATATTGATGTTTCTCTCTCTCTCTCTCTCTCCCCCCACCCCACTCTATCTGAAGATATTTGAGAAAATGTCCTCAGGTGAGGATTAAAAACAAAAAAAGTTGCTGAATGGCCCTGACCAGTTTGGTTCAGCGGTTAGAACATCAGCCCGTGGACCAAAGGGTTTCAGGTTCAATTCCCAGTCAAGGGCATGTCCCTCTGTTTCTCTCACATCAATGTGTCTCTCTCTTTTCCTCCCTCCCTTCTGCTCTATTTAAAAAAAAAATCAATGGAAAAATATCCTCAGGTGAGGATTAGCCAAAAAAAAAAAAAAAGTTGCTGAATGGCTGCTAAGGTGGAGATTGTAACTAATATGCAACTCATAGAAGTATGTGCAGAGGACTCAGCGATTCACAAAGGTAGATTGGGATCAGTGTGACAAACTGTTCTGAAGGAGAATAGACACAGCTGCTTATGGAAAGCTTTCTGAAGGAGACTAGCCCTGAACCCTTACTTAACACAGGAGAAGGAATCTGTGTGGTGAGTGGGCAGAGGGAGGGGACAAATCTACATGAAAGCACAACTGGCATCTTCCCGGGAAAAGTAATTGTGCCGACAAAATTACCACGTGGATGGACCACATTAAAATAAGTCAGCCCTGGCCCGCATGGTGCAGTTGGCTGGGTGTCATCCTGTGAGCTAAAAGGTTGCCGATTCAATTCCCAGTCAGGGCGCATTCGTGGATGGTGGGCTCAATCTCCAGTAAGAGGCATGCAGGAGGCACCCATAGATGTTTTGCTTTCACATCCCTGTTTCTCTCTCTCCCTCTCCCTTCTTCTCTCTCTAGAAATCAATGAAAAAATCTAAAAAAGTCAGAACCATTTTCAGGACTGTTCTATGACAGTCGTATAGACCACGGCCCCTAAAGGAATACTACCAATAATTACCTACAAAATACTCTCAATGAAGAAACTTCAATGTCACAGATAATCTTGCATTCACTATGGCTTATTGATTTTAAAAGGACATACTCAACATACTGAACACAAATCTGGTTATCTGGGATCAAAGTTCATTCTCTGTTTTGTTCTAAACTCTGGTACACAACAGAATGATGAGTGGCAATTTTTCAACACATACAGTCCTGGGACCCACCACTGGAGTTTCTGATCCAGTGGATCCAGAAGGGGAACCAGGACAAAGTTTCAGAAACTCTCAGATGCCTTGGCCTGTTGGGCTCAGCGGTTGGAGCGTCGGCCTGTGGACCAAAGAGTCGCAGGTTTGTCTGGCCAGTGTGGCTCAGTGGTTGCATGTTGACCCATGCACCAAGGAGTCACTGGTTCGATTCCCGGTCAGGACACATGCCCAGGTGTGGGCCCAATCCCCAGTGGAGGACATGGAGGAAGCGGCCAATCGATATTCTTGCTCATCAATGTTTCTATCTCTCCCTCTCACTTCCTCTTTCTCTAAAATCAATAAAGAAAAAAAATATATATATATATTGCCGGTTCGATTCTGGCCAAGGGCGCATACCTCAGTTGGGGTTTGATCCTCAGCCCCGGTCATGGTCGTGCAGGAGACAACCAATAACCATTTTTAAAAACTTGACAGATGATTCTAAGTTGCCTACAATTGTAAACTATGGCTCAGCACAGTTTCCTATTACAACCAAGTTCCAGGGTAACTGGCTCCAGGTTATTACATGAACGTGTCTATATGCTGCTTTGAAAGTTGGTTCTTTAGCTTACCGTACATATTTCATTTTCAGAATCTACACTCCCTTTTAGGAGAAAAGTTGTGACCACTGCACTTTCAGATGCTATAGCTAATGATTTCTGTACAATCATATTAGTCCCTTCCACATAATACTAAGATAAGAACTCTTATGTGGACTGAGTATGCAACACTATTTGCAAAAGCTTAATGGCCGTCACATGACCAAGAATTGTAAGTAAAAATGTTGCTGCTGTATATCAAGGGGATGTGTGTATGTGCGTGTGTAACCAAAGAAGAAAATATGGAAGCTATAGTTCTGGTCCCAGCTCTCATACCTAGCGCCCACACAGGGTCAGACACCTTGCGAGGCTCTGGGCACTGGGTGATTGCTGGCTCCGCCTCCAGCCTTGCCGTCATGACTCTTACCGTGGAACAGAAAAGGCGGAAAATGAACGAGGAAGTGCACAGCATGCCAGGACTCATGCAGTGAGTGAAGAGAAGAAAAGCAACTAGGTTCAGGGATAGGGGAGGACAAAGAGCCTTCCCAGACAGGAGAATCAGAGAAGGTCTCTTTAAAGCGGTGAATTTCGACATCTAAGCTTTCAGCTAAGATAAGAAGGATCAGAAGGCGGCAGCCATTTAAAGAATGAGGAGGGCCCGGCTGGTGTTGCTCAGTGGTTGAGCATCAACCCATGCACCAAGAGATCGCGGGTTCGAGTCCCGGTCAGGGCACATGCCCCTGTTGTGGGCCAAATTCCCAGTGGGGGGCATGCAGGAGGTGGCCAATTGATGTTCTCTCTCATCGATGTCTCTATCTCTCTCCCTCTCCCTTCCTCTCTCTCAAAAATCAATAAAGGGAAATTATTTTTTAAAAAAAAAAAGGACAAGGAGGAAACCTGGGGCTGGAAAGAACGTAACCATCCTGGGCCATCTGTAAAATGATGAAATTGAACCACACAGTTTCAAATGTTACTTCCTGCTCTAAAATTCTGTAAAGAACAGACTCGAGTAATTAGCGGGTAAGAAAATGAAAAGCATTAAGAAAAGCATTTTATTCTGATCTGACAGACATAGTCCAGTTCGAGATGGAAAAGATGTTTGTCTCATTCCAATTCCACCAACTGGTTTAATGACCCAGAAATAAGGTTACACACCCTTTCGTATTAGTATAACCAGGACCTCTACTGACAGATCATCTACATGGCATTTCTTGAAAACATCACTTTCAAAGGGAAAGCTTAATGGACAAAAATACATAAATGGATAATGTAAAAAGAAGACAGGAATCAATTATTTTCATTAGTCACGAAGACAGAACAAGAACTAATGGCTTTTAAGCCTTAGCTGGGGAAACTTGTGTTAAATAGAGCAGAACTTTGCTAATTCTCAGTTCAATAATTTCCAAACCCTGTAATTTCCAGAAAGAAAACCGGTAGTCTTAGTTCTATTTCAATAAGCATTTACCAGCGCAAGGTAGACAGAGAACTCTCATGAATTACTTTTCATTATTCTCCAACATATGCTACAAGAATGTTTGCTAGGTAAAGTCCCATGTTATATTACCAATAAAGTAAGTCCTTTGTCAAAAGTAACAAGCTAAATATAAATCTGAGTTCTGTCCTTATAGGACTTTCCCTCTCATTGAGCTCTTACTCTCAAAGTCAATAAATCATCAGGGGGTTTTCTATATAGCAGTGTGAATTAAAAATCAGGCATCAAAGCATCCTCTTCCCACCAGCAAGGATGAGGTTTGTTTCATAAAGATTTTCATTACATGTATTTTATATTGATACATACATCACACAGAAAGATGAAAACTGTCCTACAATGTCATCTTTTCTATATATTCGGAACACAAAGACAAACATTACTTAAAATAAGACCAAAAAAATAAAACAAAATGTAAATGTTGTCATGTATGTTTTAGCATTTAAGAAGCTAACCATTTGTCCTCTGACAAAACTCATGGCTATGCTTGGACATGGGATTATTCAACATTGAATCGGTGGGTCTCAGGCAGTCCTTCACCACACACTGATGGGAGGCAAACTGGCCACGGACATAGCAATTTGTGATCCAAGTGTGAAATGCATCTGTTTGAAAACTGAGGATATATACTGTTGCACAATAGGCAATGTCTTGTCAGATATAATGCCATAAACAGAGCTACACTTTGCTGCGAGTGGAAAAAGCAAGAAGCATAGCGCAACAGCAAAGTAGGCAATGTCAAGTAAATGCACTAGTGCTATCGGCAACGTTCACTGAGCAATCACTAGGCGGCCCGTGCTTTTAATCGTCACAATAACCCTTAAGGGAGGTATTGTTATTATTCCTATTTTCAAGGTCAGGAAACAGAGACTCATACAGATGAATTAACTTTCTCAATGTCAAAGAGTAAGTGCTAGAACTGAGATTTGAACCCAGGCATCCTTACTCCAAAGCTTAATCTCTTCTTTTATACACTGTAATTCGATTATTAGCACATAATAGTTTTGTGACATTAAACCCAGTCTATTTGGTAATCTTTTGTTATTCCCAATGCAAAGACATCCTCGTGCTCCCATATTAAATCCATGACTGTAGGACTCAGATCATAGGGTTCCTTCCAAACAGAAGAGGGCATATGCCTTCTGCCATGATGATCTTGCAATAGGTATATTGTCCTAAGGTAGAAGGCCCATTTGACACAGGAAAAAAGGTCCACTCCTTGCAGTCCAACAGACTGTGGAAAGAATTTGGAAGACAGAGGTAGAGAATAAAGGGCAGATATCAGAATCCTTTATGATTTCCTTTGCCTAACTCCACCTTTCTCAGGACCGTCAGGAAGTAGAGGAGGTCAGGTGTAGGGAAAGGTGGAGAAACCTAAATTAGAGTTGTAAGAGCCTAAGAGATTCTGGGAAGAGGCCGCTTTATGCATTCATTACCCCTTATCTGTGAGGGGCTACAGTAATGTAGTCTCAGTGGCCCACCCCATTGGGCAGAAGGACAACCAGAGTTCAGCTGTCCTGGCCACCCTCAGCCCTGATGGTGGAGATGGATTAAGAAACCAGACTGTACATTTCCCGCGTGTTCCCAAAGGAAAACTAGAAAATTAGTTGAGTCTCAACCAAGCAGAAGAGAATAGATCATGGATTGCAACAGTATCACACTCAGCAGTGGATACTATTAGAACAAGAATAGGAAAAGTTGCACTTTAGCACTCCATCCCATAAGCAACTCAGAAAGCCACCCCTCAGCAGAGATCAGCAAGATGCAAAACACAGGAACCCACAGTCAGGTAACCAATTACCCTCTTTCATGTACTTCATTGCCATCTTACAGAAAACATGGTTATTATGGTTTGAATTCTGCCTCTCCTAGAAAGATTTGTTGAATTCCTAACCCCCAGTACTTCAGAACGAGACCTTATTTGGAAATAAGGTCATTGCAGAGATAATTAGTTTAAATGAGGTCATATTAGACCAGGGTAGACTCCTACTCCAACATGACTGCTGTCCTTATAAGAAGACGGCCATGTGAAGACAGAAAAACACAGGGAGAACGCCATGTGATGACGAACAGAGACACTGGAGTTACACAGCTTCGAGCCAAGGAACACCAGAGACTGCTAGCATGTTAGAAGTTAGGGACAGGAAAGGAGGGTGTCTCCTAAAAGTCTCAGATGGAACAAGTTTCTTGCTGACATTTTGATTTTGGACTCTGGCCTCCAGAACTGTGAGATAATAAATGTCTGTGTTTTAAGTCACACAGTTTGTGGTATGTTATTATACCAGCTCTGGGAAATTAATATAATGGGAATGGAGATGGAACTCAAAAGGACTGAGCATTTTATTTGAGTCATCTACGAAGAGAGCAATTAACATAAAAAGACTAAACACTAGACTAAAATATAGCTGGGTTTTTTGGGGTTTTTTTCACTATCCAGAGGGTGGGGGCTTGTGAGAAGATCAGATCTATGGAAAAATTAAGAATATACATTTTCTTTGCACATCTGACTATAGTGAGTATATTTGTGATCTCATGTCATGTGATTACTAAAATCGTCAGAACTTTGCTTCATCAATAAATAAGAAAATATAGTCAGGGCAGTAAACACTCCTATAATGATGAATGTGGGCTTCATCAATTTGCTTATTTAATCAATTTTATATGTTTTTTTTTTAATTTTCTTTACTGATTTTAGAGAGAGAGGAAGGGAGAAGGAGAGAGAGAGAGAAACATCGATGAGAGAGAACATCGATTGGCCGCCTCCTGCATGCCCCCCACTGGGGATCAGGCCTACAACCTGGGCATGTGCCCTGACCGGGAATCGAACCAGCGACCTCTTGGTGCATGGGTTGACGCTCAACCACTGAGCCACACTGGCCAGTCCAATTTTATATGTTTTAATCCCCTAAAGTGTGTTGCCAGAAATTACAAAGGGTGTTGACACACAGATGTTTAACCTCTGATCATTATTCTCCTTCAGACGTATTGCTAACCAGACTCACTTATTAAACACACACTATAGGTTGGACACATCAGCTATGAGGTTAAAAAAATATAATCTCCCTGCTCAAGACATAGTCAAGTAATTCATGGACTACAGGAAAGTGTCTTAATTATGTGGCAGGATATTATTTTTTAAATAACTTCTCCAGATTGAAGTAAAATGCAGAAAGGGAGAGGAGAGACCATGAGACCTGCATAGTAAATCTACATTGAGCATCAGAAATCTGAAAGATGTTCTCCGTAGCAAGGCATGGTAGCAGCAGGGGCCTGACGGGGCCATGTGAACCATGGAGTGGATTCGTTTCCTAGGGATCCTGTAATAAGGCACCACAAACACCTTAAAACAACAGAGATGTATTGTCTTACAGTTCTGGAGGCCAGACGTCCAAAATCAAGGGGTCAACATGGCCATATTCCATGGTCCCTCCTTGCTTCCAGTAGTTTCTGGCAGTCATTGGCATCCTTTGGCTTGTGGACAAATCCTCCAGTCTGGCTCTGTCTTCACATGGTCATCTTCTCTGTGATTCCTCTCTGTCTTCAGATCTCTCTCTCCTTAAGTCGTGGGACTTAGGGCTCTCTTTAATTCAGTATGATCTCACCTTACCTTGATTACATCTACAAAGATCCTATTTCCAAATGTCATATTCACAAGTATGGGGGGGTTATGACTTTAACACATTTTTGGAGGGACATAAATTCAACCCACAACATGGGGTGATGGATGTTTAGTAGATGCTGGCTTTGAGAGAAGACATCAAGAATCATATGTTCCCCTATCCAGACCCTCCTCCCTGCCCAAGGCTTAGCACCATGCAAGGGCCCTGAAACCCAGCCTCAACTCCAGGGAAAGAATAATCTCAAACTGATCGACATTGAATGTCCAGCACCTTGAGATAATATATAAATTGAAGTTTAGAGTAGTTATATTTTTTGCTTTCCTAGATTGTGGACTGATATTCAGACACGCTGCAGTACACTCAAGGAGGCATACAATATCATTTTGGAGCAAAAGCAGAGCAGGAAGACCAGACTGAGGGGCTAGGAGGTATTCATCAGAAGCAATGGCCTTGAGCTAAACCCGACAGGAAGAGTAACAAGGCCTGTTTCTCTTATTCCTCAGCAACAAAGAATAAGAAAAATGCAGAGGCCTTCCTGGCAGAAAACAACGTGAGCTTCAGTACGGAGGCAAGAAAGAACGTGCAGGGCACTGGAATTCTTTCAGTATCACTGATATAAAAGCTCTATGAGAAACAGTAAAAGAGATGGGGCCCGTGAAGTGGGCTGGAGCCAGGCCATGCATGTCAGAAGGATGGCTCCGGCAGGTAAGTGAGGAGTGTGACAGGCACTACTGGAGACAAAGACCAGTTAGGAAATTACTGCAATCAATCCCACTAAACCAATGGAGACCTGGATGAAGGCAGCATGGAAGGCGTGGAAAGAAATGTATCTAATCAAGAGAAAGTTAATGTGACCCCTAGATTTCTTTGTTAGATGACAGAGAGCAACAGCTTTCAAAAGTGTTTACTGCAAACCACATTACAAAGCATTTTACATTGAGAACCAGTTACACACATGTGCACATCACACATGCATACACAATTACGTATAATTAGGAATAAGGTTTTATGAAACAATATTTAGACCTACTATATGCATCGCACTCTGATATTTTCAATTTTGTTTTTCAATACTGGTCACAGCCCACTAAACTGGGTCACAGAATATTCAGTGAATATCTCTTTCGACAACCCAGGAATGGGTCACAGTTTAGAAGGCACTTACTAAGAGGTGGTGATATGGTCACAAGAGAAGTGAATACGGGAGGAGGAGAAATTGCAGGGAAAATAAAGAATCAGATTTTAGATGTGCTGGGACGCAAGCTCATCCAGCCTGCTTTTGTCCAGACTCTATGGTTATCTGAAGATCTGACCTTGGCTCCTAGAGCTGACCTTCCGGGGAAGTCTACCTAAGGAAGGACACGCTGGAGCCACATGAGGTGGTTCCACCCTGCTCACCTCCTTGTCCAGAGACAGCTTTGCTCTGTGACCCTGTTTCCCAACAAGAAGAAAATAATTTTCCCAGATTCTGTATATGTTTAAGTACACATTGGATAAAGAGTGAAGTCGGTAAATATTTGATGAACATATTAAAAAACTAATAAATGAACCCAAGGAAAAAATATGTACCCTCATATTTTGAATTTTTAAAACTTTAAATGCACACTGTTGACAGATGAATGTTGGGGGTATAATTTTGAACTTCATAGTAATGAAGTTTACTGGAGAGATGCGTGTGGCCAAAGAATCAAGTATATAATCAGTTATTTCTGGAGTATATTTTTGTTTGCAGTATGTATTGGTTTTATAAGTAATTATTTAGTATAAAAGGATTCACTGAATATTCTGCAACTCAAATTCTGCATACACACGCACAAACACATACACACACATACCTGTGTTTTCCCCTCCTTTTAGGCATATTTTTCTCTACCTCTCTCATTCTCCCACACTCTGGTCCCCTGACCCTCTCACACACAAATCTCTTCACAATCTTGCACTCTGAAAGATCCCCTGTTTTGCCACAACCACCACTAATTAGAACATCTATCTCAGAGTATAATTTAGGAAGATGGCTGAAATGTTATCATGGCTTAGACCAGAAGATTTCTATTTCAATTCCAGTCCAGTACCACGTGTTTCAGTGGTAATTTTCTTGTACTGATTTTCTTTTGCCATCAAGACCACAAGGGCTTGGTGTCCCCTCCACAGTCTTATCCTGGATTCCATTTCTCACTTGATGCATCTCTGCCCCTAGGAAATCTCATTTACCATCATGGTGTCCACTGCCATAGGCCTAGATGAGCCAAGTCTCTACCTTCAGCCCATACCTCTTTTCTGAGGTCCAGAACTATTTCTAAACTTATCTATTAAGTGTCTCCATGTGGAGCCCTTCCATTTCAATGTGTCCAAACAGAATTCATTTTTTATTCCCCTCTCCCAACCCACCCCTTCCTAGACCTGCTCCCTGTCTTACATTCTTGATGTTAGTCCATTGGAGGAGAGAGGTCTTTTTAAGTAAAGGACAGGTGGAAAGTCAAAATAACCTCTGCCCCAGGATTCTATTGCTTTCACCAAAGCTCGTAATCCTCATACAAGAAGGGGAGATTTGGGACTTTTTATTCAGACACCTGGTCTTACCAGATACTTCAATAGCAGACCATGTGGGTGACCCTCCAAAGTACCCCTCCATGCTTATTGAAACAAATCCTTTGGATTGCCACATTCAGCTTGATCCCTATCATTCTTTCCCTTATTTTTCTGCTTGGTCTATGAATTCCAGCAGGCCAGTACAGTCAAGTGAAAGCTTATCTAAAATGTGGGGGGGAAAGTTTCACTGAAGACTTCAAATTTCTTTAGCCCAAAGATAGGACTCTTTTTTTGAAAGTAGGTCTTTCATCAACTCAGAAAGAATCAGATCTGTAATCCCAGTGTATTCAACTAAAAAGCAGGTGCTCATTTTTAAGCATGTGTGTTCTCCACAAAACCCCTTCTAGGCAGGCACTCAGGGGAAGTATTTTGTTTGAATGTCACAGTCAGATTAGATAAGGCACATCTAGTCTGTTAATTGGCCTCTAGGCTTTATTCATCTATTATCTCTTATCACTAAACTCCCTGCTCCTAAAGAGGAAACAGAAAAATTCTCAAGAGCTGGTGAGTAGCTTCATCAGGACTTCCAACATTCTGTCAGAGCCTATGACAGGTTCAGCTGCTGAGCTGAACCGTCGAGGACCAAATGCTTGATTTAGGAGTACAATATTATCCTTTATCTGTTTATCAAGGCAGACACCGAATGTTGTGTGTCCCCTGCCCAACTTATATGTTGAAATCCTAACCCCCAATGTGATGGCGCTAGAAGGTAGGGCCTGTGGGAAGTACTTAGGTCATGAAGGGGGAGCTCATGAATGGGATTAGTGCACACACAGAAGAGGCCTCCAGAGAACTGTCTGGCACCTTTCAGCTTGTGAGGACACCGTGGGAAGGTGGCTGTCTATGAAACATGAAGTGGGCTCCCATCAGATACCAAATCTGTTGACTCCTTGATCTTAACTTCCCAGGCTCCAGAATTAAGAGAAATGCATCTGTTGTTTAAGCCGCCCAGTCTATGGTATTTTTGTTATAGCAACCAAAACTAAGACATCTTTCAAAAATACCACTTGGTTTAGAGAGATAGAAAGTGGTTTTTTAAGTTATTACCACTTAATCTGAAAATAACACATTAATCTCAAATAGCCAATAGTCATTAGAGTAGGCAAAGAAAGTACCAGACTATATTATGTATCTTTCTAAAATATAAACTGTCTGATCCCATGTTGGACATATAGCAGGTGCTCAGTAAATGTCAGTTTTTTCCCTCCTCTTCTTTCTCTTCTCTGTCCCATTCCTTTCCTTCTATTTCCATCTGTTTCTTTTACCACCCTACTTTACAGAACAGGCATAGAAAATAGGCAGAAGAATATCTTACAAATCCAGTTACTATACTTTAGCTCAATAGGTAGGATGTCCTATTCAAGACAGGGATACTTAGAAGTCTTAGAACTCTTTCTACAAGGTGTTGGAAGGCTAAGAGGAAGGACATGGTTTTCTGGCCATGCAATCTTTTATTAATTCTGTGGGAGAAAATGCATCTGTATCTCATATAGGTGCCACTTCCCACATCTGAAGACTCGAAAATCTGTTTTTCCTTCAGTGAATGGAGTATAACTGGCCTTATCATGTGACAGGAATGACTAAAGGCTAGTCAAAGCCTGAGAAAAATTTGAAGTGGGAAAAACTTACTTCACCTTTTTGCCTTTCCTCTTACCATGCCTCTATGTACGCACCTGCCTAACCCTAGGAGTCTATCCTGCACCCTTTGCTTTCAACGAAATTTCAACTGTTCTGTCACCACTATTCTTCAGAATCACTGGTGTTTGTTATAATACTACTGTCGTGCATCAGTATAAAGCTTGGTGTCTGACTAGGATTATAACTGATGTTTACCACTCTTAGGCTTCACAGCTCTGCAAAGCAAGTAAAGCAGTCGTTGTCCCCATTTTATCCATAGATGAACTGAAGCTCAGGACTTCTTCAAGGTCATATGTCCATACAATAAAAAATAATGTAAGGCAGCCTTCCTATCAGCCTTCATTGAGATGACATGTCTCTATTGAATTCTAGACAAAGAATGAGACTTGATTCCAAAATGAAAGTCTTACTTCTCTTAACATTAACTTTTCCTGGACCTGTAGGGTTGACCTTCATGGTTTATCTCCAAAAAATAGACTAGCCTATGACTTAAGTTGGGTACTTGGATTTGTTTCACTGAAATGTCTTCTCAAGTTTCCTCTGAAGCTCATCCCCAGATTCTACTACTTGAAGGAGTTAAAGGAATAGAATTCAGTGGCTATGCAAATGAAATGAAGTGACTTATACACACCCTGTCCCTTCTTAATCTCAACAATCAGGATTTGGTCGTTGGTGTCTAACAAACCATAAATACTGATACATAAATGTCTTTAACTTACTAGATTTAAAATCACCCAAATAATAACTAAAAATTACTAGAAAGCAGATTGTTCCCATTTGCAATTTTGGAGCAAAGGAAACCTGTGTAACGTCTATCCATATATAAATTGGTATTTCCCGCGCATCTTCTATGTGATAGCAGACTGTCACCAGGTTGTCACCCACAGCATGTAGGTTTGCACAATGGAAGGACAGCAGGGAGAGAGGGAGGGAAGAGGGAAGGAAGGAAGGAAGGAAGGAAGGAAGGAAGGAAGGAAGGAAGGAAGGAAGGAAGGAAGGAAGGAAGGAAAGGAGGGAGGGAAGGAAGGGAGGGAGAAATCTTTAGCTTTTATCTAGATACTCAGCATTGAGTAAGTCATTTGAGAACTAGACAGCAGAGTCAAATCACCTTTTTGAGTCTCGAAATAAATTATCAGCCTGGTACAGACCCAGGCTAAGACAGATATAGCATTTAACTTCACGGGTGGCTATAATTTCTGGATTTGTGAAAGAGTGATTCCTGCTTAGTATATTCCAAAAAGGACATGAAGTTTCTTAAAGGCCCTGTATAAATCAATTCACAATCATTCTGAGGTAGTTTGACTGTGACTCCAAAATGTCTGCGTTTCATTTTCTCCCTGATAGGGATGAAACCACTGACATTCATTTTTTATGGACATTTCCAGCTAAAGACATTTTGGTAAGTTAAAATTTGAAGAGCATGAAAGAGAAATTATTCTGATTTATGACGACTTCCAATCAGGACCAATTAAGAGAAAATGAACCAGGGAAATTGGAGTGGGGAAGGGAAATAAGATCCTGCAAAGTGAAAGTATTTAAATCTAAGTTTTCTTTCTCTTGTGATCCCCTGGGGAGAATCAAGCAAAGGCAGCTTCAGGATCAAGGGTCCCCGTGCCCCGAGGCCTCACCCACATCTGGCTTTTTCACCTCTAATCTTGCTCTGGGATTAGTCTACACATGCACTACCCTTTACTCGGGAGTCTACCAGACATACAGAAATATTCTGCCTTTATTACAATATTCAAGTATAAAGGTAAAGTGAATTCTTCTAATAGTACCATATACTCCACTTATGTCTGACTTGGTTTCCACCTAAATACCTTCTGGTTTCAAGCTGAAAATCCAAGGCCTCAAATTCACACACTTGTCACAGGTATTTATGTCATTACTGCCCTTAGATCTGAGCACAAGGAGTCTCTGTGCTGAGTCCCTATAGCACACTGCCCACCCCCCCCCCAACACACACACACACAAATAAATTTATTAGGGATGCCTGGGTGCCTCTGTCTCCCGGAATCCGAGCTGGCACAGGACAACTTGTGTTCTAAACATCCACCCTCATAACCAACACTGTGAAGATCCCACAGAAACACTCTTCATGTCTTGCCCCATATCCTCCACACAAAAGGTGACTTCATTCAGTTACTGTAAGTCTGTGGGTTGTGCCAGTGCTGACGAATGGGCGAAGGAGACTGCAGTGGCAGAGGTACTTAAGAGACAAGACAAATTAATTAACCTGTCAAATCTTTCCTCTGAGGTAGCATGAGCACATAGATTATTGCATAACAAAGTATTGTTTCCCAGTAATGCTAAGTGTTTATTTGCTTTTCTTTGTGTTCCAATTCATGGTTCCAGAGGCACTCACAAATTAGGACAATATATACAACATTACACATGGTAAGCTGAGAAATATTTTACAACCTTACTCTTACATGTGTGTGTATAATTTACACATATATGTATGTATATATATATGGTATATATAAATAAATATATATATATATATGTATATATATACACACACACACACACACACCAGGATTTCTCAACCCCTGAAGTATTTACTTTTTGGGTAGGATAATTTTGGGTTTTTGTTGTTGTTGTTGAGGGTTGGGGGCTGGGGGCTCTTTGTGATAAGGTATTTAGCATCGTCTCAAGCTTCTGTCTAGATGTCAGTAGTTCCTCCCCAGCCCCACCTGTGACAACCAAAGCTGTCTCCAGATATTGCAAAATATCCCCAGTTGAGAACCGCGAGGCTAGACATTACATATGTGAAACATAACATCATTTCATTCATTGGCGACCTGATGGATATTGAACTCTAGTACTGTGAACGGTTCTGTCTTTATAATAATAGTTTGAATATAATAGTTCTACCTTTATGTAATAAGACTTACTTAAATATTTTTTAAATTATATTTTAAATGTCAGCTCTAATAAATAACATTTAAAATTTTGATATTCACTTATTATTATTTGCATTTTTGCCTTTCAATTTTAATGGATTATTTTGAACATTTTAGCAGAATATAACTCTTTTTGCAAATGTATACAAAAACAAATTTTAATTTTTTGTCCTTACATTCATTTTAGTTTATACTTTTTGATAAAAATAGATTGAAATATACTTCTGGCTTACATTTTCTTGGTAACCTTTTAAATTCATTGGAAATCATAGAAATAAAAGAATACCAAAGCAAACCTCAGAAAATAAAACATGACAAAAAGCCTAAAGACATAAATAAAACATCTTTAAAAGGTGGACTGCTTCAATTTTTAAGAACTAGGAACAATGAAGGTGAGCAGACGTCTGTCTTACCTACATTACCTTTGGTGAGGTGTGGTAAGGCCAGACGCAGATCAAGAAAGACAAACCAGAAAGAGTTTCACAGTTTTGTTGTACACACGGTTGCCGAGGGAGAGCGCGGTGTGCTAAGCAGGGCCAGGCAGGAGAAACGCTCTGGTCCATCACCAGGCGGAAGTAGAATGGGGTGGGGGGTGGGGGGGACTCTCCTCCACTGTGGTTTTTGTGGGAGAGAAAGAATGAGGCAGGGCAAGCAGGTTTAAGACTGGCTAATTTGAATACATGCAGTGGGCTTGGGGTACAGGGGCTGTCCCTGTTCATCTGGTACCCAGCCCCGGGTCACTTACAGCACGTTGCAGTGCCAGAACGTGAGAGCCAGATAAAGCAGCTGGTTGGGGTGTGCACTCAGCTGTTCAAAAAGGGGAACTAACCAGGGCCTCCAAACTAAAGAGCTTTTAAAAACGATATTGTACCCACACATAGAACTCAAAAACAGGACCTTCCAAATTATTTATTTAATAAGATGTAATTAATGATCAACAAATGACCAAGAACCCTCCCCCCCCCCCCCGCACGCACGGAACACGCCATATGAAATACCTGCAACTCCATCTTCTTCACTGAGTGAAGATTTCATTATTGATCAAACAACCAGAAGGAATGTCGGCCTCCTGTACTCTTGTCCTGGTTTGGAAAGAGTGTAGATCTGATTTAACATGATTCAAGAAAGATTTGAAATGACTTACAGAAAGGTACATGTACTAGAAAATAAAAAATAGATAAGGAAATCACAATGAAGAGAGAAATATCCAAGGATAGACCCCTGTTCTCCAGACAACTGACTGCATAAAAGCTCTTGTCTTAGAGCTTAGAGAGCGTAGGACTGTGAAGGCGGGCCACACGTGCGACTGCCCTGTGACCAAAACAAAGAGAGAACCGTTATTTGTTTCAAAATTCACAGAAGACTTCTCAGAAAATAATTAGTTGCTACCAAAAAAAAAAAAAAGCACCTTTTCCAGGAACTGGGAACCTGTGAAGAATCTATTCTAGATTCTTGGAGCTGCAAATCATGTTTGGTACAGACCTCATCTAACATGTGTAGTGGGTTTTCTGCACCTAACATTAACTGGCAGGTTCTCTTCACGTTCTGACTTCCTTCACAGGAACGCACTAGAGCCCAAGGCAGCTCGCTTGTTCTTACCCATGTTTACTGTCCACACTCCTGGACTTCCCAGCTGGTTTCCGGGGGGGGGGGGGGGGGAAGAGACCTGTGATGGCACGTCCGTTCATGCAATCCCTAATTGGCAGGAATGTACCTTAACTGGCAACATTGCCTGAGGCACTAGGTGATTTCTCTTGCAATAAATACATCATAGCCGACCTTTCTCCATCTTCCCCAGGTTCAGGGCACAGAAAATGACCTCTAAGTTGGCCTCTAGATAACGGGCATCTTATCACTGGAAATGATGTGACAGTCAGAAATCAGAGGAGCCTCCACGTTTATGCATTTCGGATCACACATTTTCGATCAATACAATTAAGTGCTCTACTACCTCTGTAGCAAACTTCAAAAACGTAAACTCAGTGGGAGAATGGGGGTATGTATTACACTGTAAAAAAACCAACTTTTATAAACAACTAAACTCATTGCAGTCGAATATTCTAACAATTCTCACCAATGCACTTGTCAAGTAACCACTTCAGTACAATTTATTTACAACAATCAGGGTTACAAATGTCCATCCAGACTGTGTCCTGGGGGGGGGGGCCTGACAAAGTTTTCCATCAAGTACATATTGCCCCAACAGGGCAGTTTCCAGTCTGACCCCAGAGAGTTACCGGAAGTCATTTTCCAAGTTACAACAAGTGTCAGACCCAAACGTGCCTTTTATGTGATGTGTGAGCTGTCATTTCCACACTGGACCGCCTACTCCAAGGTTTCTTACTATAACTCTGGTTTCCCCTTGTCATGAAAAAAAGTTTTAAAGGTACTCATTGGTCATTGATAAGTTGAAAAAAATATTTCCTTTCTAAAACAAACCCTCCAAAAAAGCCATTTATTTCTTAATAATTTTTTTAAATTGATTCGAGAGAGAGAGAGAGGGAAAGAGAAACATTGATTGGTTGCTCCATCCATCCATGCAGTCATTGGTTGCTTTTTGTAGGTGCCCTGACCAGGGATTGAACACACAACTTTGGCATATTGGGTTGATGCTCTGACAAACTGAACTACCCGACCAGTGCAAAAGCCATCTATTTTTTTTTTTTTTTTTCAGATAGAGTGGGAGGGAGAGAGAGGAAGAGAGAGAGAGAGAAACATCGACATGAAAGGGACACATCTAGTTGCCTCCCGCACAACCCAACCAGGGCCGGGGACAAACTGCAACCAAGATACGTGCCCTTAGCGGGAACCGAACCTGGGTCTCTCTGGACCGCAGGCCGATGCTCTAACCGCTGAGCCAAACCGGCCAGGGCAAGCCATCTATTTCTAAAGGCTTGATATTATATACAATTTATTTTCAGAATAGAAATAACCCTCCATCTACTACTCCTTACTAAGCCCAGTTCTCTTATTATTTTTGTTTTGTTTAAGCACTCAATAAAAATATTCATATTTAATGAGTGCTTGTTCCTGATGGGCACTGTCTTAAGTGCTTCAACTCGCATGCATTATGTCATTTTATGTTCAGGACAACCATGAAATTACCCCATTGTGCAGGGTCATCTGTTGATGGTAACTCAGATAAGACAGAGGTCTAGAATTCAGACTCAGGTTTGTCCGAACCTGGGCCCTACATCTTTAACCATAGGCACCTTAACAATTGTGCTATAACTATTCATGTTGCAGATGCATGACGTGCTGCATTAACGAAATGTGTGCATGTCTGCATGTACATGATGTGTATTTATACACACACATTTGTACTGTATTTCAGGTACATCATGGTTTAAATAGACTTTTGAGACTAGCCAAGGAACTACTCAGCCATGCTCATTCTAATTTTAAAAAATTTTAAAATAAGGTATATTGGGTTTTTCAATTTAAAGTCAATATATACTCATTAGAGAAATCTAGGGATGTGTACAAAAGAAAATAATCATCTAAGTCCTTATGTTCAAAGAGGAATACTTTCTAATATTTACTTAATCATAAATTACAATATTTTTTTAATCCTCACCCCAGGATATGTTTTTATTTATTTTAGAGAGAGAAGGGAGAGAGAGAGAGAGAGAGAGAGAGAGAGAGAGAGAGAAACATTGATGTGAGAGAGAAACATCGATTGGTTGACTCCCATACATGCCCCAACTGGGTACCAAATCCACAACCTTTTGGTGTACGGGATGACATTCCAACCAACTGAGACACCTGGACAGGGCCATAAATTACAACCTTTTGGTTAGGACAACTTTCTATGGTAATGTATATTTTAATATTAAAGAACTGGTTTTAAAATATTTTTGACATAAACATTAGCAGACTTAGGAGTCAGACATGAACCCTAATCCCAGCACTGTCACTCAGCTGGGTGACCTTAAACACTATTTGACTTCTTGAGCCTGAGGTTCCTTGTATGTAAAATCACAGTAATGATTGTTCTTACATGCCAGTCAAGTCAAGTCCCACTGGGATGTCCTGAAAATCGAATGAGATGACCTAAGTGGAGTGCTTGGAAAATACTTATCACTCAAAAGAAGGTGGTAACAGTGGACTTGGTATATTCTCCTTTCTCTCTCTCTGAATCCCTACATTAAAACAGACAACGCAATTAGATAGCAAACCAAAAACATCCATGTCAGTCTTTACAATAAAACTAAATGACTAGATTTCTTAACAGGCCTCAAAAACGTGCAAGGACAAACTGCAACGGCCACAGACCAGCACGGTATCAGCATCTGCGCCGAAGACAACAGAGAGGAACAAAGAAATGCGCCGTGAACCTGTTTGGGACTCGCCACGGACACAGTAAGGACAAGAACAAAGGGAGCTCTCAGCGGGAACTGGAGGGACTGGTGGAACCTAGGCTATGAGCTTTCTTCCAGAACAGCTCATGAAGGACCCTGTACTAAGGAGAAACTGCTGGGATGTAATCAAAATTGAACAGAATGGACCCAATAGAGACAAAAGGGGGAAAAATAAAGATCAAAGTGGAGGAAGAGAACAGAACCAGGAAGTCTTAGAAAACAACAGAAGAGAGAAGTCTCTGAAGTTAGAACAGCTACCCTGAAGCAAGCTTCTACAATTTCAGAAAACTGATTTCACCTAAAAATTAGCAACAGGAGCCCTAGCCAGTTTGGCTCAGTGGTTAGAGCACTGGCCCACAGACCAAAGGGTTGTGGGTTCGATTCCCAGTCAAGGGCACGTACCTGGGTTGCAGGTTCAATCCCTGGGCCCTGGTTGGGGTCATGTAGGTGGCAACCAATCAATATGTCTCTCTCACATCGATGTTTCTCTCTCTCTGCCTCTTTCTCTCCTCCCTCCCTCCCTCCCATCCCCTCTCTCTAAAAACCAATGTAAAAATATCCTCAGGTAAGGATTAACAACAACAACAAAAATTAGCAACAGGAAAGTATCGAAGTCAAGTCCTTTGCAAAGTTATTAAAAGATAAAAGAGAATAAACAGCAGAATAATATCACTATAGATAGTAAATGCATATCAGAAAGACAGGGACAGATCAAAACTGTAACCTATTTCAAAATGAGCTAAAAGACATTAAGAAAATGATACAAGATATAAAAGAACAGTATAAATAAGAATTGGGAAAACTCAGGAATGATATGACAGAGCATAGGAAAGAATTATAAATATATAAAAAGACAGTTCAGAAATGAAGACTAAATTAGAAGGAACACAAAAGTAAATAGACACAAAATATGCCTTTAAAAATAGAAGGTGAAAAGAAGGAATATTTCAGAAATAAAAAAGAAAGAGATAAACAGGGTTAAAGAGAAAGTATCAAAGAGAAGATAGACAAAGAAGATTATAGAAGATAAGGTAGAAATCCCTGAGGACGAAAACCAAAGCAAGGAAGAGAACAAACACTAAACACAATAATTCAAGAAAACTTTCCTGAAATTAACAGCTAATTGAACCTATATATTGAAAGAACACAGCACACATCTGGGACTATCAACTCAGAATGACCAACAGCAAGGCATATGCTAATAAAATCATCGGATTTTAAAGAAAAAAAAAGTTCTTTGAGCATCCAAGGAAAAAAGGCAAGGGATTCATAAGGGGGAAAAAATAAAGTTGCCATCATACTTTACAACAGTAATGCTTTGTGACAGAAAAAGAAAAAAAAATAGAGCAACCTAATTAACATATGCAAGGAAAGAAATGTCTAAAGTAAATATAAAGAAAAGGATTATTTTTATCCAGCAAAAATGACTTTCAGATATAAAGAGCACAAACAAACTGTTATCAACATGTGAGAACTCAAGGAATACCATTCCCATGAGCCCTTCCTGAGGAATATATTAGAAATGAGCTTCAGGGAACCAAAATCACTAGAGAGATATAGACACAAGAACTGATGGTGAGAACTAAATATATAAAACATATAGTTATTATAGAACTAAGATCAAATGAGCATTAAAAAGGGAAAGTATAGTATTAATGGCTATATACTTAGGCAACGTAGATATAGTACAGCTATAAAAATTAATGGAAGATGGGGAAAGTGTATGTAAAAAAGTTGTTATCTTTAGTGATCATATTGCCAGTGGTAGTATTAGTATTTGTGTATATAATATTAAAATTGAGTAAATAAGTAATGATGAAATACTTTGATTCTATCATCCCCTGTGTCCTTGAGAACTCAGATTTTGGTATGAAACAAAGGATATAGAAATATAATACAGAAGTTAAATAAAAAAAAACCCTGTGTTCTTGAATCTAAATTAGAACTATCAGATGCCCTGGTGTGATCACTCAGTTGGCTAGAGAGTCATTGCGATACTCCAAGGTTGTGGGTTTGATCCCCAGTCAGGGCACATACAAGAATCAACCAATGAATACATAAGTAAGTGGAACAACAAATCTCTCTCTCTATCTCTCCCAAAATCAATAATTTTTTTAAAAATTAGAATTATCAGTATGAACTCACAAAGTAACTCTGTCCACTGAAGAGACTTAGAAACAATGGCCATCCCTAGCAAACAGATTGTGGTTTTGAAATAGCATTTCCCCTGAAAAACACCCAAGACTTCTTAGAGAAGTAGCTACTACCATGTCTGGGGCAGGGAATGTACCAGATGAGCCTGGAAAATCCTACCACACTGAATAGCAAAGGCATTAGCAAGGAGTCACTTTAGAAGAACTCAGAAACCAATTTGAAGAGCCCACTAGACAAATACAGGAACAGTTTAAGCTTCAGTAAGAAATATTTAGCCCTGGCCGGTTTGGCTCAGCAGTTGGAGTGTCGGCCTGCAGACCAGAGAGTCCCAGGTTAGGTTCTCGCTAGGGGCACGTACAAAAAAAAAAAAAAAAAAAGGAAATATTTAAATGGACAGAATGGTAGTTGACATTCCTTCACCTGCAGAAGGAATACAATACAGTTGGTCAAGTGTCTGGACCTGCTAATTTGTAGGGAATACAAAAAAGAGGAAAAAAGTGTCAAAGTAAAAAATCCAGACTATGAGAAACAGCAGATCAAATGCTTCAGGTTCTTCAACAGATCATTTGTAAGGAGAGGAAAGGGATAGAGGAGGAAACTGCAGATTAAAAGAGATTTAAAAGCCTGGCCAGTGTAGCTCAGTGGTTGAGTATTGACTCATGCACCAACAGGTTCAATTCCAGGTCAGGGCACGTGCTTGATCCCCAACAGGAGGCAGCCAATCAATGTTGATGGTTCTCTCACATGATGTTTCTGTCTCTCTCTCCCACTCTCTTCCTCTCTCTCTTTAAAAAAAAAATCAATTAAAAAATTAAAAGATGTAAAAGACTTAAAATTTTAAAAATAGGTAAGCAAAATTACAGTGTCTAGGGATGTACATTTTTTACAAAAGTATAAAGAAAGGCAAAGAATGCCCAGCTGGTGTGACTCAGTGGATTGAGCATCGTCCCAGGGACTGAGAGGTCCTAGTTCAATTCCTGGTCAGGACATGTGCCTGGGTTGCGGGTTTGATCCCCAGTAGGGAGCGTGCAGGAGGCAGCCGATCGATGATTCTCTCTCTCTCTCTATTAAAAAAAAAAAATCAATAAAAACATATAAAAAAATAAAGAAAGGAAATAAAAATCTTCTTAAAAAAAACAAAAACTAAAAAACTAACATTAAAAAAGAAGCTATTATTATTTAATCAAGATAGCGGTTACTTTGGGGAGAAGAAGTATCAAGATTGGGATGGGGTACATGGAGGAGCTTCTAGGGTAACCACAAAATCCTATTTCTAAAACTCATAGGGGTTACAAGCAGTGCATCTCCCATTCACCTAGGCATTTCTGTGTGATTATCTGTATCTGTGTTCTATTTTATCAAACAAAGAAGTGCTAAGTAAATATTAGCTCTACTTAACTGACAACATCTTTAAATGTCCTAACAAAATAATAAGCAGCTAAGTGATAGAAAACAGAGATTTGGAAGTACAATGATCTAAGAAAGTCTCAGGAAATACCCAGATTTGGCTTTAATCATAGAAACTGACCACAGTGAAGATATGAAATTAAAGAGTTTTGGTTGTTTTTTGGGTTAGAAGAGGAAGTTGTCTATCCCCTGAGAACAAGAACTCTTAAAGGAATAAAAGAACTAACTATCAATTATGAAAACAGCAGAAATGGAAATAACCTTTGCAAGAACTAGAATAAGAAAATCAAAACCTGGCCAGGTATATTTGGTGCTGAGAGGCATGGACATGTGACATTCAGTACTAGTGCTGGTGTGAGCAAGCGACACCCTCTGTGTGAGAGCATAAAGACACTTGTTCTGACCCATGCATGCCAACCTAGCCTTCCTTCATTCTCTGGTTACCATTTTTAACTTTTTGGACTACATGGATGTCTGCACTGAGCTGGAACCAAGGCCTAAAGCCCACCTTCTCCCTGGAATATTTTAGCTCTTAAAAGAGCACCCTCCCCCGGCCGGAGTGGCTCAGTGATTGAGCATCGACCCATGCTCCAAGAGATGGTCAGTTCAATTCCAGGTCAGGGCACATGCCCAGGCTGTGGGCCCGATCCCCAATGAGGGGCACACAGGAGGTGGCCACTAGATGTTCTTTCTCATTGATGTTTCTATCTCTCCCTTCCTCTCTCCTAAAATCAATAAAGAAAAATATTTTTTTTAAAAAGAGCACCTCTTTTCTATCTAGAAATGATAAGTGACATAGAATGTCTCAGGTCAGGCTCCACAGCAGGCCAATTTCAAGAGAGAGGACTCTGTGCATGAGGGTTATGGGAAGTGCTCGTGGGGACCAACATCTATGAGGGAGTGAAGGAAGAACTGGGCACAGGAAAGCATGGAACTGTGATGCAGGCAAAATATAGACCTCAGTCAATCCTATGGAAAATTCTGGAGCTATTCAGAGTTGTTCCAACTTGGGGCAAGAGGCTTGAGACTTTATACCCACCAGCACCACCCCATTAACCAGTCACTGAATGTGGGTTGTCCTGAGGAAGCATTGTGACCTTAGACTAAGTAGTTCTCTTCCCTTGAGGGTAATTATCTTAGAGCCACTCGGCTAAGAGCTGTCAGCCACCAATATTCCCAGACTCTGGGACATGAGTGCCTCAGCCCTAAGGAGGATCTGGACAGTGCACCACGGCATCCACTCCAGAGAGCAGTTCCACCACCTCACTCTGCTTCAGTCCATCCCTGTGTCAGGCATACTTGGTCTCCACAAGTTTCACTTGCATTTCACCTTGGCCCTTCAGTACCTTTTGGTCTTATATTCTCAAGTAGAGTATTGCTTCAAAATCCCAAAGATGTCTAGGAGCTTGGCCTCTGAAGAATTTTCTTTGCATATCAAAATTTACGTGAAGACTTGCAACACATTCCTAGCATCTAAACATTCTCATTCACTCATTCAACCAATATCTTTTAATGCATTCTGGGTGTCAAGCCCTGGGAGCTAAGCAGTAGGAACAGAGACCCCTTTTGGCTAAAGCTTACCATCGGTGTTGTTCAATTCAGCATAATGATGACATCCTGCATATGTTAATCTTTCATTTCACTTCCATTCTGGGGTTGAATGCTATAGAAGATAATTATGTCATTCTTGAAAAATCTATAACACTGCAAGGTTTTTCTGTGACATTTTTTCTCTGAGTTAAGTGGCTGCTTTGACTTGATATCTATTTGAGATTGTAGCCAGAAAAATTAGGCAGAGCTTTAGACAGCAATTCAAGATAGCGTTCCTGACACCCTTATAATGATCAAGTTTCACACTCTGGGAGAGTTGAAAAAAATTACACCACTTGTGTTTGTAATCATTTGATATCATTTACTTTCTTTAATAAATACTTAGAACAGATATTGGGATATAATTCTCCATGGATTATGCACATTTTTGCATATTTAAAGCCTAAACCTGCCCTGGCTGGTATGGCTCAGTTGGTTGGGTTTTGTCCCATGCACCAAAAGGGTGCCAGTCTGATTTCTGGTCAGGGCACATGCCTGGGTTGCATGCTTGATCCCCGTGCAAGCATGGGGGACATATAGGAGGCAGCTGATCAATGTTTTGCTTATCACATCAATATTTCTCTCTCTCTCCCTCTTCCTTTCTCTCTCTCTAAAAATCAATTTTAAATCTTTAAAAATAATGAAAATAAAACCTAAACCTAATTACTGGGCAACAGGACACATTTATCATTTTATAGTGTTATTGTTATTATTATCATTAGGTTGTTTTATTTCTAATTATTTGCATACAAACCTCATTCCTTCTTACCTCCCTCAATATCTTGCCCTATCAATGATTTCTTACTCCAATTTGTCACTTCGATCACTTGCTCTTCACAAGTGCCTTTGTCTCAGCCAGTAAATATTAAACATACTCAGATTTCCTCCACCTTAAAAGAAAGCTCCTCCACAACTTATTTTCTTCCTGAATTTATTGCTTTAGCTCTTCTCTTCTTTGTACAGTCAATTACCTTTCTTGAATGAGAAGTCTTCACATATTGTCTCTGTTTACTAATTTCTTGTTTATTTCTCAATCCTTTGATATCTGAATATCACCAAAACCATCAACAGGAACTCTTCTTAATAAGGTATAAATAATTTTTCATTGCTATGATGGTAAATTCTATGTATCAACTTACCCGACCAATGGAGAACCCAGATATTTAATCAAACATTATTCTGGGTGTGTTTGTGAAGATGTTTCTGGATGAGGTTAACATTTGAATTGATAGAGTGAGTAAAGCAGATTGCCCTCTCTAATGTGGGCAGGACTTATCCAATTTCTTGAGGGCCTGAATAAAATAAAAGGTGGGATAAGGGAGAATTCTGTCTGTCTGCCTGACTGTCTGATATCTGTCTTCTACCTTTGGACTTGATAGATAGATAGATAGATAGATAGATAGATAGATAGATAGATAGATAGATAGATAGATAGATAGATGATAGATAGATAGATGATAGATAATAGATAGATAGATAGATAGATAGATAGATAGATAGATAGATAGATAGATAGATAGATAGATAGATTACATTGATCCTATTAATTCTATGTTTCTGGAGAATGCTGACTCATACAATCACTATGTCCAAATTAATTCTATTTTACCTATTTATGGTATATGATGTTGTTCACCAAACTCTTTCCTCCCTTAGTATTGTCCTCTCTTGTAGTTCTCTTACTTTCTAACTCCATTTCATCAAATCTCCTCTTCTCAACTGTCCACTAAACTTAATATTCTAAAAATATTCTAAAGTAATTCCTTCTTATTTATCCTTACTATGTTCCCTCGGAGAATTTTACCCACTTCTTCAATTTCAACTACCATGTATTTGCTCTGTCTCCCAAGTCTTCATCTTTGTAAGTTTTATATCCTCCTGATCCACACACACATTCTGCCAGTTGTCTAAGAGGGGTTTTCCCTGAATACCTGCATGAGCTTCAGACTTAATACATTCAAGACTAAGCACCTTATTCTCATAATCATCATCATAATAATTAACCCAGTTATCTAAACTGAAATGCAAAGTGACTTCAACCCTTCTTTCCATTAGCCAAGCCCTACATTCAGGGTTTACTTAATCCTCGTTATTTTACCTAATGGGCATTATTTTGATTCATCCTCTTCCCCACTCTTCTGCCTTATTTCTGGTCCTTTATGACAACAGCCTCCTAGTGTCCCTTCCTCCCTCCTGTCTCTCCACTCCCATAGTCACAACACTGCCAGCGGAGGTGTTAACTGTAAGCAAAGACATGAGAGTACCCCTCCTCTGCTTAAATGACTTCTAGGGTTCCCCATTGTCAAAAGAACAAAATATCACTGTGACTCAAACCTTTTCTTCCAGCTCATCTCAGTCACTCCACCAGCTGTCCCACATGCAGCCTAACCAGGAGTTCATGGCTGTTCCTCTTTCTTGGTGACTCTGCTATCCCTCTGCCGAGTTATTCTAAATCTGGCAAACTCCTACTTACCTTTCAAAACCCTCATTAAAATGTCACTTTGTCTTGAGCAGATTGTTCTCAACACCTTCAGGCATAATCAGTCCCTGCTTCCATGATATATCCACAGTACCTGATACATTCTCTAGCTTTTGTCCTGGTTGATTTACATGTTGATGTCCCCCACTCTACTGGGAACTCCTTCAGAGAAGAGACTGCATTCTATCTACCTTTTTGTCTCAAACCCTAATGAGGTCCCTTGAACATGGGAAAAACTTAAAAGTGTGTTAAATAATAATGTGTTAAATAAGTGTGTTAGAGTAAATTAAATTTGAGAATAGGAAACTGCAATATAATGGTAATATCTATAAAAGTCTTACATAATTAACACAGCAAGGTCCCATCTAAGAATTTATCCTAAATAATTTTAATAGTACACAAACATGTAGCCAAAACGATGTTTGAATTTTTACTTTTGTTTATTTCTTTAATGCTTCTTGGAATCTTGTATGGTCCGTATTATCTGTAGTCATTGTACCTCCTATGATTTAGGGAATATATTTTATATAGAAAAAGGGTTTCCAGTAGGCCTCAATTTTCATTTTCTGAACTCAAAAACAAACAAAACCAAAAATTTTTCTAAAAACCTTGAGCCTTTAGCAAAAAGCTTAGACATGTATTTAGGTTATCTATGGCTTTTAGTTGTTATTAATACACAAAGAATTTAGGAATAGGTGATTCTTGGCAACTGTATTAAAAATGTAATTTTGACACAAGTTTTAATTTCACACCCTTATTTGGACTGTGTACCTGTTAGAAGACAACACTTATTCTCTTAGATAAGAAGCAAAAATTTTGTCAGATTTTATAAAAATCAATAAAGTACAAGAGATCACCTACAAATGTTCTGTGATACCACTTTACTAGGGCAAGATAACAGAGGGGCTGAGCTGCAGGTTAGGACTCCTCAGAGAGCTTTGTGGCACTTGAGGGGAGATGGGACATCTGGAGAAGGAGGAGGGGACAAGCTGGGAATCTTGCTGAACTTCTTGGTAGACCGTGGGTGCATAGGTGGGTGCACTCTTTCAGCTGCCATCTAACTATAGAGAAGGGGACCAGAAAAGACTCTCCTAAGAGTTCCTGAAACCATCCTCCTGCTCATTCTGGCCTTCTATCCAGACACGTGCCAACAGGACTATTCCCGAACTTGAGTCAGGTTAAACCGTGTATCAATCTCCACTACCACCACCAGGAATATTACCTCCAGGCCCAGTCATGTGATCTGCACGACCTGGAGGCGAGGTCTAGTCAAAGGTGTAGTAACAGTGGTATTTAGCTTTGGAGTCATGAGCTGCTTCCAGAAGAAAACGATGTCTCATTTAGTAAGAGCAAATTGGTCCAAATTTGAACATGGCTTTCTGTTGCAGAGAAGTAGAATTCTTCTAAGGGATTTATTTTAGAGCAGTGCTAATTAATCCCTGGAGCTACACATGGGTGTTGTTTCATGCTGTTCCTGAGAAAGAACCTCTTGGGGCATTAGCATTTTTCTCACCAGCTTCAAAATGCAAATGCTCTCTGGAGGAGGTGGGCACAGTTGTACACTGCCTGCCACCTCTGGGCACAGCCTGCAGAGGTGTCCTCTCTACTTGTCTGACTCAGTAGATACCCCAAAATGGATAGAAATGTAAGCAGGGTCAGGACAGGATGCAGATAGAGGAGCTCACGAATTCCAGAGCTTGATAAAATTGAACAATGATATAGGCTCTGAGTGAATCTATATATATATTGATTCACAACTCCAATTCTCTTTTCTCTTTATCTCATGGGATTAGGAGATACTTACAGAAGACACCATACTTAGAAAAGGTACAAAATTTCAGTCATAGCCTTAGAGATAAATGCCCAAATTTCCTTTGTGTTTCAAAGTATTAAAGTATAGAGGCCACCTGTAACTGTACAAATATCTAACTGCACTTTGTCCATGGGCCTCTTTAGAGGAGGAGAGAGAAGATAAGAATCCACTAACAGATATTTGCAGGAAAAGAGAAGAGAAGATGATGGAAACTCGGGAAGATAGAAGTACCTCTTTCTGTAACCAGCATGATTTTCAAGTCAGGAGTTAAATTCTGCAAGATGAATAGGTACCAAGATGAGGAAGGGCATTTGGGACAAAGAGAATAGCACAAGGGAAGGTGGAGAACGTGAATGAGCAAGCACTGTTCAGAAAACCTGGAGCGAGGCTATTGGTGAATAGGGATGGTTACCTGTGAATGAGGCTGGAGGGAGGGGCAGGGGCCAGGCCAGCTAGGGCATTTTTGTCATGCTGAAGACTTTCCTTCCAACTTGTTGACTCAGGCAGTGGTAACTCAGGCCATGAACTATACGATGTTATAGGAGCTTTAAGGTACAGAAGCACAATGCTGCAGTCAAGCTGGAGTGAGCCACATCTTCTCAGGGGAGTACATGAAAACCCATCTCTTTGCTCCAGAACCAGCCTTGGGTTCAGAGGTTCCAGTCCCAGTGCTGACACTTATTCACTAAGAGAGAAAGTCACCTCCATCTTTCTGATGCTCTTTTCATCCTTTAAAGGGGGGATATTTAGATCTATTTCACAGGATTATAGTAACAATTACATGAGTCTGTAATGCAGGCGAAAGCACATAACATAATGCCTGGCATGGAAATATTCAGGAAATGTTATTTTCTTTTCTCCTTTATTTTATATTTTATTTTACTTTTTAAAATATTTTAATTGATTTTTTAGAGAGAGGAAAGGAGAGAGAGAAACATTGATGTGAGAGAGGGATATCGATCAGCTGCCACCTGCATGCCCCCCCCGCTGGAGATGAAGCCTGCAACCCAGGCATGTGTCCTGACCGGAAATTGAACTGGTACCTCTCAGTCTATGGGACAACGTTCAATCCACTGAGCCACACCAGCTGGGCTATTTTATATTTTTATATGTTACCATAACCCTGCTGAAATAAATTTCTACCCCTCCACCCATGCAAATCTTACTTTATTTGTTTATTTATTCATGCACTGGTCTATTCATTCCATGATGGTTATTGAGTGCTTGTGATAGGGGTGGAAGATGATCATAGCAGTGCCTATTCTACAGAAAAGAAGTAGGTAAATACACAAAAACAATGTAAAAATAATGTGAAATCTTCCTTTACTACTCCAATTGTAAGTGATCAATCATTTCCCTGATTCTTTATACCACTTTCATCACTTATGGCAAAATTACCTTGTAACGTAGTTAACTCTTCAAGTGGCTGTGATTCAACTCCCCAACCAGATGTAAGTTCCGTAAGAAAGGACACCATTTCTCATCCTTTCTGCAATCATTTCAGTGCCTTGATCACAAGGAGTCAATAAATATATTGAATGATTGTGATGAGGAGAGGCAGGACCTTATCTACTTACACATTTACACAGGCAAATTCCTATCATTAATACACGAGCACTCTGCTCTCCTTTCTTCTTTGTCTTTCCATGGAATCAGTGTCAAAGGAAATAAGGCACACACTATAAGTTTTCATTCAAAACACAAAAAAATGTGTTCTGTCTCACTCCCTACAAATGGTCCTGTTCTTATGATTTAACCCTTCTGAAGTCTTCAGCACCCCTCCCCCACAAGCCCCAGTTACATTCTGCAGATAGATGATCTAGTTTTTTCTTTTATAGAAAAAGTAAAGCACATTGAATGAACATTTCTCAAACTTTCTCCTGTCCCTCGCCTACATGTCCCCATGTTTATCTCCTCCCCCATACCATCTTCCTTCTTGTGAGATATTACACTCCTTCTCTTCCCTGCATCTCATTTTCTCCCAACTTCGCATGAATCTCGCTTATTCTTCCGTTTCCACCACCAGCCATCAGTATTTTAAACCTTTCTCTACTGGTTCCTTCCTCTGAGCAAATATGTATGACACAGTGTCTTTAATTAATTAAAAAGTGAGAAGGAAGCTAGAGGATGAAGAGGAAGAGGAAGAAATGAAAAATCATTCCTTGATTGATCCCCTCCACTGTCCTGCACCCATAGCCAGGCTTAGTTTGGGCATGCAGAGCCTTTTTAATGACTTTCCCCCAAATTACAAAATGAATACAGTCTCAGTATGGGAGTCTTAGAAAACATATTTCACAAGCATTTTTTAATGTCTGTACATTTCTTGAACATAATTTTAATGGCAAATTTTGTATTATATGACTAAACCATAAATTACTTAACCAATGCCTTAGTTTTTTCATCTTTATTGTTGAGAATATTACGGATGTTCCCCCTTTTTTCCCCCTTGCCCCCTCCTCCGGTTCCCACCCTGCCTCAGGCCTCCACTACTCTATTTTCTGTCCATGGGCAAAACATTTATGCATATAAATTCTTTGGTTAATCTCTTCCCTCACCCTCCCTCTCCCGCCCCCCTCACCCCTTCCCTATAAGATTCGTCAGTCTGTTCCATGTTTCCATGTCTCTGGTTCTATTTTATTCATCAGTTTATTGTGTTCATTAGATTCCACATGTAAGTGAAATCATGTGATATTTGTCTTTCTCTGACTGGCTTATTTCACTTAGCATAATAATCTCCAGGTCCCTCTATGCTGTCTCAAAGGGTAATAGATCCTTAATTTTTACAGCTGCATAGTATTACATCGTGAAAATGTACCACAGCTTTTTATGCCCATCAGTAGATGAATGGATAAAAATAAAATAACCAATGCCTTATAAGTGAATATTAAAATTTTCCCAATTTTTTAGCATTATAAGTAACGCTATAATGAATATCTGTACATGTACAGTTTTGTGCATGTCTCTGATAATTTCCTAGCAACAAAATACATTTCTTGGCCAGAGACCACCTTTTGGATAGGTTTAATAGATTCACAGCTAACCAGTCTTGAAAGAGTGAACTTAGCATCTATTCTTTCCCCGACAGTCACTCTTCAACCCACTGAATTCTGACTTCCACTCTCATTACATTACTGAATGTATATAAATTATCTTCCATTTTCTAATTTCTACATTGGTCTCACTAACCCCTCTAAAGCATTTGACACCATTGATCCCTCCCCCTCCCCACCCCCCCATGAAATTTTCTCCTTTCTTGGTTTCTGTCATGTCACTGTCCCTTGGTTTCTTTTTTTGCCGCTCTTTGCTCCACTTCCCAATTCATTTTCTCCCACATTGCTTGTGTTGCCCATTAAAGTTGTTATACTGTCCTTGACTTTCTTTTCAGTGTATCTGATCTTCCTGGGCAATCCCATCAATTAACACATTAAACTACCACCTAAAAACAGATCATTCCAAAATCTCTACCTCTAGATTCGAAATGTCTCTCCTTCATTCCAGGCCAGTATATACAACCACCACTGAACATTCAATATTTCCAAAATTGAAATGATCTTCCTCCAGAATTTGTGCCTTTGCCTAAATTTTATATTTCAGTT
Source organism: Tadarida brasiliensis (assembly GCA_030848825.1). Lineage (NCBI taxonomy): Eukaryota > Metazoa > Chordata > Mammalia > Chiroptera > Molossidae > Tadarida > Tadarida brasiliensis. The sequence continues at coordinate 31,259,814 of CM061263.1, read as the reverse complement.
ATGATGACTCTTGGCTGCCCAAGCTAGAAAACTTGGGACTATTCCCACTTCTAATGATCCACCAAATACTACTCCTTTTCTCCTCAGATTTCTCCTCTCCTCTGAGCTGTGCCTGTCACAGCCTGTGATGCAGTCACATATAGCACTTTATACTTTGAACTATAATCAGCCTCTTTTTACATGTTTCTATAACAGGTTGTTCTGGGCCTTTGGGTCTATTTCATGTTCACACTGGGAGCTGGGTTTGTGTCCTTAGTCCATACCACAAAAATTGTTTTAGGGATGGGGTCTCAGGGAGTTGTCAGGGTGAGGCCAGCAGAGTGGATCAGGCCCTAACAGACCAAGATTTGGCCATGTGAAGGGAGGGCTCTGCACTGGTCGGGTGAGCGAGGGAAAAACAGCCCTTGACCTAGAGCCCCACAACTCAGTCTAGCCAGGATTCCGCCAGGATCCTGAGCTCAACAGGGCAGGGCTATGGGGAGTCAGGAGGGTGGGGATGGTGCCATGAGGGGAATGTGCCAGTTAACTTTCAGGAAAGTGGGAGGAATGGCCCCTGCCCCAGAGCCACAAAACGCAGTCTATCCCAGATTCTGTCCAGACCTCAGCAGGGCAGGGCCACCAGGAGTAGAGAGGGTAGGGCCATCTGGAGCCAACAACATATTATAAACATCTTTCTATGTCACTAAATATAAATAGGTAAAATATATAGTCTTGATGTAAGAATTATAATTGGTTTCAATATTACATCTGCCCCCCAGGAACTCTTAAAATCTTTTTACTATAACTGTGTTGAGGGGATATGTATGATATTGTTACTCAAGAGAAAATAAGCATTGTTTATAAAAATATATATATGTTTGGTAAGAGGAAGGATACAAAATAATAAATAATATGTTCATACTCAATAAATGTTCGTTGAATTGAATAAGTAAATGAATGGATGATAGCATCCCTGCTCCTTAATAAAATGCTGAAGTAGGAGGTATATCTTTGGCTCCTGCCTTCCTTTTCCGCAGTCCTTCTATTATTCCTTTCTCTCCCAAGTCACTCGGCCTTTCATGTTGGCTAGTTTCTTTTTGAAAGAGAAAACATGATCTGATGAAAACTTTCAGTGTGAGATGTAGGAGACCTCTCCCAGGAATAGTCGCACTTTGAGAGGTCAATGGGGTCACAGTTTAACAAAAACAAATGAATGACACGTGAGGATGATTGGGGGTTCATCCAAGATGTTTGCAACCATCTCATTCTGCCTGTGAGGAACAGACACAGAATCCTCATGATTTAAGAGTAACTATAAAGAAGTACTTGTTGCCCTGGCCGGTTTGGCTCAGCAGTTAGAGCGTTGGCCCACGGACCAGAGGTTCCCGGGTTTGGTTCCCGCTAAGGGCATGTACCTCGGTTGCAGTTTGTCCCCGGCCCCAGTTGGAGTCGTGTGGGTGGCAACCACTCAATGTGTCTCTCTCACACATTGATGTTTCTCTCTCTCTTCCCCCCTCTCTCCCTCCCACTCTATCTGAAGATAAATGCAAAAATGTCCTCAGGTGAGGATAAAAAAAAGTACTTGTTGTGATTTGAAAAATATATTAGGGAGATTGCAGTGTTTATTATCCACTATATAGAAACCATATTGGTGTGTGGTTCAGTGGTTGAGCGTCGACCCATGCACCAAGAGGTCACCGGTTCGATTCCTGGTCAAGGCACATGCCCAGATTGTGGGCCTGATCCCCAGTGGGGGGCATGCAGGAGGTGGCCAATCAATGTTCTCTCTCATCGATGTTTCTATCTCTGTCTCTCTCTCCTTTCCTCTCTCTCTAAAATCAATAAAGAAAAAAAAAAAGAAAGAAACCATATTCTTAGCTAACCCTTTCGGTTGCTGACTTGGTGACATGGGCTATGGTGTGTAAGTCAGTGGAAAGGAAGCCCATCCCTAAGGGGTAAAAATGAAGATACATTCCCATTGTCTGAAATGGCCCTTGTGATACATGGTTTTTATATCAATAAGCCATACATCTCAATCTCAGACACTCTCTATCGTCTTTTATTCAATAGTTTAAAGGAGAAAGGAAAATTTTTCAGACATGTCAATGCTGTGGACAATTCTTGCATTAAGTCATTAAAATCTCTTTTTAAAGCTTTTCAGGTACTTTAGTAGATTTAAAAGAAAAGTGCAGGACAGTTTACATTTCAAGAATTACATAGTACTGAGTTGGCTTAGTCCATGCTTTGTTTTTTTCCAAACTCGAAGTGGCCCTCAGCGTTCTGTGGAGAATGATGTGCTCACAGTAATGCTGGCAGGCACAGAAGTGTCCCTTTTTCCAGATGGCAGGATTCCTCGTTCCGCACAGCTAAGATACGGCCCTACATTGACACACTGAGCTCTCCCTAAACATCACCACATTCATGCAATACATTGCTTCATTGGTGAGGAAATAAGAAATTTCAGGGTGGGATCAGAACAGCAAGAGACTGGTCTTTGAAGTGCTGTGACATTATTTCACAAGCCTCACATCTCAATCCAAGAATATTTTACACCATAGCTACTATAAATTTCACCCAACTTTTTTTTAGTATCTGCTAAAATGTGTTTTCTTTTATTCCTGTGAAGACATTAGCATGAAAAATTGAAGTGTTCCCATTCTGCTAAATAGCAATGCTTCATTTCACTGGCATGTACACCTGCCACTGTTACTTTCTAAACCAGTAATATCTGATGAATGACATCATTGAAGGCTGTTTCTGTTATCCCCACCAACAAGATGTGGTTTAAAGGAGGAAAATACAATTTTTCTTCTTTTCCTCCTCTGCATTTCTCCCAAAAAAATATCTCTTCCAAACACAGTACTTTCATTTATTGAGTATCAGTTGTCTGCAAGAAATGTATATTCTTCAAATCTCTGCCAGGGTTTTTTTGTGTGTGTGTGATGGTGGTGGTAGTAAAATTCTAAGGAGTAGTCAAGAATGACATAGAACTAGAGCCCTGGCCAGTTTGACTCAGCAGTTAGAGCGTCGGCCCTCAGCCCAGAGTCTCAGGTTCAATTCTGGTCAAGGGCACGTACTTGGGTTATGGTTGGTCCCTGGCCCTGGTCAGGGTCATGTGGGAGGCAACCAGTCGATGTAGCCCTCTCACATCCGATGTTTCTCTCTCTCTCTTCCCCTCTATCTGAAGATTAATGAAAAAAATATCCTTGAGTGAGGATTAAAAAAAAAAAAAGAATGAGTTAGAGACATCCCCTTCCAGCCAAGATGCATAGCAGTGACCAGATTTACCCCTCGGCCTAAAACAACTAAATAAAAAGAAACAAACCAAATACATTAAAGAAGTAGTTTTCAAAAAATGGACATCAGAAAATTAAGGGCAATGATCACTAAGAGACGAGAAAGAAATGAGGTGAGCCTTACTACTTCCCTGGCTGCCTAACTGGGGAGTGTTCCCAGGCTGCAGCACAGAAAAGGGAGTCCAGGCTGAGCCCACAGGTGTCCTTGAGTTGAGGAAACAGAGCTGGAAGTCTGAGTAGGCCACAGCAGCTAGAATTCATAGGGAAGAGTAACCAGAAAGGAGGGAGCGACAGACAGAGCTCTGGGGATCTACAATGGGTCTCCCTGGAGTATAAGAGAATTCTGCCCCAAAATAACATAGTTGATGGGATTAATAGTAGACAAAGACACTGAGAGTTATAACTGTATTTTTTATGTTCAGTGAGTTAGAGGAAAGATTGAACATGTAGAGACATGAAAATATATAAAAGATGCAAGTCAAACTTCTAGAAATGAAAACTCCAATGCCTGAGATGAAAAACGCAGCAAATGGGCATAACAGATCCCGTGTTACAGATGAAAACGTTAATAAACTTTCAGACATAGAATTATAAACTATCCAAAAAGAAACACAGAAAGAAAAAAGACTGGAAAAAAAATGAACAGATCTTCCATGAGTTGTGGAACATCTTCAAATGGCTAAATATATACATAATTGGTATCCACAAAAGAGGGGCCAAATAAAATATTTAAAGGTATAATGGTCAAATTTTTCAAATTTGGGTGTTTCCTGATGGCCAGCTTGCTCTTCATTTGTGTTTGGAGTGTAGCAATCTGGGCCTGTACCATGGAAGGAAACTCGCAAAAGCACGCGGAAAAAAATTCCACCTGTTACTTTTTTAAGGGTTCATTAGCCTCTCTGTGTGCTTCAAATCTAAGTCACCTATTTGTGTCTGTGTGTTTTATTATCTTCAATTAAATCTACCTAAATTTGGGAAAAAAAGAATTTCCAAATTTCGTGAAAACTATAAACCCACAATCCTAGAAGCTCAATAAACTCCAAACACAATACATATGAAGAAAACTACACCAAGGTACATCATAATTAAGCTGCTTAAAATCAGTCATAATAAAATTGTTTTTAAAGCAGCCAGAGATTTAAAAAAAAAAAAAAAAGGCATATTATGTACAGAAGAGCAAAGAATCGGGAGAATGACAGATTTCTCATTGGAAACAAGACAAGTGAGAAGACAGTGGAACAGCATCTTTAAAGTACTGGGAGAATAAAATTGTCAACATAGAATTTTATATCCAGTATAATTTCTTTCAAACATGAAGGCAGCCCAGCCAGTGTGGCTCAGTGGTTGAGCATTAACCCATGGACCAAGAGGTCTCCAGTTCGATTCCCGGTCAGGGCACACACTCAGGTTGCAGGCTGATCCCCAGTGGGGGGCATGCAGGAGGCGGCCAATCGATGTTCTCTCTCATCAGTGTTTCTATCTCTCTCTCCCTCTCCCTTCTTCTCTCTCTAGAAATCAATAAAAAATATGTTTTAAAAAATGAAGGCAAAATACATTTTAAATGCATATGCTAAATTAATGCAGTAGAAGCTATGTGGATAATATAAAAACTTTTTTTTATTAAATAACTCTCCCTGAAATATAATTAACAAGTAAAGCAAAAATAATAAAAATGCATTGTAGATCTTAAACATCATTAGTAGTTAGGAAAAATGCAAATTAAAACCACAATGAAATATCATTACATAGCTATTAAAATCTCTAAAATTAAAAATACCAATGGTATGGAGCAACTGGAATTCTCGTGCACTGCTGGAAGAAATGTAAAATAGTATAACCAATTTGAAACAGTTTAACAATTTCTTAAATAATTTAACATACACCAACCAGCCATTCCACTCCTAGGTATTTATAAAGATATGAAAGCCAATCTCCACACAACAGCTTGTACACAAATGTTCACAGCAGCCTTATGTGTTATAGTCAATAACTGAAAACAATTAAAATGTCCATTGACAAATAAATTGATAAACAATGTGGTATATTCATACAATGGAATTCTATACATGCAGGAACAGGGATGAATAGCAAAATAACTATGTTGAGAAAAAAAAAAGTAAGACAAAAAATAACATATATGTAAACTTCAAGAAAATACAAACTAATCCATATGGGCAGAAAGCAGATGAATGGTTGTTTGGGAATTGAATGGAGTAGGGAGGGGATTTAACAAGCATGTACATATGCTAAATTATATTACTTTAAAGTTAAATTATATCATTTAAATATATGCAGTTTTTTGCATGTCAGCTATACTTCTATAAATCTGTTTTTAAAATATAAAAGAATGGCATTAAATACAAGCTCTATGAGGCAGAAATTTTTTTCTGTCCTAACTGTGGTATCCCAACCATAGCTAAATGACTGACACATACTATATACTTATTAAATATTCCTTGAATCCAGAGTATAGAAAAACTGGCATGTGGTTACAATGGTCTCATAAATCTGTGCCATGTTTTCTTTGCTCAGGACCTTGTGTGGAAGATGCCCACTCTATTAAGATATACCCCGACTGTTTTCACTTGGTTACTGGAGATTCTTAAATACTAAATATTTTTAAACATCATATGAACTCTGATCTTCAAACCTGGAAACAATCCTCAAGGGTGGTAGATACGCTCCCTGCCCACCACATACTCATGACCCTCTTCCATGATGTAGAGTTGTTATTGGGAAGGGGCTGCCCTGTCCAAGATTACCCTTCTCAGCCTCAGGCCATGCTAAATAATTTGTGTGGCCCAGGGCAAAAGAAAAATGCAGAACCCTTTTAAAATTTTAATTAATAAGAATTTCTAGATTATGATGGCAGAGCATTAAACCCAGCATGAAGCCCGTCTAAGTGTGGAGCCCTGTGCTGCACAGGTCACAGGCCCACCAAGCCTTCCCTGCTCAGCCCCCATTGCCTCTGGAGTAGAGGCTAAGGAAGAGCTTATCAACTAAATGTGAGTAGAAGTGGTAGGCATCACTTCAAGCCAAGATGGTTAAGAAGAAAGTGAGCCTCCTTCATCCTTTCTCTTCAGCCAGCTGGATATCAGTAGTCAGAGTGAGCTCTGATGCCTCTATTGAGCATGTTGGAGCCTTGTCCCCTTCAATCACCCGCCCCCCAAATTCTGGCCCTCTTCCCTGAGGTTGCACCCTGTTCTAACTGATGCTCTCCAGCCTGAGTTTGCCTAGCCCAGTTGCCAGCCCCCTCCAGTCTCCTTGGTCAGTGAAATATTTCTTCAACCTACACCCGACGTGTTTCCTTTCCTAAAAGAGCTCATATGGGATTGCTGGAACATACCTCCTCTGGGCACTAATGCCATCTCACCTCATCCCCCACCCTCCCTCCCCCTTGGGGCCTTTAGGTAGAAGCAGCTTGCACAGTGCAGTCCATTCCCCCAAAACATCCCGGGAGCTATATTTAGAATCCTCTTGAGCAGTGATTTCCAGCCTTCTTTGGGTGAGAGACCCCTTGGAAAATCACTACAAAGTGTGAAGCCTCTTCCCAGAAGTCTCACAGCACAGAGTGGGATGCCACCCAGGAGGTTCGGGGGCTAGAATCCTGTCTGCGGAGCGGAGTAAGGAAGCCTCCAGATTCCAGAGGGCCGGGCGCTAAGGAGGAGCATCTCTGTGTCCCAGCCCCAGTGTTGGTTAGAAACGCCCCCCACACACAGCTGCTACTCTGCCCCTTGAGTTCTCAGCAAAGGTTCTAACCCACTGATCCAGCCTTCCTCCTAACCTGCCTGGGCTCCACCCACGCCCAAATCACTTCAGAAATAAGATTTGCTAGAATATTTATTTTCTACTCTGTCTTTTTAATTTTGTAAGTCCAAGATGTATACAAAACATGCACAGATAATAAGTATGCAGCTCAGTGATCTAGTTCAATGGGAACATACCCATATAACCACTTCACAAGTGTTAGAAAATCTTAGACCTCAATTCTTTTGTGTCCCCTCCCAATCATAATCCCTTCAGTCACTCCAGAGGTCATTTATATCCCAACATCTAACTCCATAAACTAGTTTTGACTATTTTTGAATCTTAGATAAATGGAAGTCTACCATATGTATTCTTCGTTCTTCCAACTCTTGTATTTTGAAAATTTTTAAATCTACAGAAAAAATTGTAAAATTATACAAAAAAGACTCATATAGCATTAACCTAGTGTTCTCCCTGTGTGTGATTCTGTCTTCATATGGCCATCTTATAAGGACACTAGTCACATTGGATTAGGAGTCTACCCTGGTCCAGTATGACCTCATTCAAACTATTTATCTCTGTATTTCCAAATAAGGTCACATTCTGAGGTACTGGGGGTTAGCAATTCAACATATATTTTTAGCGGGAACACAGTTCAAATAATAATAACCATCCTTTCTTTAAGATGTCATTGAAGTACATGAAGGAGGGTAATTGCTTACCTGACTGTGGGTCCCTATGTTTTTTACCTTGTTGGTCTCTGTTGAGGGGTGGCTATTCTGAGTTACTTATCATTAAACTAGTTATGAATATTTGACCACACTTAATCTCTCTTTCTCTGATAGATAGATAGATGATAGATAGATGATAGATAGATAGATGATAGATAGATAGATAGATAGATAGATAGATAGATAGATAGATAATTTAAAAAGTAAATTATAGATTATGGACATGAAATTCCATTTTTAAATACTTTACCTTGTGGATCCTAAGAATAAAGTCATTTTGCTACCCAATTATAATGTTATCATACATAAGAAAATTAACAATAATTCCATATTGAATATCTAATATCCAGTCCATATTTAATTTTCCTCAGTTGTGCCAAAAATAATTTTTATCAACTCTTTTTCTAAGCAGTATCCAATCAAGTCTCACTTACATTTGGTTGTTACCTGTCTCTTTCGTCGCTTTTAATCTAAGACATAACCCCTACTCTTTTTCCCATGACATTTTCTGTTTGGAAAGTCTAAGCCATTTGTCTTTTAGAGTATTCCACACTCCCGATGTGTCTGTTCCTCTGTGGTGTTGTTTAACTTGCAATTCCAGCCCCTGTATTTCTTCTATACTACAGATTAGGTTAAGGCTTGATGAATTCGGGTTAAATGTTTTTTGGCGAGAATACTTTTTAGAAGTCTACTCTATATTTACGTCTATCCAATACATTTTCTTATTCATTCTTCTCGTGTAACTTCCTTCCCAGTTCTCTGTGACTATTTCCAAGAATAGCAGCAGGTAAGCCCCAGGAAACCTTCAGTAAAACTAAAGAGGTTCAAAGAAATCTTTATTTTTTTAATTTTTATTGATTGATTTTTAGAGAGAGAGAGAGGAAGGAAAGTGGGGGGTGAGGCATCAATTTGTTGTTCCACCATTTATGCATTTTTTGGTTGATTCTTGTATGTGCCCTGACCAGGAATTAAACTCACAACCTTAGCTCATCGGGACAACATTCCAACCGAGGTAACAAGCCAGGGTCACAGAAAACATTTTTTCAAAGCTTGTCGATCTGTACATGGCAGTTGACTAAGACGGCTGCAGCATCATTTTCTTTAAAGTCTTAGTTCCCTGACCCTCATGATGGCAAAACAGAATCTCTACTTTCATGTAAGAAGGACAGCATACCTTTCTTCTTCTTATTTTAGGGAGAGATAGCCAAGTCTGTTTTTGCAGTTATCATTTATTAAAGACAAATATTTCCCAGTGCATTTCATGTCCATAGGCACCAAATGGGGCAGGGATGCAGAAAAAAAGAAGCAGAATGAGGTTAGGGAACAATGATAGAATTCAGGAGGTGGCTATCAAACATTTTAGACAAGACTTACTTAGAACCATTCTTACCCTTACGATATGTGAGAAAACCCTAGTATTTTATAACCCAGTCTGTCATTATTTTTTAAAGAAGAAAAGAATCTGTGTTTAATTTATAACCCCAATGGCCCATGACCTGGAGTTAGGGTAATAATGCATTAGGCTAGTTAGTCTAAGTGTTTAGCAAACAAAATGTGTACCAAAAAAGGGGGTTCTATGGAAAGTAACCTCACTGGGTGATCTGATCATAGATCCCTAACTGGGCAGGTCATGGTAACTTCTTTAGTGAAAGGTTTTAAGCCAGTCCTGTCCATTGTTCTTGGGCATCTAGGTTAACACACCTTTGAAATACCAGAAATAATACCCCTTGAAGGCGGTATTAACTCTTGAGAGAACACATTATCTTGTCAATTATACTATAATCTAATCCTTGCCTTGCGTTTTCTAATCTTCCTTACGTCCTCTCCTTATTTTCAAATGCATAGAAGAAGCTGCAAATGTCATCAGTTTGGCTCAAATAAACTTATAAAAATTCTCTACAGGTTTGGATGCTTATCTAAACACAAATGAGGAAGAATTAGAGTCAGTAAAAGCATACCTAATTATCTACAATATTTTAATTATTCAGAGCAATTTTCTCCTTCAGCTATAGATAGTATCTTGTAAAGATCAATTGGAGTCAAAAGACTTGAGTTTGAATTTTCACCTACCTGCTTTCAGTCTGATTACCTTGATCATGCCCCTTAACTTTTCTGAGATTGTATTTCTCCTCTGTGAAACAAAGGTAGAATCACTAAGTTCCCTGAGATGGTGGAGAGGTTAAAGGAGAAAGGAAATGTGAGAGGGCCTGGCACAGAGCAACAAGTGAATGCTGTGTCCTGGTAACAGGGAGTGAGCTCGAAAGCCACAGTACAAATTCCCTGTTGCTTGAAGAAATCAGAGTAAGTAAATCAAGTGGGCTTTCGGCATATTTTTGAGTGTGCTCCATCATCCTGATAAATCATCATTTCTGGTGTTGCACCTAGAGAAGAGTAGGTTAGCTAGTAAGAAGCACTGGACAAAAAGATCTCAGTGTGGCCCTGGCCAGTGTGGCTCAGCGGGCTGAGTGTCCTCTCATGTACCAAAAGGTTGCCGGTTCGATTCCCAGTCGGGGCACATACCCAGGTTATAGGGTTACGGGTTTGATCCTCAGTCAGGTTGTGTACGGGAGGCAACTGGATGTTTGTCTCTCTCTAAAAACATACTAAAAAAAAAAAAACTCTCAGTGCATATCTAAATCCTCTCAGAGTCACCCAATTCTTAGATCAAGAAATGGTGGCAATTGGCACGAATGACTGGCTCAGATGATGTGAAGTTCTTGCCATGAAAATAGTAACTGAAAACCGGTAAAATGGTTTAAGTGTGTGCTGGTTTATTCCCCTAAACAGATGTGTCTCGCTTATCATTTGTTTTAATTATTCCTGATGTGTTGCCTATCACATCACAAGCTTCTTCAAAGAGAAAGGAATAAGCAGTTGTCATAACAACACAGCTCTTCATTACCCTGGGAACCTTCGACAGCTTTATTTAAAATGAAGGAGAAAAAAGAACCCTAACCAATTAGCTTTATCAGTCTGATTCGTGTTCTTCTTAAACTGATAACAGTGTTTCCTGAAGAACTTACATTTTGATGGGGAATGTGTCATGAATATTTATGGTAACATAAAACTCAGAAAAAAATTGGCAAGCTAATTATCACTCGGAAGGTGTTTCTGGTCAAATTCCTGCTCAGTGATCTATTTGATTTTTTTAAATGACTTTTATTAAACAAATCAAAGAATTAGTGGGACTTTTGCCAGCATCTATCCATCGGTTCAAGAACAGCAATGAGAACTATTTAGGTTTAAACTCTAAAGCCAAGGATTCACCCTCAGCTAATTTGATTTGCCTTCGCTTTGCTTGCATTCAGTGAAACCGGAAATGTTCTGGCCTGCCTTCCACCCTCCTTCTCTGTACCAGAGATACAGCACAAGTCCCTGTGGAGTTTTAATTCTGCCCTTCTCTGCTGAATTAAAAAAAAAGATGTTTTCTTCTGGCTGCAGGAGATAAGACTGAGAAGTAATTATTGTTCTGGTCCCAAATCCCACAGGTGTTTTCAGTCCTGCCCTGTGACTACAGGAAAAATAAACAGTAAATATGAGAAGGTGTACTTGTGGTGCTCTTCAAGTTCAGACTGGAAGCCAAATATTTGAATATCTCCTGCAAGGGAAAAACTATTCAGGAATCAGCAAACTTTTTTTTTTTTCTGTAAAGAACTAGATATTAAGTATGTTTAACTTTGTGGGACCTGAGATTCCTGTCGTGACTACTCAGCGTTGCCTTTGTTGTGTGGGAACAGCTGCAGATAATTTATAAACCAATGGGGTTGGCCCGGTTTGGGTCCAGTGGACTCAAAAGGTTCCCAAGAAATTAGATATGAGAAAGCTAGATTCAGGGTACTCAGGCAACTTCCTTGCTTTTCAAAAGTAAACAGTTGATTCCTTGGTTTGTTTCAATGATCTTTCCTCCACACATCCAACTGTCTCATAGCCCATGCACTTCATACAGATCAAACAAAAAGGAATGTGAATGATAACAATTTTCAAACAATGTTCCATGGATAAATAAGTGTGGTTAGTGCTCAAGAATTTTTAAAAATTGAGCAACACTCTTCAGGCTCCATTGAGTAACTCCTTGATACTAACTCAAGCATTAGAACAAGCATTTAGGGAACCAGAAAGCCAGAAAAGACTGCGTCCTGGGTCCCAGGGTCATTTCAGGAATTAACCATATCTGCTAGTTCATGCTAAACTGCTTGCCTTCCCAAAGTGAAACCAAGAAGGATTTCATCAATTGTTTGGGGTCAAAGAAGGAAATCTACTTCAAAAACGTCTGCACTGAATGAAATGCAGGATCAGTTTTTGGACAGGATTGAAACATAATTAGAGTCCATATATAGGAAAGATTCTTCAGTTACCAAAGACTGTGCAGGCAACTAGGACTTAATTATGACAACTATACACAGTCAGGATACTGCATTAGGAAAGACAGATGCACCATCTGTTAAGGAAACACGATTTAACTGATTTTTTTTTTCACCAGACTTTAGCCTTGTAAATATTAACTCTACATTGTTCAGCTCAAATGAGAGTCTCCATGAAAAACATTTCTGATGGAGCATCTGGAAATGACATCCTCCATATCCAATCCAATAAGCATTTACTGAATCTCTCCTAAGTGTCAGACCTAGTAAAATAATCTCTGCCTTCAGAGAGTTTATACTGTTAAGAATAAGAATAAAACATTTATAAGTAAGATATGTGGCAGAATTTGGTGTAGGAAAAGCTTTAATATTACAGGGATTCAGAGAAAAAAGAGATCTGGAGGTCTCATGAAGAGGATCAGGGGAAGTTTTGGAGTGAATGGACATGGAAAGAGGGAAGGCAGCTGTCCTGGCCCATGAACTAGCATGAACAAGGAGATTGGGGTGGAAAATTAAATGAGAGGTTAGGGGTTTAGTTGGTTTAGTTTGCCACAGAGGTTAAAACTAGAAGTCCATGGTCCAGATTCAGCCTGGAAACTTCATTTTCTTTTGGGGTTTACATGTTGTTGTTTTTTATTTGAATCAATTCCTACATTCAAACGTTGGAAATTTCAGTCTGGCCGATGTGGCTCAGTGGTTGAGCATCGACCCATGCACCAAGAGGTTGCCAGTTCGATTCCCAGTCAGGACACATGCCTGGGTTGTGGGTCAGATCCCCAATGGGGGGCATGTGGGAGGCGGCTGATCAATGTTCTTTCTCATCGATGTTTCCATCTCTCTCTCCCTCTCCTTTCCTCTCTCTCTAAAATCAATAAAGGGAAAAAAAAATTTTTTTTTAAAGTTGGATATTTCACATAGGAGTTAGATTTCTAGCTCCTCTTAAAGAACTCTAAGAGCTAGTAACCAGCGGCACCATCATGGCATGCCAACAATCAGAGCTGTGTAGTCTGCCCCTTAGGCAGAGTGCCCTCTCCCGTTTGTCTAGTCCCTTCCAGGTCTACTGCACCTACTGATGTTACCTACATGCCCTTGACAGGCATTTGAACTTGCAACAACCAGTCCAGAAGAAACCCATGAGATATCTTCCAAGAATCTGAAACAACTTCAATATGATTGGAAAGGTGGTTAAAGATATTCTGTTCACTTCAAAAAGAGGTGACCGATTATTAAGTTATAAGCCATGGATTAATGAAATAGGAAAAGTGTATTGTGTAGAAGATTGGAAAAGATAACTTGAGTTACCCGTAAGCTGAAAATTGTTCATTGGATTCAATAAACAATGATGAACAAGAGAAGGTTTTTTACAGAGGAGTGATATGATGGTAGCTAATTTTGGCTTTTTCAAAAGATGTTAATTCTGACTAAAGTAAATTATAAAATTTCTACGCTTTGTTTCAGCAAGTAAACAGGTTATTTTATGAACTATGTTGGAAATAAATGTACTGTGAAGTACATTTATATTTTGATTTATAACTTGGTTGACCTCAATATGAATCATTTGTCCTATAACTGTTTTTCAGTACTCTACATGAATTTTAAAACACTTCCCATAAACTCAAGCATAAATATCTGTGGAAACAAATCATTAAAAATACTTTGCTTTTATAGGTTGTGTGTTTGCCTATAACTTTCCTTTTCTTTATAGCACTTATAGGCAATTATTTCCAAATGAAAAATAATTCATCCTGAATTTATTTTAAAGCCCATTTATAAATAAAACACAATCATTTCTGAGATATATGTATTCTAAGATTCTTCGCATTTGCTGTTGACTTTTCGCAGTTCACTATATAAAATGCCAAAATGTCAGTTGATTACATAAGTAATTTAAAGTTATTTCTTCAACATTTATATATGCATAGTCAGCCTTTTGAGCAAATAGTATCTGTAACAAGGTCTATTTTTCCCCACATTTAAAACATTCATGTTTTCATTATATATCTATATAATAAATTCAGTAATTTGTGACATGATATAGTCATCCTTTAAAAAATGAACAAAGGTAGTCTTAAGCACCTTCCTGATGCTAATTAAATTAATTCAAGCTTTCTCGCCTTTTCTAAAAAACTATGTCACTGAGAGCACATCTCATCCTTTAACCTTTTGGGGTTTTTTTATTTATTTTTTCATCCTATTACCTCTTCTCTCCAAAGGTTATTAATCACTTCTCCCTTTAAGATATTATATTTATAAAATTTTAAACCCTGCACTTGGGCTGTTGGCCAAGAATAAGCCCAGCAACAACTACAAGTTATCTGTCAGCTAAAGTTATTTCTCATTTCTATTACCACTATAGCCATTTGTTTTTAGAACTATAGTCTCCTTAGTTTATCACAAATGAGTTTGAATTTTACAACTGCATGTGAGTTGCACCTAATTTTATTTCCTGAATAGGGTCTGCCTGATGACAAAGTTTAAAATAATCTCTTCTTCAAGGCAAGAGATCTTACTTAAGCAAAGAAATGCTTATCCCTGACAATAGAACTGCAAAAGAAGACAATAATTATTTTGATAACCATTGGGTTTCTCTAAGAGATGCGCACATATATGCACATATTTAGGTGATTGTTGTGCCATTCATACCTCATAAATCAATCTGGCAGCCGGTTGTGCTTTTCACATCCGAATCTCCTTTGTTTTTCAACATCTTCCTTGTGCTGCAATCCTGAGATCATATGTATTATTCCAAAAGTGTTTCGCCAAGGAGATATAAGCAGACTTGCCTATATTTTTCTTGATCTATAATGTGATTTCTTTGCTTAGTCTACCGAAAGTCATATTGCCTTTTTTTCTGCACCCTTTTGCATTACGTGTTCATATGAATTTGCTACGAGTTATCACCCCAGGCCATTTAGCATTACTACTTTCTAAGTTTTTCCTCCTTTATGAGTGTCTGTGTTTCATATCACATTTTCCAAATACATTAGCTCCATTTATCGAAACATCACTATTTAAAATAATTCTGTGCATTAGTCAGCAAATTCTCTCTTCACATTTTATGCTCCTAGAAACTCCCGTGAGAATTTGGTGATGATTTTGAGAACCCTCTAACAAATAATTGCATCAATTTCCAAAAATATTACTGATACTGAATTTCCTTCACTTAGATCTCTAGCTTATCCCTGTTTAAGGTATTAAGTTCATCTAGCATCATTGGAAATAGGTCATTTCTACCTCTTCATGATCTATAGAGTAAAGCTATCTCCGTGGGCACACACACACTACTTGATGTTTCTACAGCCCCTAACACTATATCGCATACATAAGAGATAGCTAAAATATGTGAAGAAGGAAGGGAGGGAGGGAAAAGAGGAGTAAATAAGCAATGAGAATAAATGTCCTTGAATAGCACCTGGATGGGAAAGGCAGGGCATCCAGGGCTCACTGACTATCCTGCCTGTCTACAGGCAAGAGGCACCGTAGATTGGGAGACATAACCCAATCATACAGTGTTTATGCTTTTTGGAAGAAAAAAATCATTGCTATTATAGAAAAAGGAAAAGTATCAGCTTTTAAAGAGGCCAAATAAACATAAAATATAGAGTATTGTTAGAAAACTTTAGCTGGATATTCAGCAGATTTTCATCAGTCACTCAGTACACAGCAGGGATTCAAGTCCATGTTTGCAGGACCCCTGAGCAGGAATGTCTCACCATTTGAATGAACTCAGTCACATGCCAGTCACTGTGCAAAGACCTTTATGTGAATTATCTATTTGGAAAAAACCCATTAAATGTATATGAGCAGGTAATCAATTCATTTTATATAAATATTTATTTCATATATGTGACTCACCTTGTTGAATTCTTGCTGCAGCTCTATGATGTAAGTACTATTATAATCCCTATTTGTACATTTATACAGATGAAGAAACTGAAGCTACAAATGATGAATAGCTAACCCAAGCTTTTACAACTAGCTAGTAAGTGGCTGGGCTGAGTTCACACTCAAGGGCTCTAACTCCAGAGCCTGCATTCAGGCACCACGCCAGAATTATGCAACTCTGTTGGCGCGTCCTTACCCAGGCTAGGCACCTTATGTTAACTCTAATAGATGAATCCTATATATAACAATATCCAAAAGAATGATATAGCCTCGGGACTTCATTAAGAGATTTCTGGGGAACGCCTGAATCCATACACGGGAACTAGAACTACATCCATTTGGCTATTCTCAGGCCTAATTATAGACAATAAATTAGAAAAACTGTACAATGTGGGCAAAAGAAGAGCATATCTCTGCTTTGTTCCAGTCTTGATTCTTCTCTGAGCGGTGTCCCTGTTGCTGTACACTTGTGTTCTGAGAATGTCTTTCTGGATTTTGAGGTCTCTGGGATGAATTCTTGGTCTTTTTATTTGCAAATGCCTATAGTTCTCTATAAATAAGCTCTTTATGAGGGCTTTCTTCCCCCTCCAAGATGTAGAGTTCTAGGTGTCTATCTTCCTCAGTTTCTTTGGTTTGGGCTCAGACTAGTTTGTTCTGCTAGAGCCTTCTCTGCCCATCAGTCTCTTAGGCAGATAGGATCAAAGTGTAGATTTCAAAGTCCACTCTCCTTGGCAACAAGAAGGGCTTTCTGTTTAGAAAACATATTTCCCAGTGTCCCATGCCACAATACTGTCTATCTGTCTACACATCCTGTTGGACGTGGTGGCTCAGAAACATTCCTCTTTGATCCTTTCATACCCAGTGTCATCTGAGCTTCCTTTCTACTTCGTGATCCACCTTTCCCATCCCCACATCCTTTCCTTGTGTTCCTTAGGACCAGCCTGTACTGCTGATCGTGTCAAGTTTCTTTTCTCCTTTCCATCCTTTGAGATTTCCAAGTTCTATGGTCCTGGACCAGAAAACAAGACTTACTTAGATGAGCCTAAATTCCAATCCATGGCACACCATACTGCCCATCTCAGCTGTGAATACGTCAGGGATTCTACAGTAGTTCCAGTCCTCTCATTTACACTGAGATCCTCTTTCATTCATTGTTAGGGTATCACAAAAATATGAAGTACCTCAAATGCTTTATTCTGAAATGTGAGTAAGAATACTTGTGCTCTGATCTAGAGAAGTTTCCGTCACTCAACAAAAAAAATTTTTAACAACGTCTATGTACTAGAGAAATAGCAGTGAACAAAGCAGCAAGGGCTCTGCTCTCACGGAATTTACATTCTAGGACTTGGTCCTTAGTTAATATTTATCAGCTACATTTTATATGGAAAACATATGTGAGGTGTTTGGGGCAGCCAATAAATAACACCTCTTCCCCAACTGAATTCAGAAACAATTTAGAGATAGAAGAGATAGACACATGGAGATCAAACCAACAGCTTTATTACTGTTAAAGCTGATTGGAGAAAGTGGCTTCAGATCTTCCTTTATTGCTGAGTTTCAAAGACTCGTTTCCTTATTCACTGGTGTAGTCTGACAGCTGCGGGCCATTTTCCCCAGAAACAGAGTCCTTACTACAGAGGGCTGACAAGAATGCATAAATCCTGTGGACATGTTCACTCTGAAAAAGAAAAGTCCAGAAGAGGTTGAAATAGGGCATGTTCAGTTTCTTCTTTTGAACTCAACAAATCGGAGTAGCTGAAGGGAGAGGCTAGTCAGGAGTGTTGTTCTAGTAGAAATCCCATCACATGGAAACAGGAGACCAAAGTGATTATTTATATACATAACAAATGAGACTCTGAAAATAAGTAAAGTTGAGTCAGGGGAAACTTATTTTTCCTTGGAACACTGAAGTTTATTGAGACTTACCCAAAACTCTCTAAGAGCTGTGAGTCCACTGGTTTTGAGAGTGTGTGCCATGTAATGGTTTCAGTAACTGGTCATAATACTAATGGTGATTTTATTTTGAAAGAAAAAAGTGCAGGTGAGGCAAAGATATCTAGGTCAAGAGTTGCAAGCTTTCCATTCTCATCTGAATTAAAATAAACAACCATTCAAAATACAGTCCATATAACAGTGAAGAGCAATTAGGGCAGTGATTGGAGGAAATATCTTTAACGAAGCATTACATGTAGAGACAAGCCATTTGAATAAGCCTATCATTGAAAACTTAGTATCACCTTCTTACAGGTTTGGACTTGTTAAACTCTTTTCCAATATAGTATAAAAAGAAACAAATGGTTTTCTACCATAACCACTAGAGTAATCTGCGATAAGACCTCAAGTAACTTTGGATGACAACTCTCAGTCCAGAGGCTGCTGCAAACACCAGACTCAGTCATATTCCAAAGCTGTTGTTTGTTCCTAAGAGATCTGGTCACACTGTTGAGTCCCTCAATTTATTTAAATCTGTTATTTTATTTCAAGTATTAATTGTCTCTCACTACAGAGACTTCTCTCAGATGCAATTATTGGTATTACAATAGATAATCAACAGGAAAGCCTGGACACAGAGACAGAAGGGTTGCCTTGGTTACAAACCTGAGAAGCTTTAACATTACAGTTCTAGCCGTGTTTCAAAATTTCCCCAAACACTCCAAGAACAAAGTATTGCATTTTTCCTTTTCTTCTTTGTGGCCCATCCAAGAAGTTTTAACCAATATGGAGGCCTAGCCTTATATAGATATTTGTACAAGGTCTCTTCAATAAATAACCCTACAAAACAGGGCTTTCATTTAGAACGTTTGTATATACATGTTCACGCACTTCTAGAATAATGAAAAGGAATAATTGTTTCGTGCTAGAGAAGCATATTATTATATTTGCTCTACCCACAATTATACAATGCAGTCATTACATTACATTCTCATCTCTCTTTAAAAAAAAACAAAAAAAACCAAAAAAAAAAACCAGAAAAATAAATCACCTTATAGCTCATTACTATCCCAGTCCCAAAACTGTATTTTCCCTCTTGAGTGCAGATTGAGTAGGGCTAGTAGGGTAACCAAAAGATAGGCCTCTTTCAAGCCTCTGTTAGCAATTTTTGTTTTGTTTTGTTGCTTCCCTATTTATTTGGAAAATAGAGGTTTCCAAAGTTAGGATGATTATTCAGATAATGATCTATTAATATAACTAGCTGTGTAGAAAGCACATAGGAAAATCCATGTTATCCTTCACAGAACATCACCTTGTTTATCAGGCTGTATTAGTGGCCAGGGTGATCTTTCCCCTTGCTCATTAATCTTTATTACAGAAGATAGATATTTTTGTTTATTTCCAAAATATCATGTGTACCCCCAGATGACTTACATTTTACCTACCTCAATAAAGATATTCAGAAGTATAAATGATAGCTACCATTTATTAAGGACTTCATACCTGCCAAATTCTGTAGTAGAACTTTTAACAAATCTTCTGCTGTCTAAACATTACAACAATCCTATCATGGAAAAATTATCACTATTTATAGTAAGAAAATTAAGGTTATATAATAATATGACTTGAAGGGATTTTTTTTAATCCAAAAATGTTTTTACTAAGAAGGTAGCATGAAATGCTTAAGAGTCAGAACACTGGATTAAAATCCTAACTCTGGCACTATTCACAATAGCTAAGATCTGGAAACAGCCCAAGTGTCCATCAGTAGACAAATGGATAAAAAGTTGTGGTACATATACACAATGGAGTACTATGCAGCTGTAAGAAAGAAAGATCTCTTATCCTTTGAGATGACATGGAGGGACCTGGAGAGTATTATCCTAAGTGAAACAAGCCAAGCAGAGAAAGACAAATATCACATGATCTCACTTATTTGTGGAATATAATGAACATAACAGTCTGAGGAACAGGGTAGACCCAGAGATGTGGAAGTAGGGTACAGAATGACAACCCTCAGAAGAGAGGGGGGAGAGAAGAGATAGACCACAGAACTTATATGCATGTACACATAACTGATGGACATGAACAACAAACTGGGGACGGGGTGGGGGGGATGGGGAGGAGGGTGTCAATGGGGAAAAAAGAAGAAACAGTTGTAACAAAAATAAATTAATAAAAAATAAAAAATAAATAAAATAAAATAAAATCCTGGCTCTGTCACCTAGGGTTATGTGATTTTTGGAAAGTTACTTAACCTCTCTCTGTCATAGTCATTTTATCAATAAATGGGGGAAATAAGAGAAATGGGATTACAGTGAAAACTGAGTAAGTTAATACACATAAAGCACTTAAAACATTGCCAGTCACATGGTAATTATCCAATGTTAACTCTTTAAATAATTTGAATATTGTAAAATTTCCCAAAGTGATTGTTCTAATGTTTCAATTAGGCAAAACTATAGAAATAACTATAGTTATTTCCTATATATATATAATAAGTTTAATTTTTTTATCAGAGTCATTAAAGATTACAAAATAAAGAATTTTGGGTATAAAGAATTTCTGTACTATGCTTAGCAGAGTTAGATAGGCAATATAAATTTTAAACATAAATGTATATTATTATTTTGCTATTTATATACTTACTAATATTTACAACTAGCTTAAACCCTTCTTCGTTAACATTACCTAGAGACATCAAATATCTCAGTCACAAGGATACTTTCCTATTCTGCTGTCCACCCTTCTAGTAATTTTATTTATGTCCTCCTCCATTTCCATTAGAACCCATTTCTGCAGGTTTTCTTCTATATAGAAACCAGTTTTCAAATTTTTTCATTAAGCCCTGGCTGGTGTGCCTCAGTTGGTTGGGCATCTACCCATGTTCGATCCCCAGTAGGGGGCGTGCAGGAGGCAGCCAATCGATGTTTCTCTCTCTCTCTTTCTCTCTCTCTCTCTCTCTCCCCCTTTCCCTCCTCTCTCTCTAAAATAATTTAAATATTTTTTTAAAAAATAAGTGTGCTGGTTATTAAACTACTGTCTTTCATATTGAAATGCATCCCTCTGTTCTCTATGATGCTAGGGATAAGACTTGGCAAAAACTATTTTTCTTTGTCTGTTAGGCATGACCAATAGAGGGCAGTAGAAAGGGAGACGGAATAAGGGCTTGATTTTTGTGTGCTGGTTGTTCTCTCTTGCAGCAATAGGCTAGTGGTAGCAGTAGTCCCAGTCTCCAGCTTACTTCTTCATCCCCAAATACCTTAGAGGCACCAGCCGGGAAGGACCTCTCCTTAAAGTTCTGAGTTCTAAATTAATGGGGCCACTCTTCTGACTTCATGAAGCACCAGAGCTGCTAGACAGTGCCCCTGCTGAGAAAGCAGAATTCCAGTGCTGCAGGGCCTCTTCCCTAAGCTTCTAGGTTTAGATAATTCCAACCTCTTCCCTTTGTTCCTGGGGCCCTGCGTGATGGTTAATTCTGTAATTACTGTCTCAGTGTTACTTACATGTTCACCTTGTGCTTTTTCATTCTTCCAACATTTGTTGAAACAATTCTTTTATATATATATGTTTTATTGATTTTTGTTTTTCAGAGAGAGAGAGAAAGGGAGAAGAGAGAAACATCGATGTGAGAGCGCAACATCCATCAGCTGCCTCCTGCACACCCCTCCCACCAGGGGTTGAGCCCACAGTCTGGGCATGTGACCCAACCAGGAATCGAACCAGTAACCCTTCAGTGCTTGGGATGACATCCAACCAACTGAGCCACACCAGCCAGCGCAGCAATTCTTTATTTAAAATTTCCTCTACTGAAATACTTAATGTTATTTCCAATTTTCTATTCGGACCCTAACTGATCCAAAAATGCCATAAATAACTGTTTAAATGCTATATTCTCGGAAATCTCAGAAACACATCAAGAAGAAAAAAAAAGAAGAGTTATAGGCACCTTTCAGTAGACAAAGAAGACTTTTGTGGGGGTAGAAAAAAGTTTTCCATGACCCACCCCATCCTGAAATAATTACATTTTACCTAGACAGCCAGTTCTGCCCACAGAACTTGGGGGAGAGTCAGCCTTTTTGTCCTAGTTGAACCTTCAACTGATTGGATGTGACCGATCCCAATTAGGGAGGACACTCATCTTTACTCAGTTTACCAATGTAAATGTTAACCTCATCCAAAAACATCTTCAATGAAATACCTAGAGTAATGTTTGACCAAATATCTGGGCACCCCATGGCCCAGTCACATGGATGCATAAAATTAACTATCATGCTTGCCAAAAAAATAAGTTTCCACTTGAAATTTGTTCCACAGTCAACTCACACAGCTGTAACTAAGGAAGAAAACTTTGGGGTAATTCAGTAATCCATCAGACCATTTTCTTTCCCCCTTGCCCTTGCCTTGTGAACTCTATTTGTCTTTCCTGGCTGGAGTTTTGCCCCTGTCAGCCAGGTTTCCTGCATCTTTCTTGGCTGCTGGGATGGCTCCTCAGTCCTTGGGCCTCGGCAGATCTTGAGCAGTACATGTCAGTAGAAAGGTACTGAGAAAATGTATCAGGAACCAAGAAGTATCTTGGGAAGAGAGGACCGAATAGAAAGTGCAAGGCCTCAAGTTAATCTTAAAAAAAAAAAAAAAAAAAAGATTATTTATATATATATTTTTTAAATGGGCAGTGAATTTTAAATGTGTATAATCTTTCCTAAGAGCTGTACTCATACAGTTAAGGTGCTTTTGGAAAAAAAACTTAAACCAGGAATCAGCAATGTGGATTTCCACTTCATTAAGAGTTTTTTTGATGACTCCTCCCTTTGTTATCTGAATTATGTCAATAGCAAGTAAAACACAAGGTCTAGTAGTATATGAAATTTTAAATTATTCAGAAACTGATTATATCTCCTTTCATATCTCACACTTCCGTATCCACTGCCCTCTCCAATAAGAGTGTGCTTTGAAATATGAAATTCATAAAGTGGGATCTTCTCAATCTGAAAGAGACTGAAAAGCTAACCATGCCTACGCCTTAATTTTGTGGGTTAGCCAATTGTCTTAAGAAGGGAAAGTAAATTAGCAAAGTATGCGAATGAGTTAGTGAAAGGGTTTAAAATTAGGCAATGTGTTACTTGTAAACCTACAAGCTTACACCTAGGATGCTTTGAGAGAAAATATGACAATATCAATGAAAATAAGATTGGGGAATTATGTAAGGATTTTTTAAAATTTTCTGTCTTTTTCCTATTTTTTCTTTAGAAAATAGAAATTGATTTTAATGAATTGCTTATGTTCCTGGAAGAGACAGATAATGTTTCCTAATCCAGAGTCCCATACCTAATTGATGTGTGGTCTGGAATATAAATATAAATATTATATATATATATATATATATATGTGTGTGTGTGTGTGTGTGTGTGTGTGTGTGTATCTCCTTCACCTTTGAAATGCTAATGTTGACAGCAACATTTTTCTTGTTTGTGATTACAGCTGAAAGGACTAAAGCATCCCCAGCCGATCCGCCACACTGACACATGTATAAAATGTCCTTTCTGATGATGTCCCTTGACTTAGGCACTGTCACTGACTAAGGCTGATATCAGTCAGTTTTCAACCAGAGTCCCTGCAACACACCCACAGCAAGCCTTTAAGACTGTAAGGGGACTTCCCAGGAAGATGAGACAAACTTGGAACATAACTTTTCAATTCACCCTGGCCATGGCCTTATAGTTCAGATGTGTTTAAGGAGCAGAAAACCGAGAAAGCACAGAGAAGAAGGCGGGAGGAGCACACTGGAGGCATCTGGCTGCTTCTGAGAAGTGTCGGAAACAAACACTGCGTTAGGGGCGCTGAATCTGGATGACTTCCCTTTGAGACTCTGATTCGACTTTTTCCTTGGCTACCCATATCCTCTAAGTAAAATGCCAGACAATGTTCTTTATGATTTTACCTCTGACAATTTATCCAGCTTCATTTCTCACTGCATTCACCCAGCACCACCCTCCTACGTCCAAAACCCCGAATCTAACTACTGAGTTAAACACTTTCTGTTGCCATTTTATCTTCCCAGGCCTTTTCACATGCCAGCATCTTGGCTTGGAACATTCTTCTACTCTTTCCTTGCTAATGCAGCCTGGCAAACTCACCTCCCGTGTTCTCTCCTCAGGACTCTTTCCTCCCTCCAGTTTGTTCTAGGGGGTCTGCGGTAGCCAGCCTTCGCGGGGCCCCCAATGGGCTTACCTCCTCATGTTCACACTCTTTTGGTCTCCTCCTACACGGAATAAACTTGACCAGGGTAACCTAAGGAAATTGTCCAATGTGTGACTTGAGGCCAGGTCATAACAAAAATAGTAAATCCTACCTTGTTTTCTCTTTTATCAGTTACTCTGGGGAAGCCCGCTGCCATATCTTGAAACCATTCAATGAGCCCCATGGAAAGGTCAGAGGGTGAAGCCGAGTGTCCACGGCTAGTATCAGCTCTCCAGCCATGTGAGTGAGCCATCCCAGAGGCAGATCCTCGGCCCCGTGAAGCCTTCGAATGACTGCAGCCCTGGCTGACACCTTGACTGTAACCTCATGAGAGACCCCAAGCCCGTCACATTCAGCTCAACTGCTCCCAAATTCTGACTCATAGAAGATAAGTATTTATTGTTGTTTTAAGCCTCTGTGCTTTGAAGTAAACTGTTATGCAGCAATAGGTACAGGATCTCCTCTATTTCCCATAGTGCTCTGTGTTTCCCTCTGTCAAACCCTACCTCCTATTGTCTATTTACTAGTCTGCCTCTTCCACTAGCCTGAGGTCATCTTGAAAGCAGTGACATAGCAATTCACCTGTTAATTTAATGTATAGAACCTCAGTGGTCCAGAGAAGGCCCACTCCTAATGACTCTACGGGTTGTAGGCCAGCCCCGTGTGCTGACGCACTGGAGATCAGGCCTTGCTCACCCGACAAGCTGAGCGTCCTGGGGAGGGCTGCTGCCACCGGAAGAGAGGGGCACTCTTTACTTTGCACAAAGAAAAGCACTTTTACTAAGTCTTGTCAAAGGGTCACCGTTCTAATTCATCCTCTATGTCAGTCAGGGTCCATTCAGGAGACTGAAACCATACAGGGAAAGTTTAATACATAAAGAATAAGTATCTAGAATAGGGGACTGGAGTAGAGGGGGTTAGCTACTAAAGGTAAAGAGAAGTCTCAACAATACAAGGATAACACATAGGGATCAGCCACTACCTCTACAACTGAGGCCAAGTGCCCAAGTAAGGAATACATTTTTCAAAAAGAGCCCTGTCCACCAGGACTGAAAGACAGGCGTTGCTGGAGAGAGCGTGGCGGGCTCTACTAAATGCAGGGAAGTCCGCTGAGGTGCAGCACGGCAGAACTTGCTGGGAAGCCGTCCTTGGGCAAACTGGAGGAAGATGCCAGTGGGGAGCTGCCACTCAGGCCAAAGGGAGAACACTCTGGAGCCAGGAAGAGAGCCCCCTTCTTCCTCCTGTGTCCCTCCAGTGTTCTCTATTGACAGGCATAACAGTGCTAGTCGGCATGGGAGAAATGTCCTAGTGTCATCAGCAGGACAATGAAGAGTGGACTTGTGACTGAGAGGACATATAGGTTGAGAACTGGCACATGCAATTAGAAAGCACCCTGTGGCCACAGTGGTTTTTTAAAGACTCGTGAAAACATGGTTTAGAGTACTTGCTGTCCCAGGGTTGTTCTTAGTCTGATTTGATTTTAGCAGCAGCTCCGTTTAGATGGCTGCTTCTCAGAGACAATGAGTGCTAGCGTAATCGCTTAGCTATTTCTGCTGACCACGCCTTCAAACTGAATTTAGTCGTCTCTTGGCACTCCTTCATGCCTCAGGCCTGCCTGAGTTCATCTACATGGCAATTGATTCCCTGTCCTGGTGCCTTCCTTTCCCACCGTACAGCAGCCTCTACGCTCTGAGCATTGATGTCAACAGAACACCTGGACAGCTTGTTACTACAAATGTGGCCCTTGCAGTTGATGTTATGTATATCAAGTAAGTGTGACAGATGAAAGATGAAACCTTTTACAGTGCTGGATCTAATGAGGATATAGGACTTCTATCATTTTAAGACTGACTGGCTCATAAAAGCATTTTGGTTTACAATATCTGTCAGAGAGGGGTAATGTTTTGTGGCATCAAATCACAATAGTGTCTTCACTAACAGGAATATAATAGTAATAGATACTTGCATACAGTTTTGGTTTATCATCTCTATTTGTATTATTTTTCTATAAAATGAAATAGCATCAGTATAAATACCTAGCAGTATCTGTTTATCCTGCTGCTCTGAAGAAATGTGCTAATTATATGTTGAAACAAAAGTTCTATTTCTAATGTATTAAGGACAAAATCAATGTCAACTAGTTCAGTCAACATTTATTGAGTCTGGTGACGTTACAAAGAAAGAAGATTATATTCTTGCCCTGAAGTAACATACAATCTAATATTTCCTGCCATAGCTTTCTGTGGAATTCTGTATACTACACTTTTCCCCCCAGTATTTATCCTCTTTTTATGATACTTTGATATGAAATGAAAGCAGAAAACTGGAGAGCTGCACCCTATGACTATCTGGATTTTGAGCATTACTGTAAACAACCATCTCCTTAATCTTGAGATGCACATGCTCATTTACGAAAGAATCTTGGAAAAAGTAAACAGTTGGGAAGTAAATTTGAACTAGTTCTATTAAACTGTCTTTGGTAAGCAATTTTCATATGCAAGAGAAATGTCACACAAAACAAAAATCTACACAGCATGAGTGTTTCACAGTGGTTCTGGGAGACATAAAGGAAAAGGTGAGATTTGCAACCAATGAAAATTAGTGGGCCTAATAACCATTACTTTTAAGAAAAGAAACAAACAGCTACTGTAAATCAAATTTATTCAGCAATGATGTCTTTCTACAGAATTCAGAGAATAAGCTTGATTAGTACTAATTCAACAAATGTAGGAATGATGCTGTTGAGAAAGGAAAGGGGTCAGAGGTCCAATGATGATAATAAAAATGATCACTATCATGCTAACTAGTAATCCCTGAACTCTTTCAGCGAGCCAGGCACTGTTCTAAGCCTCTGGCTATGTGGTGTACTAGGGTTCTCCAGAGAAATAGAACCAGTCTGTTTCTCTGGAGAACCCTGATACACACACACACACACACACACACACACACACACACGTACACATATATGTATATATACATACACACGTATATATACATACACACACATATATATGGCATATGTATGTATACATATATGTATATATGAAGAGAGAGAGAAAGACAGAGAGATTTATTATAGGAACTGGATCAAGTGGTTATGGAGGCCAAAAAGTCCCACGTGCTGCTGTCTGCAAGCTGGAGACCCAGGGAAACTGGGTGTAATTCAGTCCGAGTCCAAATGCCTGAGAACCAGGAGTGTTCATACCCAGGGGCAGGAGCAGACGGACATCTCAACTCAAGCAGAGAGTGAATTTGTCCTTCCTCCACCTTTATCTTCTATTCATGCCCTCAACCGATTGGATGATGCCCATGCACATTTGTGAGGTCTTATCTTCTTGACTCAGTCTACCAATTCAAATGCTGATCTCTTCTGGAAACTCCCTACAGACACGCCCAGAAATAATAATTTACCAGTTATCTGGGCATCCCTTAGCTCAGTCAAGTTGACATAAAATTGACTATCGCAGGTAGCTACTGTTACTATCAACCAGCCTGACTCCCCTTTTAACCACATTGCTCCCCTGCATATTTCCCCCACTGAAAAAAGAGGCGCACTCTTTAGCATGTGTTAACTTATTTATGGATGAACATGAGATTTCCATTGGTATTAAACTATAAAATATAAAACCTGTAGTTGCTATAATCTTTACTTAATAAATAGGAACAAAAAGAAAGTATTTAAGAGACTCTGATTCACCAAGCACCGTGGTAGGTGATTTGATATATACTATGTTGTTAAAACGCGTTCCCGATGTTGTGTGTGGTGAGCAGTACTTCGCGTCATTATTTTTACCCATTGTCAATCCTGCCTCCTGATGACAGTATCAATGCTGGGGAAATGAAATAGAGGTCTTGAAAGCCTGTGAATAAACACTATTCAGAGTGGTTTGGGTGAAGCAGAACAGAGACCCACTCAAGGAAGAATCATAGTTTTCTTAAGAAGTCTTTGGTTTTATATAGCAGAAACTCAATGAAACACAGTGAAGAAAAAATAAGAAGGGTTTTTGTAGAAGGCCATAGGGGCCTCTCATGGAACTCAACTGCAAGAGTGCATCCAACTCTCCTGCAGATAAGAACTGGGGAAGAAAACGTTGATAGAGTTTGCTCTTTGCTTCTCACCAGTGGTCCCTCTCATTCCCACTGCTCTTTACAGTGATTCTTCTCTGTATCTGCCCACTGCCCTCTTCTCTTCGCTCAGGTGACTCTGGGCCACCCAACCCCAATATTTCCAGCAGCCTTGGGAGAAAAGTAATGTTTGGCCCAATCCAGCTTTTGTGATCATGGTATCTCCCCTGCCAGGTAATTATCCTATCCAGCCTTTGGATGATCAACCCTTGTATTCAATTATCTATGACCTGAGAGAGAGGGTTAGAGTCATAAATATAAATGTACAGCTATAATGGCTCAACCTAGGGCTGATGAGTGTATGGGGAAAAGGGGAGCTGAAGGCAGTTTAACCAATATCTATTCTACATTAGTACTGGAAGAAGGTTACTGCTACACTACTTCCCATGGAAACTTGAATAAGATACTTGACCTCAATTTCCTCATCCGTGAAATAGGGATAGTAAGTTTTTTTTGTGAGGACTGTATCATTTATTTCACATGATATGCTTAGAATGCAATACAGTTTACCTATTATCATTACTATTGTTGTTATTGTCTGGAGCCAATTCCTAACACCTGTAAGTTCAACAATCTAGAGATGAAATACCATTCACCACACTCCTTATTTTACTGGGATAGTCTCTCCTTTCCTACATGAAACATGTAATATTCCATAGATCTGGGGGTAAAAATATTGAAAGATTCCAGAATAAGAGGAAAGGGAGGTTTAACTCTTTTAGAAACACACCATTTTAGGTCACTCACACTTCTGTATTCTTTAGGCATAAAATTAAAAATTTTGTGGTTGATAAACAATGGAAATTTTGGGATTCCAAGGAGGGACATATAGAAGAATGAGCCTTGGGCAGTGGTCCTTAGGGCAATTGGCTGAACTACTGTAATGGAACTGTCCAGTCAATTAGTTCCATTTAATTGGCCGATAGCTTGACCACTGTGTAGAAACACCCTGAAATGTGGGCATTACTGAACAAAGCAAAACAAGGTGACCCATGAAAATAGATTGCAATGAGAGAATCAATGCTCTGCTGGGAGCTGGTGTTAAATCAGCTGACTCGTTTTGAATAACAGAGGCTTTCTTTTCAAATCTTCATTATTTAGAGTTACTTTGTGATTTCTGGTGTAGATATCATTTCAGCACCATTCTCTATCCCTTGAAACAATCTCCCCTCCATATCTAGACTTCTGTGTAACATAGTTGACAATTATTCTCATTCTAGTTAGTGTCTTAATTCTTATTCTTTCTCTGAAATCTGAAGTTATACACTTTGTTTGAAGAATTTAAATAATTTCCTGGTTTGTCCTATAAAAGGGAAAACAACTTCTTCTTCTTCTTCTTCTTCTTCTTCTTCTTCTTCTTCTTCTTCTTCTTCTTCTTCTTCTTCTTCTTCTTCTTCTCCTCCTCCTCCTCCTCCTCCTCCTCCTCCTCCTCCTCCTCCTCCTCCTCCTTTGCTAGATTGTTGTCCCTACCCTTTCACTTCCCTGTATTAAATTTATTATTCACTTTGTTCTGTCAAAAAAAGAAAGTTATTTTTTAGTTCTTCCTCTCTGTACTGTCACTTCAGATTCACAGTTGCTAAATGTTCCAGGAGCCTACCAAAGGGACTTTCTCAGGGTGTGATTTGCAAACTATGAAATAACACCCACCAGCAGAAGCACCATATGCTATGAAGTTACACAGTAAACTGACTGGAGCATCTCATTTGTCATTTGAAATTCACAAAATGTCAGCAATTTTCATACCCAGCAATTGCCTAAATGCCTCTCTGGTTAGCAAGGAGTAACATTTCCTATAAATGCACATGAAAATGTGAAATTTTATATTGTGATTCTAGAGGAATAATAATAGCAATGCCAATATTAAGACCTGTGCAACTCAATGAGCATATGGACAGACATATCAAATTTCTGTAGTCATTTTATATTCTATGTATGTATCTCTAGATGAATGGTTTTATCTGTAAGGTTTATGGCTTTTAGACTATTCACATTCTATAACATTGTGATAAAAATGTGCCTTTTTATGATAAAATATAATACCAAAGAATATTTTTTAATCCATTAAGGGCAAATTTAACATAAAACACAAGCTGTTCCCTTTGTGATTAAGCTGAATTTTCATCCAGCTGCACTTAGTTACAACACAGCCAAGAGAGAAAACTATTTGGCAATTCTTCCTAATTAAAGGATGTTAATTACTGCTAAATACTATACACTTTCTATGTTATAAAGGTTCATCTAAATCAATGTTATTACAATACTAAAGAAATTAATAATAATTTAAAATCTAGTAAGTGTGGCCTAAGTACCCATCAGTTCATACTTTTAAGTGACTTCACAATGAAATCTCTGAATAGGTATTATATAAAGACTGGAATGGCCTCATACACTCAGCACATCTTGTATGTATTCATCATAGTAACTGGTGGTGTCTCATCTTCTGCAGAAGCAGAGGATGTGTGGAACTGAAGAATGGAACACAGTAAAAACACAATCAATGTTTCCTTCACTCTGAATTCCTCTGTGGTCCGCATGGCCTCCCTGGAACAGAGGATGTAAGACTGAGCTCTCCACCATCTGTGTGACCAGTAGATCACGACCAGTAGGGACAGGGAAACTAGCATTTACTGAGTCTTGGAAACGTTCTCATTTGGTACAACAGTCCTTCAGGGTAGGTATAAATGCCCCTGTTTGCATATGAGGATTTGGGGGCTTGGAAGTGAAAGCTGCCGAGTGTATCCAGTTAGTAGGTGGCAGAGCTATGCTTTAAGCCCATTCTCTCTGACCTCAATTCACAGGTTCTTTCATTTGTTCCCCGTTACATCAGCGAACTCTGAAAACATTTTGCTTTATGAGCCAGTATTCTTCTTTCCCTTATCACTTGGCCATAAGTCCTGCTATTTATTTGAATTTTGGCTCAAGAGGTGACCTGTAAAGAGAACTCCAGACTTGGCTCTACCATTGATGGAAAGTGTAACCTAGAAAAGTCACTGCATGCCCTTTTAGCCTCAATTTCCTCACCTACAAAATCAGTAATGACCCTAAGTCTCTCCTAAGATTGTAATGATGATCAAGGAAGGTAATGTATCAGGAAAGAAGGTATTTATAAAACTATAAAGTGTGGTACAAGATAAGGTACTTTGATCAAGTGCTCCACAGGAGAATGAATAGAGAGGAAGAACAATTTGGACTCTTTGTAACTCACAGTTGATAATCATGTTTAGATGATTAAAATCCACCAGCAGTTATAGGCAGTTGCAGAGCTGAGTAATGACAGTACTGAATACTTAAGAATGTGAGCTCTCGGATCAGACAGATAGACCTGAGTTCAAATCCAGGCTTCTACAATTTCTATTTGCTTGAGCTTAAGTATGTTATTTAACCTCTCCCACCATCAGTGTCTCATCTAAAAAACAAAACATAAGGTTCTATATCATAGCCAGGGCTGACTTTATAGACATGCAACCTGAGTACTGATACAGGAACCCCTGCTCAGAAGGGCTCCACACATTTAAATGTTCTGCTATCACTAACTTGAAATTCTTAATAGTTTTATCTTTGAACTTGGGTTTTGTAAGTGAAGTCCAGTGTGACAATGGAGCATGCACGTGAAAAAAGGAGACATTCACAATATGGGTGTCTACCTGAATTCCTTGCTACTCCATTAGTAGGTATCACTCAGGACACCCCATGAGCACAGAATCCCAGTGGATCCATCATGCATGGGGGGTTCAGTGAAGTTCAAAGCAAGTGCAAGATAAGCATGTTAGGTGAGTGAGTAAACGGGAGCACTGATGGCCTGAGAGGCTGTTCTTGCCCCTTGAGCCAGAATTTCTTTAAAATAGAGAAAGAAGGCAAGTGCATTCAAACAAGCAAAAACAACCAATGGAGCCTATTATACCCTTTCTTATGTGAATGTTACTTCCCTGAATTAGCCAACCACTTATTCTGAAAATGATGACACTGAAGGAAATTAAAAGAGAAGTCAAACCACAGAGTCTCTTTTTTTTTTTCCTCATCCAAGGATACTTTTCTATTTATCATCAGATAGAGTGGGAGGGAGGGAGAGAGAGAGAGACAGAGAGATACATCAATGTGATAGAGCCACATCAATTGGTTGCCTCCCGCATGACCTGACCAGGGCCGAGTTATGTGCCCTTGGCTGGAATCGAACCTATGACTCACTGGTGTGAGGGCCGACGCTCTAACCACTGAGCCAAACTGGCCAAGGCAGGGTCTCTTCTTTTCAGTCCTTCCAGACTCATCAGTAAGCCAAAAGTAGAGAGTGTGGAAGAATGTGCATATCTCAAGAAGTGAAATAAAAACACTCAAGTTAGTGTTGCACAGAATTCTGTTATTTTGCACAGAATTCTGCTATTCTGATAAAAACAAAATGCATAAACATGTATGAGATGCAGAATACAAGCTGTATAACTTTTGTAATTCTGCATATGAGATACATCTTCTTATATTTGCATGTAAAACTGCTTATAAATATGAAGATGAAAGTAAAACATGTTAATAATTAACAAAAAAATTTAGTTAGAATGACATGAAGTAGCAAGTAAAAAACAACATGCCCAAGTCAAGAGAGACCCTGGAAGAAAGGGAAAAGCTTTGTATTTCACTACTTTTCTGAATAAACAACTCTGCATTTCCATATCCCCACACAGTATATACCCATCTCTGCTTTTAGCATTTGCAATTATGAAATCATTTGACAGAGTGTCTGATACTCAACACCCAGGAAAAGTTGTCTACTATTATTGTGATTGTTCCTGAAGCGTATGCTGTTAAAAGTATAAATGGGTGCAGTAGAAAGCAGAGGCTAAAAATGCATGCTCTGGAGTCAGACGGCCTACGTCTAGGTTAAAATCACGTTCTTTCCCTCCGTGATCTTGGGCAAGTCACTGAAACTCTTCTGAGCCTCAGAAAATGACAATGCAGACATCTGGAGGTTGTTACAGAGAATCCGTGAGTCACCTGCCTAGAACAATGCCTATAGAACTCGTAAATGTTCACTACATTTTTGCAACTCGCAGTTTTGCTATTGTTTTGTTATTGGAATACAGAAAAGGGAGAGATTAATTCGTTTTGGAGAAATCAAGGAAGGCTTTCCAGAGGAGAGAACATTTGAGCTATCCCTTCACTTCGCATCCATAAGTAAGGAGTGACGTGAACAGCCAGCCATATGGACAGCGGGAAAGGGCCTACACCATTTACTGACTGCCCAACACGCCACAGTAATCAGAGGCTCTCCAAACATTCAAATTACTTTTGTAAAACTATTCAGGCTAGCATGCTATTCCCTTTACATGTTGATTTATGCTCTTAGGAAGACCATTATAAGAAACAATAGACCTCTTTAAAAACACGTAGTTGTCAGAAACAATCCAAGATTTCCTCACTGGAAGACTGAGTAAGGGGGACCCCTTATTACAGCAAAATTGCTTCCAGTGTTCCGGCATGCCCAGGAATCCACCGGCCCTTGCCCTGCTCTTGTCTGTTCATTTTACACAGTTGTCCGGTTTGACAAGAAATCCAGGGAAGGGCTGAGGAGTGTTGTCAGCATGAAGATGGGAGAGAAGTGATGTACTAGGCTAATAAAAGGACTCACAAAGGTCCCCGAAGTCATAAATCCTTCTTGCGGCTTTTAAAGTCTGTTTCCCGTGTAGGACTGCGGTGACGGAGCTTTGCAGAGTGCCCTTTCTGTCCTCTCCCCTGCACGTCGGGAACCCTGAGCTAAGTGTGCGGAGAGAAGACAGAATGCAATGTGACTTCCACCTGAATTGTTCTTCTCCCCCTCCGCGAGGGTCCGAGCAGCCCTCCTGGTGGAGACGGTGCTGCCCGGGCCTCCCGGATTTTCTCCTGCCCCGCGCCCTGCGCCACCCCCATCCCCACGCCCACCCCCACTCCCACCCCCATTCATTCTGAAGGCTGCCACACGCCCTTGGAGCACTACGTGATTCTCCCAGGCATCGGTCCAGATCCTGGTACCTACCCTGAGCATTTTTTTTAAGTAGGTGGGTTCCTTATGGTTTCAAGTCAGGTTCTTTAGGTGAATCCGGCACTGGGATACTGCGAATCACGCGCTGCATTTTGACTTGCCGCACGTGTGAATGGTACCCAGGAATTCCACAAATAGGTCCTCTGTGAGCGTGAGCATGAGCGCTGATCACCGTGGTGGAGGAGGACTGCGAGAAGACGTGACCTCCGGTTGACCTGGGGACCGGACCGAACGCTAGGAGGTTCCTGACTCCCTCCCCTGTCCCGGGGATGTACCTTCTACCCTCTGTGTTCATACCAGACCAATTTCAGGGGTGCCACCTTGGGAGAGGAACGTGTCGCTGATATGTATACAGGACTGAACTCAGGCCTCTATATAAATTTTTAAGATGCTGGCCTGCGGTGAGGAGATTGACGTCTTGCAGGCACCAAGACAAGCCTCTTTTGTGAGTTCCCTTGTTTATTAAAACTACCAGCAAATAACCGGGAGTGGCCTGCCTCTTTCTTCTGTGGCTGGGGTATCAGACTTCCCCCAGGGGAACTCCTGAGGTTTCAAACCAACACCCAGACACGCTCAGCTGCCACAGTTCTGCATTTGGGATAATCTGCTTTTCCCCACTTGTAAAATACAATCGATATTTATATTAATTCAGGCACAATGCAATTAGGAAAATAAATTGATAAATGCCACTATAAAAATGTACTCTCCAAAAGAAAATACTAATATCTTTTTATTGTTGGTGTTTTTATTTACCTATATATACTCTTCCTTATACAGTGTAAATATTTCAAAGTTTCTGGAGATATAAAGGAACCTAAGTACCCTTCCCCCAATAAGGATATTTAAAACAAAGCAAAAAAAAAAACAAAAAACCCAACGCAAAACAAGTCTACCTTTTTAAAGTAAATCCAAATTAGTTTTCCCTTCAACCATCTATGGCAAGCAGTGTATTTATGCCAATTGTGCCAGTGCCCAAATGTGTGTGTGTGGGTCACTGTCTCGTATTCCTCTCTCAGGCACAGGTCCCAGAGTGGCAGACCAGGAGGAGCAGAGCCGCAGCTGACCCAAATGCAGCGGCAGCGAGATGTCAACCTGCTGCGGGTGAAAGCAGCACTCCATGGTCCATGGTGAGTAATTCAATGCAGCGTTCAGTGCTGCAGGGGAAATCCAAGTCTCACCACCTTATAGCCACTTTGTCATCCTTTATTTGCCTTACATTGCTTGAGCCTACATGTCATTCACTGCATGTCAGTCATGGGCAAATGACTTCAGGCTGTTTGAACAAATTAATTTCGCTCTTAGAGGATGAGGATCACTGCCACCGAGTCTTCAGCCGCTGCTCACGGGGATGATGGATGAGTGCTTGGGTGTGTGGTCATATATCTGCAGGTTGGAAGGGATCACCGTTCCCAGGGTCAAGCTGGACCACGAGGGTTTCCGCCTGAGCTGCCCCGTAGCACCTTAGGCAAGAGAGAAATCAGGATCACGGTCAAGAAGAGAAGTGAAGATTACAGCTAAAAGTGTGGAGCTAACTGTCATGTCTGAATTAGAAGATGAGTTACAAATGGGAAATTAAGTATTGAACTGAAAAACTAGGAGGAGCAGAATAGGGTGACGATAGGGAGTAAGAAAAGACCCAGGATATGAAGCCTAAGACTTAAGGCAATAGAACGGTGTGAGACTATTTGAAGCACACTTTTTTTTTTTTTTTTTTTTTTATGGAGCCACAGAAGCCTAAAGATATTCAAAAGAATGTTCTAAGACTCTGAAGGCAATTCCAAAATAGCAATTCCACACATGTTTTTATCCATGACAAAGTGACATTGAAGTGTATAAACATCCCGAGATACCTACTTTGAGGGGGAAAAAAGCACCCATTTGGGTGTGTGAATTCTGGCATATTTATTAAACATCAGACATATTACTTCAGAGTGACTCTTGAAATATGCAATATGTTTAGATATCGGAAAAACCAACCTGGAACAGCAGTGTGTTTTATTTCTTTATTGCTAGAGGTCCTATACTTTTCTTTGTTGTTTTTCTCAAAACACAGAGTCTTCTTACTTGAAAATATTTATGTGTGTGTGAGAGGATAGGAGGTTTTTGTGCATTGTTCTTTGAAACTTTTTTTGCTGCATTACTGCATTCTCACACATCTTTTTCCGTGGGGCAGAATGACTCGGTTTTTCTTTATAACAATCAGTTCACAAATCCACAGAGACCCTCCATGGCACGGCTCATGATAACTTTCTAGTTCTGAAAGATTTGGGGGGAAACTATATTAGCTCCATATCAGCAGATGAAACGACTCGGCTCTTATTTGAAACTTTTCTCAGCCTGACCCCAGGAGGAGAGGGACCCTGGTTTGCTAGGTTGCAGTAGCTCTGGTGACATATATCGCGACTTGATTCAACTTACAGTCTGAAGTTCACCAGTTCACTTTGAAATTTGGGCTAAGTGACTTCACCTTCTGGAATGTGTTTCTCCTCCTGGTGTTCCCCGCTCACTTCACAAAGACGTTGTGAATATTAACGTCAAAGGCTGTGAGCGCCCTGAAGAAAGGCACGCCTCCAAATGCAAAGCATTAAATGCTCCACTTCATGATTTTCATGTAAATAATCAAGAGGATTTTTACCAACAGAGCAGTTACTTTGTAGTAAATCCAGCTAAATAATGGAAGAATGCATGGAAGAGACAGAAACTCACATTCGTCCTAAAGATGTGTAGACAACAATACTTGAATTAGGGTGAGAATAAAGGTAAACCAATCAGCAAACTGTTTGTAGGAGGTACTTGCCACTGTTAATGTGCTTGATTTTAAGTTACTGTCCTTACCGCTTGGTATCATTTCCCCATGACATCAAGGACATAGAATCCAGTGCAGGGGAGAAAAATCTGACAAAATGCTCAACATCATTAGTCACCAGAGGAAACACAAATTAAACCACAATGAGATAACTACACACCCAATTGAATGGATAAAAGTAAAAAGATTGACATTATGAAAGGTGGGTGAAGGTGTTAGGTGGTCAAAAAATACATTGCTTATGAGAGTGTTAACTGGGACTTTCTTACAAAGTTAGACATAACCTACACAATGACCCCACAACTGCATTTCTAGGTATTTACCCAATAAAAAGTGAAAATTTATATCCACAAAAAGACTTGTATAAGAATGTTCACAGCAAATTTATTCTTAATATCCCTAAACTGGTAATAGCCCAAATGTCCATCCACAGGTGAATAAATAAAATGTGGTATGGTCATATAATCGAATACTACTCAGTAATTAAAAAGGAGAAATCTCTTGACGCAGCAACAGGATGGATACAGCTCACAGTCACTGTCCTGTGTGAAGGAAACCAGACAACAGAATGTCAAGTTGGTGTTAAGTATTCTTCTATTACATCCACAAAGACTGTTGCCCATCTCTGTTCATAATACATATCTACTGATATACACACACACACACACACACACACACACACAATTTGTGGCATGTTGGAAAGTAAAATCATTACATAAGATTAAATCAATTAAAATAATTTTAAATTTTTGAGTGCTTTCTATATGCCAGGCACAGTGGTAGGTGTTTTATATGCATTGTATTACTTAGTGGGCAAGGAGAGCTTCACCCAAGGCAGTATATGGGATGCCAGTGGTTGCCCCTGGGCCACCTGATCCCAGAACTTAGGGTTAGCAAAAGGACATGGGATGTCCCATTGGTCAACATCAGAGTACATGGGAGAATGACTGATACCAAGCCCCCTTAAGTATACATGTATGTATGTACTTATGTACATATATGTGTACACATGTGGATGTGTGTATACACATGTATGTGTGTTGTGTCAGGTCTCAGGAATGATTGCCACTTTGATTGCCCTTCCCCATTCTGTCCTTACTGGTCACCTTCCCTTGAGGACTAATGCCTTTCCTCTTAGCCTCATAGAGTGGCTGAAGCCCTGCTGTACCATGGAGACACCCCTAGTTAGCCACATTTTCTGCCACCTGGCCATGGAAATCTACAATCCAGATTCCCTCCCATGAGTCTCTATGGTGTAAGATACTCTGTTTTTTAGAGCAGCGGTGTTCTGATAATGTTTAAAAATGGATCTCCCTGGAAAACGCCCTGATTTACAGCATTTATTAATTCCTGTGATATAAATACTTCCACAATGAATAAATTCAAGCTACCAACATGCATCATTTGTCCTGAAGTTGGGAAGAGATGAGCAGCTGTGATCATTATATAGTATTTCTGCTGTATATGATACAGATTCAACAGAATAAAGAACCTCAAAAGCCTCGGTGATAGTCAAATGTCATAAATGAATTGGGAAGTAATAAGCTTTGAGTGTTTTTTCTGTTTCCAAACTTTCCAAAACATACTTCGTTACCAGAACTCTCTTTGGTGAAGGAAACACAATTATTGAACACATTCTGTATATTAGCCATATATGTACCTTATTTCACTTAATTCTCATTATGACTCAGATGCTGCAGGAATTATTATCCCCATTTTAACTGAGAAAACAGAACTTTTATAGAAATCAGTAAAGGTAGGATTTAAGGCCAGATCTGTCTGACTGCCAAGTTCACATTCTTCTCTTCACACAGACTTCCTCTTAGATCTCTTATACAGCTTTACTTGATTATATGCATGGTTAGGTGTACCTACCATTTTTATAATCGCTTACTTTAGATTATAAGCTTTAAAAGTATAAAAGAGTACTGTTCCTGTACCATCCAGAATAATGAGAGTTTAATAAACTTGTTATCTTGTTATTTCCATGTTTTCCCTCTATGTATAACCTTTGGATATAATTGGCACCATACTGCACATATTCTTTCATATTATTATTTATTCTGATTTTTTATACTTAATATCATTTCCCCATGGCATTTAATATTCTTCCACAATGATGTTCTCTTGTGTTTATGTAATCATTTTGTTATTATTCCTTAAAATTTCTTGTTCTAAATAATGCTTGATGAATATTCTTATAGATATACTTGTGCACATCCTCACTTCCTAAAATAAATTCTTGTATATGAAATTGATAGAAATTGATGTCTTCTATTTGCTGTTTCTTGACTCTCATTGAGTTTGAACAACTTTTCATAAATTTAGTACGTATGTTATATGAAATACTTACTTGTTTTTTGTCCACTTTTCTACTATAACATTTAATGATCGGTAAGCATTTTATTGATTGGTTGGTAAGCATTTTATTTATTTATTTATTTTTATTTTTATATTTTTTAGAGAGGGAGGAAGAGAGAGAGAGAAACATCGATGTGAGAGAGACACATCGAGTGGTTGCCACCCACACACCCCCAACCAGGCCGAGGACAAACTACAACCAAAGTACATGCCCTTAGCAGGAACCGGACCCAGGACTCTCTGGTCCACAGGCTGATGCTCTAACCGCTGAGCCAAACCAGACAGGGCAGTTGGTAAGCATTTTATATATCAAGGCTTTGATTTTTTCTTGTGTTGCAAATATTTTTTTCTAGATTCTTTTACTTAAAAAAAAAAAACAACAAAAAAAACACCTTTATTTTAAATAGAGATTCACAAATTGCAAAATATAGTACAGAATGCACTCTTCATCAAGGTTCCTGCATTGAGACATCTTACATTAACTGTAGTACAATATCAAAACCAAGACATTGACATTGGTACTAACCGGTTATAGACTACAGACCTATATGGATTTCTTCATTTATTTTTAAATCTGTTAATGGAGATTTTAGACAAATTTTAAAGCATTATTATCTTTTAAAAAATTTTTTCACTTCTGGTTTCTAGTTCCATATGTAAGATGCTTGGAAGTGGCCATTCCATCTTAACAAGCAAAAAGCTGAAGAGGCTGAGAAATCAACACCTCTTCTTGGATCCATAAGTGAGAGGAAGACCTAGGGCAAACCACTGTCCCCAAGATTGAGAGATGGGCAAATAGAGTCATGGCAAAGACTCACAAGCTGAAACCACAGTAGGAAGCAGGGCTGTGGAAGGAAAATTTGAACTGTAATTGATGAATTAATTGCTGGAGGTTCAATACAGAGAAGTATGAGTTACAAATTCCAACATTTTCTAGTTACAAAACCCCTAGTCATCCTCAAACATTACCTATTGCATGCAGCTTTATTTAACTTCCTGACATAGTCTTCCTTCTGTTTACATAACATATTTGTACATACAAATAAATTCAACAACTGATATTGACTATTACATGCAAGGTACAACGGCTACAAATACAAATAAGTTCATATTTCTACCTTCAGAAAATTGGGGTAACAATAGATGTGACAGCATCTCTGATACAGCGCTCAGATTTTTATCCTCTTTATTTATTCTGTCTACAAATTTGGAAGCACTAAGCACACAGGCACCCTTTTTCTGTGAAACAATTTATCCATGTCATTGCACCATCTGAAATCTGTCGACATCATTTGACCCTCACAAATCTGTACTTGACTTTCACGATGCCCCTGAAATCTTTCCAAACTGCTCTCAAGATCCAATCAGACCAGGACCACCAGTAATTATC
The DNA here is from genome assembly GCA_030848825.1 of Tadarida brasiliensis. Taxonomy (NCBI): domain Eukaryota; kingdom Metazoa; phylum Chordata; class Mammalia; order Chiroptera; family Molossidae; genus Tadarida; species Tadarida brasiliensis. Next base: position 31,218,954 of record CM061263.1, on the reverse strand, counting down.
CCCCAAACCTAACAATTCATTTTCTACCCTTCCCATTTTCCTAGTAATTTTATACTTGGGTGGATGCCTTTGTGCGCTGGTGTGTTTTGTATTTATAGCTACCATGGTAGAAACCTACAGCAATACAGTTCATTATATAAGGATTTGGAAACAACATGGGCCAAATCCCAGATCCCAAGACCCAGCAGAAAACATAATAAAAGCCTAATATAACATGTTTAGCCTATAAGGAGGGCACTGTTTCTGTCCCTGAACAGCTCATTACAGAGATTCCACCGCATTGCTGTTTCCCCCATATCCATAGCAGCCTGCAGACTGCTTGAGAGCATGACCATTGGCAGGATGGTTAAATGACCACTGGGGATCTGTTTTTTACCCCCCAAAAGTCTATGAGTTTCCTTTTCTTGGAATTATGGCACAAATGCTGCATTTTACCAAAGTGCCTGGCACATAATCTGTCACCATCATTAGAAGTACAGATACTGGAGCCAAGGTAAGTAACTCACCTCAAATCTCAGCTATATGTGTGACCTTAAGCCTCTTCATGTGTCTCTGCCTCCATTAACTCATCTGTAAAATGCTAATGATCGTACCTATCTCATAGGTATGTTGTGAGGATTAAGTAGTTAATACATATAAGACACTTAGAACAGTGCCTACCACATACGAAGTGCACAGTAAACTATGAATTACCAGGTAGTACCAGCAAATATGTGTTCAAAACATTCTACAACTCCATGAATTCCCATTTAATACACATTTAACAAGAAACACTGGAGACTAATCTTGAATCTGAAATCTATAGACTTATCCAAATCCTTTTAAATACCTTGTCTCATTAAATTGAAAAGATTTTTAAGTTACAAAAGCAGTTAGTCTTTTAGGAAAAGTAATTCTCAGTATATATACCAGGTATACACATGTCGGGTCTACCAATGACACCCTATTATTGCAAGACCATGCTTGCATAATTTTATTATATTAAAAAATAGTTACCTCCATTTTTTTAGAGCTCAAATCAAGCATTTATAGAACTATAATATCTCTTCTTTGCAAAAATTTGCTGGAGGTGTGTCAAATGTTCTAATCACTCCACCAGGTACAGACACTGACTTCAGTCTGAAAGATATAATCAAACAGCATATTAAATATTTCCAAAAGCTTAGGAAGTGAAGCGAACCTCCAACCACGGAATGGCTTAAGCAGTGGGTACATTTGGCACATTTGCTCTTAAGTCATTTAAAAAGCATTAAAACATATTTCAAAGATTTCAAACATGCAATTATTTTTGCTGCCACTCAAAACATAAAATAAACATTGCCTTAAAAAATATGTGCCTTTTAATCTATCAAAACAAACAACTTAATGGATAAAAATTGTTTTCCCAAACCATTTTTCATACATTTGCAACTCATCCAGCAAGTTTTAAGTCTGAAATTATAAAAACAATGGATAAAATGTATCATTGTCCCCCCAAATTAAAATGTGTGAAACTTAAGTTGTGGTTATTTTATGAAAAACTCCTCTGAAAATATGTATCATGCATTTATTTAGGGATTCCGTTCACTAGCAAAGCTGTATTTTGTCCACCTGGATGGCACTGATTTTTTGTGCTTATCTTGTGGACCAGTCTCATTTTATAATCAGATCTTCCTTGTATTTATCTAGAGTAATAAGTATCTTTTAAATTAATTTAACAAATTAATTCAGAGCACCTACTCTCTTTAAGGTACTTTATTGGATATTTTCAGGGATTTGAAGTGGTCACAACAGGTTTGCCGTCAGAGTTCCCACTCAGGGTGGGCATAAAGGCAGTGCAAACCGGTGGACTGAACACAAGACTATATGCTCTGTCCCTGTCATTTTACAAGTTCCAGGCATAGCGTCACCATGATGAAGAGAGGATACACAGGCCAACCAGACCTCTGTCCTAGACCACCCCTGTTTGCCACCTGCCCCTAATTTCTTATTCTCTGATCTCCTAGTTTAAAATCTGTTTCCTTATACCCACCCCAGGCTGGCATGTTTGTTGAGAGACACATTTAGAACCTTTTTGCTGACTCAAATTTCTCTCCACCCTTATGTCCCACACTTGAAAAGCTCCAGCTAAGAAATCTGTCAGCCAGTCCTGCTTCGTATGACAGACAATACTTACTGAGGACCCCTTCCCCATCCCTTGCCCCACCCAAAAAAACCCTTCCATAAAAGGAAAATCAGAAAAAGACACAATGCAATAATTTTATTATAATAATAATTGAAACAAGGATAGAAACCATTTGTTACTGTGAAGTGAGGAGAGTAAGAGAAATAGCTCCTGATTTTGAATCTTCTTTTCTGATTCTGCTTAGTGATAGATGGGCTTTCAGGACGCCCAGCAGGAGGAACTGGAGGAGAAGCATATTTATACTCATAAAAAGACTAGATTTGTAGCACCGAAATAGTATATTTTTACACGGCTGATTTTCCACCTTTTTTTGTAGTGTCATCACGGTAGTAGAAAGAATAACTGGAACTTTTTGAACAGCTTCTACATGCCAGACACTTTCCAAGTTCAGCTTCACTTATTATTCCCCTCCACATTGCAGTGGGGAAGACGCTCTAAGGGAGAGTATGAATCACGCCGGATGCCTCAGGCACTATAGCTTCAACCCCCATTTCTCAGCACTTTCCGTTTTGAGAGCCGCTGTTGTTTCTACTACTGATTTCAAAGTGAATCCGAATTTATATTTATCCCAACACAATTAGCAACTCTTTCTATTTGAATGTAACATTTGCACAAATTCATTTACACTACAGAAAAAGTCAGCAGATCAAAGTAGGTGTCACACCCTAGGAAGGTGGATCTATGGATCAACAGGGACAGGTGCATGGACTGGCAGCAGGAGTTTCCTTGGGCCCAGTTTGGCGTCAAAGAGAAGCAGAGGAGTTAGAGCTAGGAGAAAATTCGTACAGTGACCCCATATTTGCAGGAAGCAGCCTGTTGTTGAGGCAGGGCCAGAGAACAGAACTGCAATGTGAGTAGCACTAAAGCCATTGATCTCTGGTAACTAGGGATAATTGAGGCCAAAATAATTCACTCAAACACAATCTGTGTCATAAGTAACTATGTGTCTGTCTGTGAACAGTAAGAATTCCTGCTGGCCTACGGCATGGACTTGGCATCTCTCCTACACAAACCTCCTGCCAGTGGCTGATCCAGAAAAAATTCACTTCATTTATGCATAGCTACTGTAAGAAATCAGAGAGGAAATAAACAGAGATAAAATGGAAGACAAAAAATACTTACCAGAAAAAATGTTTCCATAGGGCAGATAAAAATCTGGGCCAAACATATTGCCATGAACTTTAACTTTTTTTTTCCCTTTAATGATTTTAGAGAGAAAGGAAGGGAGAGGGAGAGAGAGATAGAAACATCAATGAGAGAGAACATCGATTGGCCGCCTCCTGCATGTCCCCCACTGGGGATTGGGCCCACAACTTGGGCATGTGTCCTGACTGGGAATCGAACCGGCGACCCCTTGGTGCAGGGGTCGATGCTCAACAACTGAGCCACACCAGCCGGACGCCATGAACTTTAAAAAGACCTAAACAAAGCTATTGTATCTATAAAGCAAGAGCTCATATCAAATATACAAGAGCTTGGGGAAGATACTGCAAAAAAACAGGAAATCGAAGGTGCTTTGCCAGAGCCCAGGAAAAATATATTTCACTGGCAGCAGATTCTGCTACAAAACATGGAAAGGAACAAGAATGTGAGAAATAGAAAAAGAGTGCAATTCAATGAAGTAGAAAAAAAAAGAATTAGAAAAAAATAATAGCTAGACAGAACAGATAAAAGACCTTACCATATGCAATAACCTGAATAACTTGCAGTATCCTAAAGAAGAGGTGAAAAAATAATAACATATGAAAAATGTTAGATATACTTCAAAGTCACTTTCCAGAAATACAAGTCATAACTCTGTAGACTGAGAGGGCACACTGAACTCCAGGAAAAACTGATACAAAACATTCAACCCTATATCATGTTTAGCAAAGTTACTGGAATTGAAAGGAAAAAAAACAAAAAAAAAAACTCTGTTGTGTATTGAGTCAAAAACTTTAAGTCAGAATGGTACTTTCCACAGCAATGGCCAATGTTAGAAGACATTGGAACAACAGAACAAGTCTCAGGAAATAAAAAGTGTGAACCAAGAATTGTACCTAGCCAAAAAGTCATTAACATGTAATGAAAATGATATTTTTTGAGCTTGTGAAATCTCAGGGAATATACCCCAAGCCCTTCCTGAAGAAACTATAATAGGCCAAAATTTAAAAAGCAAAGAGATAAATGGTCCTAAGTATTGACTTCATTTAACTGTAGGACTAAAACTAAAATGATTTCAGAGATTATGGTCCCAGAATAAAATGACATGTGATAAACTTTAATGATGTAGAAATAATACAGCAAAGGTTTGGAGAGGAAGAGGACAGATGGCAGGTAGTAATGTCAATATGCTGATTTTCTTATCTGGTAGAGCAGAGGATAGAAAGATTATTGAAGCTGATAAATCATGTAATAGAGCTATAAGTACATTTCAAAGTTTAAAGAACATGATATGAAAAGTCATATAATCATCAAGAATAAGGTGTGTTTGGGAGGAAGATGAGGGGGAGGAAGTGGGAAAAAAAACAACTAATTTTACCATTACTCCTGGTAGGAAGGCAAGAGATAGCTGTCTAGAGATAGAGAAATTTAGGTATTTTGGGAAAGGTGCACTGTCTTATATTGCTGGTGAAAGTAAGTGTTAAGGACTTCATGGGACTTCTCTAGATCCATTGTATGGAACCAAGAGGCAAGGGGTGACTATAGAGACTGACTGGAAGTGGAAATACAGCCGAGGAGCAGTGAGTCCTTTCCTACCACAAAGTATGAACCATCTCTCCAGTACCACCTTGTTATATAGTGGTTGACATCTATCATGACTGCTATGTGCCAATTCCCCCAAGAAGGCCAAAAGCGCTTTCTCAGCCTCCTTTGCAGCTAGAGTACAGGCATGGGACTGAGGCTCAAACAAAGACAACCACACAGGAGTTTGTTACCCAGGACAGCCATGGGGGAATCCATCTTTGGCCACTGTGATAAACAAGGGCTCCAGCTTCCCAGGGCAGCAAAGGCACAGATTCGGGTACCAAGTGTCCAGAGGTGGTAGCATTGTTTTCACTGGAGCAGTTCTAAGGAGGGGTTTGGGTGTCACTCCGAGCTGGCTGCCTCTATGCCCAACAAGCTCACCATCCAATTCTGTTAGATACTCAGTATGCTTTCAAAGTAAATTTATTTTCTGCCTACATTAGGGAGAGGGGAGTTCTGTTACTTGCAACGAACAACCATGCCTATGTACAGTCTGACAGAACACACACTTAAAAAGCAAACTGAAACAAATTTAAAACTTCCTTTTGTGTTAAAGAGAACAAGGACCTAACATTTTCATTACCCTCCCCTCCCCCAGCCTGAAAATCACTTACACAGTAGCCTCAAATTAAGAAGCCAAGTATCTTCGAAACGTCCTTTCCCCAGAACATTTTATCTATTTTAAATATCAGTTAAAGAATGGGCTCTAATAAAATAGGTCTTGGTTTTAAGTGCGATTATACTGGAATCACCAAAAGTTAGGGCATTCCAATAGGTAAAAATCACATACAGCTGAATCTTACTATCTTGGCTTGCTGAAATCCCTTGGAAGATTTTGTGGATAATGATTCTAACCTCATCTAAAATGTTTATTCTAGGCTCCAAAGCTTGCTTTTAAACCCAGAGTGTAATCAAGTTCACTGCCTACTGTGAAAGGATTAAGGGATAATGTCATTTCCATTGTTCTGTCTCTTGTTCTTGGCTATGAAAAGCAACAAAATGCACACATATATCCTGGAGTTTCATGACTGAGAAGTGCTGCAGCTGATGGGTTTTACTACTGAAAGATGCCTTTACTGTGAAATCTAGGTGTTGAGTACAGGCTTTCTAGTTGAGTGGTTCTCAAAGTGTGGTTCCAGGGTCACAGCACTAACACCACCAGGGAACTTCTTGGAAATGCAAATTCTGGGGCCCCCTAGCCTATTTACTGAAATGGAAACTCTGGGGCTGGGGCCAGAATTCTGTGTTTTATAAACTCTTCCCATATTTCCGATGTATACTAGTTTGGGAAAGTGGTTAGGGAGCTGCTTTCTTTGGCATCACAATAACCACTCCAATCAAAGGAGAATTTACTCCAGAGAAGAGAATAATAAACGTGCCTTCTTAGTAACACATTTCAGAACATTTAAGGAATCCTTCCCTAGAACTAAACTAACTTCACATGTAGCATAAACATGTTTCTTCTTCTACAGAGAAAATATAGAATTCTTGGTTATTAAGATCTAATGTAGAAGTACCCTTTCCTGAGACCGTTTGACATCAAGTACCCTTCAATTTTCCCCCAGGTCCTTTACCTTTATTTATAATGACTTTGGAAAACTCTTCATCATCCTTGCCAAGCTCCAGAATAAAGTACAACCTCATTGTACTGCTCAAATGAATTAAAACTCATTTCCTGTCATTGAATCATAGAAAATAATGCCTCAAAACCTAGGCTTCTTCTATTCTACCTACATTTTACAGTACAAGATGCACTTCTAAAAACAAAAAAATCAAACTTTATGTCTGTTCTTTCTAGATATCCTGATTCTTCCTCTTCACCTGTTCTTCCTAAAAAAGTTTCAGTTCATCGTAAGGTCACTAAGTATTTCACATATACTGCATTAAACTCCGATCCTCATTTGTCCTATTAAATAAGAATTGACCAGATGGCTATTCCTCTGACTCTCTCTCCTGAGCAGGTTTTAGTTAATTAAAAATGATTATTTTTACTACATATTTTATATATCAGCCAGATGTTACCTGTGGTCATTTCTGGAAAGGATCATTTGGTGGTGGTTATAAAATATATATGTTCCTGTGGGAGGCAAGACTCTTGCACATGATCAGGAAAACAATTGTAGAAATTGATTTCATAGTGTCTAAATGGGCATAACAATTTCATTTCTTTAAAACATACAATCTATTCAAATTCTTCTTTCTATTTCTGAACTCTGCCCTATTTGTGTTGCACAAAAAAAAAAAAATGATCAAGTTGATGGGAGAAAAATTAATATTGGTCTCCCTCTGTTCTAGAAGTGCAAGTTGATTTTTCCAAAGAAATGACCCATTTTTTCTAGATTGGACCTAAGGCATAGATATATGGCACAGCACACTGCTCTGCTCCATCAGGACAGACACTGGATCGTGTTTTTGTGAGCACACACTTCCAGGAGATATCTGAAATGGTTCCTGCTTTGCATAGGTCTCAGAGGCTGTATTTCATACAAACTAGTTTGTGTAAGTTTCCCATTAGTGTTGAAATAATCCACAATGAGGCAACAATACTGTAATTATTAAACTGTTTTGCAACTACACTAGTCCTTTTCTCTCCATTTGTAGACAAACTAGAATCCAAACAAGCCCCCATCTGTTTTGTTTTTTTCTTAAAAAAGCAACATTGAACTTTCTTTAAAAAAAAAAAATTCAGTCTTGAGGTCATCAAAAATTCTGAACATCTAACATATAAAATTAACCACACTATCACTTGGACTAAATTTCGATGTTTGATCTCTTCCAGAATACCATTCAGAAGACCCCTAGAGGCAAAAGTGAGTCTTTTGAGAGTCTGAAGTTCACATGCAGACAAACATATTAGGTATGGTAGGATTTATAAACAATCAAGAAATTTTCTATTCCAAAGCCCTGGCTATGTCTTGTAGAATATTTCATGGCATGATGTGGACCTAGGTCCTGGGCTCAACTCTGATTTTTTTTTTATCCCCACCCGAGGATATTTTTCCACTTTTTGTTCAGATAGAGTGGGAGGGAGAGAGGGGAAGAGAGAGAGAGAGAGAGAGAGAAACATCGACGTGAAAGGGACACGTCGAGTGGCTGCCACCCGCACAACCAACCAGGGCTGGGGACAAACTGCAACCGAGGTACATGCCCTTAGCGGGAACCGAACCTGGGTCTCTCTGGACCGCAGTCCGACGCTCTCAGCGCTGAGCCAAACCGGCCAGGGCTGATTTTTTTTTTTTAGAACTTTATTTTTTCCTTTATTGATTTTAGAGAGAGAGGAAGTGAAAGGGAGAGATAGAAACATCGATGAAGGAACATCGACTGGCCGCCTCTTGCATGCCCCCCACTGGGGATCGGGCCCACAACCCGGGCATGTGCCCTGACCAGGAATCAAATTGGCGACCTCTTGGTGCTTTGGGTCAACGCTCAACCACTGAGCCACACCGGCCGTACTCAGCTCTGACTTTTTATGTGACCTTGCACAAGTGACTTCCCCCTTTGAGTTTCTCTTCTCATGTAAAAAAAATGATGGGAAGAACGAGCTATTCCCTAAAGTCACCTTAAGCCCCTAAACTTTGATTGGTTGTTTTAAAATAACTTTAAAACCTAATATGCTTTATTGAACTATTGTGACAATGCGGGGGGAGGTTGCCTTTAAGAACTTAGAAGCTTTAAGCACAACACAGCAAAATTCATTTTCTGATTGTATAAAGCATCTGCCTCCTCTGTTCTCAAGTAGAGAAATCTGCTTGCAGTAAATCAGTCACCTCAGATATGACCTCTTCCTCTTATGTTTTCATAGCAATCAACATGTACGGGGGACTTCCTATTCAAGTCATCTATATTTGATTTCAAGAGGCAGGTAAGGTGCAGACATTCCTGCTGAAGAGGTCAATAGTCCTTGGACTAAAATGTTCCCCCAAATACAAGCTTATTTACCTTTAGATCAGGGCATGCTCATCAGCCTCTAATAGGTTTGAGGGACTCACCAGTCTTAATTTCCTATGTGAATCTGTAATTGTCCGCAGAGGTCAATTTCTGTAGATGTCTCATATAAATTAGAATTGAAGATAATGATGCCTGCTCACTTGATCAACCAAAATGACCAGCTGGGTTTAATGGGAGGAAAACAGAAACTCCTGTGAAATTGGAATAGCTTCAAAGGTGATAGAATATAATTATTTTCTGCAAAGTTTCTTCTCCAAAGGTGACTGCCCATTGTGCTGGTGGGCACCTGGGCCAGCGTGTTCTGAAGGTGGACGTGGCATTGAGAGCCAATGGCCACATCCAAAGGCCAGCTCTCTGCTCAAGTGTCGGAGGAAAGCAGGATTACTTTCTGTTCTTACTTCAGTCATTTCACTTACAGTTAGAGATGCTTTGAGAGACTTGCCTGACTCCTGACAGGCAAATTCTAATTCCGAATGCTACAATAAACTTTTTCCCTTTATAGCCATAAAACACTTTCTTGAATTTGTTATAATTATCCTTAGGGTATTGGAATTTTAGGGCCGAAAGCACCTTGATATCACCTGCCTCAACCCTTTTATTTTACAGATGAAAATAACTGAGGTCAGGGATGTGAACTGACTGGACCAAGGTCGCAGAGCTGGAAAGAGGAAGAGGCTGGGCCAGAATTCGGCAGGTGAGACGCAACTACAGCTGATTCCTGGTCCAGGGTGTCTCATTAATGAGTAGCTGGAGATTTATTCAGGCAGGAAAAGACTCCATAAAAATCGCCATTTAAGAAAAAATAGGGGCCTAGAGGGGATAAATGGTGATGAAAAAAGAAAAAAAAAAGAGCGAATGCCCTGAAGCATCTCCATACTGTGTCCCAGAGTACCTGCTTCATAGTATGAACGAAGTAAATGTCGATTTGGAAAGGCAATCGGTTTCCTCATGCCGTTTTGAATCGAAAATAAATATTAATTAACAGTATCAAAGTAAATTATTTGAAATACAAAAAGAAAAGAAAAAATAGGTTCTATCATGTGGTAAATGTACTAGCAAGCAAAACAGGTGGAGGTGTTAAGTTGGGAGAGATGTCAGCGGGTCAAGGAGCCAGCAGACTACAGTGGAGGCGGCCGTTCCACACGCTGACAGGGAGCTGTTTGTGTGCCTGTGTGTGCTGAGGGACAGGCACACACCCGAGCGAGTGCCCAGGCTCAGCAGCCAGACTGTCTGCTGGGCTTGATTCCTGACTGCTAATTTTAAGCTCTGTGACCTTTGGCAAGTTACTTAAGCTCTCTGTGCCTCAGTCCCTGATCTGTATGAAAGGATGATAATATCAGTATGCATTGTTGTAAAGATTTAAAATATTAATGTACTTACATAACTGTTATAGAGATTAAGCAAGGATTGGATAAATTCATATATATAAAGAGTTTAGCACCTATTAAGAGCTATGTGAGTGTCTGCTGTTTTACCCCTATCCGCTATACCAGAAAATCTTAAAAGTCTCAGAATGCAAACGTAAGTTATATTCATTAATAATGGGTTGGGGGTGCTTTATCTGAAATAAGTACCCAAGGACTCTACTGGAGAGATTCAGGATTCAAAAAGTCACTGATAGAACCTCTTTATATGTTTCATGGATTAATTGTTTTTCAATATGTACTGTGACAATTTCAAGTTAAAAAAAAAAACTACAGGGATGTTTTTATTTAAAAAGTTCAGTGATATCCATGGTTTCATATAACAATGACAGACATTTCATTAACAAAACAATTAATAAAAGAGCATATCTCTGCAAAAATTAAAGACGGGTTTCCACAGCAGGAAATTAGTGCCGAGTCAGTGGCCCCTGGTCGCCAGAGCCCAGCAGCAGGTCAGCGACACTGTCGTTTCTTTTGCTAGAGCACGTGTCTTGGTCAGTTTAACCTTTTTTTTTCCCCTTAGAATTTAATTTTGTCAAAGCTATCATTAACATTGTACACCGAGTTTTTAAGAGAAAACCCTCACAAAATGAACAGTGCAGATCTCGTAATTAAGAGCATTTCAGATAGGCCTGGAATGAGTAGCATGTGTGGATTGGTTGGTATTTTTCTTTCATTCTTTGAATTAAATTCAATGGAAATTTTAATGGAAAACGGTCAGTTACCTATTCTCCCATTTATTAATTAATTTCAGTAATCATGTAGAAAAATAATTTTTAAATGTTGTAAAACTCTTCTGGAATTTGTTGTGAATTTAACACATCAGAAGGTCGTGATAAGCTGCATATCTCCCAGTCACGTGATGATAAATCTGTGGGGAAAGCAGTTTCGTTAATTAATCATTATTATAGTGTCACACAAACCAATGAATAATTATACTCTTATATAATAATTAATAATTGTAATTAACACTTCATTATAAAGCCCCATCCTATGCACTTCAGCAAAATCTCCATCACACCTACTTCAGGGGCAGGTTTGCTTGGAAGAAGGCAGAGGTTTGGGTAGGAGGACGTAAGTCTGATGAGTTTCCATCTCTAGATCTCACAGCCCTATAGGCGACTTCATTTCTTTCTCCAAAACACCTGTCAGTTTGTTCAAGGCCAGCGGGTTATTACTCACCTGCCTCTCGATGTCCGAAAGCAGGGTGCTGGCGCCTATCCGAAAGAGGTCTGGCTTCAGCCACTCGTCTCCCAGCTCCTCCTTGACCAGAGAGAGCCAAGCGAGGGAATCCTTCGCACTGCGGATGCCTCCTGCTGGCTTGAAGCCTACCTGCAAGGGAAGGTGGGAAAGACAACAAGGTTTACTGTTACAGGATTCCTTTTAAAAGATGGTACTGCATTAACACAGGTCTCCCTTCTCTCGCTCTCTTTTCTTAGTCGATTTCAGTTCGCCCAGCAAAAGAGCTTGGATCACCGACTCACGCCCACTCACATTACAGAATGACGTTTCCAAGACTAATGAGAAGAATGTCACTGCTTCTGAGGAGACACTAATGAGAGTTAATAACCCTCATTAACATTTCACTTATTGGAAAGTCATAAACCTCAACCATCTAGACGAGAGCTGTGAACCCGGGATAAACACAAAAGTGTCAAAAATAGGAAAATAGATCCCGGAAGCCCATTCATTCTACATTTCTACAAGTAAGCCTGGATAGACACCTTTCAGCCCTTCCTGGGGTGCAAAAGATACATACGTGTATTTAAAACAGGAGGCGCAAACCAGCAAGGTCACACTAACCAAACTGGCAGCAATCAGCAAGGAGAGTTGACAGCTGTTTTAATGAGCTTAACTGCGGGACTTTCCTCCCCGAAGCTGTAAGTAGACAGAGTCTATAAAGCGCAGCCAGACCCGGTAACTAAGCACAGCAGAAAAACACCGTGTAGGGAGGGGTCCTTCAGCTTCAGTAGTGTTTGGAGGTGACCATAAAACAGCACAATTCAGCCAATAACTGATGTTTACAAAAGGTGGCCCTGAGTCCATCAGAAAGGATAAATGTCTTCCATACACAGTAAAGCCTACTTACCTGGATTCCCTTGTCTCAAGAACTCGACTAAGCCCTGGCCAATTTGGCTCAGCGGTTAGAGCATTGGCCTGCGGACCAGAGAGACCCTGGTTCAGTTCCTGCTAGGGGCACGTACCTCGGTTGCAGTTCGTCCCTGGCCCCGGTTGGGGTCATGTGGGTGGCAACCAGTTGATGTGTCTCTCTCACATCGATGTTTCTCTCTCTCCCCAGCTCTATCTGAAGATAAATGCAAAAATGTCCTGGGGTGAGGATTAAAAAAAAGGAACTTGACTATGCAGTAGAGAAGAGACTATAGATGGGAGCAACCAAGAAAACACCCCGTGGCTCAAGTACTAAAGCTCACACAGGACCACTACGAGCTGTTGGTTTCATCGGCAGCACCAGCAGGGGTGATTGCTAACAGAATACTAGAGAAGGGAGACAATAATGAATGACTTGTCCCATTATCAACCTAAGCTAGGAACCTCATAGCTAACCTGGACTCCACCATTTCCTCACCACACCCAATCGATCACCAGCCAAGCCCTACCAATCCTACCTTCTTCACTGCTGTATGGCTGTGCACACTTACCTGTCTACTCTCACTTTCACTGTTTTAGACCCCATCCGTTCTCACAAGGAATATCAGTAAAGGTCTCCCAGCTGGGCTCCCTGCCTCAATCACACAGCGTCACACAGCTAAGCAGCAGCTGTGTAGAGAGTCTAACCACATCTAACCACAATATGCCTGTTGCTCTGGAACCCAAGTGACTGTAAGAGTGAGGAGGGCTGGGGAGAGTGGGGCAGATAAGTGGGATGAGGTTATTTATTGATAAGGGGCAAAAAAAAAATCAATTAGCTGACACTAGCATACATGTTAATCACAGGGGCACTTCTATCAATTAGGCAGTGCTGCATATAGATTTTTCTATATAATTCAGTTGTGTCAGCAAGTCTGTTCGGCAATGCTTCCAAAGACAGGTTCTAGCATAAATCTGTACTTTTTTTTAAGGCAGAGAATATGGAAAACATAAATCTGCAATGAAATCAGTTATGAAATATTAAATCCCTGCTTCTCAGGAGTGGTACTAATCATGGTTTGGAAGGCGGCTGATCACATTTTAAAACGCCCCCTAAATCAATGATGTAGAAACTTTAAAGTCTAAGTGCTGCCCAGACAACTTGTCAACCTGAAAGGATGCACCTGGTTTGCAAGCTGCACAGACAACACCTCACTGTGTGAAATACATGTGACGGAAACGAATACAATTTGACTTGTGCCTGTCTGTATCTCGGTGAAACTGGGGCAAACTTTACTAGCTGAGGAAAGGGTCAACACAATTCAAAAAGGATGTGTTGAAAGGCAGCAGAATGTCCCTTGCTTGCTACTCTGGTCTAGAACACACAGCATTCGAAACTTTTATTGAAATTCTTTGCTTGTTGTCTAAGGGATCTCCCGGGAAGAGACGTGTTCATTTTTGTGTCCCTGACATATACATAGGTTAACATGGTACATGTTCACGACTCAACGAATGGTTGTTGACACTGAAACAGGATTGAGTGCTCACTTCGGCAGCACGTAGACTAAAATTGGAATGATACAGAGGAGATTAGCATGGTCCCTGCGCAAGGATGACACGCAAATTCATGAAGTGTTTCATATTTTTTAATAAAATAAATAAAACAGGATTGAGTTCCCAACGGAGAGTTTTAGTCCCAACTGTGGAGCCTCTGAAATGTGGACATGCCTGAGGACTACCCCTGCTACAGAACTGCAGGGGTGAGGGCGCAGGACCCTATAAGGAAAAAGCTCCCCATCTGTTTGGATGTTCCTGAGCCGTGAATGAGAAGTGCTGGTCTATAGTAAGTGGTAGGCCCACTCACTCAACTGGGGGGTGGCGGAGCAAATATAGATTTCTCTCATTTTTTTATAGCTTCGCTTAAGTTTTTTAAAAATTTGGATCACTGTAGAAAGGCTATCAAAAAGAGGTTATTCAAGTTGGGTCAACTTTCATATGTTGGTCACAATAGCTACTTAACCTATCTATACTTTTTTAAGATATGAAGTTATCCTGAAGGAGAAAATTCTGGAAGGAGTTCATTTCCTCTCAAACCTAGCACACTCTCAAAAAGGTCTCCGATTCCGCCCGGCCGGTATGGCTCAGTAGTTGAGCATCGACCCATGCACCAAAAGGTCGCCAGTTTGATTCCCGGTCAGGGCACATGCCCAGGTTGTAGGCCCCATCCCCACTGGGGGGCATGCAGGAGGCGGCCAATCGATGTTCTCTCTCATTGATGTTTCTATCTCTCCCTCTCCCTTCCTCTCTCTCTAAAATCAATACAGAGAAAAAAACTAAAAAAAAAAAAAAAGGTCTCCGATTCTAAAATAAACGAAAGCTACAGTCACATATAAAGTCATCACATTCAGTTGGCAAAGGATGAAAGATCTTTTGGGGGGGTTCTATTCTGCAGAAATCAAGAGATTGGTTTTAAAAGATGTCTTCTGAGGAAGGAAAAGTCTCATTAAAAAAAAAAAAATCACCTTTTTCTCCAATGATGTAAAATAAAAAAAAAATAAAAAATCCTTTGAGATAATTTGCAACTAAACAAGCAACTTGAAGTAAAAAGGAAAATGCAAACTCATTTTAAAAAACACCTCATACGCATTTTTCCTTTTAACTTCATGTTTCAAAAAATATGTATTATTTTTCGAAAAGCTGACAAAAGCCAGCATATACCCTCCTCAGCTTAACAGTCTTCCAAAGAGCACATCTAACAGTCATAAAACGCAAAAATGGATATTTAATTCAAGAGCTATATAACGTCTAGCTACCTTTTCCCTGCTGTTTCACAGCATTTCATTATTTTGTTTAATAAGTTCATCTCCTCAAGAATTTTCTCTTCACCTCATATTATTAAAAGTAATAAGTTTTTCTGGACCGGGGGTTTCCCAACAGAAAAACCAATTTATGTGTGTCCTTCAATAATGACAGGAAAAGATTATTTCCCATTATATTGCATACTTTTCATATCACCACCACAGCTTATCATTCAATAAATGTTACTCTGCAATTCTTTCCATTCCTCAAGGAAGTTTAATTTCTGCATTAACCTGTTTTCACTGGCCAACGCCTTACCAGGAAGCCTCTGTGTTGCAGCAGAATTAGTTCGTTAAAGAATCCATTTAGGAATTTCTTGTCAGTGATAAAATTGTCTTCGGTTAAGAAAAGGACACAAAGTAACTTTACATCTTGATCACACATACTTACTCCCACACTCACACTCACTTTCTGTTCATGCACATTTTGCTCCATAAATGTGTTCTTTTGTAATGAAAAGTAAATTAAACATTTATCTTAATAAGGGCAACACATTCACACCTTCTGCATATGAAGACAGTTATCGTGGCTGTAACTAGTGTTATAAATAACATTATCTTTACTCTGAAGAAGGATTTGCTGATAATATACCTTGTTTCCAGTTTTCCAGAAGTAATCTCTAATGGCCCGTAGCATTACTATAGCTACCGGGAAGGTGGCATTTACTGTTTCTTTTCCAGTAGAAGTCTTAATAAAATCTGATCCTAAAACAAAAGGAAGAAATACTGCATGTTAATTTTAAAACTTATTTTTTACACTTTTGAGTCAGTGGAAGAAATGAGTTGTGTACATTTTTTTCCTGAGGAACACATGAATTAGTTGAAAGACTAAAAAAAAAAAAAAAAAAAAAAAAAAAAAAGAAAGTATATATATATATATATATATATATATATATATATATATATATATCTTTAAAATAATTCTTTCCATACTTTTTCTTCTTATTATTATAAAATGAATTAAATTAAGCACCAAATGGATTCCCACACACCCCTGGGGCTCTTGCCTCTATATTTCCACATCACCAATTAAAATCAAGTTGGTTTATTTAATGCATAAGTGAGATGAATAGAACAATTTTATTCCCCGTGCTTAACATCATGTAACACTTTACTACAAAACTGGAGTGCCAACTCATTTCCCTCTCTTCCTTACTCGTGGTAGAAAGTACGCGACCGACACAAGACGAATCACCATTAGCTGATTTCCACCGTGTTGTTTGCTAACAAATGTACCGTCTTCCAATCAGATTAGGAATTTCACGGAAGACACCATGCTATTTCATAACTTGCAAATATTTTAAATGACTTCCTATCTCGCAAATGTATCTTCTATCCATTGATGTGGTTTAACAGAATAACACAAGGAGACAAAGCAATGATAGTAACAGTTAAGATACACTGTGCACTCCTGTAGGTTCTCTGAAAGCACTGACCCAGTCAGTCCTCATGACAGCTGTAAAAGTGAAGTGCTCAAATGACCTCTATTTTTATTTTATTTTTTTTAGAGAGAGAGGAACATCAACGTGAGAGAGAAACATTGATTGGCTGCCTCCTGCACGGCCCCCACTGGTGACTGAACCTGAAACCTGGGCATGTGCCCTGACCAGGAATCGAACCAGGACCCCTCAGTCCATGGGATGACGCTCAATCCACTAAGCCACACTGGTCGGGCACATGATCCCCATTTTTAAAGAGGAAATTGAGGCACAAAAGGTTAAATAACTTGCTTGAGGTTACTAGTGAGCAGAGGAGGTAGAAATTTAACCAAAGCAATATAGCTTACACAGTATGCCACGGTGTCTCCAAAAAACTTACCTAGGGTCACACAGTCAGCCAAAAAGAGATGCTGTCTTTCATGTGGTTACCTATTCCCAAAATACTCAAACTGTGAAGCACAGATCAGCAGCACGGGTACCACCAGGGAGCTTACTAAAAATGCAGACTTCTCAGACCCTACACTAGACCAACTGAATCTGAATCTGAATATCAACAAGGTTCCTAGGTGATTCCCGTGCAAATTTACAGCCCTCGCCCACTGACTCTCTGGATCCACAGGAAAGGCAAACCTCTGAGGTTCTCTCAAGGTCTACCAAAGAAGTGGTTGATGGAAGTGGAGGGGAAAAGCGGCCAAAACTTTCTCCTCTAGTTTCAATGGAAAAAGATATATCCACAATTATTTGGTGGGTTGAAAGATTCAAATTGATACACCTTTAGTAAGTGCACTGTGTGTAATGCACCGTGAAAATATAAAAACAGTTATCCGAACCCTCGCTCTCAAAACAACATACATTCTACGTGCAAGTGGAGATGAAACATGATCCTGGGTAATTACTTGATGAGTTAGATGTCAGTAGGTCTGGTTTCGAGCTCTAGCTCTGAAATTTACCTTGCACGTTCCATCTCTTAATCTCTCTCATTTATAAAATAGATCTGAAAATTCTTACTGGCTTCATAGTGTTATTCAAGGAATCAAAAGAGACAGTCTCTGTGAAAGCACTCTTAAAACTGTCAAGTCTTATACAAATAGGAATGGAGAGAAGGCCTGGGTAGGGTTGCAGTCTGTAGAGATACCATAGGAATTATGACATATCAGAACAGGTCAATGGAAGCCTTCTTTTCTTTGGGTTTGTAGGTAGGCCCATTCAGGAGAAATGGACACATAATTGTCATGCATGCATTCATTCAACAAATATTTACTATGTGCTTACTATGTTCTAGACTGTTCTAGATGCTGGGAATAAACCACCAAACAAAACAGGTAGCATTTGCCAGGTCTGTCTACTGTAAAGTTGCCCCTTTTCCCATTTTCAATATTGTACTCTTTGGAAAGAAATCCTTATATGTGTCCTACACTTAAGAAATAGGGATTTACAATCCACCTCCTTTAGGGGAGAATAGCTACATAAATTATTTGGAATTTTCTGCATGGGAGATTTGTTTTTTCATTCATTCACTCACAATCATTTATTTACATCAATACAGACTCAAAAGATATTTATTTTATACTTGGGTTTATAAGCCAGAATTACTATTTTTGTTGTTCAGATGGTTCTAGCTTTGGCCATTGGGGGCTCTTTCAGTTGCTTCCTGGATTCCTCTCCACCAGTGACACCCCCCCTCCCCCATCACGTGCATTTTTTGTTTTTCAAGCACTTTCTGTTACAAATACTCCAGGCTCACCTTGCATTTTTCTGCCCCAGTCCTGAAATAAGTCATTTCTCCAAAGAGCCCTGGCTCCTTTTAGTGGAGAATGGTATTAGAAACCAACATCTTGGTGCTAGGTGCACTCATTGCTACTGTAGGGGTCTTGCTTTTAGGCCCTCTCAGCTGACTAAGCAAGGAAATATATGTGTGTATACTAACCAATTTTTATATATACATATTGGTCAATAATTCCATATGTAACTATCTATATCTATATTAAACTAAACACAAGTTATGGTGATGTCGCCATATATTAAGGTTCACTCTTTGTGAAACTTCTAGTGGTTTTAACAAATGTATAACGTGTATCCATCATTACAGTATCATGCAGAATATTTTCACCACTCTAGAAAAAACTTCTGTGCTTACATTGTCACCCCTCGTCCGACAGGCAACCACTGATCTTTTTACTATCTCAATAGTTGGGACTTTTTCAGACTGTCATATTATTGGGATCATACAGCCTTTCAGACTGGCTTCTTTCACTTGGCAATATGCATTTCTAGTTCACTCATATCATTTCATGGTTTTATAGTGTTTTTTAAATTGTTGAATAATACTCCAATATACAGATGAACCACTTTGCTTATCCATTTACCTCGTAAAGAATATTTGGTTGCTTTCAGTTAGGGGCAATTATCAATAAAGCTGCTATAAACATTCGCATGCGGATTTTTGTGTGGACAAAAGTTTTCAAATCAGTTGGGTAAATGCCTAGGGGACAAATGCCAGATTGTATGGAAAGACTATATTTAGCTTTGAAAGAAACTGCCAAACTATCTCCCCAAGTAGTTGTACCATTCTGCATTCTCAACAGCAATGAATGAGAGTTCCTGCTGCTCTCCATCCTCACCAGCAATTTGTGTTGTCAATTTCTGGACTTTAGCCAACCTAATAGATATGCATATAGGTCTTGTACATATTTTTTGTTAGATTACACCTAAGTATTTCACTTATGAATTGCTACTGTAAATGGTAGTTTTTTAAATTTCAAATTCCAGTTGTTCATTGCTGGTAGATAGGAAAGTAACAGACTTTTGTATATTAACCTTGTATTATGAAACTTGAGTAAACTCAGTAGTTTCAGGAGTTTGTTGGTTTTGGGGGAATTTTCTTCATAGACAATCATGTCATCTATGAACAAAGATAGTTTTATATCTTTCCTCCTGTAGTAATTTCTTATGGCTGTTATAAGAAGTTATAACACACTTGGTAGCTTAAAGCAACAGAATTTTATTCTCACAGTTCTGGAGGCCAGAAGTCCAAAATCAAGGTGCCAGCACAGCACGCCCTGCGGAGGCTCTAGGGAGAATCTGTTCCTTGACTCTTCCAACTTCCTATGGCTGCCAGCATCCTTGGCTGCATGACTACAATCTCTGCCTCTATGGTCACATAGCCTTCTCTTCTATGTATGAGCTTGATCTTCCTCTGCTTCTCTCTTACAAAAACATTTGTGATGGTATTTAGAGCCCATCTGGATAATCCAGAATAATCACTTCATCTCATGATCCTTAATTTAACCACATCTGCAAAAACCCTTTTATCCAAATAAGGTAATGCTCACAGGTTCTGGGGATTTGGATGTGGGCATATCTTTGGAAGCCATTATCAGTCTATCACATTTCCCAATCTGTATACATTTTATTTCCTTTTCTTGTCTTATTGCATCAGCTGGGACTTCCAGTACAATGTTGAACAGGAGCTGTGAGAGAGAACATCCTTCCTTGTTCTTAAGGGGAAGTTAGGGGAAAAGCATCCAGTTTCTCATAAGTATGTTAGATGAAAATTTTTCTTTCTTAGGTTATTGATATGGTGGGTTACATTACATTGAACCAGCCTTGAATCTCTATAAAGTAAATCCCACTTGGTTGTGGTATATAATTCTTTTTATACATTGTTGGCCTCATTTTGCTAATACATTGTTGAAGATATTTGTGTCTATGTTCATGAGTGATATGATCTATTGTTTCCCTTTCTTGTAATGTCTTTATCTGGATTTGGTATTAGGGTAATGATGGTCTCACAGTCTCTATTATTTTCTGGAAGAGACTATAGAGAACTGTTATTTCTTCCTTAAATGTTTGGTAGAATTCATCAGTGAAATCATCTAGAGCTGAATTGTATTTTTGTAAGGTTATAATTATTTTTATTTAACAATTTATGAAATTATTAAATAAATAATAAATGATTTAATAACATTCTATAATTAAAATTTTATCAAAAAATTTAAATTTAAATAATTTCTTCAATGGTTATAGGCCTATTCAGACTTTTTCTTCTTGTATGAGTTTTGATTGCTTATATCTTTCAATCTATTTAATCTAAGTTATCAAACTGTGGGCATACAGTATTTCTTTATTATTGTTTTAATGTTCATAGGAACAGTAATGATCCCCCTCTTTCATTTATAATATTAGTTTATGTCTTTTATCTTTTATTCTTGGTATGTCTAGAGGTTTATCAATTTTATTGATTTTTAAAAAAAGAAAAAGCTTTTAGGGTTTTTTTCATTTTCTCTGTTGCTTTGTTTTCAATTTCATTGATTTTTGCTCTAATTTTTTATTTCTTTTGTTCTGCTTGCCTTCGGCTTGAATTGTTGTTCTTTCTTTATTTTCCTACGGTAGAAGCTGAGATTATTGATTTTAGACCATTCCTCTTTTCTAATATATACATCTAATGTTATAAATTTCTCTCTAGGCAATGTTTTTGCATTGTAGAGTCGTCTTTTTTGACAATCTTTTTAAAATTGCTATATTTAGACCATTATCATTTAAAGTTATTTTTGATTTGGTTGAATTAATATCTACAATATTTATAACTTTTATATTTGTTGTGTTTTTTCTTTATTAAATTTTATACCTCTTTTTCTGCCTTCACTGGCTTTAATTGAACATTTATATAATCCCATTTTATGTCCTCTTAGCATATCAATGAAATTTCTTTTGTACTTTTTTTTATTGGCTGCCCTAGACTTTCCAATATATATTTTTAACAATCTAAGTCTACCTTCATCTAAAACAATACCACCATATAGGTACTTTAGGCACCTTTTAACAAAGTATTCCTAATTCCTCCCTCCTGTCCCTAATAACATTGCTATCATTCATTTCACTTATCTATTTGGTATAATCACCCAATACATTGCTATCATTATTAAAGTTATCTTTTATATCAATTGAAAGAGAAAAATTACTGACATTCTTTCCTTTTTAATATAGATCAGAGTTCCTGATCTATATCATTATCCTACTCCCAAACATTTCTTTTAACATTTCTTAGAGCAGATCTGCTGGCCACGAATTCCCTCAGTTTTAGTAGGTCTGAGCTCCTTCACTTTTATTTATTTATTTTTTGATGTTTTATTTTTGATTAAAATTTTTTTTTCCTTTTCTTTATTGATTTGAGAGAGAGAGAGAAAGGGAGAGGGAGAGATAGAAACATCGATGAGAAAGAACATCAATTGGCTGCCTCCTGCATGCCCCCCACTGGGGATTGGGCCCACAACCTGGACATGTGCCCTGACTGGGAGTCGAACCAGTGACCTCTTGGTGCATGGGTCAATTTCAACCACTGAGCCACACACAGCAGCTGGGCTATTTTTAATCACTAAAAACTGCAAACAACTCAAATGCACAGATGAATAAATTCTGCTATATACATATGATGGAATACTATTCATGAGCTATTTTTCAAAATAATTATAGTGAATGAAAGAAGTCAGCCCACTCCCTTCCCAGAGTACACACTACATGATTCCATGTATTTAAAATTTGAGAAAGCACAAACTAAAGTGTCAAAAAGCAGATCTATTTTTGCCTAGAGACTCGGGAAATAGAGGGAGATGGATTACAAAGGGCAAGAGGAAATCTTTGGGGTGACGAATATGTTCATTATCTTTTATTTTATTTTTATTCTTAATTTTAGAGAGAGAGGAAGGGAGAGGGAGAGAGAGATAGAAACATCGATGAGAGAGAACATCAACTGGCCGCTTCCTGCATGCCCCTCACTGGGGATTGGGCCCACAGCCTGGGCATGTGCTCTGACTGGGAATTGAACCAGTGACCTCTTGGTGCATGGGTTGATGCTCAACCACTGAGCCACACCGGCCAGACAATGTTCATTATCTTGATTAGAGTTACAGTTTCATGAGTACAGTGTATGTATGTGCATATATGTGAGTGCACATCAAAACTCAAGTTGTTCACTTTAAATAAAGACTGTATGTCCGTATGTCAATTGTACTTCAATAAAGCTGTTGGAAAAAAAAACAAAACCCAAAAACTTGGAAGAGCTAACCTAGGGAACTGAACAGACAAAGAAAAAAAAATCAGTGAGCTGAAAGATCAAGCCAAGGTATTCTACAACACCGGGCAAAACAGCAGAGAGGGAGTTTATGTACGGAAATTGTTGCGACATGGAAGACAGAACTAGAATATCAACAAATCCAATAGGAATTCCATCAGAAAAGAGAAGGAAGAATGCTCAAAGAAATAAATTCTGTGTCTAGATTGGCAAAAACTGAAAAATATTGGAAAACACAAACAGGTGAAATTTTTAGAACACCAAAAGTAAAGAGAAAATTTCTTAAACCTTCTAAAACGATAAAACAGGTTATGTAAGGCAGAGATCCAACTGATATCAGATCTCATTAGGCAAAAACGAAACAATATGTTCCAAATTGAGGAAAAATGATTGTGAACGAAAATATCAATCAACCAAGAAAACAAAAGAACATTTCCAGACATACAAGGGCTCAAAATTACCACCCTCATAGAACTGGTCATGTAATAAAAACAAACAAAAAACAGAAATAACAAAAAACTGCTAACAACCCAGTATGCCCAAACAAAGCAAGGGAGAAATAAAATACATAATGGAAAACTATAAGTAATAGCTGAAAATGAATCAAATAGATCTCAAAACCCTAAGTGGAAAAAAGTAACCTCAAAATGATACATACCACCTGCTTACATTTAAAACACTCAGAGTTACAGAATTCTATAAATATATGTATAGAGTGGGGGTTTTTTTGTTTTGTTATCCTCACCTGAGGATATTTTTCTATTTATCTTCAGATAGAGTGGAAGGGAGAGAGAGAGAAACATCATCTGGTTGCCTCTCACACGACCCCGACTGGGGCCGGGGATGAACCACAACTGGGGTACATGCCCTTGCCCAGAATCAAACCCGCAACTCATTGGTCTGTGGGCTGATGCTCTACTGCTGAGCCAAACGGCCAGAGTTATACAGTGTTTTTTAATGGACCAGAAACATACAAAAAAATTCATGAATAGTGATTACCTCTGAATAAGGGAGGAAGGGATTGGAATTTCTATCCTAATCAGATCTAAGGAATAATTTACATACAATAACTTTCATTGATTTCAACTGCACAATTCCAGTGAATGTTGACTATTATAACCTGTGAAACCACCATACTGAAAATACAGAGCATTTCCATCACCTCCAAAAGATTCCTTGTGACCCTTTGCAACCCCTACATCTATCTCCTTGTCACTGTATTAGTTTGTATTTTACATAAAGTTAAAATTTTTAATTTGTTTAAATTTAAAAACAAACTAAATTCCCCAAATAGTATAATAGAAATAATTTAGTAGTAGTCAAATAATAAAAATATTCTCAAAGTGGATTTTTAAAAATCCACTAAATTCTGTTTATAGAAGAAAACCTAAAATTAAAACATAATGGTTGAAAATAAAATGTGAGCTCCTTCACCTTTAAAGGACAATCTCACTGGGCACTGATTTCTAGGTTGATGGGGTTTTTTTTTCCCTCTCAACACTTTATTTGCCTCTATTCACCTCTTGTTGACATGGTTGCTAATGAGAAGACCACTGTAATTATTTCCTTTTTCTTCTATAGGTAAAGTATTTTCTTTCTCTGTTTTAATTTTATTCAAAGTTTTCTATTTGCCCTTGGTTTTCTTCAATTTGAGTATGATATTATCTAGGTGTAATTATTTTATATTTATCCTGCTAGGTGTTCTCTGCACTTCCTGGATCTGTGGTTTGGCATCTATTATTAATGTTGGAAAATTATTGGCCATTACTACTTCAGATATGTTGTCTGCTCCATTTTCTTTATTTTCGTCTGGTATTCTAATTACACATATGTCACACCTTTTGAAATTGTCCCATAATTTTTGGAAATTCTGTTGTTTTAGTCTTTTTTTTTTCTCTTTCTATTTCACTTTAGGGGGCTTCCCTCGACCTATTTTCATGGTCACTGATTCTTTCCAGTCTACTGGTAAGCCTCTACTAATGGGCTCAATCCTGCCTACTGATGAGCCCATAAGGCATTCTTCATTTCTGTTCCCGTGTTTTTGATTTCCAGAATTGTCTTTTGACTATTTCTTAGAATTTCCATCGCTCTGCTTACATTACCTATCATTTTCTTATGCTGCCTGTTTTTTTCACTGCAGTCATTAACATATTGGTCATAGCTATTTTACATTTCTCTTTCTGATAATTCCAACTCCTCTGTTATATTTGAATCTGATTCTAATGCCTGTTTTGTTTCTATTGACTGTGTTTTTTCTTGCCTTTTAGCATCTGTCATTTTAGTTGAAAGCTAGATATGACGTATTGGGTAATAGGATATAACTATTATATTAACAGGCCTATGATGTGAGATTTTATGTCAGCCTCACTAGTACTTGGGCTATGCTTAATGTTTGCTGTAGCCATAGGTACTAGATTCTTCAAATCCTATAGTGTCTTTGGTTTTCTCTTCCCTGCTTACTTTGGGCTTCCTAAATATTCCTCCTCAAAGAGTTTATGTTGTTTTTTTTTAGCTCTGTCACTGTAATCCATAGGATGATTGGAGCCCTGTTAGTGTGGTGGTAATGAATGGGGAGAGGAAGTATTTTATAACCTTATAATTAAATTTCAGTCTTTTAGTGGGCCTGTGTCCCTGGGCTGTAACCTTCACAAATGTGTCTTAGCTTTTCTCCCCTACTTTGGTGAGGTAGGAAGGCTAGAACAGAAATGCCTTCTCAGGTAAAAGAAGACTCCAGTAACATTTTTAAGTCTTTGTTAAGGAGAAAGCTCCAAGCATATTTCGCGACGATTATCTACCCCTTCCTCTGCTAGAACTAAGAGGAGATCTTTCTTGGTTCTTCACTGTCAGATTCTGGGCTTCTGGAGGTAAAACCCACAAAAGTACTGGGGTCACACTCAACTTCCAACAATTTGTCAAATTTACCATTTAAGTGTTCCTAGCAGCTTATGGCTCTAGCAGGTGAGCAGATCTAGATTGTGACGTAGATTTCAAGGTGGCAGTTTGCCCTTCTACCTAAGTTCTTTGATGGGTCTTAGTAAAGTCATTGACTTTCCATTTATTCAGCTTTTTCATGTTCTAAAGGACAGGAATGACAATTTCCAAACTCTTCACATGTTGACGCTGAAACCAGAAGTCCGTAAATATTAAGGGCAGCCTTTATTATCTAGAAATCAGGTATGGATAGAGATATAGATTATATATGGTATTTAAGTTACTTCAGACAGATGCCAAGAAACTATTATGGTCAACTAAAATTGGAAAGATTCAGAGAGATTCACTTTAGCTAGAATGATATGAGATAGGTAGAATTTGGTATAAACCTTGAAGGAGAAATAAAATGTAAAGAAGAGAGGGAAGATAGGAGGACGACACCATCAGAAGAAACATGACAAGGACAGAAAGTATAAGACATGCCCAAAGGGTAATAAATGGATCCATCTAAGGAATCTCTGTGAGGGGCAGGGAGCATGGGGGTTGGGGGATGGTGATATTTGGTGTGAGTGTGTTAATATGTGTTTTCGAACACGTGACTATAAAAGTCTCTTTAACATGAGGTCTGGTCCTCTGAAATCCGTGTTTAAGATGCTAAATTTGGTGTCTCATTGGCTAGATGGAGGAAAGACAACAGAGAGTCAGAGACCACACAAGAGATTGTCATAGCAGTGCAGGCATGGAGGCATCACTGGAATAGGACCCAGCTTTAATTACACAAAATACTTTAGAAAGTACATTAGTATACCACCGTCAAAAGAACAATGGGTTTTCCATGGGACTAAGTGGGCACACACTTTTGTTTTACTTCTTATTTTAATATTGCTTCCTTTGCCCCTCTGCTAAAACAAAATTACCTTAGAGAAATAAATGCTAGATTTTGAATATCCAACACCACAAAACACCATAGAGTCTCCTCAGTGCTTTTGTAAATTCAACATTAACCAAGCTCACTTCTGCTCAGCTTGGGGAAAAAATCTTATGAGAAAATATTTCACAATTAGAATAGCTATCCATATAAATGTTCTTTCATCAGTGCCCACAATTTCAATGAAATGACTAATTTAAGAGATGAAAGGCCTGGAAAGTCAAAAGTAACACATTAAATATACTAGTATTCAACTGTAATTAGTTGAAATTGAAATTAATAATAAATTTATAGTATTATATTAAATCGTATTTTTTTATTTTCCTAATTTGAAATCTTTAGCACAATAATTTTTTTGTGGTCTAAAGCAACTCAAAGCTTTCCTAAGGCCCATAATTACAAGTCTCTATGGTACAGTTTCATTAAAAACTTTCATTAAACAACAGCTGCCCTTGTATATGGTCTTCTAATCAATTTGGTCAAACAAAATGACTTCTAATCAGCTGTTGATAAAAATAGAAGATGAAATTTTAATTCTAATAGATTAACCACAAACTCAAGACAGTCTTCAAAATCCATCTAGCTCTATTCTCCAGTGGATTTAATGACTATTCAGCAACTCATTACTAAATAGAACAAGATGAACATTTTCCAGTTCATTAAAGAAATGTACTATGTATTTTTGCATTGTCCTCATGATTCGTTACAGGGAGTCTTAATTACAAGATAATGGATAATGGTTATTAAATGCAGACTGCAGTAATGAAGCTCTATTCATTTGCGAACCTCAGAGACTGCAAAGAGAGGAAAATAAAATTACTAGCTTCAAAAGATTAACGGATCAAATTATTATTCAATTTTGCAAATCTCATTCAGACTTCATAGAAACAAGAAGAGATTAAAAACTAGTATTAAGACCAAAGTAGTACATTAAAAAAAAAATAATATCTTAAGGCTATTACTGCATAATAAGCTTCAGATGTGATTATTAGAAAAACATATAGCTAACAATGGGAAAACATACATTTTTATTTCCTGAACAACTCTTATTTATGAGATAGGAAGTTACTAGTAGGATCTTGGTGAACATGGACGATATATGCTACTATGCTACAAAAGAACAGCGCAATGGGAGGTATTATTAACATTTTATACTTCACTAATGAAAAATAGGATTAAAATCAGCTGCTGCTTGAGAAGGCTTGTCATTAAGTGGAATTCATGCCAACGCAATAATAAGAACTTCTGGGCACATTACTCATTAGCACTATGTTTTCTATCAGTCTCTAAAAAATTACTGATTAAAGTTAGCAAGAGAGTTTTGTATGATAATGCTGACACTAATTTATACTTGCAATCTGCAATGGGACACCCCTTTTTGTTTTAATCCTCACCTGAGGATATGTTTTTATCGATTTGAGAGAGAGAGAGAGAGAGAGAAGAATCAATGTTATAGAGTAACTGAGATTGGTTGCCTCCTGTATGCACTCCAATCGAAGATCAAACCCCCAACCTGGGTATGTGCTCTGACCGAAAACCAAATCCACAATCTTTTGGTTTATGGGATGATGCTCTAATCAACTGAGCCAGTCAGCCAGGGAGTGGTACCTTTTTTAAAATTTTATTTTATTTATTTTTATCCTCACCCAAGGACATGCTTAGAAAGAGGGAGGAGGGAGGGAGAGAGAGAGAAACATTGATGTGAGAGAGAAACATCATCGAACCTGAAACTCAGATATGTGCCCTGACGGGGAATTGAACTGGCAACCTTTCAATGCACAGGACGATGCTCAACCAACTGAGCCACTGGGCCAGGCAAGGACAACTTTAAAAATATATATACTGTACAAAATATGAAGCCCCAAATTAAAACATATTCTTTGATATTATAATCTTCCACTCAACACAGGCCTGAATAAATGTGGGGAGAGATAAGGACCCAGTGTTATGGTTGAAGAACTGACCAAGAAGAAAGCAGAAGGCCCCTGTGGGGTATCAATACGGTGCTGGTACTCAGTCTATAGACCAGTTTTACCCCAAAGACATCCTTACAAGACACAGAGATAACAGCTAACCTTGCGAAAAAGAGGGGAATGTTTTCTAAAAGAGAGAGGAAAAAAATGTAAGAAGGAAAGAAAAAAATAAAAACACCTGCTCTCTCGGTTCTTTCTTCAATCTGAATAGTGAACTCTGGAAATACTTCTCTGTTGGTCCAGTCCATTACAGGAGAAAGGCAACAGCGCAGCATATTTAAGCAGTGAGGCATGTGGAAGCGATGGCAATCAGAAAGCAATCACACTCTCAGAGTCAGAACATATCCCAAATACCCCAAGGGTAAGATTAGCTCATGAGAACCACATTCCTTGTAGTTGCCTTCGCCTCAATAAAAATAAAAATGTGGCCATTTAAAATAATGCAAAACAGTATGATTCAAATGGAATACAAGGTGGGGGCTCGGACGATATAATACTTGGTAATTGACAGTAATGTCTCTGGGAGACTATTTTAAACAATTATGTTAACCATACAAAGATATGTGATAGAATCGCTTGACACAAACAAGAGTCCTCGAGGTATGTCTGATACGCTGGAAGTTCCCTTTCACTTCTAAAATTTAGTTTATTTGAAATGAACATCAGAACTGTAATAATATTAGAGATGAGTAACCAATCAATGCAAATATCTATTTGAGAGTGGATTTAAATTGTTTATTAATTTTTTTTCCCAAACAACTCTAAATATTTGTTTTTTACAAACTTGGAAAAATAAAAGGATTATTTAACTCAAATGTTTACAAGGTCGTATTTGTCAGCATTTTGGACCAAGAGTCAAACTGGGAAACAACAGAATGTCTCCTAAACCAAGCTTATGCGGCCTCTAATTTTTAAGGTTATATTAGTGCCCCTGAGGGTGTTTGCAAATATCTACATAGAGTTAACAGTTCAGAAATGGGTTCCCAAAATACCATGATGAACTTCTTAATTCTCACCTTTCTCCCCTCCTTCTTCTTTTGAGTAAGGTTATCAAGAAAGGAGAGTTAGAGGTAAGTGAGCCCTAGAAGATCTGTAATTAAAACAAGGGTTCTGAGATTAGATAGTGGGGATGGGTGTACAACTCCGTGAATATACTAAAAACCCCTAAACTGTATACTTTCAAGGGTGAGTTTTACAATTATATCTTAATTTAAAATAAAAAAGGGAGTGTGTTCGTGATGTAGAAAGGGGATAAAAACTAAGTAAAACTAACTCTGGGTAGAATTATCAATTAGTTAACAAATCAAGTGTATATAATCATGTAGACCTTCACCCCTTTTTCTGAACTCATGTCCAAAGGCGACTCCTAGTTTTGACTTGCATTTCCCTGGTAAACTAGTGAAATCGAACATCTTTTCATAAATCTGTTGGTCATTTGTATGTCTTCTTAGGTGGGGTGTCTGTTCAGGTCCTCTGCCTACTTTTTAATTGGATTGTTTGTTTGGTGTTGAATTGTATGAGTTCTTTATATATTTCGGATATTAACCCCTTGTTGGAGCTGCTGTTTGCAAATATCATCTCCCAGTCAGTTGGTTACCTTTTTGTTTTGTTGGCAGTTTCTTTTGCTATGCAGAAGCTTTTCAGTTTGATATAGTCCCATTCATTTATTTTTGCCTTTACTTCCCTTGCCTTTGGGGTCAAACTCATAAAATGTTCTCTAAAATCAAGGTCCATAAATTTAGTGCCTATGTTTTCTTCTATGTAATTTATTGTTTCAGATCTTATAGTTAGGTCTTTGATCTATTTTCAATTAATTTCTGTACATGGGGATAAACTGTAATCCACTTTCATTCATATAAATTTTCTAACATTATATAAAACTTTATATTATTTGTCATTACATGTATATATCACAGTAGTCAAGAGAGTCATAATATGGTAGTGTATACTTGAAAGTTTCTGAGAGTAGATCTTAAGCATTCTAACCCCCCCCCCACACACACACACAGTTACCTATGTGAGGAGATGGATGTGCTCATTATCTTGATCTAGGTAATTATTTCACAATGTAGATATATATTAAATCATTATTTTGTACATTTTAAATATATAAAATTTTGTCAATCCTCCCCATTATTATTAATAATGAAAAAGAAGGTGGTAAGGCCCTGGCTGGTTTGGCTCAGCAGTTAGAACATCAGCCCACGGACCAAAGAATCGTGGGTTCGATTCTGGTCAAGGGCACATACCTTGGTTGCAATTCGATCCCCAGCCCTGGCTGGGGTCTTGCAGGAGGCAACCAATCAATGTGTCTTTCTCACATTGCTCTCTCTCTCTCTCTCTCTCTCTCTCTCTCCCCCCCTCGCTCCCTCCCACTCTATCTGAAAATCAAAGAAAAAATATCCTCGGGTGAGGATTAAAAAAAAAAAGATGATGGTAAGAATAGGGGCTATTTTATATTTTCTTCTGTATTTTTGAGAAAAATAATTAATCAATATTTAAAATATGAATATACCCACACATACATATATGTTTTTACAAGTTAAACTAGTCTCAAACACTTTTTTTCCAGTGAGAGTAGGTAGTTTGTACCAGAGTGTGTTATACATAAGGTAAATATGGAGAGAACAGAATGATAAAAACTGAAGTGAGCCAGGCCGGTGTGGCTCAGTGGTTGAGCATCGGCTCATGCACCAAGAGGTCACTGGTTCGATTCCCAGTCAGGACACATGCCCAGGTTGTGGGTCAAATCCCCAGTGTGGGGCACGCAGGAGGTGGCCAGTCAACGTTCTTTCTCATCGATGTTTCTGTCTCTCTCTCCCTCTCCCTTCCTCTCTCTCTCTAAAAATCAATAAAGGAAAACCAAAAATTTTATTTGAAACTGAAATGATTTGATCATTTGACAAATTGTGGATAAATATATCTCAGTTTCTTGGTTCCTGACAAGTTTTTCAGTTCTCAAGACTATTTCTTGAAGTATTATGATCTCCTAAACATACGTTATTGAGGAATTACTAGCTCTACATTCTCTTTTTACTTATGTATGATTTTGTAGAACTCTGTTTTTCATTTGATTATTTATATTTATTCCACGTTTTCTTCCAGAGAATGTTCAAGGCAAACTGTGAATGTATACATGATCAAAACAATTAACTGTAAGAGTAGTGATAACTTTTTCAGTGACATGCACAATACACTTTAACCAATAAATGGATTGGCTGATCTAAAGATAATTCTTCACCGTACATTGTAAATCCAACTCCATTTAATAAATGTAATCAACAGTGCGTGCAAAATATTTTAAAGACCAATTGTGTACTTTGTAGTGATGTTTTAAGAGGCTGGAGAAAATTACAGGACACATGCAGCCCTGCTCATACCTTTCTTTATTCCCACAACCATTGCCATCTGTCTTGAGTGGCCTTCTTTTTCCACTCCCCACATCAGCTTTGCAAACGTCCATTACATTTCTTAAAACCTGTAATATTAATACTGTAAAAAGATAAAATAATAAAGGCCACTCCTAGTCTTCTCTGTGACTGGTTTCCCAAGTATGGCATCCACAATCCAGGCTTCCTCTCTAATCCTCATTCATGATTATAACATAACATTTAGCCATCATTGGTCTACATGGATATGGTCATTTATTGATGATGTTTTATTCTGTAGATAAGGTTAACGAAATGAACAGCATTCATATTCAAGCATTAAACTACTTAAAGCATTACTTTTGAAGAAAAATACTTCAACAGATCTATCATTATACTTCCTTAAAAATATTTTTGAAGAGTGGCATCAACACGGAGAATTTCATGCTGTACAAAGACAGAATTTTGATTTAGGGCCTTTTAGGACCAGCTCAACGATGCCAGCTGAGAGTTACTGACTCTGCCTTGTGCCCAGTGAAGACTGCACTGTGTAATGTGTCAGCCACTCCCCAGTGTGGCCACTGAGCACTTGGAAACTGGTTAGTCCAAACTGGGATGTGCCATAAGTATGAAATACACATGGGGTTTTGAAAACTTAGTACAAAAAAGAGAATGTAAAGTATCTCACTAATAATTTTTACATGGATTACACACTGAAATGACATACTGTAGATTTATTGGGCTAAATAAAATTTATTATTATAATTACTTTCACCCGTTTCTTTTTACTTTACTAATATGGCTATTAAAAAATTTTCAATCATAAATCTCTATTAGGCAGGACTGGTCCAAGGCTTCAATGAGACACTGAAATCTGTATTCACCCTGCCTAAGCTACAATTTGATGTCCTTTTAAACTAATATCCTTTAAGTGTTGGCTTTAACTTATTTAGAAAAAAAAAGGCTTAAATCTGCCCAGAGGTAGAGTAAGAAGTTCCCTGGTGACAGCAAGTAACTCTTCTCTCTCATTCAAACAATTCAGTTCTGTCCCCATATTTGAATACTTCACTCAGCAAACAAAAGCTCTGTAATTAACTGGACCCGCCCCCCTTAGAAAGCTGCAAATATCTGGAGAACATGAGAACATGTCCCTATGTCCTACGCCCAATCCCAATCACACACTGCAGAGGAATTCTAGTAAATACAATTTTCTCTGTCTTCAACATTTTCAGAGGTTTCAGTGCCTCTTATGGATTAGCACCCTGGGAAACCGGCCAGCTGGCTGGCCCCCTAATCCTGTTTGAAATTAGCCTAGCTTTCAGTTTTCAAACACACTTAGAGCAATAACTCTAAACCACACTTACAACTCATCACTGCATATGACTTGTGCTCACAGCTCTGTGCTCAAGCCAACCACTCTCCTTCCCAATCCTTCAACACCCATTCAGCTAATGTTCACTGAGTACCTACTATGTGCTGGTACCGGTGTACAAGCTGGGGACACAGCAGCGCACAGGACAAGAACGTCCTTAATGGGCCTCTGTCGGAGGCAACACTGACTCAGTCATATTTGTTTTCTGTCCATCTGGCTATCTACAGAAAAAATCTCTGTCTGTCTCCTTCACATCACCCTCTGTTTCTCAGAGAGCTGGTGCCACGGCTGAAAAGGGGAAA
This sequence comes from Tadarida brasiliensis, assembly GCA_030848825.1. Lineage (NCBI taxonomy): Eukaryota > Metazoa > Chordata > Mammalia > Chiroptera > Molossidae > Tadarida > Tadarida brasiliensis. The sequence goes on along the minus strand of CM061263.1, from coordinate 31,185,362 downwards.
ATGAGACCCATGACATTAGGCTAGTACCCCATGATCAAAAGAAAATGCCAGAAATGCCCACAGGCCTTGTTATTGTACAGGTATAACGGTTTGGATGAAATAGCAAAGGGTTTTAGACTCCATCTAAAATGAAAACATCAATCTGTTAATCAAGCTATTGATGCCAAATGCCTGAAAATCAAAATGCTTTCCTTTCTGGGCCAGCCCGTTACAGCTGAACTACCTGGTGCAGGGATTTATTATGTTAAGCAAATGTCTTCTATTGATATGGTAGTTTTAAAGTCATCTTATCTTAAAATGACACAACCATATCTAACACATTCCTTTTTCCTTCTCATTTGCGGGGAGAAAAGAGAGAGATGGAACCTCAATACGAGGTAAAATGTGATTTGGTATCACTATACTTTGGCGAAGAAGAGTAAAATGAAGACGCATTTTAACAAAATAACAGGCTAGATATGCTTTAAACAACTGGATTTCATTTTGATTGTGCTTCCCATTGTCACACGCAAGTTTGGAATATATAGTATACATTAACATTAAAAGTCAGGTATGCTTGTGTGGAATCTATTAACGTGAGAGAAAATTACTCAAATTGAAGAAATAGCTGCTTAAAATGGATTTAGAAATATATTTTACTGAACAAAGCAAGCTGGAAAATTAGGCTACTTTATCAGGATTAGAAAGTGCTATGAATTTTAAACACAAAGCTTTTAAAAACAATGCAGAACATCTTTGAGATGATCCTACCTCAATGTCATCATAAATCTTTCAACAATTGATGATGTCTGTGGAGTTACTTTTTAGTGACCTGTCTTTCATAAAAAAAAAAATTGTGTTAATTTTTCTGTAGGGAGTTTTATCTCGAGGTGATTGTTTCACTGTAGCTGGAGACGCGTGTGCTTTCCATTAGCAGATGTATAGAGGGTGAACCTTGAACAGGCTCTGAATGGAAACGATTCGCCATGTGCAGCTCTCAGGCTGGCCATGTGGGTTATTGCAGTTGCCACTTACCAACCACTTACGGAGACAATGCTGCCTCTCTCCTACTGTTCACAAACAATTTTCAAGTTAAAATCCTGTCTCTATTTTTCAACTAGTCACGCCTTCATTTTTATCTGTATTCCTTTGCACGCAGCCACCACCAGAGACCTTGATTCCGTAATAAAAGAGGTGTATGCTGGCAAAGGAGGCCCGGCAGATCTCCTCTGTGGTAAGGGTCTAATCAGAAAGGGTCGCCTCAAACTTCTGCCGAGTCACGGGCATCATCACAAATTCCTGAAAACAGGAAGCAGGAAGAAAGGATGGGAAAAAAGAAGCTTGTGCATTGGGCAGGAAGAGTGGTCCTGACCTAGACACTGAAAAAGTTATGAATCAGTAATACAACATGCCTGCAAGCTGGATCCATTTTGCATATTCACTAGAAACCATCCAGGATCTCCCTGGGTATTACACATTTTTTTTAAGGCGCTGCCTTGCCAATGAATATGTATATATATATGCTCATATCCTGTAGTTCCCTCATAGCAGATGGACTACGGGTCCCCTTTTCAACAGTCTTAAATATAAATTACCTATAACCATATGGTAGTGATATATATTTCAGACAAATAGATTACACTACACACTTAATATAGAGGTTTTATCTGCCTCTCACAGAACTTCCTATTACAAGACTAATAGGTTTGATTAAAGGCTATTCGTTTTTAGATTTCCCTCATCAGAAAACCAAATATAGTTTCTTAATGTGTATAGTTAGATATTTACCTACCTTCCTTTTAAACCGACACTTAAAATTTCTGATACATATTTAATGTTTTTAGTACTACCTGTATAATGGCTTTGAGTGTGGCATTTATTTCCTCCCCCTAAAGTACATGTTATATCATAGATGTAACTTCTCCTAGATATTTCCTGGGAGTTATTAAATGTCAAAATCCAAAATGAATACAAAGGTAATTAAAAAATGTAAAAACTCAGTAAAAAAAAAATATATATATATATATATATTTAAGCTGTTAAGTTTATTACCAAAAATAAAATGGGAATTGGGATTCACAATGATAACCTATAAAGTAAAAAGGCACCTAGAAAATGGAGTTAGAGACAGTTGCTGGACATCCATTTACTTATGCTTCTGAAACATATATCATAAATTTACTCTTGAGAAAGAAGGTTTTCTGGGTTGACTTGGCCCGGTTTTTCTATTTAATACATGAAAACTAAAGAGCACAAACATGTTTAAGTGTGAAGGGCTAAGAAGTGTTGGAACATGGAATGGCCAGATAAGATGGGTTTGCTCATGGAATTTTCTTCTTCTTTTTTTTTTCATCCTCACCCGAGGACATTTTTCCATTTTTTGTTCAGATAGAGTGGGAGGGAGAGAGAGGAAGAGAGAGAGAGAGAGAGAGAGAGAGAGAGAAACATCGACGTGAAAGGGACACATTGAGTGGCTGCCTCCCGCACGACCCAACCAGGGCCAGGGACAAACTGCAACCGAGGTACGTGCCCTTAGTGGGAACCGAACCTGGGTCTCTCTGGACCGCAGGCCAATGCTCTAACCGCTGAGCCAAACCGGCCAGGGCTGCTCATGGCATTTTCCATCTCAAAACTTTCAACTGCTTACAGAATAAAATTCCAGAATTTCTATTCTCTGGGATCTGAGTTTAGCTAATATTCCATTGGTGCCTTCTGCTACTGGCCTAAAGTATCTTGGGCTCTAGCAAATTCTGATGATGATGACAATGATAATAATAATAAAAAAAGTAACAACATTAATAGTAGTAGAATACATCTCCTTTGTGAGAACTCACTAGGTGCTGGGCTCCAGCTAAACACTTTATATATCTACTGTCATTTAATCCCCACAATAACTTAAAATACAAGTACTCATTAACTCCATTTACAAATGAAGAAACCAGGGGTTAAAGATATTACGGGACTCAGGAACTTGTTGAAGACAACAATTTATAAGCATCATGAATGGAATTTAACACAGCTTTCTAACTCAAAGTCCGGGCTTTTAATTCCTACACTTCTGCCTCCTAAACCAGAGTAGTTATTATTTCACAGAAACACCCTTTACCGTGTCAAATTTGTACTCTCCATTCTTTCTTTCCCTGTCAAAATCCTACTGGCCCAGTTCAACTGTTTTTTCAGCATGAAGCAGCACAGACATTGCTTTCTTCCTATTTTGAATGTAAACATGATGACTGGAGCTATGGCAGTCATCTTTCAACCATGAGGAAAATGCCAAAAGACAGAGGCACCAAACCTGACATGGATGATGAGCTGACAGCAGTGACTGACTATCACTCTAAACTTTTTTGTTTATGAGAAAACATAATTCCTTATTTATTTAAGTCACTGTTGTTAAGTTCAGTGTTATTTGATTTTGTTTTCCTTTTTATTGATGTTAGAGAAGGACAGGGAGAGGGAGATAGAAACATTGAAGAGAGAGCACATTGACTGACTGCCTCTTGCACGCCCCCTACTGGGGATCGAGCCTGCAACCCAGGCATGCTCCCTGACCAGGAATCAAAACAGCAACCTCTTGGTGCATGGGGTCGATGCTCACCCACTGAGCCGCACCAGCTGGGCAGTTTGGTGCTATTTGTAACCACACTCAATCCTAACTGATGAGGTCCCTGGACTGTTTACTTTTGCTGTTGTGAGCTAGAAATCCAGTGGAGCACGACATCTATTAATTTCCCTTGGGCATCACTCTGCAACCAAGGACACAGAGTACCCCTGCCCCCCATGAACACACACACCTCTGCTCTGCCAACTGATACCCCCGGATACCGCCAGCTATGCCTAGCCAGGCCCTTAGCTCCCACTCCATCTACATTGGTAAATCAGACAGAAGGAGTCAGAGTCCCCCTGAATAAAATGTGGAAGGAACAGTAGCAGGTGAAAAGGGATCCTAGTAAGCTGTAGGTATCATTAGGAAAAGCTAAAAGTGAAAAGCCACAGAAAAACAGAGACTTCTGTTGGAGAAGCAATGGTCTGAGAGACTAGTGAATGAAGCATCTATAATCTGTCTGAACACGTGACTGAAGAAACCAAGACAGGAACTGTTTCACCAACAAACAGAGAATATAAGGAGTTCTAGCAATAGAAGACGGAGGAAGAAACTAAGGTACAAGACCCAACAAGCTAACTGGAGAACATACTGGGCCTGAATAAGCTGACACGTTTCTCAGTGTGTCTGCCCATCCCAGTGAACTAGGCATTCTTTCAGGGCCGTGGCCACCTCTTTCACTGGCATTATACCGACCATACAGCACAGTGTCCCAGTGCAGGCTTAATAAATTCAAAATCTGAATAAATTCAGTATTAGGTAAGCTTTAATAAAGCATAATGTCTGTACTGAACACAACTAAACCCTTCGGCGATTCCACAGCTGTCTACTTGTAGAAATAACTGGGTTTTTATTTAATTAATCTCTTTAATAAACACTTTCGATGGCACTTAGCATGTGCTGGGTACTGTCTGAGAGCTGTATCAAGAACCTGACAAATATTGAAGAATAAAGCAGTTATCGGACACTTGAGGCTCCGACTAAAGCTATCTCCCTGAGAACATTTGGGAATGAGGTGGGGATAGACCTGTTTTAAGGCTAAGAATCCAAGAAGCTTATGCTTCCCAGTCCTTGGGCCCTTCCACAACCTTGTCTGCGCCTCCACAGTCTCTGCGAATACACTGGGTTCTAGGCTGGTGCTGGGCAGTGAGTTATAAGCTTTCCTAACTAGAAACTGCTCCATTCTGAGAGAGAGGCTAAGTGGCGAGTACAAGTGCTGGAGGGGAGGGGGACAGTTAGTCGGTGCCATCAGGGCCCAAGGACAGACCTGGGGTCCACAAGGGGTGGGTGTGAGGAAGTGGATGCTGAGGTTTCTTTCTTTGGGGGGGCGGAGTCAGGGGAGCAGTGTAAGGAGAGAGCAGTTTATCCAGCACGCTCTGAATGAGGGCTACTCACGCACTCACTGGTCAACTTTGGGTTTTGTTTTTCTGATTTTAGTCCTAGTTTCAGTCCGTTAACGGCGAAATTTGTATTACATTTCTTCTGCTCTCTTTTTCTAAGCTGTTTATTTAATCAGAGCATTAATACAAAATATCTGGATGGGCAACACTGTTTTCAGCCAAAGAGGAATTTTCCCTTTTCTTGAAGAGTGTCTGATTTTGGCTGAACAAATGTCCTGACTTCTTTTCATGGTGGGGGTCAGGGGATGGGGTACAGTGTGAGGAGCGGATTCTAACCTCATGGTTTCAACTCTGGATATTTTTGAATCAAATATTTTCAAAAAGTTCACATCTAGTTCTCTTCATCTACCAACCAGTTTTGCTCAGGTAATGTTACAGTTACTGAACCTGTTACTTCTTTTTTTATTATTGTTTATTTATTTTTATTGTTGAAAGTATTACAGATGTCCCCCATTGACCCGCCCTCCCCCCCCCCCCCACCCCCCTCCTGCTTTCCCCAAACTATTGTCTGTGTCCACTGGTTATGCATATATGCATGTAGGTTCTTTGTTGAAGCTGTTACTTCTTTTAAGTGGATTTCAATTTTAACAGGCTTAAACTAAAGAAGGAAGGAAGCTCTAACAGTGGAATTTCAGACATCAGCCACAGGAACAACAGGAAGGGGGTGGAGTTCAAAGAGACCACAAGAGAGGTTTTCTAAAATGGGACCACATACACCAGCACACTTATGCTCCTACAGTTCCGTGTTCATTGTAATCTTGTCTGCTTAGAAATGTATACTCCAGACTGACAAACTTCAGAGGAGGGGGCGGGGTGGAGGGAAGAGATAAACCAAAGAACTTATGCATATAAGTATAATCAATGGACACAGACAACAATGTTGGGGGGGCGGTGGGAATGGGAGGAGGGTGTCAATGGGGGAAAAGTAGAAACATCTGTAACAAAAATAAATGAATTTAATAAAAAAGAAATGTATACTCCCATAAGCATAAGCTTTCATGTCTACAGGACCTGAAAGGACCTAATAATACTCATGTACTCTAGTCATTGGTTCAATATTAACAATGATACATAAGAAAAACTTTGCCATATATAAAAATAAGTGTGGTATGATGGGCTTAAAAATACACAGTCTCCTCTTTGCCAACTTCCAGGGTCTTTTCTAAGTGCACACGCACTGTGACCGGCTTACAGGGGTACATGTTACACAGTGTCCCCAAAGTTGTATGACCACGTGACCTCGCTTTCAGAGACGTTTTCATTGAAATATGTGTCACAGGATACAGTTTGGAAATCATTGTTTTAGCTGAAAATTGTACCCCCCAAAATACCTTTTCTCTATTCATTTGGTTGGAGGCAAGCTGGTCTTTAGAGTAACCTTTTCAATTCTGACACTGCTTTTCTAGCACTCCAAGCCATCCGAGGACAGTGTTGTCAAGTTCATTATATTGGCTAGCTAATGGAAATGTGTCTTGAAGTGGACTGCATGAAAAGAAAGAACACCACCTTTTAAACTTCTAAAACTGTGTTTCGGCCAAATCCAATTTGAACTCTATAGGGCATGAAACCAAATCCTCAGGTGCTGTTTCTTCTTTATCTAGTTATTCACAGGCTCTAGTCCTTAAAATAAGTTCATAAATCCCATTAAATTATCAAAAGATTTCTAACCCTTTGCACTAAGAAACACACACACAAGCAGATGATCTTTGTAATTTATAAATCAATGCTTCCTAAACTTGAGTTTGGAAACTCCCAAGGTATTTCTAGCTTAATCTATAATAAGATTTTCTTTAAGTCTCAAAAAAATTAATAAATGTAATCCATGTTAATTTTTGTGTAGAAAAAAAAAAAAAGAATGTAAACAAAAAACCAAAGCCCAATTAAGTCATTTGTTGCCATCGTACAAAGGATATATATGTAAATACCCTTTTGTCTTTCTAAGAAGAGAGCATACACGGTACAGAGATTACTGACAACAATGTAAGATGGCTGGTTTTCTTCCTTCTTCTGTCGGAAAATACTGTCCCCGCCCTTTTCCACATGAGCCTCTTCTTTTTTCAATGTATTAACACAAACTGAGAATTGTTGCATTTAAAATTAATCTTTTATTAAAACTATGCGATGTCTAGATTCATAAATCAAAGGACCAGCACAGATTTGGGGGAAAGGTTGCTGGCAGTAGTCAGGCTTTTAGTTCTGCTTTGTTTTACTTTGCTTTCTGCAGGTCCCTGTGTCCTATGTACGGTCTTTGGGGAATTGTGTGTTTTTTATTTTTTCTCTGTATCTATTTATGGATTTTGAATACTTCATTTTAGATTTAGATTTAAATGATCTGTCTATATTAAACTGCTAATTGGCTACACAGATAAACCAGTTACATTTTCTACCTTTAATTATTAAATCGAGCGGTTTAATGCATAATTCTCCAACCTAGAAATTGAACGCATTCCAAAAGCTTGTAAATTCATAGCTGGCTGGAAATTAAAATGTTCCTCTACATATAAATAATATTTCACCTGATAGGAAGTCCCAGGTGAGCACAGGTAAGCATGTTTTACCTTCCCTGAACCCAAGTCCTACCCACCCCTCCTAGGTGTTCTGCATGACAGTGTTTTCTTGGGAAACAAAGAAGGGCCAGGTGACACATCTGTCAGTCTCTACAACCCATCACCTCTGTCATCTGCAAGGTTGAGGATAGGGTCACTCTGAGCTTCAGTTACCAATGGAGTCTGCATTTGGACAAGGCATCTCAAGATGACAAGACGAGAAGGGCTGGGTGTCCAGGTGTTGGGGGAGTGGGTGGTGAGGAGTTATGGGAGCTGAGAGCTTCTTAGGCACAAATAACTAGAAACACTTCTCACTCGTGAGCCACATCCTAGTCACTCTTGCCTCCTGGCACCCCCCCCCCCCCCACACACACACCACAGACTCACTCTCGTTCTTCCATCAGCCCTGGAGTCGCATCCTCTCCACTGCCACTTACTGGTGGTTTTAGCTGGTGTGCAGCTCACCGTAACTGAGAGACAGAACCTCACTGTTTCTCTTCTACCTCAAACAAGCACTCATCCTTAGGTCAATGAGCAAAATGATCAAAAATGTCCTCCCTAAACTCTAGCTTTGCTTTCCTTATTTAGAACTCATTTGCTGTGACTTGAATTGTGTCCTCCCCATATTTCATATGTCGAAGTCCTAATCCCTAGCAGGCTGGAATGTGACTTTATTTGGAAATAGGGTCACTGCAGATGTAATCAGTAACTGCAGTAGGTAAGGTGGGCCCCTAATCCAATATGATTAGTGACCATATAAAAAGAATGCCACATGAAGAGACAAACACACACACACACACACACACACACACACACACGCACACACACACGGAGAACGCCATGTGAACATGAAGGCAGAATTCAGAGTGATGCTTCTACAAGTCAGCACACTACCAGGAGCTGGAGGAGAGGCCTGGAACAGACCCTCCCTCTCAGCCCTCAGAAGGAACCAACCTGCCAACACATGGACCTTAGGCTTCAGAATTGTGAGGCAATAAATTTCTATTGTTTAAATCACTCAGTTTATGACACAGTTATGTCAGTCCTAGGAACCAATATAAGAATCTATTTAAAAAACATCACACACATAGGTATTAAGAGGTGAGTCTTGTACAGTTCAAGGTTAGGTCACTTATATTTCAAAACAAATCCAAACTCAGCTCTCTAGGGTATTTTACCACAGAGCTGGGGCTTGGCAGGGGGCTGATAAAGAGATGAGATGAGCCCAGCCGGAGTGGCTCAGTGGTTGAGCACCGCCCAATGCACCAAGAGGTCGCCAGTTCAATTCCCGGTCAGGGCACATGCCCAGGTTGTGGGCCTGATCCCCAGTGGGGGGCATGCAGGAGGTGGCCAGTCGATGTTCTCTCTCATCGATGTTTCTATCTCTCTCTCCCTCTCCCTTCCTCTCTCTCCAAAGTCAATAAAGAAAAAAGAGATGAGATGAGGAAGGACGGCACAGCCAAGAAACTAGTGCCGGGCCTGGCAGAGCAGCAATCGCAGAGAGGAGCTGAACAGGACACCTGCCCTGTCCAAGACAAGGTGGTTTCAGGACAGGATAAGAAAACAGTAACAGGCAGCAGCTAGCTAAGGAAAAATAGAAGAAGAAGAAGCACCCACAGGGCATCTCTGAGGAGCAGGGATCCCCAGTCCTCTGCCAGTGTCCTGGCCAGTTCCTGGTGACGGGTGAGAGCCACATTTAAGTCAAGGTGACACACTGGGCCCTACATCTGCAATTTCTCAAGCAATTATTTACAGTGCATGACACAGTGCCTGGCAACCATTACTCTAATTTTTTTTTAGTGAACCTACCGGGGGCACTTAGAAAAGGGACAGTTTGACTGAAAGGTCCACATGGCATTTCCTTTCGAAGCACTGGACGGTCAACAAGTTTCTAGCCACCATCTGCCCCCACCTCTGACCCTGGGGAGCAGGAGACAGAGCTCTCAGTTGTAATGTGCTCCCAGCTCAGGACCTCACCTCCTCAGAAAACTTCCTCTAACACCATGTCCTCTGCCAACCCCGTGACCACCATCTAACAGCCATGAATTCAGGCGGATCCCCTGGAAATGGTGAGGTCCAGCAATCCACGTATGTCTGGAATCACTCACGCTGCACACCTTTGAGAGCATCAAGTGCGACACCACACACGATCATAAGACTGGCTTCACAGGCGTCTGTCTGTCTCTCTGTTTCTGAGCACGAGTCTCTTTCCCGTCTCTGTGTGAGCTGCTTCTCCTCTGAGTCAACTGTCTTAAATGAAAACCCTGAACTTTTCCAGCCTGCTGAAGGAGCAACTGAAGAACACAGTTAGCGGAACGGGGTGGGTTTAACATATTCCATTATAAGGGCATGCCTGCTCACCCCTTGGCAGTATGGACGTTGAAAAGCAGAGCAGGAAGAAACAGGATCGGCGATGCCAGGCTGTGTGCTACCGGACAGGAGATGAAAATGAGAAATGTACTTCAAAAATAATTTCAGCAGAGAAGCATATTTAGTAACTGCTCACTTTAGAAAATACCATCTCTAATGGAAATGCCTCCAAGCAGTTTTGAAGATTTTTCTTTTATATTTTTGGAAGGCCTTAGACTAATGAATGCTGTAAAATGAGGACGCTGAGAAAGACAGAAGAAGCCATGCTTGTTGATTGGCTAAGTTATCACACCTGCAGTCCTTGTCAGAAGCCTCAACATCTGTGAATGCAAATTGAGGCAACATTACAAACTCTGAGGTAATTCATATGCCTTTTCTTTTTATTAAAAAATAAACAGGACTATTTTAATTATTCACTAGAATGTTAATATCAAACCAGTGTGATAGCAGCTAACATTCTACAAACAGCATTTTGCTGGCTTTGTGTGACATGGATGATCTAAATTCTCCCCAATTCCATTGACTATTCAGTGCCTCTGCTGTTGTCCCAGCCCAATTTAGCAGCTTTGCAGCATAGGAAACATATTTTCAGATGCCCCAGGTGATAAATTTTTTACAAAATGCGTCCTATACCACTCATTCCTGGGTCACTCTCAAAACAAAGCATCACTCCAATAATTCATGGAAAAGCATGAATTTCCTTTTCCTCCTGAATCGCTACAACTGTATTAGTTCTCCATTTTGCTTTCCATGCCTTGTCTTGCTAATGTTTTCTAAACAGAAAGATAGCCTCTGTTTCTTTTATCTTCATAGCCTGAATCGGATTTCCTTAACAATGTGGAATAGTGTTTTCCTTGTCACCAGAACAAAGGCGGAGAGGGAACGTGGTGGGCTGTGCTGCCTTCTGTAGTCAGCCCACAATAGAACAGACAGGTCCCTCTGATGTGGCTCACTGGTTGAGCATGGACCCAGGCACCAAGAGGTCGCCAGTTTGATTCCTGGTCAGGGCACATGCCCAGGTTGTGGGCCCGATCCCCAGTGGGGGGCATGCAGGAGGCGGCCAATTGATGTTTTCTCTCATTGATGTTTCTATCTCTCTCTCCCTCTCACTTCCTTTCTCTCTAAAATCAATAAAGGAAAAAAAAATTTTTTTAATAGAATGAACAGGTGGAGGAGGTCTTACAAAGGGAAGCAGAAACTTGGATTCCTGGCTGAACCAAAGCCTTGCTCCTCTTGAATTCCCTGTCCTGACAAATGGCCTCATTATGTGTTGTTTCATCCTCTCCCTCCCTGCTCGGTATACAGTCATTCACCAAACTCTCTTCTTTCTGCACCTCGAACCCATAGCTGCCCACCCCTCCCCAGCCCCACTGCATCACTACCACAGTTCAACTCCGCATGCCCAGCTGGACTGTACAACAGCTTCCTAACAGGGTCCCTGTCTCCAGCCTACCATCACTGCCCAAAGGTTGTTTCCAATGAAAACCTGACCATTTCCCCACCACCACAGTGTTTGGAGTAAGGGTGTCTTGCGAAGACCTTCATGCCAGTACCTGGCACCCAGCAGACTTCACTAAATCATAGTGGAGAAATGGAGGGGGAGTTAGTCAGTCTGCACTTAACCATCACCCACAGGTTCTTGGAAACTGCGACTTTAAGCAAAATGACACGCAAGGAAACCAATTTTACCATAGACTGGTTGATATGAACAAGAGTTAGGTTCGTACGGCATATTTCTGGTCACAAAACATCACCACACTTCTAAATAAAGACCCAAAACACTTCTAATATTAAACATTGAAATAAATGTAAGCTATATATACATTTAAGAAAGATTAATAAAAACAAATAAGGTCATTCTTTGCCAACCCATGTACTCCAGTTCAGGGTTGCAGGTGGCTGGGGCCTCTCCCGGCAGCTCAGGGCACAAGGTGGGAACCCACTCTGGACAGGTTGTCCTTCCATCACAGGGTGTTCTCACCCCCACACCCATGCTCAGACTGGGGCCATTCAGACACCCACAGCTTGGGATGCGGGAAGAACCTGGAGCCCCCGGAGAAAACCCAGGCAGACATGGAAAAAATGTGCAAACTCCACACAGAGGGTGACCCTGGCCGGGAACTAATTGTTTTTCTTCATCAACATTATAACAAAACAACATTGAACAAAACAACATTATTCCAGAACCTGTTATACTCATTCATTTCTCAGGCTAAGAACTTTCCCTACCTGCCAACAGGAAACCCAAATTCTCTAGCACGGCATGAGGCCCAAGTGCTCACCAGCTTCACCCTCCACCTTTCCCACCACCTGCCCCTTTCCTGCATCCCAACCACCCCGCTTTCTCACCCGGACACGCTCTTTCATGACCACATACTTCTCTGCCCGATTTGCCCGTCCTCCCCGTCCACACGTAATAACTCCCAAACAAATGCCACTTGCTTTGCAAACCCTTCTGTGACTTCTCCACAGAGGGTTAGCCCTGTTCCTGCAACATGGGGCACACATGTCCCTTTGGCTCCTGCCTTCCCGACAGGGCACATCATAAACCCTACTTCTCCCTTCCTCACCAGACTCAGAGCCTTTGTCAGTGTTCAAAAGGAAGGGGTTATGTCTTATTTTCTTCTCCCTTTTCTCTCTTCTGATCCTCCAATGCCCAGAAGAGTATCTGATCAACATCAGATGTTTGTTAAATAATTGCTGGGTAAGCCATTCAAGTGAAAGACATGTCCCCAGGCCCAAAGATGACAGATCACCCCAGCTCTCCTCTTCGTGAATCCCCTCCTTCCCTCTCCCCAGCGCCTCAGTCTTCACTGCAGCCCTCATCACCCCTGGTCCCTCATTTCCTTCCACACCCCCACCCCCGGCACTGCTTAAAATCGGGGAAGTCCCCATTCAAATCCTAAACCTAATACGGTGAAGGTGGAAAAAGGAGAAACTTCAATCTTACTACCAAGGTGGTGGCATGATAAAAAATGTTCTGAGAGACCTAATTTAAAATATAAATTCATGTCCTCCCAAAAAAAACACCGCTGTATGTGTTGGTTAGGACCTATAGTATGACTGCTGCAGAGCTAAATTTGAGGCATTCTATGTGCTAAACCCTGGTCTGGCCTAGAGACCAAATACGATGCATCACCTTGTTTCTGTGGGAATATACGGAGTGCCCAACAAGCCATCTGTAAGGTAGCTAATGACCAGGACACTCGGTTTGTTCATTGTGGCCTGTCTCTACTAAAGGTTTTCTCCCTCTAGAATGTTAAATTTTCCCTCTAAATAATTTCCAAACTACCAGTGAGAGAGGAAAGAATGCATGTCTTAATACTGGAACCCAGATTCCAGACCAGAGGTTCCCTCATTCCTGCCTCCAGGGTGGAAGCAAGCAGGGACGTGTTACAAAGGACTGGTCCTCTTGGCTCCATTCAAGGCCACGTGGGATCAGCATCTCTGGTGGCAGGATCTTTCCAACTGTTTATATAAGAAGCTCTTCAGGAAATCCTAATGTGCAGCTGGGTTGAGAACCTCATTCTAAACTGGGTTTTGACGTTAGCTATTTATCCCCGGGCAAATTCCTTGCGAATTTGGCCTTTCTGGATCTTGGTTTTCCCACCCGTAAAATGAAAGTTTCACGATTAATGAGACTTCTTTATACTTCAAAATCCGTTTTGGTTTCCAAAGCATTTACGACGTCTATGAGTTAACTTTTGAATGTTTAGTTGCTCCATTTCTCTTGGCTTCTCTGACAGTGTACAAATCAAGGAAAAACAGACATGAATTTGTAAAACCCTTTTAGTGACTGAGACAAAAGGAGTGGCAGGCAAGATTCCAATATGAAAAGTGTGTTTCCCACATACTAACTAGTTCCTGGGAGGACAGAGTAACACATACAATCACTGAAGTTTATGGATTTTTTTTTTTTTTTGAGAGCCATTATGTTCAAAATTTTAAGAAGGGAAAAAAAAAAAGTTCCATACTCTCTCACTCTCTCAGATGTGTAGTTTCATCACGCTAACAATGACTTTTTTGCATATGCTTCCATTAAAGGCATAAGCTGATGGTTTCAATGACGCCCCCTCACTTCTCAAGTCGTTTTACTGCGTGGCTTGCTGAGCAATTTCACACACAGGGTCCCTAATTTCTTTCTGCTATGATGGCAATGCAACCTTTGTCTTTCTTCAACCAATTTTTCCCTCAGTGAACACATCTTTCCACATTTAAAAAATTTTTTTTCATTTATTTGGCGTATAAACTACACCCAGAAACCTGCAAATATTTTTTTTTAAAAAGCAAATAAAGAAATATGCACCCATGCAGAAGAAAAGAGAACACAGGAGAATCACAGGCTCCATTTTATAATATTATGGTACATTGTGTAGTCTTCTGTCAGTATTTATTATCAGTCATTTAGTTTATGATAGAGAATAACTTTTGATTACTGATGCTTGTAATATTACTCACTCTGTCTTGGACTGTTTGAAGATCTGTATTTTTATTACAAAGTCTAATAAAAATAAAGTGAAAAACCCATAGGTCCCAAAACTGATTCCTGGCTTGTGTTGTATGTCATTCCTGTCCAATCTAAAAAGTATTTCTTTCTGCTGTTAGTCTCTGTCTCTTGCTCATAAGCAAATTTATCTCCTAATGCCTCATTCTTTATTTTAGCCATTAATCTCCCATTGAGAACCTTACCAAATGCTTTTTGCAGATAAAAATATTTAATATCTACTAGATTTCCCATACCCACAAAACCATCCAACACTGCTTACAGGGAAAAAAAAAAAATCAAATCTTTTTGTACCTGAATTTGAGCTTGCTGGTTTGACTCAAAGCATTTTTCTCTAACGTCTTTTGGTCTTTACAGGAAATAACAGAACCACGGTGCAAGAACCCCATTTCTTTTTGTTACGAGTTGAATTGTGCCCCCTCCCCAAAAGATATGGCCAAGTTCCAACCCACAGGGCATTAGAAAGTGAGCTATTTTAAAATAGGGACATTGCAGAAGTAGTTAGTTACATAAAGATGAGGTCTTACTAAGTAAGGTGGGGCATGAAATGATTGGTGTCCTCATAAGAAAAGAGGAGACGCAGAAACACACAAGGAGAAGATGGCCACATGATGACAGAGGCTGACACATCTACAAACCCAAGAATGCCAGGTATTGCCAGCAAACACCGGGAGCTAGAAAAGGCAAGGAAGGATTCTCCCCTACAGATTTCAGAAGGAGCACAACCCTGCAGACACCTTGATTTCAGACATCTACCTTTCAGAACCATGAGAATAAATTTTTGTTTTTTTAAGCCACCCAGTTTGAGGTACTGTGTTATACAACAGCCCTAGGAAACCAATACCCTCCTCTTTTCCATCATTTCCACATTTCGGGGCCCTGTCTATTTCACACATGCATACACACACACACACACACACACACACACACACACACACACACACACAAGCAGAAACAAACAGAAAAAGCACCCCTAATGGTCGTTGAGTATCACTTAATCTAAGAGTAGCTCCTTCAGGTTGACATCCGACTAGTGATTTGAACATCTACCTCCTGATGTGGCCCATCCAATTTCTATACCAGGTCAAATCCATCGTTCCATAGCTTCTTAAAGTTGGCTGCTCCTACCTTAGGGTAATAAAGAGCAATCATCCTCTTTCACTGTATGTGTGTATGTGTGTGTGTGTGTGTACAAGTATTTGAACACATCACAACACCAATGATTGCTCTCTTCCTAAATAAGACAACCACTTTTCTTTCAATTACTCTTCCTGGGAAGGTTTCAATTTCCCCTATTCTATGCTGGGAAATTCTTCTCCGTATACCAATACCACTTCCTCACTCCCATACCCTTTTATCTCACCCCTTCTGCTTCTTCATCCTCAGACTGCCCTCATCTTTGACATCTCTCCTCCTCCTTCATCAGATGGACAGGAGAAAGAAAGGGCCCCTTTTACTGTCAATCCCTAGCTGTTCTCTCAGTACCTACCCCAGGTAGGGGAATCTGAAAATATATAAGAGCGTGAGTACAGAACTCAAGGGCAGATGTTAATGTCACGGCCCTGCTAATGTCCCCAGTGCATCGTCATGGCACTGGCAGCAGAGAGGTAAAAACACAAAGAAGAGTGGCAGTGCCTGAGGTGAGGGTGCTCTTGTCATGCTTTCTCTTCATTTCAACAAGGGTTTACAGTGGCCTACCATGGCCTTGTTTTTATTTTTCTCTTTATGTTTATTTCATGTCCATCACTCCCTATAGTTTTTCTTCAAAAAACTCTCTCTCTCTCTCCCTACTGTCTTACTTTCCTTGTCCTCGCTAGAGAAGTACAGCTCAACCTACAAAACTCATTCAGTGACTCTAGAAATACATTTGTGCCTCCAAAGGTTGAACACAGCTTATTTATAGTACGTTACACACAGATCAGCTGCAGGGAGGAGAACAGGATTGTGCAGTAACCGAAGCATGGAATTGGGAGTCAAAAGTCCTTCGGAATTCTGCCCCCTCCTCAATGTATGGCCTTGGTCTAGTCACTTAACTTCTGAGCTTCAAGGTTCTCATCTACTAAAAGAGAAGGTACTTCTCTTATTTCCCTCGTATAACAACCACACAAAGAATATGTAAACTACTAACTTTACATTATTTATGAATCTTTATTTATTTCATCACTCAACAAATATGCATATCAAGTATACTCATTCAAGAATTCTAATTTCCCAGCATTTAAGAGTTTGCTGGCAGATCAGTAAGTATCTAGCACAGACATTAAAGAATCATAACCATAGTCAATGTGTCAGGAACTAAAGACAAATGAATAACATAATCTCAGACAAGAGCAAATGTCTACAGGTCTAAACACCTACATCATGTACAATTTCATTGAGAAAAAATTATTTAAGGTTTGTTTTAATGGGAAAATACAGATTTATGTTAAAAAATTAAATTTTATACATGTTGTTGACACATATATCTACTGATGCCCCTTTACCTGAGAACTGAACCCATCAGCAAGCATTCCCTAGGCACTTACCAGGGGTTGGTCTGTGTACCCATGAGTTTCTCTGGGCAAGCCAGGTCTGGAGAAAGCAGTTATGTGATTTTGAAATCAGGTAGATTACATTTTTAAAAATTTCACACAGTAAAATTATACAGGCTAGTATACACCACATTAAAAAAAAAAAAACAAAAAAAAAACTAAGCTTACAAGCTTTTTCTTTACTTTTATTTTATTATTTTTTTTATCCTCACCCAAGGACATTTTTGCATTTATCTTCAGATAGGGCAGGAGGGAGAGAGGGAGGAAGAGAGAGAGAGAAACATCGATGCGAGAGAGACACATGGAGTGCTTGCCACCCACAAGACCCCAACCGGGCCAGGGACAAACTGCAACCGAGGTACGTGCCCTTAGCGGGAACCGAACCTGGGACTCTCTGGTCTGCGGACCAACACTCTAACTGCTGAGCCAAACTGGCCAGGGCTTTTTATACTTTTTTAAACCCAGAGGTCCAGCCACAAGGAGGCAAAAAAAAGCACTTATGTTTAAACATACAGACTTACCCTTTTCATGAAAATGTTATGCATATACCATCGCCACCAGGAGTTCCGGCACTGCGGGAGGCCAGGAAATATAACCTCTTTTCCTAGGAGCTCTTGATTTTGAGCTCCACAAAGGACGGGGAGGGCGGGGGTAAAGGGGGTAAACTTTCTGAAATTTTTGCTTGGGGTCTGATTTTAAATTTACTCCCTGAATTAGATGTCAATGCAATTAGTTTTGACCCTATAAGCACTGTCATTGTCAGGGCTAGTTTAAGGAACTGCAAATAAATGTACACTTTAAATCCTTTAACTCTTAACCTAACACATATCCATAGTCTTATGCCTTCCCCAGTGATGAATTGCAACACACCTTTTCATACATTGAAATGCTTTTCCTATGAAAAGCAAATCTTATTTAAAAATTTTAAAAAGCTGAAATACGGAGGGGTCTGGATGTGCCATCTGGATCAATATTCCTTGAGTATACAAAGATTTGCAGCCTAAGACGAAGGACTCAGTGTGACTTATGACAATCTTTAGAAATATAAGCTACACTGTCATTTACTATACTATTGATTCATATTTAAATTTCTTTACATGCTTTTAAAAAAAATCTTAGATGTTAATTTGTTATTAATCACAGCACTTTTCTAGGGTTTTGGTCTCCTTCCATCATAGCAAGTTTCCCATTATTTTCCCCCTTTATTTTATATATTTAATGGCTTCCCTTATACTTTCTTTTATTTCTCTGCTTCATCTCATTGTTCTGGTATGGCTTTGATCTCACTGGGTTGAATTTCGAATATTACCTCCCCTGGTTCCTAGTTTTATGTGTAGGTTTTTTTTCCCTCCCTTTTTCTTTTTTCTACACATTACAAAATCCCAGCCAAGTTCCAAACTCATTTTGCATTCCTTCAAAGTCTGCTTTTCTCAAGCCCCATATTTTTGTGTTAGTACTCTTCCCACAGATCTTCATCAGCAATTCAAACCTGATGACATTATGATTGCATCTTTAGTGTTTTTCTACTCCAACCTTATTTATCAGGCCTGCATTATTTCCAAAGATAAGGTCGAGAATAACCTCAGAGCAGAGCTTGTTAACTGTTGCGAGTGTGCGAACAGCCCACCGTTACGGAAAGATAAAGCCACTTTTCTACATGCTGGCGTCATTCTCAATGTGTGCGCTGGCTGGACTGAGCTCCCTTAGCAGGAGACACCTGCTTTTAGACTTCTCTCTTCTACAAGCATGTTTCCCTTTCTACCTCACTTCCTAGCACCCTGTTCTTGCATACTTTGATAAAAAAATACATATATATATATGGCTCTTCTTTCTCCTCCCTGACTATATTTCCTTCGAACTGTTTCCTCCTGCCTCACCTCCTCCTTTATTTGTATCTCTCTCACCACATTTCCATTAAATGTAAATGGAAGATCCATTTTCTCTGACGAAAAGCCAAAAGTTTTCCTTAGTACTTTCTTGCCTCCACAACTACTTCAAAATCCTCACAAACCTTTAATGTCATACCACCACTCAGGTCGCCTAAACAGTGCCATGGATACATACTCTCCTGTGAGAGGTTTGTTCTCAAAATAACACGTCCAAACTGCAAAGTGGTGGCATGTCTGGAAAGATGAATCTAGATCTTCGCATTTCACTTTGCCTGTTTTCACTTTTCCTTGTATCGCTATCATTCTCATTCATTCATTCATTCATTCATTTTGATACTCCAAAATGCAATCTCCTAGATGCCAGGCATGTAATAATCACAGGGAATATAGATAAGTAAGATTTAGTCCTTGGTCTCAGGGAGGTTCACAGTTTTGCAAAAAATCTAACAGGTAGAACAATTGATGGTAACACTATGTGACAAATGCTACTACTGGTATTTACAACTGTCCTAGGAGCACAATAGTATGATCAATTAGTTAATTCCACCTTTAGAGGATCATGAGAGATTTGACAGACTTTGGAAACTTTAATAAAATCTTTAAAAACAGCTAAGGGAGAGAAGAAGGCTATAACAGATAGAGAAAATAATAGCTAGCAAAGACAGAAGTACCTAGAATACTTCCAATTATCAATAATCAATAATGACCATATGGAATAGAAGCAAAAATATCCTTTGAACTGATGTTGTTTTACCATAGGAGAGTATCTACCTCACAGAGTTGTTGTGAAGAATAAATGTAAATATACATAAATCCCCTTTGTCCCTGGCATATGGTAAATGCTCAAAAAATGTTAGCTGTTATTATTTTATTATAGATTACATCACATGCATTTCATTTTTCTCCTGGTTCATGGCTTGGTTTGGATCATTGTGGCTGCTGAGTCAGTGACCTCCAGTTAAATGACATTGTATTTGGATATACATCTAAAGAGCTGAGGTGGCTGCTGTAGCTTCCAGGGAAAAAGAATTAGGACAGATGACAAATAAGCATAGCGGAGAAGTGTACCACGAAAAAAAAAAAAGCAGCTGGACCACATCTAATTGTTATTCTCAACAAATCAGACTCTTTTTATACCTTTCTTTTTAAGACAGAGTCAAGAGTTGACAAAACAAGTTCACATCTAAGATTCATTGAAAAATCCTACCAATATAGCAAGCTTCGGTATAAGTACAGAATGAAAGCCAGCTCAGTATCTGATATTTCCTAAAGGTACACCAAACAGTTTTGAAAACTGATGTCCTGAATAATGCCTTATAATAGTCTAGGGAAAAAAAGATTCAATTATGTTCCTTCCTTATTGAGGTAGGGTAGGAAGGTATACTAATATTTTTTAGTAACTTAAAAGTATTTAATTTAGTTTATAATGCAGTCATACAACTTACTTTATTGCAATTGATATTCGGATTATTATTTGCTCAAGGTGACAAAACGTGCAAGACAGAACAAGAGTGTAGGTCTTCTAACACCAATGACCATGCTTCTTCCCCTAAGACATTTTAAAGATTCCTAAACAGGATTAAACCTAAAGTAAGCTACTAATCATTTAGTTAACCAAAAATGCAAACACCCTGGTTAACTAAGTTTTTATACTTACACTGATGTATAACACCAGATTAACATAAGTATATATTTCTACCTTACTCTCTCCTCCAGATAATTATTTTTGCAATAATCTAAATGGTTATTAAGATTAGAAGATCAATTATGAATGCAAATGATAAACCTCTTTTCTTTCGAGATTTTGATGCTAAATTAATAGGAAAACAAAAGCAATAAAAAATTCCAGACATGATAGAATAAGTGTTACCAAGACTTGTCTTCTAGCTATAAATAACTTTACAACTGAACAAAATATATAAGGCAACTACTTTCAGGCACTGGAGAATTGGCAGCTTAAGATACATTCTATGATAATCTAGATATATATTAGCAGTTTGAGGACTTAAAGGAAAACATAATCTCAATGAGTGAAAAAACAGGAAACCTCAGCTGGGAAATGAAAAATATAATAAATATACAAATGGAGATTCTAAAACTAAAAAATGTAAAATAGCCCTGGCTGGTGTGGCTCAGTTTGTTGGGCATCATCCTGTGTACCAAAAAGTTACCAGTTTGATTCCCGGTCAGGGCACATGCTTGGGTTGTGGGCTCAATCCTCGCTAGGGGGCATGCAGGAGGCAGCCCATCGATGTTTCACTCTCACATTGTTGTGTCTCTCTCTCTCCCTCTCCCTTCCTCTCTAAATAACAATAAAAAAATCTTAAAAAAAAACTTTTTTTAAAGTGCAATAGCGCCCTGGCCGGTTTGGCTCAGCGGTTAGAGCGTCGGCCTGCGGTCCGGAGAGACCCAGGTTCGGTTCCCACTAAGGGCATGTACTTCGGTTGCGGTTTGTCCCCGGCCCTGGTTGGTCGTGCGGGTGGCAGCCACTCGATGTGTCCCTTTCATGTCGATGTTTCTCTCTCTCTCTCTCTTCCTCTCTTTCCCTCCCACTCTATCTGAACAAAAAATGAAAAAATGTCCTCGGGTGAGGATAAAAAAATAAAATTAAAAAAAATAAAATAAAAAATAAAGTGCAATAGCAACAATTTCACTGAATGGGCTTAAAATTTGAGATAGAAAATAAGGGTCACTGAATTTAAAGAAAGATCCATGTAGCCCAGCCAGTTTGGCTCCATGGTGGAGCGTCGACCCATGCACCAAGAGGTCGCCAGTTTGACTCCCAGCCACAGCACATTCCCAGGTTGTGGGCCAATCCCCAGTGGGAGCATGCAGAAACCAGTAGATCGATGTCCTCTCTTATCAATGTTTCTATCTCTCTCTTCCTCTCCCTCCTCCTTTCTCCCTCTCTAAAATCAATAAAGAAAAATATATATTTTTAAAAAAACAAAGAAAGATCCACGTAAATTAGGCAGTGAAAAGAACAGAGGGGCAAAAGAACCTGTGGGACGATATCTAACTAATGTACTTGGGGTACTAGAAGGAAAAGAGAGATAGAATGCAGCAAAAAATAATTTTTAAAAAGTCCTAAATTGGGTAGAAAACATTAAACTACAGATCCAAGAAGTTCAGCAAACTACAAGTAGAATAAAAACAAAGAAAACCATACTTAGGCACTTCATGATCAAATTAGTGAAAAACAATAATAAAGAGAGAATACATATTGACCACATTCACAGTAAAATGAGACATCACTTACCAAAAAATGAAAACAGACTATCAAAAAAATAAGAAGAGATGAAATGAAAGTGCTGAAATAAAAATAAAACAGTCAACCCAGAATTCTATATACAGTAAACTATCCTTAAAACATGGTGGGGGGGGGGGGCGGGGAGACATTTTTGGATGAATGGATCCTGAGAGAATTAATCACCAGCTGACTTTCAGGAAAGAATAAAGATGGAAATGACATATGTGTGGGAAAATATAAAAGACTAGCTTTGCTTAGTTTTTCTTTTAATTTCCTTAAAACACAAATGATTGTTAAAACAAAAATCACATCATTGCACAAAGGAGTTCATAATGTAGCTGAAAGAAAAACATGAAAATAATCCAAAGGACTGAGGAGGGTGTAAATGCAAGTGTGAAGTAGAACAATATTAATTCTAGGTAGCCAGTGATAAGTTAAGGATGCATATTGTATTTGCTAGAGCAATTACTAAAAAAAATACAAAGAGATTGTACAGAAAAAGCTATAGAAAATAAAATAAAATCCTATAAATTATTTGATAAACCCAAAGGTGGCAGGAAAAATGGAACAAAAATAGATCAGAAAAATAAATTTTGCCCTGGTCGGTTTGGCTCCGCGGTTAGAGCATCGGCCTGCAGACCAGAGAGTCCCAGGTTCGGTTCCTGCTAAGGGCATGTACCTCTGTTGCAGTTTGTCCCCGGCCCTGGTTGGGGTCGTATGGGTGGCAACCACTCGCTGTGTCTCTCTCACATCGATGTTTCTCTCTCTTCCTCCCTCTCTCCCTCCTGCTCTATCTGAAGATAAATGCAAAAAATGTCCTTGGGTGAGGATAAAAAAAAAAAAGGAAATAAAGTTCAAGTTGACAGAATTCAATCCTATCATATCAATAATGTGAAACGTAAATGGACAAAGCATTCCAATTAAAAAGCAAAGATGATCACAATAGATTTTAAAAAACGACTGCCTACAAGAGAGAAACGTTAAATATATAACCACAAATGGGCTAAAAACAGATGGATAGAAAAAAGATGTACTGTTCAAACAGCAAGTACAAGAAAGCTGGTGTGGCTAGGTTAACAGCAAACAAAGAGGGACATGTCATGATGGTGAATGTGCTGGTTAACATTCCTAAAAATATATAACATAATAATAGAGCTCCAAAACACATTTAGAAAAATGCATTTGTATACTCCCAACTGACAGAACTAAAGGAAAAGTAAACAAATCCACATTCCTATTTGGAGACTTTAACACCCTTCACAGTAATGCAAAGAACAAGTAGACCAAAACAAAATAAAACCAGATCTGAAAAATGCTACCAACCAACTTGATCTAATTGGCATTTGACCTAATTGACAGACCACTACCACTAATATCTGCAAATACACACAATTCTTTTCAAGTGTACTTGAAGCACATACCTAATATCATAAAATGGGTTATAAAATAAGTCTGATTTTTTACAAGAGAAAAGATTCTTAAATAGATATCTGAGCATAATGGAATTTAAAATTGTAAGTCAACAAGATATCCAGAAAAGCATAAAATAGTTGAAAATTAAACATTTCATTCTTAATAACATGCAAACATTCTAAATAATGAGAGATGTCCAAGGGAAATTAGAAAATATTTTTAACTAAATAAAAAAAAAAAATGAAGCAAAAAACTGGCTCTTTGAAAAAAATTAATAAAACTGGCAGACCCCTAGCAAGACTCTTTTTCTACCAATAAATAAATAAATAAATAAATAAATAAATAAATAAATAAAACCGTAATAACAATAATAATGACCAATATAAGGAGTAAAGAAGGAGATATAACTACAGACCCTGTAGACATAAAAAACAACTTTATACCAATAAATTTATCAACTCAGTATATCTGTACAATGGGATACTTCTAAGCAAACTCATACACAGAATAACAGGGACAGATCTCACAGTTATGATCTTTGGGGGAGACAAGCAGAGGTCTCCTAGGGTGTTCTAAAACTAGCGAAGCTAATTTATGGCGGGTGATGCAATCAGATCAGTGGTTGCACGTGGGGTAGAAGGTGAGACAAGTGGAATTCACTGGAAAGGGGCACATATGATACTTCTGGGATGATGAAATATACACATTGTCAAAACTCATCATATTGTACACCTGAACTTTACTGAATATAAATGTATTTCAATAAAATTGATTTCTAAGAAAAAATTTAACAATACCACAAAAATAGGAAACAATGTGAATTTAGTTCAAAATATTTTTAAACTTTAAAAATTCTTCAAGCCCTGCCGGTGTGGCTCAGTGGATTGAGCATTGTCCCATGGACTGAGAGGTCCCGGTTTGATTCCCAGACAGGGCACATGCCAGGGTTGTTGGCTTGATCCCCAGTAGGGGGCGTGCAGGAGGCAGCCGATGGATGTTTCTATCTCTCTCTCTCCTTTCCTCTCTCTCTTTAAAAAAAATCAATAGCCCTGGCCAGTTTGGCTCAGCGGTTGGAGCGTCAGCCTGCGGTCCAGAGAGACCCGGGTTCGGTTCCTGCTAAGGGCATGTACTTCGGTTGCAGTTTGTCCCCGGCCCTGGTTGGTCGTGCGGGTGGCAGCCACTCGATGTGTCCCTTTCACGTCGATGTTTCTCTCTCTCTCTCTTCCTCTCTCTCCCTCCCACTCTATCTGGACAAAAAAAAAAAGAAAAAAGAAAAATGTCCTCGGGTGAGGATTAAAAAAAAAAAAAATCAATAAAAACATATTTTAAAAAAAATAAAAATTCTTCAAAATTTTAAAAATGTTTCATTTCTACTATATACCTTCTTAACAGAATAGGAAGCGTAACTGTGGGTCAGGAAGTGTGCTAGACACTTTCACAGATGACACTTTACAAAGATATGCTCTAGCATGGTGCCTTGGGAGACAAAAAAAGCAAAAAGCTTTTTTGAACCCAGAAGTCCTGGGTTCAAATAATGACTGTATGTGATCTGTTTTTCTTTTTTCTTTTTGTTAATCTTCACCAGAGGATATTTTTCCATTGATTTTTAGAGACAGTGTAAGGGAGGAAGGAAGGGAGAGGGAGAAAGAGAGAGAAACATTGATGTGAGAGAGACACATCAATTTGTTGCTTCCTGCACAACACTGACCAGGGCTGGGGATCAAACCTCCAACCCAGGTACATGCGCCTGACTGGAATAGAACCCACAACCCTTTGGTCTGTGGGCTGATGCTCTAACCACTGAGCCAAACCGGCCAGGGCTATATGTGATCTCTTAGTTTTGTGATCGCAGGCAATTCACTTAATTTTAAATGTCATCAACTAAAGGACTGATGTGAAGATTTGAAATATTATTTTAAAGTAGACCCTGATTAAATGAAGGACAAAACCCACACCATGGACAGGAAACCACAGACAGGAAGACACAGGGAGAGCCTGTTCTGAGTCATGTTCATCTGTGGACGGGCAGAGGAGAGGGCGGAGCAGAGGCGTCCAAGCGTGAGGTCTTAATGCCATGTTCCTATCATGAGCAGTAGGTGTAGATTTCGGACACGGTTGGCTGATGTCCCAAAATGAATATACTTTCATTGTGACCTGAATGACAGCATTCCGGGCTAACAATTTCTTGTCCTGACAAGGAGCATGAAAGGGAGGCTCCTTGTTCACTGATGCCTTCAAGGGGCTCTACCCAGGTTCCTGAGAGTGGCAAAGAGTCTTCTATTACTCTAGATCTTTGAAGTGCCAACATGACTGATGACCACTCTTTCCTTCTTATCCTTAGGTTTTCAGAGATTTTGCTCTAAATGAGACAACCGGAAGAGATCTGGATATAGCAGCAGTAACCAAGCAATACCATCATTAATGCCTCATAGGCTGATCTTCAATAGAGTTCTAGGGGATAGGTCTGACAGAGTGTTCTAAAAGTACATGAGTATAGCCCGGCTGGTGTGGCTCAGTGGACTGAGTGTTGTCCACGGACTGAGAGGTCCCGATTGAATTCCCTGTCAGGACACATGCCTGAGTTGTGGGCTCGATCTCCAGTAGGGGGGGCGTGCAGGAGCAGCTGACCGATGTTTCTCTCTCACATCGATGTTTCTCTCTCTCTCTCTCTTCCTTCCTCTCTCTCTAAAAAAATCAATAAAAACATATTTAAAAGTAATAATAATAAAAGTACATGAGTATAAAAATCAACAGAGGCTCCATTTAAGACCTAAAAAGTCTCGTATCTTCACTGAAATGTGGAGCCACTAGTAGGACACCTAGAAATTCAACAGTCGATCACAGAACAGCGTGATAAGTTGTCTGATGGAGGTTTAAACAGAGAGCTATGGGGCCCTCAGAGAGGATACTGAACCATGTGGTGGGGGAGGAAGCAGTCCTGGTACACATTCTCGAGGAGAGTGAACCTGTACTGAGTCCAAAGACGTTAAGGAGTTATTCAGGCAGAAAGTATTTTCAGGCAGAGGGCACAGCACAAACCAAGACTCAAAAGGGTTGGACGGTGCCATCTGCAGAAAACTGCAAGTAATTCCACAGAGCTAGAGCGTATGGTGTGAAGGGAGCATGGGGCGATGGCAGAGGCACAGGCAAGGTCTCGGGAAGGACCACTTTCAAAATCAGGCTGAAGGAAGTTAGTTTACCTTGACGATGAAGGAAAGCCACTGAAGGATTTAAGCAAGGAGAACCACAATCCAATTAGCACGTGTAAAAGATCACTCTGGCCACGCCGTGGAGAACAGATTGGAAGGGGACAAAGGCAGAGAGAGGGACATCCATTAGGAGACTGTTGAAGAGACCCTGTGGGAATGACGGTGCCCCCCACAGAGCACTCCCAGAACGGAGAGGAGCTGCAGTGCATACAGTAAAGAGGCCGAACTCCCAAGACTTGTCCACTGATTCGTGGGAAAAGGAAGGAATCAGGCACGACTCCCAGGCCTCAAGCTCGGATGTATAATGGACAGGCCTCCTGTCCACGGAGATAAAGAATAAGTCAACCTGCATTTGAAAGCATCACAATGATACTCCACTCCATTTAAGAAGAATTAACACAAAGGCACAGGTTGCCTTAGACAGTATGGATACATCATCACCAAGAAACATCAAACACTTAAATTCACAGAGAAGGATAAGCCAGAGTTAGAGAAATGTCCTGTCTAACATGTTGATGAATGAATAATCAAACAATAACGCAGTAGGCAATTCCCTAACAAGAGAGCCATCTGCTGCCTGACTAGGATAGTGCAGCAAGGAACTGCCACCACCGCGTGGAGGAAAGCCAAGTGTCTGAACACTTCACACTGTCCAAAGTATCGGACCCCCCCCACCCCCAATGCAAGTGGTTAGTACTTGAAGCTAATAGCCAAATGTTTTCACTTGTTTCACCTGAAAACATCCATTCAATGTATACCATCCTGTGACAATAATATGCTTACCTGCCATCATCGCTATCATACTGGCTTTATAGACATTCGTAAGAGATCCAAGTTCTCCCGTTGCTAAGATGGTTTTGAGATGAGCCTTCCCACAGGCCTTGCGGAACTGACGAACCTCATCATACAGGGCTGGGGGAGGAAATAATTGAGGCGGTTACAAAGCAGGCAAGTGATAACAAGACTTGGCAGCCGTTTAGAGCTGGTAGAACCCATCTCAGATTTAGGAAATATAAAACATTTGTCACTTTCTAAAAATCACCCCAATTTAATATCGCCTAGAGCATTCTGCTGCAGTTCACATTCTGTTACAAGCGATGCTTAGTTTGCTACCATGAAACAGTTTCCAAGTCCTGGCCCGAAGTCCAGAGCTGTGAAGCTTTTAAAATATAATTATAAGGACAGGCAAATTACAAATAATTTCTATCTCTTCCAGATGATGGTTAGTTACAAGAAAAAAGAAATTTACCAACCACCTATACAGGGGTGTACCACTTTGCAAACTAAAGAAAAAAATTCCTTTGGTCCTTATTAATTCTCCCATTCACACATAAGTTCTTTTGTTGGACTATAAAGCAGGCCTTTCCTGAGAGCTCTGCTAATGACAATAAGGCATGACAGCTCATCACACTGTCAGACAGGGTGCGTGTCTATGTCTCTGACTAAAAGGTGTCGAGGTGGTACTGGATGTATGTGTGCAGAGTGAGCTGTAGACGGACTGACAGGTGCAGCCTTGACTCTACTGACCCTCAAACTACATCTGGCTTTCTAGGACTCTATATAGCACCCTGCAGCTTGATTATATATATAAAACTATTCACAATGCCCGGCTGGTGTGGCTCAGTGGTTGAGCATCGACCCATGCATCAAGAGGCCGCCAGTTCGATTCTCGGTCAGGACACATGCCCAGGTTGTGAGCCCAATCCCCAGTGGGGGGCATGCAGGAGGCGGCTGATCGATGTTCTCTCTCATCGATGTTTCTATCTCTCTCTCCCTCTTCCTCCCTCTCTCTAAAACTCAATAAAGAAAAAGAAAAAAAATTAAAAAAAAAACACTATTCACAACAAAATAAAACCAAGGGGGAAAACATTTCATATTCAAAGTAACAGAATTTGAGTAAACAAAACCAGTATAATAAGTATAAACTTTCTGAAAAAAAATATTTGACAGTGTCCTGTCCTGACACCAGTGGATTAGGGCTCTCGCCCTGCATCAGGCTGGCCATATTCATTTCTCGAACTTGAGCTATTGCAAATCATCAGGGCTAAGGGCAGGGCTTTTCCTTTCTTCTGTATGTGTGTTTTATAAGCACACAGACTAAACTGAGCAGGAAAGAAACTTTCATAATAAGGGTTAGGGTTAGGGTAAGCGTTTTTTAACACAAAAATGAGAGTTCTGTAATTCATAGGTTTCCTACAGTACATATAAAGTACTTAAAGGTCAGGAAGCTTAGTCAAATCCATGAAAGTTATAACAAGAAGAACAAAACTTGTCTTCCCAATCCTAGAAAAGCTGAACTTAAAGCTCGAAAGTGAAAACAACCTGAATCAAGTCAAATGTTCTATTACGAGATGCTTGGTCAAGTTCAATGTTTGCTGCCACCAGAGATGGTCTCTCGGGTGTTTCAAGAAAAAGTAGAATTAGAACATTTTCACAGATCTCTCATACTCCGTAGTTTTGAGTACTAGAAATGATCTGAGATGCCACACCCCCTACCTACCTTACCCTGCCCATCCATACTAGACTGAGAAAGTCATGACCCATACATCCAATACGACAACATGTGTGAGAATGATACAAACAGTAAAAGACTGTGACAATAACAATTTATATTCTTTTAACTCAGAGAATGAGTTACCGAATCTAAAAAGAGAAAGCTGTTCTCTAAGAAATAGTGACAAGGAAATCTCTTGATCTAAAAATTCAAGAATTCTAATCCAGAGTTAATCTGTGGTTTAATTTAGGACTTTTCTTCCACAGTAGTGTTGATATCAAAAGCAGGCTGGAGAGTCAGACAAACATGGATTTTTTTTTTTTCATTTCAATATTTATTTTTTAATATTTTTATTGATTTACAAATTTTTTAAAATACATTTTTATTGATTTTTAGAGAGAAACATCGATGAGAGAGAAACATTGATTGGCTGCCTCCTGCATGCCCCCTCCTAGGGATCAAGCTCACAACCTGGGCATGTGCCCTGACTGGGAATTGAACTGGTGACCTATTGGTCCATGGGTCAATACCCAACCACTGAGCCACACTGGCTGGACTTATTGATTTTTAGAGAGAGAGGAAGGGGGAGGGAGAAAGAGAGAGAAACATTGACGAGAGAGTAAAACATCAATAGGCTGCCTCCTGCATGCTCCCCACAGGGAATCAAGCCTACAACCCAGGCATGTGCCCTGACCAGGAATCAAACCAGCAACCTTTCGGTGCACGAGAAAATGCCCAACCAACTGAACCACACCAGCCAGGAATAGACAAATATGGATTTAAAATCCAACTCCACCACTTACTGTGTGACCTTGGGCAAGTTATTTCTCTTAGCCTCAGTACCATCCTAAAAGTGTCAATAATAACATTTATTTTATAGGGTTATTATGAGGATTAAAACAGAAGATTATATATATATTACTCTGCACATTGGCACATTGCCTGGCTTATTATAAGCACTCAAAACATGTGATCGTTATTAAGCTCAGAATTCTAGTAAAATGAGTTTCCATTAAGTGTTGTGTGATGAAAGTCAAATTTTGTTTCACAGCCTGATCCAACTCCTTGTACTGCACTGAAATTTTTTTATATGGATTAGTGCTTACAGTCAGTGAGCCATCAGATAAGGCTTGAAAATATTTTACTACAGCATTTATTAAAGTGAATGTTGGCCTATATAACAAAACTCTTAAAACACTGATCCTGATTATATTTATGGACAAAACTACCATCCTTTTTCTAAAGAGTATTACCTTTTGCTATCCAGTGAATTTCTTCACCTACAGTTAAAATCAACCAGAAAACCCAGATGTATTTTATGATTCAATTATCAGCAACCTGGAAGTTATGCTCTTTAATCCATGATCCAAACAGAACGAACCACAAATGATCACTTAGAGCTTAACTGGATTTAGCAAATACACAAGCAGGGCCTTCGTAGTCTTTAACTGCCAACTCCTCAAATCATTTTACTGACCTATTTCAACACATTAAGAGGGTCAATTTTTTCTGAGCAAATATCGTAATCTTTAAAGTTCAACATTGGGAAAGTAGTCTTTTCTTTCTGTTATATTCTGCCCAAAACAGATAAACAAAACCAGCTTATCAAATCTGGCTTTTTAAAAATGTGGCCCGGGCCCTGGCCGGTTTGGCTCAGCAGTTAAGGGTGTGGGCCTGTGGACCAAAGGGTCACGGGTTCGATTCCCAGTTAAGGGAGTGTATTTGGGTTGTGAGTTCAATCCCCGGCCCCGGTCGGGGTCGTGTAGGAGGCGATGATGTGTCTCTCTCATGGCAATGTTTCTTTCTCTCTCTTCCTCCCTCCCTTCCACTCTAAAAACCAGTAGAAAAATATCCTCAGGTGAGGATCAAAAAAAATGTGGCCTGGGCTCCATCAAGTGAATGCTTCAACCTGGGCCTTTGAATCTTAATGAGCGACCCAAAGATGAAAGAACAGTTAGAGATTTTTATTAGTCTTTTGGCATCAGCGATGGCAGCAGATGTGAGTGCAGCAGACACCAGCCAGCAGCATGGTACCATACTGGCCAGTGGTAGTGGCAACAGTGGCCCTGTGGCTGAGAACTTTCCGTGGCACTGGCAGCAGTGGCCCTGTGACTGAGCTCCTGCCGTGACATTGGCAGCATGGCCCTGTGGCTGAGTTCTTCCTGGGGCTCAGTCTGGCTGTATCCTCTGCTCCCCAGTCTACTTGTTTTCCAAGCCTGGTTGTCCAGGCTTCCTACTGACACAGTGAGTAACTGTATATCCTCCTAATAAATCCCCTTAGCTTAACTTAATCAGAACTGGTTTTATTTGTTTTCAACTCATAAGTCTAGTGTACCAAATATTTACTGAGGAAGGATGGTATAGCAGACAACAGTGGGTGCCCATCTGCCTGCGTCCATATCCTAGCTGTAAAAGAATTTGTTGTTCGATTTGGGCAAGTTACTCAAACTTTGTCTCAGTTTCCACATCTATAAAATGGGGATAACAGAGGTACAAACACCTCATGGAGTTATTTCAAGCATCAAATAGGTTAATACATATAAAGTGCGAAGGACAGTATTTGTCACACAGCTAACACTGAAGGAATGGCAGCCACTTCTTTCCCTATTGCTGGCAGCAGTGGCGGCACTGCTACTGTTTTGCTGACAGCGTATCGGGGCAGAGCACAGAGGGGCTGACACAAGCAGAGGGCACCTGACCCGTGCACACAACCTCGCTCAGCGCTGGAAGAGCAGTCTGGGGGAAAAATGTTTACTATATCACAAATAATTTTTTCAAAACTCAGAGCCCATGCTCCTTTGGATAGCATAGACTACTGAGATAATAAGATACTTCGGGCTACTTACTAGATCTGTAAAGTTGTAGGAATTACTCAATTTTTCTAAGCCTAATTACTTCGGGAGCTGCAGTTTGCTCACATTTTTGTGAAGGTTAAATAAAATAAGACGTGGGACTAGAACAGCACCAGGATAGAGTAAGCATTTAACCATTCAATACTAATTTTCCGTTATTTTTCCTTACATACTTCCAGAAATGCAAAAATAACTTTTAAAAACAAAACAAAGCATGCACTGCCCTAATACTTAGGAGAGTATAATTAGAATTTATAGATGTTATATATGAGAAAAACAGACCACCTCACTCCAACACAAGCCACAGAATCCACAAGAAGCATGATGAGAAGTGTCTAGATAGTTCTGAGCACCTTAGCGTCACGATGATAGACACCTTGGAACTAGATAGATGATCAATGCAAATCAAACGACTTGATGGCTGAAATGTAACCCAGTCAATCTCAAATCATAATGCCCTTTAACATACTCAACTGTCACTTTCCTCTCAAGATAAACAAGCGAAACAATAGAAAAGCTAATGGGGGGCTTTTCTCCACATCATCAGGAAAGGATAGCAGGATGTGGATTTATATAATCGCAACTGAACTCTACGTGTGGAGGAAATTACAAGTGAAGTAATAAGTGTAAGAGATCCTCTTTCAAAAAATTTCTTCATGCAGAATAATCACTCAAAAGAATGAAAAAAACCCTAAGTTTTCAAAGCATCTTCCTTTAAAAGTTCTCAAACTTTTCTGTGCACAGAGGGACACTCTTGCCAGTGTGGGTTGGGAATTCTGGGGAACTTGGTGAGCATAACCAGCCTGAGTATATGGTACTGGGCCAGAAGATAGCCCATAGGAAAAGGAGCTTGTTATATACAAGGAAATTGATCAAATAAGTAAATACACTGAGAATAATGGGAGCAAGATTTCTCACCGATAAGAAGAATGTGAATATAGAAAGGGAGAGGCAAAAATAAACCATGTGATGTTGGCTTATAATAAAAGTTGTCAGTGTGAAATCATGGGTTCTGACAAAGATGATAGATAGATAGATAGATAGATAGATAGATAGATAGATAGATAGATAGATAGGAGAATATATACAGGTGTATGTGTTTGCATGGGTGCATTGTGTATATGTGAATATTCATGTATTTCCTAGATCTGTCCACTGAAAAGGCTTAGAAACAATAACATCCCTATACAATCTTCCATCACAGGGTCATAAATAATTTATTCAATCATTTTCTATGACTGGATATTTAAGGTTTCAAATTTTTTGCTCTTATAAATAATACTTTAGTAAACATCCTTACTGTTAAATCTGTGCATACATCATGACCTTATTCCCTGGAGTACTTATTAACTTTTCTGCTCACATACTCACATACAATACATATTCATTGTTAAAATTTCAAACATTACAGAAACTGAAAATTCCCCATTAAAAACAAAGAAAGAAAAAACAATTCTTGCATGTACCAGAAAAATAATAATTTGGAAGGCTATTATAAAAGATGACTGACAAATGAAAATGGAATTCAAACACCACGACTGCAAATTAGTCAGAATAATGCAAAATTTAACAAAACACATACACCAGAGAAGTGGCTGGCATAGTGATGTCACATTAAAAACCTGATAATAAATGTTTTGACTTATAATGAGGTTTTCAGGAGTAGCGAAAGTAGGTGTACTAGAAACCCAGGATATATTACATTGTAGATGCTTAATCAATATAGTGTCTCAACCAGCGGAAGGGAATGTCTCCTATCTGTCCCTCTTCATCCCTCCTACCACTGCCCCATGGGTGAGCAGAAATGGAGGTCACAACCTGAACTTCTGCTCATCATTCCCAGCTGAAAAACAAGTGAGGGTGGAGTGTTCACTGACAGGGACCAGGGAACATAGCTGCACTGGGGAAGGTCTACGTGCATGACGATGTGGATCCGAGTTGCAGAGCGAGTCCTCCTGCAGCTGTCTGAAATTTTTTTTTTTTTATCCTCACCCGAGGACATTTTTGCATTTATCTTCAGATAGAGCGGGAGAGAGAGAGGGAGGAAGAGAGAGAGAGAAACATCAAGTGGCTGCCACCCACATGACCCCAACCGGGGCCAGGGACAAACTGCAACCAAGGTATGTGCCCTGAGCAGGAACCGAACCCGGGGCTCTCTGGTCCGTGGGCCAACGCTCTAACTGCTAAGCCAAACCGGCCAGGGCTTAAATTTTTTTTTTTAAATTGATTTGAGAGAGAGGGAGTGAGACAGAAAGGGGGGAGGGGACACAGAGAGAGATTGACTTGTTGTTCCTTATCTATGCATTCATTGGTTGCTTCTTGTATGTGCCCTAACTGGGGACTGAACCTGAAACCCTGTCATATTGGGACAACACTCTAACCAACTGAGATACCCGGTGAGGGCCATCCTTGCACATGTTTTTTGTGTTTTTTTTTTTATTTCTTTTTATTCCTCACCCGAGGATATTCTTCCATTTATCATCAGATAGAGTGGGAGGGAGGGAGAGAGAGAGAGACAGAGAGAAACATCAATGTGATAGAGCCACATTGACTGGCTGCCTCCCGCATGACCCGACCAGGGCCGGGGATGAACTGCAACTGAGGTGCATGCCCTTAACCAGAATCGAACCCATGACTCATTGGTCCGCGGGCCGATGCTCTCACTGCTGAGCCAAACCAGCCAGGGCTCCTTGCACCTGTTTTAAGCAGCATCCAAAACAGGTGGGAACTGGCTCTACCTTCTGCCTCCCCATGTCAACAGGAACTTGCATCATTTCACTTTTCTTTGTTTAAAAATGTCTTGTCTCCAGCTTCCACCTTAAAGGAAAATATATTCTTAACCTTCAGGCTGCTGACAGTCTTAAGTTTTCCGGAATAGCACTACTACAGACAGAAAACTATGTCAGTAAAGCTTTCATATATAGAAATTATGATTTAAGTAAGAATCCAAGTGTTTAAAGACTGTATTTCCTATCTAAAAGTCATAAAGTGGATCTTCTTTTATAGTCCATGCTATTCAAAGGCACTTAAAAAATAATTGTTAACGAACATATCTAAGCAATTATTTTTTGAGTACCGGAAAGATGTTCAACACTGCACAAGAATGGCCTGAAAATAACTCTTAAGATAATTATATGTACAGTAAAACACTTAATATAAAATTGTACAGCAACTTTTTAAACTAAAAAAGTCACAAAATGTTCAAGCACAGTTTTCCTCCACCAAGGCATCTAATTAATCTTGTATGAGTAAAACAGAGATGAGCTAAAACACCAGGCAGTAAAATAACCTACAGGAAAGAAAACATACATTTTGGTCAATAGTATTTGAAGTTTTGAAGAATCAGAGCATAAAAACAAAAACCATAAAAGCATACAGCTGCCAGAAGTACCTCCAGAAGTCTTCCGTTGTAAACAGCCCCCGAAACGGAGAAAGCACAGATCATGGCTGATGTGATTCATCCCCAAAAAGGATCTACAGATGTAGAGATCGCTTTTCTCACATGATATGATTAACAGCTCTACGTAACGAAGGAAAACACCTATTTCTTTTAAGGGATGTTCTTCCTACCATCCCTGTTATGTGACAATAAGCAAGTAAGAAAAATAAATTGGTTCCCAGATTCAAGATTTTCAGGATCCCCCAGCGTCACACACAATGATAGACATTGTGGCTTTGCCCCGAATATTTCACTCTCTCACCCTAAAACTCTAGACAGCCAGAGGCATGTACTCCACAAACCAAGTTTAGAGGAGCAACTCAGGGCTGCGGAACTGGAGAGGGTGAGAGGCATGTGAGGCTCTGGATACAGGAGACAAACAATCCTTCCACTTGCTACACTGAACACACTGTTCTGGGAAAATGTCACAGCCGAAGCGGCCTTTGGAGTCATTTCTGCTGGTGCTCCAGGGTGAAATTGGTTTCTAAACACTAGTAAAGCCAGCTCTAGGTCCTGAGCTCAAGGAACTAGAAGATTGTTGAATGAGGCAGAATCTGATAGCATTTCTATGTCACTGGTAATATATTAGGTAAATACATGCAGCTGAGAAGGGTCATAAAAAGGTAAAAAATGAACACCTCTGTATATTTACAGAGCACGGAATGCATTTAATTTTCAAAACCTGCTCAGTAAGATTTATGAAATGATGAATCCCTTCTGGTGAATGCTTTCGTCCAAGAACTGTTCAAGGATGCACCTTAGATGTCAACTTCAATATCATCATTAAAAAACACAGTATTACAAGCACTTATCATGGGAATAATACCCACAGACAATGAAACGCCAAATACAAAATCACAGGCCATTATAGCTCTAAAGGGCTGTAGAAATCCTTAAGTCTTATCCCCTCATTGGTAGCTTAATTAAATGCAGGCAGACAGAAGTGAAGTGTTTGCCCAAAGACTAGGTGTAAATTAGCAAAATTACAAAGACTAAAACCCAAGCCCTCAGAGTTCCCCTTCACTGACTGGATCGATACATGAGCTGTATGACGGTCCCCTCCCTTGACAACACACCATCCTCAGCAGGAGGGAGAGGGGGAGAGAGAATAAATGCAGTTGGCCTGGAGGGAGTCATCTGGGCTAAGCAACAGGATGATCAATTTACACACACTATCTAATTTAATCCCTATTATAACCCTGTAAAGTAGATGCCATTATTGCTGCTTTACAGAAGGAACAGAAGGCACAGAGAAGTCACTTGCCCCAGAGAAAAGAGTTACTAATGGTAGTGCCAGGATTGCAACCGAGGTCTGTCTAGTGCAGAGACTCAGCTCTCAACTCTTCTTGTCTCCCGCCACGCCCCTCCCTTCCTGCTCCACGGTGGGTGTACACGTTCTGGGTCAGCCCTGGATCTGACCCAGCCCCACGGTGACTGGCCTCTCTGGCCGGCTGGCTGGCTGGCTGCCCCCACCTCTATCACAGTCCCTCCCCACCCCACCACGAGCTGCCATCTTTGTCTCAAAGCACGGTCTTCCCAGGGAGAAGAGAACTGTCGTTATCCTACGAGCACGGGAGTAGATGCACTTTTTGGCTAAACTCACCAGAGTAACACTTTATTCCTAAAGCTGGGCACAGCTAACTGCAGAGCCAAGTAAACTAAATAGAAATACACGGAATATATGATTTGTACAAATTAAACAACATGTTCATTCATTCACTAACACTTCAATTATCTGCACCTAAAACAGGCGGAACCAAGAACTAGAAATGAAAAAAAAAAATGTTGCAAGTCAGTGCTTCTCCACAGAACTATGGATGGGGGACTGGAATCAAAATCACCTAGAATGATTTTCACACTCAAGGAGCCTATTCTTCCCTCACGCCCAACCCCAAATTGTGACATTACACATGCCTGGTGGGCTGGGGGGGTGCAAGATTCTGTGAGGAGAAGAGCTGGGGCAAGTAGTTTGAAAATGTCCGTCACAGACACAGAGAACAGACTGATAGTTGTGGAGGGGAGGGATTGGGGGACTGGGTGAAAAAGGAAGGATTAAGAAGTAAAAATTGGTAGTTAAAAATAGTTATAGGGAATGTCAAGTACAGCATAGGAAATATAGTCAATAATATTGTAATAACTATGTATGGTGCCAGGTGGGTACTGGAAATATTAGGGGGACCACTTTGCAAAATAAACACCTGAAGAGTATCCCCTGGGCACAGTGAAATGAGAGGTCATTTGTATCTTGGTTAGAAGAGATTCAAAAGAAACAAGTAAATTTGGCTCAAGAATTTTGGCCATCAAGGGAGAATAGAAAGGGAAATTCAGCTGGGGATGAAGAGGATTGTTGGTATATGGGTTTCTTTAATGAATAAGAAAAGCTTATATCTGTTTAGATGCTGATGAGGATGAAGCAAGTAGAGAGAGGCTAAAGATACAGGAGGGAAAAAATGGCCAATAAATGGAGTAAGGCCTTTGAAAATGTGGAAGAAAATGAGAACCATGGCACAACAGGGGGATTGGACTTAGGAGGAAGAGAAGAAAGAAGCAGATCCGATGCAAGGACCTTGAGAGAGTCCTTGTCTAATGTTTTCCCTCTTCTCTGAGAGGCAGCAGGTAGGTCTGCCAAGAGTGCGGAGCCTCAAGAAGGGCAGAAGAGTTGAACGTCTGAGAAAAGTAGAGATGTTACACCATCACCATGGAGAATCCAAGACGAGGAATGTGAGCCCCTCCAGGTCCCTCTTTGAGTTCATATCTTAAACGGTGGATCCCTGGGACTGTAAGTAATGTTTGAGATGCACTCTGAAGGTCAGATTTTTACCATGGGATTCTCTCTTTAACCAGAGTCCTACATGCTCTCAGTGCACAGAGGAGAAGGACCTAGATTTGAATGTGTAATAGCCCGACAGACATCTCCATCAGCAAATTTCAAGAAATCAATTTCAGACTCATATTTTAATAAACAGCTAATATTAAAACATGACACTGAAAAAATACAATATGTAATCAAATTGAGAACCGAAAGTAAGATAAAATACTGCAGTGGAGAAAATCCTAAGTCATTGCTGATTTCGATTTAGAATTAAATTTCTAGTATTAAATGTTCCTTTTCAATTTGTTTTGGGTCAAGAGGTTATTAACACTATAAAAAAGGGTTAATAGAAAAGTATGGTCTAGGAAAAATATGTGTTATTATATTTTGCATGAATGCCTGTTATTGGGAAATTATCAGTTCTTAAAAACAACCATTCCTAGTCCAAAGATGTGTTATTATATTTTGCATGAATGCCTATTATTGAGAAATTACCAGTTCTTAAAAACACCCATTCCTAGTCCATTAAGGGATTGCCAATTACATCAAAACCCATTGCCTACTGTATTTAATTTTCTAACTAGTGGTATTCTAGAGACAAAAGTACCGATTACAATATAAACTATACTTCTATATCTACATTTATTTTTTTTAACTTTAAAAAAAACCACAAACCTTTTATTAATTAACAGGCATTGCATCCACAAAACAACAGGATGTAATAAAAAAAGAATAATAAGTAAACAAACAAAAACCTCACACAAATTATAAAGATAAAAGTAGAGATAATTTTTTAAATCAATAAAATAATTGGAAGGTAAAGTTGAGAAAATCTCCCACCAAGCAGTACAAAAATATAATGATGAAAAATAAAAAAATAATTACTTTCTACCTAGAACTGAACACCTGGACAAACTTGCATTCTATGTGACACTAGAAAGAGGTATTGCCGGATATATGAGGTGGGGTAGACATTACTTACACCAATATTTGTTTTTCCTTTCTTTCCTTGTGCCCAGAAGACTATACTTCCCAGAATTCTCCAACTTAGGCGAGGCCATGTGTTCTGATCAAGTGTCTGTGAGCAGAAGTGACATGTGCCACTTCCTGCCAAAGCATTCAGGACAGAGGTGTGAGCTCCGCCCTTTCTGAGATGGCAGAGCCACAAGACTGAAGCAGGTTGGATCACTGGGTGGCCACAGGAGAGACAGCTGCCCTGGAGAGATACCTAACCTCCAGCAGGCTTGTCTGAGCCAGAAGACACTGGATAAATTAAACCATAAGTTATGAGGCTTACTTGTAACATAGTTTGGCCTAACCGATATATATCCTACCAAAACTATTTCTAACTGCACCACCAGTTCTCAAAGTTAGTAGCTACCCTGTGACTCAGCAATTCCACTCCTAGGTGGTACACCCAAAAGAAATGAGTAGGTATCCAACAAAAGATAGGTAGAGGACTGTTTGTAGCAGCTGCAGTTATAATATCCGAATACTTTACATTTATACCACATACCAGAGTAAAAAACAAATGATTCTTTGTAAAAGACATAAAGGGCATAGTTTGTTATCCAATGGAATCATATAGATTTGTCTTAAATATTACGTGTACTCAATTTCTCTCTTACTCCAGCCTTAAATCTTAACTGAAATCTGTGACTAAAACCAGACAAGCAAAATTAATATACAGAAACAAGGGGCATCTATTTCAAATAGGCCTT
Organism: Tadarida brasiliensis; assembly: GCA_030848825.1. NCBI lineage: Eukaryota > Metazoa > Chordata > Mammalia > Chiroptera > Molossidae > Tadarida > Tadarida brasiliensis. Next base: position 31,145,349 of record CM061263.1, on the reverse strand, counting down.
TTAAGAATTAATGCAATTGGCCAAAACACACATGGACCATAAGGAAGGGAACAAAAACCAAAGGCGTAAAAAGATATTTGTGAACTGTCAAGAATTTAAACCTGGCAAGGACTAAAAAGATTGATGAGTACAGAGGGGAGTATAAGGCAATGAGAATGGCCTAACATTTTTTCTAGAACATTCAGAACTGTTGTACCCTGATTGTATTATCCTGGAACAGTGACAATCTCAGAGGCTGAAATCTCCGACATGACTTGCTCATCACTATTGGTCCAGACTGCTGTGTCTTTGGACTTCATGCACCTTTTTATTTGAACATGTTGGTTTTGTTTCAGCCGATCCTTCGCTGTGAAGCTTTTCATTGTCACATCCTGTTTCACTCATACGCACACTGTCCTTCCCTCACTCCTTCCCATCTGGGCACAGGAATGTCCACCAGCTCATTTATTAAGAATGCACAGGAATGTAGTTAATATTCCTAGTTAAAAGACCACATTTTCCAACGCACTCACAGCCACGCATGGCCAGCAGCTCAGTGTGGGTCCATGAGGTGTCAGTAAAAGTGTGTGAGATTGGGGGATAGAGCAAGCCCTTCCCTCCTGTTGTCTAGCAGGTGAGAGTAAAGGCTGGCGCTTCCTTCAGAAGCTGTCTTAGACAATGAAGTGCCCTTGAGCAGGACAGCAGAAGCCACAGGCTTTAGAAGTGGAAGATGAAAGTAGCATAGCTCTCCAAGGATTTTGTGGGGCTGCCACAATGCTCCTGAAATAACCTCCAGACTTTACATTAGAGAATAAATCACTACATATTCAAACCGCTGACTCAATCTTTACTACTCCATAACCAAAAGCAATTCTTAATGGATGAACAATGGAATTAGAATTTATAGACAATAAGATAGATGGGTTGATAGAATGAGTCACAGAAAGATATCCATGAGTTACTGGCAAGCCCAATAAGTAGATTAAGAAAAAGTACATTAAATATAATCCTACCTTTTATTTAAACTTTAAAAAATTTTTTTTTCTTTATTGATTTTTAGAGAGAGGAATGGAGAGGGAGAGATAGAAACATCAATGAGAGAGAACATCAACTGGCTGCTCCTGCATGCCCACCCTGGGGATGGGGCCCACAACCTGGGCATGTGCCCTGACTGGGAATTGAACCAGTGACCTCTTGGTGCATGGGTCGATGCTTAACCACTGAGCCACACCAGCCGGGCTTACTTAAGCTTTTTAAAAGAGTGGGAGTTGTATGTGTATGTTTATGAAGAGAAAAAAGTCTGGAAAGTTGTACACTGCAGGGTTATTTCTAGGGCATGAGAGTATATGGAACATCCACTTCCTTATTCCTGGTTGGAATTTTTGTTTTTAATAGTGAGCAGGTATAACTTCCATAATTAGAATAAAATATCTAAAGAGACATTATATCACTCTAGCTTTATCTTATGATAGTGTTAAAATTTTTTAGTTAAGTGACTTTTTATAATTTTTATAATAATAGATCATTACACTTATTTTAGCAATCAGTGATCTCTAGTGCACAAAATATATTTAAGTCAGCCATGGATGGTGTGGCTCAGTTGGTTGAGCGTCGTCCTGTGCACCAAATGGTCGCTGGTTCACTTCCAGGTCAGGGCACATGCTCGGGTTGCAGGTTAGATCCCTGGTCAGGATGCGCTCAATGTTTCTCTCTCACATCAATGTTTCTCTCTCTTTCTCTCCCTCTCCCTCTCTCTCTCTCTATAAAATCAGTAACAATATATTTTAAAAAGATATATATAGAGAGAGGTAAAATATTTTTCTGTACTATCTAATTATAAAAAGCAATAGTGTGATACTGGAATGGGAAACATCTTATTGTAATCAGTGTGATAGTAAATCATGAATCTCAAAGGTGAATATGAAATAATATTCATAGGAGCTATGTGCAAGAATAGAAGTAGAGCCCGGCTGGTGTGGCTTATTGGTTGAGCATTGACCCATACACCAAGAGGTCGCCGGTTCAATTCCGGTCAGGGCACATGCCCAGGTTGTGGGCCCTATCCCCAGTGGGGGGCATGCAGGAGGGGGCCAATCAATGTTCTCTCTCATCGATGTTTCTCTCTCTCTCCCTCTCCCTTCCTCTCTCTCTAAAATCAATAAAGGAAAAAATAAAAAAAAAAGAATAGAAATAGAAACAGACTTAGCAGACATATAAAAGGGAAATTTCCTCCATCGTATTAAAACAAACTTTGCATAAAAGACTTGCCTAGAGTGATTATTGCATTGAGTAACAAAACAATACAGAATAGGATGACTTAATAATCTATTGCAGGGAAATAACTATTCACCTAAGCACTCAAAAGGAACTAAAAAGCTCATGCAGGTAGGCAATTTCCAAGATCTATGAGGGGCACAAGGATGAGTAATCTTAGCCACAATTTCTCCTACATTCACCCTCTGATCCAATCACTTGTGATCTGGATCAATAATTTCCAAAACATGTTGTCTTTTACCAGATCCCCACCATTTCATCCACCAGGAAAGAACTGTGTCTCCCTGGTAGGTTAGAGCATGCACTTACCTTCCCACTGGCCTGTCAGCACCAAGGTCCTGTTAATTACCACGTCGATTTCCATAGCTCCATCTTCCACAGCCAATCTGATCTCTTCTAATCGTGTTTTTAAATGAGTCTGTCCAGCTGGAAAGCCAGTGGCCACTAACAGATAATAAAAATAAAATAAAATAAAAAAGAAAGGAATTTTATGTGATCAGTACCTCAACAAAGAATTTCAGATAAAATAAATCAGCATTTGGAGACCAAAGCATTAATGGCACTTAAGACCTGAAATCAAGTTGCTTTAGAGATTCTCATGAGGGTGCTGAGTAAGTAGCAATTTAAAACTATGTTATCATCACAATGATGCTCACGAAACAGTAGCTGCATCCCTATCTGATGGGCACTAATTATGGATCCTACTCTAGATCAGTTGGCCATCAGTGTATTCTTGATTTACTATTCACAGTTTTAGCCACTGTAACCAAATTGTAATGTAGGTTCCTCCCACTGCCTATTTTAAAACCACCAGCCAAGCAGATAGGAATAAAGCAAAGAGAATAAAGAAAAATCACCTGATCAGTCAACAAAACTGGGACATGGACAGAGCTGGGAAGAACAGGGCCAAGTATAAATAAAAGAAAAATCAAAATGCAACTACACTTTTGAAAAAGTATTAACAATTTTTTTTTTTTTAAGAGAGAGAGAGGTAGGGAGAAAGAGAGAGAAACATCGATGTGAGAGATAAAAACCAACTGCTGCCTCCCACATACACCCCAACTGGGGGATTGAGCCCACAACCAAGGTATGTGTCCTGACCGGGAATTGGACCCAAGACTCTTCGGTGTACCAGACAATGCTCCAACCAACCGAGCCACACTGGTCAGGACAGTATTAACATTTCTTACATGCGCATCATTAATTCCATTCTGGTGTCTAAAGATAATCTTTTGTGTTACCTTGATGTTACTGAATTCCTTGGCTCTGCTACCTTGGAAGAAAGCATGTTTCTCTGTTGTACAGAGGAAAAGCTGAATTAACTGAGGCTGCTGAAAAATTCACATCGATAAAGGTGAGGCTGCCAAATACTTTGGGAATCTTCACAACTGGGTTGTATATAAATACTGTATATTATGTTTCTTTTGATGTATTTCTAATAAAATAAATTAATAATCTTTACAGACTCCTTTTTTAAAGCATCAAGATATTCCTCCAACATCTTTTAAAAGTAGAACCTAATTTTACATCTATTCACCCATCCATCCATCTAGTAAGAGGCAAACACAGACAGACAGACAGACACACACACACACACACACACACACACACACACACTTACATTGAAGCTTTAAAAAGACTTTTCTCTCCCTTATTCCAAGTCCTTCAGTATCTATCTTAAGTCCATAACTCTTGAATATGCCCTCTTTCTTTATCCTCCAGGCTTTGGGGTGGCTCTCATCATCTCCCACATGGTCAGTGATAGTCTCCCTAACTCCAATCAACTATCTCCAATTTGTCCACTATCATGCCCTAACTCGGTACATCATGAAGAAGGTGATGGCCTGTGTCTGCTTAAACCCTTTCAGTACCTTCCCCATCACCAGAACACAGCCCCAGTGCCACAGCCTGGCACGGTCTCCCGGTCAGATCTCCAGCTTTAACTCCCACAGCTCCCGCTTTGTCCCATGTCAGCGTCCAACAATTGCAAACCACTTGCATTTCCCTGGATATGCTTCTACACCTTCTCCCATGCTCTTTCCTCTGTCTAAAACGCCATTCCCTACCTTATCGACCCTGTAAACTCCTCACCCTTCAAGGCCCAGTGCAGTTATTATCGTCTCTATGATGCAGTCCCTTACCCTCTGAGTGTCACCGACCTCTGCAGAATAAATCAGTCCCCACTCAGAGTTACAACTGTGCCTTCTGCAAATCTTTTTTTTTTTTTTTATAATCCTCACCCGAGGATATTTTTCCATTTATCTTCATATACAGTAGGAGAGGGAGGGAGGGAGGGAGGGAGGGAAAGAGAGAGAGAGAGAGAGAAAGAGAGAGAGAGAGAGAGAGAGAGAGAGAGAGAGAGAGAGACATCGATGTGAGAGAGACACATCGATTGGCTGCCTCCTGCACGACCCCAACCAGGGCCGGGGACTGAACTGCAACTGAGGTACGCGCCCTTGACCAGAATCAAACTCGTGACTCCTTGGTCCACTGGCCAATGCTCTAACCACTGAGCCAAACCAGCCAGGGCTCTTCCACAAATCTTTATTATCACATTTTACATATATATAATATACTTCATACCTGACATTATGATTTTTTAAAAATTTGACTATTCTTCCAAAACAAGTAAGTTTCCTCAAGGAGAGGGATACAGTTCTATATTCTTGGGATTGAATATAATTCCCTTCGATTAAAGGAATTAGTAATGAATTAATCAATTAACATTCATCGCTATGTAGAAAGCAATTAATCAATACTAAAAGAAAGAATAAATACAACCAATCAAATACATAAAACTAATTAAAATCACAGTGTAAAACTATATACAATACCCCAGGGTGCCTGCATGGAAGAACTGGGAACATGTTAAAGGACACCGACAGAAGCCGCAGCAACGGTACCTGATGCCACGGGGATGCTGCAGCTCGCGGCCTGCAGCGCTTTCACCGCATCGCACACGCGGGCCGGGTACACACAGACGGCAGCCGTAGTGATGCCTATGAGGAGAGACATCACAGCAGCCTTCTGTATGTGAAGTTCGAGTCTCACAATATGCTTTTAATTATGATCTGTACACAACGTTGGCGGAAATCAAAATGAGAGAAAAAAACAATCCCCCCACGAGGCTGTAAAAAATTAAAAGGTTTTTATTTTCCACATTCCCTTCCAGTTCTTGACAACATGGATCATTTTCTCATCGTTACAGTCATGGAATGAAACAACTGTGACACATCACTTTTTGAAGTTAACATAATGCCTTTTTTTTTTTTTTTTTTAAATTTTTTCCCCTTCATTGATTTTACAGAGAGAGGAAGTGAGAGGGAGAGAGAGAGAGAAACATTGATGAGAGAGAACATCAACTGGTCACCTCCTGCATGCCCCCACTGGGGATCGGGCCCACAACCTGGGTATGTGTCCTGACTGGGAATCGAACTGGCGACCTCTTGGTGCATGGGGTCGATGCTCAACCACTGAGCCACACTGGCCGGACCATAATGCCAATTCTTAAATAATAAAGTTGGTAGTCTTGGCTCAATGAAAATATCTTATGCCATGTAATTAGCAAAATCCAGATTTGTATATCGTTCTGAGAGTGGATGAAGAAAAACATAAGTGAACCTTATAGCAAAATGATATTTAATTAATCCTATCCCCTCTTTTTAAGAAATAATAAAATATAAATCTAGAACCCCCATTTAGAGGAATAAGCTCTTACAAAAACAAAAATTAAAAAGTCAAATAGCCACTATAAAACAAAACAACAACATAATAGCATAAGACTTACACAAAGTTGTTACTTTTTTTAACCTGTCTCTTCCAAAGTTGTTAGCGTTAAGTGCTACTGATAGGTGCTGTTTTTACTGTCGACTCAACAGAAACATCATAAATATTTTTAAAAAGCTGTAGAGTTTTGCCCGGCCAGTGTGGCTCAGTGGTTGAGCATCAACCCATGCACCAAGAGGTCGCCAGTTCCATTCCTGGTCAGGGCACATGCCCAGGTTGTGGGCCAAATCCCCAGTGCGGGGCATGCAGGAGGCGGCCAATCGATGTTCTCTCTCATTGATGTTTCTGTCTCTCTCTCCCTCTCCCTTTCTCTCTATCTAAAACCAATAAAGAAAAAAAAAAAAATGCTGCAATGAATATGGAGATGCAGATTAAAAAAAAAAAGCTGTAGAGTTTTTAGGTCTACAACTTATCTACAAATTACTGGGCCACTGCAGCATCTCCAGCTGCACTCATTACAGACAGATGTACTCGGGAACGATGAAGCCATGGGAAGATCTGGCTCCTAAAACCAGCTCACAGTCACAGGGCATGTTTTCATGGAACCAGCATTTCGCCTTCTAGGTCTCAACTTCCTCATTATAAATAAGAAGATCGACTCTCAAAGGTCTCCTCCATTTCTAAAATGTTAAAGTTCTATACTTAGCAACTTTAAAAAGTTGCTATAAGTTCTTTCATGTAGACTAAGAGAGTGAATACAACTTTTTTCAACAGATCTAACCTAATATACAAGCATGCAATATTTCCCATTTGCATTTTATTCTCAAAAGTATTTCATTTACTCGCAGAAAATACTTTATGTATGAGATGTGATTATTAAGTAATGAGACTGGCTTTTTCACATGTGGCTAGAGAATCAGGATCAGTATTTTAGAATCACTAGACAGAAAATTCCCAAAACTAAAGAAATGGAAAGAAAAATCAAGATACTCTCTACCAACAACTTCAATCCATGATGGAAAGAACTGACTTAAACATAAGACTCAGATTCTCTCCCTGCTGTCTTTCACAGAAGAATCTCAATTATATGTCTGTGTATACAATTCTATCATGGATTTTATTGCTGTTATCATTTTAGCAGCTGATCCTGCCTTAAATCCTCTTAGATTTAGTCATCAGTATTGTAAAAAGGTAACCGCCAGACAGATTATACACAGTAACATTACCTTTATCATGCATATTTAAAGCTTTTAAGAGATCTTCCCGAATTGGATACTTGGCTTTATAACAGAGCCTTTGAACGTTGGAATATGTGTCATCGCCTGAAAGTGTAGTAAGATCTATAAAGGTAACAGCTTTCAGGAGCCAAGCAGCCTGGTGTGAAGGAAAATAAAAATAAGGTTAAAAAAATTAATCTCCAACCCAGCTAGTTAGTAGAGAATCACTAGACAAACACACATTCTAAAATCTGACATCTATACTATTCAAAGGCATATCGTTCTGATATAAACATTGCTAAGAGTAACCAACAACATGAACATTACATAGAATAAAATAAAAAGGGGGAAGAGTAGCCTTAATTTTTGTCTCCCATAGACATTCCAACTTGAAATCCCTAATAGATCAAGTCTCCCCACATCTGACTTCATCTCATTCACAAGGAGCCCCTCATGGGTACCTCATTGTGGGAGAATGTGGGAACAAGAGCATTTCTATCTTACATTTTATCTCCCTCTGAGATAAGTCATTATAAAAAGATGCTCTAACTTCCTTGTTTGTTCCAATATAATCCAATTCCATTTTTTAAATAATATTCATATTTCACAACTCCTTCTGATTAATTTCCTTTCAACTTTTCAATTGGAATATTTCCAAGGATGAACACAATGTGGGATGGTGGCCAAAAGGATCACAACACTTTGCCTCCTTTGTCAAACAAACTCTCACTTCCCTTTCCTCCTGCGATGCAGAGCACGTCTTGGTTGGTATCCATGGGAGAATACGCTTATCCCAAGTACTCTACAAAACATCATTTTCTGATTTTTGAAAAATGACTTATGAAAATTAATAGTATGGGAAACACGATGGTCAAAGGAGGTCACCTAAGGGCCTCAACAGTGGGCACATCAGGCTTGGATGTTACAGTTTGAAAATTAACATAGAAGACATCCAAAGAAGGTATGTCTAAGAAACGGAATAAATGTGCTGAGAAAATATGCCGTCTAATACACTCATGAATAAAGATGCCTCGACATCCTTTGCAGCTTTGCCACTCAAGAGTGATAACATTTTTAACTTGTTTGGATGAATGTGTTATCTTTCTCCCACCCATCATCATCATTTATGAATTATTAAAATAAGTCATGGACAGCTGCAATCTTTTAAGTTCAGATGCATCTTGAGCGAAATTCAATACGGTGGCCTTGAGGGAAGAGCCCGGCACTGAGAAGCACAGGAGCAGAATGCACGAGGAGAACCCTTACCTGCCACTCCTTCTTCACGGGCCTGCGAGCCTGGATCTGCTGTGCGCGCCGCAGAACTGCTGGCTGATTCACTTGTATTTTGGAGATCCAGCTGAGGTCTAAAGGGGAATGAAGAATACTTTTACAACTTAAAAGTTTTATTAAATATATTCACCTTTTTTTTTCTTCTTCTTAACATGATCCTTGAAAGGATATATTTATCATTTGGCATCAAAGGTCTTTTAAAGCTTATGTTTCTTTTTCGCACAACTACAAATAAATAACCTTGTGGAAAGAAGCCCAGTCATGAAAAGGCATACTTCGTGTAAAGTTAAGTACATTTGGAACCAGAAGAACCTGGATTGATTCATCACACGAACCTGTCTAACAAGGGGGGGAAATGTTGTGTTACCCAGGCCACGTGCCTCACTTCTGACAGCAAAGACATATGTGTGAGTGCCCAGGCCAGGCGAGCAAATGATCAAAACACACTTAAGTGAATTGATGTTGGGGCTTAAAGGAATCCGTGATCACTACCCCCTTGCTGACATGATTAATATCTACTACATGCTGATATGATACAGCCCCTTCTTTCCTCAAAGGAGAATTTTTCAGAATGTATTAGAAATTACATTGATAGAACAGAGGTTAGAAAAAGGAAAACAGGCCACTCAAAACTCCAGGTTGCTTCGGTTTTGAAATGCTCTCTCCTACCTCCATCCCACCCTCCAGTCTCTCTGGTTAACTGCAATTTCTACTTTAGACCCAGCCCAAATGTTTTTCTTTGTGAAAACACTGCCAGCTGTCCCAGACAGAGCCAACATTTGGATATACCTCTACAATGGAACTTGTATTTAGCTCATACTGGAGTCAGGGTAAAACTGTCTCTTGTACTCCCTATGTTGTGGGTCATGACCTTATTCATCTGAGTGTCTAAACCAAACACAGTGTCCGGTGGCCTCTCAGTAACTGAGCATGTAGCCATTTACCTTGTATAACTAACCTCACTTCTGTATCCCTCTAGCAACCTCATGTTTTTAAAGAATCTTTTCAGAAGAGCCTTGAAGGACTACTGTGGAAAAGCTTTCTCATTAGGAAATGTGTCACAATTCAACAATTATTTATAATGTGATGGGGAAAACCGCTGATTGCAGTTTGTGACAAATAATAAATTATTTGCATCCACCAAAAAGATAAAACTACAAAGAAAACCAGTTTCTACAAAAGACAGTCATTCTCTCTCTCTCTCTCTCTCTCTTTGTCTCATTTCCATTTGATTCTTCTTATCAATTTTAATGGTGCAGAAATTCCAAATTAGCATTTGAGTGATTAGCAATGATATTCTTATTTAAATATCACTGAAGAAGGAACATAGTCTGGGTGCCTTTTTTCCTAATTAAATTATTTTGTTAGCTGAAATCATTTAAGAAACAGATTTTTAACATTTCAATCCATCTGTTCCTCAAAGACATTGTATGTTTTCCTGCTTGTCTGCTGAACCAACTTCACAGAGAATTGGGAGTCCAAGGTCAGGCAAATAAAATCTGCCTCTTCCTTCCCACCCAAAAACTGATTTGGTTCCCAGTACAGCTCAAGGGAATAGAAATACTGGACTCATCTCAATTAATTTGAGACCTATAAGAACCTCTCTGTAACCAAAGGTAGGGGGCTCTTTTTTTTCTTTTCTTTTTTTTTTTTTAAGTACTAATAATGGTGACCAGTTTCACACTAAAGACTGTTTCAGGCAGACTGTAAAACTGAGTGAAGCAAACATTTGGGTGAAACACAGTGCTCACCACCAGGCAGCTGTTGACAGTGGTCAAAAAGGGAAGGCACCCGGCCGGTGTGGCTCAGCTGGTTGAGCGTTGTGCTGTACACCAAATGGTGGTGGGTTCGCCTCCTGGTCAGGGCACATGCCTGGTTTCAGGATAGATCCCCGGTAGGGAGCATCCAGGAGGCAGCCAATCGATGCTTCTTTCTCACATCAATGTTTCTCTCTCTCTCTCTCCCTGCCCTTTCCTCTCTTTCTAAAAATCAATAAAAACATATTTAAAAAAAATTTTTTTAATCCTCACCTGAGGACATTTTTTTGCATTTATCTTCAGATAGAGCGAGAGGGAGAGAGAGGAAGAGAGACAGAGAGAGAGAGAGAAAGAAACGTCAACGCGAGAGAGACACATCGACCGTTTGTCACCCACACAACCCCAACTGGGACCAGGGACGAACTGCAACTGAGGTACATGCCCTTAGCGGGAACCGAACCCGGGACTCTCTGGTACACGGGCCGACGCTCTAACCGCTGAGCCAAACCGGCCAGGGCTATTCAAAGTTTTTTTTTTTTAAAAGAGGGAAGTCTATGACAGTGGGCAGGCTTTGAGGGGCTGTCCTTTATTTCATGGGACACTTCCTGGAAGCTCCTCCCCACCTCTTCCTACTCCCCACCCACTAGGGCCACTGCTGCCAGAGAGAGGCCTTAGTAATCCCAGTCTTCACCATCTGACTTCCTCCTCCCTCTCAAGCCCCATCTTCTCCCTCTCTGCCAATGGAACACTGTGGCACAGCCTTTCCAAAGTACTGGGAGTTGACTGACACATTCCACCATGTGCCGTCTCTGGACCTGTGTTGCTATTGGTTCCTTCTGTCTGCAATGCCTTCCCTTATCTTACCTGTATGGTGAACTCTTACTCAACCTCTAAGACTCAGTTCAAGGATCTGAACAGACATTTTTCCAAAGAAGACATGCAGATGACCAACAGGTACATGAAAAGATGCTAAACATCACAAATCATCAGAGAAATGCAAATCATAACCACAATGAGACATCACCTCACACCTGTCAGAATGGTTATCAAAAAAATGAGAACTAAGTGTTGGTGAGGATGTGGAGAAGAGAACCCTTGAGCACTGTTGGTGGGAATGCAGATTGGCACAGCCCTAGCCAGTGTTGCTTAGTGGTTAGAGGTTGGCCCATGCACTGAAGGGTCGAGGGTTCAATTCCCAATCAAAGGCAGGTACCTGTGTTGCAGGTTTGATCCCTGGCCCAAGTCAGGGCACGTGCAGGAGGCACCAATCGATGTTTCTCTCTCTCTCTCTCTCTTTCTCTTCTCTCTCTCTCTCTCCCCCCATCCCTCCCTCCCTTTTACTCTCTCTAAAAATCAATGGAAAAAAGATCCTTAGATGAGGATTAACAAATTAATTAATTAATTAATTAAATTTAATTAACTGGTGCAACCACTATGGAAAACAGTATGAAAGTTACTCAAAAAAAAAAAAAGAAAAGAAAAACAGAACTACCAAATGATCCAGCAACTACACTTGAATTTTTCCCCGAAGGAAACAAAATCGCTAAATCAAAAAAACATCGGCATCCCCGTGTTCACTGCAGCATTAGTTACAGTAGCCAAGATATGAAAACAACCTAACTGTCCAATGACAAATGAATGGATCAAGAAAATGTACCATATATATGTATATATATATATATATATATATATATATATATATATATATGAATGAAATGGAATATTATTCAGCCGTAGAAAAGGAAATCTTAACATCTGTAGATGGAGCTTGAAGGCATTACACTAAGTGAAATAATTCATTCAAAGAAAGACAAATATTGTATGATCTCACTTAGATATGGAAGCTAAAATAAAAAAACAAAGTTAACAAAGAAACTGAACTCACAGATACATAAAAGAGATTGGGGTTTTCAGAGGCAGGGGTGAGGGCGGTGAGATGGGTGAAGGTGGGAGCACAAGCTACAAACTTCTAGTTACAAAATAAGTAAGTCATGAGGATGTAAGGTACAGCACAGTGACTATAGTTGATAATGCTGTGCTGTCTATTTAAAAGTCACCTAAAAGTTCTCATCACCAGAAAAAAAAGTATAACTACGTGGTAATAAATAGTAACTAACTTTATTGTGGTAATTATTTCACAACAATACATTTATCAACCCATTCTGTTGTACCCATGAAAACAGTGTTATATCCATTATACCTCAATTTAAAAAAAGACAGTTCAAATGCCACCTTCTCTGACAGCCTCCTCTGAACCACCGAGGCTGAGCTATTCTTGCCTTTGTTCTTCCGGGCTCCTTTACAGTCTGTCTTCAGTACAGTCCCCTTCGTGCTGAAGGACACTAACTTCTCTACATGTTCATTCTCCCAAGAGATTTTTGGAAATCCAAGCAAAGTGCGTAATACATGGATGGTATTCAATAAATTAGCTAAATGGTTCCCAAAGTCCAGAAATGATCTAATTCTGGAAGTCTTTCCCAGTTGCTTCTTCTTTAATTTTTTTTTTTTTTTTTTTTTACTATTTACTCTTTTTTCCCCCAGCTTTATTGAGGTACAATTAACAAATAAAAATTATATATATTTAAGGTGTACAACTTGATGTTTTGATATGCATTTGAGACACACTGTAAATTAATTTCCCCAATCAAGGAAATTAACATACCCATCACCTCACACATTTAACTTTTCTGTGGGTGTGCTCAGAACACATAAGATCTACCCTATAACACAGTCCCAGGAGACAATACAGCATGGTTAACTTCCGTCACGTTACTGTACAATAGATCTCTAGAACTTATGATCTTGTCCAGTGAAACTCTGTACCCCAATTGCTTCTGATTAGAAGGAACTTTTGCATCTTCACAAGAGAAGCTGAGACTGAAGCATGAATGGGATACCTGAAAACATCCACCTGAAAAATGTATTTTTAGTACAATTCTCCAACAAAGGTCAGAATCCGCAAAACCTACTCTCACGCTTCCCAGATACCACTTGCCAGAGGTCCCTGCCAACCATCTACTGGAGGACATAATAGGATTGCTCCTCTCACAATATCGGCCTCCACTGCTAAAAATATCATTAGTGGTCATAAAATTATCCAGCCCCATATTTAATCTAGCCGCAGAATTTGCCTCTGTGACCTCCCATGGTAATGAATTATAAGTGACTATCTCATTTTATTAGCACTTAATTTGCTACTCTTTAATTTCATCAAATAACCCTTGTTCTCATATTATGGGGTCTGGGGAAAAGAAAGAACTGATTGGCCTTTGTTATGTCCTTCATAATTTTTAATATTTTATTCGAGTACCCTTTAGCGTCTCCTTTCCAGGAGAAGTGATTCTAATGCACACAATCTCATCAGAACCATAGAATCTACTCTTCTGGGGCCAGGAGGGGTTTCAAGTACATGTGTCTTTGGGGAGAATAGATATAAAATCATAATTGGAAGGCGATAATACTCTTTTCTTAACACTCGTCAGGGAAGAAAATCCCACTGTTTCTCTTAGTATATCAATCTGCTGGCTTTCAGGCTCTCTGTCAGTTAAAATTTGTTCTCAAATACTCTTCTTTATTATTATTATTATTTTTCCTGTTCAAGTCTCAGTGGAAACAGATCATTTTCCCCAAAAATCTGCTTTGTAGGCTTTCCATCACTCCCATCGGTGTTTCCATGGATATTCTTGTGCTTCTTCACAATGTAAAACATGTAACACCAATAACTCTGGGAGAGAAGGTTTACTGTGTATTTCGAGTTTAACTTTGTTCCTAATGGAGAAAAAAGAAACTGTGATACTTTATTAGAGACTTCCCATCACTCCCACCCCCAAACTTTGGAAGAGTAAAAAAGATCAAATTTCCCATGTTTTCTCTTTTCATTCTTTCCAGGTCTTTATACGTCATTGTACCACCTGTTCCCCAGTGTTGCCTCTGCTCGTTTTCCGATATGTACTTGTACAGTTTTCATCCCAGACTATTACCGAGAACCTCTTCCTAATTGTCTATTGTTTCTGTGTTTATTTTCAATTCTAATTTGCAACTTCCAGGATCCGCCGCACCCTCCCGTGTGCACAAGTGCCCGGCACAAAAGTAGCTGCTCAATAGTCTGTTGTGTCACAGTCCATTTACTTTTTACTTCAGACGCTGACACTTGATATCAAATCGATACATCTAGTCTTCCCACCTTAGCCATGGAAAAGGGTGGATTGGCTAGCAAAAAGAGCCCTGGATATCAGCACATGCCTGATCCAGGCAGACTCAGAAGATATTCAATTTATATAACTGAGCAGACTCAGCCTTGCCCAGTTCCTAAGCCAATAAGCTACCAGACAGAGACAGTGCTGGGAGCCTGATCCTTACCAGCAGGTGGGGTCTGGAATTAGTCTTTTCCCCAAAGCCTAGTATCCAATAAACCCTGAGTGAGCCCACTCTAGGGCATCCAGGCCCCCACTGGACAGTAGCCAACTCTTCCAACATTCAAATGTGTAAGCGCAGTCCTTAGAATCCAGACAGATGCTCTGGAAACCAAGACACTAGCAACCTGACTACATATATTGGCACAGCTCACAGAGCCTTGCTACTGTATCATCTCCCCAGAGTCACTCTCCCCTCATCGCTAATTCCCATCCACATACATCACCAACCAGGTCATTCTTTAGGATATCAATCCAAGTCCAGGTGAGTAACGAGTTTATGACACCCTCTGAAACACTTCAACTTAAATTGCTGGCACCAAGTTAAAAGCCAACTTGATCCCTCCGCACCAGCCTTGTCTATTCTCTGCTTATACTCCTCTTCCAACTGGCTGTCATTTCTAGTATGTCTCGTATCCACAACTACACACGTTATAATGCGCTTTCAGAATGTTCGAGGAGTTGGTCAATGTCCAATGGGGACATGGATGCCCTAGAGGGCTCTCTCAGGTCTGACTATGACTTCCATTTATTCAGTCCACAAACACGAAAGGGGTACCCACAATGGTGCCAGGCACTGCTAAAGGCTCTGCAGATTCCACAGTGAATGAAAAACCAAAGTCCTTATTCTCTCAAAGCTTTTTCTAATGAAAAGAAACAGATAAACATATAATCAGATACTGAATATAAGAAAAGTTATATAGGATAAGAAATGGGGCCCTGGCTAGTTTGGCTCACTTGTTAAGAGTGTCGGCCCGCAGACTGGGGAATCTCGGGTTCGATTCTGGACAAGGGCACGTACCTCGGTTGCAGTTCATCCCTGGCCCTAGTTGAGGTCGTGCGGGTGGCAACCAGTAGATGTGTCTCTCTCACGTCGATGTTTCTCGATGTTTCTCTCTCTCTCTCTCCCCTTCCTACTCTGTCTGAAGATAAATGCAAAAATGCCTTTGGGTGAGGATTAAAAAGAAAAAAGAAAGAAAGAAATGGGCACAGTCAGGGAAAGTCTCTGATAAGAAAACATACAAGAAACAGAATAAAACAGAAAATATCAGGGTACAGTGTATGTAATACAGGTAGGGGCATTTATGGAAGTTCTGTTTTAATCACATGTATGCAGGCATGTACTGTGTGGCAATATAAAATACAAAGCCTGTTCTGTGACAGGGCCAGGTTAGAAAGTCCCTTAAGTAGGACTCTTTCAGCATGGAAAGGACTTCAGGAGTGAAATGGGAAGTCTTGAGAGAATTCTGAGCAGTGGGCTAAAAGGATTTGATTTACATTTTAAAAGAAAGCCTCCAGCTGCTGTGGGGAAGCCAATTAAAAGGCTCACACAAGAGCAGGTGGTGGCTTGAACCAGAACAGTGGCCTGGAGAGAAGAGCTGAAATTTCATCAGTCCACCGACTGGAGCATTTCTAGTCTGCCTTCAAAATCTGCCTTCAGACAAATAAGAGCTACACATTCTCTGGTGCTATCATTCTCATCTGGAGAGTGGACAGTCCGAGAAAAGTTGAGATTCCAGAAGCAGCTCCAAGGTTCACAAAGCGCAACATTCGAGGACATTTCCTCTGCTCAGGTACGTGGAAGATTCACAGATGAGAACAAACCGTCAGGGCTGATCTCTCTGTCTCCTCCCCCAACCTCTCCACATGTGGCTACTGGAGTGAAATCTAACCACTCTTCCCAGTACATTCCACCTGCTGAGCTTTCAGTCCTCACTAGGGTGCCCACAGCATCCTGGGCAACTAGCACATGCCCAGCGGACAACCCCTGTCCCTCTGGGTTGGCATTTGTCTCGCATATTTCATTTTAAACAAACCTAAACCAGTTCGGGTTTGGTAGATTCCAACTTCCACCACGGTCTGTAGCAATAACGTGTTAAAAAGTGTGCCGTGGACAGAGTTCTCACCTAACGTGTGGTTCGCTCTGAAAGAAACCAAAGTTGACTTTTCTCCACCCTCCCAAACGTAACAGAGCTAACACTGCCATTACGCAGGGCACTCACCGACAGCTGAGGGCACGGGGAGTGTCTGTGGCTAGCAACAGCGAGGTCCTGCCGTCCCGGGTGATGGCGGGAAGTATGCAGGGCTGCTGTCTCTCTGTGGCCACCTGCCAGAGCAGCCACTTGTGCCCGCCTGAGCCCCAAACTGCAAGAGCTATATCCACACCATGTCACGCGCCAGTGGGTCACGAGAATCGCTTGAACCCGTAGGTTAGGCCAAGGTGGAATATGTCAAGGGAATCTCTTGCTTCCTTGAGGAGAGCAGACGGAAAGCAATGCTTCGGTCACTTTTCTAGTCAATAAATCTAAAACTATTTATTTGGGGTTAGGTTCTTTTTATTTTGCAAAAACAAAATCTATCCACAGCAGTGAACTACAAAAAAAAAGTATGTTAAATGAAAAATTAAATTCTGAATGTCCATTTCCCAGGAAAGCTGATGATCTCTAATTTGCACAAAATGCTTTTCAACATTTATCACGTGCCAACATAGCTCTGCAGAGGTATCACTGACTGCAAGACCCAAATGTGCTAAAAAGCATCTGTAGGTACTTCAAAAATTAGCTGTTATGTTAAGAAGCCTGTGCCTAAAGATG
Source organism: Tadarida brasiliensis (assembly GCA_030848825.1). Classification (NCBI taxonomy): domain Eukaryota; kingdom Metazoa; phylum Chordata; class Mammalia; order Chiroptera; family Molossidae; genus Tadarida; species Tadarida brasiliensis. The sequence continues at coordinate 31,128,100 of CM061263.1, read as the reverse complement.
ACAATTTAATACAGCCTCAGAAGATAGCTACATAAAACTCTGAAGCATGACTTTCCCTTTAGATAAAATGAGTGCTCTAAATATTGCTCGTTTTACACCCAAATTTCCTGGTGTGTATAAGAAATAAAACAGTAGCTATTCATTTTTTTGGCTTCAGAAGCAGAATTTCACCAACGAGCAGAAAATAACAGTTTTATATCAGAATCAAACCCAGATTCATGACATAGTTACTATTTGACAAGAAAACGTAAGAAGAAAGGGACATCTGGGGACAAGGAGGATTCAAGCACAGCGAAGATGGCGGAGGAAGTGTTGGCCTCAAAGGAGAAGGGAGAAATAAATGGGTGATTTAACAACACAAAGAATCAAATTAAAGCAATTACACTATTTTATCACCCTTAATAAAATAATTGATACAGGCAAGCATTATTGACGGATACGAAAGGCACTGAGTTCGTGGGGGAAACTGGATATTCACACCGTATAGAAGTACAGTCTCATACATTACTTGCAGGTCAAAAGGGGTAAACTGAAACTCATCAATCGGTAGATGTAGCTGCAATCTCCTTACACCAATCATCGAACTCAACATCAGTAACCGCAGAACAGACAGACACTCGGTATGTGCCTCGTGACATGCTGTAATATACACAGCACCACTAATGAAGCACTCCTACTAGAACTGCTTAATCTGAGTCTAGTCAAGTTTTAGATATGGGATGGTTAATTTCATGCATCAACTGGACTGGACCATGGGTACCTAGGTATTTGTTTAAACATTGTCTCTGGGCATGTCTCGTGAAGGTGTTGGAGAGGATCAACCCTTGAATCTATGGACTGATGAAAGCAGACTGCCCTCTGCAATGGGAGTGGGTTACATGCACTCCCTCGAGGGCCAGAATAGTAAGAAAAAATTCTCTCTCTCTGCCTGACCCAGCTGGGACACTGGTCTAGTCCTGACTTCAGACTTGAACTTGAAAGGGAACTTACACCATTGACTCTTCTGGTTCTCAGGCCCTTGGACTCAGACTGGAACTTAGACCATCAGCTCTCCTGAGCCTCCAGCTTGCCAGCTACTGGTCCTGGATTTCTCAGTCTCCATAATCATGTGAGCCAATTTCTTATACTAAATCTCTGTATATGTATCCATATCTGTCTACCTACTACTAATTCTGTTTCTCTAGAGAAACCTGACTAATACAAGATACAACTTCCAAATTAAAGGAAATACAGAAGATAGAGAAATACATTAAATGACATCATGAGGAAATAATCAGATAAATTCACAAGTAGGGGCAATCTATAGGTCAGATAACCCACTATCACCAAACTCAATAAAAAGGGGGATTCTGTTTCAGATTAAGGGAAACAAATACAACGACTGAATATAACACAATAGTCCTTACTTGGATCCTGGCTTGAACAAACCAGTTATAAAGTACATTTTGGGGACAACTGGGGAAATTGAAATATGGACTTGGTATTCGATGATATCAAGGAATTATATCAAATTTGGTTAATATGACAATGGTATTATAAGAAAATATTTGTATTTCTTAAAAATGCAAACAAATATTTATGAGTGATATGTTATAATGATTATAATTTTAATTTAAAATATTTCAGAAAAACATTGCCAAAGTAAATTATTAACAACTGTTAAGTCTAGATGATTGATATATATGAGTGATCATTATAGTAGTCCTTCTACTTTCCTGTACGTTTGACGTTTCTAGTAATAAAAAGAAACTATAGGCCTGGTCAGGTAGCTCAGTTGGTTAGAGGGTCATCCCGATACGCCAAGGTGACGGGTTCCATCCCTAGTCAGGGCACATGCAAGAATCAACCAATGAATGCAGAAATAAGGGGAATAACAAATCCATGTTTCTATCTATCTATCTCTCCTTTCTTTTCTCTCTCTCTCTCAGATCAATAAATAAACATGTAAAAAGAAACTATAAAACAAAAGCAAGCTAAAATAAATAACATAATGAATAAGGGAACCTGTAGCAGTCAGCCTCCGAAATGGCCCACAGTGATTCTCATCTCCTGGTGTTCATGCTCCTTCTACGATAAATAGCACTGACCAGTACGACCAATAAGATATAGTGGAATATCCATGTGTGACTTCCAACATTTGCTAATAAAAGACATCATGGCTTTCGCCTTGCTATCCTGGCTCACTCTCTCAGGGAGAGGGCAAGGGCCAGGCCAACAGACACTCGAGCAGCCCTGGGGGATGTGCACCCTTGTGGGAGACCCCAAGCCCGGACCACCCAGCTAAGCCACTCCCAAATTTCTGACCCACAGACACTGAGACAGTAAGTGCTCATTGCTGTTTTAGGTCACTACGTTTTGAAGCAGTTTACTTCATAGTAATAAGTGGCATGCAGAAACCAACAGGAAAAGATTTTACTAGCAAACTGGTTCACAAGTATAATATGGCAGATTAGGAGCTATTTCACTTTTTTCTTCTCTAACCCTAAAATATAATTATTTAACACTCCATCAATGCAAATGTATAAATCAAATTATACTACAGACTAAATTATACACTTAAGATTAGTAGACTTGACTGCATATATATATTATGCCTCCATACGGTCTGAATGTTTGTAGCCCCTGCCCCTCCCCTCAAATCCACATGTTGAAACACAGTCCCCAACAAGATCGTATTTAGGAGGTGATCAGGTCATAAGAGTGGAGCCCTTATGAATGGGATTAGTACTCATAAAAAGGACACAGATCCCTCATCCATTTGCCATGTGAGGTCCCAGCAAAAGAACCCTAAATGGGGAGCAGGGCCTCACCAGACATTCAATCCACCTGCACCTTGCTCTTGGCCTTCCCTGCCTCCAGAACTGTGGGGAAGGAGTTTCTGTTGCCCTGGCCAGTTTGGCGTCAGCCCCACGGACCAGAGAGTCCCGGGTTCGGTTCCCGTTAAGGGCACGTACCTCAGTTGAGGTTCATCCCCGGCCCCGGTTGGGGTCGTGTGGGTGGCAACCAGTCGATGTGTCTCTCTCTCTTCCTCCCTCCCGCTCTATCTGAAAATAAATGCAAAAATGTCCTCGGTGAGGATAAAAAAAATAATAAGTTTCTGTTCTTTTTAATCTACACAGTCTCTGGTATTTCTGTTATAGCAGCCTGAACAAAGTAAGACATACCTCAATTAAATAGCTATTAAAAACTTACAGTAAAATTCTAGGTTAGACGAGCATAGCAACAGGTACCCATGTTTTTACATTCAGCTCAATTTATTTACAAAGATGACATATTTTTGGCTTTTCAAAGTATCTTTAACTTGATGTCCATCAATCATTTTTCTAAGCTCTCCTCCAAAGAGTTCTGTTAGGTTAGCACTGAAAATACCATTTGCCACAATAAAACTAGTGTCAACCAATGACTGACCTCTCTGGGGAATGAACAGCAGCTTTTCACTTGCACTCTTTTTCGCTATTGTTTAAATATGTTTAAATCTATGGGGGGGAAAAGCAATACTTTTTTACTCTGTTGGCATTTTTCCTAAATCTTAGGGGAAGCATTATAAAATGGCTTTTCAGAAACGAAGTGTTTCCACCAGGTTCCCAGTATGCAGCATTTCATTAACTATGTCAAAGGAGTCTTAACCCGCCAGGTTGGGACTATCTAGTTTTCCTCAGCAATCCACATATCAAAGCTGCTTGAGAAATGTACTCTTGGCTTGAATCAAGCAGTCAAAGAAAAAGAGGCAGTTAAAACATCCAATAGTTTCCCACCCATTTCGTTCTTAATTTACTATACTTCCAAGTGAGTTTATTGTGAAACTTTAACAGCACAGTAATAACACATCCAAACGGACAGGCCACCCCCTGAAGCCTGGTGCTGGACGGCCAAGGACAGGCGTCCCCGGGAGCATGGGGGTGGCAGCACTGGCTGGGAAAAGGCATCCCATGTCTGGTTCTGTGGTGTGTGTCACCACTGTGTTTGGGCTGGAAAACCAAGACAATTGTTTATGGAGCAGTGACTCTGTGCCAGGAACCTGTTAGCTTTCTTTTTGTTTTTTTACCCTCACCCGAGGACATTTTTCCATTTTTTGTTCAGATAGAGTGGGAGGGAGAGTGAAAGAGAGAAAGGGAGAGAGAAACATCGACGTGAGAGGGACACATCAACTGGTTGCTTCCCGCACGACCCCGACCAGGGCCGGGGACAAACTGCAACCGGGGTACGTGCCCTTGACCAGAATCGAACTGGTGATTCATTGGTCCGCGGGCTGGCGCTCTAACCACTGAGCCAAACCGGCCAGGGCTGATTACTAAGAATTAACTACAAGTCAAGGAGAGGGAAGACATTTCAGATATTGGAGGTAACATGAATAGAGACCAAGTGGGAAATGGTTATGGTCTGCACATAGCAATAGCAAAAAGTGAGGTTTGGTGGGGGGCTGAGTGCAAAAGTTAAAGGGATTAAGAAGAACAAATTGGTAATTACAAAATAGTCACAAGGAAAAAAAAAAAGAAAAATAAACAGTCACGGGGATGTAGAGCACAGCACAGGGAATACAGTCAGTAATATTGTAATAACTATGTACGGTGCCAGGTGGGTACTTGAAATATTGGGAGGAACACTTTGTAAAGTACGTGATTGTCTAACCAATATGCTGTATACCCAAAACTAAAACACAATATCAAATGTAAACTTGTAATCAAATAATAAAAATAAAATTTCTTCAAGTTATATTTGGTAGTAACAATATGGCTGAATAGGTCGGTTTCTCAGATCACAGAGAATCCTGCAATTTTGACACAGGACTCGAGACCTGAAATACTGAAGGACCACAATTCATTTATTTGATCAGTTGGTATATAAGGTAGAATGGAAAGTGAAAAAAAACTACAGAAAAGTTTCCACCAATTTTGTATAATGTACATTTACTTCTTTGAAAATCTGGGAAGGAGGACATCAAAGCTGGTTTTATTTAGATATGGTTAATTTTATGTGTCTATTGGACTGAGCCCAATGGGGTGCCCAGGTTAAAAGAAAACGGTAAACAACCAGGGGGGGAAACAGGGCCAAGCTGATGTGCTTTTGCCTTTGATATCAAATTATGTCAAACAAAGATGTAAATATAATGGGCGTATTCTGATGGAATATCTAGAACAAGGATAACTTAGAGCAACATATAATCATTTTCTAACATGGGCTGAAAGAACTTACAGAAAAAGATCACAGAGAAAATAACCAGTAATCTGAATTCAAGTCAGCTAAACACAAACTAAATCCATTGCACTGGGTGCCAAAATAAGTTACATGACTTGCAACCTTGAGATGTGAAAAAAAGGACTCCTATGCCTTTTTTTCTTCTTCCTTATTCTGTATTTTTAATGAGAAATCACAGTAAACGAGGCACAAGGTGCTTTGGAGTTTAAGAGAAACAGAGAGTCTACCTGGTGAGAGAAGTGAAAAAAAACAACAACACACAACAGAAACACACAGCCCTCTGGAAGCTATGCCAACTGCTGTGAAGAAGAGGGTGGTAGCTGAGAAGGCAAACAGCGGCAGCACCCCAAGCAAGGTCCTGAGGTGGAAGAACTCAAATTTAGTTCAGGAAGAACAAGTTCTGTTTTTGTTTTCCTGAAGAATCAAGTCCTTATCAGAGAGAAACAGAACAAAGCCTGAAGGATCATGAAAGGCAAAGATTAGTAGATTGAAACCATTAACTCAAATTCAATAGACAAATAAGAGACACTGAGAGTTTTAAACCTGGAAAGTGCAATACAATCCGCCCTAGTATTCTAGGAGGCAAACCCAGAGGTCCTTCAAACCATTCGTTTGTCACATCAATTCTTAGGTATAAGCAACAGCTAATCTAAATTTCAGTATCTACTTAAAACTACTCTCATTGGTCAGAACAGCATTACCAAAAAGAGAACCTCAAATGCCATCTGGAGGGCAAAGTCAACAAAGGACTTCAGACAAATTAACAAAACGTTATGACTAACAAAAAAACTATGACAAGCCTGGCTGGTGTGGCTCAGTGGTTGAGCGTCGACCCATGCACCAAGAGGTCGCCAGTTCAATTCCCAGTCAGGGCACATGCTCAGGTTGTGGGCCCGATCCCCAGTGGGGGACATGCAGGAGGCGGCCAATCGATGTTCTCTCTCATCAATGTTTCCTTCTCTCTCTCCCTCTCCCTTCCTCTCTCTCTCTAAAAATCAATAAAGAAAAAAAAAATTATGACAAACATTTAAGTCTTCACAAAGTCAAACCTTTCACACCCAATGTGGTAATTTTAAATCCTAAATCTTACGCAAAAATTTCATTTAGAACCTCACTGCTTTTATTTACTTAGCTGAAAAGGACATGGTATGAATTAGTTAATATAATTAACCACCAACAGCCTTTGGTATCATATCCCTGGTGCTCTTTTTCTAATTATGGACCATTGTAACAAACTGACTCCTTATTTGCTCCACTTCCCCAAGTGATACTGACACATCCAGTCAAGTACATTTCTGAGCTTTATCCCTAGAATATTATTCCCTCTGTGGTAGGGTGAGCAGAGCGAGGACTATGGGCCAGGCACAGAAGGTCACGAGGGCAAAGTCCGGGGTGTCTAGCAAAGGGATAATTGCAGGGTGGGACCTCACCCCCAGGGTGACCGTTCCTCCCCTAGCATATCACTGGTCATGTGGTTTGGACCCCCTGACCTTTCCTCCCTAGAGATGACATTTAGGCCTCAGTTGTATTTCAGCTCCAGGCCCAGAAAAACAGCAAAACCAGACAAGCAACACCATAGCTGACCTCAGGACCAACTACACTGGATAATGACCCCCTGCCCTGGCACCAACCAATCAATCAGTGGAGCTCTAGACCCAGAAAGGACACACCTGGAAAGCTGCTTAATATTCTGCTGAGATCTTCCCTTGGGACCTCCCCCCAAATCTCCACCCTTAAAACCCTTAGGAGAGAGGACCCAGTAGGCTCTCCCTTCCAAGAGCACACCCATGCCTTCCCATTCCTCTTCCCCGTCCCCCTCCCCCTCCCCTTCCCCTTCGGTCTCCCCCTCCCCCAGGCCAGTCACCACCTTTACCTTCCTCACTTCTAAGCTCCAAGGGCACTTCCTTTCCCTCTATAACTTGCTTCCTAGGCCCATTTCTTCTACAAATTACTCCTTCTATCTCTGTAATTTTTCAGATAAACATTCACTTATAATTTGGGTCTTGGCTCTGAATTCTTCCCCAGCCAGAACTCAAGTAGCAAGGTTGCTGAAGCCAGCTTCAGTCTGACCCCACCGATCTAACACCTGCCGTTCCCGCCACCTCCAACACCTCCATTCTCATGAGGGAGCTCCCACTCATCCTTCAGGTTTCAGTTTAAACATTCTCTACGAAGCTCTCCCTGATGCCTCATCCATTAGGTGTCCCTGTTCACGTGTGACCTCAACACCCTGTACTACTTATGCTGTCAAGATTATCATAGAGAAAAGAGAATAAGGGAAAGTCGATATTCAGTGCTGTCACCAGGGCCCTTCCACTACTCAACTGAGAACACTAGCAGTCAGGCATACGTTCCCCCAGGCAAAAGACTAGAGGATTCGTCCTGAGACAAGCTAGTAAGCCAGGACAAGTGGAATAGGGAAACTGAGACAGACAGTTAAATGGCCAAGCAACTTACGGCCATCTCTAAACTGCAAAATCCTATCCTCCCTAACTAAGACACTTAAAGAGTAAATGGTTTACACTTCTCCCCAACCAGAGGGAAAATAGCTTAAGTCACTCTACTCAGGAAGATAGATAACAGAAATCTAATTAGTGCCCTTTGTGCCAACCACACCCAAGGACAGATGAATAAATTGTGTTTTGGTGCATCAGCATCAAGCTGATGAATATTCTATTGATCCTCCCCTAAAATTCCCACCTTTAGAAAACAGGTAAGAACCCTCAAGACAAAGAGCCCCCTCAGGGGCTCTCTGGAGCCTGCCCACACCTTTCTTCCCTCTCAGGTGTGCCTCTTTACTTTTCTCTCCTAAACTCCAAGGGTCCCCATGCGACTTGCAACCAGGGGAGCAACAGGCAGTGGCTAACCCCCTGAACCTGTCTCCAAGGCCCCCTTTTCTCTGCCTTTTCAGTGAGCTAAAAGCAGCCCTGCCTTGGCTCACTTCTGTCGCCGTGACTTTTACTTCTGGGTGAGTCCACGCAGCCCAGCATGGCCCACTTCCTTCCCATAATGTTTCTAGGGAGCCAAAGCAGAGCATTCCTGGCTCTCCTGTGGCTTCTGCTACCCTGAACCCTTCCTTTGTTTCACTGTCCCCAGCTTTAATAAATATACTCTCAAAGTCACTTGGACTCATCTCGTGAAATCTTTCTACACAAAGTCAAGAAACCACTCACTACTGTCCAGCCCAAGACAGACCCACTCTGGGCCCGGTCCTTGGATCTCCAGTGACAACCTCTGCCAAAACTGACCAGGCCAAGGAAAAGACCTACAGATATTGAACTGGGAGTCTTGCAATGAAATGGGCCAGCAAGATCATCCTGTGTTTTTTTTTAATCTTTTTTTTTTAATCATCACTCGAGGATATTTTTCTGTTTATCATCAGATAGAGTGGGAGGAAGGGAGAGGGAGGGAGGAAGAGAGAAAGAAACATCAATGGGAGAGAGACACATCGACTGGTTGCCTCCCGCACAACCCAACCAGGGCCAGGACAAACCGCAACCGAGGTACATGCCCCTGACCGAAATCGAACCCATGACTCTTTGGTCTGCAGGCCGACACTCTTAACTGCTCAGCCAAACCGGCCAGGGCCATCCTGTGCTTGATAAGCCCCATTCGTGTCCAAAAGCTTTTGATGTGTTTTATACTGCTCCAAAGTTTAGAGGAATTCCCAAGACAATCCTCACTTCTGATACCAATTGTCAGTTGTGAAGGGGGGTCCCTCAGACCACTCTCAGGTTCAATAATTTACTAGAAAGACTTCCAGAACTCAGTGAAAGCTAGAAAGCTGTTATACTCGCAGTTACGGTTTATCACAGAAAGAAAGGATATGGATTGAAATCAGCCAAAGGAAGACACATAGGAGGCAGAGTGCAGGTGAGTTCCAGGCTCAGGACTTCCAACCGTCCCCTCTCAGTGGAGCAATGAACAGTGCTGACTCCTCCCTGCAGCCATGCGTGACAATACGCAGAGTACTGCCACCAAGGAAGCTCACCGGAGCTTCGGTGTCCAGAGCTTGTAGTGGCTCTTGGTCACACAGACAGTCAACCCCCAGGTGGCTGACCTCAGTTCCCAGTCCCTCCGGAGGTCAAGCTAATACCACATGACCCAAGCAGTCACCAGGAACCACACTATCAGACTATCTGGCGTGGCCAAAGTATCCCTGGGAAACAGAGACACTCTTATCAGGCAGGATAGTCCAAGGGTTTAGAGATTACCTCCCTGGAACCAAGGGTAAAAGCCAGGCCTCTCTTTGGACAAGGCTAAATTCTTTAGTACACAAATGCCTTGCTCTTAAACAGGAAGGGACAACAAAGGATTACTTGATATGTAAGGAAAGCTTCTAACATAAAAGATGCAGAGTAAAAACAACTGGACCGGAGTGGAGGGAGTAGAGGGCACTAAGAGGCAACAAAACACTGTAGGAAGCAGAAGAAAACTTGAGAATAACTATGAATAATGCCATCCAGTCCGGCTGGTGTAGCTCATTGGTTGAGAATCGACCCATGCACTAAGAGGTCGCCAGTTCAATTCCCAGTCAGGACACATGCCCAGGTTGTGGGCCCAATCCCCAGTGGGGGGTGTGCAGGAGACAGCCAATTGATGTTCTCCCTCATCGATGTTTCTATCTCTCTCCCTTTCCCTTCATCTCTCTCTAAAATCAATAAAGAAAAAAAAAATTTTTTAAGTGCAATAGAAGACTTGGAAGATAAAATTGAAGACTATCTCCCTACAACCCCATCCTCCTGAACCCCTCCCCCGCAATGACAGGAAACAGGAGGGGGAAAAAAGATAAAATCAAAGGATCAGTCCAAAAAGTCCAACATCCAAGGAATATGAATTCCAGTAGAAAGTTAAGAAAATGAAAGGGAAAAATTAATCAGAGAAATGATGCAAGAAAATTTCCTAGAACTAAAGGAAGTTAGGGTTCATAATTTTAAAAGCCCATCAGGTGGACAGGGCAATTTAAAAAGGGCCCTCACACCAAAGTATATCACTATGAAATTTCAGAATGCCAAAGGTAATGAGAAAATTTTTAAACTTCCAGAAAGTAAAAATAAAGGAGGTCACATTACAAAGTGGGGTAAGAAGAGCATCAAATTGGTCAAGAGGGACCCTGGACAGAAGCCAAATGCAGTGGAAGAATACCTTGAAATTCCCAAGGAAACAATTTCAAACACAAGATTCTACACTCAGCCAGATGACTGATTAAATATGACTGAAGAATAAAAGCATTTTTGACATTCGAAGCTTTCTTTTCAGGAAGTTGCTGATGATTGTACTCCATCAAGTCAGGAAGGAAACCACGAAAGAGGAAGACATGGAATCCAGAAAACGGGGGACCCATAATAGTAGTGTGAACAGAAAGCCCTGGATGCAGGGAACGGGGAGCCCAGTGTACCAGGGATGCAGCAGCACTACAGAGAAGCCGGATTCAAACAGGAGAGTTGAGGACACTAGGGGGGATGTCTCCAAGCAAAGACAAAACTAATAAATTACACAATCTCTTTGAATGTACCAAAAAAGCAGGTTCATCTCTGACAGCTGGTGTAGGGTTGAACTAGTAATAACTACACTGAAAACTGAACAAATGAGACAATTCCAGAGAAAATAAAAATATATTCAAAAAATAAAATGTAATCACAGTACACCATATGGCTTATAAATGAATATTTACACAGTCAAAATAATAGAAACACTGAAAATTTATCTAACTAAAATTATATTGCTATAATGAGAGGATGCAATAGGGGCCCTAGGACAGGAAGGGGCGATAAAGTACGAGAGAGCGAAATCTTTATCTTCCATAGCAGAAAGTCAATGAATAAAATTTAAAACTGAAAAATTAAGAGGAACAGCACAAGCATGTTATTTTGAAATATGGAGGTAAACACTAGAAGAAAAGGCTCCCTCTGGGGAGCAGGAAGTGTGGATGTAGAAGGTGGGATGAGAGTTTGCTGTCTTAATGCTTATAGACAAGTCTTTTGTTGTTGTTAATCCTCACCCGAGAATATTTTTCTATTATTATTATTATTATTATTATTTAGATAGAGTGGAAGGGAGGGAGGGAGAGAGAGAGAGTTTAGAAACATCGATTGGCTGCCTCCCACACAACTCCGACCAGGCCGGAGATTGAGCCTGCAACCCAGGTACAGGCCCTTGACCAGGAATTGAACCTGAGACCCTTCAGTCTGAGAGCTGATGCTCTAACCGCTGAGCCAAACTGATCAGGGCTAGACATATCTTTTTTTAAATTTTTATTAAATATGTTATTGAGCCCGGCTGCTGTGGCTCAGTGGTTGAGCATCGACCCATGCACCAAGAGGTTGCCGGTTCGATTCCCGGTCAGGGCACATGCCCAGGTTGTGGGCCTTATCTCCAATGGGGGGTGTGCAGAAGGCAACCAATCGATGTTCTCTCTCATCGATGTTTCTATCTCTCTCTCTCTCTCTCCCTGCCTCTCCCTAAAGTCAATAAAAAAAAAACAAAATTTTTTTTTTAAATATGTTATTGATTTTTTAGAGAGAGAGGAAGGGAAAGAGACAAACATCAATCAGCTGCCTCCTGCACACCCCCTACTGGGGATCAAGCCTGAAACCCAGGAATCAAACCAGGACCTCTCAGTCCATGGAACGATGCTCAATCCACTGAGCCACACGGGGTGGGTAGACATGTCTTTTTAAAGAGTATACCAAAAAGTGTATACAGGGTGTCTGTAGATTGTATCACATTTTGAAAATGAAATGTATTTTAATAAACACTGGCTTTATGATTATTCACACTTGTGAATATATTTTTTTGGGACACCCTATATATAGTTAGTAAAAATTAAAATAATATTTTAAAAGAGAGAAGTATTATATAATTAATCAGGATGAATACTAGTAGGCCTTATGCTATACAACAAAGGAAGCTAGGGAGTACTCTTTACATTTTTTTGGTTTTGTTTTGTTTTCTTAAAGGGATCTTTTCCAAAGTTTAGTTGGGAATGAGAGTTTGAACCCAAGGTTGACACTAAAGAGTCAACTTCAACTCAGTGTTTATAGACTACTCGATATGGTGAATTACTTCAGCCCTCTCATAATTCTCCCAAGAGATTTGCTTCCAGGCATACATCCAACAATAAGGGTCACTGATTATCTCCCAATAATTCTCCAAGTTCCATCCAACTATTTCATTTTCTCTCTATTTCAGAAATTTCATCAGAAAGTATACCATTATAAAAAAAAAAAAAAAAAAGAAAAGAAAGTATACCATTTTACTCCTAAAGGATGTAGCTTCTTTCTTACAGGCCATCAGGACTCACATTCTGGACTTCACATATGGACTTGAACAGTATGACTAAAATCTCAATGTATCCCAGAGGTTTTGATTTGCACAGATAGAAGAAAATATCTCAGGGGAACAAAAAAACAAAATGTCCTTTAGTTTCTTTTATACTCTACCTGGCCAATCCTTAACTTTTATGAAATGGAATCAACTCTATCAGCCTAAATCAAGTGTTGGTTCTTCAGCCTCTATCTATACCTGTTACTTCAACCAGGCAAAGCAAGTTAAGGGTCTACTTGGGTTCATGAATGCTTGTCAAATTTGGAAAACACATACGTGCGCGCGCGCGCGCGCACACACACACAGACTTATATATCAAACAATATTGTGAATGAATCCTTAAACTGACAATACCTTCGAAAATTGTCATCGAAAAATTAGTTCTTTCATGCTTTTCAGTCAAATTAACATCTTAAATAAATTTGCTAATAGACAAAATTTCCCATTACAAGACATCTTATTGCCCAGATCTTGATTTTACTAGTATACATTCTCATGAAGATACACCATAAGACTTACTAAACCAAACTTGGAATGCCAAATACATAGTCTTTCAATGTAATGTATTCCGGGGAAACTTCTGATCAAAGTTTCTCCCAGCCCCTAAATGCACCTAGTGTTCAGAAAGAATCTTTAGACCTCAGAGAAACTCATCAAGAAGCTGCAAAACTTCGGCACCCTGCTCAGTAAAGATCCAACTCTCAGCCCTTTGGGAAGATTTGATCAATTATTCTAGGAGCTAAGAGCTTCAGAGAAAACCTATTTAAGTCTTTCCTCTCGAAGAAAGACTTGATGACAGAGGTCGCCAGTTCCATTCCTGGTCAGGGCACATGCCCAGGTTGTGGGCCCAGTCCCCAGTGGGGGCGTGTAGGAGGCGGCCAATCAGTGTTCTCTCTCATCGATGTTTCTATTTCTCTCTCCTTCTCCTTTCCTCTCTCTCTAAAAATCAATAAAGAAAAAAAAAATTTTTTTTAAAGAAAATATTATTAATAAAGCTGCTACCCCTGCTGGATGTGGTACTAGTCACAAAAGTTAGAGTCTGCAAGGATACTTACCTGAGAAAACAGATCTGCACACAATTAATCCTGTCAAAATACCATAAACATAATTTAAATACTACACAACAGAATGAAAAGATATAATAAAAGTTATTGTATTTAAATATGTTAAGCTCCAGGGAAAAAAATAAAGATGTTCATGGAACTTAATGGTCACGTAAAATCTGTCCTTATTTTTCCTGAAACCTACTCCCCCATTACCACTGCCCCATACCCAATGTCTCCCTGCTCTCACCACACCATCCCACCTAAATCTCATTCCAGGAAAAACCTATTATCAGTCACTCATACTATACCCATGGAAGGAAGGTAATACAGGACCTTTCCCAGGAACACTTACTTTTACATTTGACCTCTAAGGTAAGATACAGTAAATTATGAATGACATATTTTATGAGGGGTGTTAATGACGTATTTCGTAAAGTTTGTGAGTTCATATTATTCCTGACACCTAAGCTTTGGGCACCTATTTTGTCAATGACCTACTAAGACTCACTCCAATTTTGCAATTAAAATTTGTATATTTAACTTTTGAAACCAGTGTCTATTTTCACCCCAAAATACTGCTAGTTCTCAAGTAATACTGTATGAGCACATGTCTGTGATTACTTAGCTAAAATAGTCATAGGATGGCACCAATAAGACTTATCGAATGAACACCTACTCTATAGTCTTGTTATTTATCAATTTTCAAAGATACTGATCACAAAAATAAGTTAGAATAACAAAAGAACTTGGGGTGGATAAATTCCCATCTTGGTAGGGGCAACCCCTAATGATAAATACCCTTAATATGTTCCCACAGGAAGGAAAGCAAATCGCTAGAAAGGTTTCTGAGTGTCCCACTGCACTCGAGCATACACTGCGGCTCACTGCCCACAACCCTGTGAACTTCTCACAGCTCTATGCTACACTCCACTCAGCAAATACCCTTGCTCACAATCAGTTATTCTCTAGTTCTGAGGTCCGAACTTCCCAACCTTCTTATTATATCTTGTGAAAGTAATTCTTATTGCAGCTCACTTCCTTTCAGGCACCATGCCAGTTGCTCTATTTGTAAATATCTCATTTAATCTTCACAATTACTCTGTGACTTCGCTTTTATTCACCCCATTTCTCAGGTGAGAAAACTAAAAAAAATCAGGATTTGAATCCCATGGAGTCTGAATTCAAAGTCCAATTTCCTTTAAAAAAAAAGAGAAGCTATATTTAATTAAATCGATAACCATCCCAACATATGTATTAATTTGCGGAAAATTTTAATCTGGGTAGTCTAGAACTACATAACCAAATTCTGAATCTTGGACAAGAGATCCTGCTTTGAAACCAAAGTGAACTAAGTTTTGAAAGTAAAGTAAAATTAAAATTTAAAAAGTAACATTTATTGTGTAGCTACTATATGCATTATCCATGTTTTATGTCACCTTCTCACTATCCTTAGATTTGCAGAAAATATCAAATGCTTTCCGATCCCTACCTACCAGTTTCATGCTCTCCAGTACTGCCTTTATCTGCGTTTAAATGTTTTTTAAACACACGCAGAGGGAGCTTGGAAGGTAGGTGTACCCCTTAAACAGCAGGCATCTAACGTGCTAAAATACTCTGACTGTAAGCAGACAGGGCTTGAGTTGATACTGTCTCCCAAAACAAACAAACAAACCCCCGATACATTATGCGGCACGGTGACTGCCAACGTTGCCTGGGAATATCTGTTTCAAACTAACCGTGAGTGGAAATCACCACCTGCTGGGTGCCGATTCAAACACCGCTTCCCACAACACCTGATCTCCTTCTGCAGTTTCTCCTTAAGAAGTTCTTTTGTGGCACAGGTTTTGACAAGGTGATGACTGGTTTTCCCTGTGCTGTCAGATGCCCTGTGACAAGTCATCCAAAAACGTTAAAACACCACCCTACGTCCAAAAAGAAGTCATTAGATGTGCCAACTCCGAGGGGGTACAGTAGCATCTCCGGGCCACGCTGGTCTGGAAGCACTCCCCCTTGTGGAGCAGAGCAGGAGCACAGGCTTCCCACCGTCTACTCCATGGAGCCCGGTGAACCCGAATCAGCCGTGGAAGTCACATAATTGAGTCAGCTCTCTAAAGGAGGTGGGTCTTGTCCAATTTTCACAGAAGACTCCTGCCTGCTGGGTGGGGTTTCACAGCTACAGATCTAGAAGGCTGACAGGCTTATTTAAGGTTAACTATACCAAACACAGTGGACAGAAGTCAAAATGGAAAGATTTCAGCCATAGCAAGAAGGCTCTCTGCCACCAACATATCCTATGGTTAAGTATTTCAAACTGTACAATTAAAGTGTCATTCCTTGGTTCTGATTAAACTCACCTTCCCCAGAAAAAGTAGTTCTTTACACCATCAATCACTCACATGTTGGTAGGAAGTGAATTTTTGTTCTCCCAGACAGTTTTTAAATAAGGGGGAAAGGCACCCTCAAAGTAGACTCCTCACAGGTGGGGAAACTATGCACCCAAGGGGATAGCATACCCAGAGGCAAAAATTTGCCCCTGCCTCATAAGGGGTATCCCTGTCATCAGCTGACTCTCAGTTACTCAGGGGTTCATGATCCAAACAAGTTGCTGGTCTTCCCTGGTCTTTCCACTGCTTACCCATGGTATGTCTACCATACAGTCCAAATGCAAACATATAGAGTTGAATATTAATCATTTTTTCTTAATTTAAAATCTCTATGAGAGGAATGATGAGCAAGAAATTTAAACATTATTAATTAAAATAACACTTGGAGATTATCTATAGATTTCCTATGTATCTTTTCTTTGGGTTTCCAATGGAGACAGTTAAATGAACAGTTGGTCGTATATGGACTGTGAGTTTATATGAATAATAAAATACATGAGTACAGCCCGGCCGGTGTGGCTCAGTGGTTGAGCGTCGACCCATGCACCAAGAGGTCGCCAGTTTGATTCCCAGGTTGTGGGCCCAATCCCCAGTGGGAGACATGTAGGAGGTGGCCAATCGATGTTCTCTCTCATCAATGTTTCTATCTCTCTCTCCCTCTCCCTCTCCCTTCCTCTCTCTCTAAAAAAAAAAAAAAAAATCAATACAGAAAAATTTTTTTTAAAAAAACCAAAAACATGAGCACATAAAGAGGCAATGTAATCTTCAGGTTAAGAGCAGTCTCTAGAGTTGCACAGACCAAGACTGAGTCCCAACTCACCACTCACCTGCTAGCAGTGTGACCATGGGCAAGATGCCTTACCTCCCCAAATTCAGCTCCCTCATTTGCAAAATCAGAAGAAATAAAAAGAATACAGGGACTATATAAAGTTGTTGGGAGGACTAAAGAACAGGCTAATGCATGTATTTAGCACAATGCCTTGTATATTGTAAGTACTCAATAACTATTAACTTTTATTATAATATTCATATTACCATCTTCATGAAGGCAAGAGGGTCTCCCTTTTAAAACCCTTTTAAGTAGCCCAGGCTGGTTTGGCTCAGTGTTAGAGCATTGGCCTGCAGACCGAGGAGCTGCAGGTTCAACTCCCGGTCAATGGCATGTACCTCAGTTGCAGGTTCGATCCCCAGCCACGACCAGGGCTGTGCAGGAGGCAACCAATCGATGTGTCTCTCTCACACTGATGCTTTCCTTTCTTCCTTCCTTTCTCTTTCTCTTTTTCTTTCTTTCTTTCTTTCTTTCTTTCTTTCTTTCTTTCTTTCTTTCTTTCTTTCTTTCTTTCTTTCTTTCCTTTCTTTCTTTCTTTCTTTCTTTCTTTCTTTCTTTCTTTCTTTCTTTCTTTCTCTCTTTCTCTCTCTCTCTCTCTTTCTCTCCCTCCCTCCCTCCCTCCCACTCTATCTAAAAACCAATGGAAAGTCCAGCTGGTGTGGCTATGGTTGAGCATCAACCCATGCACCAAGAGGTCACCAGTTCAATTCCAGGTCAGGGCACATGCCCAGGTTGTGGGCCCAATCTCCAGTGGGGGCCATGCAGGAAGTGGCCAATCAGTGTTCTCTCTCATCGATGTTTCTATCTCTCTCTCCCTCTTCCTTCCTCTCTCTCTAAAAGCAATAAAGAAAAAAAAAATTTTTTTAATCAATGGAAAAATATTCTCTGGTGAGAATTAAAACAAATAAACAACAACAACAAATATATATATTGGTTTACTTACAAGGTTCTATATATATATAGAACCTTGTAAGTAAACCAATGTTAATTCTGTCGGCATGATAACGATCAAGTAGTTATATAACAATATAATGTTTATCTAGAGATATATTTCAAAGTAGTAGGGACAAAATTACGTGATGTCATTTTGCATTTATTTAAAAATACTGCAGCGAAAAAGGAGGGCTGGTAAAGCAAGCGTGGCAAATTGGTGTCTGCCGAATCTGGGCAACAGGCATACGAGCTCATTGCACCAATCTCTCCACTCCTGTGAATGTTTGAAAACCTTCCAATGAAAGGTCAAAAATAATCAGTTGGTCTGTCAATATACATATATGACTGGTGCCACAAGGTCAGAATTGACCATCATTTAAAAGAACCCAGCAGGCATCGTCCTTACCTTTCTGGCATGTTGCCAAGAACCAAAGAGTAAGTAAAGAAGAGGACTTTGACCTGTAAATAGAGATTTCAGAGTCCACAGATGGCTTTATGCTCCTGAATCCTTCGAAGAGCCCCAGCAGCCTTTCTCAACCAGGGTTCACCTAAACCAGAGAATTTTTTTTAATCCTCACCTAAGAATATGTTTATTTTTAAAAAAATTTTAAATACTTTTTTTTATTGATGTTTAGAGAGAAAGGGAGAGGGAGAGAGAGAGAAACATCGATTGGCTGCCTCCTGCATGCCCCCTACTGGGGACTGAGCTCGAAACCTGGTCATGTGCCCTGAACGGGTATGGAACATGTGACCTCTTGGTGTATGGGACAACGCTCAATCCACTGAGCCATACCAGCCAGACAAGGATATGTTTATTGATTCTGGAGAGAGGGAGAGAGAATCCATGTGAGAGAGAAACATCGGCTGGCTGCCTTTCACATGCACCCCAACCTGGGGCAGAACCCACAACCTAGGTATGTGCCCTGACTGGGAATGGAACCAAGACCTTTCGGTGTACAGGACAACACTCCAACCCACTGAGCCACACTACCCAGGAGTGAATCAGAGAATATTTTAAAAAACGATATGAATGGCTGTTTCTTCACACCACCCCGCCCCCCCCACCCCCTCCCATGGAAAACTAGGACCCTTCCAGATGCATAAGAGAGAAAATGACGCACTGTTTCATTGTTTCTAAGAGATGTGCTTGGGCAGTATGGCTTAATTCTCTTGCAGACCCCAATTGTGGGGGGCTACTAGAACCTCCACTCCGAACCTGCTTATTCTCAGTTTACTCACAATTCTTGTGACCTTGGTTCTCTTGTTTCCAGCCCAGTGCATACTGGAAACAGCAAATCAGAAGGCGGGAATCCCTACAGCAGAGGAGTTACAGCCCGATGGCAGGAGAGGAACCAAAAAACGTATTCACACACACTCAGTGAGCCAAGAAAGCAGAGCAGCCCAGCTACTGGATTAGAGCAAAGAGTCTCTAAAAGCCTCAGGAGTCCATTTATACCCTTCATACTAAAAGTTAGTAATTGCGGAGTACTTACAATATTGAGCACTCAGAAGGAATTACATGCTTGGAACGATGGTCCTCCAAGTTACCCAAACAATTCAATTCTGCCTCAGACAGGGGAAACCTGCAGAGTTCTATTTCTCCATGGGACAATCCTGAGCAATTTTAATGTCCTTCTCTACATTTATGGATTTTCAAAAATTGCTATAGTGACTATGCATTACCTTTATAATTAGACAAAAACAATTTTTAAAGATACTTAATTTTTAGAAAGAGTTCATCCCAGATGGTATAAGTTTTAGCCTTCTTTTCTTCTTCCACATTTAAAAGATCAAAACCTTGACATTAATTCATTCTCCAAAGTTCCCAGATATACTAGTAATGGTCCTTGGTGTTAAGAAACATGTGATCAAAATGGTGAGGAAAAAACTTAGAAAAAAATAAAAATAAAAATAATTAAGCGTTAAAAGATATATAGTAAACAAGAAGAATAAGAGAAGATTTCATGAAAGTGAATTTAAGCTTGACCTCCAAGGCAAAAGATCACTTCTCATAGGCAAAGAGAACAATGTCAATAGATATCCAAACAGGACAACTTTGGCAAAGAACAAACACTAAGCTGCCTGCCAGGATGGGGAGATGGTAACAGGATGGGTCCAAATGACCCCAGATCCTCAAAGACAGAGAGCGGGAGAAGCGTCTGGGTTTGGCACCCAAGGCAATAAATAGCCACTGTAAGTTCCTAGAAATGGCAGCAATGCTTCTTCATTCATTCATTTAACAAGCACTGATAAACACAATTACTTATTCATGGAAAGTACTGTTCTAAGTGATATGAGGGATACACATATTCTACCCTCAAGTGGCTTATTAATAAAGCATCACCACAATAGGCAAACACAAGGCAGAAACCAGTAGGCACTACAAGACAAGGCAAAAGACCTGAAGAGATGAATGGTAAACAGTCCAACAGCGCAGATAAAGAAAGCCTTCTTGAACATAGGGTACACATATTCTTCCTGATTGGTGTTTCAGGCTTCTTATGATATATTCCAAGAAGTGGGATCACTGGGTCAAATGGCAGTTCCATTTTTAATTTTTTGAGGAAACACCCTATCGTTTTCCATAGTGGCTGCACCAGTCTGCATTCCCACCAGCAGTGTGCTAGAGTCCCCTTTTCTCCACACCCTCACCAGCACTTGTTTGAGGATTTGTTGATGGCTGCCATTTTGGCAGGTGTGAGGTGATACCTCATAGTCATTTTAATTTGCATCTCTCTGATGATGAGAGATGTTGAGCATTTTTTTCATATGTCTCCTGAACATTTGTATGTCCTGTTTGGAGCAGTGTCTATTCAGGTCCTCTGACCATTTTTTAATTGGATTGTTTGTCTTCCTTTTGTTGAGTTGCATGAGTACTCTATATATTTTGGATATTAACCTCTTATCCTAAGAAGCCTGCAACACCAATCAGGAAGAATATATGCACCCCTATGTTCATAGCAGCGCTATTTACAATAGCTAAGATCTGGAAACAGCCCAAGTGCCCATCAGTAGATGAGTGGATAAAAAAGCTGTGGTACAATTTACACAATGGAACACTATGCAGCTGTAAGAAAGAGAGATCTCTCACCCTTTGAGATGACATGGAGGGACCTGGACAGTATTATGCTAAGGGAAATAAGCCAGTCAGAGAAGGACAAGTACCACATGATCTCACTTATTTATGGAACATAATGAACAAAATAAGCTGTCAACCAAAAGAGATCCATAATCATGGAAGTAGGGAACAAACTGACAAACCTCAGAGGGATGGGGGGTGGGAGGGGTGGGAAGAGATAAACCAAAGAACTTATATACATATATGCACAACCAACTGACGTAGACACTAGACTGGGGAAGGCAGGAGGGGGGTGGGAGCAGGAAGGAGGAGATCAATGGGGGGAAAGGGGGAACAACTGTAATACTTTCAACAACAAAGTGAAGCCTTCTTGGAGGAGATGAAAGTAGTATTTTAGGAATATTACTGGAATAATGGCTACCATTCCTTGGTCACTCATCACGCTCAGGGTGATTTAACTATGTTCTCACTGAATATTCACACTAACTCTCCAACGTGGGCTTTAGGTCCTTTTACAGATGAGAAAACTGAAGCTCAAAGAGATTAACTTGTCCAAGGTCACACAGTAAGTGTCAGAGCTAAGATTTAAACAGGTCTCTAATTCCAAACCTAAGTTATTTCTAGAAAGCTTTAGAGTGAAATACAATCTTTAGAGTGAAAAACGTATTTATGTAATTCATCTAGCTGACATACAATTTTAACAGAATTTAACAGACATCTCTATTTCCAGCCTTGTGAGAATTTTTCCTGGCTAAACCTGTTCATCACTTCCTCACAGCACAATGTGACTGTCCCCCCCCCCCCCAAGTCAATCGTTACTTTCTGCTAGATAGAGATTATATTAATCTGATTAAGTAAGATTACATGCAATGGAAGTACATTCTAAAGTAACCAAATAATTAAAATAGCAAACCTGAAAAGATAACTACAATTTGTACTATTTGAACAAACAACAAGAAAAACTTTAACCAAATATGGATTTGGCTAAAAGACCAGACCATAGGTTGAGAGATCAGCTATGTACAAGGCCACCATTTTGACTTAGGTGTGTGATGGAATAAGGCAAGCGTAGGAATAGAAGGAAGAAGGAAGATTATAATCAATGCTATGCAGAGGAACAAATACAAAATAAAGGTTCTGCTTCCATAAAGATTTATGAAGTCAAGATGTGCACTAATGAAACATCTAGAGAGAAAGAAAATATTTAATAATGTATTCAATCATGTTCAATCATCAGAGAAAGCGGGGGGTGGGGGTGGAGGGGGAATTGTAAATCGATCTCTGGAACTTACAGCCTTGAAAGTCAGAGAGGACTGGGATGGACAGACAAGGAAAAGGTCTGAATTCAAGCACAGGGAACAACCTACAATCCCACAGAATGGTAATTCTAAGTAATAATCAGAAAACTCAAAAAAATTCAGAACTAGAAGGATTCTCAGAGATCATGTGTCAGTTTCGTTTAGTTTTTTAAAGAGACTTCATTTTTTGAGAAGTTTTAGGTTCACAGCAAAATTGAACAGAAGATACAGAGATTCGCCATTTACCCCTTGCCCCTCACAACACATGTATAGCTTTCCCCACTATCAACATCCCCACCAGAGTGGGTGATGAACCGACACTTGTCACGGGTCTGTTTTAGATTTGAAAAGTACAAACTGGTGCACTGAAGCCCCTGCCTACGGGCACATGGCCAGATGCTATCAGCTGGAACCAAAGGCCTGGGTCCCAATCCTACAGATCCTTTCCAGATAAACCACAATGCATCACGTGAAGCCTAAGGGCCAAGTGTGGATTCCCCGACATTCACGCTGCAGGGTGCCACATTTCAGCTTGGTCTGTAACAGTCAGTGTTGTCAAGCACCGGAATGATTGAACTCTCTTTAAGGGAGTAAACGCTGCTCTTCTCCGAAACAGCTCCAGTATTACTGGCACCACTGCCCATTGTCTGGACCCGACACGCTCATCCTCACCGTCCCACAGCTTCCATCATGTGATTACTAGTGCGACAATACACCCAGTCAGGGTATTCATCTCCAGACTGAAATTGTAGTAATTTTCTTCCTGGAGCCAGGTCTTTGGAGGTGTTTTTACTCATAAACACCCTTGTTAGATCTTTGCCTAGCTCAAGAGATTTCCCACAGTATTTTTCAATGATTACTCAAAGGTTAATACAAATTACAAGGCTGGCTGAGCCATCACTTGAAACAGGGCAACTGAGCATCCTGATGACGAGCAAAGTCGCTTTCCCAGGGATGTGTCAGATCGATGAAGGGAAGTTTCTCAGTGGGAGAGCTTCCCCGCTTCTATGGCTCCTGTCCCTTTCACGAAGACGTGGCAGGTGCTGAGAGCCCAATGGGTACTCTCCCTACACGTGCTGAATGGAAGAGTTTGAGATTACAGTGACCACTACCTCCTAAAGAGTCAAAAAATTTTTTTAAAGATTTTTTCATTGATTTTTAGAGAGTGAGAAAGGGAGAGAGAAACATCCATGTGATAATCGAAACATCGACTGGCTGCCTCCTGCACTCCCCCTACTGGGGAGCCCCCAACCTTTCAGTGCACGGGACAACACCCAACCAACGGAGCCACACCAGCCAGGGCAAGTCAAACTTTTTTTAAAAAGGAAAATAAACTCTGCTTATAAAAAAGTACAAAAGTAGGTGGGGGCAAAAGTAGGTTTACAGTTGTGAGTATGAGAAACACAGAGTTTATTCTTGTATTATTGTATTATTTTACACGCGGACAATTCTAAACCTACTTTTGCTCCATCCTGTATGTTTCTCATTTCTTCTCTAGAAAATTATCAGAAGCATTTAAGTTTTCTCTACATACTGAAGAAAAAAACAATTTCCCTCAAAACATTACAATATACAGAGCCGGAACTCCTTCAACAAGTACAATTATAAGGAGGATTGCCACAACCTACCTTCCTCCACAATACAAACTTAATAATTTCCAAGGAAACAGGAAATTTCCTTTTTATATCAGAAAATTAACTAAGTGACTTTCTGTTAGACAATCTCACATTTTCAGGAAATGGGAGCTCTTCAGGGTCTGTCCCCTCCAGTCTCTGAGACCATGGAGAAGATACACTCATGTCAATTTCCAAAATCATCATGAAGAACACTGGCTATATTTTTCCATCGGCCATTGACACTGTTTGAATAAAATATGCTCCTTTTCCAACATAATGCACCTTTCAGATATACGCACCTGCTTGACTGCCTTACCCTCCTGATTTTTCCATTTTCTCACACTCATTTTAACACATTTCTTCACTTACTTTAATCAGAAAATAAAAGGCTAATTTCTCCTCAAATTTGCTAATTAAAACTTTGCTAACCAAATATTTTAAAATATAATAAACATATTAATATAAAGGTAAAGCCCAGCCGGTGTGGCTCAGTGGTTGAGCATCGACGCATGCACCAAGAGGTCGCTGGTTCGATTCCTGGTCAGGGCACATGCCCAGGATGTGGGCCTGATCCCGGGGGGGGGGGGGGGAGGGCATGCAGGAGGTGGCCAATTGATGTTCTCTCTCATTGATGTTTCTATCTCCCTCTCCCTCTCCCTTCCTCTCTCTCTAAAAAAATCAATAAAGAAAAAAATAATTAATATAAAGGTAAAATTGACTGAGGATTTATAAAAAATAGTATATAATAATTTAAGATTCTCTGAATTTCTTTTTTTTTTTTTAATCCTCACCCAAGGATATTTTTACACTAATCTTCAGATAGAGCTGGAGGGACAGAGGGAGGAAGAGAGAGAGAAACATCGATGTGAGAGAGACACACTGACTGGCTGCCACCCACACAATCCCAACCGGGGTCAGGGATGAACCACAACTGAGGTAGGTGCCCTTGGCCGGAATCGAACCCGGGACTCTGGTCCACAGGCGACGCTCTTACCACTGAGCCATACCAGCCAGGGCAAGATTCTCTGAATTTCTAATCAACCTGGGAAACTCTACAGCTTACTGCAGCGTTCTTCTGAATCTGCAGTGTCCCTAAGAACCATCTGGGGAGCTCGTGGAAACGCAGATGCATGAGCCCCTGGACAGTTAAAACTGTTATGGGGCTCAGCAATGTGCAGTTTTAACAAGCATCTCCGTGGTTCGAATTCAGGGCCACAGCCCAAGTGCCCTCCCACAAAGCTAATGGCAAGAGAATTAACGCAAAGCATCGGGAGAAACCAGCACAGAGAGAGCCTGCGTTTCAATTCCAGCACTGCCTCTAACCAGCCATGAGACCATAGGTTTCATTTCCCTGCGTCTCAGTTTACTCATCTGCAACAGAAGGGTGTTTGACTGATGGCTAAGATGCTTTCCTGCTATGAAATTGTAATATGTAAAAAAAAAAAAAAAAAAAAAGACACTATTATTTTTCCAGAAAATAGGGTTTGAAATATTCATAAGTAATGTTTATTCAAGGATCTCTACATTAGAGATAGAGTCTGTATACCTTAAGCATGGCAGATAACTAGCTGAATGTCATGTTAGACATTTTAATGTAATCACACACACACACACACACACACACACTCCCCTTGTAGCCATGAGGTAAGGAATATGACCACCATGTGTTCAGTGGAAAAGCTCATCTGAATCTGGAGTATAAGAGCAGTTAATTTGGCTACTTTAAAAAAAAATTTTTTTTTCCTGAATTTATTAGGATAACATTGGTTAATAAAATTATATAGGTCTCAGGGGTACAATTCTATAATACATCATCTATATATTGTATTGTGTGTTCACCACCCAAAGTCAAGTCTCCTTCCATCACCAATTTGGCTACTTTTACCAGACTTGAAAGTACCACAATCTTGACATTATTAACCACATTCCAAACGAACCAAAGCACCAGTTAAGTGACACCCTTTTTAGGAAGTAATTACCAGAGGCTACTCTCATCTGAGACTCTGCTTTAGGGAGTAAGGCCTGCCTATACAAAGAGAGTCAGAAGTTGCAGCCAGAGTGTCTCAACATTTTTTAAAAATCTGTCTAGTTTGCCAGAGCTGACATGAAACATTTATCCTTCTCCCCGGTTTCCAGGGAACCGACTGTGACGGCGGAGGCAGGCTGAGGAGAGGTCCATCCGCAGACACACACACAACACACACCAAAGTTAACTGAAAAATTTCAAAGTGCCTTTTTATGCCTTTAACTCAAAGATGAACACATTTCAAGGTGACCCAATCCTCAAGTGACAGACAGTGTTTTAAAAGGGCCAGAGCTCTCCACTTAAACAATTTCTAGTGACATGCTCACAGCACATCCTCAAGGGCTCCATCTGCTGTCTCATTTACTCGACTTTCTTCCCTGGCAGAGGCATCCTGTTTTAAATGAGTGCTTGAAGTTCGTTTTCCTTCCTAACAATTAAAACCCATAGGGCTTAGGTGCGTTTTTAAAAAAAAATTGTTTTTTTTTAACTTAGCAGGCACCATGGAGGACTTTTAATTATTCAATTATACAACAAACCCAAATGATTACTTTGTAGTTTTTTCCTATTTATCAACAGTACCAGAATAATAAAACACAACCTCATCAGTCATGCTTATAATCAAACAGAAAAAGACTTCTAAGGTAAAATCAAAGTTGGTGTTCATAAAAGGATGCCCAATTTAAAATCTAAAAATGTCCATAATCACTGTGTTGACTGTGTTTGTATTTCATACACGGAATATGCGTTTTCTTCTTTCTTCACTAAAATATTACTCTTTGTCATTATAGCAAAATGAGAAGATTACAAGAGAAATCCGAAAATGGGGTTCCTATAGTTAATAAAATGTGCCAGGCTGGTTTTGCTCAGTTCCTCTGCAGAAACTACTCCCTCCCCACCCCCCCATCAAAAATACCCTTTCTCAGAAAACCTCCCCTAGTGTCTGTGAACTCCTCTTTCCAACCTGACCACTCTACGGTCACTGTTGTCTCACTGTAACGATTATGACCGTCTCCCTTGGTTGACTATGAGCTCCAGGAGAGCAGAGACCACGCCATGCTCACTTTGGTACCCCAGCCATCAGCATGAGCAACAAACAACCAGTGCCAGGAACAGTGGGTACTCCACCTAAGTTTGTTTTTTTAAAAAAATTTGTATAAATGTGTAATATATAAAAATAAATTAAAATTTTATTCTGGTCCCCTCCCACTTCCTGAACAATTGTTCTAAATGTTGGTGTGGGGTGGAGGGGATGTGAGCAAGGCAGACATTTGAGCCAGGCCAAGGTGGGGAGCCACAATGGCCCACAGTGGGGTACGGGAGCCTAAACAAATGAGGGGGCACTCATACACAGGGGTAGCCCAGAGTCCACTCAAAACACGGAGGGTCGGCCAAATACGGGAAGTCAAGACAAGCATGATAAGGAAGCTATCTACATGGAGGGACAGACTGACAGCCTGCCATAGACCTACTGGGGGCATCAATGAGGGCAGCCGCCCCCTGCAGGAGTTGGAGCCCAAGCAGAAAGAGGAGGCACCCAGCTCAGGGAGTCAGAGCCTGGAAAACTGAGAGGAATGTCTACTGGGGTGGGGTACGTATCACCCAGGATGTGAAGTTTCAAATATGGAAGGGAGAAAAATGTAGTAAAGCCTGTGGTGTTGGACTGGAATTGCACGTTTCATGTGAATTCACGGTTTTCACCATATAGAGATATAGACAGATGATAAGTAGATAAATACAGAAGTGTGTGTGTGTGTGTGTGTGTGTGTGTAGTACATACATTCTCCAGCTTTGCCAAGTGAGAGGCTGGGGAACAGAGAGACTTCGGTCACCCTGAGCATACCTACTGCCTAGATCTTGGCTTCTAAATACCATTATCCACTGAAAGAAATGCTCCTTGGAGAAATAGCTACTCCAGTGCAAGGACAGGGAAAGTATAAAATAAGCCTGGAGTATCTGTTAAACCAGAAGATAAGGAAGTACTTTTAAAATAATGGAGCATCGCCCTGGCCAGTTTGGCTCAGCGGTTGGAGCGTTGGCCTGCAGACCAGAGAGTCCCGGGTTCGGTTCCCGCTAGGGGCACATACCAAAAAAAAAAATTAAAAAAATAAATAAATAAATAAATAAAATAATGGAGCATGGCAAAACAACAGAGAAAAGCCAGGCTGAAGGGGTTCCCATTAGCAAAATCTGAAACAATTTGAGTGTTAAATAATAACAGTAACAATTATAACCCATTGGAAAACAGGAAACCTCAAATACATACTAATATAAACAAACATAAATATACTGAAGTTTGCAGAGTAACAGGATACCGAAACAGTTTCAAAGTACTACTCCCAGAGACATCTAATTTCTTAAACAGTCAAAAATGGAAAATAACTACATATCATATTTGCAATTATTTTCATTGTAGCTCTGGCTTGATGCCCAGATCCTGAACCAGACCTAACTCCTTAAAAGCAGGGACTATCCTTGTCCATCTTGTATCCCTAGAACCCAGGGTAGTAAGACATAGCACACAATTGATACTCAATAACTACTTGTTGAATGTGGTTTGTAAAATACAAAATCCCATCATGGTTCTCAGTTTGGCAACAAGCCAAAGCTGATCTCCTTTATCATGTTTGAAACAAATAAACTGCTCTTTCTTTGTTCTGATTTGGATTACAGAAAGCGCCTTTACAGAGCAAAATAATCTTTACATTCCTAATAATGATGATCTCTGATGATGTCAATCTATGGATATATGCCTAAAACAATCTCTTGTTAACACAATACAGGAAATCCACAGAATAGTCCCCATCTCTCCCAATTAAAAATCAGTCTTCAATTACTTTTTCCTGTTGTTTTTCAGATATCCTTGAAATTTTCCTTTTTGTACACAAGGGCTTACAGGTGTACAAATATGGGGCAAGGAGATCCTTAAAAGTCACCTAATATAACACCCCCATTTCCAGATGCCTCCAAAGAAACTAGGATTTGAAAGGAAACCGGCCTATCAATACCCGTCATAAGCCTCTTGAGATATCTTTAAAGACAGAAGTAACAAAACTGAATTTCAATGATACTCAGAAAAGAGGGAGAGGTTGCAGTACTTTACATCTGCCCAGGTGGTTGCCTAAACTCTCCCAAGCAAGTAGTTTTAAATCCATTCCTTCATTCAACAGATGTTAGAGGGCCTTCTGTGTGCCAGACACTACTCCAGGTGCCTGGGGTACATCAGTGAACAGAAGAAACATCACTGCCCATGCTGCCCCTACACTGTGGTTACAAAGTCTCACCGTCACATTCCTGAAGATACCAGGTAAGACCAGCACCCCATCCCTATCCCCCATCCACCATCTTTCAGGATCTTCCAACCTAGGGAATATTCCTTTATTACTGAAGTCCACATTCCATAGATAGAACTAGAGTTTAAAACATAATCTCATAAGAGGGGAATCAATTTGGTGAGGAAATCAACTGTGAGTTCTAGACCACGTCTAGATTGTTTAATTAGAACAGAAACTTTTAAAGGGGAAAAAAAGTACCTGTATGTCTATATATAACTTAAACGTAATTTTCTCAAAATCAGCCCCTAAAAAAGAACTCTCTATATATACTATTATTTATTTATTAACGCTTTATAGGTATCCACAATGTATCACACACTTTACATTCTCTCATTTAATCACCAAACCACTTGTATGAGGTAAATACTATTACAAACATTTTACAGATTAAGAAACCTAAGCACTGAGTAACTAAGTAATGTGCCCAAAGTCACACAGCTGAATTAAAGATCCAGGATACAGATATAATGCTTAAACTGAGATCCTTAACCTTTGGACGATCATGATCTTGCTGTTTGAATTACACGTTTTTCACACTTTTTGGAAATCAGAACTAAGTTTTCTTGCCAGTAGTATTTAATATTATCAATGAAATAAAAAATGGTGAAATCATTCATTGGGCCCTTTTACAAATCATACGCAATTTTCTGTAAGTTATGTAGTACAGAGGCCTGGCTTTTCCGCCAGTAAGGCCACTCTGGGGATACCGCTGTTAAAATGATCTGTGGAAATCCAGCATTAGATCACACAGGGCTTCTAGTGAAAGTGGGCAAGGGAGGTTTCCCGCTGGTTTTGTTTGTTTAGGGTCTGCGATCTTGTTCGTTGCAATCAAGGAGCTAGAAGGTGAACGAGTAAATGGGAAGATGAAAGTGGAGCCCTTTCCTATTCCTTCCGCTTAGCAAAAGAAGGCTTGGGCGCCGGGGCCGGCGGGCGCGTGCCCGACAGCTGGGTCTCCCGGGTTCGGCCTCGCGGTGGGCGCGGGCACCCGCGTGGGACCGGGGCACCGGCGGCGGCGAGCCCGCTGGCCGGGAGGAGGCAGCAGGCAGGAAGCCGGAGGCGGGCGCGCGGGAGGCGAGGAGAGGGGCCCTTACCGAGCTCCTTGCCCGGGTTGTGCGCGGACATGGTGCGGGCGGCTGCAGCAGTTGCCGGCTCCTCCGCCCGGTTCACCTCCGCCCAGCCTTCCGCCTTCCCGCCGCCTCGCGAGAAGGACGCGATCGCCCCGCCCCTGTGCCCTCTCGGGGCGGAGCCGCGCACCTGGGCCGCGCGGGCAGGACCCCAGGCTTGGGCTCTGCGAGGAACTCCTGCAGTCCCCTCCCGGGTCCTCTCCACGAGACGCGGAACTCGAGCACGAGCTCCCGGAAGTAACGCTACCCAAACCCGTTTAGAAATAGTTAAGCGGCTGAGTGCACGGAGTAACAACGTTCAGAAACTTTTAACTGTGAGATTGCATACCGAGAGGGGAGGCAGCACTGTGGCCTGAAAAATAAAGGGTCCAGGAGTGAGAAGACCTGGTCTCTCAGCCTTGCTCCGACACTGTGACACTGGGTGCATCGAATGCCTTGCAAACCTTCATTTTCCTCATCTGTAAGAAATAACCTTGACGCGTTTTTGGAGCTCTAAACTGAATCTGTGACACTAAGATTTTTCTTTTTTCCATCTGACTTCTGTGACCAGAGATTAAAATGGTCTGAAGTCACTCAACATAGGCTACTAGTCAATTCATCTGTACTCACAATCAGACGGCCCTCCTGGAAGAAATCTTGGCTATGGCCTGTCTGCCATGAATCAGTCACTGCGCTAAGTGCTTTCAGGGGTATGCTAGCATTTGCGTCTCAGAACAGTCTTGCCAAGTAAGTACAATATCTCCATTGCTATGACTACAGACACCACAGTTCTGAGGGGCGTCCTGGTGTAGTGGAAACTAAGTAGGCTCGGAATGCATAGAGCCCCTTAATATACCAGCAATTCCACTTAATAACTAGGTGGTTCTAGGATTGTTATTGTTTACTTGTCTGAAAAATGGGGATGATCAAAAAATACTTGCCTGTAAAGTTGTATATGTATAACGCACCTAGACACATCAAGGCATGTAGGCATTCAACAAATGGAAGCTGTTGATGTTATTGTCAGGTTCACAGGGCAATTTGGGGACTAAATAGGAAAAGTAATCCCAGTCTTATTCCCCTACACTGAGCTGCTTCTCAGGCTTGTCAACACATAACTATTGTGGTATTTTGGATGTGTCTAGATTCTATTCATACACATATAATAACATTTTTCCTTTATTTTAATTTAACCCTGAGAAAGAGAAAAGCAGGCCCTAAAAGCCTGGAGCTGGCCTGGCACAGCTACATCATCATGATACTGTTGTAATTAACCCAATTATTAATAAAAGAGGAGGAGCAAGGGAAGGCCACATATTATAGACATGTTGTTTGGGCAGCTTCACCAGGAAGCTACAGCTTCACACTCTCTAGGGAGCCACCAGTCTGTTCCCAGCCAATTGCTGGGGGAAGGGACTGGACAGTGGGGAGAATAAACACATGTCCAGTAAAGTCAGGGTGACATAGGGAAGGTATTTGCCTGTCAGTCACACCTGGGAACAGGTCATTGGGCAGAATGGGCATGGCCACTGCAAGCACAGGAAGATTTGAGATACTTAACTCCCTGAACAAAGGAGTTTGCTCTTTTGTGCTCTTGGTTCTTGTGGGACCCTTGTTGCAGGGGGCACACTCTCTCGCCTCCCCTGCATTCACCCACACACAATGGACTAATGGACTACAATAGCCTGATGGTGAACTGGACCCAGCTGCAACATGGAACAGAAACTCTGAACACTGGTTTTGCTTTTAGCTCCACTGAATCGGCTGCACTTCTATAACTGGACTAAGGGAAATGGGACTTAAAAAACCCAGAGATAACCCTGGCCAGTTTGGCTCAGCGGTTGGAGCGTCGGCCCGCGGTCCAGAGAGACCCGGGTTCAGTTCCCGCTAAGGGCACACACCCTCAGTTGCAGTTTGTCTTGGCTCCAGTTGTGGTTGTGTGGGTGGCAGCCAGTCCACGTGTCTCTCTCACATCGATGTTTCTCTGTTACTTCCTCTCTCCCTCGTCTCTATCTGAAGATGAATGCAAAGGTGTCCTCGGGTGAGGATAAAAAAAAATAAATAAAATAAAAACCCAGAGATATCATTCCAAAGAAATAAAAATCATTCTTCCTCCCATGCGAGTCTCAGAAAATTCTTTTTCTCAAGATATCGTAAGGACTCTACCCCCAGCACTCCGTGGGAAAAGGGAT
Source organism: Tadarida brasiliensis (assembly GCA_030848825.1). Lineage (NCBI taxonomy): Eukaryota > Metazoa > Chordata > Mammalia > Chiroptera > Molossidae > Tadarida > Tadarida brasiliensis. The sequence goes on along the minus strand of CM061263.1, from coordinate 31,095,740 downwards.
ACCCCACTTTCACCAGTAACAATTGTGCTCTCCAGTTAAACATAAACAGTTTCACAGAACACCAACATCAACTGAGCCATTGTGGACCCCACACACTCATAATCACGTCTGAAAACAGAAAAAAATACATGAACATTGCCCAAACCACAAAAATGACCTAACAGCCTCCTCCTACCCTGGCTAATATGTGACTGTCACTTCTTTACCCGTTAGTTTTAGCCTCATCCCATTCTTCTTGTGTTTTAGATAAGAATTAAGATGCTTTGTCATAGAATTATCACCGCTTCCTGCCAGCAACCCAATCCAGGGCAATGGCCCACTTCTTTGAACCTTCCCGAAATCACAAAACACAAAGCCAAATCCCATGTCACTTCTAACATCCTCTTACTGAGATACCTCACAGTTCCCCTATGGTGAGCATTCTCCTTTGTTGCAATAAGCCAACGAACCCAAATTTATCCAACCACAGGTGTGTTCCTGGTGGTCTTCGAATGGAGAGCATTGACATCCTTAAAAGATACAAAGACAACAAATAGAATTCTAGTTTTAAGGGCAGATACAACTCTAAGCCAAATTCCAAGCCATGCATTACACATTCATGTATAATGTAAAGTTATCAAAACAAAAAGCTGTGTGATTCCCAACTTAGCTGGGAAATCTGAATGAGGAGAGCCTACTACAGCAAACATTTTAGCAAAATATCTGACAAGAATTTCTCAAGGACTTTTTTCCCTAAAATTGACCTGCTATACAATACTGATCTGGAATTAATGTCTATAGTTTGAAAGTATGTTAAATTGGCAGTATTCAGAGAGACTGGTGATAGAATGCAAAAAAAACCAACCAATCTTTCTTTAATGGAGAAATGTTGCCACGATTCACTTTGTGAGTTCCCCTTTTAAATGTATTGCTTTCTGAAACTTCTGAAGAACCCCTAAGGCAGTGGTTCTCAACCTTCCTAATGCCGTGACCCTTTAATACAGTTCCTCATGTTGTAGTGACCCCCAACCATAAAATTATTTTCGTTGTTACTTCATAATTGTAATTTTGCTGTTATGTCTTAAGCAACCCCTGTGAAAGGGTCCCCCAAAGGGGTTGTGACCCACAGGTTGAGAACCACTGCCCTAAGGCATGACCTCTCAAAGAAAGATCTATAGCCCAGCTGGTGTGGCTCAGTGGTTGAGCGTTGACCCATGCACCAAGAGGTCGCTGGTTTGACTCCCAGTCAGGGCACATGCCAAGGTTGTAGGCCTGATCCCTAGTGAGGGGCATGCAGGAGGCGGCCAATCGATGTTCTCTCTCATTGATGTTTCTCTCTCTCTCTCTCTCTAAAAATCAATAAAGAAAAAAAAAATTTTTTTTTTTTTAAAGAAAGATCTATAGACCACCACTGCTATGTTGGAATCTCCCAAGAGTTTTTTTCTAAAGCCAATTCTAATCTTCACAACAGCCCTACTGATTCAGAATCTCTAGGGCCCTGGAATCTGTTTGTAACAAGTTCCCTCCAATGATATTTATGCAAGCTAAATGTAGAATCATCAACCAAGACACAGAGGAGAGCAAATTATGCATGCCAATCTGGAACTATAGCCCAAATTGACTCTTCCAAGAGTAAAACTGTCTTTATTATTTTAATCCATGAAGATTTTGCACATCCTTCCTTCTTGTAGATGTTTTTAATAAAAAATTTAAATTGCCATATAAATTATGTCTTCCCATTCCCACTCCTTCAATTAAAATGAAAGCCCCAGGAATATGTCATATTTATCTTGAAGCCTGAAGAACCTATCTCGTCTGGGAGATAGGAGTAAAATTCCGAAGGGCATTGACTATTGGCTGAGTTTGTCACAAACCTAGCATCTAGGACAGTACTTGACACATAGTAGGCTGTATTTGTTAGATAAATGATTGCATGGTACTGTGCTATTCTCTTATAGTGCTCATTGTTTTATCCAGTCCAATTTCATTTTACTGTAGTCTCTAATTCTGTGATTTCTCAGAGCAGTCATTCCACTTAGACTATGGACTTTCAACCAATATTTTTTTTAAATTTTTTTTTCTTTATTGATTTTAGAGAGAGGAAGGGAGAGGGCGATAGAAACATCAATGAGAGAGAACATGGACTGGCCACCTCCTGCATGCCCCCCACTGGGGATTGGGCCCACAACCCTGGCATGTAGCCTGACCGGGAATCAAACTGGCGACCTCCCAGTGCATGGATTGACGCTCAACCACTGAGCCACAGCAGCCGGGCTCAACCGGTATTTCTAAGTTAGATGGGGAAAGCATAGTAGCAGAGAGGACTAGGGAGGAGTATGAATATTAGAACTGAATTATTTCACAACTGGAGGGAGACTTAGAGACCATGAAATTCCTACTTCACGGTGAAAATAAGAAAAATAAGAATTATATTAAGTCTTTTATGAAGCTAAATTTATTCAATTTAAAGAACAGTTCTTCATTCTGAGACTACGTCCTTCACTACAACTTGGATTTTAAAATGTCCTTTTTCTAATGAAGATTGTGACAGTAATTTCTTTCTTTAATAGCTTCACTTGGCAATATTAGAAGCAGACCATTCTATCTTGCCCACCTTCCAGTTTTTCTATTGGTACACCAAATCCCAAAGTTAGCGAATTCCTGAAAGAATAAATATACATCAGCTAATGTTTCTATAATGTAATAAAGAGATGCAGTAAAGCCCTGACCGGTTTGGCTCAGCGGTTAAGAGTGTCGGCCTGCCGACCAATGAGTTGAGGGTTAGATTCTAGCCAAGGGCATGTAACTCGGTTGCAGTTCGTCCCCAGCCCTGGTCGGGGTCCTGCGGAAGGCAACCAGTCGATGTGTCCCTCTCATGTTGATGTTTCTCTCTCTCCTTCCCACTCTATCTTAAGAAAAATAGAAAAATATCCTCGGATGAGGTTATTAAAAAAGAGAGATGCAGTAAACACGAGATGAGGCTGCTGCCGGGGTTGCATGGTATACAGATCTACAGCAAACTTTTTTTTTTCAAGTAGAAAGCATACACTTGAAAATAATGATAAAAAGCATAGTATAGTAAATACATAAACCAGTAACATCACTTATTATTACATATTGTACATAATTGTACTGCTATAATTATACGACGGGCCATGCAGGTTTGTTAACACCAGCATCACAATCGTGAGTAATCCGCGCACTACAACAGATACGACAGCAAGGAGTCACTAGGCGATAAGAATTTTTTGGCTCCATTATAATCTTATGGGACTACCGTCATCTGTGCAATGTGTACACTCAAATCAGTTATTTTCCACTGGACCAAGTTCCATTCTCTCATTAAATATGTAAAGTGATTCAACCTATAATATTACTCATTAGCTATCAGTTGGCTGCATACTTTGACCTTGTTTGCACAGGTAAATTAGTTAGATGCCTCATTTGTTTCTTCAGGAACTCTGCTGATTTTAAAGTACCACTGATCTAGGTGACACTATGTCACACTGAAAAGTGTGCATTCCTCTAGACAAGGAAGCCAACCTCCTGAGAATGTTCTTGGCTTCCGTAACTCTTTCTCAGGAATTACCCTACGGTAAGAGAACAACATGTAATGTATATGGTAACCCATTAAGAAGCACTTTTTGTTTTAAAACATCCAGGTGTAAAACGTAAGGTACATACTATAGACATATTTCCCCTTGGTCTGCACTTTCAACTCCCCATTTTGGTGTTGCTGCTTTCTGAAAAATTACATCCCTTTCCCCACCCCCACCTTAGCCTCAAAGAAAAGGCAGTAAATTAATAATTCCATTGAACTTAAACTATTAAAAATGTAACCTGTAAGTTAACATAAATTATGGTACATCTTTATTATACTATTTTTAGCCATAAACAAGAATCTGTTGAACTTTATTTACTGACAGGAAAAGCACTTAAGAGAATTGATGGACCACACTCAATCCTGGTTTCTTGGGAGAAACCTCTAGATAACACTAAACCAGAAAAGTCATGATTCATAACTTACTAAAAGTTGGGCAGGAATTTGGACTACCATGACCCACTGGACAGTAGAACATAAAAAGGAAGCCTCAGAGCAAGAATGCAATGGGAAGGAACGAGTGGGTGGAGACGAGCGGGCATCACACAAGCTGGACTCCTAGGTAATTAACTGGGACTCAAGTTGGCAGAGGCTGTAGAAGGGTTCACAGAAGCAAAGACTTGAGTAGGTTCTTGCCATGTCTGACTCTTCAGTGGAGAGGATGGTCTGCTGCATGGGGGATAACTGGAAAATAATTGTCCTGTATCAAATTTGGTGCTAATTTACAGCCTTGTTTCAACAACTATTGAGTACTCACAACATAACCTGCCCCCTTCCTAAGCAAAGGTAGTATTAGTGAAGACAAAACATACACAAGGTAACTTCAGTGATAGAACTATGAATAAGATGGGACAAAATAATGACAAAATAAGGGATACAGAACTTGAGACCTGAAGGGTTAGCCACGCAAATATTTAGGAAAGAGGGGACCAAGTGGCAGAAACAGTAAGCCAAGTGAAAAGGCCTTGAGAAAGAAATAAAGCAACTTTGGCTGAAGCAGTGCAAGCAAGGGAAAAACATCAAGGTCATGGAAGGCTGGAGTCAGATCATAGTGAAAATATGGTACAATGAGAAGCCACTTCGGAGGTAAACAAGGCAGTCAATTGGCCTCTTCAAATCCTAAAGCAATTACCTTTCCTAGAGTATGAATGGGATATAGGCAGGGTGGAGGAGCAGGGACAAGAAAGAAGTTAGGAAGGCACTGCAAAAGTCTAAGTGAGAAATAAAGCTAGCCCGGCCTTGGTGGCAACACAGATGAGGCAAGGTACCGATTCAGAAGAGCCCACAGGACGTCCACGTGGACTAGATGTACGGATTGCAGAGAGTGGAGTCGAGGACGTTTTTGTCTTTTAGTTTGACCAAATGTGTATTAGGTAGTGCCAGTTACTGGAATGGGTAACAAGTTGAGAAGGAAACAGGTTTGGTTGAAAAGTTAAAATCTTTTAGATAGGTAAGTCCGAGATGCTTATGAGAGGTTAAGGTGCAACGCTTCAATAAGCCATTAAACGCTGGTGCTCAGGAAGGCAGGCTGGATACACAAACTTGGAAGATACAGAAGACATGGAATGCCATAATGATGACTTTTATTTTCCTTTGGAGAGAACAGAGCTGGAAGGTATAGACCAGACTTCATGAAATCAAGCAGAAAATGAAATAACAAATAGAGCAGTCAGAAAGGTATAAGACCAGGAGTATGGTTTCATAGAAGTGAAAGAAATATTTCAAAAACAAAGTAGACAAATACCAAATGCTGCTGAAGGTTTTGGTAAGATGAGGACAGAAAAGTAATCACTGGGTTATAAACACGAACACTGGAGACTTTCACCAGTGCAATTATAGTAGATACACACTTGAACTTTTTGCTAAAATAAATTCTGTAGGATTCATTGCTAAGTGTGGTACACAGACTAAGGCTCCCAAAAGCTGTCCATGTCCTATTCTGTGACTGTCATCTTATATGGCAAAAGGAACTTTGCAGAGGTGACTAAATTAGGATTTTGAATTGGGGCCATATATTACCCAGGTGGACCCAATGTAACCACAAATACTTTTAAGTGAAAGAGCAGAAGAGTCACAGATTTGAAGATGCTGTGCTGCTGGCTTTGAAGACAGAGGGAAGGACCATCGGCCAAAGAATGCTGGTGGCCTCTAGAAACTGGGCAAGGAAGGAATGCAACCCTGTCAGCACCTTGATTTTAGCCCAGTGAGACTCATTTCGGACTTCTGACCTCAACTCTAAGATAAATATGTACTGTTTTAAGCCCCAAATATGCAGTAATCTGTAGCAGCAGCAATAGAAAACCAATATGCATATGATACCAAACACTGGTTGTTCCCACGTCACGCTAGGTGGTCTGGATACTCAGCATACAAAAGGCTATAAAAACACAGTTACCCCTCAGAGTTAAACTAGTAAAATCCCAAAAAACATATCCTCTGCTATTAAAACAAAAGTAGCTAATGATTAAAAGCAACTCTATTAATCGGGCAAAAGTTGAAACCTAAAATAGCTTAACTGGGAAACCAGTACCTTAAACTGTGCTAAAAGCGTAAGAAGTTGACAGCTTATCCAACGCATCAACCAGAGATCTGACCAACATGAACATTCCAGTCGCATAAGTATAAGGCATATTATGACAAAGCTTCACGGCCTGAAATTCTTCAACTTGCAAGCTTACTTCAAAACAACTTTTATAGATTCTAAGCCATGTGCCACCCAGTGATGGTGTCAGCATGTATCTGTATAGGGTTTAAGCAGAAGAAATTGCCTTGGATCATAAATACTAAGGTACTCCATGATTCTAATCAGGTGCATACAAACCCCAACTTTATATAGGATAAGACAGACTACGATTAGAGCCTGGCAACCTGTGGCACACTGACAATACTGCTTCAAAAAAGCAGAGGACCAGACATGCAGTAAGTTGGCTTTCCCTATGACAAACCTCTCTTGGCCTTCCAAGGTGGTTATAAGCCACAGTGCTTTCTTCTAGTTACTACAAATCTTTAAAAACTTATATTCTTTAGTTGGTTATTTCTTTTAAAGGAAAGACATCAAGGGTCATTCACAAGATGGATTAAGAAGAGAGAAAACAATTGGCAGAGATGTTATTCATTGTTCAAAAGTATTTCCAAAGCACTAGTTTAATATCCCCTCCATATTTAAAAAATAAATACAAGTTTAAATTCAGTTGATCCATTTTATTGGAAGGTTGGCAACAAGGCTTTTTGAATGCCATCTGAACTTAAAGGATAACGTAAAATAAACACAGCAGTTATCCCATTTTTATAAAACCTTTTCTATCTATGTCTATATGCACACAGGGATGCACTAATGGGCATTAATGTTCACTGAATTCTAATAGATTTTTGGGATGGTGGGATTTTGAGTGATTTTTCTGCTATCTTTCTGCTAATTCTGAATTTTTTTTCTTATAACTAGCATGTATCACTTAAATAAGTCACTATTCTGAAAGTTTTTTCTTAAAGGCAGTTCAAGCATTTCTATCCCGTCCAAGAAGGAGATAAATGCAACCACAGCAAATTCCAAAATTTCAGTACAAGTAATTGAATTTCAAAATTAGGAAACAACGTTTACCACAGATTCTTTAATCAGATTGTTTTGATACAGTTATGATGTAGGCAATTTCCATGTACAAAACTCAAAACTATCCATTTTCCCAAGAAACAAACATTGTTTTATTTTAGAGGCATTTTATTTGGACAACTAAAAAACAATTAGATGTTCAGAAGCAGTGTACGATGAACGAGAAATCAAACCTGTTACTTTATCATGTATTCCCCCTCTTCTTTATAATGAAAGCACAAAAAAAGGCTTTCTGCTTTAAGGGAAAAGTCAGAAAAATAGGCCAATATATTTTTCGTCTCCATAATAACATAAACAGCTACAAGAAATCTAACTGTAATAAGAGAAATTGGATGTTGGCTTGCACGTATTCATTAAAAAGACAATAGGCCATCGTACTACTAGAGCATAACTCCACCTGCCTTCATCTGATACTCTTGCATTCTCACTTACAGGTAACAGCAAGTTAGTTAGGTCCACACTGGAGCTAATTCATACTCCTCATTATTTACTGCTCCATGTTTGTCTTAAGCAGAGACCAACTGAAAGGCGGATGCTTTTCTCTGCTTGCTTGTTTCAGTCTGTACGCTGCATACTAGTTGAGGCATATGCATGATACTCAGGCCTTCACTTCAGGAGTTGAACTATAGATGGAATCTGAATTCTCTGAAGCAATTTCTTCTACAATTACAAAACAAAAATATCATATTAGTCAACTCTATAAAGGAAAGAAGCAAATCTACATTTCTGTGTAATGAAGGAATAAAAAACGTTTCTGTTATTTTTTTGTTGTTCTAGTGTTCTGGTGAGGGAAGGCAAGAGAGTAAGTGTACATGCCATTAATGACTAGATTCATGTCACTGAACAAGCAATAAGTTTTACCCATTAACTCTTTTACACCCTAACTTAACTTCCAAGGGGCCCCTCTCCTCATCCAAATTGCCAATGATCTGACTTCTTCTTTACTTATTTGAACTCCAAACAATATGATATAATCAGGGCATACTCAATTTGTGATTCTAGATTTGGGAACAGCACTTAGTATAAAATAAGTGCTTAATCAACGTTAAATAACAATTACAATGGTAACAATTTATTTATTTCAGCATCTGCCTCCTAAGTTAGACTATTAAATTCAACAAGAGTAACCACATCAGTTATGTACATGTCCATAATATATCCTTGTGCCTACTTTGCAGTAGGCATTTAAATATTTGTTTTACAAATGTGTATATATATATATATATATATATATATATATATAGATAGATACATATTTAAATTTTCCATTATTTAAGTATGTTCTTATTTAATAACTTTCCTTTTGTCAATGAGTAAAACTCACATAACACTTCAATTTTAAGTCCCCTAGGAGTCTACAAAAGTTAAGTCATTAGTATTTACCTAGCTCCTCTTCTGCTGTCTCTGGAAAACTGATCTTTGGCTTTGCCAGCTCACCACTATCTTCTTCTACGAAAAGAAAAGGAGTAATGATGATGATGTGAATTACAGTATTACCAGTAACAGAAAGTATTTAATAAGTAAGAAGAGTAAGGCAAGACTATTCCAAGCAATGAGATACAAAACATAACAGGAACAACACGTTTTTAGTAATTATAATAGTATGTCTTTCCCTCAAAAATTACTTTTGGGTTCATACAACTATGTTGGGACGAATAACTAAGTATTTTTATTAAAAAATGTCTACTTTATTAATAAGGACTAGGGAGTAATGCTACTCAGAAATTAAATATATTTACTTATAAATTCCTTATATTTGCCCTGACAAATTTTGAATTAGGTCTATTCCATTCACCAAATAACCCAGTGTACAAATTCAGAAATAGATTATAAACAACAAAAAAATTTAAACAAAGAACACAGTAGCCAATTTATAATCACAGGCTTCTCTTTGCGTAAATCGTATCATATAATTTAAAATCTACAAGAGAAACATTGAAATAAAATTAATGACTAAAAATTACACAAAATCATAACTCTGAATAAAAATTCTTACCAGGAAGCACACATTTCCAAAGGCCATATGTTTTTCCTACTACAGTTTGCCATAGTCTCAAAGTTCCATCTTCAGAACCACTGGCATAGAGTTCTCCATCAGGACTAAATCTCACGCAGTGAATAGGACCAAAGTGTCCTTTGTAGGATTCTGAAAAAGGAGAAGGGCTATTAGATAATTTAATAAGTATTAGGTTAGGTATTGATATACTTAAGAAAATAATCCAGTTTCCACATCTTAAACTCACTGCCCATTTACCACGAAGCCAATTCTTAATTATGACTATAGAGAGCCACTAGATGGAGCTCTTTCACACATTTTGTCTCTTACACTTCCTACCAGACTATCTAGAGTCCACTAGTTCTGTCACAGAACACTGAGATAGAGGATCAATACTGATCCTTATATATTTTAATCTATGGAATTTTATGAGAAAATATAAATATTAATAGTGGTGGTGGTCTGTTTAATTCATATCCTTATTTATGAACTTTCCTCATTTATTTTCCAATACCTCATCATTTTATTAGTTTTCAAAGCTCTTTACTGGACCAATGTTTCATCTGTCTCCATGTCTATTCAACTCAAGGACTCTCAAGCACCATCTTCCCCCATCACTGTCCTACCAGAGAATATCATGAGAGTATTTATCATGAGTAAAAATTATCATGAGAGTAGGAAGAATAAGAGGTTTGGAATGAGAATGGCTGGGCCCAAGGTTTGTTATTCACTAAGACCTCAGATACCAGGCAAAAAATTTTTCTTTTTTGAAAGAGAATAATACATGTGGCCAAAACATTCTAAAACTTTGAAAACTGACATTAAATAAAAATAAAAAAGAAACTCTTACTTAAAAGTCACTTATATTCAAGCAAAGGTGAACTGTAAGCAACTGCAATAGATCCTATATGGTCCATCCACAAAGGTTCCACTTATCTAACCCAAATTCATCAGCTTTCTCAAAGAAAACATAAAATTGTCTTTTGTTCTTTATGTAGCATTCTAACAAGCTTAGTTCATTGGGAGGTAAAGCAGCATAGCTAGAAACAAAGTGGCAACTTATAGACCAAAAAAAAGTATAAAAACTAAATATATTAGTTAAAAAGCAAAAACTATTTGGGAAAACTAAAGTAAATATTAACAACCATACTATGAAATACCTAGTCCGTCAGATAAAGTTAGGATGCGCATTAACTTCAAATTAATCCTACATGTCTTTCCCTTTCCTTTATTAAGGACTATTATGAAAATGAAAGCAACAGTCAAGACTCCAAAAAATAAAAATAAAAACAAACCAAAATACCCCCCTCCAATTCAGATCCTTAAGGTATCCCTGTAACAAGCTATAGCTATTTTCCCCTACACTATTCACTATAGAGCCTTAGAAATTCCTATGTTGGTAAAGAGAGGGGGAGCTAGGTAGATGGGGCACACCTGCACTATTATTTCAGAAAGAACAAATCTCCTTGCACCTGTTTAATATGACTTTGACAAGACTGCCCCTCCCCACAAAAATATACTACACTATTGTACAGAATGTCAGAATATGGTGAACTTAAGTTAAAAGAAAAAGGTAAATTGGGTTCAGCATACTTTGTTTATAGTTCTAGAAACAGTTCTACTCAAAATGGATAAAAATCCTTTACTTTTTCACTTGGAAGCTACTGGCTTTAGATAGCTGAAAAATTTGCTGAGATGTTAATTACGGAAACCTAACATTTGATAAAGGTAACATCATTTTAAGAGAGGAAAAAAAGGACAACTTACCTAATTCTTCTCCACTATTATAATCATACTTATAAAGTTTAAAGTCTTCACCACCTGCAACAAGAAATTCTTTCTCAGGATGAAGAGATGCAGAATTGATGGGTGCAGGAGCTTCAAAGGATTTAATTGGGTCCAAACTGGAACAAATTTAAATGAATACTTATAAATTTTGAATACTGCATAAATAATACAAGGAAATAACTTGTTATGCTTAACTGGTCCTAAATTCTGAAACCCTAGGAACAAGTAAATATTCATTTAGTCAAATACAGGGATGTTAAAACAAACAAAAATAAAACCTCTAAATAATATTAGCAAGAAAAGTTCAGGAGGATACTATGCCCAAGTAGAATTCATCCCAGAACACAAAGACATTTCAATAGAGGGATATCCACATTTTGTGCTGTGGATGGATGTCTTCCTGGAAAGGTGTATGCTGACTAATTAAAACAGTATGGCTAAGCCCTGGCTGGTTTGGCTCAGCGGTTAGAGCGTTGGTCTGCGGTCCAGAGAGACCCGGGTTCGGTTCCCGCTAAGGGCATGTACCTCGGTTGCAGTTTGTCCCCAGCCCTGGTTGGGTCATGCGGGTGGCAGCCACTCGACGTGTTCCTTTCACGTCGATGTTTCTCTCTCTCTCTCTCTCTCTCTTCCTCTCCCTCCCACTCTATCTGAACAAAAAATGAAAAAATGTCCTCGGGTGAGGATAAAAAAAACGAAAAAAAAAAACCAAAAACAGTATGGCTAATATATTGGGATTTTTGCTTTGAAAAAAATTTAATTCTGTATTGTTTGATTTTTCCACAAGCACACATTTTTGTAAACAAAAAAATGTTTTTACAGTAGGTAATAATATTAAAGGGTTATTTATACATTATTCTCAATTGCTGAGAATTTATAAAGCTTCTGCAACAGGATAAGCTTTCAATCCCATAAAATATGAAACTGCTAAAACTGGCTCAGTTTTTACAATCAGGCAGTAAAAGAATAACTATATTTGAGACTATAGCTATATAATAAAAATCAATGCATAAAACAGCTTCACCTGAATATAAATGAGTTTGCACACTGGCTCTTTTCCAGTCCAACACAAAATTCCTGAAAGGCCTCTAAAACAAAACATTAGTGCATTTCAGCTCCTAAATGCCAACATCCTATTACCACCATCACACATTACAAAGCATAAAAAGTAAAGTTAGTCATGATTTTGGTGGTATCATGGAATAGAACTTTCCAGCTCAAATGTTAGAATATTCAATAGGCCAGCAAACCTCTGCTACCAATGTGCAACTTTATGCAACAGGCTATAGCAGAACTGCATGTTGCCAAAATCCAGGAGTGACCAATTAACATAGTTGTGCAATGTAATGGTGCTGGGCAATAGTACTCTTTTTATCAATTCACTGTGTGTGTATGAATTCCTTTATTCTTAATTGCTCTCCTCATTTTTACTACCTTCTCTTTCTTTCTGTCATTCAGTGAAACTCAGCTCTGCAAGTGGCCCTTAAGACAAAAGTTTAGGACTGCTGATCAGAGTATAATGTAGTGTAATCTTCATGGAAATCAATTAAGTAACATGTATACTAAGAACTTTAAACATATTGCTACCCTTTGAACTTTACTTATAGAATTCTACTGTAAGGAAACACTCAGAGATGCACCATAATACAGCAGTGTTCAAGTAGAGAAACTGACATATATTTTCCAAGAATTTTTAATGGCTAAGAATACTTTAAAATAAAAATTACTCATTGGGATTCTAGTAACCAAAGGGCAGGGGAAACCCCACAAATATAAATACAGATATAACAAGGAAAAAAGAGATAGAAAATACAGCTACCATTAACATTCTAGAATCTAAGGTTGTAGAATTGCAGGTAAAATTTTTTGAAGTGTATTTTCCAAATTTTCAACAAGAACATTTACTATATTTATAGTCACAAAAATTAAGTCTGTTTTTGTTTTTTTTTAATTGTTAGGTCTACACATACTTGGAAATAGGAAAAAACTCACTAATTTTAAAGTGGAAATAGGAGAATCAAGATCACATCAGTTTTATACAGTAATGAACATTAATTATAGCACCAGTCCAGTGATCATTTAAAGAAAAATATAATCTAAAACTTAAATTTTACCAATAAATGTCCTAAATACCTGGAAATTAATTGGATCAATTCCTCTGATTAAAGTATACCAAATTCTTTTTTTTTTTAATCCTCACCCAAGGACATTTTTGCATTTACCTTCAGATAGAGCGGGAGGGAGGAAGAGAGAGAGAGAAATATTGATGTGAGAGAGACACATCGATTGGTTGCCACCCACACAACTCCAACCAGTGCTGGGGACAAACTTCAACTGAGGTATGTGCCCTTAGCGGGAACCAAACCAGGGACTCTCTGGTCCACGGGCCGATGCTCTAACCACTGAGCCAAACCGGCCAGGGTTATACCAAATTCTATAAAAATACATTATTTATTGGTATAGAAACATTTCCCTCCATATTATATAGCAGCAATTTTCAACCATTGTGCCGCAGAACACTGTGGTGCCACAGAATTTTTAAAACATGCAATAACTGACTATTTAGTCAGGGGCATTGACCTCTTTTCCCTTAGATTGTCACATACAAAAATGACAATAGCCAACACAACAATAGCCATCCAGTGTGAATGAATCAAAATTATACCTTTTTTATTTTGGGGAGCCAGATTGGTGAAAGATATATTTTTTGGTGTGCCGCAGAATTTTAGTAATTAGTGTGTGTGTGAAAATTGCTGTTATGGTATAGACCAAAATTTGCCTTTTAAAGAGTTAAATACCTTTTCATATAACCCTTCTAATTTTTAAGTACTCTAGGTTGTCCTTTGTTACCAAAAAACAATAAAATGAAAGTACATCTTGGACATACCTTACTGCACTATGAAAAGCAATAGATCGTCCATAAGTTATTACCAAGATCTCTCCCTCAGGAATATATTCCATACTGCTAACAGACATATTAAAACTTAGAGATTTCACTTCTGTCATAGTAGAATGATCCCAAAGGCTGCAAAAAAAGAAGAAAATACGATGGTATTTACTCATTTAAGAAAGAAACTTAAATCCTAATTACATGTGCAGATTAACCAATAATCTCCATTCCAACTCATAAATTACAGATGACACACAGAGAAGTTTTGGGTTCCTACACGAGGTCAAATTATTCGGTAGTCTATTGGTAAAATCAATTTTAGTATTTAAATATACTCCCCAACAACTGAGGAAAACTGCGCTGTTACAACACTTAGTCCTAATCTAATTAACTTCACTGGGGCTCTAAATAATAGTTCTGACATTTTTGTCAATTTGATGGCTATGTATCTTTCCACAGAAAACTACATCGGGCATCAGGACACAAAATTGTGTACAGAATTTCAGGGGTTTCACTGACCCCCTATAGCCAGTCTGTCTCTGACCTACCTATAAATGTGTTAGTAGTTTCAATTAAGTGTCTTGGGAATTCTGTTCTATTTATAAGAGTGAACGGATATCTCCAGAAGAATGTGAAATATGTGCTACTGAAGTTTCAATGTTCAGAGATAATTCTTCCTACATAATAGCCATAAATTTTTTTAAAAATATAAGCTCTAAGGTCAAAATTTTTTTTTTTTTTAATTTTTATTGATTGATTTTACAGAGAGAGAGGAATGGAGGGAGGGAGAGAAACATCGATTTATTGTTCCACTTATTAATACATTCAAGGTTACAGGATCGAACCTGTAACCTTGGTGTACTGAGAAGACACTCTAACCAACCGAGCTACCCAGCCAGAGAAAAGTCAAATATTTTTCAAATTACTAAAGAAAATTACTTACCGGACAGTTTTATCATCAGCTGAAAGAATCTGTTTATCCTCACTGCACCATAGAGCCTTTTTAATACCAGAGGTATGACCACTGATTTCCTTAGGTTCTTAACATGAAACAATTTAAAATATATTTGTTAACATTTGATATCTAAAATTGAGCAATACTGGAACAATTAAATATGTAAGAAGAAAAAAAAACACATGTTAAATTAGACTGCAACTTTATAAAGCCTAGCACAATTCAAATTTGCTGTCTACATAAAATACAATTAATTTTTCTATATTGGAACAAAAATTTTTCTGCATGACAAAGAACCCAAGAACGATGCTGCTTTGTGTAGCAAAAGTAAATACACTACTCCTTCCAGGCTACTTTTCTACTTTCAAAAGCATTATTGTATCATAATAAAAGAATAATTAATGTGGCATAATTTAATAAGAACATGGACCAATGAACAAGACAGCCTGAGCAAATTTGAGTACTATCACTAATCCTGGAACCCTCATCCAAGCCACTGTTAGTAGTAACAGAAAAAAAAGGGGGGGGAAGGGGGACACCATAGAGGCTGGAAGGAGAAAATAATAATAAAAAGTAATGCAGTATTCCCAAGAATACAGGTTGGAGCAAAAGTAGGTTTACAGTTGTGAGTGCACAAAACACAGAGTTTACTCCTGTATTATTATTTACTAATAATTGTATTATTTTCTACATGGACAACTGTAAACCTACTTTTGCCCCACCTTGTATTTCTACATGGAGAGTAAAGCATAAAAAAATAAATAGGAATATTTCTCTGTCTGAAGCTTTCCTTTCAAAAGATTTTTAAAAATTACCACTCATTATTATCTCGGGGAAAAACAGATACTGGAGGCAATGTCATTCAACACTACTTTTGACTTTGGGCAAGTTACTTAACCTTTGAAGACTACATTTCTTCAACAGTAAAATGGTAATAGTTGTTATTATACCTCATAGATTGAGTTTAAGCATCAAATGAGTATATACATCTAAAGTTTCTAACTTGGTGTCTGACATACAGTAAAAGCTCAGTAAATTGCTATTATTTCTATTGCCAGTAGATTGAAAAGAGCTGCTTTCAAAGAGTAGCTTTGAGAAAGGTAAAGGTAAGAGAAGATACAAAGCATCCCCTAAGCCCTGAAATACCTTGCTGAGTCAGAGAGGTACACTGATTAAGTGTGATCAGAGTATTTTACTATCTTTTAGGTATAAAGTTATCAAAGAGTATGAAGAGGAAATCTCTTTGCAATCTAGAATAATCTAGTTTGTCTTCTCAACTTAGAATTGCTTTTAGAAAAACTAGCTCGAGAACTGCATAATATTCAATGTAGCTTTGATTTTCTTACAAACATCAAAAGTTGAGACTTCCGGTCAAGATGGCGGCATAGGTAAACGCGGTATCGCGTCCTTCCACAACCACATCAAAGTTACAACTAAACTACACAACAACCATCATTCAAAACTGCCTGAAATCAAGCTGAAAGGAAGTCCTACAACTACAAAATTAAAGAAGTCGCTGCATCGAGACTGGCTCCAGCGTGCAGGAAGGAGCCTGAAAGGCACCAGAGTCATATGGGGAAGAACTGAGCTGTTTGGCATTGGAACCAGGGCTGGAGAGGCAGCTTTCTCCTGGACAGACATGCAGTGGGCGGCCGTTGTTCCTTTGGTGAGCCCTTCCCTGGGCCGGCAGACACCACCATATCTGGGACTCCAGCAATCTGGCTCACACTGTTGGCCCCGCCCTGGTGATGCCCTGAGGCCCCGCCCAATGCAACTTCCAGGCCCACCCAAGCTGTTGCCAGTTGCTTTACCATAGGATTGGCCTGTCTTGGATCCTGCTTCAGCTTTTCCTAAATTCTTTCAAACAAGCAACATCTGGTCTCAGCTAGCCCTATACCTCTTGCTAAGTAATACATAGAAACAAACACAGGGAGGCAGCCAAAATGAAGAGACAAAGAAACAGGTCCCAAATGAAAGAACAGAACAAAACTCCAGGAAAAGAACTAAGTGAAATGGAGTTAAGCAACCTAACAGATGCTGAGTTCAAAACACTGTTTATAAGGATGTTCAATGGACTTAGTGAGAACCTCAGTGAACTTAGTGAGGGCCTCAAGAGCATAAAAAAGGACCAGTCAGAAATGAAGGAGGCACTAACTGAAATAAAGAATAGATTACACAGATTCAATAGTAGAGTAGGTAAAGCCAAGAAGCAAACCATCGATTTGGAATATAAGGAAGCAAAAAACACCCAATCAGAACAGCAAAAAGAAAAAAGGATCCAAAGAAATGAGGATAGTGTAAGGAGCCTCTGGGACAACTTCAAGCGTGCCAACATTCGCATCTTGGGGGTGCCAGAAGGAGAAGAGAGAGAACAAGAACTCGAAAACCTATTTGAAATAATAATGGCAGAAAACTTCCCTAACTTGGTGAAGAAAACAGACGTACAAGTCCAGGAAGCACAGCGAGTCCCAAACAAGATGAACCCCAAGAGGCCCACACCAAGACACATCATCATCAAAATGCAAAAGGTTCAAGACAAAGAGAGAATCTTAAAAGCAGCAAGAGAAAAGCAGTTAGTTACCTACAAGGGAGTTCCCATAAGACTGTCAGCTGATTTCTCAAAAGAAACTTTGCAGGCCAGAAGGGAGTGGCAAGAAATATTCAGAGTGATGAAAAGCAAGAACCTACAACCAAGATTACTCTATCCTGCAAAGCTGTCATTTAGAATAGATGGCCATATCAAGAGTTTCCCAGACAAGGAAAAGCTAAAGGAGTTCATCACCACCAAACCATTATTATATGAAATGTTGAAGGGTCTTTTTGAAGAAAAAGATAAAAAAATATGAACAAACAAAATGGCAATAAATACATACCTATCAACAATTGAATCTACAAACAAAATGAACAAGCAGAACAGAAACAGTATTCTCATAGATACAGAGAACTTTTGTTGGGTACCAGATGGGTGGGGGCTGGGGGGATGGGTGAAAAAGGTGAAGGGATTAAGAAGTACAAATTGCTTGTTAGACTGACAAACCTCAAAGGGAAAGGGGGTTGGGGGGTGGGAAGAAATAAACCAAAGAACTTATATGTATATATGCATAACCAATGGACACAGACAACAGTGTGGGGAAAAGCAGGAGGGGGGCAGGAATGGGGAGGAGGGGGGCAATAGGGGAAAAATGAGGAGCATCTGTAATACATTCAACAATAAAGTTTAAAAAAAAAAAGTTGATTTATGAATAAACAATAAATGCCCATGATACAACATTTAAGATACCAGATAATATATAATAAATACAACAAAATTCTGTCTTTCATATACTGGTAGCTTTAAAAATATATCTTATGACTAGAAAAGCATTAAATACTACAAAATAGAGGTGAATATCTGGGTTAGAGAAGAAATGGTGTGTGCCCGGCCGGTGTGGTTCAGTGGTTGAGCGTCGACCCATGCACCAGGAGGTCGCCGGTTCAGTTACTGGTCGGGGCACATGCCCAGATTGTGGGCCCAGTCCCCAGTGGGGGGCATGCAGGAGGCGGCCAATCAATATTCTCTCTCATCGATGATTCTATCTCTCTCTCCCTCTCCTTTCCTCTCTCTCTGGAATCAGTGAAGAAAAAAAAAAATTAAAAAAAAAAAAATGGTGTCTTACAACGTCTGTACGAGGAAATAATTCATAAAGGATATAAAAGATTTCACCGCCAAAAAATTTAAAATATGTGTATTATAAGCCTTATTAACAATATTTAAAAGCAAATGACAAAATTAGAATACAATAAAGAAACTTTAAAATCAGTAAGAAAAGATAAATATCACAGCAGATAAATGGGCAAAGTGCTTGATGAACAAGCAGTAAGTTCACAAATGAAGAAATACATTACAATGGAATTCAACAGCATTTTAATCTCAAATAATTTTTAAAGTTTACAGTATAAAATAATCATTTTTCTTCTATTAAATTGGCAAAGATAAAATTAGTTGTCAGTGTTTGCTAGAATAGGTTAGCTATAGATATATTTTTATACTTTGCTGGAGGGTACATTGGCAATATCTATCAAGGGCTTTCAAGTATACCTCCTTTTGCCCCAGCAAATCTATGTCTATGTAGTTACCCTACAGAAACAATTATGGAAATATCTGCAACTATAAGGATGTTAAGCATAACACTGCTTACATTTAAAATTAAACAGCCCAAATAGGCTATAATAGGAGATTGGTTAATTCACTTATTCATAGGGATGAAGAACCATACAGTCATTAAAAACAGTGGACAAAATATTTAAAGACATGAAAAAATTATTAAGAGCAGACTTAAAAATTTCTTCTGAACAGCTAATACATCCACGTTTCAAAAATCTAAACGTTTGTCCTCGCCGGTTTGGCTCAGCGGTAGAGCATAGGCCTGCGGACCAATGAGTCGCATGTTCAATTCCGGCCAAGGGCATGTACCTTGGTTGCGCTTCGTCCCAGGCCCTGGTTGGGGCCGTGCGTGAGGCAACCAGTCAACGTGCCCCTTTCACATCGACGTTTCTCTCTCTCTCCCCCTCCCACTCTATCTGAAGTTAAATAGAAAAATATCCTCGGGTGAGGATTAAAAATCTAAACGTTTTATATACACAGAGACTTTTCTCCCTCTTCTCGCCTTCTATAAGATAAGTATACTTTCTTACCAAAAGGTAGTAATATCTTTTAAAACTTAATATCATAAAATTTTATCAGTATAAATTTTAAACTGTAAGGATATACAAGCATAATATAGTAAATAAGTCAATATTAAAAAATATATCTGCACAGCAAAAAGGACTTGAAGAATATGAACCAAAAACTAAAGATATTAACAGTGATTAATACTGGATAATGGATTATGTTTTCATTTTTTTTCCAAATCTAAGTACTGAACGTGAATTAATCAGGAAAAATCATTTAAATTACAAGAAAACAAAACCATAAACATGTATAAATTACACTTACCTGCTTCAGGTTTGTTCAAGTCATATATGCGTAACAGTTTATCCTGTCCCCCAGTTAACAAGTAATTACTATCCTGAAAACACAAAGAGATGCAACACATGCCGATTACTTCTGAGAAGACACTGTACAGCACCTGTCTTTTTCATAATGCCAAAGCCCTTTAAACTTCCTAGTCCAAAAGTGTGACACCACCTACTACAGAAATGTGCTCAATCTGCCCTGATCCTGCTCCCTACTCTCCTGAGTAGCAGTTCTTCAATAATTTCAAATTTATCTATCCTCTCACCTTCGCAAAGTAGTAGGAAAACATTATTTGGACATTTTAGATGTTCATTATTGACAGAGAATTGATACAAGAGTTCCAGGGTACTTTAAAAGCCTCATATCAATAACCAAAAATAAATAAATAAATAAATGTGTATAGCTTAACCTACAATCATATCAAATATAAGCTGATATACACAAAATATTCCCTCCCACAAACCAAATATAAACCATATATACAAACAGCAATTTAACTCCTTAAAAAAACCCTCATTTTCTGATACCTGCGTAAAATCCACAGACTTGACAATGTGTTTATGAGCCAGGGTCATCAACTCATCTCCTGAGACAGCATCCCACACTTTGCTAAAAATGGAAGGTAAAATTAAAATATAAATATAATGGTAAATTTGATGATTAATTACCAAATAATTTAGATATGTGAAATGTTACATAAATGCACTGTAGATTTCCATTATTTCTAATATCCCACCACTGACAGAGTTCATTTGACAAAACATTTAAATAAGTCTAAGGTAAAAGAAGTTTCTCTATAAAAGCCATATAACCAATCTAATTCTGAAAGTAGAAAAGATCTTTGAATTTAAGTAAATGAGATTCATGAACCAACACATTCTTACTTTTATTTTAGCCCATATTTTAGCAAGACTGCAAAACATTTTAACCAATTTTTAGTTTCAACTTTACATTTTTTCCCCTCTATTTTCTACTCTCATATATATGCAAAGCAAAAAAATAAAAATTTACAGGAGACTAAAAGACCCTGACACAAGTTGCACAAAATTTTATTTATTTATTTATTGTTAATCTTCACACAAAGATATTTTTCCATTGATTTGTAGATAGAGTGGAAGGGAGGGAAGGGAGGGAGAGAGGAACATCAATGTGAGCTCTCTCACATCGATTGGTTGCCTCTCATACCACCTCAACCCGGGCCTGGGATTGAACTCATGCTCTACATCACTTCTTCCATCAATACTTTTTAGCCTGTGTTCAATTACAGTCAATTCTGAATAGGTTCACGCCTGGCTTAGACTTCTAGTCGTTACACAGAGTAAAAGAAATGTGTAAAAAAAAAATATATAGCATTCTATTCTGTACTTTTACCCTAGAAAGGTGTAGGTCTGCTTAAAAAAGAAACATACACATAATCACAATAAAGCTTAACATTACGCAGAGCTTATAATCATTTTCAGCAATAGACAGCAAGCTGCGCTGTGAAGAAAATGCATAGCAGAGGAGCAAGGTAGGAATCTGGGGAAACGGGGAAGGAAACAGTGTCAACAGAGTGGAAGATGGGATGAAAACACCTGCATCTACCCAGCCGGTGTGGCTCAATGGTTGAGCATTGACCCACGTACCAAAAGGTCACCAGTTCAATTCCTGGTCAGGGCACATGCCCAGGTTGAGGACCAAATCCCCAGTGGGGACATGCAAATGGCGGCCAATCGATGTTCTCTCTCACTGACGCCAAACCTACTTTCTGACCTCATTTTGTACTACTTCTCTAGATCTAGTCATACCAGATTATAAACCATTTCTCAAACAAGCCAGTATTTTCTTCCTGTCTTTGTTGAAATTGTTCTCAGCTATCCAAAGTTCTTCTCATCCTCAGAGCTATCATTTCAAATGATCATTTTATGAAACCTATTTACCTCACCTCCAGTAACCAACCATGCTTTCCTTTCTTCCACAGAACTCAGCTTATATTGACTATGTGTTTAATTTTGCTTTGCTTTTATTTTTAGCAACGCTACTCTTAATCACAAAGAAATCAGATTTCACAAAGATTAGGATTCCTGACTACTGGGATGACAGAAGCATCAAAAGTGAAGAAAATAGCAAACAAACCTGACATTTCTATTCTAGTTATTCAAATGATGCTAAGTCTCAAAGAAACTCTGGGCAATGTCCTTTGAAATACTAATTTCAAGTATATTTAAAATCTTCAAAACCTCCTTAAAATCTTAAGATTCTGCTTAAACCACGTCCATTCACATGTGAAGAAAAAAAACAGGCGCGAGCAAAGCAGTATCTTCCAGTGGGGGCAATGTAGCTACGTTCTCCATCCCCCCCATTTTGAAACACTATTAAAAAATTAAGGATGACACTCTGACAGAGCATGTTCTTATCACGTGTACTAACTTTGGCATATTTCCATAATTTACAGTAAGAGTCCTAAAGGGGCTTAGAGTCCTCAAAAGAAACTGGAATAAACTAAATGATTCCTAATGTATTTTTCTATCTCCAGGCAACAGGCTGGTATTAACTAGTTGGCTGCAGAATGCAAATCAAGACAATGAAGCATCATCACCAATATCCTTTCATCAGCTGATGAAGCATTTATTTTATGCACAACTCATGAAGTACTTGTCATCTTCCTAAACTAATGATACCTTTTATAGCCCCAGTTTCTTGCACATAATAATCAATGCTTTCTGTTCAATACTTCTTATATTCTGAGAATGGACTTACCGAAAGTCTCAAAAGAGGGGCTACTTAACATCTCTAAAGCCTGAACAAAACTATTTGAGGGGGAAAAAACTGCCTATCTTAACATGTTGACCAAGTCATCAAAAAGGATATAATACCACCTTTGACTTATTGAGAACCTTATTCAGAGAAAAATTAGATCTATTTACTTCTACAATAAAGAAAAAGTGATCATACACTTTGGTTATCTACAGCATAGATTCCTGGGCCCAACCCCAGGTCTACTCAAACACTCTCTGGAACAGAGCACAAGAATCTTCTCTACTCTTGGCACTTTCTCAGATGACTGATGGGAGGAAAGTGGAGGTGCTAAGACGATCATGGTAGACAATCATAATCCCAACAGTAGCTTTATGAATTAAAAAAACACAAAGAGGATGGTGTTTCAGGGACAGTGTACTCATCACCTGACTTGACTGCCCAAATCACCTCAAGATAACATTCTATGACCCACAGATCGGCCCTGCAGAATATATTTTCTCCACAAGAAACAAGAACAAAATTTACCCCTGGATAAACATGACATTCATGTATTTTCTGAGAAACATGAGAATGAGGTGGGGAAAAACAACTTCCTAAAAATGATTTATACCAACTGTGATTAATCAGGTCAGTTGAGGGAGCAATTCTTTAGCTGGATCAAGTTCCATAATAGCAAAGCCCAGACAAGTCACTAAGAGGAGAATATAGACAATGAATGCACACACTCCCACACCTCACAGACAGACAGAACAAAAAAGGGGTAAGTCTCAGCTACCATTTATAGAGCACCTACTAGGTAAGAGACACTATGCCAGACTCCAGGGATATAAGTGGAGAAAGACCTTTGTGATTCTCACCATAACTACATTGGTCATACACCCATTTTACAGATACAAAAACCAAAGTTTAAGAAGTATCCCATGATCAAAATGGAAACACAGTGTGGCCTGCCTAATGTGAAGGCTTACATCTTTTCCACTGTATCATGACACCTGAAAGCTGTAACTGAGGGAGAAAAAGAGTATTCCTTCTTGATATTTCTATCTACTCAAACTTCTCTGCATGAAACCAAAAGGTTTTATGGTTTTACCCATGTGAGTTACAAAGTAACATATATGATTTGGGGCTAGTGGGGGTGGTGGCTATCATTGTTACCTTACACATGTAACAAATAGCTATTAGATTTTAGGCAATGTTCTAATTATTAGGAGCATATAAACTCATTTAATATTCACAATCAACACATGAGGTAAGTACTATTACTATTCTCATTTTTACAGATGATGAAACTGAGAAAAAGAGGTTAAATACAGAGCTCTCAAATGAAGTACAAATTCAAGTTTAAACCAGCATTCATGCTTTTAATACCAATTGTAAATACAGACACAGACTTGAAATGTTAAGGCACAGAAACAACACTGAATACCTATCCACAGACATATCTTCAAATGTGTGATTCTGGTTATTAATGCTCTGTAAGTGACCTAAACAAAGATAATTGTTCCTCTAACAGCAAAATAAAATCCTGACTACTCTTTTCATGACTCAAGTGCCATTTTTCACACCTTTTTGCTCTTTCCATTTCAGAGTAATAATCACATGAATAGTAATTTCTATCTAATACTCCTTATTCCTTTTCCTGAGGACTGGCTTTACAATTTAGCCAAACGTACCAGCTGAAAGTCTTCACAGATTTTATACAGACGAGCATCCTTCCTAACAGGGTCTCATTAAGTATTTTGCTCATGTAATTAACATTGTTAGGGCCAGATAACACAGAATTGAGGTTAACAAAAATGATCTTTCCAAAACTGTAATTCAAAAGCTTGTCTCCTCGCCCAGCCAGTATGGCTTAGTGGTTGAGCATCAACCCACACACCAAGAGATCGGGTGTTCCATTCCCGGTCAGGGCACATGCCCAGGTTGTGGGCCAGATCCCCAGTGGCAGGCATGCAGGAGGCAGCCATCGATGTTCCTTCTCATCAATGTTCCTATCTCTCTCTCCCTCTTCCTTCCTCTCTCTCTAAAAATAAAAAATAAAAAATTAGGAAAAAAAAAAGCTTGTCTCCTTTAATGCTAATGTCCATAGTGTCTAAAATCTTGTTAATTTATAACTTAATTATATTTAATTTAAAATACCATTTTACTAAATATTAACTTATCACCACCAGACTGAGACCTAGTTTCAGTAATGACATTTTTAAAACCCACGTAACAAACAAACATCTGAAATCTAGAGTTACTAATCCCAATTTTCTACCTTTGGTATAAAATCAATGACATTCATTCCCAATGACAATGTTATGTTTCAGAAGCAAAAGCAAGATCTAGCCCTGACCAGTGTGGCTCAGTTAGTTGGAGCGTCATCCTGTACACCAAAAGGTGGCCGGTTTGATTCCCAGTCAGGGCACATACCCAGGTTGCAGGTTTGATCCCCGGTCAGGGTGCAATAGATCAATGTTTCTTTCTCTCTTTCTCTCTCTCTCCATTCCTCTCTCTAAAATCAATTAGAGAGAGAGAGAGAGAACAGGACCACTTTTACTCTCTAGACTCTTAAGTCTAATAAAGTCTATTGTAATAGCTCTTGACATTGGCTTCACTAGTTTAAACATTTCAGTGTCTGCTACGTCACAAACACAGTTAGGAACTACAGGTACCAAGATTACATAAATATGATACATGTCCAGAGGGGGAAAGTGGGTCACTGCAAGCCACTCTAATCACATATACAAAAGCCCAAAATCAAAATAGGTAATGTGTATTCTGGTAAAAAGCAATAGAGCTAGACTGTAGGGCATATGATGTACAGTGCCAGATGATGCTGATGAACTAGGAAGAGGCCAAATTTTAAAGTGCCAGCAACTGAAATTTAGCCTTTAGGCCAGTGGTTCTAAGGCTGCACATCGGAATCACCTAGAACAACTTTAAGGGGGGGGAAAAAAATTATGCTGGGCACTCCCCAGACCAAATCAGAATTTCCTGGATACATGCATCTGAATTATTTTAAATGTTTCTTGAGTCACTCTAATGTACACCCAAGGTCAAGAACCATTGGAATAGCAGAGGAAAGACAGAAACATTACTAGACAGAGAAGTGACATGATGAATTCTGCTCTTAGGAAGACAACTGGCAGCACTATGTAAGATGAATAGCAGAGACTAGTAGCAGGGATATGAACTAAGGCAGTGGTAGAGGCATAAAGAACACTGTAGTCAGGAAGCATTCTGCTGGTAGAAACAACAAAGATGAAGAAATTTGGATGTTAAAGAAAAATCAAGAACTTAAGCCAGCTAACAAAAACTGAGAGTGAGATTCAGCTGAAAATCTGAGGCCATCAGCACACTACGAACTCATACGAGTATATAGCACTCAGGAAACACTTGAGGAGTAGTATCTGTAAACAAGACCACCAACAGTCACTAACTGGAGTGCTTGTTAATAATGTAGATTCCTGGGTCCCAACCCAGACAACCACTGAAAAGAAGCAGACAGAACCAGGGTGGAATTTTGGTGGGAACAAACATCATGTGGTCTAGATAGTACTGAATCACAATTTTACGAATAACTGAGGTTGAAGTTTGATTATTTCAGAACACAACTTACAGAGACCTCCAAAGCTGGCCATGTTGGTTATACTTACGCTGTGAAATCTGCAGCTGCTGTAGCTGCTTTGGTGGCATCCTTATTCAATGTTGCACCCCAAACGGCACCCTTATGACCCAAAAAAGTTCCAATCCAGTCTCCTGTATCCCCCTGACGTAGCATAGGTTTACCGTCTAAAAAAAATATTTTAAAAGACACGTGATTTAGATTATGTAAAATCTTAGATTCAAACACAAAATGATCATGTTCAATAACAAAGTGAAAAATTGAGTTTGCTAACTACTCTTACTCACTGAGGTCACTAAGGAACATCCAGAAATAAATTAACTTATAGTTAACTACAAAGTGGGGCAAAAGTAGGCTTAGTTATTTGAATGGAAAATAATACAATTAATAAGTAATAATACAAGTAATAATAAACTGTTTCGTGTACTCAACGACTGTAAATCTACTTTTGCCCCACCCTGTATATATAAGTTGACTAAATCAATTAACTTAATTAACTGAAGAACTGAGCTCTCTGGGAAGCATTTGTAATTCGGTGGGAAGAACACTGATCTGCATCAAAATCTGGAACTGGGTGTTATTTTGGACACACTTGCTAACCTAAATCTCAGTGTCCATCTGAAAAATGGGGCTACCACCACAAAGGAACATCCAATGAGGTAATGGGAGTGACAAGTCTTTGTAAAACAAGGTAAAGCATTAGTCAGTCTGGCCTGGTTTCTCCACTTCCCAAACCTTAATATAGTCACAGTGTGCTGGGCGGCACGTCTTGACCAGTGAGCAGTGCCGCTTCTCCAGAAACAGCAATAAAAGGAAGGAGAGAAGCCCTCTTTGGAAGCAACGCTGAGCCTGGTTAGAGGCGTCAGGGAAGCCGCCCTGGGCTCCAGCTGCGGAATCCCAGCCACTACTCCCCGGGCCGTCATCTCCAAGGCTGAGCCCCGCACCACCCCTTCGGCACCGGACAGCGACCCCTCCCTCGGCCAGTCTGCGGCCCTGCTTACCTTTGCACGCGCTGATTAAGAAGTAGCCGTAAGGCGTGATCCCACTGAAGGCCAAGTCGACCACAGGCCGCGTGTGGCCGGAGCAGGTGAGCGGAGTCTGCCTCATCGCCATGGCGGCGGCGAACCGAGCGAGCGGGGCGGGCAGCGAGGGTCGTCTCGTTCCTTTCTCTCAACTGCAGCGCCTCCGGCTCCGCAAGGCCCCGGCCCTGACGCTGGGGCTGGGCCGGGAGACGGAAACAGGAGGCCCACGCGGTGGCACCGAGGTCAGGAAAGGGTTAGGGATGGGTCAGGGAGTCTGCGACCGGCGACCGACAGCCGCCGAGGGAGGGAGAGGGAGGGAGGGAGGAAAGTAGGGGAGGGGGAGAACCACAGAATCGGCGGTCTCGACCCGCACCGTCCACACCGCCGCCGGCCGGAAGTTACGATTTCAATGACGCTGAACGTCCGCCGGAAGTGACGATTCGGCGGGAAGGCAGGTTTGCCCCGTAGAAGAGCAGCGAGTAGGACAGCAGCGCGCAGGCGCGAGTTCAACAACCGCAGGGCACGTGATGCGGGCCCGGCTGCTCAGGGTTTGGCGCCGGGGGGCGCTCTAGGCTCTTTGGTGAAGTCTCTCTTGCAGCGCGCTGACCGGCCGGAAACCGCGTTGCTATCTTGGGGCTGAGTTCGCAGGTGCAGAGGTGTTCCGCTCGGACCCTCTACCTGGCGGATCCTGTGCGTTATGTACGGAGCAACACAACCTGCACGACTGTGGCCAGTGTCTGAACACATACAGAGTAAAACCGGAGTTGTTCTCAGTGGCGGCCCAAACCAGCAAACGACGTCTAAGAACTTTTTTTTCAATTGTTTTATTAACAGCTATATAGGTAGCTCCTCTGGGATTTTTTACAAGTACGGCCCTGAAGAAAAGTAATTTCCCCAGACACCCCTTCTGTGATGTAACATTCCTGAATTGCTGGTGTTTTAGACACGGGTGGTATGTGGCTTTAAATACAGTTAAATTCAAATTATTTTCTTTTGAGGAGTCTAGAGAACTCTAGAGCAGTGGTCCCCAAACATTTTTTGTGAAATACTCTCATTAATAAAACTGGAGCCCGCACTCCCAGTGTACAGATAATAATTTGTATATTACATACTAAACTAAATTATAAATAGAAACTCTGACATGGTCTTCCGGGAGGCAGCCCGCTTCGGGTACCCCTGCTCGGTGTCTCATCCAGAACTGTTGATGGATTGCTCATACAAAAACTTTCCTAAGCAGGGGTGTTCCTTTGTTTGCGCAAGTTGTTTCTTTCCGTTGGTGATAGAATTTAAGCCAAAAACAGCAGAGATATTTGTGATTTATTCACTATCCCCAAGGCCATAATGTCTTGACACATACCAATAAATATTCACCCAGCACAAATGTC
The DNA here is from genome assembly GCA_030848825.1 of Tadarida brasiliensis. Classification (NCBI taxonomy): domain Eukaryota; kingdom Metazoa; phylum Chordata; class Mammalia; order Chiroptera; family Molossidae; genus Tadarida; species Tadarida brasiliensis. Next base: position 31,067,175 of record CM061263.1, on the reverse strand, counting down.
TGAATGTTTCCTTATCCACCATCATCATTTTTGTGATAAACAGGCATTGCCATTGAAGATTAAAGTCTAAAGACTTGAATGGGGACTGGAAGTGCTTCCCAATTCTATTTCCTTAGCACTTTTTCGTTCATTATAGTATAACATTTACTATATATGTTTTTTATTACCTTTCCTTCTACAACCTCTCTGTGCCAACCTCATTCTAATGGTCCAAAACACACACATACACATACTCCATACGCACACTTAAGTTATGAGCTCCTTAATGGCAACGGTTATAATTTTGTCATGTTTGTACCAGAAGAGTGAATGGCATTTATTCATAGATAATGAATGCTCAACAAATGCTGTTGACTGATTACAGAAATAACTGTATTATTGATGGAGGTAAAGAAATAAAAGATACAACTCAAGATAAAAAACTACTTAGCAGTTGCCCAGCCAGTGTGGCTCAGTGGATTGAGGGACGCCCCATGGACTGAGAGGTCCTGGTTCGATTCCCAGTCAGGGTTTCCATGCCTGGTTTCCCGCTCCATCGCCAGTAGGGTATGTGCAGGAGGCAGCCGATCAACGTTTCTCTCTTACGTGGATGTTTCTATTTCACCTCTCCTCTCTCTCTAAAAAATCAATAAAAACATTTAAAAAACTACTTAGTAAAATATTAATTAATATCCATGTATTGCTCATTTTGTGTGGGTAAATATATAACTGATTTATAATATATAATTACTTTGTTTCTAAAGAATGTGTATTTCCTGCTCATTTGGATTCTGACTTCAAAAAGTATCATGATCAACTGGCTTTAAAGACAGTTAAATATTAGAGGATAGATTAATGCAATTAATATGATTAACCACATTGAAAGGCTAAAGGAGAAAAATGATATCTATACATGGGTAAAATGTTTTAGATAGAATTCAGCATTCATTCATGATGAAAACTTCTAGAAACAGAAGGGGCCTGATAGAATATCCTAAAGAAACATCACACCCAATGATGAAACACTGAAAGCATTCTCGATTAGGTTGGGTACTCTTGAGTAGGCAGGAAGAGCCTTCAGGTGGAACACTGGTCTGATACTTCAGAAAGAAGAGTGGGATATAAAGAGGATTGCATGGAAACCGACTCAGACTACAGTGCAAATCTGAGAAAGTCTTGTTCAAGCAAGGACCTTGCATAACTCACTTCCACTCTCATTACATTGGCGAGGTCTGGGACACGTGGCCACACATGTAGCCTCAAGGGAGTCTGGAAAATATAGTCCAGCTAGGCATCCATGTGCTCAGGAAGACAAAAAGAATAAGTTTGTGCCAGAAAGAGGCTCAGACAGTTACCTATTTTCATTTGCTTTCTTCCTTTTGAGTTATATCTTTTCTACTACACTCTGTGTTATTTCCCACTCTTTTTTTTTTTTTTTTTTTTACTTTTTGAGTCAATTCTCTTTCTTCCTGGTTCAAATGTAGTTTTTATGTCATTTGTTAATCTAAAAATAAAAGGTTAAAGTTAAAGGTAGCAAGCATTTATTTGAAATAAAAAAAATTGCAGTTCTTAGAAGCACTTATTCAGCCAGACACCCAAATATTGTTCCATTTAGAAGGCAAAGGCAAGGGTATATATGGCAAAGGGAGGGGGAATAATTACACGAATAGAAGGAAGGAATTTCTATTCGTATTAATAAACCAAGGAAGGAATTTCTATAGGTGCTAATAAGCTATCCTTTAGGTATATATGGTAGTGCTAATTCTACAGAATGTCTTTAATTTTCAGTCTAGTAGTCAGGATGTATGCTTTCCAGTTAGCTTTGCAAATGGTCGTTTGGAATACACTGTTGCTTTGGCCCAGTCCAAAGGTTATTCTGCCCCTTTCAAACATCCCAAAGGTTTGAGGAGTAGGAGATGCAAGGCAGTTTCTCTGGGATGGCAGCTCCAACTCTATTTTGAAGTGGCTCCATTTATATTCTTTTTCTCATATTCATATTTTGTTTTTGACTTCAGTTTCTTTCCTTAACCCTGCCTTTGCATCTTCATTTGTTTTCACATTATTTCTTATTTTGTCTCTTGTTATAGAGAGTTCACATTTTTACTTTTTTTAGAGGGTGTAGGGAAATATTTGTCTAAACATTTCAATTTTTTTTAGTAATTCTTTGTCTTTTACATTAATTTTCTTTCATTTAAAAACAATACATTTTTTGCCCTGGCCGGTTTGGCTCAGCTGTTAAGAGTGTCGGACCATGGACCAAAGAGTCGTGGGTTTGATTCCTGTCAAGGGCACGTGCCTCGGTTCCTCAGTTGCAGTTCAGTCCCTGGTCCTGGTCGGGGTCATGCGGGAGGTAACCAGTCCATATGTCTCACTCACATCCATGTTTCCCTCTCTCTCTCTCTCCCTCCCTTCCTTCCTCCCACTCTGTCTGAAGATAAGTTGGAAAATATCCTTGAGTGAGGATTTAAAAAAAAATAATAAAATAAAATAAAAATAGATAAATAAATGAAAACAATATATTTTTCAATGCAAAGATCCCATATCACAGTTCTATTAATTTAGACTGTTATTTGCATAAGAGCAGTGTAAGTGTATTCTTTTTGATTCTCCTTCTTTCATTAGAAAGTGTTTTGGTTATATACTTAGAACTTTAGCTAGAAGAATGAACATTAGTTTATGATTTTGGAATGAAATCAGCTGCTTGTTGGATGAGAAATCTCAAATTACATATCAAGTGAAGAAAAGGGAGACTTAATTTGAATACTTTTGGTTCTGCTTCTACTTTAGTGTTTTGAACAAAAAGATCAGCCGTTATGGTTTTGTGTACAGAGGTAGAGATAGAGATACAGATAGTTTGATGGGATAAAATGAGGTTCCCCTCCCTTCACCATCACCTACACTTTTCTGTGAGGAAATATTATTGTCAGAAAGAATCCTTTTGGAGCTGGCACCTTTTCCCCTAAATGATTCACAAAGATCAATTCCAAACTAAAGCGCTAGTTCTGGTAATATGGACATGCTGGGGGGGGGGGGGGGGGGGACCAGAAGATCCATATCTAGGAATTCAAGGGTTATTTTTTCCCAAAAGAATAGAGTCCAAGTCACATCAATATGAAGATGATATCTTCCTCACATAGCACTAGATTCTGTTGCGTTAAGAAGAAAATGGATACTCATGGAAGTGAGTTGGCCTTGTTCCTACAGGTGGAAAGTGGCAGTAGCACTCACTGATGAAGAGACCAATGGCATCAGATCACTCACCACCTTTATCTCCTAGTACAGAGCCCACCAGGCCCCTGGAAAACTTCTGTGTTCCTCTGGCAAACCCCAGGCCAAGGGGAACTCCAGCACCATGTGGGCAAAGCCTGTGTAGTTCAACCACACACAAGGATGTGGCTCCTTTCTCGTGTGGGGAGAAGCTGCATTTCCCTAAGAACATAGGTGGGGACTAGAGAGGGTGAAGGCTTGAGCAGGGTCTGCGGCAGACAGAATTTGAGGAAATAGAATTCAGAAACAAGTGGCAGCCATCTGGAAGCCTAAATGCCAAGGGCTTTCCCTCCTTCCTCTCTCCCTTGGGACAAGAAAAAAGAATTAAAATCACCACTCCTAGGTGCTTCTCCTTGGTAATGATTGGAAGTGCTTATTTAATTCTTCTATAAAAATCGATGCTTAATTGGCCCATCGTAGCTCAAACAGACAGGAGGTCACCAAGAAGCAAACAGTAAAGCAAGTCCCTCTTCCTCTTCAGTGCTGCAGGGTTCCTCCGATGCCTCCTGCTGGGAGAGCCTAACAGAGACCAGCCTGGGGAAGCAAAGAAATGTGGTTTGCAGAGTCTGGGCCACAGAGGAAAGAATGAAAGGGTGGGGTGGAGCTGAGTTACAATATCTGCCCCAAGATTTACAATAGGGCAAACAGAAAATATATTTAAGTGTGTCTGTGTCTTTGGCGATGGATCTAAAGGGAAATGGTAGTTACTTCTTAATGAACACACTTCCCACTGACCACACACGTGCCCAGTCAGCTGTGTTTCTGCTGACACCACCATTTACCAAGGCACCATTACAGAGGCATCTTTGCTTCTTTTGTTTTTCATACTTTGTGTTCAACTGAATGTCAACTTGTGTCAATTCAACCCCTTAAATAAATTCCGCATGCATACTGTCACTAGTTTAAGGCATACATCATTTTCACATCAACTAATAGAACACCCTTCTAAGTGATATTTCTGTTTCTAGTTGCATCTCTCTTTAATCCAGTGATTCTCACTCCAAGCTGTGTAATAATGCCATCTGGGAAACTTTGTAAAATATCTCATTCTTAAGGATCCTCGTTTAATTGGTTTGGACTGGAGTCTGGGGATCAGCATTTAAAAACAATTTTTATTTTCTTTATTGATTTTTTTTTTTTTTTAGAAAGAGAGGAAGGAAGAGGGAGAAGAGATAAAAACATCGATTGGCCACCTTCTGCATCACAACCTGGGCATGTGCCCTGACTGGGAATCAAACCCTGCATGCCCCCCACTGGGGATTGGGCCCACAACCTGGGCATGTGGCCTGACTGGGAATCAAACGGGCGACCTCTTGGTGCATGGGTTGACGCTCAACCACTGAGCCACACCGGCCGGGTGGGATCAGCATTTTTAAAGCCACCTAGGCAGTTCCAAAATGGGGCTAGCTTTGAGACCCATTATTTTAGTCTGTCCTCCGTATTAGTATAAAATTATTTTATTATTATTATTTTGTGGCGTGCAAATCCAATAATTTAGTCCATTACCCCAAGGTGGTTGTAAAAAGACCTTGCCTGTCTCGCCCTGGGGGTAGTAGCTCTTGTGGGCAGCCCAGGGGGACCCTGCTGTTGAGCTCTGAGATGACACAGCCCACCTTACGCCACAGTGGCCTTCTCTGCTACATCAGCCACGGAAAGCTGACAACCACCTGTTGTTTCCAGGCACCACACCACGGTCGTTTGCCACACAGCAATAGGTAACTAACAGCATGTGCGAGACCTCACTGTCGGAGGTCGATGTGGATGCCCCTTTCTCTGGACTGTGTTCACCTGTTGCAAGGACCCTGCACGTTCTGGCTGACCTCTGGTGTGGACTGCTGTGGACCTCTGGTGACCTCCCACGCACTTCACATTCCCAGGGTTTCCTGCTGCCTCTGTCCTCCTCTGTCCTTGTGCTGACCTTCACCCCATGCCGGCTAGGTCAAGGAGTCAGTTCTGCCTTCCAGTCTGTACAGGGAAGCCCAGAATGTGGTGTGACCCCAGGTCTGCCATCCCCCACGTCCCCACAGTTGCCCAGGCCCCTACAGAGCTGCCAAAGGATCCTCCGAATTTAGGCCCATTTAACATGAATTCTGGGCACCAAGCCTCACCCTGGGCAAATATGTATTTAGCAATTAAGGGTTCACCAGGATGAAGCCCATAAAAGGCTTGTCACAGCCAATGTGGCCCATGAGCACACTATAGCGCCGACTGGCCCAGGATGGGAGTGTCCCAGGCCCCTGAACTGTGGGAGGGATCCATGTGCTGGTAGACTAGGTTTCATGGAGACATACAGCAAAATGTCCTACCTGGCAGGAGGCCACTGTGAAGGTGCTTTGGACATCTGTCCCCTGTGCAGAGGGTGTGACAAGCCCTGGCGCCGGAAGCCGGGCCAGTGGCCTGTGCTGGCACAGGATGCGTCCTGACACCTGGGACCCTGTGTGCAGGTGGTGCAATAATGGAGGCGAAGATGATATAATGGACACGCAGCCCAAGAGCATCTTCATCTGTTCCAGGGTTGTGGTCTGGAAAGACTCTGGAGGGCAGCTGGGTGGTCAGACAGTGGGTGGCCTCTTGACTAGGCTGAGCAGACCTCCCAGACTGCCAACAGCTCTGGATCATGTGCTCGCCGGGCCTCAGGGCACACTGTGGCTATTCTGCCGTAGGGCAGTGGTGGGAAGAGAGTTATTCACTTGGAGCCTTGAGGGACCCTGCAAGGTCTCTCTTGGTGGCACCAGCTCCAGGACGGGCTGTGGTGGCTGAGGAATGTCCTGTGGAAACCCCGGCCACATTGGCTGAGAGGCCAGGAAAGGGACTGATCCTCAGGCCACAGCAGCAGGTGGCCACTGGCTCAGATGGCATGGACCCCTGGAGCTGGCCTTTGGCTGATCAGTGCTTGTCCAGGGCTCAGGCCTGGATTCCAGCGAGGACACCTCCTACCCAGCCCTCGGGCTGCCCCAAGGCAAGGAGGCCTGTCCTCTTGCTAAACCCCTGGGAATCTCCTGGGCAGGTGCAGGTCAAGACCTTGTTCCCTCTGCTCTCTAGGTGCCGGGCCTGCAGCCAGGGTGCTTGGAGGCAACATGATCATGGAGCCCAACCCACACTCCTCCTGAGAGCTGGCTGTCCAGGGAGTGACAAGCCTGGTCCCAGCAAGTGTCACTCGCCTGCCAAAAGACAGTCTCCAAGTTCCCTGGTACAAATACAAAGCACACAGCTGCCCTCAAGTCAGCAAATGCCCACTGCAGATCCTGGAGCTGTTCTTTATGCACAGGAGGTGCCAACGCAGGCTGCTGTGGGTTTGTGAGAGGAGATGTGTGGCAGGGGGTGCGGGCACAGCTGCAGAGGGACTGAGGGCAGCCCCGCAGCTCTGCCTTAGAACAGGGTCCCCTCAGCCACTCTGGAGTGCTGGCCCGGGGGTCCCAGTGTCCCTAGGAGGCAGCACCAAGAGGGCCAAGGATGCAGCCAGCCTGCAGAACCTGGGGCACTGACCCTCAGCCCTCCTCCTGGCTGATGTGCGATGAGCAACCAGACTCCCTCCCTGGGGCTCCCCTGTGAAGTCAGTGTCAGTGGTAAACACAGGTGTGGCTGTCACCTGCCTGGGGCGCTGGCTCTCTGACCTCATCCCTGGAATTCTAATCAGAAACAGGAGACAAGGTGCTCACTCAACACCCTGTTATGGCCAGATCATATACCGACAGCAGTTCTGCTGCTGGACAACGTAGCAACAGGCAGCTACATGGTAACAACAAGGGGGAAGAACACTCGCAATATGGTTTCGAATGGAAAGAGCCTAATGGGTTGTTAACCCAATAATTACCTTTTTAATGTTATATTTACTATACCCATGCATAGCAAAAGTTTGTAAGGAAATACACCAAAGTGTCAGCAGTGGTAACGTTAGAGGTGGGTCAGTGCTGGCATTCTTTTTAGCCACCCTACAGTGGGTGACTGGTGGTGACTAGTGGTTTGCCTCCCATGGCCTGGCTCACTGCCCAGTGACCCGTTTGGTAAACAAGGGAATTGCCAACCACTTTGGAGAGCTGGTGCCTCTGGCTGGAGCCTGCAGAGCACCCATCCCTCCCCCCCGGGGGCTGGCTAAAGAGAGCCCTCGCTGGACATTACGTGTAGTATCACATGTCCTTTCTGGAGGCAGCTAAGGGCTAGGAGTGGCTTGTTCCCTTCTCAGCTCCCACTGGCTGCATCTTGACAGCCTGACCACTGGCAAGGGCGCCTTCCTGTTTGTCAGATGGAGCTGGGGACTGTTGCGGATTCCAGCCCATGGGCTCCTGGCAGCCACATTTCATTTCAGAAGAAAGAGCCCCTTTGTCAGCTCCCCATGCTGACCTGATGCTGGACCACAGGTGTCCCTCCTCTTCTGGGGTGAAAGGATGTGGTTGGCAGAGAGCCGAGCCCTTCTAAGGCTAAAGAAACCCCGCACACCTGAGTGGGTGTCGTGGGAAGGGCCTTCTCCATTCCCAGAGTCAGCAGCTAGCTGCTCTGCTCCAGACCTCCTGGCCCCCCATGTGTGGGCCCCAGGACTTGAGGGGGGCTGGTGCCTCGTGAGAGGGGGCAGGTTTGGGCCCTGTGGCTGTCTCCAGGCACCGCATTCCCAGCTAAGGGCCAGACTGTGTCCACAGCAGCTAAAGGACCAGGGCTGGACCTGGTCCTCAGTCACCTCCCTCGTTGTTTGTGCGTGGAAGATACTCATGCACAAGCATGCACATGCTCACATGCACACGTTCACATGCATACGTGCACACACATCAGCAAACCTGCTCCACGGTGGTCCTCCCCAGCTGCCTGGCAGTGTCCTTGCCACCACACACGCTGGTGGGCATGGCACAATCCATCTCCTGATGTCCCTGAACTTCCCTGTGGGCTGAAAGAGACTCACAGACATGCTGCCTTTTCTACTCTGGACATCTGACAAGCAGAGGGGATGGTCCCAGAGGTGCAGGATGGAAAGCTGGACATGGGCAGGTGAGCACCAGGTGGAGACCAATCAGAGGTGCAATTCCAATACCCACCCTGCTCTCAGGCCCCAGGACAGGCCTGGTGCTCATGGGTCAGATCATTGGCCGCTGAGCTGGTGCTTGCTCCAGGGTAGAGACAACACCTCTAAACCCCTTGTCTATCTGGGAGCATGGTTGTGGTTCCAGCACCATGGCCTCCCTCTGATCCCCTTTGGCCGGGACCTGCTGGTCACCCCCATCGTCAAACCTGCCACTGTGCAGCGTGTCTCCTCCTGGCCTTTGTTTGCTGCCCCCGCTATCACTCCCGCCAGGGACGAGGCATCTCGTCCTCGCCAACTCCTGTGTATTTGTGGTTTCCCCCAGTTCGATCCTTTGCCCTAGCAAGATCTGACACACTCTGGCCCTGCCCCATTGGCAGCCGCAGCTGTCCCCCAGACATAGCTGTTTCCCCCTAGCGGCTTCTGCTCCCCCCATACCTGTCCCCCACTGCACCTGCTCACTGCCCCCACCCCCATTCTCTCTATCCACTTCTCCCCCCAGGCCATTGCCTTTCCTGAAAACTCTTCCCCAAGACTCTCACCCCACCTCCTTTTCTTTGTTCACTCCACGTGTCATCCCCAGATTAAAGCCCCCATCTCCCAAGACTTGGTCTATGCCCTTTGCTGTTGCAGCCTCAGTGCTCTGTACTGACTTGCTCCTGGTCAGAGCTCCCGCATGCAGCTGACCAGGGATGAAACCCACAACCCGGGTACGTGCCCTGACAGGGAATCGAACCCGAGACCTTCAGGTATATGGACGATGCTCCCACCAGCTGAGCCACACTTGCCAGAGACCTGCTCATTTTTCTTGCTGAGAGTTTTTAGGGCCTTCTTTTTGTCCCCAGTGCTCTGACCGTTCATGAAAATGACCTTGTGTGGGTTAGTTTTCATCCCCTTTGCTAGGTCCCCAGTGGCTCTTTCAATCTGGAAATTCCTGTCCTTCCATTCCAGGAAATTTTCTTGATTATTAATTTTTATTTCCTCCCTCTGTTTTCTCTGTTCTCTCTGTCTCTGGTAAATATCATTAAGATCTTTTGACCTCAGCCTGGCCTCTCACAACCTTTCCTGTTTCCTTTTCCTGGTCTTTCGGTGTACTTTCAAGGAGATGCTTCAATAGCAGGATAGTCGCAGCTAGGGAAATTCCTTGACCAGTGGAATAAGGGAAATTGAGACAAAATAATTAAACAAGGCAAAATGATTTGAGCAATTTACAGCCAGCTAATGAATCACAAGGTTTTATCTTCCCTAACCAAGGGCACTTAGGAGCAAATGGTTTATACATTCCAGACTGTCCAGGGACAGACCCTCCTCAGTCTTGGTCCTTCTTTGATGATGTTCTTTGAGAAGAAAATTAACCAGAAAATAACCCCTGGCCCCTCCATACGCACAATTTGATGAATCAACATATTGAAGAACACACCTGGAAAGCTAATGAATATTCTGTTAATACCCTCCCCAGAGACCTCCCCTAGACTTCCTGCAGGCCAAAGAAAGACAAGCCTCAGGACAAAGGACCCACAAGGGGGCTCTCCCTAGAGCACAACAGACAGACAGACAGACAGACAGACAGACAGACCACCTTGTATCTCTGCTCTCCAAATTCTATGGGTCCCCACAAGACTTGCAAGGACAGATGAAATTAGGAGAATAAATCTCATTTGGTACATCATTATAAAGCTGATGAATATTCTATTGAGAGTCTCCCATAAGACCTCCCCTAAACTCCCAGCCTTTAAATAAAGGTCCCAGAGCTTGCTCTGCCTCCTTAGAGCACGCCTGTGCCTTTCCCCTCCCCCTGTTCTTCTCTCAAAGGCACACATCTCCTAAACTCTAAGGGATCCCACGAGGCTTGCAACCAGGGCAGCAGCAGTTAAACCCAGGCAAACCCCCTGAACCTGTCCCCAAAGCCCATTCTCTGACTTCTTAGTGAGCCAAAGCAGCCCAGACTAGGCTCATTTCCACCCCTAGTGCCTCTTCTGTTATCCTAGGCCAGTGGTTCTCAACCTGTGGGTCACAACCCCTTTGAGGGTCGAATGACCCTTTCACAGGGGTCACCTTAGACATAACAGTAGCAAAATTACAGTTATGAAGTAGCAACGAAAATAATTTTCTGGTTGGGGGTCACCACAACATGAGGAACTGTATCAAAGGGTCGTGGCATTAGGAAGGTTGAGAACCACTGTCCTAGGCTCTTCCTTGTTTCACTGTCCCCAGCTTTAACAAATGTTCTAGAAAACTCACCTGCACTTGTGTTGTGAAATTTTTCCTGCATGAAGTCAAGAACCCACACACTACCGGCCGGCGCTAGGCAGACCCACTCAGGGCCAGGCCCCCTTTCCTGTAACAGTATCATCACAACCAGTTCTATTTTAATTAGTCCTACCTCAGAACTTTAAAGGTGGCAGAAATTCCCTTCAGCCTTGAATTTCTTTTTGCTTTTATTCTTGATTTAGACCTTTTAGGCGTACAGGTGAGAACCACAGGAATTACTTAACCTAGCTAGTGTTATTCAAGGCTGAGGAGATGGCCACCCTCCTACGTATACTAATTCTGCATTGGCAGAGACCTAAGAATTGGGTCAAATTGAATCAAACTCTCCAAAGTCAGAGAGTGGGAGGAGAAGGGATGTCCCTGTGGAGGAATGCCCTGCTGACATATCTGAGTAAGAATGATTTAAAATCTTGTCCGAAATAATATATTCAGGGATATTAATGAATATACCTAAAACTTTAGAGGAAAATAGAGCCTTAGGCAAGATTTCAAAAATTACTCTGGCCCATTTGCCTCCACTGTTTGCATAGAGTGTATTACACGCATCGAAGGCATCTGAAATTCTCTTTAGTTTTCTCTTTCTCTGTTCCTTTCTTTCCAAAGTCAGATTGCTTGTCAAAAATTATTCCTCTCTGTGTTTCTCTTCAGCCAGATGACGACTTATTCTGCTGGCATCACACTTTCAATTTACAATAAACAGAGCTGAGGGAATGAGTCAAATTTGGTAGACTCGGAGCTGTTTTTCCGCCAGATCAACGGGGCCTTTGCTTTCGAACACGTGAGGTGCATTTCTGATGCCTGAATTTAAGGGCTAAACGTTATATTCAAGGAGGATTGCTACATATTAGAAAAGACTATATTAGCACATAATTTTTCTGATTAAAAATATGCTCTTTATAAAAAAATTCTGAGTCAAAGAAGAAAAATTAAAACCACGCATAATTTCTCCACTCAAGGCAAGTATCCTGTAAGTGGCTATAAAACCACTTCTAAGGGTGTGTATTTAGAGAAGTCTAATATTTCTGCATTTTCATTTTCCCTGGTGAAATTTTATAATTTGGAGTGCTATTGCTACTGTGAATAATTTTAAAGACCGTAGCAAAAAATGTAGTGTTTTGGTCTTAAAGTAGATGTCAACCCGTATTTAAAAACAAACCACTTGTGTAAATTAACATTTTATTTTATTGACATTATGTTTAGGTTGCATATTTTCCCTAATTCATGTTAACACTTAGGGCTACAAATGAACCCCGAGGCATAAACCTCAGCCATTTGACTGAATCTGTCTTTCTTAGGATAACAGAAACTCCAAATGCTGTTCTTGCTACTCCACAATTTTCTGTGGGGCCTCAGCAAGTTAATTATCTGCTTTGTGTGCTTAATCCTCTCCGAGGGCAGCCCTCCGCGCTTCTGCATGCGATGCCATTCTGCGAGGATGAATGTTTCTCTTTATGCTCTCTGTATAGAAATGGGGAAAAAGGAGAATGAAAACGAGAGAACAGGGACCCTAAGTTTTGCATCAAACTAATAAATAGGGGTTCAATGTCTACGGAATTCAAAATGTCTGCCTCAGTTCTTTGGTACATTTTAGAGCATAATTTGAATTTTAAAATAAGATTCGAAGTCAATATTCAAATGAAATTGATTGCCTTTCAATTATTTTCCTCACCTACTCAAACAAACAAGCTTAAAAATAACACCATCTGTGCCTATTAATTGTCATTTGGTGTGAGTATAAAGTGAATCTTAAAATAAACGGAATTATAGATTTCTTTTCAGAACATTTCATATTAATTCAGTCAAAGAACATTTGTGGAGGACTGTGATAGATTAATAAGACACCGCTTTTACTTGGAATCTAGTGAAGGGGTCAGAAAAATATAGAATTATAATGTATCAAAAAATTGTTTATTTAGTGCTATTGTGTTCCAGACAGGGTCTTAGAGATTGTGCATAGAACAACGAACAAAATATATACACATTCTGCTTTCACGGAGCTTACATTGTAGTGGAGGAGGACAGGGAGCAGATAGATAATCAAACACTATACATGGTGTAGAACATGGTGATGAACTCTGTGGGGAAATATGTTGGAATATAGGGAGCGTCATTGATAAAATCACGTTTTTAGCAAAGTCCTGAAGGAAATAAAGGAGTAAGCCATGTGGATACCTGCAGGAACATTTCAGGGGAGGGGAAGGGCAAGGAGGCCACCAAAGCTTGAGTGGAATGATCACGACAGAAATTGGTAAGAAAGGCAGTGAGAGAGGTAATGGGGGTGGTGCTGGGGGAGACCATTTAGGTCTTGTGAACATTGTAAGGATTTTGGCTGTTAATTTAAACTGACATAAAAGCCAACTGGATTGTTTTGAACAAAAGAGGGAGAGACCACCTGAGTTAACACAGGGACACAAGCTCAGAGGATACTGCAACAATCCCAGGACAGAGAATAGAAACTCTGTCTACTAGAGGGGCAACAGAGGGGTGAACAGATTCTAGATATGTTTTGAAGGAAAAGCTGACAAAACATGCTGACAGATTGGATGGAGGCTGTGAGAGAGTCAAGTTATTATTATTTTTTAATGAAAATGTTCACATTTATTAGATACCCATGTTGCGTTGTGTGAAATACAGCTCCCATTCTGCTTTGACTAGTGTTTGCTCCAGCAATTACCCTGAGGTTGGTTTTTAGTTTTCTAAAGCCTACTTACTTACAGTTGTATGTGTTTCTTTGTCATCTGTTTTATCATTATTTGTCCTGCTAAGGCTTCACCCTACATCAAAACTTTGTCATGCCAATGGAATGCAGTTGAGAACATAGGGATCTAGCTTTTGTCAGCAAAGACAATAGAATGTAAAATCCTTACTCATCCAGTTATCTCTGGAAAGCAAATAAACCAATTCTCTTTTTATATTAGGTTATACCCAGCATTATAATAAACATTGAGAGCCTTTCTTTACACATGTATTTCTACAGTTTTCACAGAAAAGAACATGCCCAAATGCACCTTTGTTGAATCTTATCACACGAAGCCATCACAACTGAAAATGCATCCAGTCCCAATGAGAGACAACCCAGCCACTACAGAAAATCCTCTGAGACCCAAACCATTTTTGTGCTTCTTTTCCTATAAGTGAATGCATTGCTCAGAGGAAACTTACATTACTATCTCATCGATCCATCAATAGGCATGGCGGTGTCTGAGGGAACCTGTATTCGTTTCTTTGGGCTTCCATAACAAGGTGCCACTAACTGGGTGGCTTGAAACCGCATAAATTTACTCTCTCACAGTTCTGGAGGTTAAAAGTTCACAATTAAGATGTTGGCAGGGGCCAAGCTGTCTCTGAAGTTTTCAGGGAAGAATCTGTTTCTTGTCTTTTTCTTAGCTTCTGGTGTTGTCAGCAACACTTGATGTTGCTGGGCTGTAAATGTATCACTCCAATCTCTGCCTGTGTCTTCATGTGGTGTTCTCTGTGTGTCGTGTGTTTTAGGTTACAACTCAGGAACAGCCAGAAGGAAAGATGTATGTGGGAAGGGATGCGGCATTTCCATTTCTTTTCCAGGCAGGCCATTCTCCCTAGCACGTCCCCATGTCCACCAGCCTGGGAGCTCCAGAGTCAAGATTTTTGATCCAAGTAATACTATTTTTAGTTAATGAAAAACTGAGTTGCTAATTTTAGTGACACAGCCCATGTAGATGTCTGCCAAAAAGGATTTATTTTTCTCTCAAAGCCCTAATAGAGATCATACTCCATATAACTAGTAAGGACTCCTGTAAACTTCAATCAGAAAAAAAAAAAAAAAGAGTCACCCTTGTTCTATAATGATTATCAGGCTTCAACACTGTTTCTACCACAGATCCTACCAGATCTTTTGGATCAGTTTTCAAGGTACCAGATCATTCAACAGACCATGCTACAAATTTGGAAATGAACCAAGTGGAAGACCATCCCCATCCATTACATGTAATAAAGGTAATTCAAAACTTTGGTGGCTTCATTCAAATGGTGCAGTGTCCTAGCTATTTTCTAGAGAGCTAGGAAGAGCCTTTCACTACCTGTGCTAAGAGACAGTGCTTGCCTGGGGAGTATTATTTGGCAGATCTTTTCATGTAAGCAAACGTTGCAAACCATCCAGGTATGACCGAGTCCTATTAATTCTGTTTCAGTCATGGCTCCAGCAACTGCTTAAGGCTCTCCTTCCTGGAGCCACAGCTGGTTTGGAAGTTCATTTGGGCTTAAGCCTGCAGGTGGCACTCTCTGTGAGCAGTGGCAGCTGGGGATGGCAGAGGCAGAGGAAGTGAGGCAGGGTTCACAGTGTTCCTGAATATCACCGTTTTAAATATTCAGAAGTCATCACCAACTTCACTTGTTTTTAAACGAGAAAACTGGGCCACATCATTGCTACCGCTACTATCATTTCTGGGCCGCAGGGCATGTCACAGTTCAAGTAAGAAATACTTCCTGAGTCTTTTTTTTTTTTTTTTTTTTAATCCTCACCCAAGGACATTTTTTCATTTTTTGTTCAGATAGAGAGGGAGGAGAGAGAGAAACATCGATGTGAAAGGGACACATCGAGTGGCTGCCACCCGCACGACCAACCAGGGCCGGGGACAAACTGCAACCGAGGTACGTGCCCTTAACGGGAACCGAACCCGGGTCTCTCTGGACCGCAGGCCGACGCTCTAACCGCTGAGCCAAACCGGCCAGGGCTTCCTGAGTCCTTAAAATGATGCTTACTACCCTGGGCTACGGATTTAGTGGTAAACAAGGGCTCCTCGACCGTGGGGCTTACATTCTGTCAGGAGAGACAAACAATAAACAAGTTCATACATTAAATAATGTCCAAAAATGATAAGAACTGTGAAAGAAATAAACAGGGTGATGTATTGCGTTTCTTTGAGGAGGGGTGGGTAGGATGGGGAGGCTTCTTTAGAATGTCAACAGAGAGGTAACATTTGACCCGAGACCTGAAGGATGAAAAAGAAACTGTCATCTTTATAAACATTCATTTAAAGTCCAGTGTGTATAAACCTGATATTAGGTATTGGGAAAGGTGTACTAAGAGAAAAACATAAAGATGAAAAAGACATGGTCTGAGCTCTGGAACCTAATACGTATCTAATGTGGAAGACAGATATATATATTAATAAACATAATTCACAATAGAAGTGTTATGAGAGAGGGGTCAATAAAATGCCAAAGTCGCACAGAAAGTGAGACACAATTCTCATTCAAGTATTGGGGAAGATTTGAAAGATGAGTTTCGCAGGTGAGGTGACAGCTGAGCTTGGCAACAGTAATGATGGCTCATAGTCATCGTGTCCTGTCTATGTGTCGGCCACTCTGCTAATGGGATTTACAGGAATTCTTTCATTAATCCTGCTAACCCTAAAAGGCAGATGCTATTAATCATTCTCATTTCACAATAAATATGTGAACTGGAATTTAAACTAAGTATGGAACTCATTCTTATACAGATGCTATGTACCTAAATAAGATAATCAGTTGGTTAGCTGTGTTAAATGTTATAACTCCTCAAACTCAAGAATACGCAAGTTATTAAAATAAAGTGTATCACATGTATCTTGGTTTGTCGTTTTCTTTTCTTTCTTTCTTACTTTTTTTTTGATACTATACTTCACTTTTTTATGAAAGAAAAAGAAACCAATAGGTGGTTTGCTGTTTTCTAAACAGAATTTTATTTTTTGATCTATTTCACCTGGAATTGATATCAGAAAGTAAATGCATGTGTGTAGACAAAAAGAGAAAGTGACTCACTTTTTAAATTCTTTCCTTGTAAATCCATAAAGCCACCAAAAGGTTTATAAGCCGGGTGTGGTGCAAGTGGATAGAATTGGAACTCTTACTGGAAACCTGATGTGTGAGCTTAGGCTCCGGCAAGTGCTTTCTTGGGAAAACAAGATGATGGTTTGTGTAATTTGTATTTGGAAGGAAATAACACTGGCACATATTATCTCTTTCTTTTTTTTTGTCTTGTATGAAACAGTAATATATTTGTGACCCTGGAGATGTAAGAATGTCACATGCTGATTTATTTGTTATTTTCTGCATGTGATAAATGAGAGATGATCCTGAAAAATTACATTCTGCTATATTTTAGGTGGTGATGCTGACTCAAAGATAAGACTACATCAAATTTGAAAACGAGACATTGAGTATTAATATTGTGAGGGTCTCTGGTTTAAGTTTACCTCAGTGCTGATTGTAATTTTTTCCAATCTTTTAAAATTTATGTTCTAGCAGAAATAAATTGAGAAGCATAAACTGAATTGCACTGTCTATTTGACTATCTCACTTTTGTAAGACTATCCTTTAAAGACACGCTGGGGAGTTTGAGTTTGCTTGTTTCACTTTCTTCTGTCTTTAAAAGCTGGGGGAAAAAGACGACACACTGACAGCAGTGTAGCTTTGATTATCAATCAGCATTTAACCTAGAAACTGCTATGGACCTAATTTGATATTGTAATGCATGAAATTATGTACATATATAATCATTATATAGTACACACATATTATATAGATTATCAATAGTACATATAAACTATGTAATACACATGTAATGCATATTAATATATTATATATACACATAGAAGACATTAATATCATAATATATGATAGTATAATATACAATGATTTGACATTATAACGTATAAAAGCAATCTCCTCCTACCTTTAAACATCTGGGGAGAGATAGACAAAAAGTTGCACTGATTAGAATTGGAGAGACATAGGGTTAGCATTTGGATTATGTGGATGATCCAGAATTAACCTACAGATAGTTACTTGTTACTTTAGTCCCTGCAACAGATTGTGATTTTTAAAGACAATTGCAGTGGTGTCTTCTATCCACATGTTCCTCAATGCACTTGCTAGTACCCAAAAGGTGGAGTCTAGGTCCCTTGCCTTAGAACCTGGGCAGGCCGTTGTGACTGCTTCAAGTCAAATAAGGTCATAAAAATATCTATATCTTACTTATTTTCTTGGGACATTCTCTATTAGAACAATAACTATGCTATGAAGAGGCCCAAGAGGGCCACAGGAGGACCCATTTGAAGAGGAACAGAGGCCTCTGGCCACAGCCACAGCTGAGCCCCCAGCTGACAGCCAGCACCAACTTGCCAGCACTTGAGTGAGCCACACTGAAGCTGAATCCTCCAAGCCCCCGTCTGGCCACCCCAGCTGACACTGCACGGAGCAGAGGGGAACCACCCAGTTAAATCCTGCCCAGATTGCAGATTTGTGAGCAAAATAGTTGATTGTTGTTGTTTTAAGTCATTATGTTTTGGTATGGTTTGTTATGAGGCAATAGAGAACTGAAGTAGTGACCCCACAGTCATGAGACAGTATAGGGCCAACACTGGACTCCACCTTGACTGAAAGAACTCCATCCTAGAGGTCTGCCAATGACCCCTTGCTTTCAGTAAAATTCCATAGTTGAAATTAACTAACCATATCCTTAAAGGAAAGAATGTACAACAATGACATCCTTTTTAAAAATGTTAATTAATTAATTAATTTATTTATTTAAAAAAATTTTTAATTGATTTTTAGAGGGAGAGGAAGAGAGATAGAAACATCGATGAGAGAGAACATCGATTGGCTGCCTCCTGCATGGCCCCCAATGGGAATCGGGCCCACAACCTGGGCATGTGCCCTGAATCGAACTGGCAACCTCTTGGTGCATGGGTCGACGCTCAACTACTGAGTCACACCGGCCTGGCAACTTATAATTATAATTATTATTTTTTAATTTATTTATTTTTATTACAGATGTTTCTCCTTTTCCCCCTCATTGATACCCTCCTCCCCGCTTCCGGCCCCCTCTTCACAGTATTGTTGTCTATGTCCATTGGTTATACATATATACATATAAGTTCTTCGGTTTATCTTCCCCCCCAACCCCACCCCAAATATCATCCTTTTGTAACATCATGTTCTGCGAAATAGTTGTTTTGTCAACTAAATGGTAAGTAGAATATTTGCTCAAGCATTATTTTACAGCCCTTTGAGTGGTCCACTGACCATGGAAAACATCTTTGACTATTCCCAGATCAACTGCTGCCAGATGACAATCCTGGGAAAACTGATGTCATCCTCATTCCCAAGCCCTACCCCCACCCCAAGGTCCCTATATAAGCCATCCACAAGATCTCCTTGGGGAGCTCGACTTCTCTTTTCTGGTCAGTTCCCTTGTGCACAAGCTCTTTGCAATAAACTCTATCTGCTTGATCTTATTCTGAGTTCCCTGCTCATTTCCATGATGTTGAGACTCAAGAACCTGGCATTCAATTCAGTTCTAGTGTAACAGTTACACTAGAACATGATTTTAGAAGAAAGCTCTGCTCTTAGTTCCCGAAAGTGGTAACTAGTGAACATCAAGGAATTAAGTATTTCTTATGCAGATAATATTAATGTAATCGTAATATTGTGACAGTATTGATCTATTAAAGAATTTGTAGACATATTTTAAAGTCTCCACACCTATAGAGAAGACAACAGAAGCTACAGAAAAAGAGAAATAATCTAAATTGAAAGGAATACCAAAAAGAAGACCACGAAAAAGTCCCCAGGAACCCTGGTATTTGAGGGCTGGGAGAAGATATGAAGTCAGTGAAGTTGGTGGGAAGGAAGCTCTCTGGGAAGTAACAGAATGAGCAGAGTTTGCAGTAACGAAGAAGCTAAGGGAAGAGAGTGTTTTAGGGATGAGCCTCTGTCTGAGTTGATCATGTTTTATTTCTTAGAAGTTGATCTTAGAACTAAAAATAAAGATGTTAAAAGAAAATGTTATATATTATCAGGATCAAGATAAAGTCAAATTAATTATACATATGAGGGAGATTAAAGAGTAGCATATATACCAGCCTTTTAAAAGTTAAATAGAGAAATAAGCTATATGTATAATGGCACAGCAGCCGGACAGAGGAGAATATTAGTAGATTTGCAAATATATGATAGCTCTAAGACACTTAAGAATTATCTTAGTAAGGTTGTTGAGGGTAGGACTCGAGCAGTTAGAATGTAGTAGTTAGAATGGCAGAGAGCAAGACAGGGATAGGAGGATGGATGTGTACATGAAATGCATATAGATAAACAGCAACTGGACCCAAGGGAGCTCATGTCACCAAAAATCAATAGAATAGGAATAAATATTTTCAGGGAATTGAAGAGCCCATGGAAGATCACTTAATGGGAGATCTTTGAAGACATGGCAGCTTTCTGGTTGAGTACCTAAAGAATTTTTAAAAATCTGAAAAGAATTGAAATCTAAAATTTTATAACCTACACTATCCAAAGGTAGTCTGCATTAGTGAAAAATGCATTATTTCTAGAAACTATTTTAAGCATTTTAGTATCAAATGTTTATTAATATTACTATTGTTAATGAACCATTAGGTTTGAGCATTACTGGACCAATTATTTGCTTTTTTTTTTTTCATAGCAAAGTATTATATTATCCAAACTTTCTATGTAATCATTCAAGCTTTTATTTTTTTGGGGGGGAGGGAGAGAGAAACATCGATGTGAGAGAGACACATCAACTGGTTGCCACCCACACGACCCCAACTGGGCCGGGACAAACTGCAACTGAGGTACGTGCCCTTAGTGGGAACTGAACCCGGGACTCTCTGGTCCGCGGGCTGACACTCTAACCGCTGAGCCAAACTGGCCAGGGCTCAACCCTTTACTTTAATTGTACATATATAAGTTTTTTTATAACTTTTCTAGCTAGCACTAATCCTAATTTTCTATTCATTTTAACTGTGAAAAAAATCAGAGAACATTAATTTTTCCAACTCTAACATTTTCCCATGTATTCCATTCTTTTTCTAGATGTCGGAACTAATCTTATTGTCCTTACACTTAGCTCAGGACTGGACTATGATCCCCTGACTTGTCTGGCCAAGGAAACTCCAAATTCATTGGCTGCCTTTCAAAAGATCAACAGATGTTCCTGCTAACATTGTTAATGTCCTGAGTCAAAAGGCATCCAATAGAGACGGAATTAACAACACACTAGCTTTCTAACCACAGCCTAATGCAGAAGAGAAAGTAAACAATTCCCAAGAATATGAAGAAACACAAGTCTTTTGAGTAAAGGCTTATCCATTTATTTTCTTTAAAGTTAAATTCTAACATTTAAAGATGTACACTACTATATCTGTAGCAACCAAAGCAATAATTCTCAATTTACATTGGCCTTTATATTACATCAATAAACCTGGAAACCATATTGCTTGAATGATTCAGATGCTAGCCTAATTATTATATTGATTAAGCCATCTTGCTTTGATTGATTTTAAGCCATACCTTTCTAGATAGCATGCATTTTCTTTTGAAACAATGGTAAGAGAAGCCTTAGATTATTTGCTGCTAAATCAAAAAGACCTTCAGTGTTTGCTAAATTATATTATAATATTTTATAGTAGATGGTAGGTCAGATAGTTTTTAAAAATGTATTTATTCATCTTACTTATGAAATATACATATTATTAGAATTTATATTTTAATATTAGAAGCAGTAATATTACTAAAAAAATTTAAAAGTAACAGAAGAATGTCAAAGAACAATATATATGGACCCACACCTTTCTGAGTAGCTGGAAAATATAAGATATTAATTACTTAGGGCTTTGCATCACCTTAAAGTTCTCTCTTATATGTGACTCCAACTCAGTGATTCAGAACTTTATTTTATTTATTTACTTACTTATTTATTTATTTATTTAATCCTCACCTGAGGACATTTCTGCATTTATCTTCAGACAGAGCAGGAGGGAGAGAGAGAGGAAGAGAGAGAGAGAGAAACATCGATGTGAGAGAGACACATTGACTGGTTGCCACCCACACGACCCCAGCTGGGGCCAGGGACAAACTGCAACCAAGGTACGTGCCCTTAGTGGGAACTGAACCCGGGACTCTCTGGTCCACGGGCAACGCTCTAACCGCTGAGTCAAACTGGCCAGGGTGGTGATTCATAACTTTAGATCTTTATTGGGGGTTACCACCCATTACAATTTCTTATAATGATTTCACCTTTTCACTTAAAATAGTCTTTTAAAAATATAAATGCAGAACATCGTTGCTAAAAGGTATAACCTACTAAACATAATTTTATACTTTATGAGTTAAACTTTATAGTTTACTATTGCTTTAATGATTCAAGATTTAAAAAAATTTTAAGATCATTACTTTCAACATTAATTCTACTTGTACAAAATGGCCTATGGACTATTTCTTATCTCTTTCAAATAACTGTTGTGTTAATCTGCGTGCTCTGAGAAGCAGATGCCAAGACAGCATTACATAGGAAAATATTTTATGGCTGTGCTATAGAAAGTGGGGAGACAGTCCCCACTGAAGGCTGTCATACAGATCAGACCTGGTGCAAATCTAATATCAAGTGAAGGAGCGAGAAAGGAAAGATTGGGAAGAAAGGAGTTTAGGTGGGAACTTTGTTATCAGGGTAAGGTTCAACAGAGCGATTGGTGAGTCCTCCAGTCAAAGTTGGCTCACAAAGCAATCCTTTGTCTTCCTAGGCTGATCTGCTTTACTATTTCCTCTGCACGTACTCACCTGTGAGATGCATGTCCTTGGTTCAAACTCTGAGGAAAGTGCCAAGTCCAATAGCTGGGACCTCACTTTCCCTGTAGTGGGAAATTTGTCAGGCACATTCTCATGGCTGCCACAACCACAAGTCAGCATCTCCAAACCTGGCTTCTTTCCTGATTTCTGCTCCTCAGTTGTGAACTGCCTCTGGAGAGCTCAGTCTAACGACCTGCTGACAGCTCAAAGTCAGTGATTCAGTCCGTTCCAAAATGGACATGTTAGTTGTCCTAACTCCTACCTCATTCTCCCAAGTACCAAGGGTAATCTTTACTTCTCTCCTTTGCCTTCCAGATCCAAATACCTAATGAATTCTATTGATCTGATTTCTACCCCATTTTTTTCTTTTTGTCCCTTCCACAGGCTCCCAATGTTACTGTTCCAGTTTTGACCTCATTACCTTTATGATCCATTGTCTGCACTGTCAGCCTCCCAGCAGGTGCCCTCATCTCCCAGCTCTTCTCTCTAATCCCCTTAAAGTGCTGCAGCCAGATTAATCTTCTTGAAGGGCAGCCTTGTTTCTATTATTTCTGCTCTTAAAACAAACAAAAAAACAGAATAAAACAAAACAGAACCCTTCAATGGCTCCCAATTTCTTACAAAATGAAATTCTATATTCATAGTCATTCAAGGGCCTCCATGATTAAACTTCAATCAAGCTTTTCAACTTCACCTCCAAAAATTCCTTTTATGTACTTTGAAGGCTGCCTGTTACAGCAGGACCACAATTATGCTCTGAACTTCCCTAACATCATACAATTTCCTCGTAGAGTTGCTTTTATTTTCTCAGTCTTGTCTGTGTTGCCTCCAAACCACCCATCACATCCCAGCTCAAATTTGACTTCCTCCATGGATCTTTCCCCAAGTCCTTTAACTGGAAGTACTCTATTTGCTGACTTTTGCTGGCATATAAAATATACCTCTAGTTTATAATAAAATTTGTGTTGTGGGACATGGGGGTGAGCTCACATTATCAAAAATGTATTGAAATAGTTTTTGTAAAGGAAAATATATTATTTGGTCATGCAAATACTGAATACTGTAAGGAAGACACAAATTCTGGGTATATAGAACTCTTAACCTTTAACCCTGAAAAATGGAAATTACAAACTTCAAAAGACATGTTTTGGCATCATGGAATACTGGTATATAGGAGGCAGTCATACAGTGAATCTACTGGTAATTGGAGATCACATAACACAGTATAGCAAATGCCACTACAGTATTTCAGAGAGTACTCTAGATGAACACCAAGCCACAATATAAAGTAAACATGGCTGGGTTATAGTACAGATAACTGCAGTAAGTACATTCAGGAAAAATATTTTATTAAGAACCAGAACAAAATATAAAGTACAAAACCAAATCTGAATACATTTCAATGTCATGTTTATACATGGAGTGTTTGTTTAATATTAGTACCTAGCAAGAAACAGTAAATAAAAGTAAATACTTTAGCTCGTGTATGATATTATAGCAATACCTTTGTTGCATTTAGCTATGGTTTATGTTAGTAATACATTTAAATATGAAATGCTTGTGGAATAACTGAATCACTATATTGGATCAGCGTCTGGGCTGTGGTTTTTACAATTTTGCAAGAAAGATACCAATAGGATGCAAATGCAAAAATATTCTCACAGTTATGTACACATGGATGAATGAAAGACATGGCATCGACTGAACAGGCAATCAGAAGAAATAGAAGGAAAGGTAGAAGTTGATTCAACAGAAAAGGGAGAAAAGGGGATTGTAGGCGGGGAGAGAGGACAGTGTGGGAAAGGCATCACAGTGGGAGACATTTGTTCTGTATATGAGGAACTGTGAGAAAAGAAGCTGAACTAGTAGAAGCCAAACCATGGGAACTTCACATGTCATGCTAAAGAGTTTGGACTTCATCCTTTAGGCAATGGGAAATCGTTCCAGCAAATGAAAAGATAAGACTTGTATTTTAGAAAGATCACTCTGGCAGAGTAAAGCTTGGCTGGGAGTGTGGGACCGGGACAGCTATTGTGACAGTGGGGGCAGGGAGAGGCTGTTCCAGGGTTTCAGAACATGACTTCTTGGGGTTTGCCCTAAAGCCAGAGCAAGGGGAAGCCAGCCAAGTGGAGGGATCTGATAAATACCTGGAAGCTTTAAGCAACAAGGACTGGATTGGGTACACAGGCCCAGAGAGGGGGCAGTCTAGGAAAATCTCAGCTATTTCCGTGGTGGTGCCATCCATGACTGCAGTGCTTTAGGAAAGATAAGGAATTCTGTTCGGGGACCTGAGAAGTGGGAAAATAACAGGGCTCATAAAGCAAATTGAAGAATGTGATTCAAGAGATAGCTGGAGAATCAGGAAAGAGTTGTTTATAACACTGTACTTTGTGCTTTATCTTTCCGTAGCTTGGCCCGTCATTCTTCCCTCCCAATCATTTTTTCAGGCTTTCAGAATCTCTAAATATTTACACTTTACGTGGAAGAGTCCTTCCAGGATCCTCTATTCTTTTCCCATCTATAAAGGCCCCTTGATCTGGTATATGCTTCATGTATTTTACTGATCCTACAGAACCCATCCCTGTCCCCTCTGCCCCAAACATACAATTTAGAAAAAGAGCTAGGGGGCCACAAAGTCATTCTAACAGGAGATTATGAGAACATCTTGAACATTTCAGAACCCTCAAAGAGTAACACATTTCCTATTTATTTATTTATTTATTTTTGTATTCAATTATAAACTAACCTTTTTTGGTGTGAGCATCAGTATAAAATATTATAAATTTGAATTTTTAATTTTCTAGGTCCCCAACAGAATCTCCGGATATCTTAACAAGCACAAGGTGCTATGCCCCATAAAAACAACAACAACAATGAATCTCTACCATTCTAAAGCAGTATATTATCTTTCAGAACAGAGTACTTTCTAAGGGCAGGACTGAGCTTTGGATAGCAAAGGTCGTTGGTATTTAAAAGTTAAAATAAACATTCTTGTTTAACTGAATTTTGAACTGATTCTCCATTCAAAAGCAAATGTGCCTGCTTTAAAAAATATACGAACTATAAACCCACAATGTAAAACAGCTCACTGTTTCAAAATTTTCACTTTATTTATAAAGTATGAATTTATATCTATGGGGGTCGTAAGTAAATTTTTTACATGAGTAAAAATTTGGGACATCTCACTTCATCCTGTCCCTTACCAGTATAACCTTGAAAAAGTACCTCAAGGTACCACATTTGAACCTTGTTGAAATGTGCACCTAATGAAAAAGAACTCTTTTCTTTGCAAGGTGCCTTTCTGTAGTGCTCAAATATCAATGGTAATCCTGCTGAAAGCAGCACGTAGCTCACTGAATCTTTCTTCACTGTTAAAGAGTAAATTTTAAATGCACTTGTTTCATTCATAATACCTGGGATCCTAGAATGGTCAAGATCACTTACAAATTTTTAAAACCAAGGGGCTAACATGGCCCACAAACATGTGTGTAAGAATCATTTATTTTTAACAGTGATATGAAACCACCTCTGGGGCCATATGAACAATCTCGAATAAGTACCAACTTGATGCATAACTTCTCTTAAAGCAGAAGGTGAGAAGCTTTAAACTATAGGAGGATATCTAAATTTCAGATAACACATATTTACTTTGGAATGTATCCCAAAACCCTGGAACTGATACTCAAATCAACTATGACACATGGGCCAGAATAGAAGCATTTGAATTCACAACACAGAGATCCTCTTATATAGATGACAAACATTCACAGCTGCCAAGTTTTATGATTCAGTCAGGAGACAATTTATTGAAATCTTTTCCATGATCTCAGTATCCTTGGACTTGAGTAAGTGCAAGACTGGGAACTTGAAGAAACAATAAGTTAAGGAATCATTTAAAATATGAAATATTAAATTCTACCTTTTAAAAACAAGGACAGCCCTGGCCGGTTTGGCTCAGCAGTTAGAGCATTGGCCTGTGGACCAAAGGGTCTTGGGTTCGATTTCCGGTCAATGGCACATACCTGGCTTGCATGTTCTGGCCCTGGTTGGGGTCGTGTGGGAGGTATCCAATTAATGTATCTCTCTCACATCAATGTTTCTCTCTCTCTCTCTCCCTCCCTTGCACTCTATCTAAAAATCAATGGAAAAATATCCTCGGGTGAGGATTAACACACACACACACACACACACACACACACACACACACACACACAACCAGGATAGTAACTTGAATTCTTTGTGCTCTCATTCTAAGACATGTAGGTAAATTTACAGACTTTTATTCCCTTTGTTTTGGTTCCTGGATAATCATAGATGTCCAAAGAATAGTTAACTCTGCAGTGTTTCAACAGACTATTGCGTTTTGTTTTTTGTTTCTTTTGTTTGTTTGTTTGTTTGTTTTGCAAATATTACTGATCACTTTGGCAATGATGGAAGAAATTTTGTATGTCAGAGTTTCATTAGAAAAAAGACTTACAAATATTTAGCATGTCATATGTTCCAAGCACTATCCTGGGTAATTCCACTTTTACTTAATTGAAATGACTCAATTTATGTCAACTCCAAATATGAAAGTTGTATTAGTTTTCTATCACTGTGTAATAAATGGAACAAATGACCACAAATTTAGCAGCTTAGAACACCACCCGTTTATTACCTCATTGTTCTGTGGGTCAGAAATCTGGGCACGATGTGACTAGGACCTCTGCTTGGAGTCTCACATAGCTCAAATCAGGGTGTCAGCCAGGCTGTGTTCTCATCTGGACTTCAGGGTCCTTTTGCGAGCAGAATCCAGTTCCTGTGGCAATAGAAAGGAGACTCACATTTCCTTGCTGGCTATCAGCAGCGGGCTGCTCTCAGTTTACAGAGACCTCCTGCATTCTTCGCTAATGGGCCCTCCATCTTCCAAGCCAGCATGGAGAATCTTCTTTGTGTTGAAGACTCCTTGCACTTCAAAATTCTCAAGGAAGGTCCTAGGCCCTTTTATAGGCTCATCTGATTCAGTTAAGACATCTAGCATAATCTTCCTGTCTTAAAGTCAACTGATTTGAGATCTTAATTTTGTGTGCAAAATCCTTTCCCAGCAGTGCCTAGAGTAAGGTTTGACTCAATAACTAGGAGAACGTGTGTACACCAGGGGATGGGGAATCTGGGGGACAGTCTTAGACTTCTGCATACCAGTCTCACAAGTCTGGAACTAAAGTGTTAACTAAGCTATGTTATCATCTGGAAGTCTGACTGGGGAAGTATGTGCTCCTGAGCTAATTCTGGTGTTGACAACATTCATTTCCTCGTGGCTGTATGACTGAGGACCTGGGGTTTTTGTTGGCTATTGGGAGGAGGCTACCATGTAACCCTCTCCACAGGCACTTCATAACATGGCTGTTGGCTTCTTGAAGGCACATACGAGAGTTTCTCTAGTTTGCTAAGATAGAATCTTATATTCCATGAGCGAATCCCATTATTTTCGTCATATTCTTTTGCTTAGAAGCAAGTTAGTTTCTATCTTGCACTCCAGGGGAGGAGATTATGAAAGGGTGTGACCTTAAAGTGTGTCTGCCCAAAAAGTCTGTGCTCGGAGCAACTGTGGGACAAGTTCAGATCGAAGTGGGTTTCAGGTTTTTTAGGGGCTCAGGAACAGTGCCCGGAGATATGGTGACTGTACAGTACTTGGCACCAGGATGTGAGTTCAAATAATTCAAAGGGTGTTCTTTGTCCACACACCAGATCTGCTATCAAATGTGTGGGTTGGAATCTCAAATCTGTCATGAATGAACTGTGCAAATTTGCCCCTCTGTGCCTCAGTTCCCTCCTCTGCAAAATGAAGACAATAGTGTTCCTCTCAAGGAGGCATCATTTAAAATGAGGCCTGACATGGATGGAAAGGTGAAGGGATTAAGAAGTATAATTGGTCCTGTGTGTGGCTCAGTGGTTGAGCGTTGACCCATGAACCAAGAGGTCGCCATTTTGATTCCCAGTCAGGACACATGCCCAGGTTGTGGGCCAGATCCCCAGTGTGGGGCATGCAGGAGGTGGCCAATCGATGTTCTCTCTCATGGATGTTTCTATCTCTCTCTTCCTCTCACTTCCTCTCTCTCTAAAATCAATCAATAAATAAAAAATAAAAATAAAAGAAGTATAATTGGCAGTCACAAAATAGTCATGGCGATGTAAAGTACAGCCTAGGGAATATAGTCAATAATATTCTAATAACTATGTATGGTTCCAGGTAGATACTAGACTTTTCGGAAGAGGGGTCACTTCATAAGTTATATAAATGTCTAACCACCATGCTATACCTGAAACTAATATAATATTAAATGTCAACTGTAGTTGAAAAATTTTTTTAAATTAATAAAATAGAATGGAACCTGACATAGTAAGTACCCAGTAAGCATTAGACAGTATTTTCTATTCCGTATTTCTCTCTTGAAGATCTATATTGCATGTCATTCATAAATTTATCAAAATCTATTCTTAAACCTGTGTATTTTTCTTGCTGTGAATATTTTGGTATATTTTATCTAGTCCTCAACTTTAAGAGCACCTCCTTATTTCTTTTCAAATTTTTTCAATGATTTGGTGAGATAGTCCAAATTTATTCTTCTGTTTACATATTATGATGCTGATTTTACTTTCGCAAATACTTTTCTTTATATTTAAAGCCAATGTTTATAAAAAAGCTCTCTTTTGTTTTTTATTTTATTTTTTTATATTTTATTAGTTTATTTTTGTTATAGATGTTTCTCCTTTTTCCCCCATTGACACCCTCCTCCCTATCCCCGCCCCCCGCCCCGTCCCCACCTTTGTGTCTATGTCCATTGGTTATGCATACATGCATATAAATTCTGTGGTTTATCAAAGAGTTCTCTTTTGAATGCAATCTAATCTCAGCAGTTTAAATCCACACGGGGCAGGGTGCTCCAATGTACTGGATCAGTTGTGTCTGGACAAGTCAGCAGCTCATCCAGGGGACTTGTGTGACAGGAACCAGATACCCTGGTGGGAAAGCTCAGCCAGTCACAGGGGGCCGGACGCTGCGAGGAATCCTCAAAAGTCCAGCCTCTCAAAAAGCCTCCGCACTCCAGAGTCACAAGAGGAGGCATCCCCACTGCTGAAAGGGATCCTGGCATTACCCATCAGAGAACTGCTCCCCAGGGAAGTCTGATTGCACTGTGACCTGTGGGGCTGCTGGGACCTGCACCTCAGCAGGGACTTCGGGGCTGGAGGACAGGGCCAGCAGCAGGCACTCAGGGTTCACTGTGCACTCCCCCATCCCGGCCCCTCGGGGGCTCACAAACTACTAATTTCCAAACTATTAATAAGTCTCTTGAGGGAAGTAAATTTTAATATGAAAAATGTTAACATATTTTAATGATATGTGACTTATTTAGCTGAGGCTGAGTGGTAGATTGTGGTTAAGGGGTGATAAAATCTGAGTGTTGGTGATTAAAAAAAATATATATAATATATATATATATATAGTTTATAGTAGTAGATGAAATGTGTGTGGGAGTGAGCATTGATCACATGACCAAACATCCTGGAAATTTACACGGTCTGTATGTTGGAGGGAAGCTGGATCAAATTTACTGAATTCAATTGAATAGTATCAATTTTGTGCTCAGTTCTACACCAAGCTCTATACAGGAACAAAAATGAGATAAGCTCCATTTGCTATTCTGGGGCTTACAGTGTTGTTAAGGAAACAAAGCTCATACATATTAGACAGACATAATGTAAGGTGGCATAGGATTGCATTAAAATTAGATAAATGAGTCTACGGGTATAAGTGATACAGGCTCTCGAAGGACAGAGGAGACATTAGGGAGGGCTTGCTAAAGAGGCTGGAAAAAGGTTTGGATTGTAAGTAGAATCTGGAGACGAGAGTAATGAAACACACATTCAGGGATGAGAAATATTTTGAACAGTAGTTTTCTGTAAGAACTGATTCTAACCTCTTTGCAAGACAGCAAGGAGAGCAGAGTGAAGGCTTTGTGTTAGGGAGAGAGCAGTAAAGCATTTACGCAATCTAATCTTTACGAGTAGCATTGCTCTCATTTTGTCACAGTGGACCTTAGGGTAATGGGGAACATTTGAAACATGGAAAACAAAATGCCAAAATGTGAAATGACATGATCGGTGTCAATGTCATACTGCAAGGTGTTAACATAGGATCCATTTGTCCGGTATTTTTTGTTTGTTTTAAACAGAATACCCTACTGTGATTTTTTTCAGTATTATACATCTTTTAAGAAATTGTGACTAGCCTTACATGTAATTGCAAATGAATATTAGAGATAACAAAACAAATTATTAATTTCTTATATAACTAGAAAATATAACAAAGTGCAAAATTCTTCATCTTGTCTTCCAATTATGTAAGTTCAAAAAGTACTTTTTGGTCCTGGCCAGTGTGGCTTAGTTGGTTGGGTGTCGTCCTGTGAACTGGAAGGTTGCCGGTTTGAGTCCCAGTCAGGGCACAAGCCTGGGTTGTGGGCTGCACCCTGGGGTATGGGATATGCAGGAGACAGCTGATGTTTCACTCCCACGTCAATGTTACTCTCTCTCTCCCCCCCTTCCTCTCTCTCTAAAAATCAATTAAAAATATATTTTAAAAAGTACATTTGGATATATACTTCCTTTAGATTCCCACAACAAATCTTTGAATAGAAAGCAAGGTTTATAGGTAGCCACATTCTATTGTGATAACCTATCCACAAAGTTATATTTCACTGTATATAATGGAGAATGTATTTTAAGTGGTTATTTAAAAATTACATTAAATCATCAGGCTGGTGTGGCTCAGTGGTTGAGCGATGACCCATGCACCAAAGGGTCGCAGGTTTGATTCCTGGTCAGGGCACATGCCCAGGTTATGGGCCCAATCCCCAGTAGGGGGCGTGCAGGAGGTGGGCAATTGATGCTCTCTCTCATCAATGTTTCTCTCTTTCTCCCCCTTCCCTTCCTCTCTCTCTAAAATCAATAAAGAAAAACTTTTTAAAAAAATTGAATTAAATCATACAGGCAATAGTATTAATTAAGAAAGCTAGTAATTGAATGTTATTATCCAATTGTTTATAACCTTATCATTTTTCAGAGTCTCTCACAAACTAATTTTCTACAATGAGCCATTGGAGTAAGTGGAAAGACAGAAATTCTTAAAAGCTGAAATCCACTTATAAATTATTTGTCTAGTAAATAAAAGCTCATCTTGTGCTCATAAAGTGGGGTACTACAGTCTTTTTCAGTTATTTTAGTACATTATGTATGTGTTTTCTTTCTCACTGAAATAAGAATTGTGCTCATAAATTTTCCCTGAACTCCTGAAAGCCATGGTGAGCACTGCCTACAAAGAATCTATTCCAGTAGATAGTCCCGGGATCGGTATGATTGTGACATTGAATAAATGGGTTTGATATTCCCTTTTAAACACTCAAGGCTATAAGTAGTGCAATCTCAAGGAAATAGAGGAGAAAAAATAGGTGTGGGGGTTGAGGAATCCAGGCTTATATGTCTCACTGTGCCAGAAAATAGACTAATTGTAATTTGAAACCTCTATCCATTCAAGTCAGACAGAAGAGAGGGATAGGGCCACCCACATTCACTTTAAGTGTAGCTGGAGCCTGGGGGTTGCCTGGTTTTTTAGTGCAGGCTGTGCACTACCCAAGGACAGCTGGTTAAGGGTACAAGTGGGGTTAACTTCAGCTTTCGTTTGGCTTGTCTATCTATGGTGTCTATGTGAGAATATATCTGCTTGGGTGAGGGGGTATCTTTTTCTCATTCACACAAAAGCCCTCTATGAACTGGCTCTGGCCCTACTGAATACCAGCCTATTGGTCCTCAAAGCAAATGTATGAATTGTGCCTGGAGAATACTGAACCGCTGCCATAGATGTTTTCTCTCTGTCCATCCTAGTTAAAATTGTGCCTCCTTTCTGTGTGTGAAGACCACATAACAAAGCTACAAATTCTCAACTCGTGTTTAAGATAATTTTCAACTCTCTTCAATAGGGTAGTTAAAAGAAAATATTTCAGCTTCATAAAAGGCTATTATTTATGGGCATGAAATAAAAAAAAATTTAACTCTAAGATAAAAACTAATATCATTACTTCCTTACATGAATCCTCATCACCTGCTAACAATTCTGGGTGTCACTTGGAAACATACTTTGTAATTCTATAGTCAACATTTTTATTCTCCTTTGTCTTCTCTGCCTTTTAAAATCTCCCTCCCTCCGCCTGGCTGGTGTGGCTCAGTGGTTGAGCATTGACCCATGCACTAAGAAGTCGCTGGTTCAATTCCCGGTCAGGGCACACGCCCAGGTTGTGGGCCTGATCCCCAGTGGGGGACATGCAGGAGGCAGCCAATTCTCTCATCAATGTTTCTATCTCTGTCTCCCTCTCCCTTCCTCTCTCTAAAATAAAGAAAAAAAAATAAAGAAAAAAAATAAAGAAAAAAAATTTTTTTAAATCTCCCTCCCTCCATTTTCAAAGCTCAGGATAAATTCATCCTTATTTAATAATCACTTCATTTTTCTCTCTTCTATGGTAGCATATTCCTCCACCCTATCTGTTCATTTCCCTAACACACAGTGGGGTTGATAAAGCCAGGGTCCAGGCTGTAGCACAAGACCACATAGCTTTAAACAGATTAGCTTTGGTGTACTAGGGGCAGCAGCAGCAGCCTCAGTAGGAAGAGAGATTGAGAGAAGAGGCAAACTTGGGGGCAACAGCAGCATCAGGACAATACCATGGAGATGAGGAGCTGAGGCATCTATCATAAGGAACAGCACTGCTTCCCTCCTTAGGCTTCTGGCAGAGACTACTGCCATTAGTGGTGCCCATGGGCCAACTCGGAGAGTTCTTGATGCCATTGATACTGCCTGGGAAGGGAGAGAAACTTAGGGTAGGTAGGAGGACAACTTTCACCTGGTGGATACTCATCCAGAGACTCTTCAGAGTGTCTACTATTCTGTTATTCTGTTACTCATAACTCCTTGACTGTTCTGCCGTAATCTGATGAATGGGGTATCTCTGTACACCATTAATCACCAACATGCCCAAGTTGCCTTTGTGTAACTCTGCTATCCCTTCAAGCTATTTCCTGCTTTATTTTACTACACATTTAATTCTATCCCCATCTGTATGCTCCCTTTTTTTCTAGCATGATATTATTCTTTTTTTCTAATATCAGGAACTAAACAGGCCAAATACACCAAATCAGTCTATCCACTCTTGTTGGAATATGCCATTAGGTTTTCTCTGGTGTCTTTGCTCATACTTATCATCCCTCTAACTTAATTAATTTTCCCACACTCTTATTCTATTAAAATCAAACCCAATCTTTAATATTTAAGTCAAATGCTAATTCTTTCTTAGAGTGTTTCCTGAAATATGATTTTTTAGTTTCTCATAGTATACATCTTAGATTTAGAAGCGATCTGAGGCACAACGAGAGCATTAAAGGCCAAATATATGAGAGCTGGGACACCAATGACCCTGGACAGCAAGTAGGGGTCTAGAGGTTGGGGAGACACATAGATCACCTCCATTAGGTTGAAGCTAAGAACGTAGAGCAAATGGGAAAGTGTGTCAGGACCCAAGAATTGTAGCCAAAATTTTGGATATAATTTAGGCATTGAGGCCAATGTGAAAGATCAATGGATTATCCAGGGGGTAACCATGGAGCTAGCACATTGGAGAATTTTTCTGAAGTTCATGTGTAGCTCTAAATGAAGCTTTCCTGTTTCCCACAGAGTCCTCATCATGCTGTACTTTGAAAGTGCTCATCTCTCTTACTAGACACTGTGCTTTACGTTCATTTCACCTGCGCTGTCGATCGCAGTGCTTTCTACATAAGGAATTCTTTTGAATTGTAGTTTTCAAGATGAGTTGAACTTGTGGAAACTATTAAGAATTCACATATGTTGTAGTTACAGACTTGCAGGGCATCCAGAGGGAAATATCTGGAAATCAGTTGGATTTGAAAGACTCAAAATCCAGAAGGAGAAGAGGGATGGACAGATATATTTGGATGATTTCCACCTATAGATGAAAGCCGAAGTAGTATGTGTAGAGATAAAGGAGGTCTAAGTTAAGGACTGCATATAGGGAATATATATTTATTTATTCAACCAACATTTATCTATCATTTAAAATGTTTCAAGCACTTAGCTACACAAAATTATACATATATACTTAAAGGAATAAGAAATAGTATCGACCATCAAACATCTCTAGTACTTCAGTGGTGATAACAGACTAGAGAGGAGGTGGTTGTAATATATATTAAGTGAAGATAGAAGCATATTTAAGAAAGTGGATGTGGCTAGCAATGGTCTAAAATGCTCAAAAAATGAAGTCAAAGAAAGACAATTTTATTTGCCTATAATGAGAGTATTGATCATCTTTGAATATTCTGTTTTAGAGCAGAAGTGAGGCATGATGTTTGTCATATTGGTAAGGTGACAACATAGAAAATACACATTTTAGTAAATCTTGCATTGTTATTAGGTACACTTGTTAGGTAAATTCACATATCTGTATGTTTCTTTTTCTCCAAACAGTATTATTTTTCAGCCAAATGTGATGATTTCAGTAATCTAACTGTTTTGACATTCATTTATAAAGATTGGATTTTAGTGGTCATGTTAGTTCAAATCCTATGGCTCCAGAATCCAATGTGAGTGAATTGTTTGGAGCAAAGTGTAATGAGGTCATATCTATAGGGCCCCATTTTATTCTCTCTGTATAATAACATACTTTTCATCTTCAATATAGTTTTGGACATCTAGAGAAGATCATTCATTGAGATCATTTTAAGGCAATCACTATTTTTAAACATTTGAATTAAACATTGATGATTCATTTTGTTTGTAAAGTTTTGTTCCAGTGTTATTTTGTTATTTGTAAGCTACTGCTAGCAGCTTACAGTTTCACATTATTTAAAATGAGAAGGAAGTTCCCATTTCAGCAAAAACAAGTTCTACAACATCTCACCAGGAAAAGAAAGTTTCCTTTCCCAATTACTGAGTATTTAGAAAGGTGTGGAGTCCACATGCAAAAAGGATTGCAACACATTGAGAGAAATACAATGAACCAGTCATAAAGAAGTAACACTGACCACGTATGTGTTGCTAAGAGATTTTGCATCAGAGGGACAGTACATAACCTGCAAATATTAGTTCAACTCTAAACTGTTTTATTCTTTAGTACATAAATTGATAAATATTCTTTTGAAAGGTATCAATAATCAACAGTTAGTTTACTGCTATATCAGTTATAGACACAAGTGAGAAGACTATCCCTGAGGACTTAATGGAATTAGCTTCAGAGGATCGGAGACCAATGCCTTCCTTAGGGTGAAGGGGAAAATTAAGCTGTTTATTTCTGCATGGCTTCCTCATCTTGCTTCTGGTCTGATACACTGAAAAATCAAGGATGAGAAGTCTTTTTCTATTCCTTTATTAATTGTTATTTACTATTTTAATTAAATGTTTATCTATATTAAACATATGAATTTAGATATATGATATGTAATATAATTTAATATTTTGATATTTATCTAAAATATTCCATGATACTGATAAGTACATAATTTGACAAATATTCAGAAATGATTGGAAGCATTTCTTTCTTTCTTTCTTTCTTTCTTTCTTTCTTTCTTTCTTTCTTTCTTTCTTTCTTTCTTTCTCTCTCTCTCTCTCTCTCTCTCTCTCTTTCTTTCTTTCTTTCTTTCTTTCTTTCTTATTAAATCCTTATCGTATACATAATGTTTCAAATATTTCATTTATATCACACATTGTTGTTGTTTTTTGCTTTATTTTTATTTCTTATCTTTATTGTTGAAAGCATTACAGATGTTCCCTCTTTTTTCCCCTGGAAGCATTTCTTAATGGAAGTCCCATTAACTCCATTTTTAATCTAGAATAAATATATACCATGTGTTTTCACAGGTATACATGGACTGATTTAATGCTCATAAATGAGGTGAATAGTAAGGTGAATCAAATTAAAATATTATTGAGTAAGGTACTCTTTTAATCAATTGAATGACCCCTCTTTGCTGGATATTATTTAAAGTATTAAGCATAGCACTGTGAGGAACTGTGAAGTGTCTGGGATTTTACTCTACTTTCAAGCTAATAAGCAAGCCTGTTACCACATTATGGATGCTGGCAAAAGACATGAGATTCTTGAGTCAGAGATAAAGGACTTTATTTCTCATGGCCCAGCAGGCAGCATGAGTTTCATGTTTGCTTGTGTCAATTTCTCATGACCCCCGGATTCCACAGGATGCCTAAGTGGGGCCTGCGTGGATGTCTACACAAGCATTGGGTTGTGTTGCAGGAGAGGAACTCTGTGTTTGAAGAGCCGATCACTTTCTGAGTGAATGGTAACAAGCCTCCTTTTCGTCCTCTCTCCATAGCT
The DNA here is from genome assembly GCA_030848825.1 of Tadarida brasiliensis. NCBI lineage: Eukaryota > Metazoa > Chordata > Mammalia > Chiroptera > Molossidae > Tadarida > Tadarida brasiliensis. The sequence continues at coordinate 31,030,611 of CM061263.1, read as the reverse complement.
CCTTGCTACAAACATAACCCTGAAAAGTGGCCCAGGTAAAGACAGTGAGGGCCTTGTAATCTTGTCATACCTAGCAAGACTGTACAGGAAATCTTACAGCCCATTAGCAGATTGTCTCTCCCAATAAAAGCTTCTGATTTTTATCCCTATGGGGCTTACGTTCTGATATTAGGATTATTTAAGGGATTTTTGTCTTAGGCTGTTTTACTCCTTCTGAACTACTGTCAGCATTGTCATGATGCTTATACCAGTCTCTTCCCCATTTTTAGTTTTTATATTCACTGATGCTTTTATCTTCTATTGCTATTTATATCTTCTTTGTACATCTCATGCATTTGTCAAATTTTGCCTACATCCCAGAAGCCACACTACTGTCATAAAGGCTGGAATGAGTTCCTCAAGACATTTTCAGGCAATTTCCTCAAAGCTTCACTACTCATTCAGAGTATCTCTCATGCTTAAAGCAATTGTCCTATGTAGGCCTGAAGATTCAGTTCAGCCAATTTTGCCCAGGCCATTATTAGCCTGAGTCACCCTGACCTGGGCCTCAAGACTCTGGGCTTATGTCTACTGTATCCAGCTAGCTGTTAGGCATTTGTGGTAGGAGAGGGCTGCCTGTTTCCTTTATCCCTTTATTTCTTCTATCCTCAGCTCTGGTATATAGCATCATTGTACACTGAAATTTTGCTCTGAGTGGAGCAGTATTAGAAATAGAAAGGTTTGATGATATGGTATAAAAATAAATAAATGTTTTTCACCATTCTCTGAAGTCCTTTTATAAAGCACTTCATCTGAATGCTGTTCCAGAGAATGTTGGGCACAATAGCCAGGTTACATCAGTCCGCTATGGTCCTGGTGGTGACGAACATAGTTCAGAAGGAGAAGAGGGAGAAAGTACAAGAGGCTGTGGCTGCGTGGGTAGGCCTCTATCACATCAGCAACCATTCATTTTCATGTCTGAATGTATATGACTCATGGTTCAGAGGAGGTTATGTTTTGTAAGGATATCTACGCATACACACATATCTATGACGGAAATAATTCACTCGTGGTGTATTAGGCCCAAGATATCCTGGTTTTAGAAGCCGAATTGGTCACTTCCTTCCCAGTTTCGTTGTCATACAGAAATATGTGCTCTATGTGGGAAAGAGACAAAGTTGTAGAGGCAAAGGAATTTGTATGAGAAAGATACAAAGTATTTGAAAGAGACTTAAAATCTGTGACTAAGTGAGAGAAGGAAATGACATTTTGAATACAAGGCCCTTGTCAGGATACATTAGAGAAAATTTATGTCACTGACAAGCCAAAGAAAGAGGTATTTGTATGCTACTAACAGTTGGTGCAATCTGTATGTGGAAATGAATTTAAGTGTGGGGGAGAGAAAAGTGAAGAGAAAGCTGAAAGAGAACAGACTATAGAAAGAGAACAACCAATAGAAAAAGTTAAATGTTTAGCCATATGTGACGATTCTCAAATAAGGCATTAGATTCTCAGTGATGGATCTGTGCTGATGCGGTGTCTGGAATTTTAGAATGGCTATTATTCATATTCACTGTGGATTAAAATCATTACTCCAGATTTGAGCCAAGGGCATACCTTTGTCACGGCAACACAGCTATTAGCATCATGGAGTATATAAAAGTGTAAATTGATCAGGCAGAAGTTCTATTGGTTTCAGAATAAAATGCCGAAGCTATGGAGGTCCCAACGGAGATGATGCTGTAGTCAGAATTGCAAATATTGGCTCAATAGATGGTTTTGACACGGAGTTTCAAGCAAGGAACCTGATGAAGTGCTATTATGAGTTAACTTAATTAAGGAAATGTAAACATGTTTCACAAAGTTGCAGGAGGGGAGTTAATATTTTTTTTCTTTTTTTTTTTTTTTACTACCTTCCACAAATGCCTAGTTCCTTAAGAAATTGCTCTTCTTTTTGGAAAATGAGCCACCTACTGAATTTATTTAAGCGGCTGCCTTGCCTACCAGCTGAAGCTGACTGCTCTGGGGATATGCCTGTGAGTGGAAAGCTTTGGACCACTGGTAGGGGGAGCTCCCTCCCAGAACCCAGAGAAATTCAAGAGGGATCAGAAAACTATGAGTCATGTTTGGCACATACAAAAAAGTGCTTTAGGAAGGTGGGCTTTGGAGGCCAAGAAATGAGGGATATTAACTGAGAATTGACATATTCCAGCATTGGGGATTATTTGGCTAACATATACTGAGCTCAAGTAGACTTTTAATAAATACTTGATTGATGAACTCATCTATCAAATCCTCTCTAAATATTTTATCTCTCTCATGAATTGTGGAAGCTAGAAGTGATTTGGTATGTTAATGTCATTACCATTTATGTATAACACTGAATAAACAAGTCAGTAACTTTTGTTGGTAAGACAAAAAACTTCTTCTAAATGACAGGGATAAAAAAATATATCAGAAATGACCCTGTCATTAAGGGCTTATACTTTGGGAGATAAGGTATACCCACGAAGGGAGAAATACTAAGGCAAGATAGTACTAGATCAATTCTGAACACATTTATTTCCCTACTCTCTCCAGAGACTTGAAAAAGTTACCCCTTTGAACTAGTTTCTCTTTTCCTTTATTCTCTTTTATCATCCCTTTACAATGCTTACTTCTAAGTGTTGAGTTGGAAAATTTAGATCATTTATAAATCCTTATCACAATTTAATTTGAGAAACAATGGAGGCAGTCATTGTAGGGAAGGAGCAATTGTGCAGTAACTGAGGGGTGGTAGTTTCTGGGCTTCTTACAGAAAGAGCAGGACTCAGACAACTAGATACATGTGGGATGGGTATCCCAGGAAGAAGGAAGAGCCTGAGCTGGCCACGTTTCAGGAATGAATGAGTAGCCCTGTTTTGCTCAAGTCAGTAGGAAAAGAAAAGATTGGGAAAGAAAAAAATGTTGCAGAGATATCAGGCAGTGGACAGGATGTAAAAGATCGTGAGCAGGGATTTATTTAACCTGTAAGCAACGAAAAGTCAATGCAAGTTTCTACATAAGTGTGTAAGTTATACCAAGCAGGTTTTAAGAAGAATCCTGGAATGATGTATAGGATGGATGGAAGATGTGTGAAGATAAATGTAGTCAGACTACACAGTAGCCCTAACAAGAGCTAGACATTAATTAAATAATCACCTTATTCAACTAACTCCTTTTCTGATCATGTGTGTGTGTGTGTGTGTGTGTGTGTGTGTGTGTGTATTGGGGTGGAGGGCAAGGAAATTTTGCACAGAGGTTTCTTCAGGTCACACGCTAATCAATAGTAGAGACAGTCAAAAACTTAGATATCCTGACTCACAATTTAGTCCTATTTCCCCTATATCACTGCTAGGAATCTATTGTGATGCCCGGAGCTAACAAATGAAGGTCTGAACTAGATACTGCCATTTGAAATTGAGAGGAAAGACACTTGAGAGGAAGTGTAAAGTAAGAACCAATGAAGACGTGATTGGTGATTGGATAGTGTATTCAATTCCTATTGCTGCTCTAACAATTTACGACAAACTTGATACTTTGGAACAACACAAATTTATTGTCTTACTATTTTGGGAATTCAGAAGTCTGCAATGGGTTCCCCTGGCCTAAAATCATGGTGTTGGCAGGGCTGAATTCCTACTGGAGGCTCTCAGGGAAGATCCGTTTCCTTGTCTTTTCCGGTTCTATAATAGATTGCCCACTTTTCTTGGCTTGTGGCTCCCTTCCATCTTCAAAGCCAGAAATGGCCTATTGACTCTATCTGAAGATGTATCATTCTAACACCGACTCTATTTCCCTCTTCAACCCTTAAATTTCCTTGTAATTACATTGGGCCCCCTACACAAACCAGGGTAATTTCTTTGTTTTAAGGTCAGCTGATTGTCAATTTTAATTCCATCTGCAACCTTAATTCCTCCCTGCTATGTCACATAATATATGCACAGTTTCTAGGATTAGGACATGGATGTCTTGGGGGTGGGAGGAGGGAGGTGTCATTACTCTGCCTACCACGGCTAGATGATACTAAGGTAAAAGAAATGAAGGATAACTCCAAAGTCTTGAACTTGGGAAACTGCTAAAACAATGGCACCAATGACAAAAATAAGGAAGCTGAGAGGGAAAACTGATATGTGGCTGAGTCATCTTGAGAAATGTTGAGTTTTAATTAATGTGTTATATTCAGATGAGATTTCCCTATAGACAATTATTGAGAACTCAGTGTTAGAAAAGTTGCTATTTGACTAGTGACAATTACTACTATGGTAAGATATTTTTCATGTTCTTAATTTTTCTATCAGTATATTTCAGTAGATTCAATAATTTGTGCAGTGACACTTAAAGATATGGTACATATAGATGTTTGCTATGTACCATAGAGACTCATATAATGATTAATATGTCTTACTATTCCAGAATTTCGTTATTTTACCTTTAAAATAATTTCCTCATGCACACACGGTTTTATATTACACATTAAAAAGTGAAAACAAGGCTCTAATGCATTAGCACCAGGGTTTCAATGGAGTTTTATGCAACTTCAGATGAAAATCATTCTGTGTAGCAGATACAATATTCAAAGTATGGAGGTAATTTCCTTTATAAGCCAAAAATCATAGTAACTGGCCATGATTCAAAACATTTTCAGATAGTTGCACATATCACTAACAGGCACCAAAGTGAGTTATTCCAAATAACATTCCAGAAACTATGCCAAATTTATTTCACCTAGTATTTTGCTTCACAAGTTTATGCTGTGATTTGTCGAAGCAATGTTGATATGGTACAAGAAAAACTAGCAAGATAGCAAGACTTATATGGTATAGTAATCAAAACAGTATTATATTAACACATAAAAGACAGACAGACCAAGGGGAAAGATCAATAATTCATAAACAGACAAAAATCTATACAGAGAACTTGATGTATAATAGTTATGTGTATAATAGTTATTAACCAGTAGGGAAAGTGTTCTGGGACAAGTGGCCATTTAAGGAACAGGAGAAAAATATTTCCCTAGTTCACAGAAGACAAAACATAAATTTCAGATGAATTAAGATCCTTATATGACAAGTGAAACTTTCAAATGTTTATAAGAACCATAGCAGAATATGTTAATGTCACTAGAAGCAATGGACATAAGAAAATAGGTTGTTACATTTAATTATATAAAAATTTTAAATCTACATCTGACAAAGGTGTTATTTAAACACTTAAAACCCAAACCAAAATTGGGAAATATTTTAAAACACATATAACTAGTAGAGGCTTAAAATTCAGAATACATAAAGAGTCTCTGAAATCAGTAAGAATAAGATAAATAACTCAATAGGAAAACAAGCAATAGATAGGGGAAAATGATAGAAACAACATCTAAAAGGCAATAAACATGCAAAAAGATGTTCAGTCATACCTTAATTCATGAAAATACCACGAGATATTATTTCACCACCATCTCATTGTCAAAAATTTGAGATGATGATAACACTAAGTAATGGACAGGGTGAGAGGAAATAGCATTATCAAACTGTTGGTTGGCAAGGATGTGAATTGGTACAAATACCAATTGGTATTTCCAATTGGTACAAATTGGAAATTAGCTTATACTTTGTTTAAACTGATCATGACCACTAACCCAGAAACTTTCAACTTCAAGTATATACCTCTAGAACAGCGGTTCTCAACCTGTGTGTCACGACCCCTTTGGGGGTCAAACGACCCTTTCACAGGGGTCTCCTAAGACATAACAGTAGCAAAATTACAGTTATGAAGTAGCAATGAAAATAATTTTATGGTTGGGGGTCACCACAACATGAGGAACTGTATTAAAGGGTCGCGGCATTAGGAAGGTTGAGAACCACTGCTCTAGACAAACATTTGTAAACATGCCCATAGAAACATATTCAAGGATGTGTTTTTCTAATATTTTTTTGTAGTGGCAAAAGTTTGGAAACAAACTTGCATTTTCATCACTAGAATAATGGATAAATTAGTTGTGCTATTTTAACACGGTGAAATGCTGTACAGAATTTAAGTGGATGAACTAGACTTACATATGTTCACATGAACACATTTTTATATTTTATACACTGTGTTCAAGGTAAAAATCAAGCTGTGAAAACCATTTTTTATTATAATATTTATATAAAATGTCAAAACTTTCAAAACATTTATAGTTTATGAATATACACATAAGTAGTAAACGAATAAAATATATGCATGGGAACAATGCATATCAACTTTATGATAGTGGTTATTTCTAAGACAATGTGGGAAATGTAAAGAGCAGGGATTTCAACTTATTTTGTGGCCTTTTTTTGTCTTAAAATAATTGGTTACAAATGGCAAAACACACCCTGGACGGTTTGGCTCAGCGGTTAGAGTGTCGGCCAGCGGACCAAAGAGTCGAGGGTTCTATTCTGGTCAAGGGCACATACCTTGGTTGCGGTTCGTCCCCGGCCCTGGTTGGGGTCATGCTAGAGGCAACCAGTCAATATGTCTCTCTCACATTGATGTTTCTCTCTCTCTCCTTTCTCTCCCTCCCTCCTACTCTATCTGAAGATAAATAGAAAAATGTCCTAGGGTGAGGATTAAAAACAAAGAACCAAAAACAAATGGCAAAACATTTAATATTTAAATGTTGAAGTTATGTTAATAGTGTCTACTACATATTCTCTATATAATATTTAAGTATTTTCATTCCATATATTTTTAGTGGTTTTACTGAACTATAATCCACATACCATATTTTTCACAAATTTAAATTGTGCAAATCAATGGTTTTTAGTATATTCACAGAGTGCATATATTGCCATAGGCAACTATCACCATAATCAATTTTAGAACATTTTCTCTTCAAAAAGAAACCTGTACCCATTAGCACTCACTCCCCATTTCCTTCCAAACCTCCACAGTCCTAAGCAAACACTACTTTCTGTCTCTAGATTTGCTTCTTCTGGACATTTCATAGAAATTGAATTATTTATTACATATTCTTTTGTGATTGGCTTCTTTCACTTAATGTTTTCAAGGTTCATCCATGTTGTAGCACTTCATTTCTTTTTATGGCCAATATATATGTCATTGTTTGGGTATGTCATATTTTGCTTATTCATTCATCAGTTGATGAACATTTAGATTGTTTTACACTTCTTGGCCATTATGAATAATGTTACTGTGAACGTTTGTATACAGTTTTTATGTGGACATATGTTCGTGTTACCCAGGAGTGGAAGAGGCAGGCCATATGGTAACTCTAGATGTGACATTCTGAGGACCTGCCAAACTGTTTTCCACAGCAGCTGCATCATTTTACATTCCCATGAGTAATGTGTGATGATTCTAGTTTCTTCACATCCTCACCAGCATGTTGTTGTCTTTTTGATTATATTTATCCTACTGAATGTGAAGTGGTACCACATTGTGCAAATTAAATCTTGATATGGAGGTTGATGGCATATAGAATCTGTTAACATTGAATTGCTGTGTATTGAAAAAGAATTATATATATATATATATATATGTATGTATTTTTTTTTTTTCTCACCCAAGGACATTTTTCCATTTTTTTTGTTCGGATAGAGTGGGAGGGAGAAAGAGGAAGAGAGAGAGAGAGAGAGAGAGAGAGAGAGAGAGAGAGAGAGAGAGAAACATCGACTTGAAAGGGACACATCGAGTGGCTGCCTCCTGCAAGGGCTGGGGACAAACTGCAACCGAGGTACGTGCCCTTAGTGGGAACTGAATCTGGGTCTCTCTGGACTGCAGGCCAACGCTCTAACCGCTGAGCCAAACCGGCCAGGGTGAAAAATAATATTTTAAATATTTTTTTCAGACACATATTTGGGGCAAAACTGCACAGAACATGAAGCAAGAGCAATATTAAGTCAGTGGTAGAGAGAAAAGCTGTTAGCAGATTGTTACGGTAATTACATAAAAATATAAAACCTCCATTTCACAATTAGAAGGAAGAGATATGTAAGGGTGTCAATATCACCGATGAGTCATTATCCATATCTATTTTTATGCAATGAAATACTAGCAAAGTAGTAGAATTGGAACACAGTGAAACAGAAAGGGTAGCTGGTGCTTTCCCTTGATAATGTAAAATAAAGAGATTATAAAATCTGGGACAGAAAATTCTGGCTAAAACTGCCTGTTTAGCAAAATCATAAGTTAAACAGAAAATTTTTATATCTACTACCAACTATTTAATTCAAATTCATTTAAAAGTTTGATGAGATTTGATTATTAGGTCAAGAATCAAATCAGCCCAGGCTGGTGTGGGCTCAGTTGGTTCCTGTTGTCCCATGCACCAAGAGATCGCTGGTTCGATTCCAGGTCAGGGCACATGCCCAGTTACAGGCTCGAACTCCAGTAGAGGGCGTGCAGGAGGCAGCCGATTGATGTTTCTCTCATCAATATTTTTCTCTCCCTCTCCTTCCTCTCTCTCTAAAATCCATAAAAAAAAACACATTCTTAAGAAAAAGAAATCACATCAATACATTGATCTACTTCATGAGCAGAATAACTGCCAGAAAATAACATGATGGTGGAAGACTTATTGACAAAGAGCTGGGAAGTCATAGTTGGTATAAATTGGGAGAATGAATCAAATCTTAGTTTCCTGAAATACTCTCATTTCAAATATCATATCTTGTTTAAAGAGAAAGTGTATTTTTTTTTCTTTTTTAAGAAAGGAGCATTAGAAAAATTTTCATTATGAGGAAATCTACTTAGTGATCACGTAAAAATATAGATATACCTCCTTTAGCAGCCATGTTGAAAAAAATAAGTAATATATCTGTATTTTAAACATTTGGACATGTTTTAAGTATCATCTACTTAATTTGTATAGTACATAAAAAAATCAGTAATCGTTTTTTTAATGAATATAACTAAGGAAGGAAAAAAAATATTGTCAAATTTTCTTCTTAAGTCTTTTTCCTGCCCTCTGCACTAATATGAATTTTGGTCAGACTTATTTGTGAATGAAATAAGGAACCCCACTCCAGCCTACATGACTTTCACAAAAGAAAGGGTATATGCGAATCTCCTAGGATTAGAGCGGTGACTCTGTGTGGTGAGAAGACTCCTGGCCATTCATTCACTCAACAAATATTGTTGCATCCTGCCTTTGTTGCATGGTGTAAAAAAGAAAGCAGATAAATAAACATCATAACAGTACAGGGTGATAAAGTGTTAAGTACAAGTTTCCATCGACTTGTAAAAAGGAATAGAGAAGAATACCTACGATGAATTCTAACCATGAAAGTCTTCTTAGAAAAGACGACTCTTGAGCTGGGACTCAAGAATGAGTTTCAGAAACAGAACCAGGTAAAGAGTTTAGAGAAGTCACACACGGAGATGGTATCATGTGTCCAGAGGCAAAAGAGAGAACAGTGTATTTGAAGAAATGCTCATACTAAGGTCTATTTGAACGTGAGGGCCTGTGTGTGGTGGCAGGAGACACATTAACAATAGGGCTGTTCATCAGTTGCCTTGTGCTTGCCATGCTGAGGAAGCTGAGCTTCTGTGTGAAGACAGCAGGAAGGTACTAAAGATCCTAAAGCAGGACATTCATGTGATTAATGTAATGTAAAGGTCTAGACCTCAACAGCCTTTGATGAAAAATAAGATCCTATATACTTTCAATGGTCAAATTCTGTTGATCGGAATGACATAGGATGATGATTCTAATTTGGGGCTGATGAGTTTGAGATTCCTGTAGGATGAGCAGAGAGAAATGATAGCTTACAGGTGTACAGCTCAGTAGGCAGTTTGGGCTAGAGGTAAAAATATTAGGAGCTGTGATCAGGAAATACAGAATTATAATAGCAGAGGCCCTGGAGCAACACTACAGATACCGATACTCTCCAGGTAGAAAGAGAACATAAGACTGTTGAAGACTGTGAAGAACTGAATAGGTAAAATAAAGCCCATGGGGGAAACAAAGTAGTACCATCAAAATTTTCAAGGAAAAGGTGTTTCTCTGATAGTACTAGAAACTCCGAACAGCTTATCCTTGGAAGGAAAGACATTACCACAGCAAATACTTACTCATTTTTTAAAAAATTCTCACTTTATTGCTTTGACTGCTCATGCCTAACCTTGAACATTGTTTTTGAACAATAAGTGTCAAACAATTCATGTTTGTAAATGCCTGTAAAACTAGAGAACATAGTTTTCTCACAAATCAAATACATAAAATGACATTCTTCTCAACAGCAGCAAAATGATAAATAGAAGAAAAACCCACAAGATTGCCCTGGCCGGTTTGGCTCAGCGGTTAGAGCGTCGGCCTGCGGTCCATAGAGGCCGGGGTTCGGTTCCCGCTAAGGGCACGTACTTCGGTTGCAGTTTGTCCCCGGCCCCTGGTTGGGTCGTGCGGGTGGCAGCCACTCGATGTGTCCCTTTCACGTCGATGTTTCTCTCTCTCTCTCTCTCTCTCTCTCTCTCTCTCTCTTCCTCTCCCTCCCTCCCGCTCTATCTGAACAAAAAATGGAAGAATGTCCTCGGGTGAGGATAAAAAAAAAAAAAAAAAAAAAAAAAAAAAAAACCCACAAGATTTATCATTTACTGTATCACAAAATCTTTCAATTTTTATAAAATCCAAGCATATCATCCTTATAAGAATAAAAAGTTCATTGAAAACTACCTCAGTATGCCTTGGGCTTTATATTGAATTAGCACTATCTTTAAGTATATAATAATTGTTTATCCTCAGAAGTTATCTGCCAAGTTCCATTTAACTATATATAGAAAAATTTCCTGCCCTGGTTCACTTTCTTATAACTACCTATTAAAATTCAGTCTAAGAATATTTAACAGATTATAGAATTAAAATATTGTTTTTTAAAAGGAATAAAAACCTTACTCAATTAACAATTATTTAATTAAAATAACAAAGTATAAGCAAGGGATATTTAAAAAAATTCTTTTTCTTTATTGATTTTAGAGAGAGAGGAAGGGAGAGGGAGAGACATAGAAACATTGATGAGGGAGAACATCGATTGGCTGCCTCCTGCACGTCCCCCACTGGGGATCAGGCCCACAACCTGGGCATGTGCCCTGACTGAGAATCGAATCGGAGACCTCTTAGTGCATGGGTCGACGCTCAATCACTGAGCCACACTGGCTGGGAGCCAAGGAATATTTCTTATTTAGTCATTGTTATCATATTAAATAACACACCAATATTGCTTCATGGTGAGAATTTGTTTTGACGAACTTTCTAAGTAGAAAAGCATTAGTTGGACACTGAACTTGAATCCTGATTCTATTGTTAATATTTTTAGTAATCTTAGAAAAAAATTAATTATTACACTTAGGCTTTGTTATTGTCTAAACAATAAAATTATTGATTAAAAATAACTTTCCTAGTATATGCTATAAAGGTAAAGTGACATCACAGAAAAAGACTCAGAAAAAAAATTGGGGTTTTGTAATTAGAAATCATTATTAATCTCAGTTCCAAATTAGCAAATATTTCTGAATAACTCTAAAGAGAAAAATGTCAAATTAGGGCTTTCTGACACTAAAAACTCAAACAAAATAATTATCTCAAATAATATGTAACATTAGTATAATTATAAAATATAAGTGCATAATTTAGATATTTTAGATATCAGAGGATATCAATGTTTTCAGCTAAAGCATTAACCTAGACTAATATTTATAAAAATTTTTTCTTTATTGATTTTAGAGAGAGAGGAAGGGAGAGGGAGAGAGAGATAGAAACATTGATGAGAGAGAACATGGATCTGGCCGCCTCTTGGATGCCCCCCACTGGGAATCAGGCCCACAACCTGGGCATGTGTCCTGACCAGGAATCAAACTGGTGACATTTTGGTGCATGGGTCGATGCTCAACCACTGAGCCACACCGGCTGGGCAATCTAGACTATTTTTAATGCCAAAAATTATGGTAGTCTCTGTCCTCACTGACACTCAGTCTGAGTTCTAGCATCGGGTGGGCAGCTCAAAAAGTGCCAGGGACATATGGGGAAAAACTGAAAACTTCTAAACTCAAAGTATTTTGTCTTTCGTTTGTTTTATTATTTTTTTAATTAATTTATTTTTGTTACAGATGTTTCTTCTTTTCCCCCCACTGACACCCTCCTCCCTGCTCCCGCTCCCCTTCACAGTATTGTTGTCTGTGTCCATTGGTTATGCATATATGCATATAAGTTCTTTGGTTTATCTCTTCGCACCCCCCACTCCCCTGAGGTTTGTCAATCTGATCCCTACTTCTATGTCTCTGGGTCTGTTTTGTCCTTTTTAAAAAACAACAATCACATATGCTTTAAGTTTGAATCATTTGTGTACATGATTTATATTGTCTATTAGATTGCAATCTCTGTTTTGTACCACCAATTGCTTTATATCCGGTAGATACTCAATAACTATTTGTTGAGTGAGTTAATGACTGTCAGTGTATTCAAATTAAATAAATATGCAAAGAGTAGACATAATCATTTCCAAGGAGGACCGTACCCTTGATGTGTGTATGTATATGTGTGTGTGCAATTTAGCAGAATGACACAATAATTACTATATTTCCTTGTAGTTTTATTTCTGTTTTGACTTTTGGATCCCACCATTGAATACTGTAATTCTAACTTGACTTCAAGATGGAAGTTACATAAAAAATTTAAAGCTATTTGTGATCTCAACTAAGATTCCTCTTAGGATGTAGAGTAGAGGTTAGCCTAGTTTTATTAGAGGTGAACAACCAGATTTCTGCTGAAGTGCTGCCCTAAGCTTCTAGTCAGCCATATTTATTTATTTATTGGCAATCATGAGTAAAACTTTATCCTTTTGTGGGTTGTCAACAATGGTTTCCACAATGATGATTATGATACCATTATAATAATACAATCCAGGGAAAATTCTTATCCAGGGAAAATGAGGGGTGGTTTCTAGGGATGGACAGAACTGCAGATCAGATTATGATATTGCTTTTTTAAATTAAATGTATTGGGTTAATACCATTATATAAGTTTCAAGTGTACGATTCTCTAATATATTGTCTGCATATTGCATTATGTGGTCACCACCCACAGTCTAGTCTCCTTCCGTCACCATATATTAGAACTCCTTTACCCTCTTCAACCACTCCCTACCCTCTTCCCCTTTGGTAAGTAACCACCATACTGTTGTCTATTCAGCCCAGTTTAAATTCAATGCTGTTATTTATTTAAATATGTTTTTATTGATTTTAGAGAGAGAGGAAGAAAGAGCAAGGAAGAGAGAGAGAAACCCTGCAGCCTAGGTAGGTATGTGCCCTGACTGAGAATAGAACCAGTGACCTTTCATTGCACAGGACAATGCTCAACCAACTGAGCCACACCGGCAAGGGCTAAATTCACTGCTTTTAGTTACAGTAATTGCAGAGACATTTTGGCCATAAAATCATGACCAGGTAATTCTAGACTCTTCAAGCTGTTTAACATTGGGAAAGAATAGTTACCTAATAAGCAATTTTTCCATCTCAAAATCTTAAGTATTACAAAGCAACGAGACGCAAGATTTGATAAAGGGAAATTAGACTTTAGTATGGCTGAGGATAGCTGGCGATATAGACCAAGACACATTTGTCATGGGTGAGGGAAGGAGTATCCACAACAGAAGCTTTTGGGGTTGGTTGGAATGGATAAAGTCAAAGAGTTTGGCCACCAAAAGTTAGGTCTCTAAGGGAAAGAAAAGAACTAAAGATCAATTCTATTGTTAAGTTTTTTCTTAGGACAAGCCACAAGAGAAGGAAATGGGAATGAAAGGAATTTGTATGGGTCATGTTTACCTTTCGTGCTATTCAAAGAGGCTGTCTTTCGAGCTAAATAATTTGCAACTTTCTACCTGTGTAAATTTGGATAAATAACTTTCCTCTTTCCCTGAGTTTCTGTTTCCTAAATTATAAAATGGGGAAAATAATAATTCACAGAGTTCTTGAGAAGATTACATTAAATATATATGGTGTGTGTGTGTGTGTGTGTGTGTGTGTGTGTGTGTGTGTGTATGTGTGTGTACTAAGCATAGGGCCTGGGACATAACACACATTCTCTGGCCCCCCACTCAAGCAAATATTAGATTTATTCAACAAAGGTGATAGAGTGCCTACCAGCAGCTCTGCTTTAGGCACTGGTAATACAAAGGTGAACAGGATGAAGCCTAATTCTAGGGGATGAATGAAAAGAATTTGGTTATTGGAAATGACTGACCAACTTTAGCATATAAAAGAATACTCAAAATATAGATTGTTAATGCTTGGAAACTAATGTTTAATATGAAATAAAGAAACATGTAAAATGTTGGTAAATATTTATAAGGGAAATTACATACTGAATTTTAGTACATAACAGATTTGTTCTGTTTTATTTAAAATTTACTTTTAAAGCATTTACATTTCTAGATTGCAATGGATATGAGGAATTTTTTAAAGGAGGAAGGGGAAAATTTAAACAAAACACATAAATGAAATGAAAAAAAGTTTATATCCAAACAATGTTAAGAAAAATGTCACAGAGTGAAGTCAGTGGGTGTAATGAGGCAGAAAAAAGAAATATTGTATTATTTGGCAGTTGATATGGTTTTTTAGCATATCAATTTTTGAACCAGAGCAGATCAGAAAGGTTGCAGTTGTTCAGAGCTTTCAAAACATCTGGTAAGTTATTCTGCACATAGAACAAAACAAAAATAGTCTTTTTGAATTATACAAATATTAAACAACAAACAACCAATAACAACAAAACAGTACCTGGAGGCTAACTAGGAAGCAACCGCCAGGGTAGAAGCTAAAGAAGGCTGAACAACAGATAATATAGAACATTCTTCATGTTATTTAGGTGTCTTTAAAGAAAGGCGGATCTTGCCCTGGCCAGTATCTCAGTGGTTAGAGCTTCAGCCTGCACACCAATGGGTTGCGGGTTTGATTCCCGGTCAAGGGCAAGTACCTTCCTGGTAGGGGTGTGTGCGGGAGGCAATCAATTGATGTGTTTCTCTCACATCGATGTTTCTCCTCTCTCTCTCTCCTCCACACTCCCTCTCTTCCTTCCACTCTCTTTAAAAATCAATGGAAAAAATATATCCTTTGATGAGGATTAACAACAACAACAACAAAAAGGCAGATCAAATATATGCTGGACATGCTTATATCTCACCAGGATATCATTTACTGAAAGTCAATAAAAAAAAAAACTGGGAAAATGACAAAGGAGCATAAATAGTCTTGTAGTAGCAATTAATTATATTAAGAGAGTAGGAATAATTTTCTATTCACACTCTAATCCTTTCCAAGAGATTATGTATATGCATGTCTTAAAAAGAAAGAAAAATCTATAAAATACCACCAATCCAAGGCCAAGGTTTAAAATATCTTGATATTATAGATTGGTTAAGAGAAAAAATTTTATTTTCACTTATGTCACAGACCTACATGTTTTCTTGGCAAATCAACTTTTGAACCAGAGCAGATCAGAAAGGCTAGAGTTGTTTAGAGATTTCAAAACATCTGGAAAGTTATTCTTTCCAGTAGAGTCAAATCCATTAGCAAAACAGATGTTTTCCTCTGTGGCAGGAAAACACAACTTTTTTATATGTATTGCATATGGTCCAAATCCACTTCAGAAATAAGATTCCACCTCTTAAAGGGTCTTGGGACCAGAGTTCTCTCCTAGACTCCATCAATGAAAGCATGGCCAAGGCCATTGAGGTGTCTGGAAGTCAATATTTTATGATAATATTTTTATCTCATGTTCTATAAAACAAGGGAAGAAAGTTATAAAAATCTATGTTGCCTCTCCAAGGTCTCAGTTAAAAAGTTGGAGTTGGGGTAAAACCAACTGGTAATCTTTGGCAAGACCCCTGGGAGCTAAGAGTGGGGGAGGACAGAAGGTTACTACAGGGAAGCGTGGCCTGAGATGTGTTCTGGCCTTTCTTCCCAGGAAAAGCAAAGGAAAGCTTCTTCCCAGTGACCATTAGGAAAAAGTATCAGCAGCACTAGCAGATGTTTTTTAAAAATCATTATTTATTAAAAAAAAATTTTATTGAATGTATTGGGGTGACATTGGTTAATAAAATTATATAGGTTTCAGGTGTGCAATTCTATAACACATCATCTGTATATTGTATTGTGTGTTCACCAACTAAAGTACTAGCAGATGGGTTATGTCCAAAAGCCAGAAACTATTATGCTCCAGAAATACAGGAAATGGGTCCATTCAAAAACTCATTTAGGGGCATACTCTCCCTCCCTGGAGCACACCTTGTGCCTTTCCATTCCCCCATTTCTTCCCCTACAGGTATGCATCTCCTAAACTCTAAGGGACCCCACAAGACTTGCAACTAGAGGAGCAATGGGCAGTGGCAGCTCATCCCAGGCTAACCCCCGAACTTGACCCCAAGGTCCCCTTTTCTCTGCCTCTCCAGTGAGCTGACAGCAGTCCTGCCCTGGCCCACTTCTTTCCCATAACATTTCTATGGAGCCAAAGCAGCCCCGCCTAAGCTCTCTCTTGTTGCTTCTTTCTCCTAGGCCCTTCTGTGTTTCACTGTCCCCAGCAAAAACAGAACAAAAACAAACAAACAAAAAAACAAAAAACACCCTCATATAGGAATTTTTTTTTTTTTTTTACAGAGGACTCTCAGATACAGATGAAACAGGTGAATTCTCATTATTAGAAGGCATAAGTCACATTTCAGTTGCTTTTAGCCTTTGTAAAAAAATAGATATAAAATTTTAATAGAAAGCCTTTGTATCAGTCATTTGCAAATCAATTGTTTTAAGTTAAAAAGTTCCATATTATTAATCAATAGAACATTTTCCTTGTTTAAAATTTAGGTTTTCAGCTTTTTTTTTTTTTTTTTTTTATTTAACCAAGGAAAACAAAACAGAAATAAAGAAAAATAGAGCCCTGGACTGTTTGGCTCAGCGGTTGGAGCGTTGGCCTGCGGACCAGAGAGTCCCGGATTTGGTTCCCGCTAGGGGCACATACCAAAAAAAAAAGAAAGAAAAAGAAAAATAGAAAGAAGAAATTACTTTTATATTGTATCAAATAATGCAAAATCATCTTTACCAAGAGTAAAATGAAGGAACACTTGCTTGACTAATTTGCTTCAAATGGTTTAGAAGCATCAGGGTTGTCGATATTTGAAAATGCTGCTTGACTATATAGAGAAGTGCTTAGGTTGCCCCAGATCCCTGCTGAGTGATCTGAATTAATTCATAGTTTCAAAAGCACAGCCTGTAACGACAAAGGATGTAAATCATTACTTGGATTCAGAGGAATGGAAATGTCTGTTATTCTAGAGGAGGACTGTCTGCTGTCACAAAGTTTTAATGAGATGCTATTATGGTATAGGCTACAGCACTGACAGAGACTTTCATCAGTGCTCTGTTCATCTTTGCTTGGTGCAGATGCCTGCCAAAACAACTACTATTATGAACAATGGGATTTGGATTCACACGTGTCAGTGAAAATGAGAATAGAGTAAATCATTGACACTAAGCAGATGTCTTATTTTCAGCTTCTTATTAGCATTATAACCTGATTCACTTATGATATCATCGCCATCTCTGTTTATACTCATGCCTATCTGAAGGTAGCTCATTAGAAACTTTAGAGTGAATGGCTTTGAACCTGAAACACTTTAATTATCACTTTGCTCCTTGGAATTTTGAGCTAGAAAGACAGCCTGCTCTAGAGGAAAATAAAGATCTCTGTGAAGATTATTTGCATTTGTCTAAGAGATAACACTATTCATCCACTGTATGGAGGGGTGCCCACAAGAGAAATGAGCCAGGAGCAAAGATTTGCAAAATGGATAGCTTTCTGACTCCTTTTGAGACATGTTTTCCAAGTATAGCTTTACTTTGTTTGAAGTGTGATTTTCCAAAATTGGGTATATACCAATTTTGGTTAAGTGTGAAAACCTATTCCAAAGCCAGAAAAGAAATGAGTTCTTTATTTCCTTGCAGCCAATCTCTCTCCCATCTTACAATTCTACTGGTGGACAATTGAAAACTGACATTGTGTGGCTAGGAAAAGGAGCAAATGAGATAGCAAAGTTGTTCAAAGGTACAAAAATAGGAGTATGTATAACTGAAGGATGTGTGCCAAGAAAGCGCTCTGTGCAGTGAGTATGGAGGTAAGATAAGGTTCTAGTGTAATTTCTGAGATTGGCATGTGTTCATTGCAGCAACCACAAGAGAAGGAGGAAAGAAGTTTAGCATAAGAGAAAGACACAAGGTTGGGAGAAAAGCCTGAGGTGTTTTAAGGGATATTTAGTAGAGAGAGAATTGCAGGAAACAACACTATTAATTACATTAGTTTAGGGCATATTTTGAAAGAAACATTATGATGTTTCTATAACTGCCTGAACTTAAATTATATTTCCTGTGGAAGGAGAGGTAGAGTACAAAAGGGAAAAGGCAATGTGAACCCAGATAACCTTGAGTCCTTCTTTCCTACCCCTAGAAAAGAAAGCAAAATAAATAAATAAACAAAAGAAAGAAATCAGGCCCAATCTAAATATAGAGCAAAAACTTTAGGTCTCTCATAAGGATGAGAAACATCACAGACCAGGATGGGAAAAAATTACAGGCTCATGAATTACAAGGAAATGAGAATAAACAGGTCCTTGGGTTTCTATGTAAGTGCCTCTTAAAAAGTGTATTAAATAGTTTTTTCCAACCATTTTTATTGATGAAATCTTCCATCTGGCTGAATGAAGAAAGAATTCAAAGTTGTGGAATTGTAGAATCAGAGTTGGAGGGAACTGGCCTGTTTTTTATCCACACCCCCTCATTTTTCTTTTAGTAATTCTAGAGTGTGATGTAAACAGAATCTACCGAGTTCACATGCTCCAGGCTTACTCATTAAGAACACAAAACAGCTTCTGTTGCTGTTATGTTTCCTTCCAGCTACCAGTGTCTTCCTTTCTCTTCCCAGTGAAGCTCACATTTGCTCGCTCCTCTTCCTCACCCTCCTTTCACCGCCCCAGGCCACAGGGCTGCCTGCCACTCCACTGAACTATCACTCAAGGTCTTCCACAAAGCTCACTCTGCGTAAACATGGGCTTCACAGAACAACGGCTGTACTTCAAATCTTGCCTTTGTCATTGACTTCCTGTGTAATCCTGGGCAAGTTCACCTCTCTGTGCCTCATTTTCTCATCCAGAACGTGGAAAGAATCATAATGATCCCTACCTCACAAGGTTGTTGTGAAAACTGAATGAGTTAAGCCATGTAAACTGCTTAAAATGGTCTCTGGCATGTTATAATCCCTTAATAATACACATTTGACATTTTAGCCATCATTATCTTTCTTCTATAGCTCCTTATTTCTCAGTCCCTACTTTCATCTTTTACAAGTATTTGAGTGTCTCTACGCTGCCAGCACACTGGGGCTGCAGGGGTGAGCAAGGCAGCACGTGCTTTTTCTCATGGGGCTCTCATGCTCCTACTTTTCCTCTCATCACTCTGTTAGATGCCTTTCAGTTTTCTGCAGAGGCTCCTTTTCTCTCTCTCTGCATCTTGACTTCTTGCATTATTCTTAAATTTTGTTTTTATTCTAATATATTTTCCTGAAGATAAAGGCATCCATGCTTTTTCAAACTTGTCTTCTGTCTTGACTTTACTCCTAGGTCTACACTGTCAACTACATTTTAGTTGTCTTCATCTGCTACAAAGGTACTTCAATCCCAAGATGTCTAACACAGAACGAATTATCCCTCTATTGTAGCTTCCACTCACCAAACTTGGTTTTACTTTAGTGGCATAACCACCTATCCATCTACCCATAGCAGAATCCTCTTCCACAGTCAATCATTGGACAGTTCTTGGTTCTCAACGTGGTCTTTCTGTATTCCCACTTACCTAGTTCAGGCCTTCATTGTTTACAGAAGACTAGACTTCTAAGTCATCCTCACTTCCTATTTTCTATTACACCAATCTGTGCTCACACATTTTCTAAAACACAAATCTGGTTATTAATTCAATCACATATTCATTAACCCTCACTTGTCATTTATTTAATAACATTACATGAAAACCCACTGTGTGCTAAGTAAAGGTCATTTTATTTCCTTCTACATTTCTTCAAAAGTGCCTTGACTCCGTTTTATTATTCTTGTTTCAGTCTGTATTCTGTCTTCCCCACCCCCCTCCTCATTCCCTTGACAAATTGTTCTATGGTCTTCATAGCTCAGCTCAAATTTCTCTTCATTCATGCATTTCACTCTGTCCAGCCCTGGGGATATAGCAATGAATACAACTGACAAATTTCTGCTCTCCAGAAATTTGAATGAGGGAAACAAACACCAAATAATTGAACAAGATGATTTCAGATTGTGAGATAAGTGCGGTGAAAAAAAGGAAATGGAAGGTGATAGGGAGAGAGAGAGGAGAGTTTGTGAGTGTGGGTTGGGGTGCAGATTTGAACAGTGGTTGGTCAGAGAATTATTTTCTGATGAAGTGACATTGGATCTGAGACCTGAATAAAGTGCAAGGGCGAGCTGTGTAGCTATCTAGCTACCTGGAAGAGCATTCCAAGGCGAGGGAACAGCGAGAGCTGGGCGCTGTGGTGGAAGCGTGCTGGGTGCTCCGGAACAGCAAGGATGTTGGAAGACAGACAGTGAAAGGTGGTCGAGCGAGTCTGCGAGACGCCAGCCTGGTTTTGCACAGCAGAGTCGGGCATTCATTTCTCTGTGCTCAGGTAGTGCCTGGTATTACCTTGTGCTGTTACAACATGCCATATGGTTGGCTATCTATTTCTGTCTAATTACTGATATGAAAGTCCTAAAGGGTGGGGACCATTTTGTACTCCTTGTATCCTCAGGGCCTATCCCTGTGCTTGGCGGGTGCTGGGACCTCAGCTGAATGGATGAGTCAGAGGCCCTCAAGATGCTTTCTTATGCTCGAGTCACCAGATTGGGTGTCTGCGCTCCCACTACTCTCGATAATCTTCTTTCATCACCTCCCTCTTTTAGCACCTGTTATTACTCCTTTACCAGCTTTGGCTGCTTCCCTCCTGGAACCTTGAATCACAACATTCCTGTGTTGATTTCCAACTGAGACCCTCTACTCTTCCCCGGGTTTCTTATGTGTTGCAGCGACAAGTGTGGCCTGTGTGGGCAATGCCACCGAAGGGCTCTGCATATTGGAGCTGTGGGCAGGCTCCCGCCAGGAGCACCAATAAATGAAAATAAATGCATAGGGTGGGGGCAGACTGTGGATGGACATGCAGCATGAGCAGAGAAGGATAATACTGACAACTGACTGTGATTATTTAGTAATGTCACCCGGAGATTATACTTTAAGGTTTTATAAATACTTTAATATTTATTGTCATAACCTATTTTTTGTGCAAGAGTAAATAAACTTTAGACATTAGCTTATTTTCATATGACCCAAAGGTCATATATGCATATATTAGAATAACGTGGTTTCACAAGATGTAAGTTCCTGAAAGTAGGTGACATCTATAAAATGAGATGCTGTGTCTCTTGTTTTCTTTCTAGAGCAAGAAGTTGGAGTTATTTTTTAAAGGATAACAATCTCAAAAAGAGTGAACACAGGTGACAGCCATTAGCAAACAAAGAAATCTCTCCTTGTTGAAATAGGTGTCATCAAGGATGTAAGCAAAATGTATATTTCTTATAAAATAACTTCTGGTTTTCTTATGTAAAACCTGCTTACTGTAATCTCATACATGATTATAATAATTTAGTTATTTACTTTTTTATTATTATTTTTTAAGTCACAGCAGAGTAAAAGTAGTAAATTATAAGGGCAGGAAGGGGGTAGAGGAAGTCAAGTAACACAATGGATGGAGGGTGCCTGGCTGCACAGAGGAGACAGAAAGACTTACAGAAGCAGACATGAAGTAGCATTCAAAATGGTAGCCATTTAGGGCCTCTACACCAGAGTAAACAATGCAGTCACCCCGTGGCACTACCATACAAGTGCATTACGCTTTGTCTGCAATGTCAAGTATATGAATATTTGGTATAAATACCACATTCCTTCACAAAACCCTGACATCTGGTTGCACTGGTTTGAGATAAAGGGTTGCACACCTGTGCACATAATGATAACTATGCTTACTAAGAAATGCTATGCTTAATAAGATAAGAAAGTGTGGGAAGTGCTTTGAAAGCTTTGCATTTTAAAAAAGTATTCATTAAAGGAAAGGAAAGTTGTAGTGTTATTTGGAAAGCGAACAAGCATTTATAGTACCCTTTAGAGATTTTCTGTGTGTGTGTGTGTGTGTGTGTGTGGTGTGTGTGTGTGTGTTTCTGCTCTTTCAGATGAAATTGGACTTGGAATCTGGGGCATATTTTTGCTCTTGTTTTCCCATAACTTGGAATTATGCATTGTTATCAGGGAAATTATCTTTAAGGTTGTTGTTTTCTTGAGTACCAGGGATATTTGAGTGAGAAAATTATTCAGAGATATGAATTTGTTTTTTAAAGGCTTCCAATTTTCTAACAGAAGTTTTTTGTATTGTTTTATTTTGTTTCCTCTGAGGATTCTGTTGTCAGTGAAGAAAAAATTGTGGGTGCCAACTTAAGGAAACAAAGTTTGTGTTTGCAATGCCAATGAGCATCCCCCAAGGGAACTGTGAAATAGGCTGAGGGTTATTCTGGCTCAGTAAACCTAGACACAGAAAAGCAACTTTACACATAGGGATGACATTTTTAAAAACCTAGCTAAGTTCTAGCAGGAGTAAAAAATTTAGGAACACACAAATTTCACAGTAGATAATAAAATATTACTGTTTAATTTTCTCTGCTACAAAATAATACAGGTCCATAGTTAAAAATTCAAATATTATAGAACTATATTAACTGAATAGAGAAAGTAACTCCCCTCTATACTCTCCCCTCACACCTCTCCTCTTAGAAATACTGTTAAAATTTTGGCTTATATTTGTCTAGCTGTTATTCCTTTTTACATAAGTAAGTCATACTACATCGTATGTTTTGCAGCTCATCTTTTCCACCCCACTTAACAGCCATATACGTGATGTTCATTTAAGTCAGTGGTTAATATCACCACCTTATTCTTTTCTTTTCTTTATTAAGATAGATTGGAAGGGAGGAAGAGAAAGAGAGAGAAACATCTATGTGAGAGAGACACACTGATTGGTTGCCTTCCGCATGACCTGGACCAGGAGCAGGACCAGGACCAGGGATGAACCTGCAACCCAGGTACACGCCCTTGACCGGGAATCGAACCTGAGACCCTTCAGTCTGTGGGCTGATGATCTATCTGCTGAGCCAAACTGACCAGGCACCACCTCATTCTTTTCAATGAGATAGAATTTTATTTCATGGCTATACTAAAATTTAAAATTGATGAATTTTTAAAGGTTTACTTTTCCCCACAGTTCTTTTATTTTTCTCCTTTGAGTCTCATCTACTTTCTTGCTTAAACACAAGTAGAAAAATGAAAAGCCTGGATTTGATTCTGAAAATCTGTAAATAGTGAAATAAGTGCTGTTTTCAAATGGCAGATTTCTAGTTCTATGGATGAACAATATTATTATCTCAAAAAGATAAAATATATACATGTCTCTTTTGCATTTTAGAGAAGATTCAGGGGTTCCTAGTAAATGAGTCAATAATTCTCAGATTTGAAAACCAACTTTCCCTCAATTATACAGAAGCATTAGAATTTCTGGAGAAAATAAATCTTGTAAAAACAAGCTTTCACACATAAAATTAGGAACAGAATACCTGTGGCCCTGCTCAGAAGGACATACTTCATCTACGGAGCTCATCCATCACTCAAAGCTCAGAAATGATAGGAACGAGGCATTGTGATCACCTGTGTTCAGGTAAATAAGATAATGCCACTGGATCACCTTCTCAAAAATTAAAGCAACGACTGCCATTCTGTCTTATCTCTTTCAGCCTTTCCCTATCTATGGCTAACTCCCTGCTGTATGCAATTCAACATTCTTTTCCTCCTGCAGGAGCAAGGATAGTAGTTAAGATGAATACCTATGACCCACCTACAATAAATACCATTGCAATTTGTCCGTTTGCCTCTCATGTCATCCAGCTTCCTGCTCCTCAGAGGTAATCACTATCCTGAATTTTAGGATAAATGTTCCTTTGTTTACACACTAGTTTTTAGCAAATATATGTGTGTTCCTAAACAATCTATCATTTAGTTTTGCTTGTTTCTGAGCTTTGTAAAAAGAGGGACTTGTAATACATAATCTTCTGTGATCTTCACTCAACTTTAAGTGTTTAAGAGCAATTTATGTAGCTGTTGTTTCCTCATGTTCCACTGCTACGAAATATTTCATGATCTGAATATACTAAAATTTATTTCTCTTTCACCTGTAAGTATTTTTAAATTTTCATTATGACTTCATCTTTGATCCATGGTTATTTGGTAGCCTGTTTTTATTTTTATTTTTTTATCCTCATCCGAGGACATTTTTGCATTCATCTTCAGATAGAGTGGGAAGGAGAGAGGGAGGAAGAGAGAGAGAGAAACATCGATGTGAGAGAGACACATCAACTGGCTGCCACTCACACGACCCCAACTGGGGCTGGGGACAAACTGCAATCAAAGTATGTGCCCTTAGTGGGAATCAAAACCGGGTCTCTCTGGACTGCAGGCCGACGTTCTAACCGCTGAGCCAAACCGGCCAGGGCTGGTAGCCTGTTTTTAAGTCCCACTTATTTAAGTTAATCTTTAGAAATTAAAATATGCCCGGCCAGTGTGGCTCAGTGGTTGAGCATCAACCCATGCACCAAGAGGTCGCCAGTTTGATTCCCGGTCAGGGCACATGCCCAGGTTGTGGGCCCAATCCCAAGTGGGGGGCATGCAGGAAGCAGACAGTTGATGTTGTCTCTCATCGATGTTTCTATCTCTCTCTCTTTGTCTCCCTTCCTCTCTCTCTAAAATCAATAAAAAGAAAAAAAAAAGGAAATAAAAACATGCTGCTATTTAAAATTTAAGTTAAGTTTAAATCTTTTAAAATTAGTCTGCTATTAATTTTTAAATGTGTTGCTTTGTAGGCAGAGATTGTGGTCTGTATCAGGTGTCGGCAAAACCAGCCTGCCTCATATGTTTCTGTGGCTTGTGAACCGAGAATGGTTAACAGGTTGTCAGTGGTTGAAAAACACAAAAGAAGAAGAATATTTTGAGGTGTGTGAAAATTAGATAAAATTCAAATTCAGTGAGCCTAAATGAAGCTGTTTTGGAATATGGCCTCAGCTACATGTTTAATGACTCTCTTTGCTCCTGCAGGAGGAAATGGTTGTTGAATTGTATATGCATATTATCCACAGCATTGTCCAAGGTTGCTCTTACAGTACTATGGCAAAGTCGAGTCACCAGTAACCTGCAAATCTAATGTGTTTACTAGCTGGGCCTTTACAGAAAAAATAAGTTCTTCAACCCCTAGTCTAGGTAATACCAATTCTTTGAAATGTATTAAGGTATGCAGGGTGATTTATGTAAATATTTCTTATGGATTTGATAAGAATGTGTATTCTCTAATTGTTGTATGCCAATGGTGTAACTTCTAAATGTTTTATATCTTGATCTATGTACCTGGAATTATCAATAACTTCAATAGGTGAGAAGGTGTTGAAATAACCCCTTGATGAGGGTGGACTTATCTCCTTGTGGATTTTATCGTTATGTGATTACTTTCTCTATCCCCAGTAATGCTTTTTTATCTTAAAATCCACTGTGTGTAATAACAATATAGTTATACCAATCTTCTTTTCATTATTATATACCTAACTTATCTTGAGTTTTCCATGTACTCATGTTTGTAAATAGCATATAACTTTTATTTTTGAAAACTACTTTCACTCTATCTTTTAACTAGTTTAGTCCATTACGTTATGATTACTTACATATTTGGATGTTTTCCTCTCAGTCTTTACTTTTTATCTTTTATTTGATCTCCTTTTTCTATACTTCTTTCTTATATTTTTATTATTTGTTGCACAGGATAGAGAAAATTGACTGTTATGTTTATTTTGTATTGCCATTTTCTCCCTCACTGGTTTGGAATTTCTGTGTGCCGTGTCTCTTCTTTCAGAATCTTTAAGATACTGTAGAACATAGCACCAAAGCCGTGTTCTCTGGAGCCAGGCTGAGTTCAAATCCCAACATCACATATTAGTTGGATTACTTATGG
This sequence comes from Tadarida brasiliensis, assembly GCA_030848825.1. Taxonomy (NCBI): domain Eukaryota; kingdom Metazoa; phylum Chordata; class Mammalia; order Chiroptera; family Molossidae; genus Tadarida; species Tadarida brasiliensis. The sequence goes on along the minus strand of CM061263.1, from coordinate 31,004,450 downwards.
CTCATGTTTTGTCTTTATTTTCCTCATAAAATGAGATTGTCAGGCCCTGGCCAGTTTGGCTCAGCGGTTAGAGCGTCTGCCCGCAGACCAATCAGTCGTGAGTTTGATTCCCGCCAAGGGCACATAACTCTGTTGCGGTTCATCCCCGGCCCTGGTTGGGGTCGTGCGGGAGGCAGTCACTTGATGTGTCCCTTTTACGTCGATGTTTCTCTCTTCTTCTCTCTTCCTCTCTCTCCCTCCCACTATATCTGAACCAAAAAAAAAAAAAAAGGAAAAATGTCCTTGGGTGAGGATAATAAAAAAAAAAAGAGAGATTGTCAGAAGATTATTATGAATATTTAAATGAGTTAATACATGTAAGGCATTTAGACATTGTAAATATCATATGGGTAGTTTCTCTTGAACTCTTATCATGAATATTTTTCTTAAGAAAATTTAAAATTAATATCTTAACCTCCTTAAAACAAGAACCTAAGAATAGTTTAACTAATCATCCTCTTCCTGATTCATGTGTTACTGTCCGATATTTTGTGTTTTTATTCCCACAAATTTGACATTACTATTATTATTATTTTATACCCGGGTTTCTTTAGATTAACCCAAATGCTTATCAATTTATTTGCTTACTACTTTTTCTTTTAATTTCAGTATTTCTAATTGAGTTACTTCCTTTATCCAAAAGTGTACTTAGATGTTCATCTGGTGAAGGTGGTAAAAAGGACAACTTTTATTTATTGAAAAATGTCTTAATTTCATTTTTGTTCTGGAAATATAACTGTTCGAGATACAAAATTATAGGTTGACAGTTATTTTCATTCCGCATTTAGAAGATTTTCCACTGTCTTCTGAATGCCATTATTGTTGTTGAAAATTCTTTGGTCTACTGTTTTACAGTTTCATTATAATGTATCTTGGTTTGATTTTCTTTATATTCTCCTTGGTACATATATATACCAATACTTCCTCTCTTGGTGGATTAATGTGTTATATTAATCTTGAAACATTATTGGTTATGATACAAAAGACAATATAATCTCCTCATTTCTTGCCTCTATTTTTTCTAGTCTCTCAGAATTCTGGAATTCTGATTAGATAAATGTTAAATATTCACATTCTATCTTCTACTTCTCTCATCTGTACCATTTTTCTCCCTTTGTCCTGCATTCTAGATATTTTCTTCATATCTAGTTTATGTTTTTCTCTTCAACAGTGTCTAACCCCTTGAGTTTCAAATTTCAACAAATATATATTTCCTTTCCAAAAGTTCTGGTAGATTCTTTATCATATTGGCCTAGTCATTTTAAATACATTTTTATGGTTTTATTTTTTATTTCTTTAAACAGCTGGATTTTTTTTTGCCTCATAAATCTAAATCTTTATTAATTTTTCTTTTCTTTTGTTCATTTATCCTCACTCAAATTGATTAATATTCTTATATATTTTATGGTCTTTGATTATGGATTACTATTTGGTTGATGTTAATTTATGGGAATACTGGGATACTAACAACATTATTTGTCTCCAGATAGAATTTGCATAGACCCTTTTTAGGAGGTAGGGGGACAAGGACCAGGGACTACTCTGATTTCCCTCAAGGGTGACTGACTAACAAGTGGGAGTTTAAAGATCAGCTTCCTCATTTTGTAGCTGGTTTAAAGCTTATTTCAAAGATTACTGTTCATCACGCCTGTTTCAGTGATTTTGTTTTGTTTGTGGTTTGGACTCTTAGAGATTTTCTTTACTTCTTGAGAGTCCAGCAGTACATATCAAAGTATGTTTTATGCAGGATCTAGTTGTTTTGTAGCTGGAGAACTCTTCAGATGATCTAATTTACCTTTCTGTCTAAAACTTAAATAGATATGCATACCAACCATGTACAAGTATAGTATATAAGATAAAGAGCTCCTTGCCTGAAGAAGCTCTTAATGTCCTTGTTTTTCTACTTTGTTTCATCCATTCTGTTAGATTTTCATTAATTTTTCTATGTGTCTCAGGTGGTCTCCTTTTTCCCCTTCTTTCACTGGATTTATCCTCTTATCTCAGTTGTAACCTGGGACTCAACTAAATTATTATTTTAAGCTATAATTAGTTGACTTCAAATTATTTGTTGGACGGATGACCATTTCACACTTTTTCAAATTCTTTAAAAGATTCAAGGCCTTCTTCTTAAATGCTTTTTACTTAAGTAACACTTGGATTTTCTTTCCTTTGTGGAAAACTAATTCTTGAGTATTAAAAAAGACAGAAAAGGAAAAGATTTTTTTTCCATGCATAAGCAATGCTGTATATCCATTAATTAATTAATTAATTAATTAATTTTATTTTTTAATCCTCACCTGAGGATATTTTTTCCATTTATCTTCAGATAGAGTGGGAGAGAGGGGGAGAGAGAGAGAGAGAGAAACCTTGATGTGAGATGGACACATCGACTGGCTGCCACTCGCACGACCATGACCAGGGCAAGGGATGAACCGCATCTGAGGTATGTGCCCTTGATCAGAATTGAACCCACTACTCATTGGTCTACAGGCTGATGCTCTAACCGCTGAGCCAAACCGGCCAGGGCTCCATTCATTTATTTTTAATTAAGACTAATTATTTTTAGATCAAGTATAGGTTCATAGCAAAATTCAGAAGAAGGTACAGAGATTTCCCATATACCCCTGCCCCCTCCACACATATGCATAGCCTCCCCCATTATCAACATTCCCACAAGAGTGGTACATTTGTTACAATTGATAAACCTACATTGACACAACATAGTCACCCAAAGTCCATAGCTTATCTTAGGGTTTATTCTGGGTGTTGTGCATTCTATGAATTTGAACAAATGTATAATGATGTTATCCATCATTATGGTATCCTATGGAGTATTTTTTTACTGCCCTAAAAAATCCTCTGTGCTCTGCCTATTCATTACCCTACCACAACCACTGACCTTCCCCCCCCCCCCCCAGATTCCAAACACTCTCTTTACTACGTGTTTGATCAAGAGGAAAAACTAAGTGTAGGAGTGTGGGACTAGATGGAGAGGGACCACCTTGCCTGTGAGCTCCACCCTCCCTATCTCCCTTTGGGAGCCAAGCCCTCCCAGTACCTCAGAGCACCTGGGCTGTTACATAGGGCAGAGGTGGGGAGGGGAAAAAGGACAGGAAGCCCTTGGTCTGAGCCCAAAGTTGGGCTTGAGTGCAGGAAGACTGAGGTTGGCAAGGCCCCTTCCTGGGACCCAAAGGCTCAACTTGCCATGGAGCCTGGCCTGGGAGTGGGGTGATAAGTAGGGGTGGAGTCATAATAAATAAATAAATAAATAAATAAATAAATAAATAAATAAATAAAACCCTCCCCCAAAAATGTTCAACTTAGGTGGAAGGTAGGGGCCACCTCTGTGCAGGATCCCCTTCACCCAATTTCTCAAGAACAGAATTAGCAGAGAAATAAATTAAGGGATACAGCAGCTGCCACCAGCCAAGTGCCCATAACCAGCCACTCCCACACTGGCCAAGGAGGTTAGCGAGCTGGGAGTCACTTGGCCTATCTGTTCCCCCACCCGGTGTAGGGCAGTGGCTCCTGGCCCTGCTGGCCTATCCAGCCTCCTGCCAGGTGGCCATGGAGGCTCTGGGCAGTGTCTCCTGAGAGGAGGAGAGACAGTGTCAGGAAAAGGCAAGGCAGAGAGATGAGTGGTGAGGGAAGTCACTGCTATGGAGCTAGCTGGTGCCCAGATTAAAGCCAAAGATGGGAGCAGTGAGGAGGGCAGAGTAATGACGAGAGGCAATGTGCTTTCAGACAAAGGCTCTCCCATATTAGAGTATGCCCAGTGTCCCTGTTCGGAGACTAGAAGCCTAGGCAGTCCCCTTGAGGCCCAGGGGCCCAGGGGCCCATCTGCCCTGCAGCAGCCTCCCCTCTCCCAGCCCCAGAATCAGCCCTGGGTGGGGGTGAAAGAAGATGGCACAGACTATTGAGGAACCACTGATCTTTTTACTGTCTCCATAGTTTTGCCTTTTTTAGAGAATATCATAGAGTTGGAATCATACAGTATGTAGCCTTTCAGATTGACTTCCTTCACTTAGTGATATGCATGTAAATTTCCTCCATGTCTTTTCATGAGTCTATAGCTCATTTCTCTTTAGCCCTGGGTAATATTCCACTATCTGTCAGTACTACAGTTATTTACCCATTAACCTACTGAAAGACATCTTGGTTGCTTCCAAGTTTTAGCAATTATGAATAAAGCTGCTATAAACATCCATGTGCAGGTTTTAGGGTGGACATAAGTATTCAAATCCTTTGGGAGCACAATTTCTGAATTGTATGAAAAGAGTATGTTTAGTTTTATAAGAAACTGCCAAACTGTCTATCCAACTGGCTGTAGCATTTTGCTTTCCCACCAACAATGTAGGAGAATTCCTGTTGCTCTGCATCCTCACCAGCACTTAGTGTTGTCAGTGATGTGAATTTTGGCCATTTTCATAGGTGTGTAGTGGTTCCCTATTCTTGTTTTAGTTTGCATTTCCCTGATGATGTAAGATGTGGAACATCTTTTCATATGCTTATTTGGCACCTGTATTTCTTCTTTGGTGAGAAGTCTGTTAGGGTTTTTGGCCCATTTTTAAATTGAGTTATTTTCTGAAAGTTGAGTTTTAAGTGCTCTTTGTACATTTGGGAGAAAAGTCCTTTATCAGATATGTCTTTTGCAAGTATCTTCCCAGGTTGTGGCTTGTTTCCTCACTCTCTTCACATTGTCTTTCACAGAGCAGAAGTTGTTCATTTTAATGAAGGCTAGGTTATCATTTATTTCTTTCATGGATCATGCTTTTGGTGTTGTATCTAAAGAGTCATCACCACACCTGAGGTCATCTTGGTTTTTTCCTGTTATCTTCTAGGAGTTTTGTAGTTTTGTAGTTTACATTTAAGTCTGTGATCTATTTTGAGTTCACTTTGGACACAGACAATAGTGTGGTGAAGGTGGGGGTGGGGTGGGAGTGGGGAGGAGGCAGTCAAGGAGGAAAACGGAGGGCATCTATAATACTTTCAATAATAAAGATAAATTAAAAAATAAAGTAATGGTTGCTATATTAAAAAAAGAGTGTAAGGTCTGTGTTTGGATTCATTTTTTTCACATTTGCATGTCTAGATGTTCTAGCACTCTTTGTTAAAGAGAGTTAATTATATTTATGTGGGTTTATTTCTGTTTCATTCCACTAATCTATTTGTCTATTCTTTCACCAACACCACACTGTTTTATTCTTGCTTTAAAAAATAGGACTTTTAATTATTATCACTTTCAAGCATACAATGACTACAATGAATATCCACATACTCACCACCACATATTTCAGTAAGATTCTAATTTTCAGGCTATTAAGAAAATGTTCCAACATAAAGTAGTTTGCACTTTTCAGAATCAGAGGTACAGCTGGGGACAGAGGATGAGCCAGAACCAAGTTTTAAAAGATGGCCTCATGGCCTTAGAGAAGCAACACATGGATTGAAAGCTTGTCATGGATAGAGAAACACACTGTCTTGATTACTGTCGCTTCATAGCAAGTCTTGAAGTCAGAAAGTATTGGTCCTCTGATTTTGTTCTTTTCCTTCAATACTGTGATAGTTATTTTTTGTCTTTTGCCACTCTGTATAGACTTTAGAAGCAGTTTGTCAATATCCACAAAATACCTTTCTGATATTTTGATTGGGATTGCATTGAATCTATAGATCAGGTTTGAATCTTCCTATCCACAAACATTGAATATCTCTACACTTATTTATTTTTTCTCCGATTTTATTTATCAGTTTTGTAATTTTCCTCATATAGATCTTGTTCATATTTTGTTAGATTTATAACTAAGTATTTCATTTTGGGGAGGTGCTCATGTAAATGGCATTCTGTTTTTAATTTCAAATTCTACTTTTCATTGCTGGTATATAGGAAAGCAATTGATTTTTGTATATTAACCATGTGTTCTGTAACCTTGCTATAATTGTTTAATAGTTCCAGGAGGGTTTTTTTGTTTGTTTGTTTGTTTGTTTTTTGTCAATTGTTTTTTGTATCAGATACACAGACAGTCCTGTCATGTGTAAATAAAGACAATTTTATTTCTTCTTTCCCAATCTTATTGCATTAGCTAGATCTTCCAGTATGATGTTGAAAAAGAGTGGTAAGAGGGAACATCCTTGCCTTGTACTTGATTTTAGTGGGAAAGCTTGGAGTTTCTCACCATTAAATATGATGTCAGCTGTAGGGTTTTTGGTGGATATTCTTGATCAAATTGAGGAACTTCCCCTTTATTCCTAGTTTACTGAGAGTCTTTATTATAACTGGATGTTGGGTTTTGTCAAGTGCTTTTTGTGCATCTATTGATATGATCATGAGATTTTTCATTTTTTAGCCTATTGATATGATAGATTACATTAATTGGTTTTCAAATGTTGAATCAGTCTTGCATACCTGGGTTCGTCATGATGTATAATTCTTTTTATATGTTATTGAATTTAATTTGTTAATATTTTGTTGAAGACTTTTCCATCTATTTTCATGAGAGATATTGGTCTGTAGTTTTTTCCCTTAGAATGTCTTTACAATTTCCTTTTCTTTTAATGTCTTTGCTTGGCGTTGGTATTAGGGTGACGTTGGCCTCATAAACTGAGTTAGGAAATATTTCTTCTACTTCAATCCTCTGAAAGAGATGATAGAGAATTACATAATTTCTTCCTTAAATGTGAACCTATCTTGGCCTGGTGTTTTCTGTTTTGGAATGCTGCTAATTATTAATTTCATTTCTTTGGTAGGTAACCTATTCAAATTGTCTGTTTCTTCTTGTGTGAGTTTTGACAAATTGTATCTGTCAAGGAACTGGTTCATTTAATTTAGGTTGTCAAATATGTAGACATAGAGTTTTTCACGGCATTCCTTTATTATTCATTTAATGTTCATATAATCTGTAGTAATGTCCCCTCTTTCATTTCTGATATTAGTAATCTGTGTCCTCTCTCCTTTTTCCTTAGTTAGCCTGGCTAAAGATATTGATTTTATAGATCTTTACAAAGAACACAAATTTGATTTTGTTGATTTTCTTTATTATTTCCTTTTTTTCCCCAATTTCATTGATTTCTGTTCAAATTTTGATATTTTGTTTTCACTTTCATTTAGTTCAAAATATTTTAAAATTTATCTTCAGATTTCTTCTTTGACCCATGTGTTATTTAGAAGTGTGTTGTTTAATTTCTATATAATTTGGGATTTTCTAGTTATCTTTCTGTTATTGATTTCTAGTTTAATTTCATTGTGGTCTGAGAGCAGACATTATATGATTTCTGTTTCTTTAAATTTATTAAGGTGTGTTTTATGACCCAGAATGTGGTCTATGTTGGTGAATGTTCCATGTGAGTTTTACAAGAATGTGGTTGATGAAGTAATTTACACATGTCAATCATATTCAGTTGATAGATAGTATTGTTGAATTCAACTGTGGTCTAACTGATATCCTACCTGCTTGATCTGTTCATTTTTAATAAAAGGGTGTTGCCGTTTACTTATTTTTGACTAATCAGGTTTCTTGTAGGTGAAGTAGAGGCTACATTTGGAAAATGTCTTTGTTAATAATATTTCATTTCCCTTTATGCTTCAGAATTTTCACACAACATTATATGGTATAGAATAAAATAAAGTATTTTCACATTGAAAGACTAAACAAAAGTTAATTTGTTACACTCAAATGAATGTAAAGGCCCATAATAACAGTATAAACAATCAATATACAACAAAAATAAATCAATATAAACATCAATTACAAACTAAGAAGCAAACCCAAGTACCTCCTAAAATGAGAGCAAATATAATAATCCAAGTAATTTGGCTTGTTTTTTTCAACAATGCCAAATAATAATGATGGTAGTAGTCAAAATAAAATTACTTGTCAATCAAGATATGCTTAGAAGAGCCCTGGTCAGTGTGGCTTAGTTGGTTGAGCATTGTCCCATGCACTAAAAGGTCACCAGTTCCATTCCCAGTCAGGGCATGTGCCCAAACTTCAGGCTTGATTCCTAGTAGGGGGAGTGCAGGTGGCAGCTGATCAATGTTTCTCTCTCACATTGATGTTTCTCTCTCTCTCCCTTTAAAAAAAAAATACAAAAAATCAATAAAACATATAAAAAGATATATGCTTAGAAGATGTAGATCATATCAACAATATTCTAAACTATGGTATATTTTGTCTAGATTTATCCACAGATATATTTTGCATTATTAGATTTTAAGACTGAGCCTACAAAGATATACATAGCAGCCCCTAAATGATAGTCATACATCAGACGTAGGGATTGGAGTAGAGAGGGGTGTTTGAAAAATACATTTGACTCCTGGGTAGTTTAGATGTAGCTCTTATTCTCCAGATAACATTTAGCCATTATAATTTCTTCACTTTTTCTGTACTTAGCTTTTACGCCCAGCTGTTGACTCCATCTTTTCCTCAAGTTTTGCTACTTCACTCCACATTTTGAATGCTCCATTCACTCCAGGTATCTACTTTCATTCTGTCCTACATCATTTTATCCCACGTACTAACATTAACAAGTGATATTTTCAAAAACAAAAAACTTGAATATGGCGACACTATAAACAGGTAAGTTTGACATTGATTCTTAGAAAAAATATAAAACAGATTATTAGCAATGGTTCTAAGTACTTAGAAAAAATAGTGGGGGTCCTGATACCAGAATGGGTTAATTTGAAACAGATCCTGACTTCCGGTCAAGATGGCAGGGTAGGTAAATGGTATTGCCTCCTCCCACAACCACATCAAAGTTACAACTAAACTACAGAACAACCATCATTCAAAACCACCTGACAGTAAGCTGAATGGAAGTCCTACAACTACGAAATTAAAGAAGAAGCCGCATCGAGACTGGTAGGAGGGGTGGAGGCGAGACTGGCTGGTCCCACACCCGCGTGTGACGGATAAAAATTAGGAGGATACTTCGGCTGGGAAGGTCCTCCCTAAGGACTGAGGGGTCCCCGTCCCACACCAGGCGCCCAGCTCAGGGTTCCAGTGCCAGGAAGAGAAGTCCCCATAACTCCTGGCTGGAAAAACCAGCGGGAACTGAGGCTGAGGGAGGCTCAGGCAGCTGGAACCCCAGGCAGCTCCTCTTAAAGGGCCCGCGCATGGACTTACTCAGACTCACACGCTCCAGGCTCCAGTGTCGGGGAGGCAGCTTGAAAGTCACCAGAATCATATGGGGAAGAACTGAGCTGTTTGGCATTGAAGCAAGGGCTGGAAAGGCAGCTTTCTCCTGGACAGAGGTGCTATCAGAGGCCTTTGTACCTTTGGTGAGCCCTTCCCTGGGCCGGCAGACGCTGCCATGTCTGGGACTCCAGCAACCTGGTTCACACTGTTTGCCCTGCCCTGGTGATTCCCTGAGGCCCCACCCTACCCAACTTTCAGGCCCACGCAAGCTGTTGTCAGTTGCTTTACCATAGGATTGGCCTGTCTTGGATCCTGCTTCAGCTTTTCCTAAATTCGTTCAAACAAGCAGCATCTGGTCTCAGCTAGCCCTATACCTCTCGCTAAGTAATACATAGAAACAAACACAGAGAGGCAGCCAAAATGAGGAGACAAAGAAACAGGTCCCAAATGAAAGAACAGAACAAAACTCCAGGAAAAGAACTAAGTGAAATGGAGTTAAGCAACCTAACAGATGCTGAGTTCAAAACAGTGCTTATAAGGATGCTCAATGGACTTAGTGAGAACCTCAGTGAACTTAGTGAGGGCCTCAAGAGCATAAAAAAGGACCAGTCAGAAATGAAAGATTCACAGTTAGAAATGAAGGAGGCACTAACTGAAATAAAGAATAGTATACACAGACTCAATAGTAGAGTAGGTAAAGCCAAGAAGCAAACCATCGATTTGGAATATAAGGAAGCAAAAAACACCCAATCAGAACAGCAAAAAGAAAATAGAATCCAAAAAAATGAGGATAGTGTAAGGAGCCTCTGGGACAACTTCAAGCGTGCAAACATTCGCATCTTGGGGGTGCCAGAAGGAGAAGAGCGAGAACAAGAAATCGAAAACCTATTTGAAATAATAATGGCAGAAAACTTCCCTAACTTGGTGAAGGAAACAGACATACAAGTCCAGGAAGCACAGAGAGTCCCAAACAAGATGAACCCCAAGAGGCCCACACCAAGACACATCATCATTAAAATGCAAAAGGTTCAAGACAAAGAGAGAATCTTAAAAGCATCAAGAGAAAAGCAGTTAGTTACCTACAAGGGAGTTCCCATAAGACTGTCAGTTGATTTCTCAAAAGAAACATTGCAGGCCAGAAGGGAGTGGCAAGAAATATTCAGAGTGATGAAAAGTAAGAAACTACAACCAAGATGACTCTATCCTGCAAAGCTGTCATTTAGAATTGATGGCCATGTAAAGAGTTTCCCAGACAAAGAAAAGCTAAAGGAGTTCATCACCACCAAACCATTATTATATGAAATGTTGAAGGGTCTTCTCGAAGAAAAAGATTAAATAAATGAACAAACAAAATGGCAATAAATACATATCTATCAACAATCGAATCTACAAACAAAATGAACAAGCAGAACAGAAACATTCTCATAGATACAGAGAACTTTTGTTGGTTACCAGATGAGTGGGGGCTAGGGGGATGGGTGAAAAAGGTGAAGGGATTAAGAAGTACAAATTGGTTGTTAGACTGACAAACCTCAAAGGGAAGGGTGGTTGGGGGGTGGGAAGAAATAAACCAAAGAACTTATATGTATATATGCATAACCAATGGACACAGACAACAGTGTGGGGAAAGGCAGGAGGGGGGTGGGAATGGGGAGGAGGGGGGCAATGGGGGAAAAATGAGGAACATCTGTAATATATTCAACAATAAAGATAAGTTAAAAAAAAAAACAGGTCCTGTTTAACTAGCTTTGCCTTTCTTTTCTTTTCTTTTTTAATTGTTATTTGGATTGGTAGATTTAGTGATACTGGAGACAATGAATTTTCATTTCAGCAAAGTATGTAGGAAACCTTTCATGAAATCCTTATAGTATGATTACATGAAATAAAGTGCTTGATCTCAAAAAGTGTAGGTTAGTAAATGATTGTTTTATTGGAGATCATTTCTGGTGGTGGGCTGCAAGGCTCTTATCTAATTCTATTTTATGTTACTTTTTTTTTATTAGACTTAAGTGGAAACAAAAAAGGCATGCTTCTTAAATTTATAGATGTTATAATTAAATGTGATCACTAATATAACATTTCTTTATCTGAAATTATGTCCTAAAACAAACAAGATGAAGTTTAATAAGAATGAAAGAAAAAAATTAAGTTTAAACACATAGAATTATAGAAGTATAGACTCTGTAAGGAGGAAGACATGGTTTCATTGTAGTTCATGTATAATAAGCTTGGCTTTTTTTTTTTTTCGACTCTAGGTAATATGTTTGCTAAAAGAAAAACCTGGTATAGATTTGAAGTGCCTTATGTGCAGGGTATGCGTGATCAAAGGGACTGACGATCAGTCTATGACTCAGATCTTGGCACACTGTATTTGAATATTGTGTTTTTTTCTGAGTGCACAATTTTAGAAGGAGAATGAGAAGTCTAAGCACGTTCAAAACAGGGAAAAGAGTGGTTCTGAGGGCTCACCATGCCATTCGAGGAACAGTGAAAAGAACCAGAGATTTTGAAGAGGAAAGTATTAGAAGATCTGGTTACTTAATAGTTTGCTTCAACTAGTTTAAGGTTTGCAATGTCTATAAAGAATGAGATTAATTTTGTGTGGTTCCTAGGGCAGAAGCAACACCAGTAATGTTTGTTAAGGGAAGTTGATTTGATGAGCACAAATCATATGACATAGGTTTTGGAGTTAAGCAGACCTGGATTTTAATCCTGACATCAGCATTGGCTTTGGCAAAAGGAATAGGACTTCTGAGCTTCATTTTCCTAATGTGCTAAATAGGTATAATAAGGCCTATCTCATTTTAAGGATTAGAAATAATATATAAAAAGTGCTTAGTTCCTGGCATAGGTTAATATTCAATAAATACTCATGATTATATATAAATTGATAATAACATATTTCCAACATTGGAAAAATCCAAGTGGATGGTGGTGTGGTGGGAATATTGGAGAGAGGGTTTCTACTTAAGATAGGGGACTTGACTTAAGATCTAGTCCAACTTTTAGCATAATGGCTTTCATTTTCACCTTGGCCTGAAATCTCCTTTCCCCTGACTGCTTTTCCCTTGCTTCACAAAGCAGTCAGGTCCAGTCTATTTTAATCGAGTTTACTTCATAATCTTTTGTTGACTTCTGCAAGTCAATTGACTTTAAAGAAGTCAGAACAGGTTGGGAACGTGGCTAGGACAAATGAGGTTTGAGAATAAGAAAAGACAATGTTCACAGAGAGGGTCTTCTCATTTAGTGGCTCCGCGAGCTACTCAGGGAGGAGGCGAAGGTTACGGGATTGGTCATGTTACTAGAGACATTAACTGAAAGAAGCAGCCTCCACTACAAACCACATCAAACTCTTGGCAAGAGTGAAGTGAAAAATATGATCCAGGTCAGACGTGAGAAGCGGGTCTGGACTTGCTGGCTGGAACTAAGGACAGGCAGTGTAGAAACTCCCAGGGATCGAATGCAGGCCCTTAGATGCCACCAGTTTACAGCATAAGTTGAGGAGACAAAAAAGAGGAAAGCCACAAAAAGAGGGGAGGGAAATAGGCTGGAGGGCTCCAGGAGGAAGACCAAGGCTATCAGGTCGTTGGGTACTAGAGTTGTGAACCTTGCCAGGGGCGAACCTCTACCCACGTCTCCCAGCTGCTAATCAGTCCAGGTAGGGCACCACCTTGGTCCAGCTTTGATGGCAGCCTGATAACTAGGTGCCTTGATAACTTTCCTCCGGTCCTTCTCCCGCTTACTGGGTCCCACCCACCTATTTGCCTCTAGCTCTTGGGGTCGACCAGATACTCCAGGGCTCGGCTGCAGGCAAGACCCGGAGAGCGGATTTAGCTCTTGGCGGCGCGCGCGCGCTCCCCAAAGGGGTACTGGGCATGCGCGGCGCGCGGCCGGCTTTGGCGGAGAGCGGAGAGCGGGCGGGCAGATCCAGACTTCACTGGCAGCGGCGGGCGAGGCGGTGTCGGCGAGCCCGAGGTCGGCGCTGTGCTAGTCCGGAGATCGCTTCTCTGCAGCTGGGCGCACACAGCGGCTGGGCGGCGCGCGGAGGGCGGAGGGCGCCGTCCAGGTCGGAGGCTATCTCTTGGCCACCTCCTGCCTCGTCGGGGCTCGAGGCGCCTCCGGGGAAAGCTGCGGCCCCGAAGACGGATCCGAGGTACGAGCCCCTCGGTGAAAGGCGCCCGCCGGGGTCCGATGGGTTGAACTCTCCCTCGATTTCAAAAATCCGCCTTTGTGTGCTTGCATGGAGCGGTGCCAGGCGCCGCGTCCGCCTTCATTCACTTTCACTGCTTTCAACTGGTGTTGGGAGCCAGGTGTGCGCGTCCGCGTCGGGTCCTGGTGCGCCGGGAGCCGGTGCCCAGCCTCGGCCGGCTGCCCGCGCTGCCCGCGCTGCCCGCTGCGCCCGCGGCTCCGGGATCGGTGAGCAGGAAGATTCACCGTGTCCCTGTAATATTTCCTGGTAACCTGAGCTTCCCCTGATACACCTGCGCTTATCTGGGCGGTGGGGCGACTACAGAACGAGTGTTCTTCTCACGGGTTATTTTCGGCTTGGGGTTTTCAGAGCTACTCTCCCCACCCCCGAATGGGGAGGTGGGTCATTTCAGATTGACATTTTGGGACAAGGTCTCACTAGCGCCTATCTCCTCAAATTAATATAGCTCATTATATTTCAGTAGTTGTCACTTCTAATTCCTGTTGATTTCCCCTTTTTAGCTTGTTCTACTTTACTCATCATTTTACTTTTGGGCAGATGGCCTTTCTGGTGTCTTTGTCAGTTAATGCCTTTGGAGTGGATTTCCCCACTGCTTCAGACTCTGCTCGCTCCTCATATGCTCACTCTCTTTCCCTTCCTTTCCAGGACTACCTGTATGCATGCACCAATTGTTCTCTTCCTTTGCATTGTTTCTCAAACCCTTCTTTTCCCATAGTACTGCTGGAATCTCTTTGAGGGGAAGGACGCTGCGGTATTAGGATTAGAAATGCATAAATGTCTAGAGCCGTAGAGCATTAGGAATCGGAATCCTCTTTTACACAATATATTTCAATGACATGTATTATTGCTTCTCTTTTAAAGTTTCACTTCTTGCCTGAGATGATAAGAGGAATAGCTAATATCTTAAGAGTTCAGATAAAACTTGGTTCTAGATGTATATGAATAGCTTGATTTTGGCTTTGTTATTCTGGGGAGTTAGGAGAAAGGATTTCCAGAAGGCTTTCTCTCTCTCTCTCTCTCTCTCTCTCTCTCTCTCTCTCTCTCTCTCTATATATATATATATATATATATATATATATATATATATATATATAACAAAGCAACTGTGTTGTGTATTGTTTCTAATTTATTTCTGTTGAAAGGATACCATTCTTCTTTCTACAGCGACTTGGATTTTGGAAAGTGTGCTCTAGTAATTTAGATCATGTGGTCATTGAAATTAAAGTCAGTGTCATCCTCTCACCCAGTATAGATTTTCAGTTTGACTTGTAGTTTTCTGGACATATTGCTATAGTTTTTAAGTTGCTGGTCTGGAAAATTTTTGGTCATGGGTTCACACTTTTACTTACAAATTGAAAAATAATGCACTTTATAAATTTGCCATGTAAAGAGTAGGCTATAATATATCACAAATGTAATGACATTTTATAGAATGCCTTTAGTGCAGAATTCATAGAGTAAGATTTTTAAAAATTCCACAAGTCATTCATTACACAGCAGAAAAAAAGAGAAAACTTGCTTTTAATTCCACTATTCTGAGATACCACTTTTAAAATAATATTTGGTATATTCTCTTTGAAATCTTTTCTCTTCCAGTTTCCAATGTCATTATATAGTAATTTTCAGCTTGTTAGTGGGGAATACTTTAGTTGTATATAGGGTGATTCCCCCTCCCCAAATGGTTTATTCTTGTTCCCTATCAAGAAGCTAATGTCTGATTTTGAACACTTTGTTTCAGATCAAATGTAAAATTTCATTTTGTTTTTATTTCCAGCTTTAAATTTTTTATCTATGCTGATTCTTTTCAGATAGCAGTCCTTTTGTTTTTTATGCTAGGACAGATTTTCTGTTATTTGCTTTGTGTTTTTAATTTGGTACATTTTATTTATTTATTTATTTATTTATTTTTTTATCCTCACTTGAGGACATTTTTTTTTCCATTTTTTGTTCAGATAGAGTGGGAGGGAGGGAGAGGAAGAGAGAGAGAGAGAGAGAGAAACATCGACGTGAAAGGGACACATCGAGTGGCTGCCACCCACACGACCAACCAGGGCCGGGGACAAACTGCAACCGAGGTACATGCCCTTAGCAGGAACCGAACCTGGGTCTCTCTGTACCGCAGGTCGATGCTCTAACCTACCGCAGGTCGATGCTCTAACCGCTGAGCCAAATCGGCCAGGGCTAATTTGGTACATTTTAAATCCTAGTCCTTTCTTTTTCTTACACTATACTACACACATGTTCACCACTACTTTTTTTTCTTCTACTACTGACTCTCCTGTTTTTTTCATTTACCTATATTGGTTTTGCAGCAGCTCACTTGAACCATGGTTTATATAAGAAGATATAGTATTCAGAATAAAAGATGATGGTTTTTCTTAAGTCTCTCTTTAGATGCCAGAAGTTTTGTTGGATGAGTATTTTAGCACTGATTTGATTTATATAAAATTTGGATTAGCTTTTCTGAGTTGTAGTATGCATATTTGGTAGTTATTTAGATGATCAGAAAACAACACAAGTTAATGATAGGTTACAAACTTCAATCTTTCAGACATCTGCAATAGTATGTAAGGGGAAAAAGTGGAATTTTAGTTAAAATACTTCAGCTATAATACACCCCTGCTGGGAATTACTGCATGAAATTGTTTGCAGCTGTTAGTGATTGAAAAATATTTTCTTAAAAAGAAAATCCTCTAACAGAATAGTTGTAAACATTTTAAGTTTAATATATGCAGGGAAGTTGTGAAGTTCTTCAGTGTTTCACTACGACATCTTTAATGTTTTCTAGATACATTCTTAAATGAGATTTTATTTTATTTATTTATTTTTACTTATTTTTTTTTAGAGAGAGAGGAAGGGAGAGAGAAATAGAAACATAGATGTGAGAGAGAAACATCTATCCGCTGCCTTGAACACACCCCCCACCCCCTTCCAGGATGGAGCCCGCAGCCTGGGCATGTGCCCTGACCAGGAATTGAACTGGGACCTCTCAGTCGATGGAATGACGCTCAGTCCACTGAGCCACACCGGCCAGGCTTAAATGAGATTTTAAAAAATATATTTTATTTTTTAGATCAGTTTTGTATTTACTGAAAAGAATATAAAGTTAGTATAGTGACTTCCCATATATCCCTCTACTCAAATTCCCCCTCTTATTAACATCTCACATTGGTATTTGTTACAATTAATGAATCAGTATTGGTACATTATTATTAACTAAAGTTTATACTTTATTTAGATTTCCTTAGTTTTTATCCTTTTTCTGTTCCAGGATCCTACATTAAGGATATCACACTTAGTAGTCAAGTCACCTTAGGCTCCTATTGGCTGTGACAGTTTGTGAGACTTGTTTTTGATGACCTTCACAGTTGTGAGGAGTACTGGTCAGGTATCTTTTAGAATGCCCCTCTATTGGTATTAGTCTAATATTTTTCTCATGATCAGACAGGTTTTGGAATTTGTGGAGGAAGATCACAGAAGTAAAGTGCTATTTTTATTATATCATAAAACAGGTATACATACTATCAGCGGGATTTATCACTATTGATACTGATCTTGATCATGTGGCCGAGATAGTGTTTGTTAGGTTTCTGCACTGAAAAGTTATTCTTTTCTTTCTTTTCAGGCGGTACTCTTCAAAGGAAGTCATTGTGCACAGCCCATACTTAGGGAGTGGAGAGTTATACTTCTCCTCCTTAAGGGTGGAGTATCTATATACATTATTTGGACTTCTGCATGACAGATTTGTCTCTTTCCTCTATTTATGTATTTATGCAATTATTTACTTATATTGATTTGGACTAATGGGTATACACACACATATATGATAGAGCCGTGTGTGTGTGTGTGTGTGTGTGTATTACAATTACACTTTGGGTTATACTCCAGTACCACTTTATTTTGTTGCTCAGATTATTTCAGCTTTGACCATTGGGAGCTCTTTCAGTTGGCTCCATCATTTTTTTTTTTTTTTTTTTTGAATCACTTCCTTACTTTTTAGCATTAAAAGATGCTTCAGGCTTATCTTGTATTTCTTTATTTCCTGCCCCAGTTCTATATTCAACCAGAATCTGGTTCATTTTCTTGGGAAATGGTCTTAGAAACCAAGATATGGGTGCTAGGTGTTCTTGTGGCTACTGGTGTATCATTCCTTCTATGCCCTCTCATTTGACATAGCAGGAAATACATGTGTGTATACAACTCCATGTATATACACTTATCTATACATATTTCTCTGTGTAACCATGTGTATCATATTAAGCTAAATATGATTGTGTATGGATGTCTCTTACTCTACCTAATCTGTTACTACCAGAATAAAGGCCTTCTCCCCTTGCTTATCTGTAAACTCACCCCAACAATGAGAAGAAAGCTGGCTCCCACCATTTGCCATCCATTTACTTAATTGTTCAGTTCCATTATATATGTATAGCAATATTGAAATTGTTAGCCTGTACTCCCTTTACAGATAGTGGAAAACACTGTGTCAATTAGAGTACAATGCTTATGTGCAGTTCCTTTTGCTTTTAGTTTTACAGATTCCTTTTCCTCCTATCTCCTTTAGTGAGGTTGCTGCAGAAATATATAATACAGTTTGATCCTTTTGTCACCATCTGCATTTAATCCTGGGATCCTCTGACCTTCTAAATTATTATTTTTTAAAATTTGAATACATTAAATATCGCTCTTTTTTTCTATAAACGTCTATGGATTTTGACAAATACATAATTTCATGTGCCTATCATTACAATATCAAAGTATCATACAGAATAATTTCAACACATTAAACGTCTCCTATGCTTTACCTGTCACTCCCTTAACCTTATACCCCTGGCAAACATAAATTTTTTTTTCTGTCTCTATTGTTTTGTCTTTTCCAGATGTCATATAATTGGAAGTATACAGCCTTGCCAGACTGGCTTCTTTCACTTAGCGATATGCATTTAACGTTTGTTTATATCTTATTGTAGTTTGATAGAGTTCCTGTTTCTTCTTCATCCTTGTCAGCATTTGATATTGTCAGGGTTTTTGTTTGTTTGTTTTTTGTTTTATTTTACGCATTCCAATAGGTGTGTACTAATATCTCATTGGTGCTTTAATTTGCCATTCCTTAAAGAGATGTGATGTCAAGCATCCTCTCATATTCGATTTTCCATTCATATATTTTTTTTTGATGAGATATCTGTTCTGAACTTTTGCCCATTTTTTAATAGGGTTGTTTGTTTTTTTATTGTTGAGTTTTAAGAATTCTTTATATCTTTTTTGATACAAGCATTCTATCAGATGTGTTTTGCAAATATTTTCTTCCATTCTGGTTTGTTCAGTATAGATGCAACCATCTTAGGTCTAACTACTTAGTACACATCAGCAACAACTTACCTTTTTTATTTCTGAATATTTTTGATGATTTGTTAGTTTAATCCATGGATGCAGAACCCAGGCATACTGAGGACAAACTGCAATTCATTTCCCTCTTCCTCACTAAGTCAGAGATTCTTCTTTGTGGAAGAATAATATCTCATATTATCAGTTTTTTAGATATAACCATAGGAAATAATAAAGGTTTCTCTTTTCACAAAGAGGACTTGAAATAAGGGATTCGCAGGGTGTATGCTGAGAAAAAGCAGATGATGTATGTACCATCTAGGAACTTGAGACTTAACTATATGGTCTTGAATGTTACCCATGCCACTACTCTTGCAACACATGGCTTTTCCCCAGTACCTTTCTTTTAATAAATCCTTTGTGTTATTGGTATTGGGACCAGAAGTATTTATATTGTAATATTACAGTTAGAACCAGTAGCCTTCGAGAAGCATCTAGAGCCTGGCCAGTGTGGCTCAGTTGGTTGAGCATCATCCCATGCACCAAGAGGTCACCAGTTCGATTCTGGGTCAGGGCACATGCCTGGTTTGTGGACTCGATTCCCAGTAGAGGGCATGTAGGAGGCAGCCGATAGATGTTTCTCTTTCACATAAATATTTCTCTCTCTCTCTCTCAAAAAAAAAAATCAATAAAAACATTTTTTTTTCAAAAAGAAGCATCTAGAGAGATCTGACATAATAAAACTAGCACCTACTTTTATAACTGTTAAGTCTTACATACATTATCTCTTTTCATTCTTACAAGAGCTCTTTAAAGCAGGTTTGCTTATTTCCATATTACAGGTAAGAAATAGGCTCCGAAAGATAAAGTGACTTCTCTATGGCCCAAATACGGAGAAATGGACAGAGTCCAGATGGGAACCCCGATCTTTCTGACTCTAAAACTCAAACTCATTTTACTTGGCTCTGCTGTGTCTCATAAAATAAAAAGTGCCAGGATAGTATCAGGATGTCCTTGATTTTTAAAAAGAGAGAGAGAGAGAGAAAATTCATGGACAGGGACAACAGTGTTATGATTGCCGGGGGACAGTGAGGAAGAGGGTATAGGGAGAATAAATGGTGATGGATGGAGACTTGACTTGGGGTGGTAAACACACGATTCAGTGTACAGATGATGTGTTTGGAATTGTGTACCTGAAACCTGTATAATTTTGTTGACGAGTGTCACCCTAATAAATTCAATAAAAAGGCAACAACAACAAAAAATATAGAACATCATCATCATTCCTAGAAAGTGGAGGATGAACAGTTCTAAGTTCTCTGCCTTGCTAGATAGTATCTATTTAGATATCCAAGTACCTTTAATCACCTGCCCCTCAAATGGGTCATGAAAACTTTTTATTTTTATTTTCTACAAATAGATTTAGACTTGCTTTTATTCCAACCCTCAATCACACATCTCATTTCAATCCCCAGTCCATTCAGGTTAGCAAAAAAGAAAAAAAAATAAGAAAGAAAAAAAGAATGAGGTTCCTTTAAAGAGAGTAGAAATTCTGGGTGATTAAGATAAATAAAACAAGTAATGATGGTATTAGGTACTTGTTTTCCCTTTCCCCCAATGAATTATAAGTTTCTTGAGGGCAGCAAACTAAGTCTCAGTTATCTTTAAGCATAGTACATCACATATGATACATATTCACAAAATGTTTATTGAATGAAATTTAGCACTTGCTATCACACTTTAACAGATATGTGTTTAGAGTGTTTAGAAGGGGATGAGTTTTTCCTCACAGAGGAAGTTGAACATTATTATATTCTATCCCTCCTTTCCTCCCTCCCTTCAGCATTTGTTGAGTATCTGTTCTGTGCTGCTTTTTGTTGAATATAAAGATGAATAAGATAGTATCTCTGCCTTCCGTCATCAGGGAACCCAGAGAATGGAGGGAAGCAGGCATTTCAGTAGAGTGTGGAACTAAAGGGAGTATATATTAAACAAACAAACAAGTAATGGACTTTGAAATCAAAGAGATCTTATCTGCCTTAATTTTCATATTAAGAAGTAGAAACTGTAATACTACCTACTTGACACAGTTGTTGAAGGGTAGGTTAAATGAAAAAAAAAATATATATATAATGAAAGGAGAGGCTCACTGTGGCTGAAGGAGTCAGAAAAGTCTTTACTGAAGGATGTGACATTTGAGTTTTATAGGATGAATTTTTGAGGCCCAGAATGAGAGTATGAGTTGGGACTCTAGGGCATTCCAGGCAGAAAGATGAATGTGTGACGTGTGCAGAATAGATGGACATGATGGGAGTGGTGGGAAATTCTGCGCTTTCTCACATCCAGAGCCTACAGGATTATTAGAAAGAACAGAATAACCAGTTGTTTTCATTTTTATAAGTAACAATACAATAGTGTATTCATTACACTGTAGTAGGAGAGAATGAAGATACCAAACCTGTTTTAAGAATTGCATGAGTCTCTTCTTCTAATATTATGACTTTCTGAATATAGTCCTTATGTAGTAGGGTGAACAGTTTTACATTCTTGTGTTCTTTTTTAGTCCCGTGATACTCAAGTGATTTTATTAAGGAAGAGGACGTGTGTTTTTGGGTGAAATCAGAGGCCCTGTCTCAAACCATGCTTATATTTAGTAGCATATAACATTAGAATGGAACATCCCACAAAGGCATCATCTAGTCCTATTTTAACCAACTCAGAATTCTGAGAATCCTGAACAGTTTATGACCACTAAAATAATGTTAGTGAGTAAATTGTGTGCTTAATAAGAGGTCAGAGTTCTATAGTTGAAAAATTGTGTTTTTAGTGTAAAGGGAGAAGAAAAAAGGAAAAAAATAGAAAACATTGAAGATCAATAGAAGGAAAATAATTTTAAACTTAAAGAGGGAAATATTTTTAAAGTTAAAAAAAATTTTTTTTCTTTATTGCTATTAGAGAGAGAGGAAGGGAAAGAGAGAGAAATAGAAACATCGATGAGAGAGAACATTGATTGGCTGCCTCCTGCATGCCCCCCACTGGGGATCGGGCCCACAACCTGGGCACGAGCCCTGACTGGAATCGAACCGGTGACCTCTTGGTCACCGGTTACATGAGTTGATGTTCAACCACTGAGCCATACCAGCCGGGCTAAAGTTTTATTTTTTATTGAAGGCTATTGATATATAAATATCATTTTATTTAGAAGGTTTAATTAGTACCATTAAAATATTACCTCTCTGTTAGAATATTATTTCTTATTCTAGAAATACATGTGTATTATTGATATATTTATTGGCTTAGTGCAACAATAGAATGTTTCCATTGTCTGAAATATTGATGATTATTAAACATGGTAACTTTTTTCTGTTGATTCTAATATTTCTAATCTTTTGTGACACTAATTTCTATTTTTCTCTAGAAAATAATATGCTTAAAATAAAATATAAGTGGCAAAACAGTTCTGTAAAGAAACATGTGTGAAATTTGTCACTTTTGAAAAGACATTGAAATAAATTAAAATCCAATTTACTTAATATTCTACAATAATTTTTACATTTGAAGAGACATGAAGAGACAATAAGATGGTTTTTAGTAGACAATAAGCTGGTTTTAATTTTAGGCATGAGGAGACAATAAGACAATTTTAAATGCGAAGAAAGATATATTTGCGATAGGGAAGATACATTTAACTTTCGTAAGTGGAAGAAAATAGAACATTGTTTTATGTAGATCCCCCCACCCTACCCAAAACAGCTTGCTCAGTTCGTTTTTGTTTGTATATGTGTGTGTGTGTAAGTGATCTCAATTTCTCTTTCCAGTGTGTTTTCAAAACTTGAACTGTTTTATGACTAACTGTATATTGGGATTTAAAAATATTACTCTTTAACTTAGAAATATTGATTTAGAAACCCTATCTTAAGGTTGATTGTCTTACTATTTTAGTGTGTTTACCTGCATTATCAGAACTTCGTGTGTTTATTTTCAGTACTGTGGACTACAACTAGTGTTAACATTTTTTTACATCCCAGGATCATTTTGGTCTAAGGACAACATTAATTTTGTTGGTGATTCTTTTGTTTTGCTCTTTTGTGGGGCTTTGTTAGATTCTGAATAATTTAAAAGCAATGGAATTCTTTCTGTGATAAAAATCTAGTCACTGGGCCAAATCTTGTAGCATTATTCACATGATACTCATGCATGTAAAGTTATAGAATGAGTATTTATGCATGAAGAATGTATGTTCAAGACAATGTTTTTAATTATTGAGGGAAATAACTTTAATGTGCATTAATTCACAGATTTGCTTCTCATCTTCTGTTTTAAAATGAATAATCTGGCCCTGGCCGGGTTGGCTCAGCGGTTGGAGCGTCGGCCTACGGACCAGAGAGTCCCAGGTTCAGTTCCTGCTAAGGGGCACATACAAAAAATAAATAAATAAATAAAATAATTAAATAAATAAAATTAAGAATCTGTGATAATCAAATCTGAAGAACAATATATAAAGAATAACATAAAAATGATCAGTTCTATATTTTATGCATATTAGTATATTTGCTATCCTTGTGGAATTATAGAATAAAGTATATTTTCTTTTCATATTATTTTAATTTATCTATATTTTTATCCAAATTATTGAAACAAAAAGTTTAAGCACCATTTTTACTACAATATTCATGTACTTGGTTGTATTTCACATTTTCCCACATTATCTTAAGACTTGCTACTTCCATGGTCTGATGTAGAACATGGACTTATAAAAATCTTGAAGCAGATAAATGGTCGTGTGGGTTTTCCCTTCACACCCCTTCTCCATCCTGCTTCTCTCCTCCCTTCTTATCCTTTCCTCTAGCCCCGGTGTCTGACAGCTTTTCTCAGTCCTCAGACAACTTTAGTTGAAAATATATCTTTCATAACTTTGCTATCTTCCCAGTTACTGTTTTCTTTCTCATGCCTGGTGAGACCTCAATCATGGAGAGTGAAATCTGAATAAAAGAGACATTCATGGTAGTTATGACAGTGGAGGTGAAGCTTAGGTTGCTAGAGGGTGTGAAACAAAGGAACGATTGAAGCTCTCACCACCTTCATTTTATTTGGGTAGTAAGTAAACTATTTTGGAAGTAGTCAAGACTCATTATGAAGATAATGAAATCTTCACTTGCCCAGAGTAAATACGTTAACAGTGATTAACTGGAATATATCTTGACACCATTCAGGTTTTGCGCTGATTAGAAAAGATCCACCATGGTTTTGTTTGTGTATAAGAGTTTATGCTACTGACTTTTGGAAAAAAAACAAAATCAAAAACATAAAACATTTTGTTTTATGGGAGGCCCTTAACAATGTAGGGAATTTTAGAATTTGAATTATAAATATCTCAAGTGAAGTCATAAAAATAATAATTTTATGTGGAGTACTCCATGACCTTCTGAAGGGTCTTCAAACAGGAATAAAAGTCTCATCTTACCTCCAAGGCTTCCTCTCTTCCACCTGAATCTGTTATCTATAGTTATTTCCATTTTCTATCTCTGCCAGGTAGTTAACAGAATGTTTGCAGAGTAAAGTCGTGAGAGGTCGCTGTGCCACAGAAAGACCTGAGAATACAACATAATTTAACTCGATGATTACCAATTATATTTTGTGTTATATTTATGGTTTTCAAAGGCATTTATATAATCATACTAAAAGATTCCAAATAAATGGATTAAGTGGTAAAATGATGGGGAAGACTAATTGTGGTAGTATATGGTAGATAATAGAAATAGTTTGGCTATAACCAAAGTAGAAACTCAAATATTTCTCAGGAAATCTATAAGCCATTTTAATCACTGCTGTGCCATTCACGAGCTACATATGGGGAACTTTGATTATAAATACTGTAAAGAGTAATGCATTACTTGTTAGAAATATATGTTAAATATTTATTCAATAAATAATAACAGAACAAAAGGTTTGGGTTCCAAACATGGACATTCTCGTTCTTGCAAGATGTAACAGCCAGATCTTTCTAGCTAATGTTGATTTCTTTAGGGTAATGTGGACATCAGTTGACGTTTAGACATTAGGTGAAACAAATGCTTGCTCTCCATGGAGGCGGATCTAGTTGCACGTTTGAGACAGCAGATGTGAATTTGAGGGGAAGCATTTTAGATTAGGCAGCCGATCCAAGCCTGCTGAGTTTTTCTCTCTTCCAAAGGAGTACAGGAGTCTATAGATTTTTGCAAGGGGTTGGTTGTTTTGAGAACATGGCTTAATTTTTAAGGCTAAAGAAACTAATTCAGCCAACAGTGTGTTTTTTCTCTAAAAGAACTTTAAAAAATCTATCTTTATTGTTAAATGTATTACAGATGTCCTCCCCCTTTCCCACCATTGTCCCCCATAACCCTGCTCCCGCCCCACCCCAGGCCTTCACCACCCTGTTGTCTGTGTCCATAGGCAATGCATATATGCATATAAGTTCTTTGGTTAATCTTTTCCCGCCCCCTTTCCCCCTTCTGAGATTCGTCAGTCTGTTCCATGTTTCCATGCCTCTTGTCCTATTTTATCAGTTTTTGTTGTTGTTGTTGTTGTTAATTAGATTCAACATAGAAGTGAGATCATGTGATATTTGTCTTTCTCTGACTGGCTTATTTTGCTTAGCATAATGATCTTCAGGTCCCTCAGTGCTGTCTCAAAGGGTAAGAGATCCTTCTTCTTTTTTTTTTTTTTTTTACAGCTGCATAGTATTCCATTGTATTGAAAGCTTCTAGCTGTGATCATTTCTGCTTCTTATTTCCCCCTCTCTAATACTCTTACTAAATTTTTGCTGCTGCTATCAACCATAGCAATGGCTGGAATGGATAATATTGGGGTAAAGTTTCTTTAAAAGAAAAACTGTAGAAGAGATATATCAATACAATAAAATACATATTGAACTGTCCTTTGTATGTGAAGGTGTGTTTTGTTTGTTATAGTGGTGATAGATCTTGCTGGATCCATTTTAACCTTCTCCAGTGATCCTTCTTGTGATATATGAGATAGTTGTGTGAGATTAGGGATTTGGTTAAACCAATTGCAGGCCCATTGGTTTATTCAGCCCAGTCTAATTTATTGATCTAATAGTCCTGGACATACACAGTTTTATTTAATAGAAAATAATTTTTTTCAGTTAGTGAAATATCTCTCAATAAAGAAATATTAAATAAGTGCCTATTAACTGCTAGACTGCATATTACTAAATAATGAATATACTGCAATTAACAGGACAGACAGGATTCCTTTCCTTTTTTGCTATGAGTGTACCATGGTAGAAACCTAAAATAAAAGAAACATAAAAACTTAAAAGAAGCATCAAATTCTATTAAACAATTCAAAATGTGTGAAATAAAGAATAAACTTTCTGGCCTTTCCCTCCTTCCCTTCCTCCCCGCTGCCCTCCCTTCTTCCTTCTCTTTAATTTCTAAGAGTAAAGATACTCACATTTTGTATTATAATGTTTTACATGTACTGATGTGGATTTTTATAAGTTGGTTTCCAAATTATGTATAATTTAACAATAATTCCATAAAGGAACATTTGTTATTTATGAACAGCTTTGGAAAAAAATTTAGCTTACCAGTATTCCTTTGGGAGTACTATTTTCAACTATTAAGGTCAATTTATGATCAGGTCAGACTGGAAATTTAGGAATGAAGACGCCATTATTCTAACATGGAGTCACCCTGAAGACCTTAGGCTGTTTGTAAAGGGTTAATCTGTAGAGATGGGGAAACATCTCTTAACTTGAATTTGGGATGTGGATAAATTTAAGACTGCCGTACGAAGCAACACTGCGTTGTACTTACAAGAAAGAAAAATGTCGACGACGCCTCCCTTAGTGGACCAAGTACTTTCTAACATACCTCTCGGATTACACAGCATTGAAATGATCCCCACAATGTGTTTGGCTCATGTGTTTCTAGCTAGCTACTATGAATGAAAGATTCATAACTATCTATTTAAAAAAAAGTCTTTATTTGCATTGCAAAGAGCTTAATTGTTTGGAAATTAACAGAACCAATAATTATTTTTAAATCATATGCATGTATGGGTTAGACCATGACTGGCACTAAGCTAAAAAGAAAAAATTCTCTGCACAAAGAAGGTTCTGAATTAATATTTATCAAATCATGGATTACTAACTTGACTGTGGAAGGGTAACAGTGCCTGAGTTTTCCCACATTCTTGGTGATTTGGACCAAATATTTTTGTAGCTATTATAGAAAGCCCTGCTAACCTTTCCCTTATCTTGACTATTGGACAGTGTACAGCAGGATCACAGGGAGGAGGGATTCATACGGACTTGCCAGACAGATGATTTGGAGTCCTAGTGACAACCTTGTGACCTAATTTTCCAAGATCTGTCTACTTAACTAGAGAGTTATAGCTATATGCTGTTAGCTTAAATAACACTAGGCTTGTATACAAGTCGGGGAGTAGGGGAGGGAGGGGTAGATATATAAATCCATTTCTGCAGTTTGCCGAATCCATAACAAAGGAGCACTTTTGCTCTAAAAGTTAATTTATTATTTTCTCACTTTGGCTATTCCTTCTTCTATGTGTCTCAGACAAATCATTACTAGAGGGTTTGATTTTAAAAATTGACGGCCTTCTAAAAGTTACTTTTGAGGACATTTTTTCTTTTTTAAAGAAAAAAGTAGTATGTGAATGTATCGGTAAGTGATGGTGCAGTCAGTCATCTCCATGCTCTTCTCCTGCAGTAAATTCCTTTGTGCATTTCTGGTAGCAGTTCTTCTACTATCCAAATACGATGAGGCTGTTGTTCTCTCATGAAGCAAATATTTATGAATACATGTAGTTGGTTATGTTTATTAAAGTCACATACGTTTTTAGCCTTCGTTACAACTTTTATAAATTGTTACTTATGAGAATTTTAGATACCAGTATGAATCAGTTAGTTTCGTTTGGTCATACATTGATGTCTAATTGCCATTTTGCCTGTATATATGCTAGCTAGACATGGATAGGAACTTCTTCTCATGTATATAATTTATATAATGTGTTGAAATATGTTGTACCAAGATTATTTGCTGCAGTGATTAAACTGATACAGACTTTTATGTCAGCTACACTTAAACCAAACTCTTTTTTATAATTAGGACTTGTACTTAGGATACTTATTTGCTTCTATGACATTATATCTGTCTTCCCACCTACAACACTTTCTAACCTTGCCAGTGTTTTGTGAAGGGGCTCATAAACCCAGTTCTAAAATATTTTATGCATCTCTCTTTAACAGGTAATTGGTCTCTTGCATATCTTTTTAAAAATATATATTTTTAATGGATTTTTGGAGAGAGAGGAAAGGAGAGGGGGAGAGAGAGAGAAATGTCGAGGTGAGAGCAGAACATTGATTGACTGCCTCCTGCACGCCCCCTCCTGGCAATTGAGCCTGCAACCCCAGGCATGTGTCCTGAATGGGAATTGAACGGGTGACCTTTCAGTGTATGGGTTGATGCCCAACCAACTGAACCACACTGGCCAGGGGGCATGCATATCTTTAATACCAAACTATATCAAGGTATCTCATTCATTTTCCTTCTTCCTTTGAGGATAATCGAAGTTCTTTGGCCTCATGATTGCCTTCTAATTTTCAACTTGACTTAAACCAAGTTGAACTCAGAGGTCATTAATAATAAAAAATCAGTAACATTGGAATGTAATTTTAATAATTTAGGTTTCTGTCTCATAATATGTATTTTGGATTCTAAAATGTTATTATTCTCTCTCTTACATGTACGTGTCAAAATGTCTATATGTAAGCTCTTGGAGTTCCTGTGTCTCTCGATGTGGTATTGTGTACATCTGGAAACTGTTCTCTTCATGTGCTCTTGCTGCTGCCTTATTTCTGTCTTGTTCTCAGCTAAGATTCTTGACAAGAATCATATGCCTGTTTTTTCTTCCTCACTTGTCCTACATGATTCAACCCACTGTAGTCTAGTGCCTGAGCTCATGTCTCTAAGTCATCTGTATTCTTCTGAAAGCCAAACCAAAAGGAAAACACTTTGTTTTTAATCTTTCTTGATTTTGCTGTAGCATTTACCTGCCAGCTTTTAGAGGACATGGACTGTGTTTCATTCACTGCTGAATTGTTATCACCTAGAGTTTCCACTGCTTTGTAGATTGTCTGTTTGCTGAATGGATACATATTTGTAATGACCACTTTTTTTTTTTTTTTTTTTTTAAGAATGATCTCTTCTTTTGGCTTGTATGGTGCTATTCTTTTCTGGTTTATAGCCTCTGTTTGTTATCCATCTGCACTGAGATGCTAATTCAGAAACCCTGCTCCTTGGAGTTGGATAGGTATCTAGAAGGTGTTCCAAAGTGCTCTCCTCAAGTAAGTTCTAGTATAATACCATCTGTTGGTAGCAGGGAGAGTCAGTACTTTCTTTGGCCTCAATTCATGGTTTTGTTCATAATCTGAACACTCACAAGTTGAGATGTTTTTGATTTTTCCACAGTTCTTTTCTCAGCCTCATCTCATTTTATGTTTCATTATCTTCCAAAGTAACTCCAAGCACTCACATTGTTTCACTTAGGAACAATTCTTTATTTCCAGCTGCTGCTGCTGCTCCCCTTTGTTTCTGACTGTACCTGAACGTTGCGCAGGCTTCTTAGACTTCATTTGTCCCAAAATGTATGATACTTAGAAAGACCTGTACACTGAAAACTGTAAGATATTGATGAAGGAAATTGAAGAAGACACAGTAAGTGAAAAGAAATCCAGTGTTCATGGATTGGAAGAATTGATATTGTTAAAATGCCCTTACTACCCAAAGCAATTTATAGATTCAGTGAAATCTTTATAAAAATTCCAACAGCATTTTCCACAGAAATAGAAGAAACAATTGTAAAATTTGTATGGAACCACAAAGACCAGAAAAGCCAAAGCAATCCTCAGAAAGAAGAGCAAGCCAGAGGCATCATATTTCCTGATTTCAAATTATTACAAAGCTACAGTAATCAAAAAGTACAATTCTAGAATAAAAATAGACACATAGACCAGTGGAACAGAATTGAGAGCCCCAAAATAAACTCATGCAAATACAGTCAACTAATATATGACAAGAATACTCAGTGGGGAAGGGATAGTCTCTTCCATAAATGGTGTTGGGGAAAACTGGATGTCCACATGCAAAAGCGTGAAGTTGGACCCTGTCTTTCACCTCTCACAAAAATTAACTTGAGATGGATTAAATACTTAAATGGAAGATCTGAAAACATAAAACACAGGAAAATATAAGGCAAAAGCTTCTTGACGTTTGTCATGGTGACGATTTTTTGGATATGACACCAAAAATACAAGCAACAAAAGTAAAACAAGTGAGACTACTTCAAACTAAAAAGCTTCTGCACAGCAAATAAAACAACAAAATGTAAAGGCAACTTAAGGGGTGGAAGAAAATACTTCCAAGCTATATATTTGATAAAGGGGTATTATACTATATGTAAGGAACTTATGCAGCTCAATAGCAAAAACAAGACGCGTAAGTCGATTAAAACACGGACAAAGGATCTGAATGAACGTTTTCCCCAAGAAGATGTAGAAATGGCCAACAGGTACATGAGAAGGTACTCAGTGTCACTAATAATCAGGAAGATGTAGATCAAAGCCACAATGAAATATCACTTCACATTTGTTAGAATGGCTATCATTAAAAAGACAAGAGGTAAGTGTTGGTGAGGATGTGGAAAAAGGGAACCCTTGTGCACTGTTGGTGGGAATATTAATTGGTATAGCCACTATGGAAAACAGTATGGAGGTTCCTCAAAAAAATAAAAATAGAACTGCCATGCAATCTAGCAATCACACTACAGGATGTACTATACTGAAGAATATAAAATTAGGATCTCAGAGAGATATCTACATCCTCATGTTCACTGTAGCATTATTCACAATAGCTAAGGCATGGAAATAACCTAAGTGTCCCTTGACAGATGAATGGATAAAGAAAATGTGACACGTATATGGAATGTTATTCAGCCAGTAGAAAGAAAGAAAAGTCCTGCCATTTGTGAAAACATGAGTGGATTGAGGGCATTTTGTTAAGTGAAATAAGTCAGATAGAGAAAGATAAACACTGTATGATCTCGCTTATATGTGGAATTTTAAAAAGTCAAACTCAGAAACAGTAGAATGGTGGTTGTCAGGGGCTGGGGGTGGGGAAATGGGGAGAGATTGGTTAAAGGGTACAAACTTCCAGTTATAAGATGAATAAATTGTAGGGATCTAATGTATAGCATTGTGACTATAGTTAACAGTATGGTATTATACAGGGTTTACAGTTGTGAGTATGCGAAAATATAGTTGTATTATTATTTATTATTGTATTATTTATTTGTATTACAACTGTAAACCTACTTTTGCCCACCCCTGTATAATTAAAATTTGCTGAGAGCAAATCTTAAATGTTCTCACCACATAAAGAAACAAACAAACAAATGCAAATTATGTGAGATCATGGAGTTAACTCAAGTTATTGTGGCAACCATTTCACGATATATATGTGTATCAAATTATCACATTGTACACCTTAAACTGATGTAATGTTAGATATCAATATAACAATAAAGCTGGATATAAAAGAGAAATGATTATGTTATATTCAACATTCTCTGTGTAGAAAGGTTGGCAAATAAGGGCATTAATAAGATTGTTTAAGTGATTAAATAAATATAAAATACTATATAAATATATAAATCATTACAATAATATATTTTAAACTTGTATTAAAATAAAAGTAATAAAAATAATTAAAAACGATTTTTTAAGAGGTATTCTGTTATGTGGAAAAATCATTTATGTGGAAAAGTTGCATATTATAACTGAAATGGATTGAAGAGTGATCTATTATATCATTTCTGATCCTGAGAAGCTATTATTAACTTATGTTTATACCTCACTAGAGGTATACATATAAACTTTTGAAGAGTAGTAACTTTAAAAAAAAAACATTTTTTGTCCAATCCCAAAGTTTAGATCTGGTTTATTGAAGACTGTATATCAGGGTTGACTGAGTTGAAAAAAAGTCTTAGGCTTGAAATTATTCTTCCAAACATTGTAAGAAAAAGGGTTATATTCTCAGATGAGTGCAGAAATTTATTTAACCCTCAATAGAGCTGAATTATAGTGACTAAAGTTTCTATTTTCATAATAGGAGCAAGAATCATAAAATCCATCTGGGAAAATGAGAAACATATCCTACCCTTATTGTTGCCAAAAACTCTTGAATGATATTCTCTCTAGCCTTTCTAATGTGCTGAAACAATCTATTTTTTTCCCCATGAGAGAGGTTTTCATCTCTCTTCCCCTTTGCTGATTCAGGGGTAAAAGAACAACTCCTCTTGCCAAAAGAAGATACTCTTTTCTGTATGAGAAAATGATTAAGCTGGTTTATGTCATTTCAGCTATCTTTCTTTCTTTTTTTTCTTTATTGATTTCAGAGAGAGAGGAAAGGAGAGGACGAGAGAGAGACAGAAACATCGATGAGAAAGAACATTGATTTGTTGCCTCCTGCGTGCCCCCCTCTGGGGATTTGGCCCACAACCTGGGCATGTGCCCTGACTGGGAATTGAACCGGTGACCTCTTGGTGCATGGGTCAGTGCTCAACCAGTGAGCCACACTGGCCGGGCAATTTCAGCTATCTTAATCTTAAATTGTATTTGTGCCATTTAAGTTTGTTTTGCGTCAATATTATTTTTAGCATCCTAAACTATTGCCCAAAGTCTTAACGTGCTGATAAATTGATTCCTTTTTCATATCATCTACTAAAGTGATATGACTGAAATTAAACTGAACTAAGGACTGGTGGTAAAATGTTCTAAAATTAAAACAAGAAGACAGAAAGTGTGAAGGACAAAAGTTCACTCAGCCATGGTTCATGGGATAGTTTTGCTCTTTCTGGTGACCCAGTGTTATTGTGGATTGCTTGGGCTGGGACTTGCACATTGGTCAGTGTCCAAAAGTCAAGCTCCTTGTCTTGGTAGGGAGTGAATTGAATCCACAACTCTCTAGAGAGCAAAGCTTTTCCACTCTAGAGTGCTAAGCTCGTGCTAGTTCCAACCCTCACTCGGTGATTGGGCCAAGCTTACTTCTTATATTCAGTGGTTTATTGCCTAGAGTTCGAAAGGGAAGTGATAATCGATGACATTTGAGTTTTGTGTTTCCTTTGTCACTTGAATGACTTGTATATGACAGGCATATTTACCCCAATTCATATCCAAAAGTTAAAAGAAAAAGTAAGAAAGAGTGAAGGGAATTTGGGATAATTTCTTTAGGATATCTCATTTGTGTTCACGATTAAATTGTACAAAATAGCGTTCTTTCCTTCTTTTGTATTTTGAAATTAGCTCTCAATAACGGTACAAATAATCTTTGGCTTCGAAAATAGTTTTAATTCTAGGGAGAATTTCTAGCACATCGGAAGAACACGTCTTTGACCCCTTCTCCTTTAACTGCCATATCCGATTAGTTGCCAAATCCTGCTCGTTTTATATTAAAGTTAATCCTTGCCTTAGTCCTGTCTGCCCCACGGTTACTATTTTCTGGCCACGTAATTATTTTCTTAAACTAGTACCTCCTAAATGGTCTCTACATTTGCCTCAATCTTACTTCAATTGATTTTAATTACTCCTTCCAGTTCAGTTTTGGTAAAGCCGAGCTCAGATCATGTCAATCATTAGTTAAAAAACTGCCACAGAAGATTCAGTTCAGGCCCCAGAACCTGGTTACTTCTTTCCACTTGAACTTTATCCCCACCACTGTCTTTCTGTAAATTACCAATTAGCCAAAGCGAAGTACTCTACACTTCCCCCAGAATACTTCAGTCTTTGAATTTCTCTCCTTCCTTGCTTACTTTTCTTAGGAAGTCTTTCAACTCTATCTGCATATGCAAATCTAATCTATCATTTGGCAAATTTATTTTATGCCATCATGGAATGAGCTTTACCTTCCCCCCCTCCCTGAAACTGTTTTCTCAGGATCCCTTGGCACTTATGTCTCTCATGTACTATTTGATATACATATCAGTCTTACCTGCCACCAGGTATTATGCTTCTCCAAAATAGGCTCCATATCTGATTTTTCCCTATGGACATGTGACAAGGCCTAGAGTGGTGATTTTATGTGTGATAGAAGCTCAATATATGTTTGTTAAATGATGAAATAAATGAGTCTCTGTCTTGTATATTCCATCATGAGTTTTATACCAATAACACCTCAATTCTCAATCTGAAAAGGAAAATTATAATGCTACCCACAGTTTTTACTGAGCCTAAATTGACATACTCTGAAAAGTTTAATCATAGAGACAGGTGGAATGTACTCTATTATTTAGGATAAAACCTCTGGCAAACATGCCTGTTTTTCAAGTTCTTCCTCATCTTTTAAATGTGGACTATGATTATTCCCTTTAAACTTCGCACAGGTTTAATAAGTGAGCCATTGTTTTAAAGTGTTTTATAACTTACTCCATGAAGAAACTCTTGAAATAAAAGGCGAATAAAGGTGAGAGTATTTTGATTTCACACTTTCCTTTTCCATCCATTCCTGTCATCAGAGGACAATGTTCAACGTTTGGGTAGAATACCAACCTATGAGTAAGACAATGAGATTTTTTGATACTTTCATTAGCTAAACCCTCATGAAAAGGGCGTCAAAAGGCACGCTTCAGCACATCATTTTTAGCAAGCTCCATGGTAGTTATAGATATTTTTAGTATTGTGAATAATGCTATCCATTCTTTTCCAGGCTTTTTCTAATTTATTTGGCACTTTTTTTTTGTAAAAATTGGATTCACTGTTGCTTGGTAGGGTATTGTTCTTTAAGTGATTCTTAATCCAGGTTTTTATAATGAATAAAATCCAATTAAAAATATGAAAATAACCAATAATTATGATATGGAATTTTGAGTCTTCAGCTGCTTAGAATAAAATCAGTATAACTGCAAAAAACATTTAAAAAATAATGAAACATGGCTTTGGGCAGAATACTCAGGATATTTTTGTACTGTGTTCAATTTATTTTGCTCTGTGCTAACATTCTGATGTATGCTAGCATTAGACAAAGGACTGAGAATATGGTTACTATTTAGAGATGTTCATTGTTTGAGAGAAATTCAACAGAAACTTGAATATTTTCATTATTTTATAGAGTCTATTTTAAATCATAAATGTGTCTTGTATGTTAATATCTTAAAGAGTGTTTTGCTTTGCAGATAGGATACTGAAAATTTACTGTGGAATGTTTTATTGTAATTTTTGCCAACAATTGTGTCTTATACCATATTTGTTAAAACACTTTAATGTTAGTTGATAACCATAATGCTAGTTTTCTTATTTTACTTAAAATTCTGAACAATTTTCTTACATATTTCCACAAAAATTTATTTTTCATTTATTTCTTCCTTGTTTTATGATACATCAAGCTTGGCAATTATTTTAATGAGAAAGTCTGCCAAAAAATTAACAGAGGCTGAATTGCTATTTTGTATTAATGACGTAAGAATGATTTGTATCATTTTCCTGATTGTATCTCTTATTTTGTGTTCTTTTTGATAAGCACACATCAATTAATTTTGCCAACATTTTTTTATGGAAAGAGAACTCCTGTCCTTTTCTTTGAGGTTAGTTCATGCAGATATGGTTAACAAAAGATAATGTGAGATCTTATGGGATGACAAAGAGTTTGGTTTAAGTTGGGGACATCGAGAAAGATAAATGGGATAGCTCTTCACGAGAAATTTAAATAAATTGTGGAGAACTGTTCGCCACTGCAATTGTAAACAACCATAGTTGTGCCTGATTTTTATTTTATTTTTTACATGCCCATGTGATTTTAATTTCATCTAGAGAGTGTTAGAAGTACAGTTGGATTAAAATAGTATGTGTCTAAGAAATGGTTTTGGTCCCTTTTTTTCTACTGAATCAGAAGATGTGTCAACCTAGAAAATCTGCAGAGAGCGCCAGACCTTCTTATTTTGTCTTTTCTCACTTGTAGCATATTTTCTCTGGATTCATTTGTAAGATAACTTCATGAGACAGTATTGTTTAATGTCAGCCATCCACCTACAAGGGTTAGGAAAAAAGTTTTTTTCTTCATAGATGTAAGTAGATAGCCAGATTTTTACTATGATGGGAGGAGATTAAATCTGTTTGCTTGATATTAATACTGAAAAAAAATATTTTTCTCCCCTTTTAAAAAACTGGCTTCTGATAATTCTGTGACTTAAACAAGAACCCAACTCTTAAAGTGGAATTCTTTAATTAATATTTGGTAAACACTACACACCAACTTGCTGGGAAACTGTTATTAACTTTGCTTTTAAAGTTTCTAAATCCAATTGTCTTCATTTTCCCAGAATTATTTAATCATTAATTGTATAATCCAGAACAGTCTTTAAAAAATTAGATATCTCAAAGATTCCTTCCAACTCTAATATTTTATAAGTCTGATTTTAATTTAGGTCCGTTCTCAACTGTAATGGGAGAATAGCGTGATTCTGGCAAATATTTACTGTTTCTTCAAATTACCCTAAACTGCATGGAAAACTTTATTTGTAAAACAACAACCAAAAAATAGCTAGCTTTTATTCTCTGGGGAAAGATGATTCTATCTTTTTGCACTTGAAATGTTTTTACTTTGGGAAGTCTTTTTGGGAAAATAGATTTCCAGATAGCTTAAAATTGACAAATGGGTATTTTGGCAGGTCTTCCTGGAAGGAGAACTACAGCCACCAGCCTTTACATTTCTTTATCACAACAGCTGTGTTTAGTAGAGAATAAGACATATGACAATTTGTAACAGGTATTTAGAGTTGGGGGATGTGGGTGAGTATGAAACACTTTTAATGTATTGGAAAAAGAGGGCATTTAGTTCACTGAAAAAGAGAATCATTTCATGTAAGCTACAAGCGTCAGGGTGCTTCAGCACTGATTATGTATCGTCTAAGAACAGGCACATTCTCCTTCATAACTACTATACCATTTATACTCAGAAATTTTAGCACTGATTTAATACTGTCATCAATTATATAAATTTCTCCAGTTGTACCAAAATGTCCTTTCATAGCTTTTTTGTTTGTTTGAGCTAGGATCCAATCAAGGCAAATGCATTGCACTGGATTGCTGTCACTTGGGGATACACTTCCTCTGATCTATACCTGTGCGGCTCAGTACAGTAGCACCTAGCCACTACACGGTACTGTGGTGATTTAAATGTAAGTAGATTAGAATTTAATAACATTAAAAATGTAGTTCTTCAGTCACACCGGCCACATGTCAAGCGCTCAGTGGTTCTTTGTGGCTGGTGTCTCTCTGTGGGACTGCACAGCACAGAGTGTTTCCAGCATCACGGACAGTTCTTCCGGACGGATTTAGGACCGGCGCCAGCTCTTTTTGTCTTTCATAAAATTTATTTTTTGAAGAGTTCAGGCCAATTGTGTTGTTGAATGTTCCACATTATGAATTTATCTTGGTTGTTTCTTAGTGGTTAGATTCAGGTTGTGGCGGATTGGTCTTCCAAAGATATAGCTGCACTAATATATTGACCGCATCCTACATCCTTTTTAGAAAATATTGACAATTTTCTAATTGAGAGGGGAGTCTGTTCTCTCTCCTTGGATGTGGGCAAGGACTTGTGACAGATGACCACTGAAGTGAGGTAGAAGTCATGCTATGAGACTTAACAAGTAACGCTTTCTTAGGATGCTGACCTTTGGAACCCAGCCCCCTCATTGTGGGGAGGCTGAGGCCCTATGAAGGTGCTACACAGCGCCCACTAAGGTCTCAGTTGACAGCCACACGTACCATTGAATGGCCGTCAGGTGGTTTAGCTCTAACCGAGGCCCACATGTAGTGGAGTAGAGACATGCAATCCTTCCTGTGGTCTGTCTGAATTCCTGATGCACCGAAACTGGGAGAGCTAATGAATTACTATTACTTGTTCAGGCTGCTAAGTTCTGGGCAATTTGTACATAGTATTAGATAACTAATACACGCAGATTAAACAATTTTGGCAAGAGTACTATATAGGTGATTGTTTGCTGTCCTATTGGGCCAATTAGGAGGCACGTAATGCCAGTGTGATGTTTGATCATAAAGGAATTTTCAAGTTTGTTCTTCAAATAAGAACCCATAGTTTTCTTATTTGTTTATTTTGACTGGGATATAAGAATATGGTAGTACTTTTTTGTTTGTTTGTTTGTTTGTTTTGGCCTGATGATGACAAATTTACCTAGATTTCTCTGTCCCAAATTCTATTTAAAGTAGGAGATATAATTTAAGGCAAATAAGAAGGACCAAATCTCATTCTAAAATCCTGGAATCATAAATGTGCTTCTAATAGATAAATAATGTGAAAAAGTACCGTGTGCCAAATTATATATTGTATAATCAAACACTTATACATGTGGTTATTGAAATAGTATTAAACTTTCCCCAATGAATGACTTTATCTCTGTATATTTTATGTTAACAAAGTAAACATTTTAAAACGTTTTCAGCAAAATCTCATTGCAAATTCTATGATGGGGTTTTCTTACTGTAAAAACACTTCATGTAAGCCCGCCAATAAGGATTGATTTCTGCTATTTATTGCTTTAATTGTCTTAATGTCTAATTACAGGTCTACTTAGGATATTTCATTGTTGTCTGTTTCTGGTGAAACCCTGCTGGTTAGACTAGGTTGCTAATGTCATCCAGTACATGATATTCAATTCCTTTATGGATGATACAATTTCACCTGTTACTTGCTCTCAGACTGAATATCTAGTAATATTTTCTTCCATATAACTTTGGTTGCACATGAGAGTGAAGGGATCAGTCAACAATTTAGAAAAGTAAATCAGAGTACAACTCCTGCTAACTAGATTGGTGTATCTTTATACAGAGGGGGAATGTGATCGCAGCTGCTTCAGCATCATATGAAAATGTAGGAGTAATGCTATCTAGCCTGGGAAAGAGCAATCAACATATAAATGAGTTCTGGAAAGTGTAAACTTCTAAGAGGCATGTGATAATAGGAGGGCTTATGTGTTTAATTCTGGGAGTGTGAGATAAACGTGAAAGAATATGGGACTACTTAAGAAATGGAGCAGAACTGCAGAGTCCAGTCAGTGGAGGGGCAGGGAGGGTCTATGCATGTGTGTATGGGGGGGGGGGCAAGGAGGGTCTGTGTGTGTGTGTGTGTGTGTGTGTGTGTGTGTAGGCGGGAGGGGGCGGGGGCTTGAATGCTGCCAGACAGGAAGGAGGAGAGGGGAGAGTAAGCTTGTTGAATT
Organism: Tadarida brasiliensis; assembly: GCA_030848825.1. NCBI lineage: Eukaryota > Metazoa > Chordata > Mammalia > Chiroptera > Molossidae > Tadarida > Tadarida brasiliensis. The sequence continues at coordinate 30,965,429 of CM061263.1, read as the reverse complement.
CTGAAGTGTGGATTTAGGTGCTTAGGAAAGGAACTAGCTTAAGGATTTGCTGAGCGGGAAACCCATAGCAGGAGATGCCACTGCTTCAGGTGGTTTCAAGATGAATACTTCTAAGTGTGAAGGAGGAAGGACCGGTTTTCCAAAATCTTGAGTCAGAGAGCATTGGCTGAAAGACTTTGAAGGCTCTGAAAGGGTTTCATGTGAGTGATGCCACCTACATGTACCTTTGATAGATGTCATCCATATTCAGTTGCTCTCCTGACATCTGTAACCAGCAGGGTCAAGCAGGCTTGACCTCTGGACAGCTCTCTGGGTATGTGCACTTCAGGCCAGTGTGGTATTTTGGTGGAGGGGCTATTCAAGGAGAGGAACTGCAGTCTGAAAGGCTTAGGCTGCAGAGGGGGAGCAGCACTCCCTCCCTGCATACCTTGGGGAGGTGGAGTAGAGAGTGACTGCGTGGTAGAAATGCCCGTGGAGATTCATGACCACCCTGGCCTCACATCCAGCATGTTTTACGTTGCTTAGCCAGCCCACATCCCTGTCTAATACATGGGGAAAAAAATAAAGCCAATATTGTTGCTCATAGAAATTTTGGGGGGGATCTCACATATTTCATTCATATTTTTTGCTAAATTGTATAGACAGTTTGCTTAAAATACATGGGGTTGCATGGTTAGGGAAAGGAGTGATAATTTCCAATTACGGGAAAGAGGTTTGAGAATTATTTGGATGTCTTTATCTCTGTTAGCATACATGACTGTTGCTTTGTTTGCCCAGGATCCAAAGAAGAACACCTATTCATTTATTTCCCATTTACTACCAAGCCATGCCAACTACTATATCCTCAGATCAGCCACTAAATAAAACAGGGATGCATTATTATGTGACTCATCCTTCTTGAGTGGTCCCCCCGTGTTTCACATTTCTGATGGTGTGGGGTGAAGAGATTCAGGATTTTCATTCCTGCTTCTCCCTTTCCTGCCAAGCTCCTGACCCTTGCCAACTGCGTCTTTTCCTTCTTCTGCCTGCAATTTTGGTTTGGGTTCTGGACTCTTTGTGAATTTATAGAACACAATCCATATAAACTCTCTCTCTCTCTCTTTTTTTAATAGAATAAGTATCTTAAATGAGGTCAGGCCAATACCTGCTGTGACAGAATCTCCCCCTCATGCTCCTGGCACCGGGAGGGAATTCATACCGTAGAAGAATGGCATGAAACTGTGTACCCACAGTGTCCACTGGGATCAAGCTAATGCCCAGGTGGAGGCACCACACAGTGACTTCTTTGCCCAGTTCTGTTGTTCTGCTTGGTCCCAAGCCAGATGGCAACCTGGTGGGTGAACCATGGGCTCTGGCCTTTCCCCAATCCCCTCAGGTCAAGGATAAAATGCCCAGCTGTCCCTTCCCTTGCAGGATTTACCCCGTGGAAATAGTAAATGCCCTCACTGTTGCTTGATATTTACATAATTTTATTTAAACTTGTAACTATGGTGCTACCAATATGGCTTTGTTGGTGGTGTGAAAGCTTCAGATGCTTGCTAAACTTCAAGACTAGAATCCAGTTAGCACCTGTTTTAGTATTAAAAGATCTTCTGGAGTGAGCATGGGAGAGGAACTAGATATAGTTTTATATATAGTTATTTTGATCACTAGAAATACTTCTACTGAGGTTTGCATTAATTAGTTTTAACACCTTCTGCCTTTAAGCCACGTTCTGACATCTGTGAGACAGAAATGAACATCCAAGGACTCCCTCAATTAGAAATATATCCACTGCATCTGATAGTACTTATGCTTTTGTGCCTGGATTGTACTATAATATTAAGTGTGCCTTATTTGAATAATGGTTATAGAATTTATAGCTGTTTTAATTTGTTTTCAAGTCTCAGATGTAGTGGAGATATATGGAGAAATCAAGAGGGAATTCTGAAAAAGAAATGAAGACCTGGTCATTTTATAGAGCTTCATCTGTGTAGATCCTTCATTTTAACACTTGCTTTGCTTTCTATGATTATGATGCGTTACTTGGAGTATATTTACAATTGCAATTTATTTCATCTTTGCTTGTTTTTTAAAAATCTTTTTTTAAAGTAACAGAATATGTCTAAGAACTTTACTGATGATGTTTCTGAGACATATTAATATTTTTTAAACCTAAATAACTCTGGCCCAGCCAGTGTGGCTCAGTGGATTGAGCATCCTTCCATGGACTGAGAGGTCCCCGTTCGATTCCCAGTCAGGGCCCATGCCTGGGTTACGGACTCGATCCCCAGTGGGGGGCGTGAAGGAGGCAGCCGATGGATGTTTCTCACATCGATGTTTCTATCCCTCTTTCTCTTCTCTCTCTAAGAAATAAATAAAAACATATTTTTAAGAAAACTTAAATAACTCTGGTAGGTTGGGGAAAAACACTTTTTCCTGCTATCCCAGGCTGGGGTCTCTTCACCACTGGATTTGAAGCTGGAGGAAATACCCTGATTTCTTCGGGATCCAGTTACAGCCTGAGTCACATTTCTGTAAGACACGATGATAGTTATCCTACAAATGCCTCTTGCACCATAATGTAACTGAAATGATGCAACTAATATTGTTGATGTCATTAGAAGAGTAATGATTGCCTTGCCTTCCTCATAGGATTTTATAAAATGAAATGATGTAGTAGATTGAAAAGTATTTTTTAAGATGTTAGGTGATCAATAAAGAGACATTATGATTATGATTATTACTGTTATTACAGTTAACTTTTATACTATTACTTTTTTTTAATAATGTTGATTTATTTATTTTTGTTACTATTACTTTTATCACTACCAACATCACTATTATTACTTCTTTGCTCTTGGGATATAATTTCTTAGACCCATCTTCTCTACTTCCTAACTAACTAACCAGAAAAGGGAAGGGAAATCATGCCAACTGGTAATTTGGAATTTGTTAATTACAGACTTTTTAAATTTTGTTTTGTTCTTCACTGGCAGGTTCGTTAACATCTAACATGTTGTCTACGGTGCAAGTGGAATTTGGTAGGACTGGTACTAAGGCAAAGAGAAGGCAGTGGGGGTAAGAGGAGTGAGGGGAAACTGAACCAAGCATAGCCTACAATTGCAAAGGGACAGGCACACTTCTTCAGGGTTGTGGATTTTGTAAAGAAAAGAAGCATTGTCCCTTACTGCTGTATCTCTAGTTTCTGAGAGTATGCCCCTTATTTAATCTATCCAGTAAATATTTGTTGAATGAGTGTTTGGGGGACACACAGAATTGACTGGTTTGCCTGGAGGGTACTTGAATATGATCTTTTAAGGACTGGGATTGTTGTAACCTTGTTTATTGCTACAGGTCCATGTATTTTTGCTGAATGAATGAATAAGTATTGGGATTAGTGGCATTGAGGCCAGAATGCTGAAATTGATAATGCAGAATCTTGAATACTAAGCTAAGGATTTGATTCTTTTCTTTAAAAAAAAATTTTTTTTTCTCTATTGATTTTTGAGAGAGGGAGAGCGAGGTTAAAAACATCGATGGAAAGAACATCGATTGGCCACCTTCTGCCTGCCCCCCACTGTGGATCAGGCCCACAACCTGGCATGTGCCCTGACCAGGAATCAAACCAGTGACCTCTTGGTGCATGGGTCGATGCTCAACCACTGAGCCACACCGACCGGGCTAAGGATTTGATTCTTATGATGACAAAGAAATAAGCAGAATTCTAGATCTTGTTTACTTTTACTGTTTAAAGAAATAAGAGTGTTGTTTTCTAGGTGCACTCTTATTTGAAGGATTTAGAAAGAAAATCTCATTCTAAGGAAAAGAAGGGATTGTTTTTTTTTTTTATAAGATGTTCCTTTTTGAGTTAATTTAAGTCCAATATCTAAATAGGTAGGTATGCTTCCAAAACATGCTTTTAAAATTTTGCCTGTGTGGATAGTCAACATGTTTACACACATCAGTAGCAGAAGTACATTTCTATTCAATATCATATTAATAATATGTACTCAATAAAGTGATGAAAGGCACCCACTGTTCTCCTTCTTGCTGGTCTGTTTGGGCATCCTGTAGTGTTAAGCAATTATTCACTGAGACTCTGAATCTGGGCGCCAGAGTGAGTGTTTCCAGGTGTCAGATTCACCTCTTCATCTACCTTTATCTCTGGACTCTGGCTTGGACCATTTTAGGCCATAAGGATGTATACTTTTCAAACACTGGGACTCGGGGAAGTGAAACCTATCCAGAGTACAAACCAATTGATCAAATTGAGGAGGAGAGCTTATCTTCATAGATACACTTAGAGGAATTTCTTCTTGAGGTTTTATCTTCATTGAATGCTTGGATTGCTTATGGGATCAAATCACTCCTAGATTGTGATAAACACAGTTTCATGTATAAATAGGAGATTTCTTGGTGGGGAGGGTGCATGAGTGTCTGCCATAGGATAGACTGTAAAGCCAGGCTTGCTAATCAAGGACAATTGCTTCTGCCAAGTCTGAACTAAAACTGGAGTTGAAATTAGGGCAGGGCACACTGAGCACCAGAGTGACAGGTGTGTCCTCTACAGGGTGGGAGATCCTGGTCACTCTTGGCTCCCTGCTTTCTCGTTCTTTTTATCCAAGCACCCAACAGGTTCTGAAAGATTGAGTCCAATTCTCGAAGCAGTCCTCGGCAGGAGTAAACAGGAAAGTTCTTACCTGCAATTATGCAGATTGATGTTTCTGAAATGTACATATCCTATGGTAGGAGACTCATTTTTCTTTGAAGAATTGCTAGATTCAGTCTAGATTTTGTTTGTATTAGGAACTTAGAAAACTTAGAAAATAAAGAGGAAAGTCATCATCCACAATCTCAACATACAAAGATAATCACTTAATATTTTTGTATTTGATATCAGTGATGAGTAGTATGCTACATGTTGTTTTGATAAGGATAATTTATCTTCCTACCACTTCTACTATCATAATTGTTATTCTCATTATCATCATCATTATAATCATCCAATATTTATTAAGTTCTTCCTATTAGCAAAGCAAATTCCAGAAAGAGTGGAGAAGATAAATAAATGAAAGATGTAAGATAAGGTGATAATTTTATGTTTAGGGCTCAATATATGTCCTGGAAAAATAAAATTATAGTGTATGAGTTATTCGTTCAACAAATGATTATTGAGCTCCCTTATGTGCCAGGCACTGTCCTCAGTTTTGATAAATAATGTTGAATAAAAAGAAGTTTCTGTCCTTGAACTTATTGTCCAGGGAAGGTGATAGACAAGCAAATAAGAGTTTCAATAAATTGTAATATATGAATAGTCAATGAAGTGCCACAGACAACAAGTATTATAGGGAGATACTGTATTAAAAGATGTATTGAATAACATATTGGACAGAGATGGAAACCAGAATAAAGGCATTGTTTTAAGTCTCATTTCTTATGCTGGCTCTCCATGAGAAAGTACAACTTAAAGTAGTCAAATAGTAAATACTTTCTGGAAACAATGAAAATAATATGGTTCAGGGGCACTCCATTTCACTCTTCCAGAAGGAAGACCAGATCTCGTGAAATTTGGTTAATTTCTCTGCAGTATTAATTGCTTTAAGATTGGCTTTTGTCAAGAGTTTAACATTAACATTTGACAATTGCATGGAATGCTGATGTTCCATGGTGTGGATTGAATGGAAGATCATATGTTCTATGTTCTAGGTTGGCAGGTGTCAAGGTTAGTATCCCATTATGAAATCTGGGAAATCTGATCTGCATTTTTGTTTCTTTTGCCTAGGCAATTATTTCCTGCAAGGAGGGAAAGAGAAAAAGCTGAGGTCCTTTATACCTGGATATTTTACCTGTCATAAAACTTGTTGCAGAGTAGAATTTTAAACCAACTTGGTACATTTATTTTCTTTCTATCAGATGAAAGAAATGAGAACTTACTTGTTCATAACCTCATTTGAGTCATTCTTTTCCAAGTGAAAAACACCAAGAGAGCTGTGGAATTTCTGTCCCTGGAGAGCTTTAAGAAAAGGTGTTCAGACACTTAACTGCCTGAAATTGTTTGTGTGGAGTTTTCTGTGCCCTACTTTAAAACAGCAAGATGTGTAAAAACCCAGACTTATAAAATTGATATTATTAAGGATAATTCTTCTCTTTCTAATCCTAGTAACTTTAGTTTTCCGACTAATTGCATTTATTTCACTTTAATAAACAAATACTGAAAAGTAGCAAGCATTTGACTTATGAATATTACTTAATATCTTAATTTGTGTTTGCGAAGCACTTGTCAGTTATCAAAACACTTAAAGTATATCAGTTGAGCCTCAGTAGTCTTATATAGTAGTCAAGGCTGGTATAATGATTATCTTCATTTTGCTGATGAGGACTCTGAGGATGAGAGGTTATGAGACTTGCCTGTGGCTGTGAGATATTTAGTGGGGTTTGGCACAGGCCTTTAGATAGCAGATTCTTTGATCTTTTTAGTAAGCGTGAGGCCCTAATTATTTTCTTTTTTTTTTTTTATGTCCTCACCCGAGGACATTTTTTCATTTTTTGTTCAGATAGAGTGGGAGGGAGAGAGAGGAAGAGAGAGAGAGAGAAACATCGACATGAAAGGGACACACCGAGTGGCTGCCACCCGCACGACCAACCAGGGCCAGGGACAAACTGCAACCGAGGTACATGCCCTTAGCGGGAACCGAACCCCGGGCCTCTCTGGACCGCAGGCCGACGCTCTAACCGCTGAGCCAAACCGGCCAGGGCCCTAATTATTTTCTTAAATGAGTATTCTCTTTTAAGTCAAAATCAGGTCAGCATCGATTCTGGAAAACTGGATGATATTTCTGGGCCATTGACCTCTCCTTTCTCAAGCTGAATGACCACGGGGGAAGGAAATATATTTGGGAATCCCCCCAATTATTATGTCATCAGTTGCCACTCTTTTACCAATGCAGTATTGTAATGATAATTGGGGATTCTTAGATCAGTTCATAAAAATAATTGTATTTATAAAATGATTAACAAAAATAAATAAATAAAATAAAATGTTAAAAAATAAATAAATGAAATGATTAAATAGATGTTACTGCAATTAACTTGCTGCTCATAAAGTAATATGGATTGACAAAAATAGGTTGAGTTTTTAGGACACAGGGAGCATGTTTGTTCATGAACTAACCAAGTATTTTCACATAACCACATTAGCTATATGCAATCTTCACTTGAACACAGATAAATTAGACTGTACACTTAAGAGAACCAAAATAAAATCAGTTCATTAACTGTTGAGTCGTTACATGGGAGCCCCAGTTTACAAAGATCAGGTTTTGAAGTTAATAGGACCAGATGTTTACATAAAATCTATAGGAAGAAAAAGAGGATATAATAGTGAGCATTACCAGGTTAGGCTTCATATGTTGAGATAATTTAACCTAGTAGTTCTGGTTTAGGAAGCTTATTATTACTTTTTTCTGAACATTTACTACTTAGTGACTGTAGAGAATTTGCAGATGTCAGAAGAGGACAAAGAATAAAATAATTCTTTGTAACACTTCTGTTTGAGAAGGTTTTCAGTAAGAGAAGAAGGTGAGGTCATTAGAAGAAGGAATTAGTGCGGCGCTAGAATGACTGACAAAACTGAGGAGCATGCAGAGTGTAGCTGGGAGCACTGGGATGGTTGCAGGTGAGCTTGTGTAGCTAGATTATGTGGACCATGAATTCCAGGGTGAGATTTGCTGTTCTCAAAATAAAGAACTGCAGAACTCTTCTAGCCCAGAACTCATGTTTTCCAGATAAGGAAACCAAATCAAGTTACTCAAATTAACCAGTGGAGGAGGAATTGGGGCTGGATCCCAGGCTTCTTGTTGTTATGCTGATATTGCTTCCATTATATCATCTCTTATCTTGCCATTGTTGGTTCTGGGACAGAGGATAGCACAGTGCTCTTTTTAAATATTAAATTTATTGTGATGATATTGATTAATAAAATTATATAGGTTTTGAGTGTTCACCATCTGTATATTAAATTGTGTATTTACCACCCAAAGTCATATCTTCTTCCGCCACCGTACAGTTGAACCCCTTTACCCTTTACTACCCACACTTCCCTCTGGTAACCACCATACTGTTGTCTGTGTCTATGAGTTTTTGTTTGTTTGTTTGTTCATTTGTTGCTTTCAGTTTTATAACTCACATATGAATGAAATCATATGGTTCCTGACTTTTTCTGTCTGACTGATTTCGCTTAGCATGATATTTTCAAGGTTCATCCATATTGTTGCAAATGGCAGTATGCAGTATTTCGTCTTTTCTTATGGTTGAGCAGTGTTTTGTTGTATATATATACCATATCTTTTAAAGATTATTTATTTATTTATTTATTTATTTATTTTTAGAGAGAAGGGGAAGGGAGAGAAAGAGAAACATTGATTTATTGTTTCACTTATTTATGCATTCATCGGTTGCTTCTTGTATGTGCCCTGACTGGAGATTGAACCTGCAACCTTGGTGTATCGGGACACTGCTCTAACCAACTGAGCTACCCGGCCAGGGCTGTATCACATCTTCTTTATCCAGTCATCTATTGAGGGGCACTTCAGTTTCCATCTTGGCCATTGTGAATAATGCTGCAATATATCTTTGCAAAGAAAAAGTAGTGCTTTTTCAGAATAAATTTTCAGGGTTAGGAAAAGGAAGTTTTTGAAATAGGAAAACCAGTTAAACTGATTTTGATACTTCAGGCTTGAGGTGATACAGAGTGAAAGAGAAGGGGATATCAGTAATGACTGGAGGTTCAAGCTGGCTGATAGGAGAAAGGAAGTGCCACTGAAATAAACGATTACATTTGGTGAATAAACTTGTTTTGTGATGAAGATCAGGTTCGGTTTTGAATAAATCAGGGCATCAAGGAGAAATGTTTTATTAGACAGACAAGGATATGGGGCTGATATTACAGATGTTGAATTATACTTTGCAGATAATGAATGATGATTGACTAGTAGGATAGCATGTGATATAGGACCAATCTCTTCACACAGTGCAACTGAGGGCAATTTAATTCTGGAAAAGTCTCCCTAAGACTGTTGCTTCAAGAAAAAAGATACCTTATCTATTACGTGTGTCACTGAATGAAACATCTGGTTAATTAACTGGTATGGGAAAACTCACCCCAAAAAGTCCTTTACTGGCTTATTGTGTGATTGTATGATGCTGCTTTTCTCCAATTAAAGTATTAGTTGGATGTGCAACCACATGTAGAACCTATGTGTTACAGAAAGTGGTGTACCTTCCAGCCATCCACAGAGTGGCTTTGTGATAGTTTAGGATGTGATAACATGTGATTATAATTCCGTTTAGTAATGTTAACTAGTTTCATTTGGGCAATGTATTTGCCCTAGTCACTCTTCAGTTGTTTTTAAACTTCTGTGTATGGGTGAAACCAAATATAACAGCTGTTGACATTTCTGAGAGGTGGCGAACCTGAGCTATTTATCTGTATGGTCTCTGGATATTTTACAGATGGGGCCAGTGTCTTCGTTTACCTTCTCTTTGTTGATTCCTAAGGATTTCTAAGACTTTAAAACTTACAGGGCAGGGCAAAAGTAGGTTTACAGTTCATTGTATGAAAATACTACAATAATTAATAAATAATAATACAAGAATAAACTGTTTTACATATTCACAACTGTAAACCTACTTTTGCCCCACCCTGTATTTATTAACTTTATTCATTATTAACCAGGTTACTTAAATTCTTGGCCCTAGATGTTCCCATAACCTGGGTTTTAGCATTTATCACATTACGTTGTCATCACCTGCCTAGCTTGGAATCCAAGCTTCTTTGCTCAGTAACCCTTTGAATTGGCAAGTTATTCTGATTCTTCATGTTTCAATCTTCTCATCTCTAAGCTAGGACAGCTCTACTTACCTCTTGGGCTTGTTGTGAGAAAGAAGTTATTAAATATGTCAAGCACTTGTGAAAGGGCCTGGCACACAGCAGACACTCAGTGATCTGCTTCACTCACTGTCCTGTTCATGGTCCTTCCTTGCATGCCCTGGACCTAGGTCAGTGTCTGCGTTTAATCCGTTTTTAAGGACTAATTGAATAAGGAAGGTGGCAGAGGAAGAAGGTCTCACAGAGTCTTCTAGGGTGAAATAAGAAGAGGCCAGCCCTTTTATTTTACAAGTGCTATTTCCATTCTTGCTGAGCTCTACTCGAGTTGAAAACTTTTTCTTTAGTCACTGACATTTAGTTTACTGATCCCAATATGGTATTGTCAAGAAAACAGCTTGGTTTAATCTGGGTTGAGAGTGGCGAATAGTTTCCTGTGGTTTTTACACTTAAAAGAATGTGCTAACCAAAGCACTGTCTTGTTGATGTGTTGCCAGGATTTTTGTTGCCATCATAAAGTGAAGGACAGGGCAGGCTAGATAATTTGCAGGGCCCAGAGCAAAATGAAAGGTGGAGGGGGAGGTTGAGATTGGATGGGGAAGTCAATTTTCCTTCCTCATGGGATGCCTCCCCAAACTACAGATGGTTGTCCGGATTCAAGTGCCTGGATTTGCTTGGTACCTGAATTGGAGGTGGGTGAGAGGACCTCACTGAGTCACCCACCTAGTGGACTGTGGTGCTTCCAGCTCAGGACGGGGATGACCAGTGCCTCCCCAACCCCTCCCTGCAATCCAGTTACTGCAACCCACTTCTGGCCCTGGTGGGGAGGTGATGGGAGGTGGGACTGCGCGTGAACCAAGGCCCTAAGCCAACATTCATAGTCCCATAAGACTTCACATATGAAGCACACATTCAAAGTACAGTTATTATGAATTTCAAGACTGTTACTTTTCCCCTCTTATTATCAATCCATATAGATGTGCTCAACTTAATGGTTTTAGACAATATGATACTTTGACTATTTTCTCATAATTTTGCTACCAGGTAGGTATTATTTCTGTTTTACATACCTGGAAACTGAGGCTCAGAGGGGTTGATAAGTACCTTTCCTAAAACCACGTAGTAATTGGCGAAGTTGAGATTTAAACCTGGGGAAAACTGTCTTACTCATTAGCCTGTACTATTTCCAGTGGCTCCAATGAAGATTTTGGTGTCAGGTCTACATGACATGTTGGCATCAGCTTTCTGGCACCTCAGGAACTTCCCATTTGATGAATTAGTGGGTATATTTCTAAGTGCTCTCTAGGTTTTAAGATTTATAAAATTTTAAATTATTCATAGGGATCTAGTCCTCTATGCAATAAGATTGTGTATCTACCAGTTTGGTTCCCCCACCCCCAAGTCTTTTGTTCACAAGATTTCTATACACCTCAGATGTCCTTAGAGCATGATTTCCAGTCTCAACTCTGTCTGCTGTCTTCTCAGAGTAGCTTCTGTTGGTTATTGTTCTCTGTATTGATGCGTCTCCGTGTGTGAGAGAACGTAAGAGGAGAAAATGAAGGACTCCCGAGAGGAAACTAACATCACTTCTTAAAAGCTCATTAAAAACATCTAAAGTGACCTCAAGGGACTTTCAGAGTCTTTTTTGAAAAGCTCTGTTTACTAGTAGCCTTCTCTGATCCAGGACACAGTGAGTAAAAGTATAGACTGCAGTCAGACAGACCTGCCTCAAATCCTACCCCTGCTCTATGACCTCAGAGCTTTGGACATGTTTCTTAAATTCTTTAAGCCTCAATATCTTCACCTGTAAAATGGGAGTAATATTAATACTTACTCCTAGAGTACTTTAAGATCACATGAACTAAGTTATGTGCTCTGTTTAGTGTAGTACTTGGCTCTCAGTAAATGCTAGCCAGCATCATATATGGAAGGATAGGCTTGGAAGAGAAAACTACAGATATAGTCTGTGTTGAATTAGAGTGATCTGCAGTAGATGTGCCCTCTACAGACTAAGGGGTCATGTTAAGACCACGTTGGACGTCTCTTGAAGTCCTAGTCCCAGGTTTGGTAGACTCAGCTTCCTCACAAGTGTTTAACGATGGGGTACTTAATGATTTGATCCAGAAGTCTTTGGAATGAACGTGTATGTACTCATATGTGAATTCAACAAACATTTATCAAGCACCTGCTAGTGCCAGGCACTATGCAGGTGCTAGTGATCCAGAAAGAACATATCTGCCTCTGTCTTTTTAGAGCTCATATTTTAACTATGGACCCATAGGTAAACAATGAGTGACAAAACATCATGTGCTTTATGGTACATGGCACAGTGCTCTAGGGATTCTGATGGGTTGGATGGAAGCCATTCTTTGTTGATACTTTATCTTCATATGGTATTTGTCATTCTCTGACTGACTTATTTCACTTAGCATAATATCCTCTAAGTCCATCCATGCTGTCACAAATGGTATGATTTTGTTCTTTTTTATGGCTGCATATATTCTATTGTTTTCATGTACCACAGCTTTTTTATCCACTCATTTATTGATGGGCACTTGGGTTGCTCCCATAGCTTTGCTATTGTAAGTAATGCTGCAGTAAACATAGGGATGCATATATTCTTTTGAATTTAATGAATTATTTTGATGATTTTTAGTGTAATTGATTCTTCACCAAACATATTTAAAATGTAACTTAGCCCTGGCTGGTGTGGCTCACTTGGTTGGAGGATGATCCTATGCACTGAAGGGTCGTGGGTTCAGTTCCTGGTCAGGGCACATAGCCAGATTGTGGGTTCAATTCCTGGTCGGGGCACATATAGGAGGTAACTGATCGATGTTTCTCTCTCACATTGATGTTTCTCTCTCCCTCTCCCTTCCTCTCGCTCTAAAATCAATTTAAAAAATAAATTGTAACTTAATTGTGGCTATTTAACTGAAAATATCCTATCTTTAAAATTTTCTAACAATTTTATTTATTCAAAATCTTCACAACTTAGGTAAAAAGTTATAGGCAAATTCTTATCCGCTGATTACATAAAGAAAAATTCATAGCTTCAGTGTGTAAAAGGGTTTCTTATTCCAACAGAGTGGATGTGTTTTACAAATGAACATTTACACTCATGGGATTATTGTTGGCATTTGAGGAGCAGTGAGTCTGTTAAGAGCTAGCATAACAATATTAACTAGCAGAATACTGATTAGACATTGATGATTAAGAATATTAGCTACAGTGTATTAAATGCCGTCTAATAGGAACAATGCTAGGAAAGATATATTCTGTAGCATAGATTAAAGATTAAAATATATTGAATATATTGTGTGTATAATAATTCAAATCCATATCACAACATCGTATGAAAGAAATTGTTTTCCTCATTTTACAGATGAAGGGACTAGAACTTGCTTGAGATCACATAAAACTACTATGTGACAGAACCAACATTAAATTTTAGAGCCTTTGTTCTTTTCATCTTTTTATGTTGAATACAACTCTTTCTCACTTAACTGAATTCATAATACAGTAACTTAAATTACAAGTGCATTATCGAAACTTGGAGAGTTTGAGCCAAAATCTGTGCTGCCATGCTAGCTCTCACGAGTCTTCCCAGTGCCAGGTGAAGTGAGCAAAAACTTCAGAAGTAAAAATATCTGAAGTCTGGCAGTTTGCTTATATTTATAAATAGTCATTATTTTTCCATTTTCAAAGAAATTGCTATTTTCCATGTGCTAGCAGTACTTACTAAAGAGATCAACCATCACTTACAAACAAAACATGGCATTTTAGGTAAGCAGTTGAGAGAAATATCTACTAGTTGAGATATTAGTATTATTATTTAGTCAAAACTTTTTTTCCCCTATAGTAACACGCAGTTAAAATTTAAATTGTTCTTAAAAGTACTTCTATTATAACACTTAAAGTATCATTTTTGATGTACTATTTCTCAGGTTAAAAAAATGAGTATTGTGGAAAGTTTGAAATATACAAAGTAGACAGGATGGTATAATGAACCTTCACATGGCCATCATCCAGCTTCAACAGTTATCAGCTCTCGGTTAATCTTGTTTCATCCATCTGCCCGTGTCCTTCTCTCCCTTTGAAGCAAAGCAGATCTCAGACATACCATTGTACTTGTAAATATTTCAGCATGTTATTCTAAAAGATAAAAACACTTTTTAAAAGACATAACCATAATTTATCATACCTGAAAGTAAAAGCTAGTAATTCTTTGATATTATTAAATATCCGGGTAATGTTCCATTTGTCACTGGTTTCATAAAAGTCTTCTTTTACATTTTGTGTGCATCAGGGTCCAGATAATGCCCTTTACAATCGGTTAGTATGTGTTTTATCATCTCTTTTAATATATAGGTATTCCCTTCCATCTTTTTTTTCTCCCTGTAATTTATTTGTTGAAGAAACCGGGTTATCTGCCCTGTAGAATTTCCCACAGCTAGATATTGCTGATTGTGTCTCTGTGGTGGTGTTTAACGTGCCGCTCTGTGCTGTGTATTCTTTAGAAAGTTGTAGAAGGATCTAGAGGCTTAATCAAATTCAGATCTTCTTCCTCCTTCTTCTCTTTTCCCTTCATTTCTCTCTCCCTCCCATCCTTCTTTCCTTCCTCCTTCTGTTCCTTCCTTCACCCTCTCCATCTTCCTCACTTCCCACTATATGTTTTATTATTAATTTTTTTATCCTTACCCGAGGACATTTTTGCATTTATAGAGCGGGAGGGAGAGAGGGGGGAAGAGAGAGAGAGAAACATCGACGTGAGAGAGACACATCGCCTGGTTGCCACCCACACGACCCCAACCGGGGCCGGGGACAAACTGCAACCGAGGTACGTGCCCTTAGCAGGAACCAAACCCGGGACTCGGGTCCGCAGGCTGACACTCTAACCACTGAGCCAAACCGGCCAGGGCACTTCCCACTATATGAATGGTGTATCTTCTTCCTTCAGGAGACATATAATATGTGATTGTTTTTCTTTGCTGCTAGTAGCTCTTATGCCTAGATACCTTAATTCATTAGGAGTTGCAAAGTATAATATTTTAGTTGTCATTGCATCTAAATTTATTATCTAGAATATTTCTATGAAGAAAAACTTTTCCTCAGCTACTATTTGTCTAGCTAATTGTACAGTTTATATGAAAAAGTTTGGATAAATGCTTGATTCTTTCTCAGTTTTTTGAGTTTTTAATGGTACAAGTAATTGGGGAAATGTTGATGTATTTACATAAAGCACCTGGGGAATATAGAATAGTTATAGAACCAAATCCTAAGCATGTATTGATAAACTTGTAAAAATGGAAAATAATTGGTTTTGAAGGACTATGAAACAGTTTTAATGATATTAGCTTTAAAAAAATCAATATGTGATGCTTTGAAAAGTTTGCCTTCTATAAGACAGTGACATCATTAGGCGTGCAGTTACTCACTAGTTGTACAGTGGTGAAGAGCGTGGGCTTGAAGCCAGGCTTTCTATATCAGAATTCTGGTTCTTCACTTACCAGTATAACTTTGGCAACTTACTTAATGTCTCTGGGCCTCAATTTTCTCATCTGTTAAAACCGGATAATAATAGAACCTCCCTCAAAGGGTTGTTGTTAAGGATTGAATGAGTTCATACATGTTAGATACTTAGAGTAGAGCCTGGAACAGAGTAAGCTCTCAATAAACGTTAACTGTTAGCTATTGGCATTATTATTATTTTTTGCTCTTATAGCAGAAAGGAGGAGGGAGGGAACTTTCCATGCTTATTTTGATCTAAGTCAGAGCCTTTTGATATATATGTTTTCTCATTCATGTTATATGTTCTGGACTTCTTAAAGTCACATTTGTAACCCCTACTGAATAAAAGTGCACATCAACAGTTGGTAACATCATAAAAATACAGACAACCAAACATTATATGTTTCTTGCTTTTACCTCTACTATACAACTAAATAGTATTAAAATTTACTTACATATATGGTGGTGTTTCCTACTGAACTGTGAGCTTTTAGAGGGGAGAGTCTTACTTTATACTGTTATATCTAATGTAGTGCTGGTATTAGTTAATGAGACTTAAGCCCCTAATATTTGCTTTATTAACTATATTAACATCTCATTTGTTAGGTTTCCCTGTTAATATGCTTTTCAAATTCACAAACAAGTGAATTTCCTAGCTATATATTAAATGAGTTAAAGTATAATCCTTTGAATATTAGTATTTTTAGAATTTATTTTTAAATTATTACGGTAGCAATTTTTCCTACATGCATCAAGCACTTTTCAGCCTTCTTAAGCAGAATATAATTCATCATTATATGTACTGTTTATTTGAGTTGTAATACAGTATGTTCTTGGAGGCTATTGATACATGCATGGTTATTTGGTTCTATATCATATATTCTCAGGATGGCTTACTGTAATGCTTCTGACCAGTGCTTCTAACCTACTAGGAATTTGTTTGATAACCAACTTCATTAGAACTTAAAAAAAAAGATTAAAAAAGATCTAAACCATGCTTGAGGGCATCTTCTCAGAGTAAAAAGCAGCAGTTTTGCACATAGACTATGTGGCATCTATTTAGCCATATAACTAAATTATCTATCTATCTATATATTGATTTCAGAGAGAGGAAGGTAGAGGGAGAGAGAGGCAGAAACATAGATGAGAGAGAAACATCAATCGGCTGCCTCCTACATGCCCCCTACTGAGGATCAAATCTAACCGGTGACCTTCTGGTGCATGGGAAGACAGACACTCAATGTGGCCGCACTGGCCAGGCTAGCCATATGACTTTTTAATTCACTTTATGACATTGCTGAGGTTGATGTGTGGCCTTTAGGCAAGTGAGATTGTATTATATTTGAACACAAGAATGAAATGCTGATCTTTAGTCTTTCCATACTTGATTGAACGTAGAGTTGGGATTCAGATTCAGAACTCTCGTACTCCAGAATCCATTTTAATTGCTGTTAGATTCATGTGACAAAGAAGTCTATGCTGTTAATTATTACAGTTTTTAAAAAGTATTTGGTATTAGTGATAGTCTTTTATTTAAAAGACAAACTCTTTGTCTTGGCCTTATTATTGGCATTTTCCCTCTAGCACATGGATTCTTTAAACACTTGATGGATAGGTGCAGATTCACAATGTATTTTATATTATTGTCACAATGTATTTTATATTATTGTAAGTGCCACAGATACAGGTTGTATAATAACATGTATTTATAATATGGGTCTACATTTTAATATCTTGGTTACTATGATTTTTTATAGCCCATGAGCTGAGTATACAAGTCCATCTACATATAGGAAATAATTGAATATGCCTCTTTTATTTACAGATTATAAAATGATAGAAAAAGTTTTAAAAAATGCAAAATAAAATACCTTTGAGGTATTTGGGGTTAGACATGGATTCACATTCTAGTTTTTCTTAGAATCTTAGTTTGTTCGCAACTGCCCAGTTATTGCAAGGATTAAATCAGATACTGGGGTAAGGTGCCTATCACGATAGCTGATCCTTTACGATCTCTTTTCCCTTTATCTTTTCCATCTATATAATTTTGAATCTAAATACAAAGAGGACAAAAAAAAAGTAAGAGAACAAGATGCATTTATTAAGCAAAAACAACTATTACTTTCAACTATTACTTACAACTATTTCATATTGTGCTTCAAAATAAAGTATATTTTACATTTATTCATTTATTTTTATGCACAGGTTATTTTTAATATGGCTTTCACTGGACTGAAGTAGAAACATAAGAATTAGAGCATATTTTCCTTTTTGAAGTGAGTTCATTTGTAGAAAAATGAGTATACTTAAAGCAGTCTCCTGTTTCTTAGGGAATTTCATCATTTGCATGTGCTCAGAGGAACTACAGTTATCCATGATATGCTATTAGTGTAGAGAGGTGATGAGACCCCAGGCTGTCTGGAGCTCTCCTCCCGCCCGGCAACACTTGACTCTGCTGCAGTGCCCTCGGTGTTACGGCCCCGAGGCCCCATTACTTGACTTCTTTGTGTCAGTTCGTCTGTTTTAAAAATGGCAATGATGTGGCTGTTGGCTCTGCTTACCTTCCAGATGACATGTTGTGAGAATAAATTGAGGTCATGGTTAGGAGTGTTTTATTAAGAAAAATGTAAGGTAGAGGTATTAATATTGTGAACTGTCACAGGGGATTAAATGGACATTAACATTTACATGTAGAAAATATTTTTAAGTATGAAAATTTTAAATATAATTATAGCCTAATACCCCTGGAACAGTATAGTAAGACAGGGCCATTTTATATATTGTTTCTGAAAAATCTGACAAGCACAAAAGGAGAAGAACAAGAAAAGAGGAAGAAGAAGTGGTAGAGGGAAGAAAATAAAACCAATTAGATGGTCTGGAAAGCATTGGAGTTTGTAGCACTACAATTTTTTTTATTTACTATGAGCTATTTGAAGGAATTATTAATCTGTGGATTACTAAGAATGTAGTTTTTATTAAAAGTTATTTGTATTAATTTTAGTATTTTTATACCCCTAATTATATGTTCTTACTGTGGGGAAAACAATCTAGTTCTGATTTTTTCCTTTTCTAGAATTTCAGCCATTCATCTGGATGTCTTGGAGTATGTGCTATGAGGCTTAATAAAACTGAAGGGGTGTTTCTTCTAACTCCATCAGGATTTTGTTTGTTTGGTTGGTTGGTTTTCTTTTTTAACTCTCTTGCTCTTCAGCTCACCAAGTACAGTACATGTCATCATCTTATCTCTGTTTGAGGTGAGATTTTTTTACATAGCCATTTATTCTTGGTCTCCCAAAATGTAGGCTTTTAAAAAGTGCCAGGATACAATTTAACAAATGTGGTTACTGTATTTCTTTCTAGTAACTATGTTTTGAGAGTATTTACCTATATCTTGAAAGAGAAATACTGGTTAGATGGGACTAAAATGACCATTTTTGTGTACATAGTGTTGTTTTAGATATCTGTTTCTAGTGTGGTGGTGGTTACTCTGTAGTTAGATGATTTGGTCATCTTTTGTCTAATGTTGCAACTGCTGACTGTCTTTGAGTCTTAGTCTGGAGGAACGTGTTGTATTTTCCTTGCACAATTTACTTATCCATTATTCAGTTCCGGACTAAGTGACTGAGGGGGCTGTGTTCAGGGCCTTTCACGATGATTACTGACCTGTCCTTTAATCTTTAGAGCTGGCTGGACAGTCTTAATTCTCTGGAAGCCTCTTTAACCTCTAATTTATGGCTTGGCTGTCACCTGGAAACCACTTTTGTGTTCTCTTTCTACAACTGCAAATTATATTATTTTGTATCTTTAAGAAAAGTTTTTTACTTTGTAAACAATTGGCTTATTTAGTTTCACTTGTAAGTCATTTCTTTGATTTCCCAAAAAGTAATTGACCAGTTCAAAGAAACAGAGTTGTAGGGGGCTTTTACCATTTTTTTTTCCTTTCTTTTTTAAGATAGTGAGTGTAGGATGTAGCAGAGAGGCCTCGGTTCATAGTCTTCACCATTTAATTCATGTAACATCTTGGGCATGTATCCTCTCTGTGCCTCAGACTTCATTGTTTTCAAGTAGCTATAGTGCTACTTTATCATAGAATTGTTAGGATTAAATGAGATAGCACGCAGAAAGAGCCTAGTACAGTATAGGGCACAAACATAGCAGGTCCTTGAATAGTGTCATTTCATTGTAATGTTGATAAGATGCCTTAGGAACTTGCCTCTTGGTTATATCAATTAGCCTATGGTATATCAATGTTTATATCAATTAGTCTATGGTTTTGTTTTCTATTGTTTCACTTAAAGTCCCAGAGCCTATCAACAATGTCAAGTAAGGACTTCCTGTAAGTGCTTAGGTAATTATAGTCATTGCGGATTTCTCCTCCTTCACCTTGTTGTCATCACTGTGATGATTATGTGGTAAAGTCCAAAGGGAGTTTTGGACAGTTGAGCTCAAAACAGAATGCAGCATTGATAGGCCCACTGCTGTTTCTGTAGATCACCTTAAGAAATTGTGTGTGGCTTATAGGTTCTTTGATACACTATTCCTCTTCATTAAAATAAGAAAATCCAGGTTTAGAGATAGACACTTTCTAGCTGTGATTACTACATATTTATGGAAATGGATTATAGTAATTGGATACTAAAAGTTGGTTCTGGAAATAGTGTTAGAGTTTTATGAAATACACAGTTTAACTTCAGATATAACTGCTCCCAGAAGTAGGCAGCTATTTAAACTATTTACCTTTGCAAAAACAACATAAAAAAGTATTAGCCACTTTTTAAAAAAAATCTATTTTTTTCAGTGCATGTTTCCATTTTATGGATATAATGAAAAAAGTTCTGCTGTGAAATTAGATTTTAAAGAACAGACGTATACAGTGATTTAACATCCAGCTTCCTTTGCCTACACACAGACACACTTTATTTTGTCCTCATTTCAGAGTGTGAGCAACAGCTGTAGGGGTGAGGACAGCACATCCAGTGGCTTCTTGCTGTCAGTGGAGGGATGATCGAAACTACTAGCGATGACATAAACCTGAATGAAATCTTTTTATGCAAGAATACTAGGAGAAATATTTCTGTTCAAAAACTTCTCTAGCTCTTTGAATCATTAGCACAAAGTTCACATGAGGTGCAAAAGTCCTGAGTGAGTGAAACATTTAAAACAGTAAAAAACCTATTAAAATCTTTTATATTCTGAGTTTAACTCTTCAGAATAGAGAGTAAACATTTCGAAGAATAGAGGATTCTGTTTAGGAGATTTGATCAAATCAGTTCAAAAACACTGATAACAGTTGCCCATAACATTTTGATTATTCTCTCCAAAGAGGATTATTTCTATATCAAATAAACATACTGTAAGGTATGTGGTTGACTGAACTTTTTGCCTGAGATGCATTTCTGAAATGAGTAAGTGTAATATTTTGAATGCCATATGGAAGCTTGTCATTTGGGCTATTGAAGTTTTTTTATTTTTTATTTACATGTAGATAAGGGAGGTCATAGAGTTTATTTCTTTCTTTTTCCTTTTTTTTTTTTTAATCCTCACCTGAGGACATTTTTGCATTTATCTTCAGATAGAGCGTGAGGGAGAGAGGGAGAGAGAGAGAGAAACATTGATGTGAGAGAGACACATCGACTGGTTGCCACCCACATGACCCCAACCGAGGCTGGGGACAAACTGCAACCGAGGTACGGTGCCCTTAGCGGGAACCAAACCCAGGACTCTCTGGTCCGCGGGCCGATGCTCTAACCGCTGAGCTAAACTGGCCAGGGCTTCCTTTTTTTTTTTTTAAGTTAGTATATAGCAGGTACAATTATATTTTGAGGAGGGGTAAAGAAGAGGAGGTTGTATTATAACTTGAGAATGAGGTTATTGTGGGGAATGTGTTATTGAACCAATAAGAAATGAAGTGTGGTTAAAACTAGTCAGAAACCAAATAATACTGATATAAATTTATAGTGTGCCTAGTTGTCAAGTTTATAATTCTCCTTAGCAACCCAGGAAGTAAATGTAGAGAAGACTAAGTAATAGTAGGCCAAAGTAAAGATAAGGGCTCTGTTCTCAGAAAGTTCCTAGTTTCACTTTCAAATTAGAATTATCTATGGGAAAGCCCACTCGTTTCGAAGCTCTCTACAGACACAGCAGTCTAGGTCCAGTGTACCTTAAATATTTTTCAGATCATCTTCAAATACTTAGCTCAGTGCCTAGAATATGTATTGGTTAAAATTAACCTGGCAGTATGGAGTCAAGTGCTGAAGGGAAAGGCTGGGCTTTTATTCTTCTTACAGTGGAGAACAGCGCCCAGTACATCTTACCTATCAAGGATTTATGTTGGTTTTCTCTTCAGAAACCATATAAGCAAGAAAAGAGTATAGAGCGAAATATTTAAAGTATGAGAAAACCAAAACCAAAACCACCAACCTAGAATTCTGTATCCAGCATAATTATCCTTCAAAACTGAAGGAGAAATACCTTCTCAGCTAAAACACCACCACCGCTACAACTGGAAATTTGTCACCTGTACACTTGCCTTGAAAGAAATGTTAAAAGAAATATGATTTGTAAATATTTCAGTCTGTGGCTTGTCCCTCTATTTTCTTACTTGTGTCTTTTAGCACATTTTTATTGGCTTGAATATTTTGCTACCAAAGCTTGATGTCAAAATGTATTGTGCTTCAAGTATTTCTGGAAAGAGTATCTCTGAAATGATCATTTTCATTTAAGCTTATTTATAATCTTGGATATGTATTATTCTTTTGTATTCAAAGTAATCACAAAGCATAAACATTGGACTTGTATTTTCATGCAAAAGGTATGTGCTCTTCCCAAGTAGATATAGTCGTGTTAGGAGTAATGCCTGACTCTTCAAATTGAGTTAATGATTCAGCACCCCAAAGATTGTTCCTGACGATTGTTGCTTTGTTTTTGTAACATCCTCTAAGGTTCTTTGTCCTGAGGAACAGATTACCTTTCCATTGCAGCAGGAATCAATATTATTAAAAGGGCCACTGCTGTAGTTTCTTTAAGTCTTGTCTCTTGGACTGTTATTACTTTGGCACAGGACACAGTGTAAATTATAATGCACTCCCCCCATCCCAAATCACTTCCTGGTTTGAAAATGGAATCTATGAATTGGCTTTTGTGTCTGTTTTTAGAGTTATTTCCATGGTGATGAATAGTCTGTTTAGTTTTATGGTTGGCATGATTCTTCCGGGTTGGGTCACCTGTGTTTTCTTACTACCAGTTGCCTACACTTTGGGGTAATTTTTCCATCCAGTAAAATTTCTATCACTAAAAAGCAAATAGTTAGTTAGAATGCAAAGCTAGTGATTTAGTAGAATTAGCTGTGTCAATGCTTTTAATCTGTTATTTCCTTTCAGTGCTAACTAGCATGAGTTGACTCATTTCACACAGCTTTAAACCTTTCCCTTGCAATCACAACTGGTGGGGAATTATTATTCTGTCTGCAGTTGTAAGGTTTCCATCAGTTATTGAAGCATTATCGGAGAGGGAGAAGAAAACTAACAAAAGCATCTTGATAAGGGAAATTAGACTTAGCCATTCTTGATTTAAATAAACCAACATTTCAAATACTTTGCTCTACTATATTTACATAAGCTGTGACAATGGGTCAGCTATCTTAAGTTAAACCTCTAGGTATCTACAAACATTAAAAGAGATATTAAGGTGTTTCGGTTAGGTTTAAAATATAACCCAAGAATGAGGAGGGATAAACACAAGCAAGGCAGTGAATTTGGGGTAATATAATGAGTTGTTGATTTGGAGACATATACTATATGCCAAATGGTCAAATTGGATAGAATGACAGTTTCCTACTCTGGTCAGTGTTCCTATAGCACATCCAGCTGTATAAAGTCCTAGATGTTGAGAAATTATATCAACCAGGAGAACAGTCAGAACCCCAGATGCCACAGACCTTGTGAGAAATTCAGAACAGTGGTTACTAGTGAATAACTCAGATGTAGCCAAACGAAATAATAAGATTTCCTAAGTGTAATGATAATTTAAGAGAGCTAGTGAATTTCAAAGCTTGAAAAAAAAATATCAATTACTAAATTATAGTCCTTGTTATCTATTTAATCATTTAAATCTAAGGAGTCATATTAGTTAACATTAGCTTAGTGTCTTGTCTAACTCATAACTCATAATAAAGATGGTTTTCCATTTAATTAGTCTGAATTAGAGATTTTTCATTCTTTTACTTCTACATTATTAATAAAATTGTAATAATTATTTCTGCTTCTAGGATGACTAGGATTTCATTTATACCTAATAGAGTACACACTACATTGTAGGCACTGAGTAAATCTTTATGTAGTCGTTCTTTCAGTAGGCAAGGGGAAAGCAGGATAACTTACATTAAATAAAAAAAAAGAGATAAAGCCACAGAATGTCACTTCAAAACCTCTTCCTGCCATTTCACTATTTTGAGGAACACCCACTGTATCACTCATATCTCCAGGAGGAAAGCAGTGTGTGTGTGTGTATGTATGTATGTATATCTGTCACTCCATAGCCATCCTGGCTTTTGACAAACCTGGCACTACTCTCTTGACAGTTTTTCACAAATCAGCCTGGCATGTCTCACTATAGGGTTTTTGTTCTAGTTCTTTTACTTGGACTTTGACACACATAGTATTTAAATTCTACTGAGCTGGTGCTGCCTTCTCCAGGTGATTTTTTTTGTTTTGAAAGATTTTTTTCCCTGCCAACCATAGGGACTGGATTTTATAGCCCACAGATGATTACGAAATTCTCAGATCCCTTTCCAAATCCCATCACTTTGTCGTCCTTGACAATTATCATCCCTCGTGTTTCTTGCTGTTTTTGTGCTTGTATTCTTTGTTCTTTAACTTGTCCTCTTACGAAAGAAGCCCCTAATCCTCTTGCTGTATCGGGCTCTTTATTTTCTGTTGTGAAACCATCTTCAGATGTCAGCTCCCACAGAGCCTTTGTAACTTTCCTGGAAGAGAGGTGGCCGTTTGCTTCCTGAAACCTTCTGTCTGTGAGTTCAGTTTTTGTGACTGACTCCTCACTGGCTATCATATTTAATCTTCTGATCTTTTATTTATACTTAAGTATAATTTTATTTGATGTCTGTTGTGTTCAATGTTTATATATATCCCTGTGCTACTAGTATGCTTTTAGGATGTGTATCTATATCTGTAATACAGATTAACCTGAAGGGCAAATTCTGTGTCCTGTTTATGAACCATTTAGCATACTCATGTGAGACAAATTTCAACAAATGTTTAAGACACACAATAAATTTATAATAAATACTTGTTTTTTAACAGCACTTATGATTTTTTTAATCCTCACCTGAGAATATGTTTTTATTAATTTTAGAGAGAGAAGGAGGGGGAGAGAGAAACATCAATGTGAGAGGGAAACATAGAACATAGATCGGTTGCCTCCCACACGCACCCCAACAGGGGATGGAACCTGCGACCTTCTGGTGTACGGGGGGGGGGGGGGGGGGCGGGGGGGGCGCTCCAACCAACTGAGCCACCCAGCCAGGGCCAGAGCTTATGAATTTTTAAAATTCATGTTATTTTCCTTATTCATATTTTCTACATTCATCTCTCTGTTCTTTAATGATGAATCAGGGCTGGGCCGGGCTATTGTAATGACATATCTACAAGTCTGATGTCCAAGGTCAGGTAGTTGTAATGAATGAGATGTCTGCAAGTCTGACGTCTAGTCTGATGTCCAAGGTCGGTACTGAGTTGCGGGTGAGTCACCATATGACTGAGAGTCATTGGTGTGACCTGTTGTATAATTTTGATAGGGTAACAAAAGTATGAGAATGAAGAAACACAGTGTAAGTGAAGCACTGTGTAAGCCGTCGGTGTGTGTGTACACACTCTCTGAGTGATTTCAAATGTACACTTAGTGGTAGGAGATAAAGTATGTTGCTGTTATAATTACTGACGGTCCCCATAAATGAGCAGAAACTGGCAGGTAAGTATAAGATATTCTGGCTTCTCCTGATTTATTGACATGGATTCATGGGCCAGTGGATTCTAATGGAATGCAGAATAGTGTTTGCCTTGAAGTAAACAAAGTCCATTTTTTTTAATGTTCTCTAATAGGATATGTAGGATTGAGTGAGTCTTTTGTTTTTTGTTTATTGTAGATGTTGAATTTTATTTTATTGTAAAATGAATCAAAATGACATAAAAGTGTCCTGAAGACTCATTTTCATGCAATGTATGCTATTTTAATTTGGGGGGAGAGGCCTTGAAGATTGATAGGTTTAAAAAAAATAAAGCAATATCCACTACTTGCAGATACTGAGGTGTCTATAAACAGGCCCTCTTACAAAATGGAGCAATGTCAAGAGAATTTGTGTAGAGTTATGCGTATGTATGCTTTTTTATAAAAGATCCATGTATTTAAAATCCATATAAGTGACTGTTTAATATGTACTTATTGTATCATACCACCCCAATTTTAAAATAGAATTATAGCTGGTATATATATATATATATATATATATATATATATATATATATATATAGTTAATTTCTATATTTAAAGATATAGACAACTTTTAATAAAATGTATTCGGATTCAGAGAAGCTAGCTTGTTCTTTCTGAATCTTCGTCTTATCTCGTGTAGAAGTCAATTAATAGAGTCAATTAATAGGGGCTTTCTGGTGGTATTTGAAACATATTATACATGTCAAGCACATTATTTATCCTGGGAGTCTGGGATGAGGATTAGATTTTGATATCAAATTCTGAAAGTTTATAAGCCATAGGGATTGGCTGACTGATTCACAGGTGACATTTTGATTTCATATTAAGAAGCCATATAACTTTTCTGTTATACCAGTAAGCACTGTAACACCCAAAGTCACTAAGAAACAAGAAAGAATGACAACAGACATCTTTAAATAAATGAAGTGATGCTTTGGTACCTGTATAGTCTTTGTATTGGTTATCTTAAAACTTAATTCTCTGTTAACAGTAAAAATGAAGGCGAACGCTGTTTGGAATGGAAGAGGTTAAAGGATAAGCTTTATCTTCTGAAGTACAAAATGAACTTAACAACAACAAAAAAAGGCATGTTTGGTTTTGCATTAAAGATAATTAGAATAATCAAGGCAGGTATATAGAAAGGATTACCACATGCATCAGATTAATAAAAAGTTAAACAGAGGTGTTTGTCATTTAAGGATAATATCTGATAATTATTATTGAGAGTGTAGAAAGACCTAATCTAGAATCTTTAAGAAAGTATAGATATAGAGTAGGTCTACAATATGTTTCCTAAGTTGGAATTTGACACTGAAAATATAAATCCAAGGTGTATGTTTATTTTGGGCTAGAGGAAAAATCTTATACATGCTTATGCCTTATACATGCACAATGAAAAGTCGATGCTGACAGCTAATAGAATATATCCTGTTGATCAAAAAGGAAAAAAAGAAGGTAGAAAGAATCAAAATTTTAGTAAAGGTCTAGGGAAATGATTTTAAAAGAGAGATTAGTATTACTGCTAAACGATGTGTAAAAGATTTTTCTCCATCGAATTGGGATAGATATTTAAAACAAGTGATATGTAATGTTTTGTTGAGAGTGTGGAAGAGCAGAAAAATATCTCGTAAACTACTGATGAAAGTGTAACTATAATGTCTATGGAGTGTAAGGAAAACGTTTTCCTCAACCCTCTTAGGGTTCCTGGCTGGATGTGAAAATTAAACTGACAAAGATAGATTAATAGGAGAAAAATACATATTACGTTACCAAAAGTTTTACATGACCCAGTGCCATAAGGGACTGAAGGAAGTTGTTCCTGAGTGTTTTTATGCTGGGTTTGATGAAGAGAGGACAGACGAGGTACATGGTAGGTCAGAGATCTGATAAGTGCAATAAACTGGGGGAAATGGAGCAAGGCCTGTTTGTTCAGATTCTCAGTGTTCCTTTGTCTCTGGAGACAAGGATCTTCTTTCCTCTGGGTATGGGGAGGGCGCCTCTCACGGGAGGCTTTTATGACCTGTTTTGGGGAGAAGGACTGAAGGAAGGTCATAGTGACCTTTCTGCTTTTGCTGTTTTCTCAAACTCCTTCACCTTAAAATATTCAATATGCCAAAGTGCCATATTTTAGGGGTAGTGTGTCCTGAACCCTATCATTCATTCCCCTGCCTGAAACTCCCCCAAGAAGTTGCACAGTGTAGAAACTGAGGTAATAGATTGTTTCATATCCCCTTGAACCAGTCTCTGAGTCCTGGATATTTCACTGGAAACAAAAGAGAAAAAAAAAGGTTACCTGTCAGAACAAACTTTAAACTCAGTTTTTGAATCCACAGGGCAGTCAGTTGACAATATTTCTAGATGTTGGACTGAAAGCATCCCCAGGTGGCATGAGATAGGCACTGTGGTAGTTTTCCTGGTTTCTAGTCTGAGTGTGTTTGGTGATGTCATCAGGTGTGCGGGCGAGCTTTCTGAGTGGCCCACACAGCAGCAGGCATGAGGGCTGACAACATGAGGTGTGGTGATTTCTCTGAAGTTTAGATCAAGCTGTTCAGCTTCAGCTTGCAGGGATTTGGGAAAGAGGCAGTTCTAGTTCTACTGATTCCGTGTCAGAAATGAGGGGGGAAAATTGGAAATGTCAGTTTGGAGAGTTATAACCAGATATTGGAGGAGACTAGATGAATTCAGGATTTAGTCCAGTTTATAGGTAGATAAAAAAACTTAAAGACAATGAACAGAACTAGAATTAAAAAAAATTTTTTTTCCTTTATTGATTTTAGAGAGAGAGGAAGGGAGAGGAAGAGAGAGATAGAAACATCGATGAGAGAGAACATCGATTGGCTGCCTCCTGCATGCCCCCCACTGAGGATTTGGCCCACAACCTGGGCATGTGTCCTGACCGTGAATCAAACCGGTGACCTCTTGGTGCATGGGTCAATGATCAACCACTGAGCCACACTAGCCGGGCAGTAGTGATGTTTTTAAAGATACATTTATTATTAACATTAATAAGTTACTATGCTATGCTCTTTACATGCATTATTTTATTTAATCTCTCTGAAGAAGATACTATTATTTTCATTTCACAGATAAGGAAACAGACTTGGTGCAGTAACTTAGCCAAAATCATACATCTGTAAGTAATAGCTCTAAGTATTTGAACCTGTTTTGCATTGAACCTGAGTTCTTTACAGCTATGTTTCATAGCCTATATTAATGATATGTTTAAGGTCATGTAATTCTAAATTGTAGAGCCAAGGGAAAAAATTAAGGTTTTAGGTTTAATATCCATAGCTCTTTTGACCACAACTTGCCACCTCTTGACATAGGTTGATTAACCTATTTTCCATAGCCCCATGTCAGGAATACTAAAATATTAGATACTATTATTAGAATTGTCATTAAAAGGTCTTAAAAATGCAAACTGAAAGATTAAGAATTGGTTTGGAGAATCAACATTTCATTGACTGAAAATACACTTGAAAATGACCCATAATATTTTGCTAACCCAGGGTAAACTTTCATTGTATTAACACTTTTCAGCCAAAGGCCATATCTAAATTCTGCTGCCTGGGCAAATGCTAGTTCAATGATAGTCAGAGAGAGTACATCACTTTTAAAACTGATCTGTCCTCTGGCAATTTAATATCAGTGCATCACTGTGGCATTCAGCTCAGGTCAGGATGAAGTGTTACTATAATGGCTTCAGTTATATGACTGCAGTTCTTCTAGATGCCACTGAACAGCTTGTCTAACTAACTTAGCCCCTCACCGCACATATTTATCGCTAACATGCAAGCTTCAAGGATCAGTTGATGTGCAAATTTAATTGCAGGTTTTATTTTCAAACGGTGACATAAGCTATATCATTCTAACAACTATTTTACAGAGCTTTTTCTAAACAGCTACTCTGAAAACAGACATATATTTCTGATTCCATTGTCCAAAGCTGCTTGCTCAGTATTAGTTTGTTAAGGAATACATATGATGAGTCTTTTAGTAGATTCAGGCTTTGACATTAAACTTGGGCATTTCTCCTGATATTTTGGTAAGATAGTACCTTATCAATAATATCAGTTCATTTTCTGTTTTTGCTGATTTCCCGCCCTCCCTTCCTCCCTAGTGCTACAGCACACACTTAGATTTAGGAGAGGTTAAGTCTCATTATCTGTCTAATGTGATGGTTTCCTGACTGTATTACAGAGTTAAGGTAAAACTGTTCTGGGAAGCATTGTTACTCTTATATGAAATGCCTTTTTCTTTCCAAATGGCACTTAAGAATCCAGAAGTACTCATGATTTTAAAAAGCTAAAATAGTCCAGTCTCTTTAAATTTTTAGAGTTTAACCTTTTTGTGTGTAGCACAGGTTTTGGGATAATGTTTTGTTTAAAAACTGCTGTTGTATAAGGAACATCTTGTCAGTTCTTTTGATATGCATTCGCGGGACCTATTATGTGGTGGCGTGCTGACACTGTCTCGAGTTGGGTGAAATGCAGAAGCTCTAAGTGAAGTCGTAATAATGATGGGACACATTGGTAGTACACGCCAAAAGCTTCCATTTTCACCGTCTCTCAGAAATTCTTTGTACCTATTGTGTTTCAGCAGAGTCTGTATTTAAATGGGAAATTTTCAGCAGAAATTGGAGGTTCTGTCAGAAGTGTTGTTTGGTAAGTTGTGAGGTGAATTTACGGGTGTCCTCCTAGCAACTAATATTTCTCCTCATTTATCACTAGGTTGTCTAATTATTTAGAAATTTAATTTTTATGGAAATTTACCATTTTATTTCGAAAAGAGTAAAACTGATAATTACTATGTTTTAGCCAAAATCTAATTAAGTAGATTTTCTCTTTTTAAATTTGAGTGGGAAAGCCTTCTAGAATATTAGATCCGAATGAGATCTTACAAATTTGTCTCATTGATCTCATTTTACAGTTGAAGAGATGGAGGCTGAGGGAGGTTAAGTTACCTGCTGAAGGTTGTGGAGCTATTAAGTGGCAGACTCGGTGCATGAAAACAAGCCTTCGGTGTCCTAGTGCCGAGATCCTCACAGTTATCAGGACATGAACAGAAATGAGGAATCACTTTTTTTCCTTTTTTTTTTTTTTTTTTTTTTACCATTTCTTCAACATTCTGTTGGCTCTTTGATTGACATTGCCCAATAAGATTGTGATATATTGCAACTATGCAGTGATTCTGAGGTTGAAAATGATATTTAAAATCTATAATCAAATGTATTTGTGTGGTATTTCTGTTAGTATATACCTAAACATTGTCCATTTAAGGCAAAATTACCATTTTGTTCATTTATATACCCTATAACATCATTTTCCAGTTCATCGTTGTCAGATCAGTATTTCTCTAACTTATAAAAGACTCAAGCCATCTGTAGACATGAAGATTTAATTATGATCTCACTTCTACTGTATGGGAAGAATGCATAATGTTGGCCCTGCTGTTTATATTCACCCCGAGAAGTGTCCATTTGTATGTTTTTTATATTTTGTCTTTAATTCAGTTTCCATGATCAAGCAATAGCTCCAAACCCATGGTGACGCACTTAATCTTTTTTCTATGAAGCAGTTACATAGCATACATGTTTGTCCCTTTGAATGCCTGTAACATATTAGTAGTTAGATGTGATTCTCCCCAAATAGAAATTAATATTGCATTTCCTATTCCTGCCCCAGATAAGTTGTTAAAGCATTTGGTTGATCATCTTACCCAAACAAATTTAGCTAGCTTAGCTTGTACATCATAAAGATTTGGCAATAAGTAGTTTAGAGTTTCTAGAAACCTCTTTTGGATTCTGTGTTGTTAGTAGCACATTCATTTCTTACTCCTATTAAAAAAGAGGTTTTAAAGTTCAAAAGAGAAGAAGGGTTGGTTTAGAGAAGAGAAAGCAGATAGTGAGTCTTAGGAGAGGAAGGAATGATATACAAATGAGGAACTGAGGTTGACGTGTACAGGAACTGAGAGTGAAGTTCTGCTTGTATTTCCAAGATGAATGGATTGTGACATTGCTGATCCATTATTCTCGGCTGTCCTGGCGACTTATATGAATGCCTTCATGTCGTTTTGGATCCGGTGGTCTTAGTTGATAGGTGTAGCCGCAGCCTGTCCTGTCTGCCAGCCTATCTGTGAGTACAAGGTGTGGAATGTAGGGCAAGGTTACCTGCATGTGTGCGTGTGTGCAGTTTCCAGCTTCCTTCAGGAATCAATGGGAAAGTGTGTGGTAATCATCTCTATAATGTTCCAAATGCATAATAGCTACTTTTGTTAACTTGGCTACTTCTGTTAACTGCCCTATTTTAGAAGGGTGAGGAAATCAAAAAAGACTCACGAGCCTTGCTGATTTGTCCTATGTCATTGGTGTCCTGAGTGTGCCTATGAACGATTATGGTTTCAGCCCATGCAGTTTTTTCATGAGTATTCTGAATAATGATTAGTCATATACCAGCGTGTACCAGATTAGCCTTTTCTGAAACTGTCATTAACATCTTTACCAATGATTCAGAGCCAAAAGATGTATCAGAATTGTTATTTTAACAGCACGACATTAAATATACTTATTAACTTATTAGGAAAATGTCTCAGAAGAATTAATGGGCCAATTTCCAAATAGTAACATTTTTGGCATTTAGCAAACCCATGGGCCTAAGCGATCTTATCTCTAAAATGGCAGGGGTTGGAGTTGGGATACCCTTATGCATCCCTTTCAGTTCAATGATACACTGAAATGTTGGGGTGGAATTTTGTGATTCTGTTTTTCATTTTGAAAAAGGCTTTCCCTTCTGCTACTGATCTACTCATGAAAGAGATTATATTAGTACTTTCTGCTGTTGTCCCCATTGGCTCCAAAACTTTATTATTTTCTTCTCACTCCCTCGATAATGCTGCCCACATCCTGCCCCTGTTTCCCGAGGCTCTCCTGTTGCAAGCAGTCTGGGGTCTCCAGGATACCTGCAGACTCTGAGATAGAAAGTAGTGTGCAGGAAGTATATTGGAAAGTTCTCTGGGGATCAACCCTTGTGGAAGGAAGGGAAGGAAGAAACCAGTGTGGGCAGAGGGTAAGTTATATTCTCCATGTCAACTTGTTATGGAAGAAATTGGAGTGTCCTCTTCCTCACGGGTGCTGGGGGTGGGGTCCTTATGATATCTTGAGAAAAAGAATTTTCTGAGACTCACATTGGAGGATGAGTGATTTTTATTTGCATAGAACTACATCCCTGGATTTCCGAAGTCCCATTTTAGTCATAGAAAAAGTGTAGCTGGGTTTTAATAAAACTATAAGCAAAGCCAGTGTCCAGAGTTTCCATTCCATGTTGCAGCCGAGTCCAGTTCAGCATCAGGCTGGTTACAGTCCATTAGTCCGTGTGTGTGGGGTCCGAAAGGCGTGGGCCATGTGGCCGAATGTAGGGAAGTGCACTCCCCAAACAACATGAGTCCCAAGGGTACCAAAAGCACAAGAACACAAGAGAGCAAGTTTCTCTGTTCAGGGAATTATGGATCCCATATTTTGCGCCCTTGCAGTGGCCACGCCTGTTCTGGCCAAAGACCTGTTCCCAGGTGTGACTGACAGCAAGCACCTTCCCGATGTCACCCCAACTTTACTAGGCACATGTCTATTCTCCCTCCATCCAGTCCCTTCCCCCAGCGATCTGTGGGGAATAGACTGATGGTTCCCCAGGGAGTGTAAATTTGTAGCTTCCTGGTAAAGTTGCCCAAGTGGCTTGCCTATAGTATCTGGCCTTTGCTTTGCTCCTTTCCTGTTATTAATAACTACATTAATTATGGTGGTATCAAACCCATATTTGGATGTAGGCAGCCTTGGGTAGGGAACATGCGCTTATGTGAGCAGACTCTTCAGCCAAGGCCATTCTCAAGAGAGCAACTGGGAATAAGTCCTTCAGTCCTGTGAAGGGGGTCTTGGTGGTACATCACTGTTTCCACTCCAGCTTTTTTGCAAGGGTACTGGAGATGGTTCAGCATGACCTGGGGGATGGGACAGAAATCTCCAGGAGTGGGGAGTTGCAGGACATACTGGTCAGGAGCTTGAGAGTTGGTAAGGTTGGTGTGGAGTAGGTTGTTACAGATCCTTGAGTTCTGGCATTGATTATTGCTTTTCTAAACATTTAAAAATTTCTAGCTAGCCACAGGGATGCTGTTCCTTTTTTAAGTTACAGAAACCTGATGAAAACTCTGGGTCATCTTTGCAGAGCAAAGTGCATATCTTTAATTATATGGATTCTCTTTGGTTTTTCTAAAACCTACCTATTTTTTTCAGTTTCCTATTTTTTTTTTATAGAATTAAAAAAAATTTTGCTCATTTTTAACTAATTAATTTTTATTTATTGATTGATTTTAGAGAGAGAGGAAGGGAGAAGGAGAGAGAGATAGAAACATCAATGAGAGAGAACACTGATTGGCCACCTCCTGCATGTCCCCACTGGGGATTTGGCCCACAACCTGGGCATGTGCCCTGACCGGGAATCAAACTGGGGACCTATTGGTGCATGGGTCGGTGCTCAACCACCGAGCCACACCGGCCAGGCAGTTTCCTATACTTTATATATTTTTTTCCTTCTTCCATCTCTTTAATAATTGTGCTCTTTCTCTCTCTCTTTTTTTGCATCTTCATATTAAAAATAGTTGAGTGCAAAATTTTCTGCTTGGCATATCTGTTAATGCTCAATTACAGTATATCATTTCATCACATATTTTGTAATTCCTAAATTATAAACTCATCTTCAAGGGGATTGGTTGTTGTTGTTTTGTTTTGGCTTGGTTTAGTTTTTCTAGCTTGTAGGAATCCCATGAGACCTTTTGCATGGAGTGTTACTTTATAGTGGTTTTATGTTTGTTTATTCCAGATAGTCCAAGGATATCACTAGCCCAGGATCCAATTTAGTTTAATTTCTTAGTTTCGAGATTCTCATGCAAAGAAGATTCAAACCTCAAAACTGTTATGACATGGGCATAGGGTTATAATTTCTGGAGGTAGCATTCCCTCTGCCCTCTCATCCAAATTCTCAGAGACGGTCCCTTGAAGCTTTTCTAAGACAGTGATGCATTTGTCCTGTCCCCCTCACCATTTTTTAACTGTGATTGCAGCCCTTTGGAGACAGCTCTGGTTTTATGGAAGGACCTCAGTACCAGCTACATACCTTGTGCCCCCAAGACCTCTCCTGTCCCTGCTTGGGCATCAGGGCTGCTACGTATATGGAGTTGTGCAAGGTGCATCCTGTGTTGGAGAAAAGTGGGGCCAGAAATCTGGCTCTGTTGAGGGAGCATTTTATTCTGATCTTCTCCTTGAGAGAGTGTCTCCTTATAACTTCAGTCAGCAGTGAGCACTAAAGAGACTCCAGTGATCCTTCCTGGCAGCCACAGTGGGCAGTATTTGCTTTTGCTTACCACTTTGTCCATTGGTTCTGGCTTTGGGCTGACACCAGGGGCTTTTCTTTATAGCAAGTAAAACCATGATGAATTTACTTTTCAAAATTTGTTATACTCCTTTTCACCTTTTCTGTTTATAGTGGAAAATCTTCTTCATTTGCTTAGTTGACCATATTGCTATATCCAGAATTCCTACAGGTTACTCATAACCTCTAGTCCTCAGACTCTACGTCTGTAAAATGGGAGTAATAATAGTGTCTGTCTGTACAGTGTTCGTTTAGAGCACACAGTGAGTTCTCAGTCAGTGATAGCTATCCTTATTTGCATCATTTAAAGCTTGGATTTACCACTTAGGGCAGAGTTGGAAATGTAGTAGTGGCTGTGTTTACTTACTTAACAAGAAGAGGAAGTCTTAGTTAACTCCCTAGAGAAACCCAAGGAGAAACTTTGTTCAGTATGATACATTGCTGAAACTGAAGCTTCCAACCCCACCCTTTCTGTTGATACGCCAAAGGTCACTTGGCACCAAGAGTGAAGTGAGAGAAATGTCCTCTCAGTATTGCCCTGGAGGATTGCTTAGCGGAGTTTTGCCTGGTCTGTGTGGGTAGGTAAGTTTGAGTTTGTGGAATATTTTCTTTGCTAAGGAGGGCTCTCAAAGGCATAATTATTATAGAGGGTATTTGTAGACCTTGAAACATATAGTAATACTTTCAGTCCCAGTAAGCTCTTTAACAATCTTTTAAATTCCCATTTGGTATTCCAAATGATTCTGAATTTGGTGAAATTGGTACCTTGGGTTCTACAGGATCCTGCCTCCTTGCTTTTTGTTTACAGAGATAGGGATTTAAAGGATTTCCTTCCCTTAGGTCATGGTGTTTAAGAGAATAATTTTACCCCCAAAATAGCTAAGAAGAAATCTGTTGACTGTTAACAGTTGGGAAAGTACAAACATATCATGCTTTTACAAAATTATTTTTAAATTAATATGATATACAAAATACTTTGATTGTCCTATAAATATTAACTGCTTTGGATTGTTTATACAATGTTAGTTGTACTATGAAAATTTGCTTATTAACCAAGTTCAGACTTAGGTTGTTATTGGATTTGAGTCCACAGACTTAACACTGCCAAATTTCTGTGTAAACATTTTCTTGGGCCTAAAATGTAGTGAATATGTGTATTTAAAGTTTTTTATAAAAAACTCATGTATATTAATGGAACTTGTAAATGTTTAACTAGTCAATTAATGGAAGTTTTTAAAGAACAACTCTTTCAAAAAATCCAATTTTATAATTATGATGTTTTAAATATAAAATTTGAGCTCAGTGACAAATGTATATAATTCTTTTTTTTTATTTTTTATTCCTCACCCGAGGATATTTTTTTTCCATTTATCTTCAGATAGAATGGGAAGGAGGGAGGGAGAGAGAGAGAGGGAGAGAGAGAGAAACATTGATGTGAGGAGAGACACATGGATTGGTTGCCTCCCGAACGACCCTGACCAAGGCCGGGGACTGAACTGTAACTGAGGTACGTGCCCTTGGCCGTAATTGAACCCACGACTCCTTGGTGCTTGGGCTGACGCTCTAACTGCTGAGCAAAACTGTCCAGGGCTATGTAATTCTTAATATATAGAGATCTATTTTTGTAGCTCTTATCAATTTACTTGTTAATTTAATTTAATTCAGAAAGAGCCTTTTGGTTATTATTCTGTTACTAGGAATTGGGTGCAAGGCTAAGTTTTAGAATTTAAAAATAAACAAGAGCTAATATTGTATCCCAATATGCTGGCTAGAGAACAAAAGTAAATAACTGGTTACATTTCTGTGTTGGTGCTGGGAGGTGTAATGCATTCTTGAAGTCAAGTGCCAAGGTTATGACTGTATTGGTCCTTTTTGAAATCCATTCTTGAAAATGTTGATTTTCGTGTAGTGTGCCTATGTTTTATTAAGACTTTGTACACCATAAGGAGAATTATCCATTTACACAGATTTTCACTACTTATACTGGTGTTGAATGCAGCTTTTTGGTAGTATCAGTCGGCGAGGTGACTTGAGATGTTTATGGGCTGATTTAGTTTTACCCTCGCTGCAAAGCTTTGGTCAGCTCTACAGGCCGTATTTTAAGGCAGATGTTAGTGTTACGTTGAGTATAAATTTTATATATGCCCTGGGAATGGTACCTAAAGTAATTTGTTCTCCACCCACCCAATTCTCACATGAAGGAGGCTGTCCCTACACCTGCCGTGCCCAGAGTGCCCTGGAGGAGGTGTCTGGTTTTCAGCAGCTAGTCTTAGGAGCAGTGTCTTCCGTTTAAGTAAATTGCATATAAGAAGAAATGCCTATGGAGAGGATAAGATGTTTAGACTAATTTTCTATGTAAATAATTCTGAAATAAATCATGTAGAGGTCTCCTTTTTAGTTTATTTTTCAATGAAATCATGTCATTAATTCATCAAGGTAGGTATGGCATTTACTTAGGGGAACTTCCTTGGAGTTGTGAGGAGACAAAAATCAGCTCATTATACTTTAGACTTTTAAATAATTGTTTAGATGAGTTGTATAAAAATTTTGTGCAGATGATATAATAAAATAGATTATCAGATAGTCTTTAATCATTTACCTTATAGGAAGGTTCTAATTTAATTAAACAAGTATTCTTTAAAAAATTTTAAATTTATTCTAGAGTTAGGTTTGTGTATGTGTTTTTAATTGTTTAATTTGATATGTAAGCACTTAAAAATGGACTTTTCAGCTATATGAAAAAAGTATACTTTTTATTTTAGTTAAAAGTCGTGGCATTTGTATACAGAATCTTGTGTATAGAATATATTAACTAGATTTGGGAATTTGATTGGAAGAAACTTGTGATAGTTTTAATTCTCAATGTATTTAAAAAAAATTTTAAAGCAGTTTGCGAAATATTGTCTCTCTATACTTGGTAATGTAAAATCTGAGCTGAATTATGTATGTTTCTTACGCTTGCTGTATGTAGATCTCACGTGAACATTTGTCCAAGAAGGCTCTGCTTTTAGGAACATTGGTATACAGTGCTTGAGTATTAAAAACACATCGTGTGACATATTTATGTAATTCAGAGCCATATTATTTAACTTTACTAATTATATGATACTAATGATCAGATTTAAATATCTGACAATATCATTATTACTATTAGGTTGCATTGCATTCTTTGTTTTTCTTCATTGTTTCTAAAAAAAGAAATACTTTGACCTCATTTGCAGGTAATTTTTCTTTGTTCCACTGTTTTATACAATTTGCCAGACCAAATGACACAGTTAGTATCCATTAAGTAGAGCCCATGAATATCAATCTTGGACACAAAGCCGGGGATTGTAGTTGGGAAAAGCCCTCCTGCTGCTCTTGCCTCTCCTTTCAAAGACTTGAATGTAGTCTCTCAATTCATTCAAAGCCTGGATTTGTGAAAGCCAGTTGGTCTCCCTTCTGCCCATTTATAACTGACGTTGCACTCTTCTGGATAAAAATTGTCAGTGACTTTCCCATTTCCCACCATATAAAACTCAAAGTCTGGTATGTAACATTTTTGTAGCCACGCAGCTTAGTTTATGGCCCAGAATTTCTTGATCTTAATGCATTACACCTCCCATTTCCTGTCTTTCTCTTTACTCATACCACAGTTAGATTCTCTGTCTCATATCCCAGATGTACCTGATCCTTAAGGTCTACCAACCACCCCCATTCAATTTCTTCTGGTCTGCTCTTCCAACATTGAATAACCTGTTATGTACTTTCAGCGTTTTCTTACGGTACTTCCTGTTCTGTTGTGTGTTACTATTGTTTTTACATATGTTACAATATTTTACACCTCCTATATAACATTGACTGATTTTAAATGATCCACTGAGTTAAGTCTCTGTCTCTTGTTAAGATAGGTTAGGTGTGGTTTCATCTTGTATCTCCTCCCATGTTGCCTTGTATTCAGTAGATGCTCATTGTAAACACTGGGTGACTGAATGAATGGAATGTCATGATAGCGAGTTACTGACCACCAGACATTTCTCTGCTCTGCTGGAATGGACATTTAGGGACAGTCAACTAGAGAT
The DNA here is from genome assembly GCA_030848825.1 of Tadarida brasiliensis. Lineage (NCBI taxonomy): Eukaryota > Metazoa > Chordata > Mammalia > Chiroptera > Molossidae > Tadarida > Tadarida brasiliensis. Next base: position 30,926,571 of record CM061263.1, on the reverse strand, counting down.
CTAAACACGTATGGCATGGCTGTCCGAATCAGAGCTGCTCCTCACAGGTAAAGCTGAAGAAACAAAGTACAGTTCAGAAATCTTTTAGATTATGTTAAGTGACTTAAGACTGCCAAGGAAGGAATGACTTTTACTACATAAAATCTTTGGGCTGAATAGGAAATTGAAGAGTAACACAGGCTTTATAAATAGTGACTATAGTCCTGAGTCAGAACATTTTTCAAAAGTTCCTAGTTTGGGAATAAATACTGTCAGTTCTGCTATCGTGCTTGTTTTAAAAATGGGGATTTATTTGTACATTATTGATATTAGGGAATAATTTGAGTGTGATATAAATCCTACATTTGTTATGTGTGATCACTGCACTAAGCCGCATCGGAACAGAGTGCACATGGACATACCTCCGACACCTACCAGCTTCCTTACTTCACTGCATGTTATAATCTACAGCCACCATATCTCATTTTATACCTTTCCCTTCAATTTCAGATAACTCTTCTTTCTCCATTTCACCGCCAGTTCCACAGGCAAAGTCCAGGTCTTTTTCAAGGTAAGGTGCCACGTTGTAGTTTTGATTTGTTTTATTTTTGACCATTTAACGTATGTAAAACTGTGCTATGGTCTTTATTAGATTTTTTTTTTTTTTTTTTTATGGATCACTTACCCCATCTTCCCATAAGCCCTGTGGTTTTAATGACGTGATTTTGCATAGCAGCGTGATTTTTAGGAATGCATATGTTGCATTATAACAGAACTGACTGTACTAATTGATAACATACAGAGTATGAACTGACATCTCTTTCTCTGTCTCTCTCTCTCTTTCATTTCAACCTTCCCTCTCCCTTGTCGTTTAATGCTGAAAGACACTAAATAGTCCCAGTAAGGAGGAACCCAGTACCACAGACCAAAATGTCAAAGAACTTGTTTAACCAGTGTTCTTAAAAAAAGGAGGGGGAGCATACATTTACCAGTGGAAATAAATAGAAAGGCTCAGAAGCAACTAGAGACTGAAAAGTTAACATAAAAGGTGTTGGCCTGTGGACTGAAAAACGATCTTATCCTTAAATAGTAATAATTATGTTTAACATATTTGGAGCCTTTGTTATATACTAGGCACAATGAAAAGTGCTTGACATAGATTATTCCACGTGATTTTTACAGGCACTGTAAAGTAGGTGTTATTACTGTCTATTTTACAGCTGAGGGAGGAATGGCTTACAGGGGTTACCTTGCCCAAGGTGGATAGCTCATACGTAAGAATGGCAGAGCCAGTTCTTAAATCAAGTGTAACTTTTGAGCCATAGACCTTCGTGGTCTCTCAGAGTACCTTGTCGATTGTGAATAGATAACTTCCACATGTGTTATTTCCTCTGCACTTACCTGTGTCTGGTTGGCATCACAGACTGTTTTGACCCTTATGATAGATGGAGAAGGAAGGTACTCAGACTAAGAAATACACAGATGGTCAGAGGAAGAGCAGTAACAGAAACTCATAACAGGCACCTAACTCAGAGTTTTATCCCATTGGCATTATACATAAAAAGGGAGAAAAATTGGGCAGTCAGCATTAAGGAGGTGAGCTGAACTAAGGAAGAAGAGAAGTGATTGTGTTGGAAGTTGGGGACAAAAAGGTGAATTTATAAGACTATGTCACAATTGAAAGGTGGGAGCCTAATGGAGAATGAGCAGTAGGGGACCTCTAACTCCATGGTACATGAAGCCCAATCAGATTCTCATAAAGAAACTCAGTTTCCATACAGGAATATGGTAAGAGAAATTTGAGGCCATGAGCATAATAAATTGATTATGCGATAAATCCTGATTTGTAGTAGGCCCAGGAAAAGAAATAAAACAGGAAAAAGAGAGGAAAGACGCTAGAGGAAGCTTTCAAAAGGCTTTATTTGTGCTTCTTTCATAGTACTTATTGCGATCTCTTTAGGTAGTCAGTTACCTCACATATAAACAAGTGATGTTTGGTAAATAGCAGAGAGAGTAGTTCTTCAGTTGAGTGTTGATTAAGAGCCAAATATTACACAGGTAATAGGATAAGCAATGGTGGAATTAATGAGTGTTTATAAACTTAAAGCAGGGGTCAGCAAACTGACTAGCGGGCTGTTTTCTTTCTACGAGCCAAGAATGATTTTTACATTTTTAGTAGGTTATTAAAAACAAAAATGAAAACGAAGAATAACAACAGAGACCATATGTGGCCCACAAACCCCAAAGCTGACCCTTTATAGAAAATTTGTCAACCCTTGACCTGAAGTACAGCCCATGAAGCAAAAGAAGTTATACTCCATCCTTTTCAGGAAATTAGGTTAGGTAATGGAAATTGGTATTATAGTAAATAGAGGGCTACATTTTCAGACATGTACTTTCCCCCCACTTGTAGGAAGGAATTGATATTTATTTAGTATGATATTTTGCTAGGGGTTTTGTGTACTTTATAACCTTGAAAAATTATAACTACTTTACAAAGGAGAAAACTAGGCTCATAGAGGCTAAGTAAACCTAAGGTTTCACATTCCGTAAGTAGTGGGATTCGTGTTTTTCTGAGTCTCCCAGATACGAAAATGGTGGAGAAAAACTGTTTGTGAGAATTGAGTATGGCTATTCACGGTTTTGGCTTGAAAATATTTAAATAGATATCAGATGTAGACATTTGTAATCACTTTAGCTGGTACCTAAAATATAAGCAACACATTTCAATTTTGTGTGCAAAAAGTAGGATGGGTTGGATAACTGTGTAATTTTACTATACATTTACATATGAAGGAAGATCGTTGAATACACTGTATTTAGATTTATAAAGAAAATGTAAAGAAAAATTCAAGTCATATCAAAAACTTAAAATAATAGTCACCTAAAAGAAGTAGGAGACTTAAAATGTTTTCAGTATAACATGCAAAATAGAAAAATGTGTCAGTCCATAGAAAGTATGCCAGACAGCAGTGGAAGAACTATTTTACAAGGTATTTACCATAAACTGGAGGTGAAACGGGTTAACAACAACTAAGGAGAGAGAAAAGAGAACTTTTAGTAGGAAGGCAAATGGAAATTGGAGACAGACGGAAAGAAAACCTTTCAGGGTTATTCTTGAATGTTAATCTTTGAGTTAAAACATAATAATAGCCGATTAGTAAAAACACATGTACAGCTGATTATACAGGAATTTAATGACACTTGTATATGCTTTACTTAAGCCTAAACTTCAGTGAACTCTAGTTTAACGCTATCATATTGTTGGGGGTTTAATGTGGAGTTTGAGGAATTTCTTACTGGATGTCATAAATCTACTTCCTTAGGAAAAGAGTCATACAGTATTGGCTAGCATATGTGGTTAAGTGCTTGTTAAGAGTTGTTTTGTTTTGATCAGCAAGGGAAAAAGAAAGACAAGCCCCCTGCCACAGCAGATACTACTAAAAGGTTTCCTGAGGTTGTGTTAGGGGCATTGGTGGTACTGGCTTGTGGAAAACTCTTAGTTATTTTTTTTTACAGTTTCTTTTTTAGGTTAAAATTACTTGAGTTAGATATTATCAGGGTTACTTGGCTCATTACCAGGAACAGAGGACATTTTAACTATTGCAGTCAACAGTTGAGTTTTCATAAGACATCAAGTTAATGGTAACTTCTTAAATGCAAATTACAGACATGTTTCTTATGCCTTTTAAATCTTTTAAAGTCATAACAACTTTTGTGAACATTCTTTTGTAATTCTTATTGATATTTGCCGTGGAACTTAATAATGGACTAATTAATGATAAAAGAAAGTCTACGTCTTTTCTTCTTTTATCACTTTAAAAGTTTGACCTTAGAAGCCATGTAATTGAATGTATGTATACCGTGTGTGTGTGTGCGCGCGCGTGCCCTCCTAGGAATACTAATGTATTTTACTGTGTTTAGTGCATGTTTTTCTGAAAGCTTGTATGTATATTTGATTGTTTAAAAATTTTTTTCTTTATTGATTTTAGAGAGATAGGAAGGGAGAGAGAGAGAGAGAAACATCGATGAGAGAGAACATCACTTGGCTGCCTCCTGCATGCTCCCCACTGGGGATCAGGCCCACAACCTGAACATGTTCCCTGACAGGGAATCGAACTGATGACCTCTTGGTGCATGGGTCGACGCTCAACCACTGAGCCACATCGGCCGGGCTATATTAGATTGTTTAATAGCTTGATTAAGAAGTGAAAAATGCAGAGGAATTTAAAAAAAATTATTTGAGCCATTTCATAAGTTCTTTCATGTAATCTTTTGATCCTATTTCAAATCACTTTATATTTTTAAAGTAACTTTCTATATATAGTCTTATTTTATGCCCTCATTATACAGTGAGATCGGTGTGTGAGGGTGGAACATAGGGCCCTACTTCGTTTGACTGATGAGAAAATTAAGGATATGTGAGAAATGGAGTTTTCAAGAGGCACTTTCAGATAATATTAGAGCTAGACCCCAAATCAAGAATTGGTAAATACTGGACTGGTGTTCTCCCTCCCCTCCCCACCTGCAAAACAGTGTATTTTATTGCTTTTGTAAATTAGGAATTGTGTGTCTTGATCTATATTAAAGTGGAGTATGTGATAATTTAGTTTAGTTTATATTAAAAATATTTATACACGCGTATATGTATATATGTATGTATACCCACACAAAGGATTATAAAGGTGGTTTTAATTTATATGTGTGTGTGTTTGCCATGGAAATTCTTTAGCCTCTGGTACATTATAGAGGCAGCTACAATAAGATCTAGCCTTTGCTTTACAGACCAGACAGCTTCACCTGATGGGCTCTCAGCCCTTCCTAGTTTATTCATGTCTTAGTTATTGTTGTGGTAAAATATACATAACATTTACCATTTTAATCATCTCTAAGTGTACAGTTCAGTGGCATCGTTGTGGAACCATCACTACCATCGGTTTTCAGAACATTTTCACAAATGGAAACTCCATATCCATTAAACAATAACTGCCTGTTTCTTCCTCCCCAAGCCCCTGGACATCACCATTCTACTTTGTATCTCTGTGAATTTGATTACTCTAGGTAGGCTTGCAGTAGAATCATACAGTGTTTACCCTTTTGTGACTGGCATATTTTACTTAGCATGGCTTTAAGCTGCAACAATGTTGTAGCATGTATCAGAATATTCTTCCTTTAAAGTCTGAATAATATTCCACTGTATGTATATACTACATTTTGCTTATTCATTCATTCATCAATGGATAGTTGGGTTGCTTCCACCTTTTGGCTATTGTGAATATTGTTGCTAATATCTGAGTCCCTGCCTTCAAGGCTTTTGGGTATATACCCAGAATGGAGCTACTGGAACACATGGTAATTCTATGTTTAATTCTTTGAGAAACTGTCATACCATTTTCCTCAGTGGCCGCCCCATTAAAGGAGTGTTTTAAATGAAAGACAAACAAAATCCAACTTTCTTTTAGTCCCTGGATTTTTAAAATGAACTTTTCTAAAATAGGATGAATATAGCTGGAGTTCTGTAAAGGTTAGATTTCTTATGTAACTAATAACTAAAGATAGTGGGATGTCCATATAGGTTGTTGGTAGGCACATTTTAAGTTGGTTAAACTATCTCCTTGTCTCTCTTTGTAGAACTCAGGAGTTTGACGAAATTATGGGGGTGCCATAGGTGAGCCTTAGTTTTTCCAAAAAATTATGTAGAGTGGAATACAATTGGGAAGATTCCCACAGGAATGAAAGAAACAGAGAAAATTATCTAAAAATTAACTCACTTTGCTTCCTAATCTAATCTGCTTTCCCGAATGCCCCCACAATTATTTCATTAAAAATGAGTAATGACTGCTGCTTTCAAAAATATTAAGTCCAAATTCCTTTACATGCTCTACCAGGCCCCTCACTTTGTCACATCATCTTTTTTATACCCCATATTACAGTCACACTGAATGTCTCACTGTCCCTGAAGCGGATGTCCTTCCATAGACCAAGCTTTGCACATGTCTGGAACGCCCTCTCACTGCTGATACGTGTACTCATTGGCACTCTCCTCTCTGTCTTTCAAGACCTGATTCCATAGTCTCCTCCTATGTGAAACCTACCAACAGCTGCCCTGGGTCAATGCTTTCGTAGTACATTCTTCAGATCACAACAGCATTTACTAGAGTGCATTGTAATAATCTCTGCATATCTGTCTCACTAAACTGTGTGCTCCTAGAGGAGAAAAACCATGTTGTTTGTCATATACCTTCGTGCGACGCACAACACCTGGTAGGTGCAGATGCAAAATATGGAATGAACTTCTTAGTTTAGATATAGGACATTTGTTTTTACTTAATAATCAGTCCATATATAAGCTGAAATTCCTTTCATAATTCCAGTAATTTTTAATAACTGGGTATATCTTATCATGGGCAAAAGTACCAAATAGGCTATTTTTTTCCTTCAATAGCTTGCTATTGCTCCATTTCTATGCAGATTTCTTACATTTCTGGCCACACTTCATATCTGTTCTCACATTACCCTGGATTCATACTGCAATGTTAATGACATAATATATTTTTACTCCTAGGAGTGTTTGTAGTTTAAAAGTGGTTCCTAGGGATGAAAATGCTTAATTCAAAAGAATGAATTAATTTCCAGTGGTAGAATTTCATTCACTGTGTTGTTTGGGTAAATGATATACTCTCAGGAAGCAGGATGACTCTGTCTTGGCCCTAAGATCACACTGGGCAGGCAGGCAGGTTTCCAGGAGCACCTGTGAATCTTCAGCACCTCCAGAGTGGGGCCACCACTGGGAATACTGCATTTCCTTAGACCACTGCTTTAAGAGTCTCACCCTTCTGGGATAAATGTGCCCTTCTCTTGTACTGCTCCTTGGTAATAGGAAGGTCAGAGTGATGTGGCTTATTTCAAAGTGCATAGTCTGCATTATTAGCTAACTTGGAATTTCTTTTTTAAATATTTAGAGCTAGAAATATGCAGTCATTTAATATTTCAACTAGTTTCTATGAATCAATTTTAGATATGAGTGAACACTGATTAGCTGACTTGCTATGTGAAAGGATGGTCTTTCTACTGAAAGCAAAATACCGTGAGAGTCAGGTGTTTGAAATCCCTCCAGTCTAGATTACTCAAGAGGAAACTAACAGCAAGATTCAGTATAATTGCTTGTTATTTTGAAGAAGGAAATGTTATGTGTTATTTTTCTCCCCAAAGGCCTGTGTCCAGGGCAGAATCATTTTGGTGTTTTTATAGTTCTGTGAGATGTTTCCAGTGTTTTAGCACTAAAAAACAAGTGAGGCTGACATAGATGTATCTGGACAGTGGAATTATCTAAGTAACTGTTTTTCTTCTAGATTAAAGGTTTGGTATTATTTGTACCCAAATCCTATTAATATAATAGTTACATCAGAATGAATAAACTAATGTATGAGAAGGACAGACATAAATTGTGGCACAGATTTTGTAAATGTGTATTGTTTATGCATATGTACCTATGTGTAATTATACATGTGTATGTGTCTCTGTGTGCTTAAGCATGTTTGAGTTTTAGCAAGCATTCTAATGCGGGGTCGGGGGTAAATCACAAACAGACATACCAGGGAAACTGAGAGTTTGGGCTCTTCCATTGGTCTGCTTGGGTTTGAGGCTTTATATGTGTGATATTGGATAAGGATGGCCCTGTGCCTCAGTTTCCTCATCTGAAAAATACAGATAATAATATAATCTGCCTCTTAGAGGAATTGTGATCATCATTTGAATTAATGTGTGCCAAGACTATATAAGAATGGCCCGTATAAGCACTGAGTAAGTGTTATTTACTGTTACTGTAAATTATTATTAAATATTGGCCACACAGCTGATTCAGAGAGGGAAAAAAATTGCCTTGAAAAAAACGTGACTGTTTTGAAGCCAAAAACATTAATTTTGCAGATTAAAATCATAAAGTTGTTTCTTTATCATTAAGAGATTATGGTATAAAGAGGTTTATGTGTAAATCATCAGTGGTTTATTCATTATAATATACCTTGGATTATCTATTTTTGATTGTATTTAAAGTTTTCCCTTTCATGGCCAGATAATATATGTTTATGGATGGTCTTCACTTTGAAACCTAGTAGGCTTGGGGAAATACATCTCTTTTGTCCATTTTTTTTTTTATTAGACTTCAATTTTGTCTAATCAGTATTTGAAAGAAATGGCACTTGTTAAACTTCCTTCCAAGAAAAACACTGGGTGTTTCAGGAAGTGGCCTTAGTGAGTCAGAGGATAATACTTTTTCCTCTGAGTCAGTTCTCAACCTCCTTGATATAAATAGGCGTACTTTTACCCAAGTTCTGCTTTTCAGGTCATATGTTAAAATAATTATTGATACATGAGCATACCAACAGTAATACTTAAATTGGTATTTCAATTCATTTAATACTCAGGGGGTCTTATCTAATTGTAACTATAGCAAATCTGCTAAGTAAATTTTTAAAAATTAAATTCGATTCTGTACTTCTGAATTAGTTTCTATTTTGCATCAGTTTTGCTTCAGGTAAGTCACTTGTGATAGGTGGTCGTTTGTGTCAGTTTTAAAGGAAATTTATATTGGTAATAATATGCACTTTGGTCACCAAAATTCCATGAACTTTCTTTAGCACACACACATAAAACTATAGCACAGCTTTAGTGCAGGGATTATTTTGCAAAACACTGTGTTGGTTCGCCAGATCCCGGGGCTGTGGCAGAGGTTCTCCACGGCCACATTAAAAAATACCAAACACGATTCGTAACTGCCAAATGCCTAGACGTTGTTAATGTTGAGCTGGTCAGGAGAGACTTCAAAACCAGGGTGGGAATCGAAGACTTGATAGGTGGAAGGTATAAAATTGCTAGTACAAAGGATGTTGAGGGTCAGAGCAGAAGCCTGCATGTCAGTCATAAAGGACCTGATAGATGTAGATGTAGATACTAGATCTTAACTGACCTATGTGTGCTTTTCTTACAATCCAGCTAACAATCTTAATCTCATTTTTACAGATGAGTAACAGAGGCTTAGAGAGGACATGATGTGTCTAAAGCCACAGGGTGGTAGAGTCAGGATTTACGCTCAGGGCTGCCTGTCACTGTAACATGCTCTTTTTACTAGACACAATACCACAATGAAAGCATCGGGATATACTCAGGAAGTTCTTATTGTTTCCAGCAGCTCTGAAAAAAAGCCACCCACAAAGCACTTTTCTTCTTGGCAGAAATGCTATTGATTTTTTTAGGGTTAGGGAACTGGTCTTTGGGTACGGAAATTGCCTTATGGGCAAGTTTGCTCACCCCCCCTCTTTGGGAGCAGCAAGTGGGACTGCCTTTTTTCTAAGAGCAGATGAATGTCGTTGGGCCTCTGTGAGGTTCTGAAGGTCAGTGGAATGTGTTTGGAGATAATTTGTGGGTAGTGGTGGTTCATGTTGTAAATCCTTTGCCCACTTATATTAGTAGACTGATGGCTGGTCATTTTTCATTTTTTTTATCTGAAGAATTGGGCTTGGGTTGGAGTCTGATTTATTGTCTTGTCACCTACAGTCATTACAAGACGATGCCACCTCTTGAAAAATAATTCTTTTTCTTTATTGATTTTTGAAAGAGAGAGGAAGGGAGAGAGAGAGAGAGAGAGAGAGAGAGAGAGAGAGAGAGAGAGAGAGAGAAACATTGATGAGAGAGAACATTGATTGGCTGCCTTCTGTATGCCCCCCACTGGGGATTGGGCCCACAACCTAGGCATGTGCCCTGACTGGGAATCGAACCGGTGACCTCTTGGTGCATGGGTCGACGCTCAACCACTGAGCCACACTGGCCGGGTGATGCCACCTCTTTCATCTCATTTACTTCCCATCAGGGAAGCAGCCATGTGGCTCTGGGCAGACTGGCCTTCCTTCAAGTGACAACAGTGGCCGTCGAGATCAAGCACCTCTCTTGTAAACACGAGTCTCCTGTCTCATAAAATTTAAACACTTGTTTCCTGGAAAAAGTTTTGTTTTAGCATCCCGGCATGAAATAACTTCAGTTCCTGGGAGAGCAGGGCAATGCATCATTTTCTTCCCAACTAACTAGTTGGAGTGAGCTGCTGTGTGCTGTTATGTGCTATTCTCAGGGATTCTTAGCAGCTAAATTGTAAAAAAAGAAAAGTATAAAAAGCCCTCATGTCACCCCTACTTTATTTGTAGGCAGTCTTGGAGTTTATGAGGGTAACGTCCAATCATCAAAGATACTTAAGTAACTCTCCCTCCCCATGAATGGCAAATGAGGATACCTTCCTCCTATGCTCAGGTGGTCTGTAAAGGTACATGTGTGTGACAGGAAGCAGGCCACTGAGCTAATACACCAGGCTTCAGGACTGCAAAGAACTCTTGGAGATCCCCTAGTTTCCAGCCTAGTCAGTACTAATGGGGGGCCCATTAGTTTAAGTGACATGTCCAAGGGCACAGAGTTAGGAAAAATCCTGGCAAGGCAAGGAGTAGTATTGACTTCGGCGTTCAGTGTTCTTTCTGAACTCATGAGAAGCCTAAATCAAGTTGACGTCTAGGACGTTCCAGGAAAGATATTTTTCCAGCACTCACAGAATGTGGCTGGGTTCTGCTAGGACTGCTGCTCCCCATCAGAACGTCAGGACAGAACTGGAGGGTTAGATGAGGATTTCATTTTCCACTCCATTTGGGGAGAATATGGAGGATGGGTGGTAATCAGAGAAGTCAAGGTAGGAGGCAGGAGGGAGGAGGTGTCTGTTTTACAGTGTGAGCGGGGGTGACTAAGTGGTTCTTGTTAGAAGCTAGTGATGCTAAATATTTTCTGTTTTTAACTCTTCCACTAGTTAAGATATTTCGTACTAAGTTTTTCTTGCTTTTAGAGCATTGCTTCTTTGTCTTTTCTTTTATTTATTTATTTATTTATTTTTTTAATTAATTTATTTTTGTTACAGATGTTTCTCCTTTTTTCCCCATTGACACCCTCCTCCCCATCCCCCCACCCTGTCCCCAGCTTTGTTGTCCATGTCCATCACTTATGCATACATGCGCATAAGTTCTGTGGTTTATCTCTTCCCTTCCTCTCCACCCCCTCCTCTGAGGGGTGTCAGTTTATACCCTACTTCTTTGTCTTTTCTTAATAAGAAGATTTGAAATGAACATGTTAATTTGGTCAAGTAAAAAAATAATTAAGGGCATACTTTTACAAAAATTATGTTTTTATTCATTTTAGAGACACAGGAAGGGAGACAGGGTGGTGGGTGGGGGGGAGAAACATTGATCAACTGCCTCCTGCACGCACGGGCCCGCAGCCTGGGTATGTGCCCCAGCCAACCGGGAATCAAACTGGTGACCTTTGGGTGCACGGGACAACACCCAGCCCACTTAGCCACACCGGCCAGGGCAAGCACATACTTTTTTATTTGTTAAGTATTTATTGAGAACTTCATTCATGTTAGGAACCTTGTTTAAGATTTGGTATTCATTAAAATTATTTAGCCCCTGCCCTCAAGAAACTTAAAATACTGTGTACAAACAAGAAAATAGGAGGTTACTACAGTATGATAAGTGCATCTTAGCGTTAGATTCAAGTGTTATGTCAACATGTGAGAGAGGCATCCATCCCACTGTAGAGAAATCAGGAGGGCTCCCAAGACTGAGACCTAAAGTTGAAGTAGCAGCTGACCAGGTGAAGGTGGTGGAGAGGTTTTTGGGTGAAAGGATATTCTACATAGACGAGGTCCCTTGAAGGCAAGAGTCTGCAAAGTAGCTCAGTGTGGCCCATGCATAGTGAGCATGGAGGGGGCAGGGAAGGTGGCAAGCAGGTAGCGATGGTGAAAGAAGCTTGATAGGTGTAAAAGGCCAGATCACAGAACAGTACTATGCTGTGCAGCTGAATTGGATGTTATCTGGAGGTTGGTGAGGAGCTTTGATAGGATTTAGGTAAAAGAATAATAAAAAAATTTAAGTTTTAGCCCTGGTCATTTTTGCTCAGTGGTTAGAGCATTGGCCCATGGACCAAAGAGTCTCGGGTTCGATTCCGGTCAAGGGTACATACCTCAGTTGCAGTTCAGTCCCCGGCCCTGGTTGGGGTCGTGGGGGGGGGGCAACCAGTGGATGTTTCTCTCTTTCTCTCTCTCTCTCTCTCTCTCTCTCTCTCTCTCTCCCTCTCTCTCTCTTCCTCTCCCTCCCACTTTATCTGAAGATAAATGGAAAAGAATATCCTTGGGTGAGGATAAAAAAAATAAAATAAATAAATAAAATGTAAGTTTTAGAAGAGGGTAGTATTAGATTGATTCAATGTTATCTACAAAACTTCTGAAATTATAACATATATTATCGGAAACAATCATGTTTCTCTCTTGAAGTGTAATACATATATTGAAACTATTAAAAGAAGTTGCGGAGTTTAAGCTATGCTGACAGCTTAGCCTCTTGAGGAAAGCTGTTAACTCTTTCCCCATCAAACTCAGTAAAACTAAAGATTTTATTAGAAAAAGCAGCATGCGTTTTTGATTTGTTCAAGTTTCTGAGAGAGTATTATTTCCCACAAAAGTGAGAAGAAAAGTGCCTACTATGTATTGTTCTGTTTCATAGAAGTAAAATGGAAAAATCTCTACTGTTTCAGTCTTTTTTTTTTTTTTTTTACTTTTTGATATTTTTCTTTCATAATAATTCATATGGCCCGAGTTTGTAAAAATGTGTTGCTCCACAGTTGGGTATGAGTCAATCCCAGGCTTCTTGATTGCCATTACACAATTGGAAATACGTTCCCATAGATAAATATTCTGTACTAGGCACGGCCTTAGCCGAACAAAAGTCAGGGTGATGACACTCCCTTTGAGAAATGTGTGATCCTTTGGAAACTCTAGGGTCCATTGTCCTTATTCTGTTACTATCTCTAGTAGTCCTGATTTTCGCCTGCCTTTACTTCATAGACTTCTAAAATCCAGTCTTTCTTGTTTATGAGTAAAACTAGACTGTTAGTTCTTTTCTGTACAAGTGTGTGCACTCTCATGTGTGATAAATTTACAGCAAAAGAAAGAAATCCTTTCTGTTCTATTTAGATGCTATATGACCATGTAATTTGGGGTAAAAAACAACCTCTTAACCATTATTTTCTTCTATTTGGAAAAATGGTTGGATTTCATTCCATATCTACTACTTACTAGCTCTTGGATATTGGACCTAGCTTAACTCATCTGTGAAGTGAGGATAAATAATGGTTCCTACCTCATTAGGTTGTTGTGACAATTAAAAGAAAATAAATACACGTAAAGCACAGAGAATAGCGCCCGGCACATAGTGTTATCGAAATGTTAACTGCTCCTCCTCCTCTTCTTCCTCCTATCACTGCTATTAGCAATTATAGTAGTAGGTTAGTTCTCTTAGCGCATTTATTTTATTAATTAATTTATTTTTGTTACAGATGTTTCTCCTTTTCCCCCCCTAGAAACCCTCCCCCCCGATCCCGCCTCCCGCTCACAGGATTGTTGTCTATGTCCATTGGTTACGCATACATGCATCTAAGTTCTTTGGTTTATCTCATCACCCCCGCCCTCCTCCTCTGAGGTTTGTCAGTCTGAACCGTACTCCTTTCTATGTCTCTGAGTCTATTTTGTTCATCAGCTTATTTTGTTCATTATATTCCACAAATAAGTGAGATCATGTAGTATTTATCTTTCTCTGATTGGCTTATTTCACTTAGCATAATACTCTCGAGGTCCCTCCATGTCATCTCAAAGGATAAGAGACCTTTCTTTCTTACAGCTACATAGTACTTCATTGTGTATATGTACCACAGCTTTTTTATCCACTCATCTACTGATGGACACTTGGGCTGTTTCCAGATCTTAGCAATTATAAATAGTGGTGCTATGAACATAGGGGTACATATATTCTTTCTGATGGGTGTTTCAGACTTCTTAGGATATAGTCCTAGAAGTGGGATCACTGGGTCAAATAGCAGATCAATTTTTAAGTTTTTGAGGAAACACCATATTGCTTTCTGTAGTGGCTGCACCGGTTTGCATTCCCACCAGTAGTGTGTTAGAGTCCCCTTTTCTCCACACCCTCGCCAGCACTTGTTGTTTGATGATTTGTTGATGACAGCCATTCTGGCAGGTGTGAGGTGATACCTCATAGTTGTTTTAATTTGCATCTCTCTGATGATTAGTGAGTTGGAGCATTTTTTCATATGTCTCTTGGCCATTTGTTTATCCTATTTGGAGAGGTGTCTATTTAGGTCCTCTGCCCATTTTTTAATTGGGTTCTTTGTCTTCCTTTTGTTGAGTTGTATGAGTACTCTACAATTAACCCCTTATCTGAAATTAACCCCTTATCTGATGTATCGTTGGCAGTTAAGTGCATTGATTTTATGAAGTCAGTTGGCTTCAAATGGGGGTAGCGGTTATAGTAGTGAAATCATACCCAGTTTAGTTAATGAAGAGCTGTAAATAATTTGGGAGTGTTATTTAGAAATATTAAAATAAATGTGTTCTTATGAGCAACGCATTTTTATTAAATCAGATCTTTCTTCTCCTCCCCACCAGGTTTCCCTGCCTCTGTTTATAGGCCATTTTCCCTGGTGCTTAGAGCTGGGATCTGTGGGAATGGGAAGACAGGCATGCCAATGTGGCATTCCCAGCCCTTGTGATAATTCCCTCCTCAAATTTCCTTTTGCTTCTGACCTCAAATATCCTACTTACCCAAACAAATCACCTTAGCTTCCCAAACAAAAATCTACACAATATGATCCAGGAACTTGAAGGTTTTTGGTGATTTTCCTATCCCCTGGCTGATCCAAACACTTTTTTTTTTTTTTTTAAACTTATTAATTCACTGTAGAGAGTTGTGTTTGCTGTGTTTCAATTCCAGGTGCTCAAGTCCGGGAATATAATTCTTGGCAAAAAAAATTTTTTTTTTTTGGTTTATAAATTGACACTGGCCCCAAAGTAGACATGTTACTATAAAAACATCCCATGGCTGCCCAAGTGGAATAGTAGTTTGGTTGTTTTTGTCTCACTTTCCTACTTCTCATCAAATCCAGGTTCTTAAACTTGAAGTATCTAAAGTTAGCATTTTATAGATTTTACTGCTTTATTTTTTTGTAATTCTTTTGTATTCTCTTTCATTTTATTTATTTAAATTCAGACTGTTACCTGAAATGGGACAATAAGAGCAACATTCTTGTTCAGTAAATTTTGCATAGATTTCTTTCCAACAGAGCACTGTTTTTGTGCATCAGTATTGAGACATTGAAAGCACATTGAAAAAAATGCATAAACTCTCTGTTTCAATGGTTTACTAGTTATCCTAGAATTTAAATGAGGAAATCCTGAAATAACATTTTCAGAATGAATCGCTCGGTCTCATACTGTGTAGAAGTTCATAGCTAGATTTGCTTCAGTCTGACTTTATGTCCTTATAAATACTATCTTTTCTTCTAAGCAATTAACAGAAGTTATAGTATTACATTTATTATTTTACTTATTTCATGTTGGTTCTCCCACTAGAGTATAAGCTCCATGAGGGTAAGAACCATGTCTGTTTTGTTAACTACTCTGTATCTGATAGAGCTATACTCTCTAGTATTGTAGCCATTAGCCATATGTAGCTATTTACACTGAAATATAAACTAACAAATTTAATAACATTAAAATTTCAGTTTCATCCGGCCGGTCTGGCTCAGTGGTTGAGCGTGGACCCATGCACCAAGAGGTAGCCAGTTCGATTCCCGGTCAGGACACATGCCTGGGTTGTGGGCCCAATCCCCAGTGGGGGGCATGCAGGAAGCGGCCGATTAATCGATGTTCTCTCTCCTTGATGTTTCTATCTCTCTCTCTCTCTCCCTTCCTCCCTCTCTAAAATCAATAAAGAAAAATTTTATTTTTTAAAAATTTCAGTTTCTCAGTGACACTAGCCACACTTCAGGTGGTCAACACTTGTATTGAACAGTGAAGATACAGTATATTTTCATCATCGAAGGAAGTTATTTTTGACAGCGTTCATCTAGAGCACTGACGGTCACAGTGGTTACAGAGTGAATACTTGTCAAGTGAGTGAATGAACTAGTACTGTTGTTAGCTGGTGCCAAGTAATATTGAATGAATCTTGCTTGAATAGTCATCTACAAAGGTCATTTTGGCTTTTCATTCATCAGTGTTGACATATTTCCATCCAACTTCAAAATGCCAGATTTATCATCAGTTCGAGGGAAGTATAAATAGCGCAGCGATTTTCAGCAGGAGTGCCGCGGCACACCGCTATGTTGCGAGAAGTTTTAAAACATGCGGTGACCAGCTGTTAGTCAGAGACACCGACCTCTTTTCCTTTAGATGGCCGAATTAAAAAATAACAACAGCCAACACAATATCTGTCCGGTGGGAATGAATCAAAATTATACCTGTTTTTTTTTGTTTGTTTGTTTGTTTTTGTCAGATTGGCAAAAAATATATTCTTTGGTGTGCTGCAGAATTTTAGTAATTAGTTTGTGTGTGCCATGAGCTGGAAAAGGTGGAAACTCGCTACCCTAGTAGATAAAAGCACAACTTGTGGTCAAATCTTAGCTATGGTGTGTGGGTGTCCTGACCAAGCTATCCTCACTTACAGCTTTAATAAGTCCAAGAGTCCTCATTAAAATGAGGACAAATAAGCTTTTACAGATCATGAGGTAGTGAGAATTAAGTAAGGAAATGCACCTAAAGTGCTTGGCATAGAGACTGAAATGCTTCTTCTTCTTTTTTTTTAATCCTCACCCGAGGACATTTTTTGCATTTATCTTGAGGGAGAGAGGGAGGAAGAGAGAGAGAGAGAGAGAGAAAAACACTGTCGTGAGAGAGACACATCGATTGGCTGCCACCCACACAACCCCAACCAGGGCCGGGGACAAACTGCAACCAAGGTACAGTGCCCTTAGCGGGAACCGAACCTGGGCCTCTCTGGTCCGTGGGCCAACACTCTCACCGCTGAGCCAAACCAGCCAGGGCCTGAAATGCTTCTTAAATAAGCATTATATTTTTTACAATAATGAACACAGAGATGTCTAAATTTACCCCAGTTCATGAATGATTTCAGGGTTAAGAAGAACTTTACTGTTATTTTTGAGAACATTCATTGTTATAAATTTGGCAGATATTTTTTAAAGGTAATACTATTCACAAAGCTTATATTTACTATCTTTTAAATATGAAATTTAATAGCCTTAATTAAAAAAATTTCCCCCTTGGACTTAATTTTTCTCTTCTTTTAATTTTTATGACTATGTAAATATCTAACATTTTAAAAGAATATTTCACAGTTGTTTTATAGGCAACTTGACTTTTAAGACTAATGCACAGATATCTTTAACTTTTGGGTTAGCTCAAAAAGAATTTGTTCCCAACTCTATTCATTTAAGTGGGCTTCTCTTTGGAAGATAATTCTGAATAATGAAAATGAATAAATTAGTGGTTATTTACCTAAGGATGAATTTCAGTTTTCATTGAGGCACGTAACTGTTGTGCATTTAAAGCTATGATTTAATTTGTTGAAAAACAATTAAAGCTTTTTTCATTAATGATAATGCCTGATTCAACTGGGGGTATTGCCTCCATTTTAAGCACCTAACTCAATTGTACACTTATTTTAAAGCTATGACTTAATTTCAAGAAAAATAATTAAAACGTTTTTTATTAATTATAGTGTCTGACATTGCTGGGGATACTGCCTCCCTTTTACACACTATAATGTTTTTTCTTTTCTGGGATTTGAAAACAGAATTTGTTATTATAATAACAACAGGTCATCAAACATTTACTACCAAAATATCAGCTGACTTTATGTAAGGTAAATTTCCTTCCTTTTTTGTGTTCCTTTCACTCTGGCTGTTATGGTACTTTTATTTTTAGTATAAACTTGTACTTATATCTCATAGCCCAACTTGACCTCTCAAGTTCATATTAGAGGTGACTTGTTTTTGCTCTTGAGTTTTTCATTAATTAATATTTACTTATGTTTAGACAATGAAAATATAATACAGAAAAAGGCAGAGTAAGCACAGATATTTATTCTACTCCCTCCAAGTAAAATATCAGTAAAGGGATTTAAAAAAGGCAGACAGTGGGACTCTGGAAAGCCAGGGATGATTGTAACTAACCTAGAGTCCTGAGAAGGTGAAACCCAAGCGGCATTGAGAAGCAACCTGATTTTCACTTCAGAACCCCAGAAAGGCTCAGCAATGAGGGTGAGGCCAAAAACAGGGGCATCAGGTGGCAATGTGTTTAAAGTGAACTTACTTCCCAGATGCCTCCCCACACTGCAGGAGAATGGAAGTTTATTCTGCGGAGAATGTGGACTGGAGAACTCTTGAGAGGGGGATACCAAGGCACAGATGGAGGGTGGAAGATTAAATGAAATAGTTACCGAACAGAGACATCTCCAGCCCACTTCTAATCATCACGAAGATTTTGGCAGTCAGGTATATATCTCCAGGTATGACATTGGATGATGCTTCCATGAAGAATCTATCTGTGCAAAGCCTCTGTGGATACTGATGGCTGGAGGTCTCCCAGTGGAATAGCCAGCCAGATGGCTTTGCAGTGAAGCACACTCATCGCACAGACGTTCTGACCGGCCTTTTAGAGCTCTGTCTTCAATGTGAGTAGTGCCCAATGACCACCAGACAGTTGAAGAAATTCCGAGACCGAAACAAACCTGCAGAAAGGAAGGAAGTTGATAGAAATAGAGACAACGAGGGAAAAGAAAACTTTGAAACATTATTATTATATTCTCAGAAAGATAAAAGAATATACAGCAATCAGAAGATTAGAACAGGTATTGTAAGAAAAGGGCACAAAAATGTACTCCTGGAAATTGAAAATTGATGGAAGATATATAGAAATTAAAATGTGTTTTGAAGATAAAGTTGAGGAAACCACTCAAAGTAGAACAAAAATACCAGGAACTGAAAAGTAAAGATGAAAAGATAAGAAATTAGAGATTCAGTTCAAGAGGTCCTATTCTGAGCAGTAGAATGTTTTAGAAAAAGAAAATTTCAATAAATGTAGTGAAGAACCTGTCAAAGAAATAACTCAAGAAAACTTCCTAGAATTTAAAGACAATGATTTTCAAATTTGAGAAGTTGATTGAGTTTCTACTACATTGAATTTTTAAAAAACACCATGCAAATGTATTTATGAAATTTCAGAACACGGGGTTGAGGGGGGGATGGGAGGGGAATGTAACTCTAGAACTGCAGAAAGTAAAAAAAAAAAAAAAAGTCTCTATACAAAAGATTGAGAGACAGAATGGCATCTGATAGCTCAGCAACAGCACTGAAGACAAGAACAATAGCTTCAAACTTCCGGGGCAAATATGATTTCCAAATAGAATTTGAAGCTAAGATAAATGTATATGATCATCTATGAAGGTAAACACATTTTCAGTCACGTAAAACTACCTTTTATTTTGTTAATCCTCACCCAAGGATATTTTTCCATTGATTTTTATTCTTTAATATGTTTTATTGATTTTTTAGAGAGAAAGGAAAGGAGAGAGTTAGAAACATCGACATAAGAGAGAAATATCGATCATCTGCCTCTTGCATGCCCCCTACTGAAGATCGAGCCCGAAACCTGGGTGTGTGCCCTGACTGGGAATCCAGTCAGAACCTCTCAGTCCGTGGGACGATGCTCAATCCACTGAGCCACACCAGCCTGGCACCTGAGGGCTTTTATGAACTGAATGCCCTCCCAGCATGAGGTGCCCACCTTGCATTCTGTCTTTCTACTTGCCATGTTGTACTATAAATGGTCCTTTTGATGCCTCTCTCTCCCAGTATGCTGTACATGTCTAAAGATCTTCATCTTGCCTTCTTTGGTTCAATCCTTTGCGGGAGATTTTGTTCTCTAGACCCCTCCCTCATGTAGCTTCTCTTAAACTATGCTGTTCTTACAGTGCCTATAATGTGCTCTTTTCCTAAAATGCCTTTTCTGTTTTTCTAAGAGAATGGGAAGATGAGAAAGTTTTCAAGGAAGGTTTTGTTAGTCCTTGATCTTCTCTGAGTTGGATGAAGTGCCAGAGATTTGTTTTCTTTTTACGAGTACTGACAATCAGTTATTTTTGTATTCAGCCAAATGTAGATAGTTACTGGAATTGATTTTTTTGTTTTGTTCTGAGTATTCTTTGTTGCATCATTATTATTATTTTTAATCTTCACCTGAGGATATTTTTCCATTGTTTTTGTTTGTTTGTTTGTTTGTTTGTTTTTTCCAGATAGAGTGGGAGAGAGGGAGGGAAGGTGAGAAAGAGAAACATCGGTTCAAGAGAGACACATCGATTGGTTGCCTCCCGCGTGACCCTGACCAAGGCCAGGGGTTGAACTGAAACCGAGGCACAGGCCCTTGACCAGAATCTAACCTGCGACTCTTTGGTCTGCAGGCCGACACTCTAACCACTGAGCCAAACCAGCTGGGGCTGTTGTATTACTTTCTACCAACGTATTAGGATTGCCTCTATTTTTGAAAATAAATGAAAGATGTATTGTGAAAGGTGTGCATTCTTATCTCTGTTAACAAAATATTAATGGTTTAGAATAATAGGAATAAGGAGCAGTTAAAAATGAGTTGAGAGTTTTACCTTATCTGCCAGTCATGAACTTTCCTTGCGCTTATGAAGTTATACATGTTGAACTTGATACACTCTGGTACCTAAAGCAGCACACAGAGTATCCCATTAGAGCCAAATACCTGCCCTTGCGTAACCATTAGGCTGGATCTGTAAAACCAGATCTTGCTAAAATAGAACAGACAAACCACCACAATGAATAATCCTTGATATACTTCTTGTCCTCTTATTAAAATAACCAGTGTTTGAGTAGTATAGCAGACAGGAAGATGGGGTTGAAATGAGTAGTATCTTTTTATAACATATCTGGGAAGGGTAATATAAACATGTGTGTTATAATAGAGCAGAAAGCTTTATTTAACCTTCATTTATTTAAACAAAGTCACATTGCCTTAAAAAGTCCTGTATATTTTAACAATTAAGCATTTTTACTTATAATGACCTTAAGGAGATGTATTTATGGTTTTAAAAAGTGGGATGGATTCAGTACAACATTTGCTTTAAAGGTGACATTTTCCACTTTGTAGGTTATAACTATTTATAAAAATATGTTGTAGTTTGGAAACCATTGATCATCTTAAGGAATTATTCTGAAAATGCAGAGTGAATCACCTGCAGTATTTTGCTTACTGCTTAAAGTCCTTTGTTCAAGGTAAATGCAGAGGAAGGTAGTTATGTGGCAGCAGGGTAGTTAAATATTAAAATGTTATAGCTCATCTGTGGGTTACAACTCTTCTCATTGTACCTGCAAGGTTTTATGATTTACTATTTTTAGAGGCCATTTAATACATCATAGTGAAACTTGACTTTAAGAGTTCCTATTTTATTAAAGATAATTTTAGAACATATTTTCCTGTCTTTATACCCAGCTGGGTTACATCATGCCCAGATAGCTCTTTATCTGTTTATCTTTGTGAGGATGTTGAACTGTGCTAATTTAGCATTTGGCACACCTATGGAAAAAGGATATCTAGCAATAAAAAATGTCATATGAGATGCTAATTTCCTCAGTGGTTTTTGTATGCACTAGTTAGTGACACAAAGTTTAATTTTGGAATCTGTTTTTATAAAATATGTTTTTATTTATTTTTTAAGAGAGAGGAAGGGAGAGAGATAGAAACATCAATGTGAGAAAGAAACATTGATCAGCTGCCTCCTGCATGCCCCCCACTGAGGATCGAGCTCGAAACCCGGGCATGTGCCCTGACCAGGAATCGAACCTGGACCTCTCAGTCCATGGGACAATACTCAATCCACTGAGCCACACCGGCTGGGCTAATTTTGGAAACTTTTCACTAAGTTTCATGGAATATCAGTGAATAATAACCCTGAAGGCTGATTTATAAAAAGTAGAGATTTGAAAAAAACAATTACTGGGGAGTGGGGGTGGCTTGGGTTAGGTGGGATGGTTTTCTCTTCTTGGTCCAAAATGTTCTGAAATGTGTTCAGTTGAGAACGAAATTGGCAGAAAAAAGTTGAACTTTTATTCTTATCCTGGGAGAAAATGCCGACAATGAATATTCTTTTACCACTTCTGAGAATTCGTACTCAACAACTTTGTGTTTCTGTGAGGATTTGAACTACTTAGGTAATGTTTACTTTTAAAAATTCTGATCATTTTTTTGGTGGTGTTAGGCAAGGTTTTTGTTAAGGGCTGGGATCTCTCTCAAGCCTTGATCTCTCTCTCTCTCTCTCTCTCTCTCTCTCTCTCTCTCTCTTTCTCTCTCTCTCACCCCCCACAGCACAAAACCGCAGCTTAACCTAGATCTTGTCTGAACCTCCTGAAATAGGAGTTTTACAGGAGATGAATAACGAGGAGTTTCTATTTGATGAATCTGAACCCTTTTTGTTTTTCCGTCTTTTCAGTTCAATTTAGGAAACATAGAATAAATAAATAAATAAATGGTGGAGAATATATAAATCTCCCATGCAGAAAAATCCAGTGTAATTTATGCAGACATTCCCTCCTCAATGAGGTGGGGCCTGACTCTGCACTCCTTAAGTGTGGGCTGCGTATGACGACTTCCTTCCAAAGAGGCCTATATAGTGGGGATGAGGGAAGTCACTTTACAGTGGAAAAGCCGGGCAAATGCTGCCTTAGTCAGTGACCAAGTTTAGCTTACACAATGGTAAGTCATGCTCATTGCAGGTGCTCTTGATAAGATGTGATGAGAATAGCACATATTCTGGGTCTTCCTCTCTAAAACCTGTAACTCCGGTCTAATCAAGAGAAAAACATCAGACAAACTCCCATTGAGAGACATCCTAAAACATCAAAATACAGCACTTCTCCAAAAAACTGTCAAGGTCATTGTTTCGGGATGAATTGTGTCCCCTAAGAAGATATATTCAAGTCCTCCCCCCCATATCTATGAATGTGACCTCAGTTGGATAGAAGCTTTACAGATGAAACCAAGTTAAGATGAGGTCATACCAGATTGGGGTGGACCCTAATCCACTGACTGGGGTCTTTATAAGAAGAAGGAAATTTGGACACAGATAGATACACAGAGGAGGCCACTTGAAGACAGAAGTAGTGATTGGAATGATGCATCTACAACCAAGGAAAGCCAAGATGACTGGCAGGCATGAGAAGTGAGAGAGCTTAGCTCTGCCAACACCTTGATTTCGAATCTCTAGCCTTCAGAACACGAGAGATAATAAATTTCTGTTGTTTAACCCTCCCAGTTTGAGATAATTTGTTACAGCAACCCTACAAAATTAATCCAGGCATTAAAAGGCAGAAGAGTCAAGAAATGGTCACAGTCTAGAGGAGCCTGATGAGACATGAGGACTAAATGTGATGTCGTACAGTGTATTGTGGATAGGATCCTGGAAAAGAAAAATATGCTAGGTAAAAAACTAAGCAACTCAGAGTCAAGTATTCACTTTAGTTAATAATGAAATACAGAGATTGGCTCATTAGTTGTGACAACTATATCATGCTAATGTGAGATGTTAATAGTAAGATGTCAAAAACTTCCACTGGTAAAGTATATGCCCCTTTAAAAGTCAATTTATTATCACAATCATTATATGATGTGATCTCTAAGTTCACTGTTAATGGTGGAAATAATAGAATCAGGGAGATACACATTTTAATAAAAGGTTTTATTCAAGCCTATATAGGCAAGGTATATGTAGGAAGGAAAACTCATATTTAAATAAATATATGGAGATTTTAATTAAAATTTCTCATCACGTGTGAAATTTAATGAAAATTTTGCTAAGAAATAGTTTAGGATCTGATCCAACCACCATATCTGCCCACCCCCACCCCCAGTGGGATAGGAGGCCTGGCAGTAGAGAGAGGTTGAGACAGTTTCTTCTCTCACTCAGTCATTCCCTTTCCTGCCATATTTTTATTGTTGTTGGAAGATTCCAGCTATACTGGAGGCTTACTTCCTTTCCCCCTTTAATATGTATTTAATTGTGATGGAAGAAATGCAAATTTATCCAGGTAAATTTATGGTATCACATACTCTTTACATAGGGATGAAATGCTCAATAGATCCACT
This sequence comes from Tadarida brasiliensis, assembly GCA_030848825.1. Lineage (NCBI taxonomy): Eukaryota > Metazoa > Chordata > Mammalia > Chiroptera > Molossidae > Tadarida > Tadarida brasiliensis. The sequence continues at coordinate 30,902,477 of CM061263.1, read as the reverse complement.
TTCATATTTAGAAACTGTCTCAACTATAATAAAAAATTAACCCACTAAAGTAATACAAATAAATACATACTTAGATATTTAACCAGTGCAAAGCTATTATTACTCAAAGCCAGATTCAGCTTAACTAATACATTCACAGCATTCTAATTAAAGTAGCTTTGAATATGTGGTATTTATAGACCTGATGGCATTTTTTCACATTCTCCAATGAACAGAATGTTAATGAATCAATAAAGCTAGTTCACAAAATAGTGGCACTACTGTTTTTGTAATATCCCGTTCCATAAAGTAAATCCTCTTCCTTCCATTTTTATACTATCATTTTTTAGTACCTTATATTAAGAAAATTTGTTGACTAAAAGAAAGAACATCATTGAAACACTCCGAGGGAAAAGAACTGAGAACTCTGGAGAATACACAATGGTCAAACTAGCAGTGTAGCTTACTGGAAAGAAAACTGGATGTAAGTCAGCCAGGTCAGAGTTTAAATCCTGGTTCTAACTCCAGCTTCTTGTGTTACCACTTAGGCAAATGACTTAACTTATTTGAGGTTGTCCTCTAGCTCTCTGAGGCAGAGTTAATAACCACCTCACAATGTTGTTCTAAGGATGGAATGAGGTGAGGTTTATAAAATAGCATGAAATGGGGGCCCATTCACTGTTGTTTTCTTTTTCCCTTTCTGTTCTCTGCCTGTGATTATATCTGATACAAGAAACAGATAGGACATTACTGTTCAGTCATTCAGGGCACTAGCTGATTTTTAAGGGTTTCAAAGTAATACACAAATGGCACCAAGTCTCTTGAGCTCAATTTCTTCATTTATAAAATGAGAATGAAGAAGAGTACTTCAAAATTTAATGTGAGGATTAGCACGATGGATAGAAAACATTTACCATAATGACTTGGTATGATAGGGGAAGGGCACGTAACAGGAATAGGACCACAGTGGTTTACTGGCGATTCACCTTACTGACTGCAGGTAAGAGGTTTTCTTACAGACCCTGGGAAACTGGAGGGTGTGCTGCAAGAAGGCAAACAGGGCTGTAAACAGATAAGACGCCTCGGAGCCTGGATGGGTCCATTACTCAGAAAAGAAAATACACTTTGAAAATTGACCAAGAACAGTACACCCTTTGACTTGGTCACTGTGCCTGGACTCTGACCCCCTCTGGGAGTTTGCCTCAGGAATGCTAACCATTCTCCAGTCCCAGGAGCAGGCAGAGCTGTTTTTAACATCATAGAAAATTAACTATCTAGTTTTCGGACTTCAAGATCCTGGAAGGAGAAACATGGACCACGGGCCCTTATCCTGCCCCCCTCCACCCTGTCCCCCCTTGCGCGTAGCCCTTTTTCCTTACTAGTAGGAGATGTGAGAGAAGAATTTTCAGGATGGCCTGCTGCTCTCCCATGCTGCCAGCATTATTGGAATAAATGCTCATAGATGATTCAACCCTGTCTCTGCTTAATTTGGCTCAAGTAGTGACAGGTGGCCTCTGACCCATTTTGTGTCTGGTTTCAGGTACAGGATAAATGGTCAATAAATTGGTCATTTCAAAATTAGCATAATTTCTTAAATTAGTGTGGTATTAACAATGTTTTGAACTGAGGTAGTAGTCATTTTTCTTGTATAACATCCAAGCAGTGTATGTGTGCTGATGATGTCACTGTAGCAACAGGAATTAGAGGGAAATACTGAAACAGTAGGAATAGGGTATATTTGACTCTTCTCTGTGTTAGGCCTTTGTATGAAATTTATCACAATATTGAACATATAATTAGTGCCAAAGTGTTCCTTTTTAGTTGGTTATTGAATTTTAGTAACAAGTATTTTTCTTCGGCTAGTTGTTAAACCAGCATCCTGATTTGAACATAGGCTCTCCCCCAAATTATATTCTGACTTATAAACAACCTAAGAACTTTCTTATAATTATATTAAAAAAACCTAGATAATTATTTTTAAGTGATTTTAATGTGTTGATTTAAAGGCATAAAATTACTCTTCCTACGTTGGTACTGGCCTTGAGAATAGACTGTTTCTATATGGTCTAGAAATTGTTGCAATACCTTTACAAGTGTTAGCCACTATTATTATTTTTACTATTATTACTATTATTATAACAGTTTCATGTTTTTATTAGTTTTCCAAGTTTATTCATACACGAAAGTTCTTTATTTCTAAGTAGAGACCAAATGACAGAATAGATGCTGCTGTCCCTACGGACAGTGCTGGGCAGAGGGACTGAGGAGCAGTCACTCCGGGAGACCCTGCAGGGGACAACTTGTATGACTCAGAAGGTTCAAAGCAGATTGTCTTTTTATGTTTTAAGCACAATCATTGGTAGACAATCCCACAATATATTGCTTAAAAAGTGAATCTTGGTGGTCTTTTAGTTAAAGCCTTAAATAATGATAATAATCACCCCACTTTGGTTTTAGCTTAGGCCGAGAGACATGGATTAAATTAACTTGAAATTGAAGTATACATACATCAAGATACTTTGTCAAATCCAAACAGGCAAATAAGTAAACAAAACTTTAAATAAACAAAAAAAGTCTGTGACATGTTCTCAGAGAATAAATTATTTTTAAGGACAGCTCAATATATGAAGAACTGCTAGTTGTGTGTTAGCCAGATTGGGCAGGTGGTGTTCTAACACTGAGTCGTGACTCATATTCATCGGCTTGAGAACTGATATCTGATGTAAGCAAGAGTAAAGAAAAGGGAGTCTAAATTTTATCTATCATCCATCTATCTATCTATCTATCTATCTATCTATCTATCTATCTATCTATCTATCTATCTAATCTATCTATCATCTATCCATCCATCCATCCATCCATCCATCCATCCATCCATCCATCCATCCATCCATCCATCTATCTATCTATCTATCTATCTATCTATCTATCTATCTATCTATCTATCTATCTATCTATCTATCTATCTATCTATCGGGATCTTAAAGCTTTCTAATACAGATTTAACTTGCTGATTTAGCTTATTATAGCCTCATTCATTTCTTCTTAGAGTGATTTCTACACATTCTGTTTACTTTCCTTTTAAAGTTTCATTGTTTAACATTTTTGCTGTGTTTAACTTAGATCTTAATATTTTTGTTTTTATCTTTGTAATTGGCAAATAATATTATTTTCTATAGAAGTTAAGAGGAAACTATAGTAACTATGACTTATAAAAAGTGTTTTCATAAGGAAATTGGTGCTCCATTTCAAATCTTTTGGAAGCTATTATGATAGTTTTAGTGTATACTTTGAACAGAATTAAGTAGATAATTTAGTATAGTTAACTGAATTTGTGAGTCTTTAAACTTAACGTGATAAAGAAAGACTTTGTCTCTTTGGCTTTTAAGTTGGTTTAACAGTTAATAAAAATTAAAACACCTTACTTTTCAGTAAGAGTTGATGGTTTTCTTATATATGGTCCATATAGGTATAAATTGGATTTGTCTTTTAAAAGCCTAAAGGAAAACAAATAAACAAACATTTGTAATTGTTTCCTTTGCAAGGTGTACATTGTAATTGCTATGTTTAAATATTTGAAAACCTCTATATTGCTACATGAACATTGTGACAAGTGAAACTGTGATTGCCAAATGACAAAAGTTTCTATATTTAAAATTCAGTTTAGCAAATCAACATTTTCTATGCCCTTTTCTAATGCTCTCTTATTCAGACAGATCACTATTTAGAAAAAACAAAAACCACAAACCATGCATTTATTTGACTGTCATGAAGAATTAAACATGAAAAAAGATGAGATATTGTGGCTATCACTTTTCATTAAAACCAGCCGCTGTGGTTTTAAAATGCAAACCAGATCAGAATCAGCACAAACCCTGGGGGTTTAATTCTGAATGAACCAGATTGTTTTGAAAGAGTATTTCTTTTTTTTTAACTTTGGAAGAAACTTGCACATACATCTATCTTATTTGATCTTTCACTAGCCATGTGAGCTAGGAAGGCTAGGCGTGATCTCTATTTCACTGATGAAAAAATGGGACAGAAATTTTACTGGCTTGCCTGGCGAGTCTGTGCCAGAGATAGTGTGAGAGGTCCAGGCTTTCACCTGTGAACACCTGTGTCTTAACCAGTAGCTCTAGATTCATAATGTTACTCCAGTCCTTTGTCCCGTCCAGACATCTAGGCTGTGATAGTGATGTGCTCTGTCGTATTCTGTAGGCTTATGAGATCCAACTGTAAAACACTTAGTAGTTTTATAAGCTGCTGTTAAACCATTAATAGCTTGAAATGGGCCATGGTAGGACTATTAATACCATGGAAATTAGCAGGCACTACAAACCAGGGTTTTATTTTTCCCCTGAGAAATGGTTCACCTGTATACCGCTGTATCAAAGTATAAATTGAAGAAAGAAAACAAACAACAATAAAAATACAGCAGACCAATTTAATATAAATGTAATATAATTTTATAAATGCAGTACTTATCTAGGGTAGAGATCAGTATTTCTTCGTTCCTTAATTTGGAAATTTACTTCCAAGCTGAAAATAAACATGGGCAAGACTATCAAAAGAGCTTGACTTAAACTTGAGTGTTTATAAATCCTAACCATTTTTTAAGATCTAGGTCAAGTTTCAGCCCTTGCAAAAATTATGGCAGTTGGCGTGGCTTTTCCCTTTTCTGAACCTGTAGTAGGTTTCAAACAGAGCCACATACATTGAGGCGTATTGATATTTACTGCGTGTTTCATATGGATTAATTTGTCTCCTTAAAAATACAGTAAACTCTGAAGAGCAAGACATGGACGTTCCTTCCTTCTTTCTTGCTTTGAATAAATATTTAATGAACACCTATTTTATGCCTACTACTATCCTTACTGCTTGAGAAACACCAGTTATCAAACAAAGGTCTATGCCCTTATGGAGCTTATAGTCTAGTGAAGAGTCAGGAATTAATTGGAACAAATGAAAAATATAAATGTAAGTACTTTGAAAAATTGTTTGTAGTGTGGAGAGTGTCTGACAGTGGTTTTTTATCTATTCACAGAGGTCAGTAAAAGCTTCCCTGAGGACATTGTGATTGAACTGATATCTGAAGAGTGAGAAAGAATTAATTAGAAGTTACTAGGTTTTGAATATCATTTCTTATTATAGACTTTTTATGCCTTCCCAATCTAAATTAAGTTCCCTGGTTACATGGCCTCTATATAATTCTGAATTTTCCCTTTTAAAGGTTACAACAAATTTTTAGTTTATATTTATTTGCTAAGTGTCTGTTTTTTCGTCTAGACTCTTGGCCCAAAGCTGGGACTATGTCTGTTTTGTTTACCTTGCTAGTACCTGATACATAGTCACTTGGTAGTTGTTAATGTTCCTACTCCCTTTGCCAGTGTCTTATAAGAAAGTTGGGATATGTCCTACTTACCTCTCATTTATCGAGAAGACATAGAATATAATACACTGGGTGGGGCAAAAGTAGGTTTACAGTTGTTCATGTGGAAAATAATACAATAATTAATAAATAATACAAGAATAAACTCTGTGTTTTACGTACTCACACTGTAAACCTACTTTTGCCCCACCCTATATATGAAAATCAGAAAAATAAGACACTATCCAAAATAGTGTAGTGCCACAGAAACCCAGGGAATACCAAGTATCCAGCATGAAGGGAAATAAATCAGGTGTAGCAGTACTGTGTAGGAGAAAAAAGAAAAGGCCATTGGATTTGGCAATGAAGAAGTTTTACTTATTCTTATTCATCTTGTTTGAAGGAAATTTGTTCAATTTGTGAAACAGTAAAAGATTATTTCTGAAGTTAAATGTCTGGTATTGATTTTTAAAATTGTTTTCTTGTGAAAAGTAAAGGGAATGTTTAAATGAACACATCTTGTAAAAAAGATGTGTCCATGTGTGTGTATATAAGATATTGTCCAATGTGCTACAGAGGAAGGAAGGAAGGGAAGGAGGGAGGGAGGAAGGAAAGAAAATTAGGTGCAGGGAAAAAGACTAGAAGGAAATTGATGGGACTGTTAAATGATTATCCTTAAATGATAGGACTCAGGGTGATATTTTTCCCCTTTGCACTTTTATGTATTTTTATACTTTTCTATATTTTTCAAGTTTTTAAATTGAATTAATCCATATTAGTTTATAATAAAACAAAGTACAATTTTATGAAACTGACTATTGATTATGAGTTTGATTTATTTTTTTTACTTATCTAAATTTGCTAACAAATTTAGTATATTAATGTTAAATGTCAATTGGGTCTTTGTTTATATGTCCATTTGTACTTATGCCTGGGCTCTTGAGGGTGGAGATATTTGTCTTTGTATTTCTAACATCTTCCTGGCAGTGACAGATATTTGTTGAATGAATAACTTCGAAACTGAGGTGTCTTGACTCTTTTATTGCCTTCAATCTTTGTACCTTTCTTTTTTTTAGAACATATGATTGAAAGCCGCGATGAATGGTCATATTTCTAATCATCCCAGTGGTTTTGGAATGTATGCATCTCAAATGAAGTAAGTTGGAAGGTTTATATTTAATTTGTTGGGTTTTTAAAATTTGATTTGATTGTTTTGTTTTATCTTTTTAATGAAAATATTACCTTTATTTTTTTATGTAGTTCATTTCTCATTAATATATTATGTCTTTGTAACTCTAACATGTGTTATCATGATAAGTTTGCTGTTTCTGGTAAGAATAAGATGGCTAAGTAATATCAACTCCAGTGATAGTGATTTAATTTAATACAAGATATTTTGTTCTGATATTTTAAGTTTTATTGTTTTCTGTAGTTGAGTATATACTCTACTTCAGAGCTTTCATTTTCTCTGGAGCATTCTATTAATGTTCTTCATAAATTATTGGCATTTGAGGATATTTAAATGTCATCTAGTCCAGTCCATAAAAATACTAACCATTGTATAAAACAAAAGAAGATCAGACACACAAACAAAGCAATCCCTATGGCTTCAGGTATAACTTGAAATCACCACTCTGACTTAAGTGTCCATTGCCTTACATTTGTGGTTAATATTGATGTTATTTTCACCCAGTGAGGGATGGGCCAGGGTGGGCTGGGGTGGGGAGGGCTATGTCAGGTGCCACCTTTTCTTGTCCATCAATTATTCAAACCGTAAAGTTTGGCCACACCCTTGATTCTCCCCTCCCCCCTTTTCTTACAACAAATATCCATTTAATCATGAATTTATAATAGTTTTTTTTCTATTAAGGAATGCTTGTTTCTGTTTCTTTCTTCCATTTCTTCTATTTATGGTTATTATCTCCTATGTGAATTTTTACAGCATCTTTCTATCTGGTCTCCTTGCCATTAGTTTCTGGATTATCTTATTTAAAAAAAAAAATAGGTCATGTCACTTCTTTTTATAAACACATTTATTGTACCTAGAGAATAAAATTTAATTATTAAGCCCTCTGTTTGCCTTCTCCACTTCTCCAGTCATTAGTCTGACGAGGCCTATCACCATAGATGCGTTTTCCCTCAAACACCATGGTTGTTCTTGAGCCAGGTCCAGGGACCTTTTCCTCTCTGAATTCTCCTCTTGTCTGAAGAGCTTCTTTCCATTCTTTTAGACTGTGCTTTAATGTAAGTTCTTGGGCATCCTGATGAAAAGTTAGCCCCTTTTTTACCCTACATGTTATAGCTATTAGTTTTACCCAGATACCACTTTCTATTGTAACTATTTTACTTGTTTCATTAACAGTACCCTGTTTCCCTAACCCCTGTACCACTTATTCTTCTAGTTTAGGGCTAAATAAATGTTTACTGAATAAATGGGAAAAATAAAAAATTTAAATAATATGTTTATTTCATATAATGTATTAGGAACAGGAGGCTAGATATAATGTAAAACTGATCAAATTTAATGAATAAGTATTATTTTTGTTAACTGCATTTCAGTATTGTGAAAATAGTGAATATTCTGTTTTAGCTGGAATCACAGAGCTTTTTATAACCGGATCGCTGCTCTGAACTCGATTTCGTATGGCAAACTTAAACTCTTCTAAGACACTTTCAACCTTGGTGAATCCTCCTGGCTATAGTTCTGACTTGGCATTTGAGAGGAGGCTGTGATGTGCACCAGCCTGAGCCCTCATTTGGGTGGCAGGGTTTATATTCTATTCCCTGACCACTCGCCAGAACAGGATCTGTCTCATTTTGGCAATTCTAGTCAGCATAAGTTCAGTATGTTTGTTTAAAGCACATGGTGATTGTGGTGCATTGGAATTTTTATTTATAGTCCTGAATTTTTATTACTTACTTTGGACTTTGACTCAGCACGATGACCATTTTTTATTACAGTGGCTACGGATCGTCACCCACCTTTTCCCAGATGGACAGAGAACAAAGTTCAAAAACAAGTGCAAAGGCTCTTTATGGTATGTTTATTTATTCAATATGGGTATAATTCTATTTTTAACCACTTATTTTTTTTACAAATCAAATGTTCAGAGTCATGGTTTGAACCCATGCTTTGTTTTGTATTCTTTGGAATGAAGTAGTGATAGATAAGAATTGTTTTAAAAAGAGCGTTTACAAATACTACCAATGTTTTGACCTCTGCTGGCTGGCATACAGTTTAGAACTACAGATGAATGCATTTCAGTGCTTTCTAAGGGGTCTTGCATGGCACCAATGCTCTAGGTGGATTCCACACTGCAAAACGAGCAGGCTTTCTCCCGATCCTTCAGCAACTTCCGTTGTTCTTTTCAGGCAGTCTCACATTATAAATAATCTGTTTGAAACTTCAATTATAATAGTCATTACTAAAAAAAAAAAAAAGTTGAGGACCACATGTGTTTAGGAAGGCATTTGTTTTTACAGGATTTTTATGGCCTTTTGATATTGTGCAGCAATAAAGAATCAGAATATGATTGTGGTTAAGAGCAAAGACTCTGGAACCAGACTTCTTGGGTTCAAATCCATTTCCACCATTTATTAGTTGAGTGATCTTGACCAATTACTTTGTCTGTATCCACCTCATTTCTGCTTATCTGTATAATGGGGCTATCTCACAGGGTTGATATGAGAATTAAATGAGTTACTACCTGTAAAATGCTTAGAACAGTGCCTGGGAAGTAGAAAGCATTATACATTTGCTATTACTATTATTGAAATTATTATTATTGTTGTTGTTATCTGGGAACCAACAGCATTTTCAAAATTTGGACTTTTTGTGTGTGACATTATCTAGATCTACAATGTCTTGGCTATGGTAAGAATGAACAATTCTGTTTTGCGATTTTTTTTTCCTGCCTATATATTCACTGACTACACTTTAGGACTCAATTATACATTGAGAAAATGGATTTTATATCATATATGGATGGATACATTTTCTTCTGGCCTTGTCAATTTGATTTGTGTTGGTTTCAGTTTTCTTGAGCACTATATTGTGACATTCTTACTATAGTCGAGTAGTTGTGAATTGTAGATCTAGAGAATATATTCAACAAATACTTATTTAGTGATGTATGATCCCTGACTTTAAGGCACTTCTAGAGAATGACTTAAAGAAACTGGAAAATAAGTTTTTATGTGTGTAAAAGTAATTTCTTCAGTCTCTCATTTCTAGACAGATATTTATTTCAAGTGCTTCTGTGTGCTAGGCCTTGATCATCATAGTCTCTATTTCTCTGTTCTTTCATTCATGTCAAAGATAAATAAGAGATGGCCATGCTTGTACACCATTTTGGTGAGGAGGGAGACTAGTAAACATACTGTCGTAATAAAGAGCTAAATGAGCTTGGATGGCAGTGTGTGTGAGGTGCACTGGGGGTGGTCAAGTTCTTCCACGTGGGTCAGGGAGGAGGTAGTCAGGTGGAATTTTGTAGAAGAGTTGAGCCTTAAAGTGAACTCTGAAAGTTAAGGAATAGTCTCCAGGCATTTGGGGTGGCTGGGGTGGGGGCTGTAAACATCAGTATAAACTCTGTTTAAAACTTGACTTAGATTCTGTGAAAGTGGGCCATATTTGCCATGATTACTTCAGGATTCTCTAAGCTTAGCACAGTGGCTAATGTGTAATTTATGTTCAGTAAATACCTGTAGAATGAATATAATGAATTAGTGAACTGCAAATAGTTCAGTGTTAGCGAGGGTACAAGGTGGTGCATTGGGAAATAAGATTGAAAAAATACATATGGTCCATATTAGGAGGAATCATACTAATGAATTGGACATTGATTAGAGGGAATGTCCAGCCACTGAAGTGTTTTAATCAGGGGGGTATGGGTCACATTTGTCTTGGGTCCCTTTAGTAACAATATTGAGGGTAGATTGAGTGTGTATAGATAGAAACAGGTGAATCAGACATCTTATATAATACCCCTAAGACTTTTGTTAAACAGAAAGAGTATTAATGTTCTCATAAATAACACAAGTCTAAAAGTCTGTTTTCAGAGAGCTAAGAAAGGAATAAGGGATAAAAAAAAAAAGTAGGATTCATCTGCACATTTTAATGTTTATATTGTATAAGCACAACTTTATAAAACCATAGATTCAAGGACTGAAAATTTTTAGCTTATAAGCAGTGAATTATTTCCCCCTCTTTACGTACAAAGCAAGCTAAGTTCCCTTATTAAGGTGCAGTGATTTCTCAAAGTCATGTAAGTCTTGATTGTAGGAAATGACAATTTTTATGTCATGTGATGAAATGAACAGTGTATAGGTAAAACAGAAGATAGAAGATAGAAAGAGTCAAAATCCAGCAGCATTTATAAGGAAGAAAGAAGACTTAGCAATGTATTGGGCTTACAAGTAAGAGGGTTTTAAGTTCCTGGAAGTTGTAGATAATGTTTCTTTCTCTTTGTATCTAATACCTACTATTCTTTCCCAACACACTATACAAACGCACACACATGTGCCTTCTTTCTAACAGACTCGCAGTAAATGCCTACAGAATGAATGGGTAGATAGATGATGGCAGTAGTGAAATGTATGCATGTTTTGAACAAACCTTTGCAATAAACAAATCCAGTTGAAATTTTTAACGCTTGTTAGAGCCTGTACATTAAAACATGCACCTTCTAACGTATAGACATTGTGACATGACTGTGGGTCTGTCATTCAGAGGCATTATTTAATGTTCTGAATAGCTGAACTTCCTAAAACAGTAACTTCCCTTTAAATTAGATATTGCTGAATTTGAAAAATGACCATTTATCATAAACAATCAGCTGTTTAAAGTCATCCTCATCCTATCTCCAGAAAAACTCAAGTTTCACAGAATTTCAGTTAAGAATACTTTGTTGTCATTGCCAACATTTGTAGTAACTTTGAGGTTTGTATTGTCGGGAGGCCAAGCAATAATGGGTACTTATGGACAGGCACTCTCTTCCTCTCACTTAGCCGTAAGTTTGAACTTTTTTTGTGATATTCGCAAGAAAGAAAATGTATTTGCCTTTTTCCTGCTTTTCTTTTTTCTTTCAGGGAGCTAGCAGTAAGAATTGAATATAAATAACCCATGAACGGCACAATTTCTGTATATTTGACTTGACTATAAACTTCACTGTATTTTTACACGGTGTTTGCCTCACCTTTGTCAGAGTAGAATTCCCGAACATACCACTTCTACTAACAGATCCCTACCCCGCATGTTTTCCTTTTTGTACCTCTCTCTCTCTGTCTCTCTCATTCTCCTGATCTGGTTGAGGACAGTCTATTTAATTGTCGTAATTGAAGCCCAAGCGATATCTCACACATTTAGGGGGCCCTGGAGTGTTACAGCACATTTCTCTTCTCTCTAACCTCATTATTTCCAATATGCATTTGATTTATTTTATGTGGAGAAAACATTTAAATATATTTTTGAAACAGAAAAATTTTGAAATTCTTAGGAAGTAAGTGGCCCAGGATTATTTATCTCCAGGACGCCGGGCAGTGGTAGGGTCAGGCTTCAGCCTCACAGAGTGTGCCAGAGCATGGGCCTCAGGACAGCTGGCAGTTTTCCCCACTTACCTGAAAATTTTGAAGTTGCTCTTCTCCTCATGGGATAGGCTCTTTTAACGATTTGTTGAACAGGCAAGTACAATTCTTGAGTAACGTAATTTTGTAAAATTGACCTTGTTTGTTTTTAACAGCAGTATCTTGATTCAGATACTGACTTGTCCATCGGTGAATATCACTGCCTAGATCCTGAGAGCTTGTCACTGCTACTCGGTACTCCTTACCGATTCCCATGGAGCACCTCTCCTTCATGGAAATGATACACTAGATAGTGGGAAAGGGATTCTCCTTCACTGGTGGTTGAAAGTTTCTTAATGTAATGTAATATGACCTGTAGTCCCTTGTCTTATTTGAAGAGAGAAATACTCAGCAGCTGCTTTTATGTTTTTTCCCTTTTTAATTTCCAAATCTTTACTCTCTAAGCAATTCTTTGTGTCTCCCCCCCACCCCCAAAAAAAAGAAGAATACAGGGTGGAGCAAAAGTAGCTTTATAGTTGTTCATATGGAAAATAATACAATAATTAATAAATAATAACACAAGAATAAATGCTGTGTTTCACATACAACTGGAAACTTACTTTTGCCCCACCCTGGAAAACAAAAATTGTTTGAATATTAGCTGTTTCAAATCTTGCTATAGCAATACAGGCAAAAGGGAATTAAATTGAAATACTGAGACCTGCATATTGTTATCATTGTACTAATTGAAAAGTTAAATGAAACCTAGTATTTTATTACGACTTTATTTTTTAGAGCAGTTTTAGGTTCACAGAAAAATTGAGGGGAAGGTACAGAGATTTCCCATATACCCCCTTGCATATAAAAAACCTCTTCCACTTTCAACATCCCCCACCAGAGTGATACATTTGTTGCAATTGATGAGCCTTCATTAACATATATCATTATCACCCGAAGTCCATTGAAAACTAAATTAATGTTCCTGATCTGAAAGTTGAATATCAATTTTTGTTGCAGCATATCAACTCAGTAATGTTAAAATGATATGTAAAGAATTTTCATCCTTGGTTACCGAATTCACCTAGTTTCATGTCTTTGGGTTTGTATATTCTGGTCCGTTGGATAAAAGCTATTAGGAAAAGTAGTGAAACAACGAGTGGTACTACAATCAAGTAAAGTTGGTTCCTGATTCTAATTGATTCAGAGAGAGAGACAGAGAGACAGAGACTGAGACTTGCTCTTATATTGGGAGTTGAGCAGCTTATAACACTAGAAGCCCACACTCAACTGCCAGATTCATTATCATTTAATACACTGCTTGACTATGATTTACACTATTAATCTGGAAAGACAACTTTTCAATGTAAAGAGATAAGATATAGTAGGTGAATTGGCATTTGCGCCGATTTTGAAGCAGTGGTTTTCAGCCTTGGCTGCACATGAAATGCGCCTGGGGGCTTTGATAAATCCAGCGCCCAGACTGCACCCCAGACCAGTCACATTGGAAACACCAGACAGCGGGGCCTCGGCAGTACTTTATAAAGTTTATTCTAATGTGAAGCCAGAGTTGAGCATCTTTGTTAGAGAAAGTGGTGAACGTCGTTGGAGGCTTTACCTTGAGTACCATCGAGACTTTATTTAGGATTTTTACACTGTTTTAAGGCTTTGGGTGAGATATTCAGCTTAGGAGCATAATTACTATTTACAACTGTACTTCAGAGCACATATGATTATCATAAAAAAGAGATGTACTGTAATTGCCTTTTGAAAGCCTTCTTTCAAAATTTCCTATTAAAATGTTAATTTTTACCTTCATTTATACATTGATTTAAATCACTGAAACTACTTGTTTATTTATAAATCCATTTTATGGCATTTCTACATTTTTAGGATATTTTTCTCATAACACATACATCTTCTTTATTGTGTAACATCAAAGAGAAAGCAGCTTCTGAATTCCTAAAGTGGATTCTTAATTCGGAATATTGGAAATGGCACCATATCTTCTAGGCAATCAGAGTGTTCGGCTAACATCGTACTATTTACAAATACTATCAGATAGTATTTTCTATTTCTGTAAAGTATGTTTCTGTGGGATTGTGAAACGCTGTGTTAGGAAATTTGGGGGAATGAATTTTACTACTTCATAATGAGAATATTTAATTCCAAAAAATACAGTATTTTTTACCTTAAACTGTTTGCCTATTACTTATTGAACATCCTAGGGCTGCAATATCATAACGGGATACCATGGCAACTATTGCCATTTCTTTTGCTGTCCCCAGGTTACACCAAAGGAAATAGAACAACCTTCATGTTCTGAGTCTGCCATAGAGAATTGTCTTAGAAGATGTCGAGTCAGTGATTCTGAAGTAGTGGTTATTTCTAAAAGACTGTTGTTAGATATGTCCTTGAGTTACATATTGTATTTCAATTATATTGGCTTCTCCCACAGCAGTTACCTGTTTGTTAAAGCTCACATTGATTAATGCTTAACTAACAATCAGAAAAATCATACTTGTGTCCACTTTTTAAAATATGTAGAATACAGTCATGTAAGTGAAGGTTAATGTTTTGTCGTATCGGAACAGAAAATGTAAGGTGAAACCAGATCTTTCTTTTTGATGACATTATTTTGATAGGACCAGATGGATCATACTTCTTCAGGTCATCATCCAAACAAAAAAAGAAAGGTAGCAGATACTGAACTTTGTAGTGTGTGTGTTTTTATTAAGTAACTATAATGCTGCAAAAGCAAAAGTAGAATATATTGATATAATATCAGAGTGACATAATATAAGGCATATGGATGTTTTCATCTCAGTTTTAAGGTAAATATAAATGAAAAGATAATTTCTTTTATATGCATTATAAAAAAGGAATTTATTGAAGTTCTTAAATAATTCTATGAGTTACCATTCTGAGTCTGTGTATGTGCTTTAAAATTTTGTACTTGATTTGCTTTTATGTTTAGCAGAACTTTCAACTTCTGTTGTAGGAAGAGCTAAAGGTTTCTATATTAACTGAAACATGTATGTATTTCAAAAAATTGGTTATTAGGAAAGTTAAGGAGTGTGTGTGTGTGTTGGTGTGTGTATGTAAGCATGTGTGGTGTGGGTGTGTGTATGTGGGCATGGAGGGGTAAATTGTAGTACTGGAGGGGTCTGTGATTTGATCTTGTTAAACCGTTTTCTTTTGCAATAAGGGTGCTGAGGCCCAGAGTTCAATGTCTTGCCCAAATTTAGTTTCCTACTTAGTGACAGAGCCAAGGCTAGAATCACAAATCTGGTTCCCGCTTAGAGTTAGTTGTTGTTGTTTTTAATCATAGCATTCTGCTTTAGAAGAAATAGACAACTCTGAATTTACAAATAAGCAACTTGCTTGGTTAGCAAGTAACAAATGCACAATATTGCCTCCACATTCTTTATATTTTATTTTGGTTTTGCAGCATTATACAAAAGAAAATAAAGGTTTATTTTTGCTTTTAAAATAGTTTGGTGCAGTAACTTTCTACCTAACTTCCTTATTTGTTCTAATAGCTGATATCTACACATCTGAGTATCACTTTTGTGTTCTGTAGCTGTGTGAAGACTGTTAAACTTCAGTGGAATCAGCATGACTGGGTCATGTTTTGAATCTCCTCTAGCATTCTTCATGGTTTGGATATTGTGAAAGGAGATGTGTCTTGCAGTGCCTATTATTTTAATAGTCTGACTCATATAATACAGTATCTGTGACAGTATTTATAAGTCTGTGTTGTTCTCAGTGTCCTAAAAGATGAAATTTACAAACCAGTTTTTATCCTTTTCCCAAATAGTGGGTCCCTGGTTAATAAAACCTTAAGACCAAATACCTTTTTTTTTTCTTACAATCTTAATAATCGTGTTAACCTTTGGGATTGTGAAAATTTATATTAAGGTCAAATTGTTCATGCATTTTATTTAAGCTTCCTGGTAGCTTTTTCAATTAATGTGAAGAATGAATGTTCTCAGAGATACGGCACAATGGTGACTTGTCAACTACTGTATTTATATGTGACGTAGACTAGTTTGAGAAGGCCACAAGACACTGACCTATGAACTTCAGCCTGTTAGCGGGTAAATAATGTCTTTTTAAACTTCTCTTTCAGAACAAAGGAAGAACTACGCACGTGACAGTATCAGCAGTGTGTCAGATATATCCCAATACCGTGTTGAAGTAAGATGCTTTGACCTTTGCTAAAATTCAGAATGAACCTTGAAGGGTTCATTTCACTGCCAATAAAAATTGTGTTTTATTTCATTCCTATGATGTATTCGATATTGTGTTGACCTTTTTCTTTTAGATTTTTGGAAAACAGATGTTTAGTATAAAAGTATTTTGTTAATCAGGTCTATTTTCATATAGAATAAATTAAAATAACTACTAATTTATGACTGTCAGCCTATTTCTGTTAAAGACAGGACAAAGGCTTCTATTTTATGTTAGAGAATTTTGTTGGAATTAAGCCTTTGATAGTTTCAGTGAGTTGTGTAGTTTTATCTCAAGTCATTCCTAGATCTATTTAAAGTGTTTTTAAAAACTTCTTCCTCTGTTGTTATCTT
This sequence comes from Tadarida brasiliensis, assembly GCA_030848825.1. Classification (NCBI taxonomy): domain Eukaryota; kingdom Metazoa; phylum Chordata; class Mammalia; order Chiroptera; family Molossidae; genus Tadarida; species Tadarida brasiliensis. The sequence goes on along the minus strand of CM061263.1, from coordinate 30,885,986 downwards.
TTAAGATATATGCTCACACATCTTCTTTGCTTCTTTATCCATTCATCTGTGTGGACACAGCTTGTTTCCATATTTTGGCTATTGTAAATTTTAACCGTAATAAACCTAGGGGCACATATATCCTTTTGAATTAGTGTTTTCATATCTTCAGATAAACACCCAGAAGTAGAAAATCTGAATCATATGTTAGTTCTGTTCTTAATCTTCTGAGGAACCTCCATACTATTTTACATAATGGCTCACCACTTTATAATCTCACCAACAGTGTATGAGGGGGGAGTGATTTTTAAATTGCTATTATTTTTGGTTTTCTACCTATCTCAACATTGCTTAATTAAGTACGCTGTTTTAGTAGAGTGGAAGCTTGACAGTTGTCACAGACTAGAATTGCCGTTGCTGCTCTCAGTTACTCATGTATAGTTTTTCCAGCTGCCATGTAGATTACCCGCCGTACACATGACGACAGTGCAATAAAATGGGGGGGGGGCATTAAGAGAATGTTATTTAAGCTGCTTAGAATTTGTTTTTATGACATGTTTATGTCATTTAATTTCTCTCAGTATCAAAACAGATTTAGCTATTTTATGAGTCAAGGCATCATTTCCTCTATGCAACTTAACCTGCTTGACTTTATTATCTCAGTAAAACAACCACGAAGGTCTAGAGTAATCTGTTTGTCCCTCACTTCTTTGCTAGTTGACTTCAGTTAGGTTCGCTTTGCTCTCTTTTGGAAAATGTATACTAAGAGACTATGCGCATGTTACAAATATTTTTTGTTTTTCCAATCACAAGCACTTGACTACTTTTGTTCTGGATCGGAAAGATGCTATGATAACTATTGATGATGGGATAAGGAAGCTGAAATTGCTTGATGCCAAGGGCAAAGTGTGGACTCAGGATATGATTCTTCAAGTGGATGACAGAGCCGTGAGCCTGATTGATTTAGAATCAAAGGCAAGTTTGTAAATTATGTTTTATTTTTAAGAAAGTTCTACAAATATTTATGTTTACAATTAAGTCAGATTGTTTGCAAATTTGGGTGAAAGTTTGACCAAATAAAATATTTTTGTCAGTGATTAAAAAAAAATACTGTATATGCATTATATATGCAAAATCAGTTTTTTAAACTAGAGATAGAGGCATACTTTTCTTTAAAACCACAAATATAAGATGAAAGAAATGAGGAAAAAATACACAGTGCTAAAATAAGGCCCCAGTGGGGCATAATCGTTTATGACATAGATTAATTACATGGTAGGCTGAACCGCATGCCAGTAAATGAGTGAACTGGGATGGAAGGGTGGTGTGTGTATTAACTTCTCATCATCTCCACAGGAGACACCTTTCTCCACACAAGCACTGGCAGGGAAGGTGCTGGAGCTCTTAAAAGAGAACTTTTCTGAGCCCTGCCATCTAATAACATTTGAGCTCCTAAGATAAGGAAAATAACTATGCTAATCACATTAGAGTGTCCTGATAGGAGTCAGGGCAGAATTTACCCTTGCATCTCATCCATTGTGTCCTGTGGGAGAGCAACCGAGTGCTTCTCTGATCCTCGTGGTTCAAGTAATTATAGAGAAAGGACAGTATTTAATTTACTTTAGGAAAGAAACAAAATTTATTGCCTCTCTGGTATGGCTGAGAAATTACATTCTATTTTAATGGAAACTGCGTTTCTTATTTCACCTTTGCTGGATCTCAGGGATTAGGGTTTAACATAAATGTATGGTGTGATGTATAACTATGGGTATCCATAATGAAAGTTGCTTTTTCTATTACAGTTATCAGGGGTATTGTGTTTTATGTATTTTAAAAATATCATGATTTCTCCTATCAATTACATCATGACACCACTCACAATTTGTGGAAAGCCATTAGTGTAAGGATGAGCACCTTACATATCTCATTAAGTACAGACTTCTAATTGTGAGCAGAAAGTTCATTTGTTTTAAGAAGTACTGTAATTATTTAATCTGTTGGTATTTTATTTGCATGATTCTTTATAGGTTACAAAGTATTCACTTTTATACCACCAAATACCTTAATCATTTTGAAGAGTGTATTTCTTATAGAGATCCTTCTGACCCTGTTTTACATTTTTGGCCAGATTCTGTCTATATAGTGAATTTTTGCATTTGAAAGATTCACTGAAATAGAAAATGTACAAATGATAAATTATTCTTAGCCTAACATTTGTATGTATGTGTATGTATGTATAGATGTATGTGTGTATGCATATTTGTATGTATGACTATACAGTGTTCAAGTTAAAAAAAAAAATTTGACATTACATAGCCAGAGGGAAAAGAATACCATGTGAGATGGTGAATCATTTTGGAAAGAAGCCTTAGTTTACTGTTTTTGCTGTTTAAGGCATCATTTCTACCTCAAAATCTGAGGAAATCAGAAATGCTAAATTCAATATTCTGTTCATTAAGAACATAACTACATTTCTCTGCTGAAGATCTCCATGTTTGTTGGTCCTTCTCCCACCCATCATCCGGTATAGCCCAGCCTGTGCCGACTCATCCTCCAGCTCTATGAGAGTCTACTAATAGTCATTGTCAGTATGATTGGTGTGCTTCAAGAATTATTTGTACATGTCTGAAGCTCTCTGTGGAATAAATTATACATATACAATAATAAATAAGGCAAATTCTATTTTTTCTTTACAGAATGAACTGGAGAATTTTCCTTTGAACACAATCCAGCACTGCCAAGCTGTGATGCACTCCTGTAACTACGACTCGATTCTTGCCCTGGTATGCAAAGAGCCAACTCAGAACAAGCCGGACCTTCATCTTTTCCAGTGCGATGAGATTAAGGTAAAAGAACAGTGAACTTTCTTTCCCTTTAAGCAGATGTTCTGGCAGGTTTTGAATTATTTACTTCAATCGTATGGCTAGTAGGCGCTGGATTTTTAGTTCCTTAGAATTTTGTAAGGAAAATAAATCCCTTACTGTTTTCCTTAGGGTTCCCAGGCCAAATAAAGAAAGAGGAAATAGAATGGTATTTTTAAAATCAGATGTATTCTATTTATTTAAAAAGTGTAGATAATATATTAAATTCTTTACGGAATGACTTGGACTTATAATTAAAATTGATTCTACAGAAATCATGCTTCATGGGCAATAAATAATCACGCAGTATTATTTTATTCTACACTAGTCACAAAGCATATTACAACAAGACGTTTTCCAGGATATTGATTTAAAGTTCCCCATTTAATTATGTGACTTGAATAATTGCTCAATAATTGTAACCTCCCTGATAATGCGAAAATAGTTGAGCACAGTTACCAGTAATAACACTCTATATATCCTGAAGATTTGTATTTCAGAGTGTACTGTAATTTTCAAGCAATTATCATTTGTGATGCTTTATTGGACACTAGAAGTTACCTTCAGTCTTGAATATCTTTATTTCATCAGTTGATTTCTGTAAAAGAGAAATCATTTTGGGTTGAGTTGATTGGTACTTGACCAAAGTAGTGATGTGTCACTGTATATTATAAAATATACAGGTAATTTTTATCTTATAAAGAGATGCTGGGAGATTAGCACAAAGTGTCACTTGATCTTTTCTGTATTTCTTTGACATTAAAATAGCAGATAAATTAAGATTGACGGTAAATAGTGTATTTTATAATTTTATTTTTATTTCAGTTTATGTCATTGATGACTTTCTAAAAATCTTACTGGAAAAGATTTTGTAATTTATATATGAAATGTTCCATCAGATTTTTGTGTAGTGTCTTTTTAAGTCATAAATTATATTAAGAATTCTGCAAAGTTAGGCTTAAATCAGTAAGTATTAAGGTAAATATTTTGCTCTGAAAATCTAGTGAAAGTTAGTCAAAACATTTTAAAAACAGAGGACTAAGCTAAAAGACACTTTAAGTCTGGTGTTTGCCTCATTGTTCCAGAAGCCCCTCCGGAAACTGAGAGTTACTGTGCTGACCGAAGTTTCTGGACTCAGTTTCGAGAATGAAGGGCTTGTCTTATTTGATAGGGGATGGCGGTATCGATGGGTTTGAAACTCATGCACCGAACACTGTTTCGTCCTGGTGAAAAGCTCGCGTACCAACCACTCTGTAGCTATGTGCATTTACTCATTGCTGCCATATCCCACATATGAGACACTTTTTTCTAGCACCATTGAAAATATAAATACAATGAAATATGATGTGGTTTCTTTTAAATGAATCACCTTGAGATGTCACTTTTGAGTTTTGACATTTCTTTATTATGGGACTTTTACAATGTTCCTGTCCACATTTGTAGTAAAATTTTTCTTAGAAATCGCCCTCTATGGGACGTTCAGGGTTTCTAGGCATCTTCAGTTTTAATCTCCACGTAACAGAAAGCCTTTGACGTGATGTTTGTGAGGTCTCCCTGAAACTAGCTGTCCCGAGAAGAACGCTGGGCTGGGTGCATGCGCTCCTTTCACTAGCACTGGCCTTGACCACTCCTCGTTTCCTTCCTCACAAAACAAGACGGATTAGATGGTTTTTAAGTCCTTTTCACTCCAAAATTGTACGATTACCTGTGCTTATGGTAAAAGAATATTATATATATGTGTGTGTGTATATATATATATATATATATACCAAGATAAATATATATATCAAGATATATATATATATATATATATATATATATATATATATATATGTATCTTTGAGAAAAACATACATAATTACAGAGAACAAACAGGAGCCAAAATAGGAGATGAATACATCCCAGCAAGAGTCTAATATACCGTAATGATCGTTGGCTATAAATAAACTTCATAATCAGACAAAATAAACCTCTTTGCTGCTAATCTCACATGGATTCCCAAGGAAACGGAATCACATGTTCTTGCTGGAAAAGTTCATTGTTTGGAGAATGCTAATTTTTACCTGACTTGACAAAATGAAGTGGTTATCTAAAAGGTTTCAACCTGGTGTTGGGGTCACCTGGTGATTCTAGTGGCTTTGTTCTACACTGAGGGCAGCCTGCTGGGACCGAGGGATTTGTCCCGGGTGGGTGGGAGCCAGTGGGTCCTGAGGATGAGGAGGGGAAGGAACCCCACTCTGCATACATGCTTCCAATGCCTTCATTTCTTCTCAGGAAGAGAGAGTTACCTAGTTACATTTCAGCATATGATTATACTTTTAGCATATGCAAACCCTTTTTCCATTTGCCTTTATGGAAGGATAGCTGTTTTTAAACTAAAGGAATCTAGATTAAGCAATATTTTTAAATTCCTTCAGTTTTTCAATTTTGTCCTAAAGTTCACCATCAAAAAAAGGAGAGTCTGCTTTGAAAGCAGTTAAAAACAAAAGCACTTTTATTTTCATCAAGATACTCATTGATTCAGATAGGGAATCCTCTCTTTTTCCGTTTTGTCCTTCATATCGAGACAAGAAAATCCATAACCTCTGAGGTAGCTTGTCTTCCATCGTAGGCAAACCTGATCACTGAAGATATTGAAAGTGCCATCAGTGACAGCAAAGGAGGCAAACAGAAGCGGCGGCCTGATGCCCTGAGGTAAAAACCGGAAAAGAAATTAAGGGGTAGAATTGATTTGTTTGTAAGCCTTTTTTTCCTCTAAAGATGTACAAAAATTACTGTCAATGAAGGTCTAGTTTACAGATTACAACCTATAATCTCAGCTCATTCGCCCTCCCAGCTTTGTCAGTGTCTGTGTGTGCCGTTTCTCTCCACTGTCCTGGCCCTTCTCTGGTGTGGCTTCTGCCACCTGCACTGTCGCAGAGTCATGGAAGATGACTGGCATTCAGGGGAGGGTGGCCTGAGGGAATGCAAATAGATGTTAGAACTGTAGTTGGTCCACAGCCTTTCCAAATCACAGGAGCCCCAGAAAAAGGTTAAACCTAGTTTTCAGCTGACTTTTAAAAAGTTGAACCTAGTTTTCAGCTGAATTTAAATTTCTATATTTTTTATACATTTACGAATACATGTAATAAGGAATAGTTAGGAAATCCATACTGTTCTGCTCCTTGACATAGTTCTTCTTGAAGTTGGAGAATGAAGATCATAAACCGAGAGAACTGATGTCATAGAAAGAGAGATGGTAAAAATTCCATTTGTTTTCATCGTTTTTAGGATGATTTCCAAAGCAGACCCTGGCATACCACCTCCACCCAGAGCTCCTGCGCCTGTGCCCCCTGGGACTGTTACCCAGGTGGACGTCCGAAGTCGGGTGGCAGCCTGGTCTGCATGGGCAGCTGACCAAGGGGACTGTGAGTATTTCTAGGAGTTGATACTTCATGAACATTTACTCAGGGTTGTGACATAGTTCTTGCTTTTAAATTCTTTTTTTTTTTTAATCCTCACCCGAAGATATTTTTCCATTTATTTTCAGACAGAGTGGGAGGGAGGGAGGGAGACAGAAAGAGAGAGAGAGAAAAACATCAATGTGAGAGAGACACATCGACTGGTTGCCTCCCGCACGACCCCAACTGGGGCCGGGGACGAACTGCAACCGAGGTCCATGCCCTTGACTGGAATTGAACCTGCTACTCATTGGTCGGTGGGCTGACACTAACTGCTGAGCCAAACCGGCCAGGGTGCTTTTAAATTCTGATGCTAATTTCTGAGCTGAAGCTTAAGGTTAGTTTTACCATTTTAAATTTTAGATAAAGGAAAGTTAAGCTTGAACACTAAGATTATTGTGTATGAGAGTTCAGACCAGTCAATTAATAAATATGGTGTTAGAATTAGAGTCTTTTTTTTTTTTAATACAGTCAAAGGTGGAAAGTTTGACTCCACTAACAAGTGAAAGGATGGTAATAGAATATATACCAAGCAAGAGACTCTGGGTTTTTTTTAAAGTTAAGATTGTCCTTCAAACTCTTTCTGTGATTATTATCTTACCACTGTTTTCTTTTGGACAAATCACTTGTGGTTACATGGAAAGGGTGTCAGGACAGTGGCAGGACCGTGGAAAAGGGGTAAAAGGCACCCTCATCTGGCTAACCCTGTCAAATGGGCCCTTTGTATGTGCCGTCATTTTAATTTGACAGTCTTTTTGTAAAAATAGATAATCATAACCATAGAACTTAGTGTAACTTTTTATATGTCAGAATGTTTTACCAAATCTGAAATTTTTATGACTGGAAAATGCCCTTAAATATGCTTGGTCCAGTCTCTTCATTCTAAGGGTGAAGAAACTGTGATTCAGCAAATTTGAATTTGATGAGAACGAGCCTCACTCTCTTGCCACCCAGTTCATGAGACTGTTGAACTCACTCACCCTCTGTCCAGTGAAGCACTTCTCATAGAGGATATCTAGCACTATAGTTAAACAATAGAACCTGATTGCCAGAATGAGTGGCGTTGGACTGGACTTTGAGTCTGGGAAGTCAGAAGCTGGGCCCCGGAGCAGAACTGGGATCCACCTGTGTGACCTTGGACAATGTATCTACGTGTGCTTCAACCTCACCTGTGGATATAATGGGGATAATAACTCCTGGGTTTCTGTGAATCTGAAAGCAAATACTTTGTACAACAGTATCTAGTATGGCATAGTAAGCATAATTGGTGATGGTTCTCTTTTTTACTAAATTGAGATCTTTTTTTTTCTGAAATGCTTTTCATGTTATTTAGATTTCTCATATCCTTAAAGTTATTTTCAGAGGGTTACACAAAAGCCCAGCTACCAAACAGATGAAAGAAAGAAATCTTTGAAGCACTCATTTTTCAAAAATAAAGTAACAGAATTATTACTTATTTTAACTTTATATATTTTTTATTTTATTTACTTTAACTTTCTGTTTTTAGGAATTATATAAATTTCTATTAATCCTTTTTGGCTATAAAATGTGTGTAAAAAACGAGTTAGGAGTTTATAGTGTTTTCTAGTTTTCTACTTTTTGTGTATTTATGGTATTTTTGTTGTTGCTATTGTTTTTGTGGAGGAATAAACTTGTAAAAAAAAAAAAAATCTGTAAAACCTAATTCAGCCCTGCCGGTGTGGCTCAGTGGATTGAGGGCGTGAGGGCGTGCAGAAAGCAGCTGATCGATGTATCTCTCTCACGTTGATGTTTCTATCTCTCTCTCCCTAAACCAAAACAAACAAAAAACCCTAATTTACCACAGAGAGAGAAAATTTATCCCCCAGGGATTCCTGAACTCTCATTAGATTTTGTCTGAATTACTCTGTGCGACCTCATCTATGTAAGATAATTTACTACTAGGCTAAGCAGAACACAGTACTTATCATATGAGGTTCTGTTTGGAAACAGGCCAGTTTTTAGTCGAAAAGATCCCCAAAAGGAGTATCTTTCTGGTCCCTCTGTAGGTTCTGGCTGACTCAGGCTGAACAACCCCTTTGACCCCCTGATGCCAAAGTAGTCTCCGTAGAAGAGTGGCAGTGGCCATGGGGTTGCTGGTCATGCCACAGACACTGAAAAAGACCCAGAAATACCACATCTCCCCCTTACCACAGCCTCCCTCCTCACCTCACCTCACCTCACCTGTCTGGAGTTCCAAATAGCTATATTTCAAGTTCAACTTGCTGCTTTCTGTAGTATATACTATAGGAAGATAATAGCTACCCACAGGTAAAATAGCAGTTAACTGGCAAGGTTTTATACATATAAATTCTAATTATCTTAATTTACTTAATAGCCACTAATTAAGTTTCATAAGACTCAGGAATTTCTTCTTTCTTTTCTTCTTCTTTTTCTTTCTTTCTTTTTTTTTTTTTTACAAGTATTCCATTTATAGTAAAAAGCCTAAAAGAGACATAACAATACAGAATTTTTAATATTTTTTTGTAGTTCTCTATGACGGATATCCTAAGTCATAATATATCAAGAGTTGTATTTCCATTAGTGATGATACATTTTTCCTGTTTTATCCATACATTATTTTTTCGTTTTGTCTACTGTGAAACATCTGTACAAATATCTGTGTTTAGTGGTAGTTTTAACCTACTCATAACAGGAAGGAGTTCATGATAATGATCTGATGATTAACATCATGCTTTAGCCAAATGAGCTAACTTAACATCTTGAATGCTCTTAAGACATTTATTCTTTAAATTGACATTTTCTGTACATAGTTATACTTTCAAAGCTTATGGCTTAAAATTAATGAGTCCAACATTGTGGGTTTTAAATTTAATGACAACAAGAATTTTAAGAAACACTTTACTATCGGAAGCCCCAAAGTTCATTGAAATCACAGTGTTGGAATATATAAAAATCAGAAGTTTTGTTGCATTAGAATTAATTGACCACTATTTACCAGCTAGGTGCTTAAATGTGGGCTTATGTTTCTTGGGTAGGAATTATAGGGTGCTGAGTTAGGGTTGGTTTCATAAGCAGCTGACAAAGGGAAGCTAGAGACTCGAGGGGAAACCGTAGGGTAAATCAACACAAAGGCGGAAGGCAAGTACTTCAGCTCTGCCCAAGTGTTTCTGTTAGTGGTGGCAAGGCTGCCTGTCCTAGAGGATGAGCAGAGTTTTGACTTTCTGTCCAGTGGAGGTGTTCCCTTTTGCAAATGGCACTCTTTTCTAGCCAATTTTTTAGCCAGTGTTTAATTACCTATATTGGTATTAGTTAAGCAACAGGTTGAAAGAGTTACAATTCTCCTTTCTCTAGATGAGAAACTAAGGCAGTATCATGGGCATGAAGAAACCCCCGAGATGATGGCAGCCCGAATCGACAGAGATGTGGTAAGGACAGCACTCATCTTTCCATCATTGGCTTTATTTCAAAACAGGAAAAATATTTTCAAGGAAAATGAAGTTGATTAAATGAAGAAGTTTTGTGGAATCTGTATTTTCTCTTTCTACTGGTAGTTATGGTCTTTGAATTATTTTTTTTTCTTAACAATTTTTGCCTTTCTGGCAATATTTAGCTAGTAGACTTTTTACAAATCTTTAATTAGTGATAGAAGAACTAACATATTAACTAGCTTACAAAGGAATTTAAATGGAATGATAAGATTTGAGGCATTTTTGTCTTTTCATAGTTTGTAATCCATTACTGAAATATTTTTAATACGTCTTATTAGCATTTATTGAAAATATTTTATAATGCCTGAAAGATAAAAGTTAAGTGGCATTTTTAAGGGTAAATATGTAAATTTTAATTTCTTATAAAGGATAAGGCTATATTTATTTGTATTTCTCCATGATAATTTACTTGCAGAATGACATTGCCCTGTGGTATAATCATAAAAAAGGATGTCAAGATAATTACTTTTTATACTATACTCATGTTTAGTTTGGAAACAAATACTTAGAGGAATTTGACTTTTGGAATTAAATTTTTAGATCACACTATTACTTATTGTGCTTGAAAGGTTATTTAGTCCCAGTTTCTAGTCTTGAATTAGAAGAATGTCAAGTTTCACACATACTAGAGAAAGTCAACTAAGATTTATAGTACATGAGATAATCAAAATTGGTCTGACATATTAACTAGCTTAGTTCATCATTAATTTTATTTTACCATGTAGAAACTCTTCTTAATGCATATTACTGTAGATTATCTATGTCTTTAGAAGCTTACCACAACATTTTACATACCTTTAATTCCATGAAATAATATTGTTGGTGCTTTATTGAGACATTTATTAGAAAAACAAAAATGCTCAGTGCTTGTCTCACAAAATATTTCTTAGAATTATTTTCCCCTAACTTTGTGTGGGAGAACACTCTGAGACAGAGTAATTGAAAATAATTGATGATCTGAATAGAATGCTTTCTTGATGGTATTGAAAATAAAGCAAAATTAAGCTAAAGAAAAATGTAAATATAAGACTTTAGCCACAGGTATATTTAGATCAATTCTTAGAATTAGCGATAAACTTGAAATTTGCATGTAGAAAGTGTTCTTTTCTTTTTTTATATAACTTTCTGATTTTTCTTTACTGACCATTTATAGCCAAGGCAAAAATAGTTTTGTTTTATACTTAATTCTACAATTTCCAATTTCAGCAAATCTTAAACCACATTTTGGATGACATTGAATTTTTTATCACAAAACTTCAAAAAGCAGCTGAAGCATTTTCTGAGCTTTCTAAAAGGAAGAAAACTAAGAAAGGTAAAAGGAAAGGACCAGGAGGTAAGTTGGACATTCTTTATCTTCCAAAGACCAGTCAGAACTCCAGTCTGCTGTTGTGAACTGAGCAGAACGCTGACAGTGAATCAATGTTCCTTTTCTGGTTTGGGGCTAGCACCAGAGATTTAGGCAGAGACGAAGATGAGCGCAGGGAAGAGTTCATTTTGGTTCCAAGTTGGCTACAGTAAAGAAAGACTCTAGGATACTTTACCTAAATCACAGTGACTCTGCAATTCAGGTAGTGACTATGGGATTGTAGTGATTATAAAGTCAACATCTGTTAAATCCATAGCTCTATTCTTCTTATATTTGGATTTATTTTATTGTAAATATAGAACCTCATTATTTTGTTAAATAAATTATTGACCTTTCTCATTAAAACAGATACAAATGTCAATGGATTTGAATTTTTTAATCACAAAACTCCAAACAGTATATTCAGGTCACATACAAATAGTTTTTGAGTATGCTGTAGTTCAGCTGTGTAAATGTCACCAAGTGTATAAAATAATAATTATAGAACAAAATGGTATAGACTGAAATAAAGAAAAGAATAGCAAATAAATATCCCTTTCATTTCCCATGACTTCCAGATCTTTCTCTTCCTCATGTCTACATATTAGGCATATGAGCTATAGACTTGTCTCCCAGATGTGTATATCTGGATGCACCTCACCTCTGCATATTCTGAAATTAAGTAGTATTGCTTCCTGATGTCTCAAACCACTTAATGCTCCTATATTCTTTAGGAAGGGTATACTATCGTCTCAGTCATGGAGACTCAACACCACAGATTCTTCTGTGACTCCAATAACAACTTTATTTTTTCTATGTCTCTTTTATACACTTTTTTCCCTTTTCATTTTTATAACCAGAATGTGCTTCAAGCTAGCATTAGTTTTACCCAGATTTCTAAGCAGTTTTCAAGCCTTCAGTCTTATTCTGTGAGGATACAAGGCTCTAGGGCAGTCATTCTACTGCAAAAAGCCCGTTAGTTCCATGTTCTGTCACTGAAGTTCACCCCTCACTCGCCCTGGCAGCCAAGGTCCTCCACAATCCAACCGGATCTACTTCCCCATTCTCATATTTCTTTGCTTTAATGTTTGTTATTCATGTACATGCAGTTTCCTTTTCCAATGTTTTTGCTTATGCTGTTTTTATCCAAGGATGATGTTTTTATTACCCAACTGCCTTGGAACAAAACTTTCAAATCCCATCTTAAAAGCTGCTTTCCCCATGAAGCATCTTTTAGAAATGCATTTCTCTATCTTGCAACCAGGTGCAGTATAGTTCTAATAGCACTTAGTTGGTATATCTTTGTTATTGATCTAATTTACGTCCTCTATCAGGTTCTAAGGCCCTTAAGAGCAGGGCTTGCAATTACATTACACATTTTTATAGTCTTCACACTGGGAAGCACAGTGACTGGCAGTTAGAAGAGCTACAGTATGAATTTATGGAATCAAATGAGGAATTGGTGGTGCCTAAAGGTAGAGGAATCCATTTCAAATGTCGCATCATCTTAATTTGTGACGGTCAGACTATGAGATGTGGTAGAGTAGGTAGCACGATACCTGGTGTGATCATCAAACTTGACAGACATGAATGCATGTTTATTTTTTCTATTTGTTCATTTTGTGTATTTTTTTTTTTTTTTGGCATTTTCTTTCATCTACCCCTCCTCCTACTTATTTCTTCAGAGGGTGTTTTAACTCTGCGGGCAAAACCTCCACCTCCTGATGAATTTATTGACTGTTTTCAAAAATTTAAACATGGATTTAACCTCCTGGTAAGTGGAATTTATTTATATATAATTAAAAGAAACAAAGGAAAGAGATCAATGTCTAGTCAGGATGTTCCTGATAAATTAAGAGATAAAATTGTTATTGTAGGTTTTTTGTGTATGTTTTTATTTGTCTGTAATTAGAAAAACAGATTGTAAAACATGTGTGTATAAGAGAGTTGATAAAAACAACTTGAGTCAAAAAAAAGGACTTTTTTTTTTTTAAACTAAATTTTTCTAATCTGACTCTCCTGTGCTAATTAATATACTGAAAGTGAATCCAGTGCTAAAGGCGTCTTCATCTATGTTGGACATTTCTGAACGTCTGTCTTTTGCTCAATTACATCGTAGTAATATGTTTGTTTTCTCAATATTACAGGCCAAATTGAAATCTCACATTCAGAATCCTAGTGCTACCGACTTGGTTCATTTTTTATTTACTCCATTAAATATGGTAAGTTTTTGTTAATTTAAGAAAGTAATCATTTTTAGCATGTGGTTTGAGCCCCATGTGTCAGTTCAGATTTATCCAGACAGTTTTTCTTGATTACCTTGTCATCTGTGTAAACACTGAGAGTGTGAATGTTGAGAGTTTAGAAGAACCTTAGAAATCTTGTATTTCAAACACCTTACTTTGTAGCTGGGGAAACTGATGTCTCTGCCAGAGCTAGGGAAATAAAAAGAAATAAAGATTGATTAGATACTAGTGTTTCAGTAGATATGAGTATACTGTAAATGGCTTGAGTAATATAGAAATCTTTCTCTTTGTCACACAATAGGCTGGGCAGTAGGAGTCCAGTGCTGAATGGATGTGTTTGCTCCATAATGTTATTCAGAGACCCAGGTTGTTTTCACGGAGGTGTTCCTCCATCACCTGAGCTGTCTCTGATTCAATCCTGTGTTCGTTTATTTATTTATTCAACGAGTATTAATTGATGGCCTGCTATGAGCTTAGCATTATCAGACATAAATTCTTACCCTCTCAGAATTTATATTTTAGTATGGAGGGACAAACAGTAACCTAAATAAATTTATAGCTAATATAGTTCTCTAAAAACAAATGCTATGTGAAAAATACAGCAGGGAAGGTGAACAGGGAGTGTTTTAGATGGGTGTGCGTGCGTGTGTTTGTTTATATGTGTGTGTTTTACAATTTTTTTGAATAGGGTTGGTTAAGGGAACAACTCATTGAAAAGGTGTCACTTGAGCCAGCAAAGTGAGGAATGAGTCATGTGGATTTCTGAAGGAAGAAAATTCCAGAGAACAGCTAATGTAAATCTCTTAGATGATAATATGCAAATCATGTTCTTGGAATAAATAGGTTTGTGACTGAAACAGAGCAAGGGATGAGATCTCAACTAGAAGGAGATGAGGTCAGCAAATTAACAGGTGGACATACCTTGTGGTCTGTATAGGTCATTGTGAAACCTTTGATACTTTTGGAGGGTTTCTAGCAAAAAAGGATTGCTCTGACTGCAATGTTCAGAAATTTGGGGGAAGAAGGGACTGAGGTGGCTATTAAAATGATCCAGATGTGAGATTATGGTGTTTGGACCAGGTAACATTCGAGGTGAGGAAAAGAAGTCATATTTTTGTTATAAACCACATAAGCAAGAAGATCTGCTGGTAGATCGGATGTGCAGTGCAAGACCCAAGGATATCACCAAGACTTTTGGCCTAAGACTGGAAGGATGGACTGATTACTAACTGAGATGGTGAAGACTGGGTAAAAAGAGTTTTTGTAGGAAATAAGAAATTCAGTTTAGTCATGTGAAAATTGAGTTATATCCAAATGGAAAAACTTGAACTGGTAGTTGAATATTTGGAGTTGGAGTTCAATTGAGAAATCAGTCCTGGAGATATAAATTTGAGGACCATCTACATATAGGAGGCATTTAAAGCCATGCAATTGGATGATGTCACCAAGGAGTGATTATAAGTAAAGAAGAAGAACAAGGACTGATGGAGCTCAAGGCAATTTCTGTGGCCGGAGAATGGGAAACACCAGCAAGGAAGATAGAGAAGAAGCAGTAAGCCAGGAGAAGAAACACAAGAACATTGTGGTATTCTAGAAGCCAAATGTAGCAAATGTTTCCAAGAGGAAGAATTGAGCAATTATGTTAGTTATCTAGGGTGGAAGCTATTTACCTCCATGTTTGTGTAACAGCCAGACAAAAGCAAAGAAAGACAGCTTTGTCTTTTAACAGTTCCTTTGATTCTGCCATTATCCAGTTGGCCTGAACTTCCTCATGGGGCCACACCTAACAATGAAAGAATATAGTTTCCATCTGAGTGGCTGTGTATCCATCTAAAATGTAGAGGCTTCTCTTTCTAGAAGGAAGAAGAGGAGAACGGACACAAGGGGATATTTAGCAGCCTTTGGCCTGCACATTCTGTTCCTGGTATAGTGATAGTCACATAATACAATTCCCCCCCCCCCCCCGAAAACATCTTTCTCATACATGTATATTTTGTATAAGGTATAATTTTTGAAGCTAACAAAATGGTGTGTCGGAAACAATTCCCTTTGTGAAGGAGCTGGAATGTTATCCAATGAAAAGTTATACCACTTGTGTCATAGGCCAAGATTCAAGATACACATCTTCATTTTCTAGATTTTTTTTATTGTTGAGAGTATTACAGATGTCCCCCATTTTCCCCTCAACCCAGCTCCTGTTCCACCCCACCCCAGGCCTTCACCTCACTGTTGTCTGTGTCCATAGGCTATGCATATGTTTATATAAGTTCTTTGGTTAATCTCTTCCCACTCCCCCTCCCCCATTCCCTCTGAGATCTGTCATTCTGTTCCATGCTTCCATGTCTCTGGACCTATTTTGTTCATCAGTTTATTTTGTTTATTAGATTTCACATATAAGGGAGATCATGTGATATTTGTCTCTCTCTGACTGGCTTATTTTGCTTAGCATAACACTCTCCAGGTCTCTCTATGTTGGATCAAAGGGTAAGAGATCCTTCTTTCTTACAGCTGCATAGTGTACCAGAGCTATTTTACCCACTCATCTACTCATGGGCACTTGGGCTGTTTCCAGATCTTAGCTATTGTGAATAACGCTGCTATGAACATAGGGGTGCATATATTCTTTCTGATTAGTGTTTTGGGATTCTTAGGATATATTCCCAGAAGTGGGATTGCTGGGTCAAATAGCTGTTCCATTTTTTAATTTTTTGAGGAAACTCCATACTGTTTTCCACAGTGGTTGCACCAGTCTGCATTCCCACTAGCAGTGTACTAGGTTTCCCTTTTTCCACATCCTGACCAGCACTTGTTTGTTGATTTATTGATGGTAGCCATTCTGGCAGGTATGAGGTGATACCTCATTGTAGTTTTAATTTGCATCTCCCTGATGACGAGTGACAGTGAGCATTTTTTCATTTGTCTATTGGCCATCTGTATGTCGTCTTTGGAGAATTGTCTATTCAGCTCCTTTGCCTATTTTTTAATGGGATTGTTTGTCTTCCTTTTGTTTAATTGTATGAGTTCTTTATATATTTTGGAAGTTAACCCCTTGTCACATGTATCATTGGCTAATATATTTTCCTATACAGTGGGTTCTCTTTGCATTTTGAAGATGGTTTATTTTGCTGTGCAGAAGCTTTTTAGTTTGATGTAGTCCCATTTGTTTATTTTTTCCATTATTTCTTTTGCCCTAGCAGATGTATTGGCAAAAATTCTGCTATGTGAGAAGTCTGAGGTTTTACTGCCTATGTTTTCTTCTAGGATTTTTATGGTTTTGTGTCTTACATTTAAGTTTTTTATCCACTTTGAGTTAATTCTTTTATTATTATTAATTTATTTATTTTTGTTACAGATGTTTCTCCTTTTTCCCCCCTTGACACCCTCCTCCTGATGAGTTAATTCTTGTGTATGGTGTAAGTTGGTGGTCTAGTTTCATTTTTTGCATGTACCTGTCCAGTTTTCCCAACACCATTTATTGAAGAGACTATCTTTACTCCATTGTATGCTCTTGCCTCCCTTGTCAAATATTAATTTAATGTAATGGCTTGGGTCAATTTCTGGGGTCTCTGTTCTGTTCCATTGATCTATATGCCTGTACTTGTGCCAGTACCAAGCTGTTTTGATTACAATGGCCTTGTAGTATAGTTTGATATCCAATATTATGATCCCTCCAACTTTGTTCTTCTTTCTCAAGATTGCTGCAGCTCTTCAGGTCTTTTTTGGTTCCATATAAATTTTTGGAGTATTTGTTCTAGATTTTTAATAACCAGGTATGCTCTTTCCTTATACATTTAATGAAATGGACACAGTAATGTACTCCCCTTCTAATTTTATCTTTCTTATATTTACAAATAAGCATAGTAGTGATTTTCCCAAGCTGATGTTATGCACAACCACCTTATTCTACAGGAGAGATGGGAGAATGAGCTGGAGTAATAGTTAAGGGTACATAAAGGAATGTGCTGAAGTTAGGAAAAGCATGGCAACAACAAGCAGACGGAACAGTTGTTGGCCTCACAGGCAGACACATCCAAAAGAGACTGGGCCCTGGCCAGCTTGGCTCAGAGGTTAGAGCATCGGCCAGTGGACCAAGGGTCACGGGTTTGATTCTGGTCAAGGGCACATACCTCATTTGTTTTTCAGTCTCTGGCTCTGGTTGGGGTCATGTGGTAGGCAACTGATCGATGTGTCTCTCTCACATTGATGTTTCTCTCTCTCTCTCTCTTTCTCTCTCTCTCTCTCTGTAGATAAATAGAAAAATATCCTCGGGTAAGGATTAAAAAACAAACAACCAACCAAAAACAAATCACCCTTTTCTATAATTCCACAAATTTGATATAGGATAAGTGGAAGGGAAGTGGATTAAAGGCAGAACCTCTTTTAAAAACTTCTAGGAAGACAGTTTCCTATGTTTTGGACTAAAGCAGAAATGTGTGGCGTGATTGAGATTCACCCTGTCAAAAGGGCAAACTATTGTTTTATAGAATGACAGTAGCAGTAATGATAATTGTTAGTATTGCTCTGTGCACTAGTACTGTGATTTTTTAAAAAGAGTAAGAACAGTAACTATATGAAGCAGATAAATTTCACTATTTTTGATTTAGAGCATATTAAGACTATGGTCATTGAGTTCTTTAATCTTTATCAGAAATGGAGAAAATTTGGCATTTTCTTACTTGAATATCAGAAAAAAACAGGGGAAAAGTGAATCCAAGTAGTAAAAAGGAATAAATCTCATTCTTCTTTCACCAAGGGTAACTAGACAGGACCTGAAGTAGAATATGAAGTGGATATTGCTTTACAAACATAGGAAAGTAAGTAACATTATCAGCATGAAGTCAGAACTGGGCAATAAGAGATTAGAAGATGAAAGTCCAAGACTACATCAGTAATTGATGAATGCTTCCATATGTTGCTGCTATAGAGAGAGCATCCGGTTCCTGCTTGTCTATTTATAGTTGAATAATTCTTACTGTGTAAGCTTTTCAAAAAGTTCAATAAAGGCTATTCATGTGCAGAGAAACTGATACTAGCTCATTAAGAAAATGTATATTCTTTATTCCTTAACACATTTAATAGTATCTTAGTTTGAGTATTAGGGAGTACTTTTCATAAAGCAGTTTTTGCCACTTCCTCTCATTCATTTCATACTTTCACAGATCATAAGTAGATACCTAGTCATTACACCGAGCAGAACTATAAAATGATGGGACTGGTTTCCATAACATGCAAATTTAGTCTTTCTGATTAGGCTATGTATCTGAAAACTGATTTATTTTATATTTATTTTCTCAAACATGGCTCCTTATTGATGATCTCCCCAATCGTAATACTCTGTTTCTCCATTTAACGTTCTGCCTGTAGAGCCCCAGGCATTTTACTTGTAGATGGACAGGAACATATATTCAGGGCTGACCTCTAGCCAGACCAAGTTTAGTGGCTTTACACCTGTGAGTCCCTTCTTCTGCCCTCGGCGTCTGTACGCACGCCTAACCACAGCACACGTGTGCACATGTGCTTCCTCACCTTCTTGGGAGGGAACCATTGCCCATAGTCTTTTACTTACCTTCTTTTGTTTTGTTCCCTCTCCCCTCTGTTAACACAAATATTTTAATATTCCTCTGCTTCTTTACTTTTTCCTCATAGTCATCCCTGCCTATTTACTGGCAGTACTTATAGGGCTGGGAAGTAAATAATGACTGTGCCAGGCTGTCAAGGTAGATTTTGTTCTCAGTAAGAGCCTGCCTCCCTTAGCCTTCATTTTTTTCCTTTCATTTATTCTCATTCATTCCCCTAACACTGTCTTCTGCCGTTCAAAGTCAGATAAGTCTTGGTCCAAGTCCTCAAGGGAGGAGAAACTGGAAAAAAAAAAAAAAGCCAAAAGTTACAATGTAATTTGTTACATGAATAAATGATTTTGGGGACACCGAGGTGCATCAGAGTTACAATGTAGTGTGAAGAGAGGCTTCCCAGAAGAGGTGGTTCCTGAGTAGAGTTCTTAGTGATGGAGGAGGGCCTTCTGGGAAGCTGGAAGTAGCATGTGCAAATACACAGAGGTATACAGCAGCATAACAGGCTCTGACACCTGGGTGACTGGAAAGAAATTGACTCTTGATCTGGCACCATTCAAAAAAAATAAATGCCTTTCTTCTTGTGCCATATCGCTGGGAAGGTGAGATTTTTATAAAAGGCTCTGGTTTCTGCTCTAGGAGATAACTGCCGTTCTTTAGCCAGGAAATAGCCCCTGAGCAGTAAATTTGGAGCAGTTTTTGGAGATCCATATATCATCACTGTTTATCAGGGAGTTACACCTGTTCGTTTGTTTCTGCTAGTCATTAAATTATCCACTTCAAATCAGCACAGTTCCCTGGAATTAAATTCTGGGGAAAATGACATAGACTCAGAGTATCAGTTCTCATTCTTTCACCTTTCTCTCTAGGTCCTTTTATTTTTATACGTCTTTGTAGGCACAGCCACAAAGTTAACATGCTGTTAACTTGAGCATGTTTCTCTCTATAGTCTTCATTTCTATAACCCAAATTTTCAAGTTTGGCAAAATATATTTCCAGTAGAGATCCATCTATTAACAAAAAAACAACAAGCGGAGTTGGTTGAACCATCTGACTTAGAATTCTCTGGATAGACGTCAGAATTTTCCAAGTACAGTCATATGCAGCCAATAGACAGTTCCTGTGAAAGCTGTTAAACTATTAACTTTTTATTTTAGTTTATTAGGCACTCTTGGGCTGGAAAAAATGATTTGGCAAGCTGTTTTTCATGCAGTAGTGCATTGCACAACATCAAAAGTTAATTTGACCATATAAAACCAGTGGCGTGGCTTTTGAAAATACACAAATAATCATCATCTTCTTGCTAAGAAATGATTTATTATTATTTTAGGTGGTGCAGGCAACAGGAGGTCCTGAACTAGCCAGTTCAGTACTCAGCCCCCTATTGACTAAGGACACAATTGATTTCTTAAATCATACTGTCAATATCGATGAAAGGCAGCTATGGATGTCGTTGGGAGAAACTTGGATGAAAGCCAGGTAAACATATATATGAGTTTAGCATTTAATACTTATAATGCTTTAAGTATTGTTCCTTGTTTATTGCATGGATCTAACAAGACATTTATTTAACCTTCTATGTATGAAGGACTAGATGTTATAGATGAAAAAGCCTAAACCCATGAAAGGCTAAAAGTCTAGTGGAGAAGATAGAAATGTATGGAATATAAGGCATAATAAATGCCAAGGTGACGCATAAGCAAACTGCTATTTGTTGGCAAGGGGAACAGTCAGGAAGAGGATTTAGAGAAGAGGATAATTAGCTTTCAAAGAGGAGCTGGCATTTAATAAAACTATTAAGTACATATATATATATGATTCTGTATACACATACACATGTACATACATATATGTATATATAGTGTTTGCTAGTCACTTTTTCATTCACTTTACACAGGTATGTTGTTATTCCTATTTTACAGGTGAGGAAATTGAGGCATAGAAAGGTTAACTAATTTGCCCAAAGCCACACAATTTACAAGGGGCAGAGCTGGGATTTGAACCTAGGTAATCTGGCCCTGTAGTCAATGTTCATAATTCTTCTGCTAAGCTGCCTGTCAGCAGGATGAGCAGGATTTCCACAGATACATAGCAGAGGAAGGGTCTTCCCAGTGGAGAGAGAAGCTTGAGGGAAGGCATGAAGCAGTAAGTCAGGAGATTGGAGTAAGAATATGGATTGAAGTGGAATATACACTTTGGGTAGTGGGTGCTGTGGAGAACGGGGAGGAGGAATGTGTCAAATGAAGCATACAGAAACGAGCAGGGCTGGGTTATGAAGGCTCTCGATGCCGTGCTATGGGGTTGGAACAAGGCTCTATAAGCTATGGAGAACCAATAATTTTGTGAAGTAGAGTGTAACATAAACACATACGTGTTTAGAAAGGTCATTCTGGTCATTAAATCTAGTAAGGACAGGACAGAAGTAACTACAGGCAAAGAGGCCCCTTGGGATGATAATGCTATCTATATTAGAGGTTCATTTAAAAAATTTTTTTAAATTCAACTTATTGGGGTGACATTGTTAATAAAATTATATAGGTTTCAAGTATACAATTCTGTAATACATCATCTGTATATTGCATTGTGTGTTACCACCCAAAGTCACATCCAGGACTAGAATTGTGGTAGTGGGAATAGAAAGAAGGAGGGGCTAATTTTAAGGATTGTACCTTGTCAATAAAGTGATTATGGGAAACAAATCATTAACAATTGCAATGTTTAAGTTTGTTGAGCAAGCAGAAAACTCTTTAAAAGTATTGCAGTTGTTTTTATATTGAAAATACTATTTAAATTTGTTACATATATATTAATACGACACACTATACCGTACTATTTATATATCATACTATGTAAAAACTGATTAACTAGACTTCTTAAATCTACTAGATTAATGTAGATTGTGATTTTATGATAAGCCTAGGTAAGATGTTTTAATTTCTAAGAGTATTAGGAAATGAGTATACTGACTTAAAAACTCATAAAGATAAAAATAATCAAGATAATATAATCTGAACGCAAAGGCTAATTTTATCATAGTAGAAATATAATCTGAAGAATTAAATCAGGTGTGAAAGATAAAACAACATATTTTAGCAGAAATGAAGCTATAATTTCTGTCCTAATTATTTTTATGGTTCATGAGTGATTAGGATTCTGTAGAAATAACTGTCACTCAGAGTCATTCAGTAATGATTGGATAATGATGATGATTACAGACTAGGTCTAACTTGATTTTACTGATTAAAATGTAGCTGATACATTTAATTTACAAAATCGGCAATGTTTTATTTTGGGGGACTTCATAACTCAAACAATCATAAAACTTAAGAACATTCTCTGCTGTTTTGAAAAATATATCTAATCTCAGGAGATTTCATAATGATGGGAGAGAAATGAAGGGAAAGATGACGATCTGAAACTTCTTTAGATACTAGAGAAGTTTATGTTCTAAATACTTAGCACATTTCTAGCTTCACGTTCCCTTCCCAAATTTTTGAAAACCTATATCCATGTTTAAAAGTTGAATTAATAGGGAATTGAGGCATGGTGGTGAAAACAGGTAATGAAGCAGAATTCAATCTTCCTTTCATTTTATATGTATTAAATATGAATATGAACAGGTTTAGTTTTTATTTTTTTGTGGCGGGAGAATAGATTAGGTATGCGTTCTTTTGTTGTTCTATGCACTTGTTTTTGTGTTTTATGGCTAGCCTTACTAAAGATAATCTTGAGCATGAACGCACTCCTTAATTTTATTTCTTGTATGTCTTAATGTCCTTCTACAGAGCAGAGTGGGGAAAAGAACAGTTCATTCCACCGTATGTCCCACGGTTCCGCAACGGCTGGGAGCCCCCGCTGCTCAACTTCATGGGGGCCCCAGTGGAACAAGACCTCTATTCGCTGGCTGGCACAGGGCCAAGCGTAGCGGAGCATCAGCACAGACGTGACACAAAAAGATATCCCTCAGAGGTAGAGTTGCTTTAACATGCCTTTTGCAGAAAATGAAATCATCTGTGCATTTTCTTGTAATTCAGATTGTGAGTTCTCATTGTATCTGAAGATTGTTCTAGAATCAGTGATCAAATGTCCTGCTGCCCTTGGTTACCTCCCTCTCACCTCTTTGTCATTGTGGTGACTGTTGCTGTTTCCCTGTGAAGCTCAACATGAGCCCACATCGTTCCTTCCAGCCTGCCAGCCCCCGCACCCCATCCCGCCCGAGCTCCCCCAGCCCCAGTGGCCCTGTCTTCTTGAAGGGTGTACCTTCCCTCCTTGTCAGGGAATTGCCCTGCTGCCACTTGGCTTATTCTTTCTATTTTCCTCTCCTGTCATCAGACCCTCAAGACATTTCCCAGAACCCAGGTTCTCTGAGCCTGTCCCAAGCAGCTCTTTCCTGAGAGCCCCAATTCTGTTTTTCCTCCCTCCCTGCCTCCCTCTCTCTCCTTCCCACCTCCTTCCTTCCTTTTTTTCTTTTTCTTTTTGCCTAATTTTAAACTTCTTAAGTCCTATCAGCCTGGCAAAAGGAAGTCCCAGCTGCAAATGCTCATTTATAACACTATTACACCTTCAGGAGTTGATAAAATTTATTGTATCTTTTATGTATTTTGTAAGCTTCAGAGTAAATTAAACCTATCTGAGGAGCAAATGAAGAGATTGAAATTGGGTATGTTTTCTCTTTACATTCCTTAAAAATGATTTTTCTGTGACTCTTCTTGTTCTATCAGAAAAGAAAATTAAACGTTGCTTGATGCTGAACCAAACCAAATAGGGTGATCAGAACCGAGGAATTAGATGAATAAAGTCTAGTTTGAAGTAGAAACAGTAAATGATGACTAGATCCTCCTTGAAGTCATGTTCATTTCCTTTATTTAATTTCTTAGATTAATTTTCTTGGGCTGCTGTGGGTATTTGTAATGTGGCAAATACGGCATCAATGAATGAATGACCAAACCAGGGTAAATCCCCACTTTTAAAGAGAAAAATTTATATAAGTTAAATTTCTTTAAATTGTTCCCTTGGACAATAACCATAATATTATAGAAAATTGGTTAAATTCTGAAACTTTCAAAATAAAGCAAACATACTGCTTTGAAAATAATTTTTTTCTAATGTTACTGTTTTTTTTTTCCCCTCTGGCTGCCTATAAGAGTATAGGTGGATTCCATAACTGCCCTTCCCGCTAATTGAGTGATTCAGAAGATGACCTCATAGCTCTGGGCATTGGTTGGCAGGCATACGTTCCTATCTGTAATTTTATAGTTCAGACCTCATCACCATGATTTTTTTTCCCCATAGAAAGCAACACTTTTAGAGGAAAAAATGTAATCAAACATGAAATTATGATATACTTGCTGTTGCTATAGTTACAGCTGACTATTTTCAAATTATAGACATTTCCAGCTTACAGTCTTCATATCTTAAATAAGAAAATATATCTGCTTTATAATTATGCCTCATAAATTCACTTTTGTGAGTTATTTTTCAATTTTTGTATTTAAAGAGAGGGTAATGTATTCAGGGCTTCCAGTGTAAAATTTGTCTACTCTCACTGAGGAAGTAATTTTAAGAGAAGAATTATTGAGAATCATTCCTTATAATGAGTTATCATTTTCCTGTTGTAAATTGTTTTTCATTTTATGGCTTATGTCCTTATTCAGAGGTTTAAAGTAGAAAATTAAAGGTGCCTGCTAGCAGTTCTAGGAAATTTTATACCCTAAGATTTTGTTGGAAAAGAAGCCAAGTTATGGTGATATAAAATGCATAAAAAATGCAATCATCCCCAGAAGAGAGATTTTATTATACTTTATTGCTACTATTATAAATATACTCAGGGCAAGACTTAGATGATTCAGGTTCTGTTTAGAATCAAAAGGCACAGTGAACTGGAGTGACCAACACGGAGGCAGTGCTCAGCGTCCGCACTTCCCTGAGCCAGCCACAGTGCTACAGGCTGTGTAGTCATCAGTCACTGGCATCACCTCCCTCCTCCCTGCGAATATTCCCAGTCATACTCAGTCCCACTGACGTCATACTGGCTGACCTCACTCAGTTATGTTCTGAGCTGGGCAAGAGGTGTGGGTGATTGATGCTAACAGTTTCATGAACTCCCCCTTTTATGACAGCCTTTAATAAAAACTTGCCTAATCATTTAATTCCTCTACTCTCTCCTAGGGAAATGAATTAAGCCATTTGTTTTTTATTTCATTTTTCAGCTTTATTAAGGTATAATTGACCCCAAAAATGTAAGCCATTTAAAGTATATTTACATAAAGTATCGCTACAGTATGTTGTAGTGATTTGATATATAGTGGAAGGTGTCCCCATCCAGTTAATTAACATATTGACACATCCATCACCTCACATATCTATTTATCTTTTTTGTTGTTGTTGAGAATATTTAAGTTCTACTCTTTTTGCAAATTTTAATTGCACAATACAGTGTTGTAAATTATAGTCACCATGTTTTACATTAGATCCTCAGCCTATTAGTTCATAGCTGAAAGTTTATACCCTTTCACCGACCTTCCCGTGTTTCCCCAAGCCCCTGGCAACCTCGTTTCTCCTGTTTCTATGAGTTTAACTTTTTTTTTTTAAGATTCCACATGTAAGTGATACCATGCAATTTTTTTTCTCTCTCTAGCTTATTTCACTTAGCATAATGCCCTCAAGATCCATCCATTCATGTTATCGCAGATGGTAGGATTTCCTTATTTCTCATGGCTGAGTACTATGCCATTGTAATATATATACATACCACATCTTCCTTATCTACTCATCTGTTGATGGACACCTAGGCTGTTTCCCTATCTTAGCTATTATGAATAATGCAGAAATGAACATCAGGGTGCAGATATCTCTTCAAGATCCTAATTTTATTTTCCTCAGTAATATACCCAGTAGTGAGACTGATGAATCATATAGTAGTTTTATTTTTTATTTTTGAGAAAACTCCATACTATTTTCCATAATGAATATACCAATTTACATCCCCAACAACAGCACAAGAGTTTCCTTGTCTCTACATCTTTGTCAACACTTTGTTATTGTTTGTCTTTTTGATAATAACCATCCTAACAGGAGTGAGGTGGTATGTCATTGTGGTTTGATTTGCATTTCCCTGATGATTAGTAATGTTAACTGCCTTTCATATACCTGTTGACCATTTGTATAACTTATTTGGAAAAATGTCTATCCAGTTCCTCTGCCCATTTTTTAAATGGATTGTTTGTGTTTTTTTGCTATTGAGTTATATGAGTTCTTTATATATTTTGGATATTAACCCATATCAGATATATGATTTGCAAATATTTCTCCCATTTCACAGATTGCCTTTGCACTTTGCTGATGGTTTGCTAGGGTGATTAAACAGTGAAAAGTGTTTATTTTTATTTGTGTGTTAAGTGCTGTGTCTTGATACAGTCTATAGGAGTAATATAATGTGGGTATTTCAACATCAACACTGGTCCATGGAGACACCTCATCAGCCCTACTCCTGC
Organism: Tadarida brasiliensis; assembly: GCA_030848825.1. Taxonomy (NCBI): domain Eukaryota; kingdom Metazoa; phylum Chordata; class Mammalia; order Chiroptera; family Molossidae; genus Tadarida; species Tadarida brasiliensis. The sequence continues at coordinate 30,859,582 of CM061263.1, read as the reverse complement.
CAACTTTGTCATTAGATATACCTAGAGTAAACATGTGTCCAGTACTTTCTAGAACACTCCCATTTGCAAATATTTCGCTCCAGTGAATACATAAACACTTGACATGGCCCAGGAGTTCCAGTGCTTCAGTGTCTATTATGCGTTCCCCACGCTTGACACTGCGTGAGGTAACAATACCAAATCTTCAGGGGAATGTGTTTTGTTTCTTTGTTTCCCCCTATGGCTTTAGAACCATGCTGCTCAGTGAGAACTGTAGACCTCGGTTCTCCTCGTGGTTAGCCCAGTAAGCTCATGTCTGAGTGTGTTAACTGTAAAAGGAAGTGACTCCACCATTGTCTCCTTCTGGACTAGTGACCGTTAAGGTCAACGTGTTTCTGCCTTTTTGTGTTGTCCTTAACAGTAAACCTGATAATAGTGCTGCTATTTAAAAATAATAATAAATAGTGTCTGTGTACATTTTTTTAAAAAAAGAAGAAATGAGAGGGTGGTATAATTTTAATGCACCAATTTTAGATGATTTTCCTGTGATAATATTTACCTTGCTAGCATGGTAAAGGACTATTTCTTCAACATAGAAAGCAAGGGTTAAAGGTTTTGTTGTTGTTTTAAACTACTTTTATTCTATACAAGCTGTTAAAGTCTGCCGACTACTAAAATCACCTGTTACTGAAATGCCCAAGGAAAGAATTCATAGGCATGCCTCATGTTAGTGTGCCTCGCCTTGTTCCTCTTCACAGATGTTGCGTTTTTTACAAACGGAAGGCCAGACCCTGCACCAGTAGAAATATTACCACGTGCTTTATTGTGATACCAGCTTTATTATGGTGCTTTGGAACCAAACCCACAGTATCTCTGGGTTATTTATGCCTGTATTGTTTTTATACCTGGATATTTCCAGATTTAAGATTTAGCCTTTGCTCTAATTACTTATCTTATTATAAGTAGGTCTTGGACAAAATGTCTCTACACCATTTCATAACTGATTAACTTCATGGTCAATCACCTGAAAATAAAACCGATCACAGTATAGCAGAGTGTCCTTATTGATTGACGTCAGTGCTCATTCAATTAATTATGTGGGTGATTCTTTAATCTCTCCTTCTCTGTCTTTCAGCAATCCAGTGTATCAGAGTATCTTCCACCTCCACCTGATGGCTATGCATCCAGTAACCTTTACACAAGAGGGCCGCATCTGGACCAAGGGGAAGCTGCTGTTGCTTTCAAGCCACCTCCTAATCGCCACGTAGATAGGTAATATTGCACGGGCATCGTTTGGAGAGTTGTGGATGGCTGTCTCTGACTCGGTGCAAACAGAGGTGCCAGTGTCTGCATTGTTTACTACTTCCTTAAACTTTCCATCTGTCGGTCGTGGGATAAAGTTTCAGTTGTTCCTTTTTAGAACGGACTTTGGTGAACAAAGCCTCCAGGCTCTAATTCTAACTGGGGGGCCTCCAGGCTAAAGTTCTGACTAGTGCAACTGCCTTGGGATGACTTCCCCTTCTTGAAAAGATGCTTCTGACAAAATCTGTGAATTAAGACGAAAGAATGGTTTTGAAATTCTCAGCTAGTTTGTACCAGATGGTCTTTAAGGATTTTCCCAGTTCTGTAGTTTTTAAAGGAAATAATTTTCATCTTTCCTCTCCTCCAACAAAAACAAACAAACCTTCCTTTAGATGGAAATATTTAAACTAAAGATAAACTAAATATTTAAATGGAGTCAATGCCTTATTTGTCATTTTTGCCATTTCATCTTACTGTATTTTATTCTCGCTTTCCAGTTTTACATTTCATTAATTTCCCCATGTTTTCTCTCCTAAAAAATTGACATAGGCAGAGATGGAAAATTGAAATGGGGAAGAAATAAAGGAATGGGAATAGGTTCACTTTTTCAGTCTTGTTGTTCAGCCACTGCAAATGAGGTTGACCTAGAGGCCAACCCAGATAATAAGACAAAGAAAAGGTGAAGTATTGGTAACAAGGACATAGGAGAATGATTATTCAGATGCGGTGGGGTAGAGAACTTGTTCTAGTACTTTCCTACCTCAAAGCCTTGTGAGTACTGCAAGCCATTTATTATTTATTTATTTATTTATTTATTTATTTATTTATTTATTTATTTATTTCAGTATGCTCTTAACAGAATCTAAAGAAGGTGGGATTTAAAATTTTTGTTTTCTGTCTGGCCTGTGTGGCTCAGTGGTTGAGCATCGACCCATGCACCAAGAGGTCACCGGTTCGATCCCAGTTAAGACACATGTCCAGGTTGTGGGCCGATCCCCAGTGGGGGGCATGCAGGAGGCGGCCAATCGATGTTCTCTCTCATAGATGTTTCTATCTCTCTCTCCCTCTCCCTTCCTCTCTCTGTAAAATCAATAAAGAAAAAAAAAATTTTTTAATAATAATACAATTTTTGTTTTCTGTCGGGAATGATGACAGAGTTAATACTTAACTAATATGGTGTGGAAATTATACAGGTAATATTCTGTGGGCACTAATATAAAACTGAATGCAAAGAAAAGTCAGCAGTGAATAATACGTTTTGAAAATGAGAACATATGAAATACTTTTTAATTCTGCATTCAATTTTTAGTAGGTATGTGTGAAAATCAATTTTGAAGCTTAAAAATTGTTTCATTGAAATTCCTCTTGACTAACACATTACTTTTCCTAATATTTTCTTCTTCCTTTGTTTCTGTCGTCGTCGTTAATAACCAAGAAGTTATTTCAGATTAGTGATTCTTACCTTTTCTTTTTGTTTCATAACTCCAGTCAGTTGGGATGGTTTTTCACAGCTAGGTAACTAGAAAACAACTTCAGTACATTTCTCATGTGTGTTGACTTGTATTACCTATTGATACTAGAAAACTTTTATCATGTTCTAAGTACATTGTGGCCACTCATTGTGTTTGTAGACTTTTTTCCCTTGGTTTGTCTCTTCCCAGTGTAGACTTATCTGATTGATTTATTAAATGACTGAATGAGTATGTGATAGTGAATCCAACATTTCAGAGTCACTACCTCTCTGTCCTTTACCCGCAAATCTATAAGGTCTGCAGCATCTCTGATTGGAAAACCTCTGCCATTCCTTTGAGGCAGCTTACCACCAAGTCCTTCCAACATTTACCTTGATCTTTACAGAATAGCAGGGGACATGATCTTTGACTTACTAATCTAGTTATATCTCTGTACCCCATCTACTTTCAAAATGGATTCAGGCAGCTCATTTAAATTATATGCACTTAAAATAATATTAATATTACAATTAAATAATGAAATAAAATAAAAATTAAGAAGTCAAGAGAGAGGATGGGAATGAAAATTTTTGAAGCATAGGTTGACCCTGTGATTGAATTTCTAATTTGTCTTTGAGGTTCCAGGCTGTTCCTCAAAAACATTTATCTCATGGAACTTTATATAGGATATCGCAGATGATGTAAGGGACATTATTTTTAACGATATATTTTTACCTCATTTAGAGAATGCTGTGGTGAATGCATAAGGTTTATTTTAGTAACCTTTGATGAATAAAAAATGTAAATGGAATTTAGTGATGGAAATTCCATGAAGAGATATTCAAGTGTATAGATTTTAGAGTTACCAAAATTTAGCCAGAGAAAGACCTTTTTTTAAATACATTGAGTGGTGGGTAGATTGTATAACTCAGTTGTCTTTATGGATCCCATCTCTCAGCTGGACTGTTAAAATAGGAGCTGGATAGTTGATAGACACCTGGATCATTGATTTATCTGTGTTGCTAAAAAATCTGTCATCGTTATTGCAAAAACTGAAAGTTCTCATCTGATATGAAATACACAGAGGTTTGGAACTTTGTTTTTATAATAATTATTATTAATCTTAAACTCTGTTATATGCCAGGACAGGAATGCAATAAACACCATATGAAGTATATTCACTCTTCAGTGAAATTACTGTGTCATTAGAAAAATCAGCTCTTGAATTTAGAGCCCTCACCTTTGAGGGATTACTGCCATTCAAAAGCAATGAGTGTTTTAGAGAAGTCTCAGGTCATTGCTCTTTCCATGTGTACTCTATATTAAATGTCTGCCTATTACTCCAAATCAGAAACAGAGACCATATAATTTTTATACATTTTAGGTCTTTTAAGAAACTTTGGTACATCTGAAAAATTTGACGGTGTGCTTGATAGCTATGATCAGTGTGATATCCAGGTTTAATCTATAGAAAGTGAGAAACTGAAGATTTGACATTCTAAAGTACTTTATAAGTGCATGCTAAGCAATCACTTCTGAGGCATGCAAGACAGCAAAGAAATGAAATCTTGATAGAATTTGATCATAGAGGTAGGGGTGAGAAATCCACGGAACACAGTTTAAAATTTTTATTATTAATAATATATAAGAATTATTTGGCCATAATTTCACTTTTTCTCATTTTTTTAATATACCAAGAATAGTCAATAGGTAGCATATCTTATAATTCATCTGTTTTCTTTGTCCCTGACCCTCTTGTTCTGGAGTTACTATCTAAGAAGAGCCATTTACTTATGGTGACAGGATACATTGTGTCCATAGCTGTCTTGCAGGCCCTGCTGTGACTCATTATTCCAGAGGACCTTGGTGAGCAGCAAGAAAAATGGCCACTTTAATAGGAGAAGGATGACAAACCACCTTTAGCCCCTTTTGCTTTTTATCTTGTAGAGACGTGTGAGGAAATGTGGGAATGTGAATGGAGTAGAAGATTAGGGAGTAAAATTAATTCAAAACAGTTAAAGTTATTTTATTATTAAAATGAAGAAAACAATATTAGTTCATTGTTGATATATACAGGTTTTATTGTATTATATATAAATGTATTTTAATTGTGTTGTTAAATCTATAAATGGTAAGTTGATTATTAAAAAAGTATTTGGTTTTTAAAGAAAGCTTTTTACTTTTTAAATATAGAACTCTTAAACTTATTTTAAAATAAGTTTATAATGAATTAGTTAATTAATTAGGAAGTGGTATTGGTTTGTATTTAATCCATACCTTCCCTTGCAATTTAGATAACTGGGTAAAGCTTTCCTAAAAATTGACAGTTAGTCATAATTTCTAAATATATACTTGGTTAATAAATTGAACATATTGCTTGAATTAGTGAAATCAACATATAATTTAGGTTACCACTATGAAAACTATCTTCAGTCTCCTTTAATTTTATGCAAAATGCTAACATTGATCTTTATCCTAATTCTTTCATGATAGAGAAGCTGATTAACAAAGCAGTATCCAGAATGTATATTTAGTGGTTAAAGAATTCACAGACTTCTAGATTTGGCTTAGTACCAACTAGCCTTGTGAGTTTGCATTTTTTACTTTTGCCCTAGTCATAGTTTGTTCATTTTAATAGCAAGAAGTCCAAAGTTTTTTTAACTTTCATATTCTACAAAATGTAATAAAGCTAAACTACTGTCAAAATAATTTTTCAGAATGTTTCCAGGTAGGAATTGACTTGCCTTAGTGTTTTACTTCTGTGTTTAGCCTTTAGGAAGAGCTGCAAAAATAATCTTTTTTCTTTCTTTTTATAGAAATTATGATCCACACATAACACAACCCAAGAAATATGCCAAATCCAAGTATGACTTTGTGGCAAGGAACAACAGTGAGCTCTCAGTTCTAAAGGATGATATTTTAGAGGTAGCAGATTTTTACCTTTATATACTTTTAATAAAGTGGATTTATTATATTCTTCTTTTGGTATATACCTGAATTTTTCTCAAAGAAATGTTGAGGTCAAGAAATTCTTCTTCATTATTTTACCAAGGGTAGAGCATATTATGGATACCTGTATCTATTTAGGAAGGGAAGCTACTTTATATTTGTTGGTGATCAGTTCGTTTCTTTTGGGGGGTGGGGTGGTGTGGAGTTTCTTGGCTTATTTTACCCTCTTCTTCCTTCTGGGCTTTATTCATTTTGGAATCAAGGCTAGTTATCAATTCACATGTAGATGTACCATAGTTATTTTAATAAGAGGAATCACTGTCCTTCTTCCTATCCTCATACCCTAGCACCAATATACCCAGCACTGAGTGAGCTAACGGTTGTGGGACTAATCTACCATGACCCCAAAGTCTCTTTCCTTAGTTTATAACTGAGTGTCCATCTTTTAAAATTATAATATGGAATAATAATCACAGCAGTTTTTGTAAAAAAACAAAACAAAACACAAACATGAGGTTTTTATACATTTCCTTTCTATTCCAAGGACGGAGACAACATGCAGACCTTTCCAACTGAGTCATCTAAGTTATCTATAAATATTTCAGATATATTGCATAGAAACATTTTTGAGAGATAATATAGGCCTTGGATAGATTCATGATAGTGGTCCTATACCTGTTCTATACTAATAATTGTAATACTTAGTGTAATTCATAGGAATCATTCAAATCATTCATCCTGCAACATGTTTATGCTACATCAACTTACTAAAAGTTAAAAATGTTTCTTGGGCCCGGCCAGTGTGGCTCAGTGGTTGAGCATTGACCCATGCACCAAGAGGTCTCTGGTTCGATTCCTGGTTAGGGCACCTGCTCAGGTTTTGTGGGCCAAACCCCCAGTGGGGGGCATGCAGGAGGCGGACAATCGATGTTCCCTCTCATCGATGTTTCTATCCCTATCTCCCTCTCCCTTCCTCTCTCTCTAAAAATAAATAAAGAAAAAATATTAAAAATGTTTCTTGGTCTCAGAGTAAAAACTGAACTTCCTTCATGGATTGGTTCAAGTGCAGAAATGACGTCTTTATTTTCTTGCCCAATGACAGATCCTGGATGATAGGAAGCAATGGTGGAAAGTTCGAAATGCAAATGGAGAATCTGGATTTGTGCCAAATAACATTTTGGATATTGTGAGACCTACAGAATCTGGATTAGGGCGTGCTGATCCACCGTACACACATACCATACAGGTAACTGATTTTTGAGCAAAATCTAACTTGAACAAATTTTAACATTCATCACTCTTAAATAGGATTTAAATACTTTTTGTGTGTTCATCATTTTGAAATTTAATCAGTTGTACAAGTTATACAAATTTTTTTCTAGGGTATTGCCAGGGCACTGGTGAGAGACATAAACCATATTTTTATGGTTTAAATCTTGATGATATTGCTTAAAATGTTTACCAGTAAATGACTGTTTCTCTGAATGCTATTTTTTTATTCTACAATGTTTCTGATGTTTGAAGAAACAGTATTTCTGCCTCTTCACTCTTTCCCATAGCCCTTCTATTCTGTGGCTCACTCTTGTTCCACGGTGGTGCTGAGACAGTGGCTGGGGGACCCAGCAGTTCATCTTCACCAGACTTTGCCCTCATTCTCTTAAATGTTCTGCCACTGACCAACCGTGAACTCCCACTTCTCTCGCCTTCCACCTGAGTATTTCTTCATTTTTCCTCTCCTGATTTTAAGATTAAAATGTACTTGTGATATAGGCTGCGTGGTTCAGGATTTCTCTTCTTGATCATTGAAAAATTCTTGAGTCCTATGCCGTAGTTCCAGAATTTACGTGATCCTGGTTATCTCATGCACTCGAACATCTGAATTCACTTGCTATTAAAGTATTGGGATGTTTGGTCTGACAGGATCTCTAGCGTCAGATCTGCCAACAGAGGCAGAATGGATGGGCTGTCCCATGAGCCCATGGTGGCTTCTCTCTCATGTCCCCAGGAAGAATTCATTTAATTTTCAGAATCTTGAGCCAAAGATTATATCTTGACAACATTATAATATCATACAGTCGAGCAGAAGCTACATAGAATATGCTGTGAAATAGCTAATTCGCATGCCTAGGCTTAGTAAACTACAGAAAGGCCAAACCTAGAATCGTGGTCATGTGCTGCTAAGACCATCCGTTTAAGTACTCCTGGCTCCTCGTGGCCTTCGAGCCTCGTGAGGGCCTGCGCTTAACCAGACTGACGTTTGACCTTAAGGTCCAAGAATCAAACAAACATTTAAAATAAAGAATTAGTGTACAATTAGTGGAAATTCTGTTTGCTGTGCTTATGTTTTGGCCTGATGTGCACATGTATCTTGTACTTATTGTATGTTCATTGTTTGTCATTAGCTGTTGATGCCAAAGAAGGAGTTTGAGTTATTCAAGGTATGGTCTACTCCATTTCCCTTGGATTTTTGAAGTGAATTTTCTAACTTGGTTTTAATACTTTTTTTCTTTCCTAAGTTCTTACTTTTTCTGGTTTTGAGATGTGGTTACCTGACATAATAGAGGCTTCTGTCTGGTTTATAAATGCTAATTCTTCATGTTCTTTCCTATAGAGGTTTTCACTGAATTCCTTAAACAGCGTTAAAGAGTGTATGCTTGAAATGTGGACCCAAAACAGTGATAGAGTCTATAGACTGTTTTTAATGTTTAACCCATGACGGACTATGAAAGACTATTCACAAGGATACCCCTAGTTGCTGTATGTGAGCAGAGGCCAAGAGTTTATATTTTAGGTGTTAAAAACAATTATCCAAGTTTATTTCTATCTGTGTGCATGGTTGCTAGGAATGGGCAAACTTTGATAAAATATCCAAAACTTGCAAATAATGTAAATTGTAAATATTCCCCCCACCTTGAGATTTCCTAAGGAGTTTAACCTCTCTTACCTTTTCCTGTTTACTGTTTAGGCTTGTCTTTTTTTTTTTAAATTTTGATTTCTAGCTTGAGCCATAGTTGACTTTTCTGTTTAAAGGTTGCTTCTGTCTAAAATTGAACCAAAACTATAAATACATATTTTAGGTAGAGAGAGTACTCTGTGAGAACATAAAATCTGTCCCTCTTTTTTTGAACAGAGCCTCATCTTATATTTTTGTCAACTTTGGCACAACCAAGACGTTTTTAAAGTGCTCACAAGTTTCAGGAGTTTGCCTTGCTACTTTATGTAAACAGAAACTGTGAGGATTGCCTGTTTGGGCTGCTCCCTTTTATACTTTTTAACACTATCCGACTGTCTTCTGAAAATTTCTGCATGTAACTCTGAATGTAGTGATGAATGTGGATATGTGTATAAAAGCTCTGTGTGTGTGTGTGTGTGTGTTTGTGTGTGTGTAGGTTGATGGCCTTAGTATTAAAAACAATCTATTTTTTTAATCACCTCCTGAAAATTTTGGGGCTGAGCCCAACAAAACCACCAGAATCTTGTAAAATTTTAATAAACAAGCTTGACAATCTGCCTTCTGCTATCGGGCATAAATACTACTCTGAAAGGATTTCTATTCTGAAAACCTGTATCACACACACACGCACACGCGCACACACACACACAATGATTAGATAGAGTACGATGGGAAAAAAGCATCCTTGAGAATATGTCAGTCATTTTATATCTCTACAACAGTGTTAGCAGATACCTTTATCTAAACTATCTCACAAAAAATCCTGCAGCTTCCTTCAGATTGACAATAAGGCTTTATGTAGATTCGAGTGATCCTAACACCCTAACCTCATAGAACTCCACTGAATTACAAACACATCAAAAGCAATTCTATGTCACCTTTTCATTCATTCATGCCACAAATATTTATTGAATGCCAGCATCTTGCACTTGATGAAAAGGAAGCCAGAAAGCTGGGCACGGAGCGGATCCTCCAGAAATGCCTGCCGCTTTCCTCTCCTTGTGCTTGTGTGTTAGGCGCAGTGACCCTCACTCTTCTCAGAAATGGCTGACACACTTGTCCCCTGCCTCTCCCTTCCAATGATATAAAAATTTTGAAGAAATTTAAAGAAACTTCTTACAAAAAACATTTTGTATCCCTTACTGTACTGCACAAAGATACCTCATGATTCATTGCTTTAGTGTCCTTCACGTTCACAGAGAGCAATGGTATTATACTCCACGGTAGATAATGCCAGTGATCAGTGCTCATGCTGTGTGCCTGGTGTGGTTTAAGCACATCACAAAATACTAATTCATTTAATTCCCACCACAACTTTAAGAAGAAGGCACATTTAGTATCTGAGGAAACTAAGGCACAGAAAAGTAACTTGCTCAGAGCTGCACAGCTGTGTGAAGCAGGATTGGGACCCAGGACTGTGCAATGCTCCCCCAGCCCAGGCTCTGACGTGCTCCGCTAGTATGTGGAATAGTGCTTAGAAAAGACTGACAGCTCATTTTTGTATAGACATATAGCTTTTCGCTGTGTGAGTGCTTAAAGGGATATTAGAGTAACTTTACCATGCATTGTACTGTGATAAATGTTGATCAGATTGGATTTTTGCCTTGTGCATCTATTTTTTGGATTTTAATTCCTTAATTTTGTAATTTAGGAAACTAATCCAAATTATATAATTCACTTAGAGTGTAGATATTTTGTGACTTGTGGGAATAAGGAAATTCGATGTAAACTATTTCCGTAGAGCATCTATAGGTCACCCAGTGTTTGGGAAATACCCATCGTCGTGACTCTTATTTTCTTACCTTGGTTGCCTTCCTGTAAAAAAAGAAATATATAAATAATGGCAGCGCCTGGGGGAAGGGCACAAGAGCAGCCTGTTGTTCACACTTTGGGTTAGAGACTGCCTTCTGATGGCAGGGACGCTGGTACCTGGCACCAGTCGTGAATAGGTGTTGAATTGCCACCTGCTGTCCCTGAGAATCAGCCTAGTTAATATCCTCACCTCTGGGGTGATTTTTAACAGCTCTGTAAAGACAGCCCTTGCCACCTAATGTGTTTCCCCCATGGCTTTAGCAAAGTTTTAAACATAAAAGGGAGGGAGATAATAAAGGATTTATGAAAGATACAGAACATAAAAAAAAGACTGAATGAAACCACAGGGAAAAGGAAGTAAGTGCTTATGAGAGACTTTGGAGAAATGAAGATAAATGACATAGCTTTTGATAAAAACTGTTGTAGAGCGCGGCAGGGCTTTGCAGTATTTTAGCTGTGCAACAGATGGACATCCAGGTTGCTTTGTCCGCACCTGAAATCCACTTGCTACATAAAGTTTCCTGTATTTCTTTTGACTTAATTCCCAGATCTCTAGCTCTGTGACTGTTCATCCGCTAGAATTGCCCTTTTGCCCATATAGATTCTCATGCTGTATGCCAAGAGCAGAAACCTACCCTCCCCCTCTATTATTTCTAATATACTCAAAGGTTTCATTAAAGAGGTCTTACATTTACCATTATTTATAAAGTCTATGTGCTTATTATTATTATAAATATTTTGACTCTGTCAAGCAACAAATAATTATGACCATCTGGTCATTACCATCCTGTGAATTCAATAGAAATTGTCCTGTCTTTATTTTTTATCAAGAGATGTTATAATACTGTGGGAAAAGCCCCAATCTAGGTATTAGTAGACAGGGATTCTAGTCCTGGTTCTGCGCTAACCAGCTGTGTGACCTTAGAGAGAGCTTATTTTTCTGTGCCCCAGTTTGCTCAGCTGGGAAATGGAAGGGTTCAAGTTTCATGATCTCCACAATCCAGTCTACATATAAAATTTTCTTATTTTTCTATACACATGTATAAATAGCTCTAAATTAAAAGTGGACATATTTTCTGCAGGTAACTACTAAACCACTAGCTCTACTAATTTCATGTTATGACTGTTTTGAATGCTCTTTTTCTAGCTCAATCCAGACATTCAGATATTGCTGGACAGAAAGTGACTATTTTGGTAAAAGGCCTTCATATTCATCCCAGCAGACAAACTGATAATATTCAGTTATTTAAAAGCATTTAAATTAAGCTCAGAGCACTCTATTCATCTATTCATTAGAGGTATGGTTTTTAGACAAGGATGGTTACTTTTTATTTTGCCTCACATGTTGGCATTTTCACAAATTCTATCTGTGTATGCAGGGGTGGGCAAAAGTATGTGTACAGTTGTGAGTAGGCGAAACACAATGTTTTCTTGTATTCTTATTTGTTAATTATTGTTTTATTTGTATTATAACTGTAAACCTGCTTTTGCTCACCCCTGTATATCAATCTGTATATAAATTACTGCCCAGCATGCACCTGTACAGAATTATAAAATTTCCTGTTTAGACTGCTTACGAGTTCAAAGCTAAAGCTCACTAAAGCATAGATATATATTTCCATTTGTAAAATCCGCTTCACAGAAGAAGTCGTCTTGTATTTAATGCACTCTATGTGTATTCTTTATAAGCTGTAAGAATAAGGTGAACGTATATCTTAATATTTTAAAAACACAGAACTCAAATACACTGAAATGCTCTGCAGGGTTGACACCGCCGTGTGAGTCTATGGAATTAGTTTGCCATGGCTAGATAAGAGTGCTGGAAGTTAGTTACAGATTTACAGGCTCCTTCACAGGTTGATTTGTGGGCAGGTAATGTTAGTGTCCAAAACTAATTTGCTAACATTTTCTGATATTTGATATGAATTATAATTGATGTTATTTTAGTCCTATGTCCCATGTTAACTTTCTCCTGTGATGTGATTTGCTCCATTTTCCTAATAGCAATTACTTGGTGAGCTGTCAGAGGTAACCCACATCTGTTCCCTTGTGGCACTTCTTTTTAATATAGCTCTTTGGATTCCATCTCTGGACTTAACACCCTCCAAATGTGCCTACTTTTCACCACAGAGTTCCAAAGAAACCAAATTTAGAAGAAACGTGTAGTTTAAAATTTTAAGAACAGTCCCATTTGAATGGCTTAGGCGGGCTTGCTTGCATAATTTCCCTGTGAAGCAGTGTCTTGCATGAATCAGGAGCTTATCTCTAAATAACTTTCTTTAATCCTGGAGAATTCCTACTGAGCTTTAATGGCTGAAGAAAAGTGACTCATTCTGACTTAATCGGCAATAGGAAAGTAAATTTTCCCTGGAGTGTAGTAATTCTGATTTATTTCAGAGAAAGAGAAAAGACAGATTTTGTTTTACACCGAACTTTAAGTGTATTAGTGAATGATAAAAGGCAAGGCCTGGGAAGTGACAGCTTTGGTATAAAAATAGGTCAACGCTAAGGTGACCGACCATCCCAGTTTGCTCATAACTGAAGGGTTTGTAGGGACATGGGCCTTTCAATGCTAATTCTGAGAAATTCCTGGGCAAAGTGGGAAGCATTAGTCAAGATTTCTTTTTTGGCTTTGAAGTTTCAGCACCCGTGGTTCAGGAGGAGAAAGTACAGGGTGCAGTTCTGCTCTCCAAAACTTTCCATAGGTGGAGAGTACATTGGAGTCATCAGTTCTCTCCCTCCAACCAAAACAGCTGAGACAGAAGTACTGCGTGAAAGAGCAGTGCATTAGATGAGGTGGAGGGAGTGGAGAAGACCGGGAGGGACATAGAAGAGTGAGCTTGAGGGTCAATACTGATTCCATTTCCTCCATACCAACAAGGACAAGTCTGTTTCCAAAGAAGCTGACTTGGTTGCCCTTTCAGAAGAGGGTGTAATGATTTGAGGAAGGTACTTTCCCCCTTTTCCAATCAGGGTTGGAAGCTTGAGACAGTAAGAGAGAATCAAGAAAAGGGGAAAATATGCAAGTAAACAAAATGTATGGCATAGTTTATGAAAACGTTGCATATGGTTTCTCTGTACCTCAATCAAATGTACATACATATGTGATATTTAAGCCTACGATTGATTCTTCAGGTTATACTGATAAAGTTGCGTTGTATAGCAACGACAGAGGAAGGAAACAAGGCACAGACGATCTGATGAGCCTGTCTCCAGGCTTGATTGTGACAGTAATACACAGTGTATTCCGTTTTTTACAGTATTATTTGATGGATAACACACTAGCTCTCCTTGTTTTCATGAGAGCAGAAAATATGAATCATATCATGGAATGCAGAGCTGGTAGCATTTATTTTTGTTTGTTTAAGCTTTAAAAACAGCATTTTAAACTTTGACATTCTTGAAACTCTATTGTGAGAATTCACTAGCCCTTCATGTAATTATGTGCAAAGGACATTCCTGTCAAGGGAACATTGCTTATATTTTAATCAGATGACTTTGGTGTGTGCTAAGTATTACATTTCGGTGCTGTTTGCTGTATTTTGATTGCTTTAAGTATTTTATTGGCCCAAATATAAGAACATTGTTTTGTGGGAAATAATCATAATAATAAACTCTTTTATTTATAATAATGTATTCGGAATGTTTCTAGGCCTTTAATGCGGAGGGGGTCAGCAATGTCTGTTTCTCTCCCATCTGACTCCACGGCTTGCTCCATGAATCTCAAGCCCCTATTTTTTCCCTTCCTGCCACTCTCCTTCCCCCTTCCAATATCTAGCAGCATTGTAAGCACCTCTCAGTTCTGCTTTCCTCCTTGCTTTATACCCTTCCCACTTTCTCCACCCGCTGGCTCGGCTCGTGAGTGGTGGCTTTTAAAGAGACAGCAGAAAAGAACCCGTGTCCTGCCCACGCTGGTTTCCACAGGTGTTACTCATTTGCTGTGAAGGCGACTGTGACGATGGTTGGTGTGTTGTTTTTTTGACTAGTGATTTAATTAAAAGTGATATTTGTGTGCGGTGTGTCCTTTTATGTTTTTGATCTCTGTGGAAATTGGGGAGACCTCTTTTAAAAGCACCATTACCTTATATTTGGGCCAATTTAGGTATTAAAAGTAAATAGTACTTTTCTAACCAAAGGACCAGATTACCAAAAGGCCTGCTTTTAGCATTTTATCTGCTAATCCTGGATTTAGAATAACTAAAATTGTGTGAGGGCAGTATCTAAACTTTATGCGAGTTATAAGTCGGTTGCTCTGAATCTTTGACCCTACCAAAAAAAAAAGTGCCTTTTGAGAATTTGGAACTTGTTTTAATGCGGTTTTCTATTTGTTAAATTTATTTTGTTTAAAGCTTTAACTATTGTGTGTGGTTTGAGAGGGAATAGACATACTGTTTTATAATGGCCTATAATGATTTACAAGTTACTGGATGTTATTGTGTATTCTATCACATCCACTTTTTTTTTTTTTTAATCCTCACTCAAGGACATTTTTGCATTCATCTTCAGATAGAGCGGGAGGGAGAGAGGGAGGAAGAGAGAGAGAAATATCGATGTGAGAGAGACACATCGAGTGGCTGCCACCCACACAACCCCAACCGGGGCCGGGGACAAACCGCAACCGAGGTACGTGCCCTTAGCGAGAACCGAACCCAGGACTCTCTGACCCGCGGGCTGACGCTCTAACCGCTGAGCCAAACCGGCCAGGGTGACATCCACCTTTTTTAATACAAATCTCCACATGGCCTTTTTTCTCATATATGATTTTGAGTTTCAATCATCATCACTTAATTAGACCATGCCACTACTCTGACCACCATCCATCTACAACATTCCCATTTTCACAAGGAAAGTATCCCATTTTAATAAATTAGCAGCAAGATGATGGCACAGAGGGTTATCACTTGAATAAATTAACATTTTGAAATTACTTATTTACTTTAGAGCAAAGTCCTTTTATGTACTGAAATATTAACAAATTACTTAGAAACAAAATTAAACATTTTTTAATATAACATACATTTAAAATAAGGAGTAAGTAATGCTCTATGTTATTAATATTTAGACTTCCCATGCAATGAGAAGTTTTATTAATGGAAATTATAAAACAATTAGAAATCTTTTGACCTACCCTGGTTGTGGGTGATTCCAAGTTCAAATTTAGTTTTCTTGACATTTGTTACTATTGTTAATACTACTATTTTCTTTTGACTCCTTAATGTACAGTTTGATTTTGAACAAGTACATAGAGTATTGAAAAGATTATTTTTAATTATTATTATAACATATAGAATTGGAGATGAAAGTGTGTGTACACATACATACATACATTTGCTATGGATTGCAAGTAAGTTTACAAATAAAAAGCCAAAAATGTCCTGTCAAAGTATAACTTGTTTTTCTAGGCTAGGTTTAGATTTTTACAGTTTCATATTAATTGTTTGTCTTTTTGTAGAAACAAAGGATGGAGTATGGTCCAAGAACAGCTGACCCCCCCTCTGCTCCGTCACCTCCTCCAACACCGGCTCCTGTTCCTGTCCCCCTTCCACCGACGACTCCGGCCCCTGTTCCTGTGTCAAAGGCCCCCGCAAATGTTACCCGTCAGAACAGCAGCTCCAGTGACAGTGGTGGCAGTGTTGTGCGAGACAGCCAGAGGCACAAGCAGCTTCCTGTGGACCGTAAGTTTCCCAGGGGGGCGAAAACTACACCGTTCCTTCTGCAAGTTCAAAGCACTGCTAAGCAAAATCTTGTTTATGAAATATAAATAATACTTTGGCACTAAATATTATCAAATGTAAATAATACTCCTTCATACTTGCATGAAACGTGATAGATTGCAAAGATCTTCACCTAGTTTTTTATTCTCCAAGTAATTCTGAGAAACAGGAAGTTCTTTCTGTTCTCCAATGTGTGTTTTTCTACAGATATTCCAACATATTGTGGTGGGTGAATGAAGGCTCTGGAGCCAGATACTTGAGTGTGCATAGTGACACACCACTTATTGTCTGTGTGACCTTCAACAATCTAATAAGCCTCTGTATTTCACTATCTGACATGGGGGGAATAATGGTTTCTAGTTCATAGGGTGATTGTGAAGATTCAATGAGATAATAATGCATGTAAAGCACTTAGATCAGTTGTTCTCAGTCAGGGGTGATTTTAACCCCCTCCCCCCAGGGGCATTTGGTATTGTCTGGAGATGAATTTTGATCACAGTTGGGTAGTTGCTACTGGCATCTAATAGCTAGAATCCAGGGAGGTTTAGTAATGTCTTACAATGAACAGGGTACTCCCAACCCCCAACAGAATTTTCTGACCCAAAACGTCAGTGGTGCTGAGGTTGAAAAGCCCTGATTGATTTTGATCAATATGACACATTTTAAGCAGTCAGTAAATATTTGCTGATGTCATCATCTGCATCGGCATCCCAGTCCTCCTGCTCCTTTTCCTCGTGTTTGCTGTTCTCACATATATGTACACACAGGAGCACTAACTTAATGTCATCATTCTGCCAATAGCAGTCGCACATTTGCTCTCCAAATTCAGACTTCATGTGATTCAGATTTTAACGTTATTCTTTCATAAATTTAAATTTGATTTTTCATATGAACGGTTTCTATGAAAACCAGATTTAAATAAACAAAAAGCCCGTACGGCCAACTTTGGATTCTCCTTGTTAGTACTGGGAACAGCAGTGTGGATAATTTGAAAACTGAAGGTAATTCTTAGATAAATTTTATTTTGTTTTACTTTATTGTATATAGCTGGGTCTGTTTAATCTTTAGATTATGTTTTTACAAATATTATAAAATTACTTTGCTTTATCTATATGTGGTATATAAAAATTCTTGGAAAATTATAGCCAGGAAGGTATTTCCTCACTATGATAAAAAGTATATAAAGGGTGTGTGTGAGTATGTAAAGGATATTTTCCATTCTCTCAATATGGCCTCTCCTAGGGCTCAGCTCTGGTCTCTTTTTTCCATAAACTTACTTTTATTGTAGCTGATCAATCTATTTCCCTTTCTTTCCATACCATCTGTACCAATAGAAAAGGAATGACTCCCAGATTTGTCTTCATATCAAATCTCATCTGACATCCCGATACATGCATTGCACCATTAACTTTATAGCTGAGATTTAATGCTTAAGATTCAAATTCAAAACCAAATTATTGAATCTTTCACTCCCATTTTATCCTACTGTTTTTGTCACCTCAGTATATCCCAGCCACATCTGTTCAGTTGTGGTCATTTTTGATAAATTAAAAAAGAAAGAAAGAGAATAACTAAAACTGTTGGTATTTCATTGTTCTAGAAATTCTGGTTAAGTGCATGAAAGTGTAAGCTTATTTTATACATTACTATCTCTCCCAAGGGGTAAGTCAATTTAAAATCACCTTATCTATATCTTGACCTTACCAAAAAAAAAAAAAAAAAAAACTAATGGAAAAATGAAATTTTGGAAAAACAATGGACTCTGCAGCAAAAAGCACTGTGTGTGTTTCTGTGTGTATGAGAATTGTGTGTATAAGTATATGCTACTAAATTTTTTTAAATTGTGTATTTTTTAAAGATGTTTATATATTTTTTAAAGACTCTAGAGACATAGTTTTGTGATGAGAAAGTTCTATAAATGTTTTTATTGATTTCCCTGTGGGGGAAAAAAATTCCTGTTAGAAATTACTGTTCTTTCTTCATTCTTACCACAAATGTATAACATTTCCCTCTTTTGATACGTCAGCACACTAATCTTTGACACCGTGACGGTCTTTCCAAGCCTAGGATCAGAGTTCAAAGACATCTAGCCCCCACTGGACCGCCGGGTTGGGACAGTCTGTTCTTTGTCCTAGTCTAAGAAACTAAGAATAACCTAATGGGAAAGAGGCATAGTTAGAATACTTTAAAGAGAGAGAACTCTCCTGATAATTGTGACTCATCATTTTCAAGTCTGTTTTTCGTGAGTAAAAGAGGGATTTTGGTAACAAAACATAGCACCTCTCCCAAAATTAACACATATACTTGTTTCCTAAAAATAATAAAATTTTACAATTACTTACATAGAATTTCCCTTAAAGATATCTCAAAAGTATAGTTTGACATTAAATAACTATATTTCTTTTTATAAAACAAATATTTTTCGATAGCTTTTCTTGAGCACTTTTGGAGAACATTTTATTTCTGAATGAATGTTGGGGCTTCCCAGCAATCTTTCAGAACCAGATAGACACGTTTATGTATTGATAGCCAGAGCTCTGAAAACACGCCTATTATGCTACCTATCTTCTCTGCTTACTGCCTAGACTTTTGATAAAAATAAAATGAAAGGAAGTGTAAAGTGAATACTCACTCATAAAAATGTTACCAAATAGCCATGAACAAGGAAAAATCGTCAACGTGGCTGTTTTTAAAATGTAGTGACAGCCAGACTCCTTTTGCTGAAGTGGGGTTGCCTATTCAAACCATCTGCTTGGAACCCCGAATGGTATGAGCTTCTCAAATTGAGTTACTGCAGGATTCAAAAAAAGGTTTTCCTCTCATCACTTTGGAAGATATCAATGTTTTAGTTGGTTTGCATTTCTTCCATTCCTTTGAAATGTTAGACCTTATTATTTGAGTTTAATCATTTGTAATCAGAAGTGTTATTTTAGAAAGAGGTGTAAAGTTAGTGGTTTGTTGTTGTGTGCTGGAACATTGCAAATGGAAACCGAAAGCCAGGAGCGCTTTACAAGAGGTGTTTATACTCCTGGGAAGATGATTATGCTGTGGACAGATTGAGATGATCATGCAGTAGCTGAGTTGGCAGACGAGGAAATAAATGTTTTAGTGTAGTGATAATTTTTCTTTCTTGTTCCTTTGAGGTGTACTCGTATGCTGTACGGCAGTATGAAGTAGTGATTTAAAAGAGTGAAATGAAATGCATGCAGTGTATTACTTAAATGTGACAATCAATAATAGTTCCTGTCACTCTCTGTAGCCTCCTCATCCTCCCTCCCTCCCTCCCTTCCTTTCTCCTATTTTCTTTGGATGATTTCTTCAAAAAGTTTCCTGAATTCTTGAAGCATTAAAAAAAATTTTAGACTGAAATGACACTACATGATTTTTTTCACACATTCACCTATTTCCTAGGGACACCAAACACTTTCTAAAATACTCTCCCTGGGGGAGGATGGGGATGGGGGAGATCATAGTACAATGTTCACAAAAAACTCTCTTAGTGGCCTGGTCGTTGCCATGTGCCACATTAATTAGTTAAGTGGATTATTATATCAGGTCTTTGTACTTAATCCTTGAAGATGATATACAAATAATGTGTCTGTGTGTATGTGTGTGTGTGTATGTGTGTGTGTGTATTTTTTAAATACACAAACATATTAGTCCCCTTCCCATACATTTATTTCTTCCCCATTTTTCTCATAAAGATATGTTCATGTATGCATTCTTTCCTTAAGCATAAAATACGTAGGGGAGGGGTGTAGCAGCTAAGTCAAACAAAAGTAGTATCAATGACTGGCCATAAAATGGCTATGAGTCAAAGTCAGAAAGATCGGTGCTAGCTAAATTCTGCTACTAATGAACAATGTGATTTTGACACATCATTTCTCCTCTTTTGGCATCCATTTTCTTATCTAGTTCTTTTAGGGCTTTGTTAATAATGCTTTTCAAAGTCTCGTAGTGAAAAAGTCAGCAGAATGCCTCATTCATTCATTTATTCAGTGGTTATATATTGAATTCCTAAACTGATAAAGCAAACAAAACAGGCAGAACTTTCTTCTCACCTCAGGCATCTATTTTAATGAAAGGAGACAGATAAATAAATAAGTTGATAGTGAGCATTAGAAGGTGCTAAGTGGTCTGGAGAAGAACAAAGCCTGTGGATAGGGAGTGCTAGTGGGGAGGAGCTTGCTGTTTTAATATCTTTTTTTAATTTTTATTTTATTTTTTTAGAGAGAGATAGAAACATGGATGTCAGAGAGAAACATGGATTGGCCGCCTCCTGCATGCCCCCTACTGGGGATCGAGCCCACAACCCGGGCATGTGCCCTGACTGGGAATCGAACTGGGACCTCTCAGTCCATGGGACAGTGCTCAGTCCACTGAGCCACACCGGCCGGGCGTGGAGGGTGCAGTTTAAAATAGGGGAAATCTAAAGGAGGGGAAGCGTGAACAACATGGCTGGGGTGCGGCGTTCCGGGCGAAGGCTCTTAAATTTGAAGAGCAGTGAGGAAGCCACTGTGAGTGAGAGTGTGGGTCCAGGGGGAGAGCAGTGGCGTTGGAGGTCGAAGGGGGCCTTTCCCCGGGAGTAACTGGATTGCCTGGGAAGGCTGAGGAGAAGAGTTGCAATATCTGACTTACATTTTAAATGGATCCTTTCAGCTGTTGTCTTGAGAAGAGAATGAAGAGCGAGGGGTGGGGTGTTGGAGAGGAGAAGCAGGGAGACCTGGTGACTTAGACCAAGCTGGTAACAGAAACACAGACGGTGGAGTGGTTGGATTTGCAGTACATTTTGATAGTAGGATTAACAGGATGTGCTGATGGATTGCATGTTATTGAGGACAAAGAGGACTCAGCATAGCTCCAAAATAGATTATCATGAACTGAGTTGGGAAACCTAGCATAAAAGCGAGCTTCAGGAAGAAGATGAGCAGAACAGATTCGGACGTGTTCTACTCGAGGTATCTAGTACACGCCTCAGTGAACGCACCAAGTAGACAGTGGGCATATGTGGGTCCTAGGTTCTGAGGAGAAGTCTGGACTGGAGAAATAGTTGTGGTCGTCATTCGCTTTTCAGTGACATTTAAAGCCATAAGACTAGTCACAGTGGTCACTGGCAGAGGGCGTGCAGGCAAAGAGATCCCAGGACCATGCCCCAGAGCACTTGAAGGTCACTTAGTTGGGGAGATGAGAATATTCAGAAAACGATACTGAGAAGGAGGGGTCACCTTCTTCAAATGTTGTTGATAGGTTATGAGACAAGGACTGGGAATTAACCCTTGGAGTTTAGCAAAGTGTAGTGGAGGAAGGGGCCAGAAGCCTATCTGCAATGAATGTAAGAGAAAATTGGAGAATGGAAATTGGAGTCAGCTCGTATAGACAGTTTTTGAGAGAGTTTTGCTAAAAAGGGAGCTGAGAAATGGGCACTAGCTGGGAGGGAGCATGGGGTTGAGAAAGGGCTTATCTAAGGGTGAGAGAAATAAGACAAGTACCCAATCCTTACCCTAAACTGACAATCTCACTTTCCTAATTTCTGGCAGGGGGGAAATGTTAGAAGAGCCCTGACTGGTTTGGCTCAGTGGTTAGAGCGTTGGCCTAAGGACTAAAGAGTCATGGGTTCAGTTCCGGCCAAGGGCACGTACCTCAGTTGCTGTTGGATCCCCGACCCTGGTTGGGGTCGTGCGGGAGGCAACCAATCCATGTGTCTCTCTCACATCGATATTTCTCTCTCTCTCTCTCTCTCTCTCTCTCTCTCTCTCTCTCTCTCTCTCTCCCCACTTCCCACTCTGTCTGAAAATCTATGGAAAAATATCCTCAGGTGAGGATTAAAAAATAAGTAAATAAATGAATAGAGGACGTGGGGTGTAGGGCACGTGTAGAGGGCTGGCCTGAGGAGTGTGGAAACAGTTCATCTATAAGGTGCTAGGAAGGGGGCAGGCACATGTGTGGGGAAAGTGCTGGTAAGAGAGGAGAACTGTAGGGGAACTTATGGAGATTCTCTTCTAATTTTGTTTTGTTTTTGTTAATCCTCACCCGAAGGTATTTTTCCATTGATTTTTTTTTTTTTTTAGATAGAGTGGAAGGAAGGGAGAGAAAGAAAGTTTAGAAACATCGATGTAAGATAGATACATTGATTGGTTGCCTCCCACACAACCCCAACAGGAGCTGGGGATGGAACCTCCAACCCAGGTATGTGCCCTTGACAGGGAATTGAACCCATGACCCTCCATCCTCAGGCCAACGCTCTAACCACTGAGAAAACCGGTCAGGGCTCTTCTAACAGTTCCCGCCCCCCCCCCCGAAATGAGGAAAGTGAGATTATCAGCTTAGGGTAAGGATTGGATACTAAGTGTTGGAGGTTTGCAGTAAAAGAAGATATTAAATACTTGTGGAAAAGTGGGCAATTATGTGGTCCAGGACAGGATTTCCAACCTGAGCCTATTGACATTTGGGGCTGGATAATTCTGTTGCCTGAGACTGACCTGTGCCTTGTAATGTTCTGTGCATCCCAGGCCTCTACCCACTACGGAATAGTGGCATCCTTCCCCCTCCGCACCTCCAACTGTGGCATCCAAAAGTGTCTCCAGCCATTGTCAGATTTCCCCTGGGGTCAACCCCCCCCCCCCATGGAGACCACTGGCCTAGGAAATGTAGTATGATTGTCAGAGAGTAGCAACACCCCCATTGAGGTTCACATTCATGAATTTAACATGAGATCATTCAGCATTGTTGTGTTGCAGCCAGTGGGCAGGTGCAGGTACAGAATAAGCAGAAAGCTAGATTTAACAAGGGTTGGGGTTTTGCCAAATGAGTACAATGAAGAGAGAAGAAAAGCTAGGGAGTGGTTTGAATAATTGATCATGGAATTTATTCCATGAGGGTGAAAGCAAGGAAAGGTGGTTGGAACACTAGTTAATGTGAGTGCTGTGGGCGGCGGGGTGATTGGCGTTGGGTTCTGGAGGGAGCGAGAGGTGTTAGGAGTTTTCCGAAATAACCCCCCCGGTGTTGGTGTCCAGGAAGGAAATCTCAGATGGAGGAGGTGCAGGATGAGCTCATCCACAGGCTGACCATCGGTCGGAGTGCCGCCCAGAAGAAGTTCCACGTGCCACGGCAGAACGTGCCAGTTGTCAACATCACTTACGACTCCACACCGGAGGATGTGAAGACGTGGTTGCAGTCAAAGGGGTTCAGCCCTGTGTAAGTCTCTCTGGGAACGCTCTCCAGTTTTATGTGTAAACATGCATTGTGTGCAGTTTCGTCACTAAGATGTCACAAATGACTCCTTAGAAATGTGGGAGCCCAAACTGCCTTTGTTTCATGCTCAGGAAATGACTATAGCTATTTATAGCTAGAAAAGAATTGGAAGAAGCAGAAATAACTAGCCTTTGATGGCACCCCATTTTCTAAACAGTGGTGTCTGCTCATCATTGGTCCCTTCGGTGACCTGCCAGCAGCTTTGAGGCTGGCGGCTTTCCGTGTCCCTTCTCAGGTCACACAGAGCAGGACTGGTCAGCTAGCCTTCCCGGATCATGAAGGGCAGAGCAGAATCTCTCCTGCTGCAGGACATAGATTCCAGGCAAAGGAAGAATAGATCATAATCTAATAGGGCTTTTCCTCTAGTAAACCCATGGTAAAGTTTCTAATTTACCTATTATTTTTGTCAAAAGCTTATGTTTTTTAAAATATTCTCATTATTTGATTTTGAGTTTTTGTATACCCTCTTTAAAATTTTCTTTTCAATTATAGTTTACACTTAATCTTATTTTATATTAGTTTCACATGTACGATAGTGGTTAGACAATCATATACTTTACAAAGTGTTCTCCTGATATTTTCAGTACCCACCTGGCACCATATATAGTTATTACAGTATTGACTACATTCCCTATGCTGTGCTCTACATCCCTGTGACTGTTTTGTAAGTACCAATCTGTACTCAATCCCTTTACCTTTTTGCCCATCACCCAACTCCCCTCCCCTCTGCAACCATCAGTCTGTTCTCTGTATCTGTGAGTCTGTTTCTGTTTTGTTTGTTTATTTATATTGTTCTTTAGATTGCACATGTAAGTGAAATCATATGGTATTTGTCTTTCTCTGACTGACTTATTTCAGTCAGCATAATACCTTCTAGGTCTATCCGTGCTGTCCCAAATGGTAAGATTTCATTCTTTTTGATAGCTATTTATTATTCATATTTTTAATCTCTTTTTTTTTTCTTCTTGAAGAAGACCCTTTAACATTTCCTGTAGTACTGGTTTGGTGGTGATGAACTCCTTTCAGCTTATGTGTTTTGATACAATGAACTATTTGACTAATGCATATTCAAGAAAACTTGAATATTATAAACTCACTTGCCCAGCATGACTAGAAAGTAAGATTCACTGGCTAGTCAATAACCTTGTTACTGGAAAGTTATCGCTTCCTCCTGTGAAACACCAGATGTCAAGGAATTGGTCCTACACAGTGATGATACTAAACCCAGCTCCTTTCTGATACTTCGTAACCATCCCGTGCAGCCTCATGTCCTCAGGAATGTCCCTGTCCTTTCCTGACTGAGCAGTGCCCTGCCATTGTATGGGTTCTGGTGTGTGGAGCGCTCGGAAAGGAGGCTGTAGCAGGACCAGAAATGTTTCTCTTTTCTTTTTAATTAACAATATTTCTGATGCTCAATTTCTTTGTCCTTTTGTTTTGTTTTTTTCAGGACTGTCAACAGTCTTGGAGTATTAAACGGTGCACAACTTTTCTCTCTCAATAAAGATGAACTGAAGACAGTCTGCCCTGAAGGGGCCAGGGTCTTTAACCAAATCACTGTACAGAAAGCTGCATTAGAGGTACGGCTTGTCACCCTAATGTAGTGAAATCTGTCAGGAGCGGAGATGCAAACCGAGAGCTCTGGGATCGTCTGTTTATGTCCGTATTGGCCAATTTCCCTTTCATACCGAGCTGCATTAAATTTGTCACGGGAGACCATCAATGACCATTGGCAGGGAGATTAATTTGTTATAAATGCTCATGAAACAGGAAGCCTGAGCATGTACTTTTAGATTTAATGAAAACCTAATGTTCTCATTTTATATGCATTAGCTATTTCTGTAGGAATTTTTATTTTGACACAGTAATGGACATTCATTTCTAGTGAGTAAATGCCTTAAGAGGCTAGAAGAACTCTTTTGCCTGCTCTTAATATTTAGTTTGGAGATTCTAGTAGGTTAGAAGTTATAAGGTCTTAAAACCCTAGCTGTGTGTCCTAGGCCTGGTCATACATCCAAATAGTCAGAGGGAAAATATTAGCTAGGAATCATGAATATATGAATATAGGGAGCCCCGCAGAGTAATTATTTAGTTGTAGTTGTCCATGGGGAAGCAGGAGAGTAAATGTTTTCTAGATTGGACGTACTTAAGCTTCCAATATCCTACTGTACTTAAAACGGGCTTTGTAGTGGTAGCAGTTTCCCACTGTTACATCTCACAGCTCTCAATAGCTCTCATGAACATTATACTTGGACTCAGATGAAAGAATATAGGCTTTGGCATGAAATTGATACATAATTATCTCTGGCAGTTATATTATATAAATTCATTAGTCAACTCAGAGTAAATCAGCTTCATGCATACAAACCTGTAACTATTCTCAGTCAGGAAAAGTCGATTTCCCTTGAACGTTTTTCCTACAACATTAATCTGTATGTAGCGGGCTCTCTGCATCTTGAACATGAAGAAGGAATTACAGCTTTTCTGAGGCAGTTTTGTTACCGTTAGAATACATTGTAATTTTATTGAGTGTGTATACGTTACTTCCTAAGGGTATGATCAAAGGTTCCACATCCCTGACATCGCTGCGCTCCTTCAGTCCAGACTCCCTGCCCTCGCCAGTTGCCCACACTGCCCACTTCCCCCTGGTCTCTTGCTCCTGTTCCTCTGGCTGTGAATTGAGGCAGAGACTGTCTACCTGAGATTCTTCATCTTCCTCAGCCACCTTCCCACCACGCCCTTCTCTTGCATCTAGTTCATTTTTTAGATTCCTTACCTGTGTTTGCAGATACTTTGACTAATAAGAGAAGGGTTAAGGAGGATGCACAGGGATTGCAGGATGGCTTGAGAAGGAGAAAAGCTGGCCTGATGTCAGACGGTCAGGACCGTGTGGAGGGAAACTTGGCGTATTCTGAGCCTGCTTTAGAATCCCCTGAAGGAGGATGAGTATCTTCCTTGAGCTAACAAGGGTTCTTTGATAAGTTTCTATCTTATTATGCATATTGCGCACATATCTTCTTTTTCCCTGGGGATTTAGAGCTGTCCACATGTATTATTGATATGTCTTTATCATGTTCAAACGAAAGGCATGGTGAATGAATACCTTAAGACACTATATAAATGAGAAAAAAATTAATGTGCTCTGTTAGTGACACCCAGAAGCATCCCTTATATGAAGGGCAGCCTCGAGTGTCCCCCCAAAGAGATGTTAGAAGGAAAACACAGAGGGCTTTCCCCTGAGCGGCTGCATGCTGTGACCTGCAGCCTGTACAGACCAGTAACCATCTGTCTGAACGTGTTTATCTTCCAGGATAGCAGCGGCAGCTCTGAACTGCAAGAAATCATGCGGAGACGGCAGGAGAAGATCAGTGCTGCAGCCAGTGATTCAGGAGTGGAGTCTTTTGACGAGGGAAGCAGTCACTAATTTCTTTCTTTGTTTTTAAACTCCATTTAAACTTTTGGCATTATTCCAACGTGCTTTGTTTTAAGAAGCCATGAAGGGAATGTCAGATTTTTATCTCTTGGTATACTTTATTTATCGCCATAAAAATAACAATGCAAACATAAGTAAGTAGAGGACGTGCTTCTGGACCCATTATTTTTATTGAAACAATAATTTTAAATAGAATTTTTGCCATTGGGAAATATTTTGTTTACCTAACCAAGGTGAGGTTTTCTTTGTTGGATTAATTGTTTCGCCCTCATTTCAGTGTGTAGGCAGGTATTTTTGACGGTGGCGAATTTAAGTATTGCATCAAAACAAAGATACTGCCCATGATTCAAAATCTAAACAATTCCAGATTTGCCTGTGACGATGGTGTGTGTCACGTGAGGGCGTAGTTACCTTAGGCTAGCCTCTGCTTACTTGGGTCTCTTGTTTGACATAGTGATAAAATATTTCGATTTATTTAAAGTTCTTAATGCCAACACTTTTTAAAATAATCAATACATTTAATGAACTGTAAAAGTACGACAAGGCCTTGGACATACAAATATAATAAACCTATGGAGCATTCCCAAGACATTATATTTGCCATGGCTTTGTTGATTACAATTCCTTGTATAGCTTGTATTTTGATTTAGCTTATATTCTGTTTATTACCTATTCTGAGTTCTTATATATAAGAAAGCACAAGTGGAAAAAGAGGTCATATATACTCAAACTATGTCACAGGAAGTAACCTGCATTGGTGTGAGTTGCAGTATTTTGCTTAATGAAAGTCTCAGTTCTGAATATTGATATTAGTAGTTAGAAGGAAATTGGGGCCATTTTATGTGTTTATCTGTGTCAAGTTTTTCTGGTAATAAGAAACACTTAATTTACACCTATGTTAATCCTGTGAAAGACTATAGATATAGAAAGATACTTAACCTTCAACAAATGTTATTTTTGGAAACACGATTTTTGTCGTTAAATGTTATATTATTTCACATATATAAAACAGATGTTATGTAAGAATGTTGTATATTTTAACATAAATCCATGTAGAGAGATTATCTAGATTCATTAATTTTCATAGTGCCTTTTTCACATGAGTCAGCTGGAAAGTCTGCAATAAACAGTATTTGCTGTATGTTAATAAATGGCTTCTGTGTCATTGGCGAAAGGGTTCTTTGGTATATAGCCTGGGAATCAAGGTTGAGTGGAATGGAAAAAATAGAGGCTCATTCTTTTGTTTTTACAACTGATTTTCAGTGTGTTTTTGAGTGGGTAGAAACCTCTCTAGAATACTTTCTTCAGTTGTTTCTCTTCTTTTCACCTCTCTTACTCCATCATCTCTTCCTTCCATTGTCTAGTCACAGTTGGTCATGGTAGTTAAAACAGATTTACACAGCACTTATGATTACTGAGTGCTTCACAGAAATACTTTGTTAGCTATCTACTATAATTCTGTGTTGTATTTTATAGGCAAGGAAAGTCTCCCCAAATCATGAGGGATATGAGAGCCTCCCATTTTCCATTTCTCAATCTCTCCATAATGTTGCCCCTCAGATAAAATGAAACAAACATAAGAATGATAAAGAATTATTGTAGATATTTTCCATTTCATGAGCACGGATACACATTTATCACTTAGCCCTTATTGAAAATATCTGAAGATGTAAGGATAAGACAAAAGGAAAATTAAAAGAAACCGAGTGTAACGTAGCATAGCTGATATTAAAAGAACTGGTATAATTTACAACTGTGTCTTTATGCTGTAAAATTCCAAAGGAAAATATCACAGTAGTAACTGCAGGAAGCAGTTACCTCCCACAGCGCTGTGGAGACAAAAGAGTTGGGATCGATGGAATTTCGAATCTTGAGGGACAGTCCTTACAGAGTTTGGATCCAGACATCTGGGGAGTTTGGTCACTGGTACCTGTGAAGCTTGGAGGAAAGACTCCGCACTGGTGCTGTTGCGTTAGGAATTCAGAGAAGAATTCAACTGAGAGAATAGTTCAGCAGATGCACAGAGCTGGGACTCAGACCTCCGGGGAGAGCACGCCCTCAAGCTGGTCCTCGCATTTCTAAGGGGGCACAGTGAGGCTGCTTCTGGGGATGTGGGGAAAACCAAACCAGCTGGTAACTGGAACTGACTGGGAATCAATTGCTACTTTTAGAATGAAGAACCTTTATCAGGGTAATGATGGTAGAAACAGGAAGTAAAACAAAAAGGAACAAGTCCCTTGTCCCCCTCTAGCTTCCTATTTCTCTGTTGCATATTCTTTGCACACACGGCAAAGCCCCAAATCACAAAGATGAGAATAAAGGGATGGATTTGAAACAGAGAAAAGCTCAATAACCAACCTATTCCAACTCTGGCTTCTTAACCTCTATACTTACCTTTCTGTACATATTAATTACATACAACAATAATAAAATTTTACTTTTGCCTAACAGGACGCAATCATTCTTCTCCAAAATTTAAACAATATTTAATATAAAGAATTGGTTAAACATCCCTGGCTAGTGTAGCTCAGTTGGTTGGAGCATTGTCTGGTACACCGAAATTTCAAGGGTTCAATTCTTGGACAGGGCACATACCTGGGCTGCAGGTTAAATCCCTTGTTGGGGTGTGTATGGGAGGCAACCAATTGATGTTTCTCTCACGTCAATATTTCTCTCTCTCTCTTTCCCCTCCTCTCTCTCTGAAAAAATAAAATAAAATAAAAAAGAATTGGTTAAACAGCCCTGGCTGGTGTGGCTCAGTTGGTTGGAGTGTTGTCCCTATGCACCAAAAGGTCACAGGTTCGATTCCTAGTCAGGGCACATACCCATGTTGTGGGTTCAATCCCCAGTCAGGATGCCTATGGAAGGCAACTAACTGATGTTTCTCTCACATCGATGTTTCTCTCTCCTCCCTTCCTCTCTCTCTAAAATCAATTTAAAGAACACTGAGACATCACAGAGGTAGTAATGATAGGAAGCAGTTTCCACCCCTTGAGCTAAGGGAGCAAAGGGAAGAGGTTGGGTTTCTCAGCACTTGGAAGCCTGGAGGAAGGTCCCTAGGAAGCTTGGACTCAGACCCTTTGGAGGAGGCACTGTCTGTTGTTGCTACCTGAGGAGCACAGAGGAGAGATCCCCTGTAGAGCTGGGACTGAGACCCCTGAAAAGAGGGTCTGGACAGTTGATGTTGGTATCTCTGAGGGGGTGCAATGATGTTGGTTTTGAAAATGCAGAGGAAAAAACTAGAAACTAGAATCACAACTGCTACTGGAATCAAGCTGCTGGCAAAGTGGACATCTCTGCAGTGGTGTTGATTATGGCGTGGCCTTTCTGTGGTTTCCTTCTTGTTTCTTGTTCTTAGTGTTTATTGAGCTTCTTGGAACTGTGGGATTATAGCTTTTATTAAATTTGGTAAAATTTTGGCAATTGTTACTTTTTTTTTTTCTATCCCTCCTGCCTTCTAGCCTGGGGAAACTCCAATTTCATGTATATTAGGCCATTTGAACTTTTCCCAAGCTCATCAATGCTCTGTTAATTTTTCAGTGTTTTATTTTCTGTATTTCATTTTGGGTAGTTTCTCTTTCTGTCTTCAGGTTCACTGATCTTTTCTTCTGCTGTTTCTAATTTACTTTTAATCTCTTCCATTATATTTTTCATCTGAGTCTAGCATTTTCATCTCTAAAAGTTTCACTTGGTTTTTAAAAATATCTTCCATAACCCTGGCTGGTTTGGCTCAGTGGTTAGAGCATCGCCTGTAGACCAGTGAGTCTCGGGTTCGATTCTGGTCAAGGGCACGTACCTCAGTTGCAGTTCGTCCCCGGCCCTGATTGGTGTTGTGTGGGAGGCAACCAGTCGATGTGTCTCTCTCACATCGATGTTTCTCTTTCTTCCTCTCTCTCCCTCCCTCTCTATCTGAACAAAAATGGAAAAGTATCCTTAGGTGAGGATTCAAAAAAATAAATAAATAAAATAAAATAAAAATATCTTCCATGTCTCAACTTGTTCAATAATGCTTTGACTTTATCAGTCATTTGGAATACAGTTAAAATATCTGTTTTAAAGTATTATTTATTAATTTTTCATCATCATAACTTCTAGGTGAGTTTTTATTGATTTTTTCTTTATTATTGGTCTTATTTTGTTGCTTTTTTGTATGCCTGGTACTTTTTGATTGGATGCCTGGCATTGTGAATTTTTCCTTGTTAGGTGTATTCACATAAATACCATTGCTCTTTGTTTTAGAATGCTGTTAAGTCACTTGCAGTGACTTAACAGATTCTTGCTGATCTTGCCTTTAAACTGTGTTAGGTAGCACCAGATCAGCATTTACATTAGAGCTAATTTTATCCCACTGTTGAGGCAAAACCCTTCTGAGTACTCAGCCTATTGTCCCATGAATTATGATGTTTTCCACTCCTGCAGGTGGTGGTAAGAACTATTCTTGGTCCTGTGTGAGCTCTAATCCTTTCAGGTGGTTCTTTCTTCAGCCTTGAGCAGTTTTCTCATCCCCATGCGCTGATCCATACTCAGCATAAGACTCTCCGGGGACCCTGTGCAGCTCTCCAGAGCTCTGTCGTCATGCAGCTTTCTTCTCTCTATTCCTCGGTGCTGTGGTCTTTAGCTCCCTTCCTGTTACCACACTATAAGCTGTGTCTGTTCATCACAAGGAGTCGCTAATTCCACGTGGGTTCTCCCTCCCTACACTGCAGCTTGAAAAGAATCTCCAGGCAAAAAGCTGGAGCAATTATAGGGTTTTTCTCATTTAATTTTCTCTCTCTCTCTCTCTTTTTTTTTTTTTCAGTGATCATCATCATTCACTGCCCAGTGTCCACTATCTTGAAAACTGTTCTTTCGTATGTTTTGTGTGTGTGTTTTAATTGCTTCAGGCTAGAAGGTAAATCCAGTCCCTCTGACTTCATCAGAGCCCAAACTTGAAGTCACTTTCCTTTTTAATGTATATTTTTCACTGAATTTAGACATCTAGGTTGCCCATTTTTATTCTAGAACTTCGGAAGTATCCTTCCATTGGCTTCTCTGGTCTTAATGATAAGTTAGTCATCATTCATGTTTTTCCTTCTGTCTGCTTTCAAGATTCTCTTCCTTATCTTTTATTTTCAGCAGCTTGTTTATATATTTGATAGATGTATTTTCTCAGTATTTATTCTGTGTTGGGTTCAGTGAGTGTCTGGATCAGTGTTTTGCCGTTGTTGGAGGCCCTTATTCCTTTCAGTATTTTCCCTGCTCCTTTCTCTTTTACACTCCTCAGCCTCTATTACATGTATGTTAGGCCACTTGATATCATTCCAGAGATCCTTGAAACTGTTTTGTTTAGTTTTTCTCCCCCACTCTTCAGATTGGAAAATTTTTCATAATATGTATTCAGGTTCACCAGCTCTTCTTACCTTCCCCTGTGATCTGCTTTCCAATATGCTGTTAAGTCAATCTAGAGAATTTTTCTTTTCAGCTATTGTATTTTACCAATTCTAAAATTTACACGTTGTTCTTTTATTTAGCTTCCATTTTTTTGCTGAGACTTGGTTTGTTCACTCATCAAGATATTTCCTTTTAATTATTTAAACAACTTTCTTTTATTTCTATAGCACATAAAGGCTATTTTATAATCTTTATCTGCTAAATTCAGCATTTGGGCCATCTCAGGCTCAGTTTTTATCGATA
The DNA here is from genome assembly GCA_030848825.1 of Tadarida brasiliensis. Classification (NCBI taxonomy): domain Eukaryota; kingdom Metazoa; phylum Chordata; class Mammalia; order Chiroptera; family Molossidae; genus Tadarida; species Tadarida brasiliensis. The sequence continues at coordinate 30,827,068 of CM061263.1, read as the reverse complement.
GCTTCTTTCCTCCCTCACTGTGGGTCCAAGTTTCCTCTTTCTTTCCAGGTGTAATAATTTCTATTACATAGTTGACATTGTAGATGTGTTTTAGATACTCTAGAATATGTTATCATCCTTTGAAAATATTTATTCTTGTTCTAGTAAGTAATTCTATACTGGCTGATCACTTTGAACTTGCATACCTTTGCTGTTATGCTATGTTAGGGTGAATCATGGTTAGCTCAATGTATATTAAAAGGTCTTATTATCTTGATGGGCCTCTATCTACAATCTCCTCTGCATATTTAGGCTTTGTCTGTACCTGTCAAAAATAATTTGTACTGTAAAGTTTTTACTTCTAAGGAATACGTTTTTTGGGGGAGGGGGGTGAATTCCCAGAATATTTTGTATCTCTGCTGGATGCCTAAGGTGTTAAACAGGTCTCTTCACTTTCGCTGGGCTGGATCTTTAATGTCCCGCAGCACAGCTACCTCTGGTTGCTTAGTCCGCCCTCAACCTTGTGGCAGCCGCTCCCTTGTAAGCACTGGGTAATGTTGCTGTATGTGAACTGGGTGGACTCACTTAGAGATTTCTGTGGCAATTCCCTGCACGACTGGCTCCACTCTGGTGCCCTTTTTTTTTTTGGAAATTCTAGCCACTTCCAATGCCCTGAACTCTGATCTTTACCTCCTCAGCTCAGCAGGACTAACTGCTCGGCTTGGGTGCAGTTGCTGTACTGCAGTTGGGGAATTGTCCCCAAGCAAAGGGCTGTGAGTTTCCTTACTCCAAGAATTATAATCTTGTATTGTTTATAAAAGGTGAGCAGTGAATTATATTCCTCTGCCCCCACCCCTTAAGGGACACTGTGTCATGGGAAGCTAATGTGAGAGACACTCTAATCACTTAAAACTTTTCCTTTTATACTTTTCTCCAGGAAAATTTGAGATTCACTTATTTTCTAAATTTGTAGAGGCTGCATTGGGGGTTGGGTGGATGGAGATCTCTCCAGGGTTGGGTCTTCTCACTTTCTAATCAATGCTTGCATAAGGAGGCTTGCATAAGGAATATTATTACAAAGTTGTACAGACTCAATATAGGCATTTATATAAAGATTGATGGTTTCTGAGTAGGAAAAGACAACTTTCATTCAATAATCATTTAGTAAGTGTCCACTTTAAGAATTGGATATTAAAGAGAATCCTAGATATATCCTCTGCCCTCAGGGAACATGCAATCCAAGGAACTGTGCATCCTGCCTTATTTTTCCCCAGAGCGAGTCTTATTGATCTCCTGATCACCCCCAAAACCAGCACTGCTTATTTGCTGGAGGCTTTGATTTTATACTTACGACATTTAGTCTTTCCCAAAGGGCATACCTTTAACAGTTCTGGGTCTGAGACAGGAATTTCAGTTTGTACTGACATCTTTTCCCCTACCCATTCTCTTTCCATCATCTTGGTTTCTTAACCCCCTCTTCCTGCAGGCCTCTCCATGACCTCCTCCCACATCACCTCACAGCCTCTTTCCAGGACTCGTTGTTCCTTTTTATCTTCAGAGTTGAGGGCAGGAAAGAAGCTGAAGCAGCCGGTTGCCTTGAGCTCAGTTTTATGGAAAGTGCTCAGTTTTTTTGGTGGAGTGGGCAGTCACAATTACCAGGCAAAAAAACTATGTGCTGATACCCAATTGTTCAGGTTTATCTCTTCACATTTGTGAAAGAAGGATTATAAAATGAAAAGCTAGCCTGGCCAGTGTGGCTCAGTGGTTGAGCATTGACCCATGCACCAAGAGGTCACCGGTTTGATTCCTGGTCAGAACACATGCCCAGGGTGTGGGCCCGATCCCCAGTGGGGGGCATGCAGGAGGCGGCCAATCAATGTTCTCTCTCATCGATGTTTCTGTCTCTCTCTCCCTCTCCCTTCCTTTCTCTCTAAGATCAATAACGAAAATAAAATAAATTGAAAAGCTAGTAAAATTCTGGTAAGATAAAAGGCATTACTAAGAACTACATTATTAGACTCTAAACTGAATTGGGGTGAGATATGGCTATCAGGTGCTCTCAGGGAACCAAGGTACTTACTGAAGATGAATTTCTGCACCAGTTGGGGTATTTTAATAGCTGACATGCTGCCTGAAGAGTCATAGGCACATCACCTTTATCTGGTGCTGGGATGAGGTGGGCAACGAACCAGGGCTCCTGCCAGGCCCAGATGGTCCTGGTACAGGCTAGTCCCAGGGCTCTTTCCTTCCTGACTGTAGTGCCAGGCACTTGGCCCAATTCCTGCTTCTTTTCAGGGATGCCCCAGGTAGCCCTCAGGCAGTCGGTCCTGTCCCTCAAAGCTGGCTGTGGAGTGGAACATAATTTCTCCAACTTCAGTCATGCTTATCTCTGCAAATGAACTCAAGAGTCTCAGATAATGGAAAAATAAGAGATCTCACACACACACACACACACACACACACACACACACACACGAGAAACATAGTATCTCTAGGTCTTTCACAGCTTGTCCTACTTTAACATTTCTTAATCTTAGCTGGTAATATACACTAAGGCCTTCTGCCCTCCCATCTGTTCTTAAATGAAGGGAAACAAGAACTGAACTCATATGTATTGAGAAGTTTCACAGATATCCCCACTGTTACAGAGGAAGAAATTGAAACTCAGATGTGAGTTAAGTAGCTTATACAAAGTCACAGAGGTAAGTGGAACAACTAAATTTAGACTCCGTTCTCTTTAACTTCTATATATCCTATAAATCTTCTTCTCTCTCGGGTATCATAGGTTAGTGTATTGAAAATTTAAGCAGAGAGCATTTTTCTTTCTGTTTAAGATTTTTAATTGATTTTTAGAGAGAGGAAGGTAGAGAGAGAGAGAGAGAGAGAGAGAGAGAGAGAGAGAGAGAGAAACATCTGTGTGAGAGTGAAATATTGATCAGAAGCCTCCTACATGCCCCCCACTGGGGACCAAGCCCACAACCTGGGCATGTGCCCTGACTGAGAATCAAACCAGCACCTTTCAGTGCATGTATGACGCCCAACCTACTGAGCCACACTGGCCGGAGCAAGCATTTTTTTAAGCATGAAATTTAAATGGTGTACCACTGTATAAATTAAGGTAAAATCAGAGTTTCTTTCATTGAAGCTGCAGAGAGGAGGCTTGGAGCCTCGTGTGGAAATCCCTGCAGGTCCCACAGATGATCTCCTCCATGAAGACCCTTGCAAGTGCACATGAAGGTGGATTGGGAGCTGATCTTTCCACGGCAGCAATTAGACCAGGAAATATAGTTCTTGGTCTCAAAGTCATTTACATCTTGGGGGAATTTCAGATGGCTGACCACCCCTTCAAAGCACACCCTGTTTAGATAGGAAAATTACCTTTGGACATTATCTCAGAGTTCCACATTTATGCTTTGGAGTGAAAATTATATAAAATACTGCCCTGGCCGGTTTGGCTCAGCAGTAGAGTGTCAGCCAATGGACCAATGAGTCGCAGGTTCGATTCCAGCCAAGGGCATGTACCTCTGTTGCGGTTCGTCCCCAGCCCTGGTTGGGGTCGTGCAGGAGGCAACCTGTCGATGTGTCCCTGTCACGGCGATGTTTCTCTCTCTCTCTCTCCCTTTCTTCCCCTCCCACTCTGTCTGAAGATAAATAGAAAAATATCCTCAGGTGAGAATTTAAAAAAATATATATAAAATACCAATAAATCATGGCAAAAATTAGCTAATCCTGGTCCTAGTCTTCCCCATGATAGCCAGGCAGGCCAGAACCGGGAATAGAGATGCATTTGCTGTGAATTAATCTGTGGTGTGGTTTATTCAGTAAACATAACAATGGCGGGGTCTTCGGCTCCCAGAAGGCCAGTGGCAGAAGGATCAGTTTGACATGTGCTAGTGAATGAATGAAAGCGCAAGAGCTATTGGACCCCAGGCTAAGACAGTGGCCATGATCCAGCTTACAAAATGCAGCCCTTTGCACAGGCTAGAGTATTAATAACTTGTAGCAACCCAGTATCCTGCAGCCAGTAAGTGAAAACACATTTTACATTAGGAAAATGACACAGGGGAGATAGTTTATCGCCTCTTTTCTACAACCATTCTTATAGGGCAGAATTTAGACATTTGGGAAATTCATTTGCCTTGCAGCAATAGAAAAAAATAAGGAAATGACTATTCTTATTTTATATTTCAGTGACAGTGCAATATATTTACAAAATGCAAGTTAAAATAGTGATATGGAATTATTTAGATGCTTCCGACTGCTTTTGGCATTTATTAGACTGAGTTTCCCGCATGTCTACCGGATGTGTGTGCGCAGATGAGGCCTCTCGGAGCAGCGGGACTCCAGGTTTGGCAGCGCTCAGCGCGGAGGTCGGCCCAGGTGGACCACGTGCTCGTTGTAAGTGCGCTCATGGGGTTTCGGATCAAGTGCGCATGCTCACTCTGGAGCTGTCTTGGTGCTGGAATGAGCGGGAGGGTTTGGTCTAAACGCGCCACGAGAGACTCAGAGAATCATACATCACTTATTCCGTGCCCACTCGGCCTGACCTCAGCTAGTGCTTCACACAACCAGTTCTGTGTTTTCCCTCAACCCCACAAGGTAGATAGACCTTTCTCTTTTCTTTTTGTGGGAACACTTAAGCTAAGAGATAGTGGGTGACTTCTCAAGGGAACACAGCTACTAAGTGTCAGAGCACAGGCGGCTGTGACTTGAATGTCTGTGCTTTTCAAGGGTGTCAGCCTGCACCCCCAAACCAGCCAAGGGCTTTACGTCATCCCAACACAACCCGTGGAGGAAGCGCTTCTGACTCCCACGTGCGAACAAGGAAACTGGTCCAGAGGGATTGAATGGTGTTCACAGTGGTGCCTGCTCACGCCAAGCCTCTCTCCTTAACCCTACCCAGGCAGACTGACACGTGACCATTGGTACAGCTAGGCTTCTTTGTCTTAGAAGGAGGAGCCCGCTTGTCGGACAGTTTTAGTGCCACAGATTTGCACAGACTGCCTGCACCATTGCAGACGTTTTCACTGGGTAAGAATCAGACCCTGGCCCGGCCAGTGTGGCTCAGTGGACTGAGAGGTCCTGGTTCAATTCCCAGTTAGGGCACATGCCCGGGTTGCAGGCTCCATCCCCAATAGGGGGCGTGCAGGAGGCAGCCGGTGGATGTTTCTCTCTCATACCAATGTTTCTATCTCTCCCTCTCTCTCTAAAAAAATCAATAAAAATATATTTAAAAAAAAAAAAAAAAGAATCAGACCCTGGCATTGCTTTGCTGGGAAACCCTCAGCCTGGCTTATGTGCACTGGACACTAAACACACACATTGCTGATGCGCCTGGTGGTGGAGAGTCAAAGCAGGAAGCCAGGCCAGGGAGGCCCAGGACTCTGATTTAGAGGGTCAGATCCTGCTTTGGCATCACTGGCCTGGGACACAAGAGTCCACCCTGGGTCACAGGCTGCACCTCCTTTCTATTCTGAGGTCTGAGACTGTGTGGATGGGGGCATGGAGTTTCAGGTGTCACCCTGGGGAAACTGAGCCAGTCCAGCTCAGGGACCAGCTGCAGATGCTCTTAGGAAATTTCTTCAAGAATTCCAAGATGGCCCTTGGAGACCGTGGGAGGTTTGCTTGTACCGGGGAAACGTGTAATATAATAGACTAAGTTATTCCACATATTGTTTTCAGCCCCTGATGTGTTAGCTTTTTTATCTTCTTGAAGCCCTAAGAGAAAGCTGTCATCACTAAGTCCATTTCACAGATGAGACAACTGAGTCAGGGGCAGTCTTCTAAACCACTCTGCTCCGCTCTACTGTTGGGCCCTGTGCCGTACTGCTGCCCGGGTTCATTGGTTAAGGGAGGACGTGATCTGGTTTGGTTCTGAACATGAAGGAACCTCCCAAGACCATTCTGTTCTGTATTTGTAGTGGTTGCAATGAACTGTTCCTAGTTGAAACAGCCCTTTGGACTCTGTGGTGTTCTCAGACCTGCACAAAACTATTTTGTGTCAGCTGGCTTTGAGCTCCTATCCACTGCCCTGGAACTCACTGTGACACACACAAGCCAAAGGCCTGGCTTGCTCAGCATCATCCACATGCCAAGCCTCCTGGCCTCCTGCGTGTTTGGGCTTTTATTAATGTGGAACCACTATGGGGGCCTATTGTTCATAGGAATCCAGGACTCTGAGTCAGAGCCAATAGCCTTGCATAAGGCTAAAAAATTCTAGTGAGTTTCTTAAGTAATGGTCTTGTTATGGGGTTTGGAAAGAGACAAGAAAAAAGGAGAAGGAGACATCTAACTTGGAGAGAATCCACTTCTGGAGAAGAATGCATAAATTTTACTAGAAAACTTTATTTATTAAAAGAACCATCATTGTTCTGTGGCCTTTTCCTGTGTCCTTGTTTGCATTATGGGTTGACCTTGCTCTGATCTGTTTCATGTTTCACCTGTTGTCTGGGAATTGGATTGGGTGGTCACAAAACTTCCACTGTACCTGAGACCGAACATGGTTATAAAGGTGAGGGGCAGGTTGACTGTCATAGCCGACAATGCCAAAATCTCGGTGTCAACACAGCAGGAATTTGTTACTTGATCACATCATGGGCCCATGCAGGCAGGTGTTCCTCCTCCAGGTGGTGATTCAGGGACCCAGGCTCCTTCCATCTTTTTGGGACCACCATCTCTATCGGGGGTGGGAGGGGAGGAAGAGAAACAAAAGGGTGCTTTTGGGTGATTTTCAGGGACCAGGGCCAGGGTATGGAGTCCTACTTCTGCCTCCCTTCCATTTTCCAGAAGTAACTGCAAGTGGCTGGGAAATGTAGCCCCAGTGTGTGCTGCCACACTTGCAGCAACAGTGAATCCAGTGGGTTCTGCTGAGTAATGCGTGAGCATCTGGGGAGGCCTAGAAAGACGTTGTCACTTTGGAGTCAGCCTGGACAAAAAGCTTCAGAAGGCGGGGCTGAAGGTTTGGTCACCCACACGGCCCCATTGACTGAGGCAGGGGGTGATTTATGAGTGTTTGCTGACGGCAGGAATGAGTGTGCATCGCTAGTATTCTTTAATGTGGCTCCATAGCCTTTAGTAATTGAATGCGGCAGAATAGTCTTTCCTGGGTCTTCCAGAAAAACCTCACCTGCCCTGCTCTTGGGCCTACACTGGATGCTTTGTGTATTTCTTTCACGGCACCTGTAGCACTTGGTTGCCTGTTCGTCCACTTCCGATTTCCCCTACTGGGATGTCAACTCCTTGAAGAGGGAACCCTGTCTCCATCCGTCTCTATGCCTCAGTGCCCCTACCGCCTCTGACATGGGATGTTAAGTAAAATTATTTTCTCAGAGGGTTACAAATGTAAATTTCTCACACTGGAAATTACCCTCTATGTTAAACACATTACCTAAAATGAAGCCATTACTTCTATTCTATTTTTGTGTATCAATGATAACTATGCATGAGAAGCAGCATGGAGTGGTGGGGGGAGAGGAATTTTTTTGGCTAGACAGAGCTGGGTTGGAATCCCCAGTAGTTGTGTAAGTTACTTAAGTGAACAGCTTCTCTATTCCTTCTTCTTCGCCTATTAAATGGGTGCTCTCAAGACATTAAGAGAATAAGCATATAAAGAGTTTACTGTATTAAAAACAGAACCACCATTACTGCCCAGGAGTCAGGTGTAATTGCCTAAAAGAAAAACCAGGCCTCTGTTTAAAGCTCTGGGCAGCCATGCCCGGCGGTGGCATGCTCACAGCACCCGCCCTTTCACCAAAATGGGGAAGTGGATTTGGGCTCCAGCCTGTGTCTGTGAGAAGCAGACTCATACAGCCTTTATGCTGGGTCCTTGGCTGTGTAAACAGAAGGAAATGCCTTCTGGCAAATGAAGGGATGGGCTGCCCTGTGCGGTGGCAATTCCACACACTGGAAGTGTTCAATAGGAAAGAATTAGCCACCTGCCAGGGGTGTGTTTGAGGGGGTCCTGTTTTGAGTAGGAGGGTAGGCTAGCTTGGAATATCTCACAAAAGAAGGGGTACCAAGGCTTGAAAAAGACTAGGTTTTTTTTTTTTTTTTTTTTTGGTCCTTCCAAAAACAAAAATGAAACTCGGATTCCATAGCATACTTTTAAAAATTGGCACATCGCACCGTTTGTACTTAATAGTGCCTAGCATATTGCAAGCGGTGAAGAATGCTTTCATTGATAGACTGATTCATTCATTCAACATGATTAGGTAAACACACCTTTATACAATGAATGACTGAATGAATGGTTTCCTTCACTCGGGCTTAACACCTCCATGTGTTGTCACCATGACCTACTGTTTTCGACATCCCTGATGGTCCTCGTGACCCTGTCCTGGACAGCCTTCGGTTTGTTCATGTCCCTCCTGTAATACAACTCCCAGAGCTAACCATCATCCTCCATCTTCAATCGAGTGACGCACCAGGATCAGGCCTTGTATGGGCATCAGCTGAAACTGAAAATAAAAGTCCTGCTGTGCTGGAAGGCCAGGCATCAGAGACTCCGTGGCCTAAGTCTTCTTCAGACGAATCCAAACGGGGCTGTTGCAAAACCTGGGGCAGAAGTTTGCAGTGTCCGCATGGGTTGTGTTTTTGTTGCTTTATAACCCCTTTGGCCCAAGTGGATGTTGTGTTGAGCCCTGGGTATGGCCTCCGGACTCTGAGCCCATGCCAAGCTCCAGACTAGCGATCTGTGAGCTAGGACACGAGCCAGCTAATTTGAGGCACATTACATCAGATGTTTCCCGAGGTGGAGAGGAAGGCCTCCTTGCTAGAAAGCAGGAGGATTTTGGCTCTTAGAGATTGGATTCAGTAACTTGAACTCCTTGGCTGAGGTCCAACCTTCTAGCAAGCAGCTATCATATGGTCTGCAAAAAATTCAGATCCAAAGCCTCCAGCCCCCACTTTACAGGGTCACACCACAGTCTTCTTCAGAGGTGCACATCTTTTGAGGGGCATGGGTGGCTTTCAGAGAAAGAGAGACATTAAAATTTTTATAGGAGGTTAAATAGGTTTTATAAGAGATTTTTTAAAAATCTTACTAACTTTTCTAATTTTAAATTTAAGGGGGTAGGGGCAATGTTGACTTTGTAGTGGAAAATTGTAAACCCTGAATGAGAATGCTGTCCAAAAAAATGCTGTCATCTATCACTTTCTTTCCTTTTCCAGTTAAATAAAATCAAATAATGTGCAGTGTGGATATATTGGCATTAAATATTAAATGTATAAATCAGACCCTCATGGTAGTTTTTCAACTAACTTTAGAGATCGGCTCCGCTCCACGTGAACTGTGTGTGTTAATGTCTCTGTGTTCAGTAAAAACAGCACTGAGATGCTTCTAAAAACGAATGAATAGCCCTGGCCAGTTTGGCGCAGCGGTTAGAGCGTCGGCCCGCAGACCAGTTCGGTTCCCACTAAGGGCACGTAACTCAGTTGCAGTTTGTCCCCGGCCCCAGTTGGGGTCATGTGGGTGCAACCACTCAATGTGTCTCTCTCACATCTATGTTTCTCTCTCTCTCTTCCTCCCTCTCTCCCTCCCTCTCTATCTGAAGATAAATGCAAAAATGTCCTCGGGTGAGGATAAAAAAACAAAACAAAACAAAAACAAATGAATGAATAATACAGAGCCCCAGGCAGCCTCCCCTCTGAATGCTTAAAATCACGTCCAGGTGGACATTGTGCTGGTTAGAGTGGCCTTAGGGTCCATGAAAGAACAAGGTACAAAACACCTTTGGGGGAATGATCATATCTAACACTCCTTACACCCTCAAAATACGGAGCTGTTCTTAGGTTTTTCAAAAGTTTATTGACTGTGCCCTGGCTGGTTTGGCTCAGCGGTTAGAGCGTCGGCCTGCGGTCTAGAGAGACCCAGGTTCGGTTCCCGCTAGGGGCATGTACCTCAGTTGCAATTGTTGGTCGTGTGGGAGGCAGCCACTCGATGTGTTCCTTTCACGTTGATGTTTCTCTCTCTCTCTCTCTCTCTCTCTCTCTCTCTCTCTCTCTCTCTCTCTCCCACTCTATCTGAACAAAAAATGGAAAAATGTCCTCAGGTGCGGATGAGAAAAAAAAAGAAAAAAAAAGTTTATTGACTGAGACTCAGGAGAGAGAAGTTCCAAAGTCATCTGTCAAGATTAAAACCCAAGTCTTTGACAGGTTGATGCTTTCCCACCATCAGCTCACAGATGGAGGGGCACCAGTGTGCCCGGGTGGGGACAGTGATGGAGCCTGAGGAGGGAGACCCTGGAGGGATGACCTGGGAAAGGGCTTCAGTGTGACCCTCCTGTAGTCTAAACTTGGAGTCTCAAGTCTGGATATTTCATCTCCTCTTTTGGGAAAATTGATCTGGTACTATTTGATCCCTCCCCTGCAGGGGTGCTCAAGAAAAACATGAAATATTTATGAAGTGCTTTAAGTTTCAGGGGAAGTAATGTTCCCGTCTACGAATTGGAAATGTATTCCAGCATCCCCATGCATCTTATCGGCTCATCCAAGGTTGCACACTTCCCTCCTGACCTGTCCCTGTGTGAAAATCTAAGGGTGTCACACATACATTTGCCACCTTTCTTGAGCTGCGTGTGTACCTGAGAATGGAGTGATACATTATTAACATGTCCAAGAGGGAAATAAAGGGGTGAGAGAGAAGAGGAGGTGGCAGCAGAGAGGCAAGAAGGGGAGGAAGGGAGGTGAGTACGACGACCAGCCTGAGGAGCCCAAGCTGTTAGCCTGCCGGCTGTGGGCACCCTCTGCCATTCCCCCTGCAAGGTGAGCCTGCGCCTCGCTGGCCAGGACTTGCCGAGAACTGCGCCAAGGTCTGCTGTGGCCAGGTCTTCTCAGTGACAAGACAATGGGGTGCAGAGCTGTTCACTTGGCATCCTTCACCATCGCTAAGGTCACTGATAAAATATTAAACTGATCCTATGTACATGGCTTCATGAAGATGATCAGGAATGGAGGGAGGCCAGGGCGAGGGGCGATGATCCAGAGGTGCGGAGCCTCCCAAAGCCCACACAGGCGGCTCGTGACAGCCACGTGGCCACACAGAAGCCAGCTTGTGTTTGCTCTCTGCTCGTCGCGTTTTCCTCTGTACATCCATACCATCACCCCTTATTCCTTGGAAGGGACACAAAGTAACAGGCTTCAGGATGCCATCAGTGTCCATTTTGACAGCATTCATGTCACAATAACAATCATGTACTGTAATTATACAAAATCTAAAGAATGGGATAGAATGTTACTAGTTACACTTGTTAAAATGAATCTGACAACCCAAAAAAAAAAAGAAGAAATCTCTGTCAAAATTCATAGTGACACTTGACAATATACAAAAAAAAAAAAAAAAAGTAGTCAAATAATTGTCCTAGCATGCTACAGCACATTGCCATAACTTCATAAATTCCCAGCTGTTTTGGGGAAAGAAAGTGCGTTTTCACATCCTATACAGTTCTCACAGAAATTGCTTCCCAGGGATGCAGGTCAACAGGAACAGGAACACGAAGTCGAGGCACCAAGATTGCTCAGACAGCAATGGGGTCTGGAGACCCAGACTTCCAACTCTTCGAATCAGATCTGGTTTGTTGGAAAAGAACCTGGATGGTGACATTAGTCTAAGGAGGACCAAGGAAGAAACACTTAACTGTTAATACGAAAGAAAACCATCAAGAACTAGAACAATTAAGAATTAAATATTTTTTTTTCTACTCTACTTTGAAGCTGAATTACAGCTTTCAATATTTGGAAAGGATAGGTGGCTGATTTCTGGGTAGAACCCCTCTCTCTTCCCCCATCCACCCTCCCTGCTCTTGATCCAGTAGCTTAATGCTGGGTGCAGGTAGCGCTGGTTCAGTTTTCTTGAAGTAGAATTACCCTTTCTTTATAGGTGGCCGTGCCTCTTTTTAACAATGAGGTATAATTTTAGACTAACAATGCCTATTCCTTCCTGGACTTTGGGCTTGATCAACTGTGTGAGCAGAAAACAATTCAACTTTCTGATAAGATCATACACATACAAAAATTATTGCACTTAAAAACAGCGACAAACAACTCAGCCCAACCGGCAGAGGGCCAGTGAAAGTCTTCGGAAGGGGCTGTGCTTCCTGCCCTTGGCAGAGCGTCTGGATCTTTCGGTGTTCAGTTGAAGCTGGCTCGTTATTAAGTGTCCAGAAGAGAAAGAGTCCAAAAGACACTGTAGGCTCTTTAAGGCTAAGTCTTCCCGGTGCTTCGATGAGATAAACGATCTCCTTGGCCACATGTTACAAAGCAGGGGTTCCTTTTAGCAAAATGGCTAGCAGGACCCCCCAAAAACTCTGGAAGCAAGGGAGAATGGGTACACACCATGTCCTGTCCTGTGAATGAGAGAGAGAAGCAGTCAGCAGCCTGGGAGGGCAAAGCCTCACATCAACAGCCCACGGCTGGAAATATAGCACCTTCCCCTGACTCCACGACTCGTTCCCATTACATTCACCCCACAGCCTGGTGGACGGGGTTTATCTGTGCATCTTTCTGCGTGTAATTCCTACTTTTTGTAGATCCGAATGTCTTCCCCTCTACCTGCAAACTTCTCTCTCTCTCTTTCCTTATTCTTTATTCTTCCTGCCTCCTTATACTTTCTGTCTCTTTTTCTTGATGGAGGTAAAGGCATGATGCTAGTCCTGTCCTGCTACCCACCGGTCCATATGCTACTTCTTCCATAGTTTTCTCACGACTCACCCTGTCCTCCTCCACCCTGTCCATGGTCCTGCCCCTCAGTACATTCAGACACAGTCCACACTCTGCTTACTGAGATGAATGGGCGAATTCCTTGTTACTCCAGCCAAGACTACTTACATGACTGAAATCTGATTTTCTAGTCCAAATTTGAGCAGATGACATTGAATATGTTACTTGTGTATTCAGGAAGTTCTAAAGTAAGTGCTTAGAATGGATAAGATCAAGGCCTTTCTAGGCTCTGCTGTCCTGAACTGCTGGCAATGTGTTCTTCTTTGGGCGTTCACTCCAGCTCATGCCTTCTTGGTAATCCCTTTATGACCCTTGGTAATCCCTTTATGACCCTTTGTAATCTAAAATATTTGTACAAAATGTCTAGATAAATAGGGTGGATGATAATATCCTGATGTGACAGGCACAGAGCCCAAATCAGGGTAATTTAAAGTTCAGGGTGGAAGGAATGGAGGTCAAGCCATCACGAGCTGCCGAAGCTCCTTCATGTCGTGCCCACCAACAAGGTGCACTAAGACCGGCTGCAGTACTCATCTCTTCCTGTGCGACCTCCCGGTGACCACCTCTGTGGGGTCAGAGTCAGGACAAGCGGCTGCTGCTGCCTTTTGCTCTATCTCATCACGTCCCCTCCCATGATGGGCTCTTCCCTACTTACTGCTCCGGACTCTGAACTAGGACTTGCTAACGTTCTCATAGATGACATCACTGATGCAGAACTGCTGCTTCTTCTTCTTCCACAGCAGCTGCACACACTGGTGGATGAAAATGTACTGCTCCTGGAGCAAAAGGCAAAGCCATGTTTCAGAGCAAGAGAGTTGTGTAGAAATACACACAAAGATAGTATTTTGGTACTATGACAGTATTAAATATTATGAGCTGATATTAAAGGACCCAATTTTCTATTTAGGTGGCAATTTTATAACTAGAAAATCCAAGAGACTCAACTGTAAAAATATGTTTAATAATAATAGAGCTCAGACCATCAATACTTAATGCTAAAGGCAATGAATAGTCAATTTATAAATCATGGGCTATTTTGAAAAAAAAAAAAAAAGTCTATCACCTCTTAATACACCAAAATAAATTCCAAGAAGTTTAATAAATTAAGCCATAAAAATATAAAGGAAGTCCTGGCAGGTTTGGCTCAGCGGGTAGAGCATCAGCCTGGTGACCAGAGTCGAGGGTTCGATTCTGGTCAAGGGCACATACTTTGGTTGCAGTTTGGTCCCCGGCTCTGACCTGGGCCATGCAGGAGGCAACCAGTCAATGTGTCTCTCTCACATCAATGTTTCTCTCTCTCTCCCTCTCTATCTAAAGATAAATGGAAAAATATCCTCGGGTGAGGATTTAAATAAATAAATAAATAAATAGGAAAATATAGGTTAATTCCTCTCTGATTACTTTAAGAAAGGACTAAACCTCAAAGCAATGGAATAAATTATATATAAAAATTTCAACCTACTGCATATATTTTTAAAAGTGAAAAGAATGAAATAAAGAGCAAACTAGAAATGAGAGGGGAAAATATTTTCTAGAATTATGACAATATTTATACCTTTATTTTTGTTCAAAATTCATCCAAAACAGTAACACACACACTTAAATCAACAAATATATAAATAAAATACATTGACCACTAAACCAAATATTCCTGGAAGGCATGCACTATGTTGTCTTTTTTTTTTTTTTTTAATCCCTAATGCCTATTAAATGTTCTTTTATCAAAAAAAAAAAAACACAAAAAACAAAAAACTGAGGAAATATTAAAACATATGCAAATAATGGTCAAATAATCAAAGATGTAAATTAAAACCATTGTTTTTCACCTATAAAGTGAGCAAAGCTAAAGGAAAAAAGTAGTAACAATGACCTGCATTTGTTGAAGCAGTCATTTTTAGCTATGGTTGGTTGAGGTATGATCAAAAGAGTGCTAATACATGGCATTGTGAACGCAGATAATGGTAATAAAGTGGGAAATAATCCAATTTAACATCCTATAAAAAGGAGAACGGTTTACGTAATCAAAGGCATATCTATATTGAAACGTTATTCAATCTTTAAAATGAAATTTATATAATTTTGGGCAATCTGGGATAATACAGATAGCAGCATGTTAAGTGAAAAATTAGAATGTAAAATTAGCATATGGACACAGAGCCCAGGAGTTAACTGTGTGGAAGTTACTGGAAGGAAGGCCAATGAGATATGCCAAACTGTGGAGAACAGCTGTCTTTGTACCATAAAACCAAGATAACTTCGTGATCTTTCTCTTTTTTCTTTATTTCCAAGACTTTCTCTATAAGCAATGCCATTAAAAATAATCTTTAAATAAGAACCAGTTAAGATGTTCATAGGACCTTAAAGAGAATTTTGTATGACAACTTTATACAAAGGATAAGGTTAATACTTTGAACTTCACTGGGTTGATTCTTCAGCCTCACCTGTATTTTTCCACAAGATGTGGAGAGAATATAGGCCCTGATTTTGTGATAGAATCCTATCAATAACCGAGTCACCCTTCTCCGTATCACACATCACTTCATTGTTCCCAGAGTGGTGTTGGCACTGGGTGTCGATAAGGCAGAGACCACTTGGGTTCTCAACCCAGATTCACTCAGTGGCCAAACTTAGTCTCAGAAAATTACATATATGTATACCCAGGCCACAGGAAAAGTAACTAAATACTATCTGTGGACAGGTCCCTGAGAGCACCTGAGAAATCTACGCTGCTGTTCGGGAGGATGGGCTACTCAAAGCAAAGCCCTAACTGACCTCCAGCAAAAGCCTATTTAAGGAAAATTAAGCAAAACATTTGATAAAAATAGAAGAAAGCCCTGGAGAGGCGAATGGCATCCACGCCAAGCACTTTACAGTTCAAAGCACTTAACTAGATTTGTCATTTTACATAATGTGTATTTCGCAGCAATTCGTGAACGTTGTCATTCAGGGTTTCCAGAGGAGGACGGGAGCTTAGAGAGGCAAAGTAGTTGTGCAGTGGCCATGCTGGGACCCAGGCCTTCACCTGGGGTCGGCCGGATGACCCTACTTTCTTTACCCCTTGTTGCTCTTGTGGAGAGGCCCATAATGGGGGGCTGGTCAGGCGAGAAAGGGGACGAGGGCACCTTAAAAATAGCCCATGCCGCAGGGTGCAATAACCTGACGTGGGCATCTGAGGACACGGCCAAAGTGATCAGTTACGTCTACTATCTTCATTCATTTATTTTTAGGGGAGAGGGCGGCACCCTCCCTGGGGCTGTGCACCTTCTGCTTTTGCCAGAGGACTGGAAGGACTGACCTAATTCCACTATTTTTAAAAGCAGGTTGGGTGATGGAATCCAGGTGAGGGGAAATCACGAGGAGATAGGAAAATTAGAAACCAGCCATGGGAAGAAGCCTGGTACACAATACACAGGTGGCTGATATACATACACAGAGTCAGAAATCAGCTGGAGAATCATTCTGGCCTCTTGAAAATCATTAGTGTCAAAGGTGTACCCTGTACCCTAAGAGGAGAAAGCTGAAGAAAAGAATGTTTTGCTCTGCTCTTTACTTACTACCATCAGTAAAGTAGAAGGCAGCAGGTCTGTGGTATGAATGGGCTCAAGGAGGATGTTGGGAACATTCTAACATTCAAAATGCAGGTTGTATCACAAAGAGCACAACAACGAGGGAAAAACAAGGTACATGCACAAGATGTTATCGACATAAATAAAAACTTGAACTAGAGAAGACCCACAGCACAGTCCTGAGGGAACTCAAGAGTGAAGCTGGGACAGCTGGGAAAAATGAATGTGCTCTGGTGACCTCGCCTCTTTTCCTGACTCTGAATTTTCCCATGAGAGTTCAGGGAAGGGATCCTACTTTAAAAAGACAGTTTCCCTAGAGATGTCAACCTAAAATGCTGCGGTAAACAAATAAGTCAAACAACCAAAGTTTGGGGCGAGAGGTTAGAAGGAAAACATTTTCTCAGCTTTGCAGAAAGGCACATGGCTGGGGCTGCGTGATCAGCACACCTGAGGAAAATCAGGGCGCTGAACTGGATGGAGGGTCTGCCACGTGAAGGTAGTATTTAAAAAGCGATTAAGATTCTGTACTGGGAAAGTTAAAAGCAAACAGGCTATAATCAAAGTCCATAAAGTTATAAAAGGTATCAATTAGGTCAGTGTGGCAGACAATTTTTCGAATCCAAAATATTTAAAATAAGGAGCAGCCCTTTGAAGCGTGGGGACTAATATACATAATGGGGTATTTTAATCACATATTAGGATGTAAATATATGGATGTGAAAGCCAAAAATATGGACCGATTCATAAAGCACTGTTTAATCATCAGGTAGTGGGCCCCTCTGGGAAACCAGGACGTTTTAAACAGGGTCACGTTCATGTCCCCACAGCAGAAAATGGCAAGGCAGCAGGACGTGGGTACTTCCTAATCATCCGTGGGACAGCTGAATGCGATGGGTTCTTTTTCCACAGTGGCATGATCCTGCTTTGGCTCAGAAAGAAACACACTGGAAGAGCTGTGCCAAGGCTGGCTCGGATGGGAATGGCGAGGCAGCAGAGAAAAGTCAAAAGGGTAGTTGGTGAAGGAGAAACCCCAGAAGCCTTGAGACAGCAGCCAGGACTGCAGGCTTTTGAGTTATACTGACATCTAGTGGTGCTTCATCTGAAAAGCACGAGGAAGACCCAGGCAGTGTTCAATGCCTCGGAACTTCAGTAAAAGGTCTGGCCAGGTTTTGTTCTACGAACTCTACTTCTCGGAAATTCATTTATCGCGGCAGAGTCTGGAATTGATTGACCGCGATAAACGAGGGTCGACTGTACTCTCTTCCTCCCACACAAACACCTTCAAAAAAGAGATTACTGTACTCTGGAAGCTAAGAAGCTGCAGGTATGGCTGGGTGACCAGGATTATGAACAAGCTGTTGTGCTCAGGTTTTGGGGCTCGCACAGGTGCACATCCACTGTGGCTGTGCGTGGTGTGACGCTGTCTGCCGGCACTGAGCTACACTCCAGCCTGTGCATCCGGAGGTTTCAGGGGAAGAGGGGACCTGGGAGAAGAGGAGGAGGAGGGATGGACGTTTTGAGGGATGCTGCCACCTGTTACGATGCTAAAGCTATTCATTTAGGTCGATGGAATTGAAGTGCGGGTAGGTTAGGGGCTGGAATCCTTAAAATCACAAGGGGCACAGAAAGCATAAATCCCATGATCATGATCTTAAGTGAAGTGAGACAGAAAGCCACATGGCAGACAAACTCATGACAAACTTTTGAATCAAATCTAACATCTCAAATATAAACGCAATCACATCAGTTCCACAGTCTCCAGTTGGTGGCACTTACCCAGATTGGCTGCCCTGAGCAAAGAGGTTTGTGCAAAGAGGTTTTACTCTACTATAGATATATCCGTGTGCTCTGAATTCCTAACGGACATGTAACACCGGTAAAAGTACAAGCTCTGTACACTGAAGGGATTTTTAGAAGCTGATTTCTAGTTCTTTTATACCTTCAGGCAGTTTGAATGTGCACAATAAGAAACTGGGAATAGCAGATACAAAAAAAAAAAAAAATCAAGACGATGGTTTTGAAACAGGAGATGGAATAATGGGAAGTTTTTTCAGTCAAGGGCAAATTTAAAGGTGCATGTTGATTCCATTCCTACCTCTGTCTGTACCATGGACATCCGGTACGACCTCATGTCTGACACCAGCCCTAAGATGTCCACGAACTCGTGCTCCCGAATGTGCTGCAGGAGCCTGTCCAGGGCGATGAACGTGCCTGTCCGGCCGACGCCAGCGCTGCAAGAGTGTCAGACAGCACTTTACTCAGACAGGCGTCCGCACGGCTGCAGGCGGCTGGCGAGTAAACAACCACGCAGGTAACACCACCGAGCCAAAGGAACACTAAACTCCTGACAGTATTTTCCACGTCACCGATTTTTTGAAAACTGTTTTTATTGATTTTTTAGAGAAAGAAGAAGGGAGAGAGAGATAAAAACATCCATGTGACACAGATACATCGATCGGCTGCCTCCTGCACGCCCCCTACTGGGGATCGAGCCCGCAGCCCAGGCCTGTGCCCTGACCGGGAAACCGGGACCTCTCAGCAGGTCCCTGGGACGATGCTTAATCCACTGAGCCACACCAGCGGGCAGATTTTTTAACCATTGTGGTTGGTGTGTCTTCTAATATCACGTTTCTGACTATCACTGCTACTGTGGTTAAAGAGATACAGGTCTGCACTTCCTTGACCACACTTCTCTCCCCTGCCTGGGGCTCTCTGCTTCTGAGAAAAGTAATAATTGCATGTGGACCTGGCTGGAGAGTTGGTTCCTGCCCTTGGGGGAGCCGGACACATAAACAATGCCAGCCTTCTGAGTAGCCTCAGAGTTCAGCCGGCACAACCAGCTCAGAAGTCTGGTTGAGGTGCCCACACCTTAGCTCCAGCTCGGGGCCAGACCAATGAGTGTGCCTTTCAACCCTTGGTTGAGGTCACCACTCCAGACCTTCCTCACGGCACATCCCCCTTCTAGTGAGTTCTAGACCTGCGTCAGTCTTTCAGGCATCTTCTATGTAGTTGCCTAAAAATCAGATTTAAAATGTAGAGCCTGCCAATCACAGTCCCTGAATCCTCGAGCTCAGAGGGAGCAGAGGGAAGTGGAGTGATTTGCGCTGACCAGTTGCTCATCACAGTTCTGCAAGTTAAAGTCAGCTCTTCCTTTCCTCCAGGCACTCAGACTGAAGGGCCAAGTGATGCCAAACTCTGAAGTACGATGAAATGTGAGAAAAGAGGAAGTCAAAACTAATTTCTATGCAGAGTTGGCTGGGAGAGAAATCCACCAGTAAAAGCCGATAGTTCAGAGCCCTGGTCTGCTTTCTGTGCTGGACAAGCCTTCCCTCCCAGGACTTATCGTCCCAGGTCAAATGTTCTGCCCCTGGGTGAACACCTGGAAAGTCACATCCAGAGCTGCACCTGCTACCTGCTGTGAAAGGAACCGTGAATTTGACCGCATGGCTGAGCAGCTTTAGCTCAGCTTGTGGAAGGAACCATTGTGAGACCAGATACTTTCATTTGGTGAAGGAAAGTTTTTAACCTGTGAATGCCTAAGGTGGACCGACAGCAAGGATACCCTCCTTGATCATAAACTTGATAACTTACAAAGCATTTTTCTGTCCAGGGAGACACATTCTCTCTCTCTCTCTCTCTCTCTCTCTCTCTCTCTCTCTCTCTCACACACACACACACACACACACACACACACACACACCTTAGTCATTCTAGTTCACAGAGGCACAGGTTCTAGCTAGATCTGGAATTATAGCTCTATTTGCTTAGGTTGACGTGGCTGCCTATGCCCACCTAACATCTTTATCTTACTTCTAGCTCTGATACACAATAGGAGCATATTTATATCCCCTGCTCTTCAGAGATTGCATAGACATTTTTCAACAATATGTCACACCCATGGATTTTGATGGAGCTTCGTTCACTTGGTAGGAAAGAAAGCTTCAATTCAAACGTAACTCTTCCCATAAGGAATCAGTGTGGTCCTCAATTTTCGATAATGCAATAGGTCGTAATACCCCCTTTCATTTTAACTATCTGGAATTTAATTAAAGACAGTCTTGAAAAGCAATAATAACAACTATGTTCACCTCAGTGAGCTGAACATTCTCATTTCTCCTTTCCCTCACCTGGCTTTTATGTCTGTTTATATTATTCTGGGCTGTGGTTAGTTATTTTTAATTTGGCCTTGCATCTGGCTGTGCTATAAACCACTCAGAGTCCTTGATAGGGTAGGGTAATATCACACCATGTTTAAAGGCATGGCCGTGGAGACTGGCATGCCTGGATTTGAACCCTAACTTCATGTTCGAGTGGCATGAGCTTGTGTGAACCCCTTAACTAATCTACTCCCCAGTTGTTGTTTTTTTTTGGTCTTAAAAGGGGACTAATAATATCTATCTTATAGGATGTAAGATAGCCATATTATAAGTAAAAAATGTATCTAGTAAGACCTCAGTTAATCATAAATTTTTTTAAAAATCATAATTCATTTTACTGTTCATTCAATCTGATCAGGAGTTTATGGACTGGTTGGCTCTTTTCTTTATAAAACAAAGCCCGTGTGCTTAACAGAAAGTGCGTTTGCTGAAGTTACCTGCAGTGCACGATCATGGGGCCTCTGCTCCTGGCAGCTTGCTGTCGGACCACGTGTACAAACTGCAGGATGCTTTCTGCAGCATTTGCTGTGGGCACACCGTGATCAGGCCACGCAGTGTAGTTAAAATGCATCACATCCTGCACCTCGTCAGCCTGTAGGGGAAAAAGCCAAAGCAAGCGTTAATCTCAGTCCCGTGGCAGAAGGGTCCAGGCCTCTGCTGCAGCTCACACGTGAATAGCATACGAAGGCAAAGCCACATTCCACGCCTGGTCTTTACACTTCCCTTTCCAGCTCTGAGCATTGTGTCCGGCACAAAGCAGGGCCTGGAAAAAAAAAATACTAACTATATAAAGCTTCAAATAGTAAGATAAATAGGCTGATCCATGCTTGCGTAGAGATAAGAGCTTAAGCAGATTAGGGTTTGCATCCTAGCTTTTGCTATTTAGCAATTGCATCTGCTTTGGCCAGTGAATTAAACATGGTGGAAGGTGCTGTTGGTGCTCCCTTGGGTCCCCCTTCTAGCTGCTGCCAGCAGCATGCAGCTGCACCCTTCTCACAGTTGCTGAAAATGCCTAAGAGCTTGTGTTCTCCTGCTCAGGGCATTTGCAGCTGACCAGTGACTGAAAATGGGGTACAAAATGCCAGCCCCATTATGGCAGTGGGACAACTGAGTCTATGGTGCCATTGACACCCCAGCACCCTCCCTGGGACTTGGATGATGCTGGGCTTCAGCTGTACCCATAGCTGTGTGTGGCCTCTTCCCTGTCCTGGCCTATCCTCGTTCCCTTACAGAATTTCCCCAAGATTACACTTGCAAAGAAATCGCCTATTTCACAATCCCTGTCTTGGGCTCTCACATTAGGGGACCTGATCCAAGGCAAACTCACTGAACACCAATTTTCTCATATCTAAAAAGGGTCTCTTCAGATGCTTTGGATAACCTGACCTATAACAAAAGTTGTTTTGGGAATGAAGTGTGCTGTTTGCGAAAGACGGTGCCTGTTAGCTGTTATTATCATCATCACCACTACTACATCATTACTGCCCCTCACGCCATCCAGCTCAGGGCAGTTATATGGTTGGTTCTGGGAGTCCTAGTACGTGGGTATGTTTTGTATACTTATCCTATTCATAGTAACTATGTACATCATCTGTAGTATTGTTCCCACGGAACTGAGTAAACATCAGTTAGCATGTGGATCCTTCAAGATTCACTCTTTTCATCCCTACTAACTTGTAAGCATAAAGATTGATTCTGCTTTTGTGGCCGGTATTGCAAACCCAGGCCTCACAAGGTTCTAATGCATGTCCCTTCCCTCCAATTTGGTAAGAGCTAAGAATCCACTCAGTGGGTGAAATGCTCTATCATAATTTGGAAGAGTTTGGCCTGGCTATGAGTTTGGAGTTAAAGTTCAGGTTCAGGTATTAAAGAGAAATGAATTTTAAAGAATCGGTGGTCTTGGATGAAGTAAATTTGTCTAAGTATAGGAAAATGTATACATGAAGTATATAAACAAATATATAGTAAGGCTCATAGAAATATAAATAAGTCAGCACTTCAACTAGACACATTGTCCCCTTGGCACCTAAGGCCATACACCCCCAGCCCTACCCAGTGCCTCCCTCACTGTGGGCTCTTTCTGGGACACACAGAGCCTGAAGTCTGCAAAATGCTGGCTACCATCACTGCTGTCTACAGTAAGTATGGCAAGAAAGTAACCCAAGCATGATGAATTGTGCAGAATGACTCAGTTACTCAACACTACGAAGATTTACGGATATTCAATCACTAGATATTTTTTGGTTGCCCAGAAAATTCATGAAAAAGCTCCTTCTTTTCAAATGCTGATGGCACAAAGATTTGAACAGTG
This sequence comes from Tadarida brasiliensis, assembly GCA_030848825.1. Taxonomy (NCBI): domain Eukaryota; kingdom Metazoa; phylum Chordata; class Mammalia; order Chiroptera; family Molossidae; genus Tadarida; species Tadarida brasiliensis. Next base: position 30,804,341 of record CM061263.1, on the reverse strand, counting down.
TTGGAGATATATATATATATATATATAAAACAGTTGGTCTGAAAATGTATCCTGCTAAAATATTCAAAATGCTTCAAAAAAATAGGAAACACTTAAATCAGTCTGGTAGCTGCAAGGCAGAGGACTCAGTATCAGGCTGATCTCTGTCAGCTGAATAGCAAGGCACATGTCAAGGGAACAAAGGAGTTTTTGCTGTTGTGTTTTTTTTTCCTCCAGTTCTTACTCAGTTCATGCCAAGTTTCAAGTAGTGGAAAGCAACACATTTTGAGTTATGGTCGTTTTCCTCCTTCTGGTTACATTTTATCTAGGCTTTCCAAAATTTCTCTTACCCTGATTTCTTCATTTATGTAATTTTACCTTGTTATACTCTACAAGTTTCTACATATCAATATAGAGGGGATAAAGAAGGGTATAAACAAAAAATGAAACAAATAGAAAACCGCATTCATTAGCATAGCACAATGTTGTTTAGCTTAAAATTTAGATTGTGTCTGTTTATGGGCAAAAGGGGGCACTTGGGGACCTAATGCTTGTAACTACTGTATGAACCCTTTACCAGAAAACATTATTATTCAACATTTTATTCCTTTGTTTCGAGCCCTTCACTGAAATGCTGGTCGTTGAGAGGTCTTCATTTAGGACCAAGGACGAGAAGCATAGTACTGATCACGCAATGATCTATGTCATTCTTCCAATGGAAGAACAGAACCTGTATCGTGCTCCACATTTTTTTTTTCTCCAAGATGCAAACCTAGGAAAAGATTTGTCCTATATTTGCCTAACAGTTTCCAACAGCTTTCCCGCTGAAATCGCGGAGAAAGAGTTCCAATTGCATTCAGATTGTCAAATATTTTCGCTGATGTTTCCAAGCGCTTTATTATTTTTGAAATCATTCATTTATTCACTGCTCTACTCATTCCACAAAGGTTTATTAATGGCTAAGGGTTGGGATTACAAGGATTATTAAAACAGGGCACTTGCTTCCGAAACTCACACTGGAAGAGGCAGACACGCAGTGAGAGAATTGACACGCTGTGGTGTGCTGTGGTGGAGGAAGAGCCATGAGACTAGAGCAGACGAGGAAAGGGATGAGGGTCTCCTGAGTGACACTGGAGTTGAAACTGATAAGGAATGTGGTGAGGGAACAGGAGGAGATGAACATTTCAAAGCAAGGGGACAGCATGAAGCACAGTCTGTTCCAGTCACACAGAGATTTGCCTAAATTCTCAGTGTAGCCGAAACGATTGTTAACGACCAGCAGTGCAGAAGTAATATGTCTTTTGTAAATATCAATAAATGGGTAGTTAATGAATGCATATGTTGTATTGATATGGACACTCTTTGGTTCCATGGTCCAGGTTAAGGGTGTGCAAACACTTTCTGGGCGGGGCCGATAAGAACTGTTTTAGGTTTTGCAGGTCCTACGTCTCTGGACTGCTCCAGCTGGATGTGGCATAAGAGCAGCTGCAGAGGGTATGTGGACACAGGTGTAGCTGTGTTGCAATAAAATGGTGTATCGATGGACACACTGACATTTGATTATATAATTGTCTTGTAGTACTGCATGTGAAATATCATTCTTAGTTTGATTTTTTTGCGAACATTTAAAAAATATAAAACTCATTCTTAGCTCATGGGCTTTACAAAACAGGCAGCGGTCAATATGCTCACAGACTGTTAGAAAGGGTTGTTTCTAAGCATCAAATTTTGAATGAGGACTTTCCCGTTAGACTTGTTCTCAGCAGAGAGCATGTTCGAGCGGAGAATACTAGCAAAAGCTCCCTCCCATCGTCTGGGCTGCTCGAGGTGAAGAATACGGCGGGGCCGCTGTGGATGATGTCGCCTCCTCGCTTGGCACACGGACATTCTGCCTGTGCCCCAAGCTTGTCCTCAGAGAGGAGACGGGAGAAAGACACTGTTCTGACATCCTAACACTCAGAAATCAGTAGCGTTTCCAAAGACATGTGGAACCATGATGAATCATCAAAACCAAAGCAGAACAAAATGAGGAAAAAAGCCAAACAATACCCAAACTACTAAATCATGGTTTAAGTGGTTAATTTAAAATGTAAGCGTGCCTTGTATACCCTAATCATATTCATATCTGGTTAGTGTAAGTAAGGAGAACACGTCCCTCCTCGGCCAGGCCTGGTGAGCAATGGCTCTCGCACCTTCTGTTGCCCTGGGCTAACCCTTGATGAAACAGGGCGGACTTTCCGTCTCCGTGGGCCCTCCAGCCACTTCATCCCTGCTGTTCTCCGTGAAATGGGGAACATAAAAAGGGGGCTTCTTCTCTCGAAGGAAGCAGTGTTGCAAAGCCTAAAGTGCTCATGATCGTCTATGAGGGTGGGTTGGTCTCCCGACGCCTGGGAGACAGCACCCACACTGTGCTTGGTGACTTACGTAGTTGATCCGGAAATGTCTGCAAGCCCAGTCATCCTGCTCTTCCTCCGAGATCATCTCCACCGTGATGTCTCCGTAAGCTATGGGTTCCTCCGTGAACGGCCAGTAATGGTCACATTTCACCTGATGTGGAAATAGCACAACATCTTCAAACAGACAAGCTGGAGAAGGAATGGAGTCTGTGCTCCCCTAGGGAAACAGAAGTACTTGTGGCTGAGGAACTGCAGGTGACCCCTGTGAGGTGAGACATGACGCAAGGACCGTTTCTGGTGCACGGTAAGCACTGAACTCCCGGCAGCGGCTGGTGTGGGTTTTGCTGCTGAGTGGGGACAGCCCCATGAGGCACTTACCCTCCTTTTCTCATTGCACTGAGTGAGCATGACAATAATCTGAGACTTCTGTTGTAGGACCATCTTCCAAAAGTCATTTCTGGTTTCAGGCAGTGGCCCCTGGGTGGCAATGTACTCCTGGGATGAGTTGTATCCCTGAAAGATAAGGGACAAAGTTGTCACCTAAGTTCTGCACAAATGAGGAAACAACTAAAAATGTACTGGGGATACACCTGGCAAAGGGTCGCACACCTCTGCAGCGTGTTCTCCTGTTCTCACGGAAGAGGCCATCAGAATAGCTGACTGCATGGGTCTGTGTGATTTCAAGCACGATTCTTGGGAAGCCTATAAAACCACACCCACACCTTTTTTTTTTTTTTTTTAAATGATAACAACTGCTATTTGTATAGATATTTTTAAAACACAGGTGCTCAGGTGGAACCCTTTGAGTTAGGTTGGCAAAAATATTTAAACACAAGAAAGGTGAACTTTAACATAATTAGCTACGTTCATTTTCACGAGTCCTTTACAAGGAAATGGGAACATAACTAACCTCTGGACTTCTGTTGTTTATTCTGAAATGGAATAATGGAGACTGTTCTTTAGTAGGAGAATGGTTTTCTTTTGAATTGTCTGACATGTTCCTGTATCCTCAGTGGTTTTCCTCAGCCTGGGCTGGAATTTGAATGCCTGGCTTTATTTTATTTCATTTCATTTCATTTCATTTTTTTACTTACAGGAATGTAGTTGGCATTGATGTAGTCTGCTCCTTCCTCTTCATTCATGGAGATTAAACGCACTCGGCTAAAGTCATCTATAAAGAATAGGAAGAAAGGAAATATTTAAAAAACAGAGTGGAAGGATCCCATCTTCCCAATATCAAGTCAAAATAGTCAGTGTTAGAGTAGGTAGGTAAAGTTTGTCTTAGCTTGCTATTCTAGCCATATCTCCATCTTAGTTTCTTGTTTCTAGAAATATACCCTAAGAAGCCTGAAACACCAGCCAGAAAGAATATATGTACTCCTATGTTCATAGCAGCACTATTTGTAATAGCTAAGATCTGGAAACAGCCCAAGTGTCCATCAGTAGACAAGTGGATAAAAAAGCTGTGGTACATATATACAATGGAGTACTATGCAGCTGTAAGAAAGAAAGATCTCACATCCTTTGAGATGACATGGAGGGACCTGGAAAGTATTATCCTAAGCGAAACGAGCCATGCAGAGAAGGACAAATATCACATGATCTCACTTATTTCTGGAATATAATGAACTAAACAAACTGATGAACAAAATAGACCCAGAGTCATAGAAGTAGGGTATAGACTGACAATCCTCAGAAGAGGGGGTAGGAAGGAGGGAAGAAATACACCACAGAACTTATATGCATGTATGCATAACCCATGGACATAGACAACAAAGCTGGGGACGGGGTAGGGGGCATGGGGAGGAAGGTGTCAAAGGGGGAAAAAAGGAGAAACATCTGTAACAAAAATAAATTAATAAAAAAAGAAAAAAGAAGAAAAAAAGAAATATATAAATATCTCTCAAATGCTGTTTTCTCCCACCAGCTCTCTTGTCCTTGGAAGAATTAGCTCCATGTTTTGGGGGAGATTGTGCAGAATATTTACAGAAACTAAAATTTTTGGTAGATTGTATGGAAGGCTATAGCATGTAGCCTAACTACGTATTTCCATTCCACATAGGGACAGCTGGGAATTCACTGCCTCTGGGAAACCTAGAAGAGAACATGGAGTTGCATGGGCTTTTTGTGAATGGACTTCAAGTGAGAAGAGTAAATTCTGAAATGTGTGCAGATGTAAGGTGTTATAATGACAACAGTGCTCAATATTATCAAGAATCCGGATTAAGGAAAAAGCTCTTTTTCTAGAGATCCTTTACCCTCTCTCTTTCCACTTATCCATTCTTCCTCGGCTTCCCTGGAATACAGCAGAGAGGAAAGTTAAATCTATATTGGAATATATTATAATTGCCCTGTTAGTACTTTATATTACTTTTTCTTTGAATGTTGCTTTTATTAAAAAATGCTAAGCAACACCAGAACTTTCCAGAAGTTAGAAAGAGGAGGCATTTTAACACATTGAACTCCCTTTCCATTTGCCTTCTTCCATTGTCAAAAAACTGACCAAAAATATTTTGTGAGAGAGAAAATAATCTTATTCTTAATTTGGCTAAAACATTTGATCACCAAAGGGCCAGATGGCCAGTCTTTCCTGTTCAGATGTTCAGATGAAATTCATTTAAAAGCATAATAATCACATCTTCCTACACACGAGCTGATCTAGTGATATCAGAGCACAGATTTGATCAATGTAATGACATCAGAGCACAGATTTGATCAGAGAGGGCTTTGAGGATCCAGACCACAAGTGGATCGGCACCTAGACTGGTGAAACTGATTAATTTACAATCATCCTTCAGCCTTTGAAAGACGTGAGTCGGATTGGCACCATTGACAATCTTACATGGCAGGATGTTTGTGTAACGATTTTTACATCGGTTCAGTGGAAGGTCTGCAGCAAAGTGTGGAATATCCAGTCCAATCAACTTCAACTCCTGTAAGGGACAGAGAATAGATGAGAGATGTTCGTACACGGTGTGGATTGGACTATCGCTCACAGTGGACCGTTCTTCACTCCCAGCCTATAACAGAATCCTCACACCCCCTTTGCCATAGGATGCCGCAGGGCTCCCTGTTGGGACAGAGCACACTTCTCCACCCCACTCCTGTCTGCTTGCTTTGGCCGATGAACTTGGGTAGAACTCGTATCCAATAAGAAGCTTTAAATGTGCTTGTTTGGTTTGGTTTGCCCTCTTGTGTTTCTGCCATCTGCCGTGAAAAGCACATGAGCAGGGAAGCTGCTGGTCCCTGAGTGAGGAGACTCGTGAAGCAGCCTTGAACCTGATTCATGGCTGGAAGCAGAACTGTCCTACTGTCCCACAGACCCAAGACTGAGAAAAATAGATGTTGCTGTAGGTCACTGAGATTTCGGTGTTGGTTCCTATATAGCATCATTGCAGTACTAGCTGACTAATACAATACGTAACTACCCTGACAGCCTAGTGATCATTTGGAGAAGGTAAGGACTGTGTACAAAACACTCAAGGTGTGGAAAATGTGAAAAGAAATCCATTTCAGATTTTAGGAGGTGTAGGGTAATTGAAATTTATGCAGCTCGCACAAATATGTCCTCTTCTCTGAGGAAATGTGGGTATTTCTCTTTCAGGCAATGAGCCTCAGAGAAACTAGTAAAAGAGAGAGTGAGGAACAGTGCAGGGGCAGTCTCCATGGAACAGGATGTAAGATTGACAGCCCCCAAATATATGGTAAAGAAACCTCAAAAATAAGCATGACTCAGTAGTGGGTAAGTGAAAACTTCAGTGCGAATAAGCACAACCAAGTGTCTGCCTGTGTGTATCAGTATTCCCATAAATCCTATTATCAGAAGGTGCACTGACAGAGCGATTTTTCAATAACTGACAACCATCACATCTCAAAAAGGTGATGCTACCGGAGAAGGGGATTCCTAACCTTCTTTGTCCTGTGTCTGGTAGGAAACAGGGTTGTAGGCAGACCACCTGCATTTCTGGCATCGTTCACGCTGTGGTCTGTGCGAGTGGTGCTCCCCGCAGCCGTACGGGGCACAACCAGTGCAGCAGTTCTAGTTCTGTCCCTCAACAAATTCGAGGAAACTATTAGTAAACAGCACATAACCATCTATAAATTGGATTATCTGTATAGTAATGCACTTTTCTATAAGACTATTAACTGGGCCCCACCCAGTGGCTCAGTTGGTTGGAGCATCATTCTGTGCACCAAAAAGGCTGTGGGTTCGATTCCCGGTCAGGGCACATACCTAGGTTGTGGGTTTTATCCCCAGTCAGGGTGCTTCTGGGGGGCAACCAATCGATGTTTCTCCCCCTCCCCTCCCCGCCATTCCTGTCTCTCTAAAATCAATAAAAACATATCCTTGGGCGAGGATTAAAGGATAATTTTTAAAAAAGATTTATATTAACTGAGGCAGTAGAGAAACCACTCGTACATTTTATTTACTCACATAGGATGTTAATTTTGAAAACAAGTTGTACTCATCATAATTCCTCCCAATTAGTCCTTCAAGAAATCATAAGCTGGAGGAATACTTCTCAGGGGGAAGAGTTTTCGGGAGTCTTTGAAAGACTTTTGAACGGAGTTGGAGACGTCCGACGATGTTTTGAGAGATTGAACAGCGACATCTCTTCCACGCCCTTTTGTTTTGATTCCGGTGCTCTTTGCAGAGCACACGCTTCAGAGATCTAGTTCTTGAGCCTTCTGTGGCTTCCACATAGAGAGCTCCCTGGTAGCTCAGTGTGTGTGCTTCATGGCGTTGGGGGCAAGCCTGCAATTCGCAGGGACAACTGAAGCAAAACTGCCTAGCTTTCCCTGTTCCTTTGCTTCCTATCACTATGACATTTCCAGCTCACAAAATCTCAAGCTTTTTGACCTAAATTGAAGCCATTGTAAAGACAAAGTAGGCTAACTTTGATCCTGAACTCACAAAATCAGAAGTTTTTCCATTTTAGGCAAAACCTTCGCTCACCAAGTGCCTTTAAACACTGTTACTTTATTACTGGCTTCTTCATTGTAAAGGGTTTTCAAAGGCTGACTGTATTTTTCCTGTAAGAAATGAAACTAAGTTTTTGCAACTTCAACTAAATCAGTGTTAGTTTAGTTCCTTTTGGCAGCTTTAAGCTTATTCAAATGATGCTTCCATTGTTTCAAGTACTTTGGAAACGTACCTCTTTTAGACGGTGCCGTTACAGATAGCTTGTCAAAACATCTGGTTTATCTTGGTGTACCACTTATACATGGCAGGGCCTTGGAAAAGTAGTTCAACTCTCGTTAACATGAGTTTAATTACTTGTAAGCTAAGGCTACTAATCTCTCCACACCTCACTGGTGAGCAGTGACTACCACACAACGGTCCAACTCACCACGAGCTGGTGCAGCGCGACGGGTGATGGCTGTGAAATGTGTTTGCTTTGCTTTGCCTGGCTCCACAGCGCTCCCTCCTTTGTCATGTTACGCACAGACCAACAACTCTCCCCCCAAGTCCCCTGCTTTGCGGACAGACTGATAAGCCACAGGAAAGGGCCTCAGATACGAAAGAAATGGTGGAAACAGATTGCCGCCCAGAGCTGGAGCCCGTGTGGAAGCTGACGAGCTGGATGAACTGTAACTGTGTGCTGCTCCCTGCTGCTAATGCCCTCAGTTGATAAGAGAGGCTTAATTGGCTGAACACTGGAGATGGAAATTGCCAGAGCTGAACTGCCGCGAGGCGGGAGCCGCACGCACACACAACGTGCTCTGCCATCTTTCGTGACGCAGCCTGTCCCTAAGCAGGAAATCGAACCAGTTTCCAGTTCAGTAGCGTTGCAGTTATTTTCTGTCTCACCATATGGAATCTCCAGGGACTTAAATCTCCAGAAAGTCAAAGTATGAGTGGATGGCCTGAAACCAACATAAATCATTTTTGAATTTTCTCTTGCCGGTTTTGTCTCTAAAACAGTTTATCATCATGATTCCCTCCCCCCAGGCCATGGAATCATCCATATCGATGGTGGTCCCCCAAAAGGTGTGTCCACATCTTAACCCCCTGAATCTGTGACTGTGGCCTTATTTGGAAAGACGGTTTTTGCAGATGTAATTGAGGATCATGAGATGAGATGATTTTGTGTTTTCCAGGTGGGCCCTAACTCTAATGACAAGTGTTCTTATAAAAGGGAGGAGAGGAGCAGGCCGACCCAGGTGGGGCCCAGATCTGAGTCAGGCAGCTGCAAGCCAAGGACTGCCCGGAGCCGCCAGCACGGGAGTCTCCTCGGCAGCCTTCGGAGGGCGCATGGCCCTGCTAACACTTTGATTTGGGACTTCCGGCCTCTAGAACTGTGCGAGAATAAATTTCTGTTGTTTAAAGTCACCAAGACTGTGGCAGCTCTAGGAAACTAATACAGTCACCGAGGCCCAGTGGAAGTCTTTCCTGTGTGGCTGCGTTTGAAGCACGCAAGTTTTTTTTATTTTTTTATTTTATTGTTGAGAGTATTGCAGATGTCTCCCTTTATTCCCTCCTTGACCCCCTCCACCCTGCTCCTGAACCCCTCTCAGGCCTTCACTGCACTATTGTCTGTGTCTATTGATTATGCATATAAACATATAACTTCTTTGGTTAATCTTGAACCATGCAAGTCTTAAAAAGCAAAGCACGAATACATGCACTGTATTCATCTGCTAGGGCTACCACAACAAAATACCATAGGCCAGGTGGCTTAAACAACAGAATTTCTATCTCCCAGTTCTGGAGGTTTGGGAAGTCCAAGAAAAAGGTGCTAGCAAATCTCAGTCTGAGGTTTTTCTGGGCTTGTAGATGGCCACCATCCAGCTATGTGCTCATGTGACCCCTTCTTTCTGGGGTCATGGTGGGGGTGGGGAGGGAAGAGAGAGCGTGCTCTCTGGTATCTCTTTCTATAAGGGCACTAATCCAATCATGAGGGCCCCATCCTCATGACCTCATCTAACCCTAATCACCTCCTAAATGCCTCATCTCCAAATACCATCACACTGGGTGGTTGGGATTTCAACATATGAATTAGGGGGCACACCTTCAGTCCATACAATGTTCCATCATCTTATGAGATGAGCACAAGCTGTATTCTGGCCTTAGAGTTTGTAGCAATGTCAGGAAGTCATAAGCACTTGATGTTTGCTCTGGGATAGGCTGGACATAGAGTCAGAGGAGCTAGATTACTAGACTGCAGAACAAGTGAGGAGAAACAATGTGACCAGTGCTGGTGAAAGTAGAGTTTCCATCTATGGTGAGCAAAAGTCCAATAGAATTAGGCAATGTCCAGTTATGTTTCAGTTAAACACAAAGGGAGAGGAAAGGATTTAGAACAGGTATTTATTGAGATTCTGTATCAATTTCCTAGTTCTGGCATTACAAAGTAGCATAAACTGGATGGCCTAAAACAACAGAAATTTATTGTCTCACAGTTCTTAAGGCTAGAAGTCTGAAATCAAGGTGTCAGCAGGGACATATACTCTCTGTAACCTATAGGGGAATTCTTCCTTTCCTCTTCCTGGCTTCTGGTTTGTTGGCAACCTTTTGTATTCCTTCCCTTGCAGCTCTATCTTTCCATTCTCTATTTTTCATCACACAGCAGTCTCCCTGTTTGTCTCTGTGTCTTCACATGGCTGTCTTTTCGTAAGAGCACCCACCCTACTTGAGTATGACCTCATCTGAACTAATTACATCTGCAAATGACCCTATTTCCAAATAAGGAAAAATGGGGTGCAGCAGTGATGGGAATCTTGGGCAGGTGATGGAAGATGGCTAGGAAGAAAGTCAACCTCAGGAATGTCTAGCAATAGCTACCAAGGCCTTGGGCTCTAGGATGGGATTTAGGGACAACACTCCAATCACTGGACAAATTACTGGTATAGGCACTTGGAAACAGAGACTAAACCTAGGAAACCAGAACTGAAAGGAGAGAAAACTCAGGTGTGGGAACGATGTAAGACCCATGGTGTGAGAACTGTTGGAGAGGGTTCAAGGCAACTTTTTTCAACAAGGACTGCAGGTAGGGCTCTAGTGAACTAAACTGAAACACAGGTGGAAACAGTGCAAATGGGAGCTCCTACCAGAAATCAGAGGTCATCCCTTGTTGACTGCATGACAAGTAATGTAGTTTTGTTTTAATCTTTGCAGACACACTTCTGAACAAAGATGGTGAGGGTTTCCATTTGCATCCTGATCAAACACAGAGCACAGAAAATAACGGCAGAACGAGCAGTATGTGGTATGTCTCATGGGCTCTCGGATTTCAAGCTCTAAATTCTGGCTCTTCAAAACCTTCTCCATATGAGACGTAAGAAATAAGAAATTGAATCTAATCCCTGGTTCCCAAACCTCCTTAAGAAAAGATGTATATTTTTGTTAGAAGGATAGGCAGTCTTTCTAGTAGATTCGAAATTAAATGCAGAGTGAAGAGTAATTTATTCAGTGAATGCAAATTAGCAACTTGTATAGCTTCATGTATGACTTCTAGATGTATTGGTTATACATGTAAATGCAGACATTAGTTTCAATTTGCATAATGCTTACAAATGATGAAATTTCTCCATATGGGTGCGATCTTTAATGTCAGAATCAAAATGAATACAATTATTAAGCACTAATATAAACAGAACAAATAACTGTTCAGCCACTGGATTTAGTTCGACCAGCTGATTGAGCCATGTTAACGCCCTCTTAAGTGTCCACTGCAGAAGGAAATATTTTTTCCCTGAAGCCTCAATTAATGATCAATTTCAGGAAAATTTGAGGGCTGCCATGTGAAAGGTCTGACATGCACCCTGAAATCAGGTATGGGAGCACAGTGCATCTTTGAAAATAGAAGAGGGTACCCTGACACTGAACCTGAGGATGTGGGTGGGGAGGGTTGGGAACTGGCAATGTGTGGGAAGCTGTCAAGTGAAAAAGGAAGTGAGTCAGACTGGTGGGTCCCTGCTTGAGCCAATGATAGTCCAAAACAAACAACCCGAGTTTGCGATTTAAATAAAGCAGACTTCTGGAGAGTCCTTTGTATTTTCTCATCATCGCAAGGATACAATATATCAGAACTTGGCACCAAATAAATTATATATATATATATGACCAATAATGTTCTAAGAACAAAGATATATGACAAAAAGCTTTATAATAAATAAAAATACTAAACACTTCTTCAAACCGTGGCATGATGGATAACTGTATGTGTCAACTCGGTTAGGCTGTAATGCCAAATTGCTTAGTCAGACATCAAGTCTACATGTTGTGTGTAAGGATTTTTTTTAGATGTGATTAATATTTCCATCAGGAGACTTTCAGAAAGCAGATTACCCTCCAAAGTGTGGCTTGGCCTCATCCAGTCAACGGAAGGCCTTAGGAGGAAAGACTGAAGTCGCCCGAGGAGGAAGAATTCTGCTTTCAGACTGCGGACTGGAGTGGCAGCATCACGTCGTCCCTGGGTCCCCAGCCTGCCCGGCAGATTTCAGACATGCCAGCCCCGCAGACATGTGAGCAATTTCTTAAAGTAAATCTCTCCATCTCACTTTCTCTAAATCCTAGTCTATCTCCTATCTATCTATCTATCTATCTATCTATCTATCTATCTATCTATCATCTATCTACCTACCTACCTACTACCTACCTACCTACCTATCTCCTATTGATTCCGTTTCTCTGGAGAATCCTACCACACATGACTATCAAAGCTTGGATGTACCCTTGTCTCACATTTAGTCTAGTGTCTTGGGACAATTCTTTGTTGTGTGGGAGTGTCGCATTTATTAAAGAACATTTGACATCCTTGTCCCTGTCCCCATTAAATACCACTAGTAGCTTACTCCCAAGCCATTGTGACAACCAAAAATCACTCCCACACATCTGAAAACCCCGCCTAGGGGACTCTCTGGCACTGACCCTGCTGAGAACACCGATTCAGTGCAACCTACCACTGTACAGATGAAGAAACTCAGGTCATGAAAAGTTTGATTTTTTTTCAATATTCATTAGTGGCAAAAGGGTAGTGAGCACCCAGGTTTTTGAATTCTGAGTTTAGTACATTCCTTCCTCTTTTATAAAATTATGAAATAAACCCAGATGTGTTTATTTTAACATCATATGTGTCAAATCCCTCAACATATTATAAATTGAGCATTTAGCACATACAATTTACAATCTACTTTTCATAGTTTTGAAGCATCTGCAGCTGGAGTCTAATCTCTTACAGTGTGGTTACCCCAGTGTCCTCGCTTTGAAAAGAACGCTCTCTCTCCTTTGAGAGACGTGCTTCCAGGAAGGAAGAGCCGTCCTGTCCTTAGTGGTTCTGCCCTCCCTGGCTGCGGTGGGCTTGAGTGGACATCATGGCCCCAGAGAGCCAATCAGAGTCCTCCCCTGTCATTTCTCAAACCATGAACAAGAAAGAGAGTTCTTTTCGGAAACCATGGAAACTATACAATATAACACAGGGGCTGTTGGTGGTCGTGTTTGCCACCGAGACAGAGGTTGGTTTACAGTGAAAGAAAATGAAGCCAAGACAGAGAGAGAAGCAGCAGTGACGAATGAAAACTGGCCCCTGGCTCCAGCCAAGCTTGGAACAGGCTGCTTCCTGACCCTCCTCCTGGTTTAGCTGCTCATCCTTTCCTTTGATGAGATGACATAACGTAGGATTCTTTGAATGAATTCCCTTTTTCTTGGGTCTAAATTAGTTTGAATTGTGATTCTGTCACTGACAACTAAAATAATCTTTTCTTTAAAAAAAAAAAAAAAAGACTCATTGTGCAATTCAGAAACACAGTAATAGTCACACCGGTGTTTGATGGGAGGTGCTCCCAACCTTCCCAGCAAAGGCAGTGAAATAGCTGTGTCAGCGCGCTCCTGTAACCTTGTAGAAATTAAGAGGCTGTGGCTTCAGTGAGGTTGAAAGTGTACCTACATCATAATTTTCATCACCATTATCAGAATTATCTAGCTATTTCTTTTTTTTAAATTTTGGTTTAAGTTTTCTTTTTCTTTTTTTAATTGATTTTTTAGAGAGGAAGGGAGAGGGAGAGAGAGAGATAGAAACATCAATGTGGGAAACATCTATCGGTTGCCTCCTGCACGCCCCCTACTGGTTATCGAGCCCACAACCCGGGCATGTGCCCTGACCGGGAATCAAACTGGGACCTCTCAGTCCCTGGGAGGGCGCTCATTCCACTCAGCCACACCATCTGGGCGCCTTGCGTTTTCTTACAAGAGTCTCCTCCTTTCATTGCTCTCCTTTTCTGAAATGCCATCCTCACCATAGATCTCCAATTCAAACAGTATTTCAGTTCTTTGAGACACAGCGTTTGCTGCAGCATCTATAAGTTTTTATGCACCCGCACAAAATGGACAAGGTGGTGGTTAGGGGTTGTGTATCTGATAACATAGATGGTTCTTCGCATCCTTAACTTCCCTGTTAGAATTTCCACACCAGGACTCTTGCTGCTTCTTGCAGACCAAAACTGACATTGGCTGATGGGTGGAAAGAAGAAATGAATAGGAATGATGAGGAGAAGGCAGCTACGTTCTACAACCTGGTATTTCACGGGAAAGAGGCTTTAAGATAATGTACAGTATTTAGAAAATTCACTTCATCTTTCCCTTTTCTCTGGTTTCCCTGAATCGTGGACCATTCTGTAGAAACCTGGAGGAAGTGCACCATCCAGGCTGTGTTACGTGTTGTGAAGTGTGTGGGAAGAAAACGTAAGGACCAGTGATAGTCCGCATACTGCTGAGATCCAGACTTACTCATTTCCACCCACTCTGATGCATGCTCTTGGATGCAAACAAATATGTGTGCTTCAGAAAAAGGAGGTACTGCCAATTGTTTTTCTTCTACACAAACTATGTGTAACTCTCTTCCCCCAATTTCTCCAAGAAAAGAAAACAAATCTTCACAAAGCAACATTAAGTAGAATGCCAGAGTCCTACAGGTGTAAGAGCCCCACCATAGACTCTTAAATGCCCAGAAGACAAAAAAAAGGGTCCTTTTCACACCGTTGCTGTGGCCGACATGGCATGAGAGACCCACTAAAAATCTCCTGAAACTGAACTTCTGTTTCAGATCTCAGTCGTCAGCCTGCTTTCCCCTGCAGTCTCAATCGCCTTGGTTTTCAACGGTGGCTTCTCCTGTAACCACATCTGTTCACCCCAGTACCTGCATCTCCTTTCCTTCATGTGTGCCCCCCAAACCCTGACCTGTTAACTAAGAGTGTTCATCCTGTCTCTGGACTGGCAGATCAGACATCCCTGAGCTCAGTCACCACCCTGCTCCATATGCAGCCTCTTCCTAAGCGCTGCCCGGTGAGCAGGGACACGGCACCGACCCCGCCTGCCCGTTCCCATGCCCTGGCTGCCGCAGAAGGCAGGGCCAGCTTTGTTCACTCACCTCAAACTGAAGAGAAAATTTATAGTCGGAGTCTTTGGCCATATCCCTGATGTAGGCGTCAAAGTCGTCCAGTTGAACCGGGCTTTGTCAAATACAAAGAAATATATGTTTTAAAAATCCTACTGATAGGCATTGTTCAGCACTGTACTTCTCAAACATGAACAATTTTCTTGGAGAAACTAGTTTTGCTTCTCAAAGGTTAGCACTCACCTTTATTTTTATTTTTATTTGGTTAAAGTTACCAGTCCTTAATATAGTGTAATTAATCTATATTAAACTTCCTTGAGACAGGACAAATCTCTAGCTTTTCAATTGGCTCTTACTCTAGCGGTAAAATACTACATACATGCATACTCACACACGAATATGTGTTGTTCCTAGAAAACTCTGATTTATGGGAAAGAACAAAGGATTCGACTCTGCAGACCTGTAGGAGTTATGGTTTCACTTTATTTACTGTGTGTTCTTGGACAATTTACCTAACTCTTCTGAGATTCAACCTTCTCAGCTATAACATTATAAATACTATTATCATGCGACCTCACAAGGTTACACACACAGTATATTAAAGAACCTTGTCAGTTTAAACAGGCTTTACAAGTATAAGAAGTTATGCTGCCAGCTGCACTGTCTCCCCAGAGCAGAGGCAGGATGTGGGTGGAGCATGGGTCCAGACAGCTCCCAAGGCCCCACTCTGAGAGCCACGCCAGAGGCTTGCGTGTCTGTAAAATGATATGCAGGTTCAGAGGTACCATCGAAAAAGACCTCTGAGCCTATGTTACTGCATCTGTAGCAAAAGTCCTCACCTCTTTTCTTGTTTGTTTTTAAAAAATAAAGGTTATGTTTTATTCCCTGTAGTTTTCTGTAGCTGCTTTTCTCTTCTAGACCCTACCTAGACCAACCTGCTCCCTCCGCTCCTGCCGCATGCTGTACTCTGTCACCCAACCCAAGCCCTTCTACTTTGTCAGGGGCCACAGAGCTGACCTTTGCTCTAGTCTTGTTGCAAGTTACTCAGCTTATGTCATCTACATGTGGCCTTATGTCCTCATAGCAAATACACAGTACATAATAGCTATTTGTTTAGAGTTGTTGATTAGCTAATCTGATAGTTAAATAATTTTAAAATTTTAGTAATTTAAAGGGCATTAGATGTCCCAGATAATACAGTTAAACTTTAATGGTTTTTCTTAATAATAACATGAATGACTTATATACATAAAACACTATAGATCTAAACTATTTGCATATGTTATCTTGCTCCATTGATGGTTGAGGTACAGATGGCCAACGTCATCCCATGCTGCAGATGACAGAGTCGAGGCTAAGAGAACCAGGTGAGTAGACCAAGCTCACATGGCTACTGAGCCGTAGAACCCAGGCTAGAACCCAGGGAGAAGGATTTTTGGTTACAAGCTTTCCCACATCAAACTTGCCATCCTTCCAAAAAGAAATGGCTAAATGTGGGGGCATCCATAGGATAGCAACTCAGAAAAAATATTTATGTGTTAGAAAAAGCAAAAGCAGGGGAAAGAGGGACAGAGGAAGAACCAGAAAATCGCAGTATGAACATCAGGGACAGGAGGAGGATGGTAAGGAGGAGAAAAAGAAAGCTGGGAGACAGCAGAGATCAGCAGGACAACGATTTGGAGGGAAAGGGGGAAAGCTAAGGTGAAGGAAAGGAGTGGAGATGGGAAAGGGGAGCCACGGGCACACTGTGTGGGGGACATTTGGAGTGAAAGAGAAAGTAAATAGAAAGGTGGGGAGAGGGATAGAAAGCCACTTGAGACAGCTTTCAGAGAAAAGATAGGATTAGAGGGAAAATGAGAAGAGGGAATGAGGAAGCCGATTTGATGCAATGTTTTGGCTTGAGCAGTTTTCAGCACTGCTAAACTCTACCCAAATTCTGTCCACACCCTGCTTCTCCTCCTCCTCTCTGCGGGGTCTTGGCAGGAGCAAGCCCTCATGGAGTCTCCCCTTTGGTCCTGAGACCCTACCCTTAACTGCTCTAGTCTATGCCTCTCTACCTCGTTAACAAACCAACCAACCATTTGGGCAACAAGATCTTTCTGTTTCTGTCAAATCAGTCCTTCCAGGTGACAGTACCTCTCTTCTCTTTAGGCTGGTCTCATCTCTCCTATATCACTTGATAGATATATGCCAATGGAATGCATAGTGATTTGAAGAAGATTTAGGAAAAAAATTATTCTGTTATTTATATGTGCTAAAATATGATGTCACTCAGGGCTAAATAGAAATATTTTTGCATCAATTTTCTTTTGTATAATGTACTCTGTGACATTTTCCTCCTTAGCATAGATGCTATAGATCTGGCTGGAACCCCTAATTGCCTCATATTAATTCACTAATATTCTATCTTAGGCAAGTAGAAAGGGTGAACTCTATTTATAGGGATGTTCCACTCTTTGTATGCACAGTTTATCTAAAGGCCTGGAGGTGATAATCTAATTAGGCTTTTGAAATCAACTGATGGTTAATTTTCACCTATCAGAATCTTAAATCTTTACAACTTAGCAGTTCAATAGATAAGTGAAACCACAGGCTAGCAAGAGTAATTGTCTTTTTCTATTTATTATAAAGATTTCCCAAGGCAGCATTTCTCAAAGCATTTATTATAACATCAAATACAGTAAAAGCCTTTCCCTTCAATAAGCACAGATCTTCAAAGTACAAAATGACAAAGATTTTTGTATAGTTTTGATGTGGCTAAAAATTAAAATTTTTAAATAGATTTAGAATAACAGATTTCCTTCAGCAAGACTTCAATAATTCCTAACAACCCATTCTTTCTCAGATTTCATATGGCTATCATTTTTTAAAATTCCTGACATTTTTCTGTGATACACTTTCTTAGTCACTGCCTTCCATATGTGTAAACACACCAACACATAATAGCTTAGCTATTTTAATATGCAATTGCCTCTTTCTTTCTTTTTTGAATTTTTATGAGTTTATTTGAGCCAAAATACCTGAGAGAAAGACCTCAAATTGTCCTTGCCTCTTTCTTAAGCATCCCTTCTATTTGAAGACAAGCAATATTTTTAATCTGTGAAGTTAACATTTTTAAATAAAATATTTTTAAATGAAATAGTAAGAAAAACTTACTGTATTCTATACTTCAAAACTGCTAAGAAACTAGACTTTAAATGCGCTCATCACAAAAAGAAAACGGTAATTATGTGGCATGGTGGAGATGTTAGCTAATGCTAGGGTGGCAGTCACATTACAACATATAAGTCTATCAAGTCAATACATTGTACACCTTAAACTTACACAACATTAAATATCAATTATATCTCAATAATGAAACAACTTACTTAGTCAGTTTTCTCTTCTTTAACCCATTTTTACTCCTGAGAATTAAAAAAAAAAAAAAGACAAATTTATCTGGGCAAAAGAATTGATTACCATAATGATTAAACTTGAAGAGTTTTAACTAATTACATCAAGCACCTCAAATTTATTTAATTTTCATTAAGCATATCTCAGGTTTCTTTAATGACTTTTCCTTAAATGAGAAAACAATAATAATTTCAGATTCATTTTTAAAAACTCTATTCGATTGCAGGAACATATGTACACTTTATATTTAATATTTGCGAGAAACAGAATTCTGGAAATATATAATTTCTTGCTACTGGTGATTAAGTTGCTAAAGTATTTTGTAAATAAATAGAAGTATCAACTGGCTGACTACTTCTGGTTCTACAGGCAAAAAGTAAAGAACCAGGGAATAACAGTGAGAAATAATGGAAACCTAAAGAAATACCTCTTGAATTATTTAAAAAAATGATTTTATGGTTTTTAGAGAGAGAGGAAGGGAGAGGGAGAGATAGAAACATCAATGAGATAGAAACATTGACTGGCTTCCTTCTGCACACCCCCTACTGGGATCAAGCCGGAAACCTGGGCATGTGCCCTGACAGGAATTGAACCAGTGACCTCTAGGTTGATGGGTCCATGCTCAACCTCTGAGCCACACCAGCTGAACCTGAATGATTTTCTACTTAGCTCTTGCAATGGTAATTTAGTTAACTTTAGGAATTCCACATTTACTTCGTGTGGCAGGAACCAATTACTTGAGTGCTTTATGAAAGCAGAATGTTAGCATAGATAACTAACAGTTCTGGCAAAGTCAGAGGCTGCCAACATATTTTGTGATTGGGAGTGAATTTTATACAAAGAAAGAAACCTTTTCTATCCAAATAGACTTGAAGGGAAACTAGGAAGATACAAATGTATGTGGGAGGTGACACTGAATAAATTCAGTGCTGAAATATTAAGCTGCTACTACTCGACAGCTGTGCAGAAATCTGATTCATGGGGAGAGGCACTTGTTCTTTCAATCTCATTCATTGACGGAATGAACTTCAAGCCCATGTGAAATTCTACCGTTTTATAAGACTCACCGTCATACTCTAACCATCATAAGTGTATATCTTCATGATTTGCGAGCAGCTTTCATTGTTATGCTGAGATTTTGCTGAATTTCTATAGATATCCTAAAGACTGAATTATGAGACTCCACAGCAATACTGATATAATTTTTCCTACATTTGGAAAATTGCTGTACTAATTCTAAGACTAACATCAGGGGAAGTTCACTTTTAAACACATAAGTTAAGGCTTTGCTAACAATTTTAACTTCAGCATATTATGGGAAAAGCTAGTCTGTGTGTGTGCATGTTACAGTGAACATTTTGGGTGATGTATAGGGTATCATCTTGTCATTGCTACAGACTTTCTGAATAACTGATAAATAACAACCATGGTATATATGCATATAGGGCCATGTACTTCTTTTAATTGTCCCCTTCGATTTATATTAGGTATGGTTCAAGACCCTAATGATTCCAAGAAGCTAAGATACATTCCAAGAAGCTAAGATACATTCTTTGTAAGTTCTTCATGGTACGACAGTCTTAGAAAGCCAGCCAGATTGGAATTCATCACAAAGAAGAATTTACAGCAATGGCAGAAACATGGGATTTATGATGGTTAAAAGCAAAAACAATAACACCCCCTCTAAAAAAAAAATTCTAGATATCCCCAATTTGATAAGCATTACTTTCATGAGCTCAATGGAAATCATCTCCAAATCTTAAAAAAGGTCATTAGAGTTATATCATTCTCTGAATAGAGCATGCAATGACCATGAGTAAAGCTCAGTATTTTAAAGTCAACGTTACTTCATGTGTACAATGTCAACTGTTGAGGATTTAGAACAGGCAGATGAATACTGGAGAACAGCATGAGGGTGAATACAGTTGTAAGAAAGGAGAGAGTAATACACTGAACCCACATAGACAATCTGAGATCATTAAATCAGAACTCCTGGCAGAATACAATCTTGAGATTAAGCCAACTGAGTGAGCACTGGTGTTCTGCCCTGATTCTGCTACCATCCTGGGAAAAGACTTGAGCAACACTGTGAGAAAGAGAATTGGTTTCCATGTGAACCACTGGAGACATCAGAAGGATTTTAGAAAACCAATGGGAACATATCTTGTGAAGTTGACAGTTTAGAGAAGCCGGGTGGTGTGTTAGGAGGGTGTGAGTTGTTAGATGAGAAGTAGCAAACAGTAGGGAATTTGGGTGGCTTTCTGAGGACTGAGCTAGGAGCAGGGACCCTGAGTTTTACGTCTTTTCTATTTGGCATGGCACAAGCCTCAGGCTGAAAACATAGATTATGATCAGTATATTTTCATTGGTTGGTATGTGTGTGGTTTACTGAAAGTGACAGGAAGTTGGGGCTCTAGGTTTTGCCTTCTGTTCTCATCTGGAGATAACCATTTGCTGTTTCAGGACTGTTTTTCTACACACCGCTGAAGAGCTTTCACCCCTAACTTCTCTCATGTTATTTGATTAGGACTGTAAACAGTGGACCTTGAAGCGCGTTGCTGAAATTTGATCTTGTGCTCATCGGAGGGAGCTATTAAAAAAGACATGCAATCCCTGGCCAGTTAACTCGGTTAGAGCATCATCCATATATACCAAGGTTGCAGGTTCGATCCCTGGTCAGGGCACACACAAGAATCAACTAACGAATGCATAAATAAGTATAACAACAAATCTCTCTCTTTGTCTCTAAAGTCAATCAATTACAAAAAGTATATGTATATAAAAGACATGTAAATAAGCATAGGCTTGCCTGATATAAGCTTAAAATGATCTGTGGAAAATGAGAAAAACAGAGAATTAAGCAGGGGAATGAATACAATATTATATGCATCTTTCTTTTATTGCAATTGAAATCTGTGGGGTACCTTAAGGGTATTTGTTACAAGTATTCTAATGATAGGTAGAATACTCAAGGGTGATTAGATGCTGAGTTAAAAGTAAATTTACATTTTGAAGGACAAGATGGAATTTATGCGCCCTTCTCATACCTGAATACTATCAGATGTTAAATACGCAAAAATATTGTGTTGACTGTGGTGAAGTCTGGTACCAAATGTTATTAAAAAACAAACAGAATCATAGTGAACGGGCTCTCATAATCTAACACCTTCCTCTGGCTTTGTTACTTATACATCGGTCTCGGTCACATTTCAAAAGTTTTCTTCCAGTCTCTCTTTTTAAGGAAAATATAAATACTGGTGTTAACCATCTGTATTGTGAGGAAGTCCTTTTTCTATTTCTCCCATTGAAACTTGGAGTCCTCAACTTTGCAGCTGTATTTATTCTGTCCTCGGAGGAGCTGGAGAACATTTGATTAATTGTCCGTTTGGATAAATAACTCTCCAGATGGCTTTTCATCTTTCCTTCTTCTGCCCCAAACAAAGGCCATTTTTTTTCCAGTCCATGAACTTAAATTTTTTTTTCTGAGTCCTTCTCAAGTTGTCCACATTTCTGGATCTGTCTATGTGTACATCATTTACTAAACACCAGGGACTAATACTTAAGGACAATCATTTTTCATCAGTTCTCTGGGAAACCACTACCTTTTTTTTTTTATGACCCAGGAAAAGAAATAGTCCTAGACACTTTAGTCTCAGAATTCAAGATGATGATGTTTAATATTATTATTATTTTCTAAAAACTGAAAAGGATATTCTTCAAGATTTGATTATTAAAATAATTTAAAAGCCAAGAAAATAAGTATCTAAAGGAGGCCACTCTCTACAGAGGAGAGAATAGATTTCAGAGAGACCTGGATTGGAACCTGAATGTTCTATGTAGGGTGACGTTAAGATAGTTAATCTCTGAAGCCTCTATTTCCACATCTCTAAAACGGGGTGAAAATGCCCTCTGCAGGGTTGTGGGGACAATTAAACAAGACAATTATACAAAGGGGCTTGGACATGGTCAGTTGCTCATATTCCTTAGGTTAGCCTTCTTATAATAAGGCCCCGCATACAGGGTGTAGGGCTCTGGGTTTCTGTATTTTAATGTATTTCTTCCTTCTTGGGAATATGGAACCGAAATGGATGGTCATGGGAAAGAAAATACAAAGCATCCTTATAAAGATGAGGGGCCAAAGGACTGACTTGAGAAGACACAAATGCCTAGGAACAAATAGGAGAGCATGCCAAGAACATCATGAGAAGAAAACTTAATTGGAAACATTATTGTTAGCATCTTGGTACCACGAACCGCTTTAATCCATTTCCATGAATGAGTCATAATTGTAGATGCTGCCAACACATAAAAGACTTTTTCTGTTTTGTTTACTTTCTGAAAGCTCACTTTTAAAGACTGTGTTAGGTAAGCAGTAAAAATTTTAAAAAAAAAATCACTTACCAAGGATTAATATAAAATGCCAAAAGATAATCAGTCCAAAGGCAGGAAGGTAGCAGGGTTAGGAAAGCAAACACACTCCTACGCCTGTGAGCATTAATAAACAACAGGTGTGAGGATGAAGCAGCGGCAGGAGTTAGTCAGATAAACTGTGAACAGATATCAGGACCTTCCTGGCTGGAATCAAGTACAATGAGCACCTTCATTATAATGGAATATTATTCCATTCTGTGAAATTTAAACCTGAGGCGCTAGAATAGTGTCAAAATCAGTTTCATTCACACACAGCCTCGTATTGTAATTCAGATATGTATTTCCAACTTATTTCGTGTTAATTAGTCTGCTATTAGGTGATTACATTTCACATTCAGCTAAATGAGGTGCTTAAATGCCTCGTTAGTTATCTCGGTCTTATTCTTGGATAGCACCCTTGCAGCGCCTAAGCCTGTTTTAAGAAACATGTGTGATGCTGTCTGATAGCTCACAGCAGCCTGTGGGAGGGAATATGAATGGTGAGTTTCCATGTTCTGGTCCTGGTGAAGACTGAAAACTTTCAGGACACAGCCTTATAAAACGGCATTTCCAGTGCACCCCTGTGACTTTCTACAGTTTTTATTTTAACTTACCCATCATTTCTAAAAAGTAACCCTTCACACAGAGGTACGGCATGGCACTTGGGTACCATTCATTCAAGAAAGGTAGCTCATCAAATGTCTAGTCTGGGATCTTAACCAATACTCAGCTGAGTGGGAGCAAAATTATTTAGTTTCACTTTAATTCTAATTCAGACTGTTGGTTTAAAATGCATGGTTTAAAACCAATTTCAGAGATTCCAACCGCTTGTAAAATAGAATATTCATGAATGCAGGTTTTAAAATATCATATGGTTGCGTCTCGAGTTATTCTGAGAATTAGGGGGGAAATGCTGTCACCTTGTCACGTTAGTCATTACAAATCTCCACCGCGGTATCTATTGTCAGCCAGCCAGGAAATGCTGGTGCTGGAAAACCTGTCTTGGCCAAGAGTTGCATGGGTATGTTCTTGATTTTGTAGAAAGGTCCTGAAGTGAATTCTCTTTTGCCTCAGTTCTTCCGTAATAGGCCTCCCATGTTCTATAAGCTGTGACTGTTGTGTAATCAATGCCCAGCTCTCCTGAGTCACGAGTACAAATGAACCATTTTCTACATGGGCCACTCGTCACTGCTCTGTGACTGAGCCTTTTTAAAGGGTGGGCCAGGTGACAGTCAAATATCAGAGAATTAGTCTCTTCATCTTGGAAAAAGTGCTTAATATATTCGAACAAAGCTGGAAATGTTTCCTAACTTTTTACCATCAAGGGTTATGGGTTTCTCTCTCTTCACAGTTAGGTCAGTCGTATTTAAACAGCAAAATTCCATTCGGGCTAAAATGTAAAAATAGCACCAAAGAATCCTATTTTAACCGGACTCTCAACTAGAGTGGGCATGAGTGGACAGGTGCCCAGTGAGGGCAGTAGAATTTATATCTTAAATAAAGTCCTCCCTCCCGCATTGATTCTCTGGGAGTAAAATTTCCAGACTCAGATATCTATGTCTTTAAGATGAATCATTTTGGGGGATGAGTAAAAACAGAAAATAAGATTACTTACCAAGAATCAATAAGAAATGGATATGTTTCAACGTGCTTTGCATGGCTCCTTGCACAAGCCAAACTAGGTCATAGAAGCAGTGCTGGCTTCACTAAGTGGTTACTTCACTAGCAATTTTGTTGGGTATTGATTGCCATGTACTGTTAATTCTCATGTATCATTGTTAAGTATAATGTCAACCAATTTAATCTCCTGACAATGTTTTTTTTTTAATTCTCAAAATGCCACCTCCCTCCAGGTCCTTAATACTCAAGAATAAAGAAAAATGATGCCATGTTTTCTTATGGGACCTTCCTGGCTTTGATATTTGTTTACCTGTAAGTGCAAGAGTGGAGGGCCCTGGGCTGTGTACCTCCACTTGATTTTTGAACAGAAGTGTGGCTCATGTCCCCAGGCACTGAAATGTGACTTTTAAGCAGAGATGCTGTTCTGTCTCGTGCTGCTTCAATGGCTATCTTGTCCTGCCTTCAGCCACCACCCGCTCAGTGTGGCTCCTGTGTTTAAGTCCTCCTTGGGCACAGTTATGGACCACTTGATAATTGATTATTTAGTCCTTTGTTTAACATAGTAAATACAGAACAGACTATGACATTTTTTCTGCTTCATAATTGTATTGAACTAATATATACCAATACACTCTGTGAAGATCTAACCTTTGAACGCCCGTGGTCAAAGAAATCATGAAAGGATAATCAGACAAAACCATTTATCCCCCGAAGATAGTAAAATAAAGCTCGGAGAACACACAACAGAGCTAAGCTGTCCAGAGGTGTTTCCCAGAAGAACACGCACCAGTTGTATGGAAGCTTTCCATCCCTCTCCAAGGACGCAAAATTGACAAAAGTTCCCGCTCCACATTCCCTGTGTGAGAGGAATCATAAAGTCAAGGTGAATGTTTCTTTACTGGCTTATCATCATCACATTACATTTTTTTTAAAAGCTAAAATAAGTTCTATGGGTTTCTCTTTTGCATAAAATGCAAAATAGAAAGATAAAGCACAACAATTTTTCACAAGGTTGCAAGTTATTTGAGGCCAAAGGTTTCCGTACACAGTCCTTTCTGAAGAGCACTCAGGATCCTAAATATACCTTTGAATTGATATTTTTCTATAATAGACTTGCTGCAGGTATTGAAATATTGTTCATATTTATCACTATGGTGAAATATGAGGATTACTAGACACCTACAAAATATTGTTATCTAATATATTAATAAAGAAGCATACAACACATTTGTTCTTTTAAGTACTTTGATGACCATATTTTATTTAATTTTTTTATCCTCACCTGAGGACATTTTTGCATTTATCTTCAGATAGAGCAGAAGGGAGAGAGGGGGGAAGAGAGAGAGAGAAACATCGATGTGAGAGAGACACATCGAGTGGCTGCCACCTGCATGACCCCAACGGGGGCCGAGGACAAACTTCAACCGAGGTACGTGCCCTTAGCAGGAACCGAACCCGGGTCTCTTTGGTCCACGGGCCGATGCTCTAACCGCTGAGCCAAACCGGCCAGGGCGATGACCATATTTTAACATAATTAGTTTCTTTTTCAATCCTATATATTTATTTTATGCACCGAAAAAGAAAGCATTAATCTTGGAAGAGATCCACAGGCTTCCTCAGACTGCCAGAGCATCATGGCACAGAAAACGGAGAATCTCTGTCCTAATAACCAGCTGGCTGAAGTAGAACCCTTTCCCTAAAGATCTCGCTGTGTGCATTGAGGGTGTTCCTGCAAGAACAGCCTCACAAATACCGCTGCTTCCATTGCTCCACACCACCCCTCCATGGTTACTATCAGAAGCTAGCATTTACTGCACACTCCCAGTGAGCTGTGTACTATGCTGTTACTGCATGATAGCTCCTCACTATGCCCTAGTGCAGGGGTCATTATCGTCTTCCTGACAGACATGCTTTCCCTGGCCTTCAGGCCTCCTCACTCTCGGTTTTCCTTCCATTCCACTGGATGTCTCTTGCCAGTCTCTTTTGCTGCTATCTTTTTTTTTCTCCTTCCATGAAAATCTTAATACTAGATTATTCTGGTGCTTAATCCAGGGATTTCTTTTCCAATTTACACTTCCCGGATTTCATCCCATCTACAGCTTTAATACCATTTACATGCTAACAACTCCCAAATTTATATCTTCCATCCAGACATCTCTCCTGAACACCAGACTTTGACATTCAGCTGCCCACTCCTCACCTGTGCTTGCCGTCACCTCCAACTATCGTTTCCCACACTGAAGTCCTGATGTCCCCTCAACTCTGCAAACCTCTCACCTGGAATCCCATTGCAGTTGATGGCAATGCCATCTTTTTGGTTGCTAGGGCTGAAAACCTTGGAGTCATTCTTGACTCTTATTCATATCCAGTCAACATGCAGTTTGTTGGCAAACGCTGTTGCCTCTGTTTTCAAAATATATCTGGAGTGTGATCATTTCCCCCACCTGCCATTGTTACCCCTCTGGGCTGACCCCTACCATCTCTCTTGCCTGGATTGCAGTCGTGGCCACCCCGGTTCACATACCTGCTTTTGTCCTTGCCTTACTACAGCCTGTTTTACATAAAAGTCCAAATGAAAATGTTTACATGTAAGTCAGATATTTATTTTAATCCTCAACTGAGGATATGTGTTTTAAATTGATTTTTAGAGAGAAAGGAAGGGAGAGAGAGAGAGAGAAAAAAGAAACACTGATGTGAGAGACAAATATCGATCGGCTGCCTCCCATACACGCCTTGACTGGGGACCAAACCCACAACCTAGGTATGTGCCCTTACCGAGAATGAACCCACAACCCTTTGGTGTATGGACAATGCTCCATTCAACTGAGCCACCTGGCCAGGGCATAAGTCAGAAATTTTATATTTTCTGCTCCATCTCTGTAATGGCTGCCCATTTACTCAGAGCAAAACCCAAAGCCCTTATAACGGCTATGGAACCCATATGATCTGACACCACCTCCTGCTACTCCTCTGTTCATTTCCTCTGCTTTTGCCACTCTTAACTTCCAGCTATTCTTTGAACCTACTGGTCATGCTCCTGCCTCCTCGGGGCCTTTGCACTGGCTGTGCCCTCTACTGGGTACACTCTTCCCCTAGATAACACACGGCCAACTCTCTTGTGTTCAAGTCTTTTCTCAAATGTCACCCTTTCAGTGAGACCTTCCTACCTCCCAGGGCTCCTCTCCCCATATCCCCCAGACAGGTACTGCCAATCTCTCTTACTCTGCTCTATTATTTTTCTATTATTGTCTGCTAACATACAATATAATCTTTTATTTTTTTAAATATTTTTTCTTTATTGATTTTAGAGGGAGAGGAAGAGGGAGGGAGGGAGAGAGAGATAGAAACATTGATGAGAGATACCATTGACTGGTCGCCTCCTGCATAACCCCCACTGGGGATTGGGTCCACAACCTGGGCATGTGCCCTGACCGGAATCGAACCGGCGACCTCTTGGTGCATGGGTCAATGCTCAACCACTGAGCCACACCTGTTGGGCTACAGTATAATCTTTTAACTTTGATCTTTATTACTTATTGTTAATCTTTTCCACTAGAATACAAGCTGCATGAAGGCAGACATTTTTGCCTATTTTTTTTTAATCCTTACCCGAGGACATTTTTGCATTCATCTTCAGATAGAGTGGGAGGGAAAGAGGGGGAAGAGAGAGAGAGAAACATCGATGTGAGAGAGACACATCAAATGGTTGCCACCCACATGACCCCAACTGGGGCCAGGGACAAACTGCAACCGAGGTACATGCCCTTAGCGGGAACCGAACCCGGGACTCTCCGATCTGCGGGCTGACGCTCTAACTGCTGAGCCAAACTGGCCAGGGCCGTTTTTGCCTATTTTGTATGCTGTCATATTCCAAGCACCCAGAGGAGTCTGACACACAACAGGTATCCACTGATATTTGTTAAGTGAATGGATCAAGTTTCAGTGGACTACACAGGGACACCTGGGTTGTAAAGCAGGATCTGACCCCAAGGCGTATAATTTCAGAGCTTCATGTCCTAGCCACAGTGCTGTGCCACCACCCTCCCTGTCCGTCTAAGATTTGTTCTAATGCTAACATTAAGAAGCTTGATTTTTATATTCTTAACTAATCTCTTTTCTTTACTTTCATATGACCCCATTTTAATTTCCTTCCTGGTACAAGTCAGTTTATACCTTTAAATATATTTATTTATGCACATTTCTCCAGCTAGGGTCTAAGTTCCTAGTGGACAGCTTGGATGTCTGATTTTTCTTTGACTATCCATATAGGCACATCATATAAATAGTTATTGGCTGGATAAATGTATTTATGAATAGGTGAATGACAGAACTCTGAGAAATGAGAAGGATGTTGATTGATGACAAGTCAGCAGGCTAACATTAGGCAAATATAAATTGGAGTCAAATTTCCTACACCCAGTAGTACTCAACTAGGTAACAGTTTGTGTGTGCGTGTGTGTGTGTGCGTGTGTGTGTGTGTGTGTGTGTGTTTAAGAGAACTGATCATTGTTCTGATAATATAGGGGACCACAGAAAGTTCTTGACAATGTGCTCTGATAAGTAAGAAATGCATCAGTGGTCAAAGGAATAGAGACTCATCAAAATCATAAATCAAAAGGCTGTTCTAACTGCAAGAAAAATGAAATTTCCCACAACTCTGAATAACATGAACAAAAATGATAGGGGACCTCTAACAGATCTAATCACAAACTCTACAAATACTTTCTCACAAGACAACTTCAACAGAACTAATGAAGAGAGGGATTTTTTTTTTTTCTTTCTTGTGGTCTCTCTATATATTAACTTGTTTTATTAATCATATTGAGTAGGTATAGATTTTTCTTGTAATCCAAAACAACTTTGAAATTATCCAAATGTAATGTATGGGCCACTTAAGATGGCAAGATACATAGTTAAGAGGTCTGACTTTTTGTACACCAACAATCCTTTGCTTTACCATTTCAACGGTAGTGCTTTCTAAAATAATATTAAGGGTCTTCTTAGAAAACACGGGATAGAAGTAGACAATTTACTGCTGTAAAATTTAGGTCTGCAAACACATGCATGTATGATAAATAAAATATTTCCAAGGCCGTGAGTAAAAGATGACCCGAACTTGACTTACCTCGCCATCTGCAGATGCTTTCTCCGGAGAATGACCAGGGTGACCAGCAGCAATCCAATCAACAGGGTGCTAAGAATGGCCAGCACTGAGATGACTACCACATTGGGATTCATCTCTGTAACTGAACAGATACACCATGCATTTCAGTTACAGCCTCCATTACATGGAAACTATCAGAACCATTCATTGCTTTCCACCTGATTTTAAGAGCAATGGACTTATGACAACAACAATGGCAACAATGCTGTTTCTCCAAGCTGACGTGACCTCTTCCTGGTCAACCGCAAGTTAGTAGATTGATAAAAAGTATTTAAGGCCTACATTCTGGATGTTCTTATAAAGGGAAATTATAAACTGTGAGTAATTCCTGTGACATGGTTTAAATTCATTTGAAAACAAACAAACAAAAAAATCTAGAAGTCATCATCATATATTTTCATTCTTTAACATCAGAAGCTTGCAAGTCTTATTTTATGCCCGTGATTTTAAAGTGAGAAAGCACAACTGTATATTTCACTCAAAACTAATAATGTATATGAAAAAGGCATTAGCCAGCCACCATCTGCTACAGCATTTAACACATCGCTGGAAGCAGGCATTATGATGATCTGTAACCATATGTTGAGAGGTTTTCCATCTGTACAACTCAAGAGATTAAACCTATTAATACGTTGTAGGACCCTAAGATGTATCCCGTTCATCTGTTTTAGATGCTGATCGGTCTACATGGCACTTACACAATGCCTAATATCAGGATATTAAAGGTGGGATATGTCAAATGTTTTATAAAACTCTTAACAGTGGACCAGAGGAGAAGACTAAAATGATACCATCCTCTGTACTGATCATGAAATCACGAAACTGGCTGGCATATACCATCCCTAAGTCTCTGGGTATTGCCACTTCCCACTTGGGACTCCAGGTCATCGGCAGAGCACTTGAGCAGAAAGAACATTAGATTCACGGTCAGAAGACCTTGTTCAAGTTCACTTGACTACTAACTGCCATTTGAGGAGGTTATTTTATCTGTCTCTCTGGGACTCATTTTCCTTATTTGCAAAGAAGTTTAATGATATCAACTGCTTCGCTGGCTTGCTGTAGAGATGACAAGGAATAATGAACATGAAATTATACTTAGCAGAGTGTAAAGGGATGCAGAAATGAGAGACCATTGATATACTTCTCAGGTCCATTTTATCTTCTCTTCTAAAAAATCAAACATTAAAAAACCAAAACAGCTCGGCTGGTGTGGCTCAGAGGATTGAGTGTCGTCCCATGAGCTGAGAAGTCCCAGCTGGATTCCCGGTCAGGGCACATGCCCAGGTTGTGGGTTTGATCCCCAGTGGGGGATATGCAGGAGGCAGCCAATCGATGTTTCTCTCTCATCGATGTTTCTATCTCTCTCCCCCTCTTCTTTCCTCTCTATCTAAAAAAAAAAAAAAAAAAAAAAAAATCAACTAAAAACAAACAAACAAAAAACTCCATGCTATTCATCATTGGATATAGTGTCTAAAGATGTGGCAAATGTTACAGAAATGAATATGGGTCCAGGAAAGGGTAATGTGATAGGAAGAGTGGTTTTATCACAGGCAGCTGCATAGAAGATCTTAGACGGTAGGATCAGACTCTAATGAACAGAGGAATAAAACGTATAACTAAGGAAAAGAATAAGGGAACAGCATTATTCTAGAGCTTCCCTTATTTTTAAATTTCCCCACTTACAGTTTCTGCTTCATTGGAAACTTTTCTTCTCTGACTCAGTCAGTGAGGCTTGCCATTATTCCATAAAATTGATAATAACTAGCATTTAGACAGCTTGTGCCAGGATTTCATGTCTTTTATTTCTAAGCCTCAGAAAAACGCAACAAGGTACATATTTTAATTCCAGCTTTGCAGATGAAAAAAAAAAAAAAAAGAGGTTTAGAGATAGTGAATATCTTCCCCTAAATCGCATAGGGATTGAAACTAATCACGCCCTGAGCTCAAAGCTTGGAATTTTTCAATAGAACAAATATGGGTTCCATTGAAAGAATACATTAGATATATTTAAAAAGAAAACTTAAGATAATTTTGGAAAGATATAGCTTTCAAAGACACCAGATTCCCCTAGTGCATATAGTTACCCATCGTGGAGACCGCGATGAATGTGGGGACGCTGGGGCTGTCGTGGCTGACGCTGGTGACGCTGCAGTTGTAGGCAGTGGCGGGAAGAAGGCTGGAGATGGTCACAACGTGAGAAGAAACAGCAATTGGTTCCTGGAGATGCAGAAAGTAAAATAAATGTTACGTGATCTTCACTCATTTTGATTTTTTTAATTTTTCGTAGTTGAGTTGATAATGTAAAGACAGTAAAAAATTGAAAAGAGGAAAAAGGAGAGTGGTGAAAAACAAGTTATCAGCAATACTACAGTGAACATAATTTCACTTTTAGGTCTGCAAACACACAATACAGGTATAGATATTTTCATATTCCTAGCAATTAGATCACTGGGTCAAAAGCTGTGTATTTTTAAATTTGAAAGGTATTGACAAAGTGTCCTCCATAGACTTTCCCACGTTTTCCATGTACTATCCATGTCTGACAATGTCGGGTTCCCTATCTACTTCTCACCATGTATCACAAACTCCTTGAGCTTTTCCAATCTCATTAGCGGTAATCATACCTCACTGTAATTTTATTTTGCATTTCATTCACCATGAGTGAGGTGGATCATCTTTATATATGTTTAAGGGCCTTCTGTGTTTATTTTCTGTGAAATATTTGCTTTGAGGTGTTGGTCTCCATCTTGTTTATTTGTAGTAGTTCTTGGTATATTAAGGACACCACCCCGTTTGGGTGCATTCCCAGCTCTTAAGTAGCATCCACCGAAGGCAGAGCAACTTCGTATTCTCACAAATATTTAGTTAACCTATTCTACGTAGAACAAGTTGTCAGTGAGGCAACAGTCAGACTAGTGATAAGCGCTACTGCACAGGATGAAAAGGTGCCACTACAGCCAGACTCTGAAGTACCACTGCCTAAAGGCACGAAAGGCCTCAGCCCTTCCTTCCCACCCTGTCTCCATCACCCTACGAAAGAATGCTTCTAAGGAAAGACTTCTGCTAGCACTCAGTTGTGGTAAGTAGCCGCCTGACCATTGTTTTCTTAAAGGAAGATATTACTGTAGTTGCAGAGAGAAAACAATCCACTACTGGCAGAGCAGTTATGTTCAAAAAGGATTCTCAGAATAGAAAAAAGATTCAGCCGTTCCGTAGAGATCAAAAAGAGATAAGTTACCAGAAGGGAATCTCGAAAGGGGAAAGGAATAACGCGAATTATCTTAACATTCAGTATGAAAAGATTTGTACTCCCAGAAATCCTTTTTTCTTCTCAATCTCAGGAACTTCATTATTTGAAGACATCAATTATTCATGTTCGGAGTACTTGTCGATACACTGTATTTCGTGACATCCCTCACAAACGTGCCCTTTTCCTCCCATGTCTGACTGTAAAATACCTTTTTTCTCGGGGCTTTGTTATCTTGAGAGCTGCTGGTTCATCTCCTTCCTTCCATTCATTTTGAGCCGGCAGACAATGCAGTATTCATCATATCTGCTATCTGTGATTCCACAGCTTTAACAATCCCCTCTCCCAGCCTTCATTTCCCCAAACAGAATTATCCTCCTTACTAACTAGAGATGGATCTTTCGTTCTAATTCTTTAGTAATATGAATCTCTCTTGTGACACTTGTTTCAATTTAATTATTTCTAAAATAATGCAATATCCACAACTCTATGAAAAAAATTTTTGAAGGCAAGTATTAATTCTACCATTTGTGTTCCATACAGTGAGTCTCACAAAACTGGCAATCAGTTCATGTTTGTTAAATCATGTTTTATAGGGCAGAGTCTTCACCTCTCAATTAATTTAATGACCAGTAGGAAAAGTGAACCACTTTATTATTTTTTAGAATATGTTTTATTGATTTTTAGATAGAGAGGAAAGGAGAGGGAGAGAAACATTGATGTGAGAAAGAAATATCAATTGGATGTTCACCCCCTCCCCCCATGCACCCCAACTGGGAATTGAACCCACAGCCTGGGTATGTGCCATACCAGTGACCTACGATGCACAACCAACTGAGCCACACCAGCCAGGGCAAAAAGTGAACCACTTTAAATCTTCAGTATGAACCAGAGTGGCTGAGGTTTAGGGACAAAAGGTAAATACAAAGATGAAAACAACTTGGCCATTTGGTAACTTGGTTCTCATAGCATATTTTGAACTTCTAAGCATATTGTTTAATTTCTATCCCTGAAACACACAAGCATAAATGAACAGTTTTCATTTTTTATAGTTCAAAGAAACAAAATGTTTTTATTTGGCTCAGCGAATTAACCTTCATCAAAACGAACGCAGAGAAGGAAAGTCAACATGTACAGTACCTGCAGTTTGGTGTCCTGACTAGAGCCAACTCGTTGGCAGAAGACTTCAAAGAAATCCGCTACCCCCTCTTCCACCCACAGCAAAGTCACTGAAGTCTGGGTTTTATTCACTGCAAAGAGTGACTTCGGAGGAGCTGGTTCTGAGCAAAGAAAACGTTTTACAAATTTAATTCAATTTAACATATTCTTCCTTCTTTCAGCAATCAGCAGGATAAAATGCCCCCCCCCAATCCAAATATAGGTAGTTAAGAGCCCCATAATGGTTTTATATTTCTTTGGAAATATGTCCTTTCACAAAAACAGTTCTCTAACTACCTTTTCCCCCCTCTTCTATTTTATACTTCTCTTTTGGGAACACTTCCGTTTCCTACTCCAGGTTTACAGTAGACATCATCTATTAATAGTTTTTACGTCATCTACACTGCCCTGATCATGCAGAGCTTTATGGGTGAGAAACTAGAGCCTGTACTTCAAGGCTGAGAAAAATGAAATGATGTGTGTATTCCTATGAAGGGAGAGATACAGCCTGGTGCTTAGCCAACAACCTGTCTTCCTTTCCCTGGAGACTATTTAAAATGATTTAGTTAGGAATGACTTTGAAAATATAGTCAAAATTAAAAGGGGTAAAGCTAAATAGATGATTTATTGTTTAAAGAAAAAAATTGATGAAACAGAAACAGACTCACAGAGAACAGACTGATGGCTGCCAGACGGGAGCGGGGTTGGGGTGATGGGTGAAAAGGTGAAAGGATTGAGAAGTACAGATTGGTAGTTACAGAATAGTCACGGGGATGTAAAATATGGCGTAGGAAATAATAGTCAATAATATTGGTATAACTCTGTATGGTGCCAGGTGGGTACTGAAAATATCAGAGAGAACACACTATAAAATATATATATATATATTTATATATATATAAAATATATATACATATATATATATACATATATATATATATATATATATATATATATATATACATACATCTCCACTATGCTATACACCCGAAACTAATACAAAATAATATTAAATGTAAACTGTAATTGAAACAAAATTTAAAAACAAAATGATTGATGGAAGGGGACTAGATGGTTAACAAAATGTTAGTGAACTAGTTTCTTTATCTTATTCTTTTAAATATTTTATCATGATCAATAGATTGATTTATTAGTCATGTAAGTCATGCTGTTCAGGCCCCTTCAGCCTCATTTTTAGTAATCGAATCACTGAACTTGATAGCTTGAGACCAAACCCCTGCCTGTTCCCCAGTTCTAGGATGTGGTCTGATGTCTTGTTCCCCCATTCCTGAATCTCTGCTAATTCCCTCCCTCTGCCGCCTTTTCTTTGATGACCTCCAGTATATAAACTGCTATGCCTGAACCTTTTTTAAAAATATGTTTTTATTGATTTTTTTTTTTTTTTTGTAGAGAGAGAGGAAGGGAGAGAGAGATAGTAACATCAATGTGAAAGAGAAACATCAATCGGCTGCCTCCTGCATGCCCCTTACTGGGGATTGAGCCCACAACCCCGGGGCATGTGCCCTGACCGAGAATTGAACTGGGACCTCCAGTCCATGGGATGATGTTCAATCCACTGAGCCACATTGGCTGGGGTGAACCCAAGTTCTTAAAGCAGGGTCCTTGTCACCTGCTGTCAGATCTCCTCGACATTGCTTGTTTGAACATATCATATCTTGCTGTTGGGTTCACATAACAGTATACTCTGCCCACTTGCCTGTCCCTGTCAGACTACCATTCTCACTGTCTGCTTGTTACTTGGATTTCTTTTTATTATCTGCCCCACTCTCCCAAGTCTGTCTCCAGTTCCTGGCTTTTAGACGTGCTTGGAAAAGCCCTGGAGGCCATTCCCAGTCCTTTGACAAGTATATGTCTCTGTGTGGGAAGGTTGAGGCCTTCTTTGTAGAATATCATCATCATGGTCCTGTCCGGAATCAAGAAGTATGTCAGAATCATTCTCGACATGATTTATTGCAGGTAACCTAAATTTGGGTCCAAATAAAAAGAAGCCTTTGTTCTATCCAGAGTCAACTTGACAAGCTTAGGCAAGGGGAGTTGAAGGAGGAAAGAGATGAGTTAGTCTTGGACAAGAATAATTCACAGTGGACATCAGGACCCCTTTCTCACTTGCAATGAATTGTCTCCTCCTCCAGACATTGTGTTGTCTCGCTTCCCTTCCGATGAAGACTGTTGATAAAACACAGAGGCCAACTTCCACTTCCCACATCCTTCATAACTGTCATTGTTAATGGGATTATGAGTCAGAGAATAAGTCCTCCAGTGAATCTGACTTGGGTAGAACTTGGATCTTTGAAAGCAAGTATGAGGTTGTCTGAAGAGGATACATTATTTGTTAGGCTGAGCCTGAGTTATTTCTCTTTTAAAAATTGCTCCTCAAAGTGTGTCTCTTGGACAATAATCAGAATCCCTAGGACACTTATATGTATTTTTTCTTATGGGTAGATAAAAATCAGTTTAGTTATCTGATAGGAACATTGCCTGAATCCTTATGAATCTCCCGATCTGCCTTTTTTACACATGAACTTCCAATCACCTGTCATCTGTACTTACTAAAATACCTCACTATTACCTCAAACTCCATGTGGTCAAAATGGAACCTGGAGTTCTTATCCTCTCATGAATCAATTCTAATTTCCAACTACTCCTGATTCTTTCAGGGGTACCACCATCCTTCTAGTCATTTAAGTGAACAACTTTGAGGCTCTCCTCCTGCTTCCCAGTCCCAGATGGCATCATTTTAATAACTGTTGTCATCTCTTCCTTGTATCTATTCTTCTCATTATGTTACAGGTTTGTCTTCACACTTATCAATTATTACAGTAGTCCCTTACTCTTTTCCCCTGCCTCTAACTGGCTTTCTCTTCATTTGTCAATGATGGCTTAAATCATTTTAAAATACCACTTATCACAAATATCACATGATCTCACATATATATGGAATATAATGAACAAAATAAATGGACAAACAGATCCAGAGACATGGAAGTACAGAATAGATTGACAAACCTCAGAGGGAAGGGGCTTGGGGGGGGTGGTGCGGGAGGAGATAAACCAAAGAACTTATATGCATGTATACACAACCCATGGACACAGACAACAGTGCGGTGAAGGGGGGTGGGGAGGACAGTGGGGAGGAGGGTGTCAACATGGGAAAAAAGGAGGACACTGTAGCACTTTCAACAATAAAGATAAATTAAAAAAAATAAAACATCACCTTATTTATGTTAAATTCTATCTGTGCCGTGATCTATTGTGATCAATGTCTATTGTGTCAAATTCAAATAGGCCAAGTTTTATAAAGATCCTACTTTCCTACTTACATTGGCCACATGCTACCCATCTGCCTTCACCATCACCCCTTCTTTACAGACATGCTGCTCCCAGTAAAGCCAGTCTTCTCACTGACCATCGTACAGGCACTACACTTCTTAATTTATGTGTTTCCCCTCATTGTACTCTTTCTTCTATTCTGACCATTCTGAGGTCAACATGAAGTCTTATCTCTCCTTGAAGCCTTATCTGATGATACTGTCTCTCGATGATCTAGCCCTTCTCTGACCTTCTACAGCCCTTAATTATTTCCTATTTAATCTATGTGAGTGAAGTTCTGATTCTACTAGGTCGTACTAGATTATGTAAGAACATGGGCCATGTGTTATAAACAAATTATATTGTTTTCACCTTGAACTAGCCACCTATAGGAACTCAATATATCTTATCTATTACAGATTTAAATCAGAAGTCAAGATTCATTAACCAGAGGTGTTACGATTTAGCATCAGTCAAGACCAGACACACTGGGGCTTAATTTTTATATTCTCTGCCTTTTGATAGAGATCATGTTTATAAAAACCATCAGGTTTCAGTGGCAGAGTCAAGAAGTATATCTTGGATGCTGGAGTAAGGGTTTCTTTTAATCTGGATGAGAATGTGGATCTAGGTGATTGCTAACCATTTCTTATTTTAAATATTATTATCATTATTAATCCTTACCTGAGGATAAATTTTTATTGATTTTTAAATAGAGAGGAAGGGGGAGAAAGAGATGAAAAACATCCATCTTGCCTCCCATACTCACCCTGACTAGAATCAAACCTGCAGCATTCTGGTGTATGAGAAAAGACCGAGTGAAGTCACAACTAGAAAGAGGTCATTTGTAATGCAAGCAGAGAGGCCTCAGGAGGAACCAAACCTGCCAACACCTTGATCATAAAGTTTTAGCCTCTATAACTGTGAGAAAACAAATGTCCATGGTTTAGGTCACCAAGTCTGTCATATAATATTATGGCAGCCCCAGCAAACAAACTAATACAGTCTCTTATTGTTCAAAATACCAAAGATAGCCTAGCTCATAAAGGGGAAGGATAAGAATACCTTGTTCATTTTATGAAGAATAAGTAAGCTTTAAGATAATGTATACAAAAACACTTTATGTAATATAAAGAATCATGTAGATAACTAGTTATAGAACATCTGATGATCATTTTCTATCTCTTTAAATCACATTTTAAATCTTAACTTCTTCAAAAGTGCCCTGCTCCATAATGTCAGATTTCCTTTTGGTTAAACTAATTTCAGAGTCTATGATATTTGATGTGAGAACTTATGGATATGGGTAAATAGATAGACTATTTTTACAAAACAGAGTATAGATACAAGGTTGTTTGCTTTTAAATACTCTCTAAAAGCTTTCTAACATTGCTGGTGCTGCAATAAATTATTTGGCCCTATTTCCCTTTCCTTCTCTTCCCCCCCTTTTAATGTCTCTCCTATGTGAGGTGGGAATCCAACCTAATTTTATAAGGAAATCAAGTACCACGAACAGAGCATGGGCAGGAGGGAAAGCTGACAAGCTATCTCTACCATTTAATTTAGATTGGATTAGGAGAGGCTCAAGGTGTTGCCTGGGCTCTCTGGGGAGTGAAGGTGACCTTGGATGAAGTACAAACTGGTAATTCTTATTCTCTGCTCTGGCAGCAAATCTCTTATTTCCTAGGGAATTCCAAGGGGAGCCGGGTGTAATACTTAGCCTTGGAGCAGAGTAGAATGTATTTATTGTGTAAAATCCATCTTTCACTGACAGTTATTACATTGTTCTTTATTTTAGTGTGACTCATTAGTTTAGCTGCTGGTAAAATGATGTTAATGAGGTCAAGATTATATCCATAAGGGCCAACTAGATTCATTCTACTTACATTTCATACCTTTGAAGTTGGTGCGTCATTTTACAAATGTGTAACATTGGTTATGAAGGGGAATTCAATAGACAAACACTGTAAAAAATGATCAATGGTGGCAAATTCTATTTTCAGTCCTCCACCTCATCGACATCAATTTGCTAGTATCCTAATGTACAAAGGATAGTGTTTAACATCTATATTATATGTCTTTAAAATCTATTTTTATTTTATTTTTAAATATGTTTTTATTGATTTTTTTTAGAGAGAGAGGAAGGGAGAGAGAGATAGAAACATCAATGTGAGATAGAAACATCAATCAGCTGCCTCCTGCACACCCCCTACTGGGGATCAAGCCCGCAACCCGGGCACGTGCCCTGACTGGGAATTGAACTGGGAACCCTCTCAGTCCATGGGATGATGCTCAATTCACTGAGCCACACCAGTCAGGCTAAACTCTATTTTTATTTTCGTCAACTCAGGCAGTTCTACCTTAAGCAGAATAAGCATATAAACTTGGCCAAAAAAAGCATCTGTGACTTAAGCAGTGTGAGCTGCATAAATTATTTTCAACTTGGTCAAAACATCTGCAAAAGAAAGCACTATTTGAAAGAAAAAAAAGAGGTAAAAAAATTACTGAGGGTGAGTTAAGATTGATACGCAATAAAATTAAGAAGAAAATTATATGAAAGAACAAAAAAACTTTTGTTAGAACTAACGTTTATTAGGCCTGTTTTCTTGTTGACTTTGAGAGATTCTCTTCCTAGACAAATTAAATAAGTAATTAGACCACTTAAAAACAACACTAGAAAAATTTTTTAAAATTCAGGCAAACATTTAGCATTAAATTATAAGTAGGCCTTATTCATAAACAAAATAAAATTTTCTCAGGAATTACAAATACCGGTCATTTCCATTACATTTTAAATAAATTCTTTATGGCTTAATGATAGCAAACATAATATCCCTTTCTGTGAATCACTGGGTATGTTTATGGTTTACCAGCTTATGTAACTTCTAAAGATTGGTAGAATTTTTCAGAGAAAGCTCTCATTTAACTTTACCTAGTTTCAAAACAAAATGTCTGACTTCCTCTTTTATTGGTTTCAGGAATATGTGTTTTTACTTAGCATTTTTATTTAGTTAGAAGTTATATGCCCCACAATTCTTAGAACAGGATCATTGCTCTTATGTATGATTAACCTTCTTGCCTTTATTTGAACTCATGTGTGAATTAAATTCTAAAACTTGAAGGAACATTAAAGACCAGTTAGTCCAGACCCTCATTTTACAGATGAGGCAACTGAAATCCAGAGGTCCTGAGCCAGTTTCCTACAGTAACACAATTTATCTGTGAGATCCAGTTTATCTGGGATCCAGGCCTCTGTACCTCTACTTAAGGGTCCTTGACACACCTGGCCTTCTCCCCCCAAAACATGAGTATTTTCCACTCATTTCCATGTAACTGAGGATGATGAGTCCTCCTGAAAAGTTCCTTTGCCTGAAAACCAACTTATCCAGAGTGGACACTTGCTTACTTTGTACATAAATCAGTGTAAAACATCACAGTCACTGCCCTGTGAGTCCATCATCCAGATTCTTCTAATATATTCAAAAGAAACGTGCAAAACATGCAAGTCACTGCATGGTGGGCAGCAGAAACACTTTTAAGGAAGTGCTAATGTCGTGTGGCATGGTTGTGGGCAGCTGGCAAATTGCAGTGAAACTCTGAAGACTGCAATAGAACATGGGAGAGATGTGTATTAAAAAGAGGGATCAGTTAGCCTCAGGTGCAGGAATAGAGCCATGGAAGGGTAACATGCCTGGCAGCCTAACCCAGAAAACAGTGCTTGTATGGGCTGCTGGCCCTGCAGGTCTGTGCAAGAAGAGTAGCCCAGCAATGATCATCTGCAGACCTAAAGAACATGCGTGTATTTATAAGATGTCACAAAAGAAGAACCTTCCACAAACTCCCAGTATCACTTCCACCCTACTCATCTAACTCATTAATGTCCATATACTCTCTCATTCATCATCTTACTAGATTCACCCAGACAAAGGCCACCTCCTCCCCTGGCGCCCTGGGCCATCTCTTCTGGCTCTGTCAAGGACATCAGCTCTAACAAGTTTCACCTCCAACTATTCTGTATCATCCATTTTTTCCTGCACTGTTGAATCACTTTGATTACCTCATGGACAAGTTGTTTCCACCTACTTAAGAAAAATAAATAAATAAACAAAACAAAACCCAACCAAACAAATTATATTCTTAGATCCTTTCCTTCAGCTCCTGCTCATTTTCTCTCCTCTTTACAATAACACTCCTCACAAGTTTTCTTATTCCAGCTGTCTTCAGTTTTTCCCTTTTCATTCTCTCTTAAAATTCTTTTAATTATATTTTTTCCTCACCACTCCCTCCAAATGCCTCCTCCTCAAATCACCAGTGACTTCTGGGTTTCAAAGTCAATTCTCATTTCTTTTCTTGACTTACCAGCAGGCTTGACAGGTTGATCACAGTGTGTTCACTGAAGCACTTTCTTCGCTTGGCTCTTAGCACATG
This sequence comes from Tadarida brasiliensis, assembly GCA_030848825.1. Lineage (NCBI taxonomy): Eukaryota > Metazoa > Chordata > Mammalia > Chiroptera > Molossidae > Tadarida > Tadarida brasiliensis. The sequence goes on along the minus strand of CM061263.1, from coordinate 30,762,881 downwards.
ATATTTTTCTGAGCCTCCCCTTATTTCCCTGGCCACTCCTTTTCAGATTTTTTTGCTGGTTTCTGCTCACCACTTCCACTTCTCGAGGCTAGAGTGCCCCTGGGCTTAGTCATTGGATAGCATTCTTTTTTCTTTATTCATTCCTCGATAACCTCATCAAGTCAGTTTCCTGACTACCCTCAAATTTGTATTTCCATTCCTGAAGTCTCCAACCTCCTACTGCCTACCCAGTGTCTGCTCTTTAATGTTTGATACCTTCAAATGATGATACATCCAAACCTGAACTTCTGATTTTCCCCCCAAACCTGTCTCTGCCACAATGTCTACCTACTCAATAAATAGTACCTCTATCCTTCCAAGAGCTTGGGCCCCAGGTCTTGGCATCTCCCTAGACTTCTTTCATTCATTCACAGACAGCATCTAAGTCTATCAGCAGATTTTCTCAATGCAACCTTCAAAGTAAAATTTTCATCACCCTCATGACTACCATCCCGATCCAAGCAAGTATAATCCCTTGTCTGGATAGATGCGATAGCCTAACTTTAAGGTGACCGTGTAATCTATCAAAAGTGTCCAAATTAAAATACTTTAGGGGAAGAAAAGGATTGTTAAAGAGGATAACTAGTTTTTAACTGATCCATAACACATGTAGACTGGTGTTTGAGACAACAGAGATGTATGGTCATCTATCTAACTGCCTTTACCCTCACCCCTGAACAGCCTACTCTCACCAGTGATTCTGTGAAACTTGCCAGGTCACATGACTTCTCTGCCTGAACCATCCAATGGAGTGTCATCTTACTCTGAGTAGAATGGCTTTTCAATGACCCTTCATTATCAGCTCCTTTTTTACCTCTCAGCTCCTTTGTTATCTATGGGCTCTTTTATTCACTACACTGCTTTTGTTTACTCCACTTCAACCACACTGCTTTGAACTCGCCAGGCTCACTGCAGCTTCTGGAGCTCTGCATTGGGTTCCCTCTGCCAACAGAATCTCCTCCGGTATCCACTGGGCTCACTCCCTACTTCAGGTTTCACTGAAATATCACCTTTACAGTGAAGCTTATATTCCTCCCCTCCTACAGAAATTGCACCCTGCCCCCCATAATACTTCTTCATTTTTTAAATAAGCTTATTACCATTAGACATCTTATATTTACATTTATCATTCTTTTTTCTCCGCTAGAATAAGGGTAGAAGTTTTTGTCAGTTTATTTCTGTGTCCTCTGTGTATAGAATAGTGGGTAGCACATCGTAAATGCTAAATAATTATTTGTTGACTGACAGAATGAATTGATTTTTTAAAAGTATAGTGCCTTAATTATTTTATTAGTTTCTTTTAACTGACTGGTAGTATATATATATCACATTCTTTCTTTCCTCACTTCCTTCCTTTTCATTCACTGATTCTTCCTTCTTCTTTTCCTTCTCTCTGTGCTCCATGGACACACTTTATTCACATTCCAATTTTATTAAACTCATTTTCTTTTTCTTTTCTTTTTTGGTGGGGTTAAGGAGGATAACAAGTTAGTCACTTACTAGGAGAGGATTCAAGAAAAGTATGGGTGGATAGGGAGAGGAACTTGAACTTAAATATGCTGTGACTCACAACACTGAACTCACTTGTTACCAAAAATAAGGACTGCATATGTCCAAACAACTATTTCCAAAATTGTAAACTCAATGACTTCAACGTAAGAATAAATACATTTTCTCAGCTGGGAGTGAGACCATGAAGGGCAGTACATGTAATGTCTGGGCTTTTATACAGTTAGAAATTACATTTCATCCAAATGTGCATAATCATTTGTAATCTACTGAAATATTTCAAGAGAGAAACAGATTCTAATATCCCCCAAATTCTTAACATCTGAAAGTGGGGTGTTTTTTTTTTGTCTATAGTCAAATTATGTTTTAAATATTTTTAATTTATATAAAATATTTCATGACTGAGATTAAGAAAATCAAGCCTAAATTCCAAAACAGGAACAGAAAACCACACAAATGGGTGTGAGTCTCCTCCTTGTTCTGTTAAATGTGTTAATAGAAAATGGAAGTTTTTATTTAAAAAAATACACCCAAATCCAGGGAAACATAAACAACAAATGAATATAAAGTACTAGATCACTGTTTCTAGACACAGGCTCAACAGTGTGTGGTGGCCAAATTTCTCAAGGTTCCAGCATGCTCGAATGAGGACATTGCACTAAATTACAAATCTCTCCCATCACAAAACTTTTCTAAATCTTTATCTTGAACCTGCCCGAGCACATCGATGATCAGGATAAGGCAAAAGTTTGACAATGGTGGTGTAGACATTCTGTCTTTTGGCTTCCTCTGACCCTAGTAAACATTTCTTCCCAGTCTCTTGCTGGCTTCTCCTCCTCTGCTCAGTTTCTAAATGCTGGGGTGCTTCTAGACTAGACCCAGGGCTTCTCTTCTCTATTTCTGCTTACTATTTGGTGATCTTGTCCAGACACCCCCAAATTTATATTTCCAGCCTAGAATTCTCTCCTAATCTCCAGACACTTGTATCAATAATCTCCTTACAACTGCACTTGGATGTTTTCTCAGCATTTTTATTTCCAAGGAAGAAGCCTTGGTTCTCAATTTACCCTAAATTTACTTCTCCTCTAGTTTTTCCAGTCTTTTCAATCTCAGCAAATTGTACCACCATCCACCCTAGTTGCTCAAGAGCAAAGCCTAGAAGTCATTCTTAATTTCCCTTTCTCTCATTTTCTATTTGTACTCCATCAGAAAGTCCTCTGTACCACACTATCTTGTTTTAATACTCTGTAAAGTACGTATTATTATCAACCCTTTACTGGATCATAAGCATGTTGTGAACAGCAAGTGAAAAAGTCCTTCGGGGTCATTACTACAAGCAGTCTGGCATCTGAGCAGTGCTGAGAAGGCTGTCAGTATATATTTGTTAAATGAATGAATGAATTGTTATTCTATAACCGTAGAGCTATTTTGTGGCATGTCCAATACTTCTCATTTCTATTTCTTTTCCTGTCTCTTATCATCATCATCATCATCATCATCATCATCATTGTTATTATTGTTTTTAAATGTTTTTATTGATTTTTTAGAGAGAGAGGAAGGGAGAGCGAAACATTGATGTCCGAGAGAAACATCAATTGGCTGCCCCTTGTGTGCCCCCCACGGGGGATTTAGCCCACAACCTGGGCATATGCCCTGACCCGGAATTGAACCAGGACCTCTCAGTCGATGGGATGGCGTTCAATCCACTGAGCCACACCAGCCGGGCTCCTGTCTTTTTTTTCAGTTGCAAAAACTGATTGTCTGAGATAAACATATCAAATCTTCCTAAAGTTTGTCTGAAGTTCCAGGTAGATTTATAAAGACTAGAAGTTATGACTGGTTGCTGGTTGAAACCACAGTTGCCTGCAGATCAATGAGTTCTTGTAAAATAAAAGTCCTGATGCACTTTGATCGACACTTTTATTGATTGCCAAAGGGAGCTGTCATCACATACCATTACAGTAACCATGGAACTGCTGGCAACCTGAAATTCCTAATGGGATGACTAGCTCAAACCCTGAGAACAGCACTACTATCGATGCATGTCTTCTGTGAATGTTTACTGATGACAGAATAATTGAAAGTTCTTGGCAATTGTTTTGAAGGCTCTCTACCCTTGCACATGTCATCTTGGATTAATTTATATTCTACTGGATTCATTGATAGTGTGATTTCTTTTCATAGATATAGATCTTGTCCTTCATGACAGCAAGTAGGACTCCAAAGAGGCCTCCATCACACAGAATTTGAATTTGGAGTTGTTAGCTCAAGCAATTTTTGTCCTAGGTTCAACAACAGCATTCTGATTCACACAAGCCCTGAAAAATCTGGGTGCCAAAGTTGTATTTTTCTGAAAAGTAAAATTAATTTGAGTTTTGTGTATACCAAACAAATGTTTTAAAGAAACATAAAGGGACTAGAATCAAAATTTTGTGAAAGGAAAAATAATTTCAATTTAAGTATTAATAAAGCAAAATGGTTTTATTTCTCTGAAAGGTGAAACTTATTTTGGTTAAATATTAATTGGAATATTATTTTCAACTTTGAGTTCTGCAATTTCAATTCAATTCATTCAGCATCTATTGAGCATCTACAGTAGGTAAGACATTGTGTATTATAGGAAATTAAAAGAGCTTATAAAACATAATAATGTAATAAGTGGAATAGAAAATAGACATTTAGACAAATGAATAAAAAGTGAGGTTATTTAGTTTTCAGAGGACAAAAAATGCTGGGAACAGGTACATTATATACAGATGGTTGTGCTTTCAGAGAGGAAAAAGGTAGAGGCAATATTCTGTCCGATATTAAAATACCTACAAGGAAAAGCTTGTTGATTCTAAGGATTGTGATTCACTAGAAATAATTTCTGTGGACCTTTCATTCTTGAAAAGTTTAAAGAACTTTCTAAACTAGTTTAAGTAGTCCTGTCTGTTAACAAGGAGCTATGGGGACTCTAAACCTTGTAATAAGTTTGGGACACTATGATGGTTTTTACTCAGCTCCAATGTAGTGTGAGTATAATTGTACCAGTTCACAACTTTAATCCATACTCGCTTCATAGATCATCCATAATGTCACATAGAATGACAGTGAAGCATGCACTAGGCCCACTGAATGCTATTTTGGTGAGGCCACCTCTGAACTTGCACTTTAAGGGAGACTAACAAATCACATGAGTTGGATAAAGCAGCTAGGACCTGAGAATCACAGCTACCGGTAATGATAAAACTGGGGATAAGAAAGGTACCAGGAACATAAGCATAATCTTCAAATAGTTCTACTTATCCAGAAATGAGTTTTAACCTGACATTTATACATGGACAAAATTACCAATAGTGGTTGGAATTGATAGGAAGACTATTTTTTTCTTAATAGAAAGATCAATGCAATGCTGGAAGCTGGTGATCTCCACATTCCTAGAATTCAAGTATAGACTGGGGAAGAAGAGTAGATTGCCCTCAGGGCCCCAAATTGAACTCTACCAGAGATTCTCAGTAGGAGCTGTACCACCCCCTTGAGGGTATTTTGAAATTTGCAGAAATGTTTTGAATAGTCACAACAGAAGTTAACTGGACTTCTGTCAGCAGGGCACAGACATACTAGGTGTCCTGCAATGATCAAGAAAACTCCAAACAGAAAAATTGTCCCACGTCCAATATACCCCATGACTTTCTAATGTCACATCAGAATAAATACACTATAAATATAATTGCAAGTACTTTACCATATAATAATATCAGAAATTTATTCAAAAAGTTAAGTAAAATAACTTATAAGAAATATGTTAGTAAGAAGGATATATAAATGGAATTCAAATCTTATTTAAAAATTATGTAATACTTCACATGAAGTATGTAATACTTTTTTTGCCCATATTGTCTATTCAGTATGTTATGTATTTCTAACCACTGATTTAATTTTTAAAAGTTTCAGTGCCAGAATTTAGTTTTTGCATGGCAAATATGAGACAAAAAATTTAAGACAGTGCAATGAATTATAGAGAAATGCAACTATTGGGTAAACTAAGGAAATATTAGGCTCTGATTTGTTTGAAATGTTCTAAGAGCTTTCTAAAGGTACATTATTGTCAACTATGCTACTCATGGTATTTAAGCTGCTAATAAAACACCCTGGATTAGTCTTGACTTATAGCTGCACATATAATATAAACATATGAAATAACTGATGATTTGAGACTCTTATGAATACACTCAGACACAGTGTATAAATTAGCAGACATCTAAACAGTGATGTCAGTGAGTTGTATTGTTTTGAAATATTTTATTGCCATTTTATGTATTTTAATTGTAAAATACAAAATAAGATGTCTGCTGTGAAAATTTTTACATATTGAATTGAAATGCATTTATTTTGGGGGTTGGTACTCTTAAACTGATAGTGTCCCATGAGGTCTACCATACAACTTTCTGCCAATCTGTCTTCTTGCCTGCTGATTATAGAATGATCATCTGAGGTCCCTTTAACTACCAGAAACTAAATGTATGTCTCAATACACGGTAGATTGTTGAATGTAGAAGATATGTTTGTGTCACATAGTGTCATATCTTAGTTTTGTTTCATAATGTAAAAAATTAATTTGACATCACATTGCACAATAAGTTCTAGTTCATTTTCTTTCTTTCTTTTTTTTTTATCCTCACCCGAGGACATTTTTTCATTTTTTGTTCAGATAGAGTGGGAGGGAGAGAGAGGAAGAGAGAGAGAGAGAAACATCGACGTGAAAGGGACACATCGAGTGGCTGCCACCCACACGACCAACCAGGGTTGGGGACAAACTGCAACCAAAGTACATGCCCTTAGCGGGAACCGAACCCGGGTCTCTCTAGACCACAGGCCGACGCTCCAACTGCTGAGCCAAACCAGCCAGGGCAGTTCTAATTCATTTTCAAGAATATTATACTGTCTTCATTTTCCCTCATCTGCAGCCTATTATTTTTCTTGGCATGTGATCTCTATTTTAATTAAGGTTATTTTCCTCTTTCTTTTATCATATGAAAATGTATCTAGTCTTTTATTACTTATCTTAGCTTTAGGTTTAATTCTAGGGTCCACCTGTTTATGCTTGTTCAGTTATTTAAAACTAATCAGTATAAACTTGCTCATTCCTTTATTTATTTCTATACTTCTTATATGGAAGAATTACTGATGCTTTTACTTCTTGTGAACTCCAACTTATTCATATTAATAATGTGTAGTCATCAGGCAAACTCATGAATTTTAGAAGAGCTGTATCTGAACATATACATAGGGAATACATATTCTTTTATTATAAATTATTTTATTTTATCTTGATTTTATATTAGAGTTAGGACATTATATCAAATTTTTAAAAATCAATACATGAATTATTTTACCTATGAATTTTAATTGGAGATATTAAAGTGAGCATTACATAGTAGTTGTATGAAAAGGGAATGGCTTCTGATAAGGTTGAGTACACTGCACTAGGTAATCTCTAAGGGCCTTCCATCTCTAAAATCCGGAGACTCCTTAGTTCCTCTAAGCTTACTGTGAATAATGAACACTTCTGTCTCCCAACACAGTAAACATTGCACTCACAGAAACTTATGCTAAGATGACCACACTCTTTTGGTAGTATAAATGACTATTTTGCACTTAAAATTGAGTGAGCCATTTTTTATTATTTCCTTGAGTTGAGAAGACCTTGGCTTCCCCAGCATGCTTCCTTTCACACTCACACCTGTGCACCCATCTTACCGAGCTTGACAAGGTGGAGCCTGGAGGTATTACTTCCTCTTTCAGTGCAAGCAGTTACTGAGAGATTGTAGATATCTCCTGGAGGCAGGCTGAGAATTGCAGTCATGACATTGCGAGTTACCTGCAAGATCATCATAATTGAGGGTTTAACCTTCTAATAAACTTGAGCTATAATACCATTCTAAACAGCTGCAGGGCTATCACAGACATGGCCTCTCTGTGCTGTGCTGCAATCTACAATTGATCACAACCTTGTAAATACGTTATTTCCTCTAAAAGTGATATAAAGTCTTCATCTGAGCCAAATGCAAAGTAGCTCTAAACATGCATAATACATATCAGAGCACTTTTGCAATGGATTCCCTTGTTTGGAATAGGTATCACTCTGATATTTTCCTTCATATTCACAGCAGATTTTAGAAAAGACAACTGTTGGGTTGCTCCTGGTAGGAATATATCTCAACCCTAACGAAGACACTCAGAAGAAACCTAGCCATGATGAGATAGTTGGCTTGTATTTCCCAGCCTCCCCTATAGCTAGAGGACACCACATGATTCAATTCTGACCAATAGCTTGTAAGTCACATGGACAACTTATAGTTTTATTCACACTCTACAATAGCTGGGCTTTCACACTCTCTCTTCTTCCTTCAGGCTGAAATTGAGATGAAATGACAATGAAATCTCACTTGTGCGGATGAGGACTATATAGAGTGGCAGCTGGAGCAACAAGGACGAGAATCTAGACCCCTGAATGGTCCCTTACAGAAGAGGTGCCATTAGTCCTGGGTTAGCATGAGAGACACATAAACTTCGATTTTCTTTAGGCCATTACCTTTTTTTAAATTTTTTATTACAGTCACTTAGTCTGTACCTTAACTAATACAATGTTAAAAAGCTTAATATATCAGGAGAAAAGAAATCAGTGTTCCTAACATACCCAGATATTTAGGTGTTGAGGGATATATGGAGAAAATATTGAAATTTATTAACTGTGGTTTTCTTGAAAATGTTTGGCATCCTGAAGAAAAAGCTCAAATCATAACTTTAAATATAAGTGAAATCAATAGTCACACTACGTCAGCTAACTATTAAAAATTAAAAAGGAAGTGCTATAAAAAAAGGGAATTTAATTTTTGTTCACTATCTTATCTCCAGAGTGTAAAACAATGCCAACTGGCATACAAATGTGTGTTTAATGTCGCAATACATTTTGCATAATGGTTTTCCATAGTTTATGCAAATACATGCTCAGATGCCCAATGCTGGGATTCAGAGAAACATACACTCTTTTTAATTTTCTTCTTTCCTTCTGCCACAACCATCCAGTGCAGCATTCTAGAATGGGAGAGGTCAGTTGTGTCATCTCCATAGGTCCAACTTATATATAGCATACTGTTGAAATATTCCACAGAAGTGATTTCTGGAGCAACTGGGGCTATAAGGGGGAAAGAAGACCACTTTAATATAAGCGTCTACTAATAATTAAAGTACTTATCAATAGATCATAAAATTCCATATAAAGTTAATTTAAAGAATTAAAGTTCACACCACATGGTGGTCCTGGGACTCTCAGTCCCAGAGTGAAGGTAGACAGTGCAAGGTGGCACTCATTTCATGGGGCCTCACCTGTATGGCTCAGACACGAGACAGCACTATCTGAACCTGGGGACATCAGGGTCTTTTATGCAAATTTCACAGTTACAAAATTCCTAAAATGTTCACTTGTTTGGATATGCTTGTTGCATTAATAAATTAATCATTAGGCATTGGTGAACTTATTTTCAAAGAAGTACTGGAAACTCTGAGGTTCTATAGAAATAAATATTTTCCATTGTGGTACAGCAAAGGTGTTTATGGAAATGAAGGACAGTAGGATCAATGAGTAGAGGGACAGGAAAATATTATTTCTACAAAATACAAGGCGACATCATTGACAGTGTCTCAGCCCAGAGCATTGCAGGTTAGCTCTTAACAAATGTTGCCGAAGCAAGTATTAAGGGAAGGAAGGAAAGGTTTTTTTTTAAAATCATTCTGCAAAGTTAAATAGTTTATTAGTTTATTCTATATTTTTATACATTTAAACTTTTAAAAAATTCCAATTGGGAAGAAGAGCTCATCAAAGCTTTATAATTTATGACCTGTGAAAGAAGCATATTTTAATTATTTTATGTAGCTGATAATTCTGAAGATTTGAAGAAACAAGTACACAGCTGAATTTAAATTCCATGTGAGTGGTGGTTTAAAGACAGGCAAGTTTTCCATTCCATGATACAGCAAAATATCAACTCAAATATTTGTAGGAGAATTTCTATAATCATAAAGAATTATTTTCTTTAATATGTTACTGATACTCAAAACACATTCATAACTAACAATGCTTTCAAAAATTATTCACTGATAAGATTTGTAATTAGAGAGTAAAAAACACATTTCTGTATCATATGAAACAGCAGTAGCATTTCTTATGTTTGATAATAAAATCTTGAAATATCAACAATGTGTCTTAGCAAATAATACAAACCCACATCATATTTCAGAATAGTCTAATAAAAAATAATAACCCTGGCTTCTTTATGGCCTCTTAATATATTTTACATACTTCATTATATACAACTACCTATACTTATGTTTCTTCAAAGGATATTTTTTCATGTTCTAATTCTAGTGAGGACAAAAACATATTTAAAATTGCAAACCCAGAAGTATATATTTCCCCTTCACAGGTACAAGGTCTTCGGATTTTTATACTCCATGTTGTTACTTCAAAATCCATCAAAATGCTGAAAGACCACAAGATGTCACTATTTGTTTATTAAACATTATGTTGTACAGCAGCATAATTATGAACTTGACTTGCAGACAAAATAAGTTGCCTAACAAAGACAGTAGACTCGAGGTCCTAATAAATCACACCTACTCAAATATTTCTTTCCTGTTTCCTTTTATACCACACAATTTGGCAATTTGGGTCACAATTAAAAGCATAGAAAAGTGAAGTATGAGATCCTTATTTGCTTTAAAATGGAAATGAGAAGAAAGGGAAAAGAAAGAAAGAAAGCAAACTAAAATTTAACTAGTTTTAAAAATAAGTATAAAAATGAATCAGCTACCATTGTGTTTGAATAGTGATTTACATTATCTAATTTAATTCTCACACTGTCTTGTGGGGTATTATTATGTCCACATTATAGATGTCACAGTTGAGACCATCTGTATCAATATGCTCAGGTGAGACTGTGGACCACCAATGTGAGCATGACCTAGTAGTTTGTCTCAGGAAAAGGTAAGAAATGACCGAAGATCAGTTTATTGAAGATAATGGACTGCTCACTTAGACAAGTAGCTTGCTGATGAACACAGTTTGTGTATCCAGACTTGCTTTGTCAACCTAATTGCTATATCACCATCTTTGCCCAATCCCAGTCAGTTCCCAGTTTTGAAAGGCACACCTAGACCATATGGGTCCAGAACCCCAAATCCTATTACTACTTCCCTTCCAATGTCCCCCTCCTGAGACGCTGCAGTGACCATCAAAGCCGCGTCCTGCCTCGCTGCAGTGAGTTCTAATGCACTTAGCTTTTCTCTATTAGCCAGGTGTTAGCCAATATTTCGAGTTTTACCAATGAGAAAATAGAAGTCTAGCATCATTAAGGTGATTTTCTCAGAGTTTTAAAGCTAGAAATGAACAGAAGCAGGTCTGTTCAATCAAGTGTTCAGATGGGAAGTCTGGGCTTTTTCCAGACATTGCACTCTGAGAAGGAACGAATATGCTCACAGTTAATCCCATCAAAGTTGAACTGCATAAGTTATTGACACAGTGAGGTTTAATTATAATTATTTATGTAATTATTAATACAGTCAACAGCATAACACAAAGTTTGTTAAGTAATTGGTATTTTCTCCTTTTCTGAGCAAAGGGGGAGCGCTCCGCTAGACATTGGCCAGTAAGGAAAAGTTATGAATTATATAAGTTCATTGTGTAAGAATTTACATATGATTAATTTTTTTCCTATTATTTTTTAATTTATAAATTCCAACAGAACAAAGCTAGATGTCCAGTGAGGAAAACATTTTTCCAAAATTATTCTTCATCTAAAAATATTTTTCCCCTTTCTTTTCTCAGTATGACTGTAATTATAGCCTTATAGTCCAACCACAAGTTCTTGGAAAATCTTAATTCAAACAACCAGGGTTAATGTCTCTGATGGATTTCCCCTTTTCATTGTTACCTCTGATCCCCTCAGCCATCTCTGCTATATGATGATGAATTAGACAGTTTATGGCTCTGAGATCTAACAGGAACAATTTTTTAAGTTACTTAAACTTTGTGCCATATATTTTGCTAAGTAGCTTATTTAGTGGAGAAGTAACAATAGATAATAACAGAGCACAGACACCATTATCATCCCATTTTTCACATCAAAAACACGGAGGCTTTGGAAAGTTAACTTGCTCAAGGCTGTCCGTGGCACGCAGCAGAGCTCTGACTCCAACCCAGGTCTACCTGTCTCCACAGCCTCATAACTCCTGCAGCGGACAAACTGCAGTCAGCCTGCGCCTTTAAAAATGGCTTAATTAATAAGGAAATGGAGGCACTCCAGCAAATGTAATCATCAAATGGGTCAAGGCGATCGAGTGCGGTGTGACTCTGAAAGCCTGCTACATCTCTATCCTAATCAATTTCAAACGGGGGCACATAACTCAAGGGCAGTGACTCAGAGTAACAATGAATCAAGGACAGTAATTCAGGGTAAGATACGTTAATGTTTAAAAGCCATCATTTAAACAAATGACTTTTCAGACTCAAGCATATGATCTTCCCTTGAGTGAGTGGCACTTTCTGGAGAAGTATCCCTTCAGAACCTCCGCAAAATAGTGTTTTCTCCTTGGAAAACCGTTCCCCACACCCACTCACCTGTTATGAAGCTGATGGTGGAACTGTCACAGCAGCTCAGTTCTGGGTCTCCCCACGTCACCATGGTCACTCGGAAGTTGTAGTACCACGCTGGCAACAGATTCGCTATTCTCTAAAATAAGCAAGGAGACAAAAGACCAAGGAGCAAAATTGTATTTTGGAATAGAGTTATTTCTATTTGGCCATGAAAAGAACTAATAAGTGATCTTTATTTTCCTTTCTGTGCCTTGTATTCACCAAATTTTCCATTAAAAAACAAAACAAACTCTTTTTTTTGGAATGAGGTGAGGGGTAAATAAAATGCTATACAAGAATATAATATAATTTAAAAAAATGATTCAAAGGTATAGAGTGAAATACTTCCAATATTGGTTTCATTTTGCAGTTTCCTAAGTTATATTACACAAGTGAAATAGTGCTTATTTGCAAGTGACTGTATGTGCACATCTCCCTATTTCACTTATGTATTTATATTATTTTATTTTTCATCACCATTTACCCCCTATACCCTCCTCAGCCTCCACCTACCCCTCAGCCCCTGCCGCCATGACCACACTGCTGTCCGTGTCCATGAGTTCTTTCTCTTTACTTTTCTTTTTTGCTCAATCCCTCCACCCTCCATCCCACCCCTGCCCCAGAGCTGTCTGCCTGCTCTCTATCTATGAGTCTGTTTCTATTTTGCTTGTTAGTTCAATTTGTTCATTAGATTTCACATGTGAGTAAAATCATATGGTACTTATAGTTCTCTCATTTCACTTAGCATAATGTTCTCTAGGTCCATCCATGCTGTCACAAAGGGTAAAATTTTCTTCTTTTTTATAGCGGAGTAGTATTCCATTGTGTAAATGTGCCATAGCTATTTTATCCACTCATCTACTGATGGGCACTTGGGCTGCTTCCAAATCTTGGCTATTGTAAATATTATTGCAATGAACATAGGGGTGCATGTATCCTTTCAAATTAGTGGTATATCTCCTTATTTCTAAGCCAAATGACCTTTCATAACTCTGTATTCTCCAAGGTTGGACCATAAGCATGTGCCCTTGATGGGTGCCAATTACCAGAGTCATCAACTGGGTAGAGGGCAATTGTGTATTTCATGTGTAACCTATAGGGAACAAGCACTTTTAAAATTATTCAAGTTTTAGAAAGAGCAGTCTTTTCCTGCTCTTAATGGCCTGATATTATAAGTATTTAACTGATTTGTAGATGTCAAGAATCATCATTACAGTTAAGCAGTGTCAACTAATTATTAAATGATGAAAGGTAATCTCTTGTTTTTCTCCCCAGGAACAGTAAGAAACAGTAAGCACTTGGTAGCTCTACTAAAATGTGGGTTAACAAATAAACTCAATTGGGATGAAAGCCATTTTCACACAATTCTTTCTCTCTCTCTCCCTCTCAAAAAGAATAAACAAACAAACAAAATGAAACAACCCTAAGAGCAAAAACAACCAAAATACCTTGACAGTAGCAAGCTACCTGTGTATACTTACAAAATGGTCTAGTTTACAGACACCTTTTTCTGCCATTTGGTACATACAGGCACGTCTATTCACACAGAGAAGTGTGACATATGGTTAAGGAAAGATTACCACTGATGCAGTTAAGGAGACAGTCGCTGCTATTTCATAGTAGGTTGTCCACTCTGATGTCATTGTTGCAGGGTTGAAATAAAACATTTCAACCACATATTTTCTGAAGACTCCTAAGTAAGGTCTGGTCCAGCTCAAAACCACTGCTGTAGGACCCAAGGGGTAGAGCATTAAATCCTTTATTCCAGTTGGAACTAAGAAGAAGGAGGAGGGGGAGTGAAAACAGAAAGCCAAGAAGGAATGTTTAGTATCTTAGCAATGGCTTCAAACTTCTATTTCATAACTACTGTTTTCACTCTTCTGATACAAACACTGAAAACTAAACATGTTTGCTTCTGATGTTTCCCCCAAATAGTAAGTACTAAGGACTTCCTCTAGCTATACAAATGTCAGTTTATTACTCTAAAGGTAGGATATTGGGTGAACACGAATGGACCTCCCATACATGATGATAATGACCTGAGCATGGACACTGCACCCTTCCAAACAATACTTTGATAAAATTATTATTCTTGTAGCTGGCAACTTACCAATGGCAAATGTTACAGGATCTGAAGGTGGTCCAATCAAAGGGCCTTTTTTAAGATACATCACCACCTGGTATTGTGCACCAGGAACCAGATTTTCAATAATAGATTTGCTTGAGTTCACCTTTAAATCAAACACCCAATAAAATTTCTTTAGAGCTGGGCTTTTAAAATGTGACACAGAGGCTAAAATTGTATTCAGAGACTCTTTGTGGAACCACGGATGCCTTTGACATCCAGAATCCTTTTCTCATGCCCGGGAAGGTCAGATTTTAAAATTTAGATGGTTTATAGTTTATGTGAACACAGAAGAGGGCCCAGACATTCAAATTCTGTGGCTGAATGTAATAAGCCCCATGAACTGCTGTCGACCCATCAATGTCAATTGTAACTATGTACACGAGAGGGACATCAGTCTCTCACTGTAATCAAATCTGCAATAACATAGGATGGTCTGACATCCTAAATTGTAGTGTCAGCTGATTACATACAAAGATCCGTGCAGGAGTGCCTTAATCCCTTGTCACTGAGAAGCATATAATATCTAGTTATCAAGATGGAAATGACTTCAGAAATTGTCCGAATCTCTCATTTAATAGATCAAGAAAGTGAAGCCAGAGAATGCCAAGGTCACATATTTGGATTCAGTGTTGGGACTTGAAGCCTAGCCTGTGACCTCTAGTCCACACTACAGGCAATTCATGGCTGAGCATTGAGATACGCCCATAAGCACTTTGCAAGGCTATTGTGACCCCATGAAATAATGTTGTTAAGAATATTTCCCATTAGATGAGCCCTGCTTTACTGATTTTTTAAAAACTTCTGGTTATATAACAAATACCATATAGAGCAGCGGTTCTCAACCTGTGGGTTGCGACCCCTTTGGGGGTTGAACGACACTTTCACAGGGGTCGCCTAAGACATAACAGTAGCAAAATTACAGTTATGAAGTAACAACGAAAATAATTTTATGTGAAATTAATTCCACAACTGTATTAAAGGGTCGCGGCATTAGGAAGGTTGAGAACCATTGATATAGAGAAAAATAGTGAGAACAGATAGATAAATAAAATGTACCCATTAAAGCTGAATGTTGGTGTGCCTGGATGGATGATTAAGAAGCATGCTGCTTTAACCTTTAGTGCTTCTAATCTTAAAACAGTCTTGCTTAGTGGGGAGAACACAGGTTCTCTATTCAGACTGCCTGAAACCAAATCTTGACTCTACCCCTCATAAAGACGGGAATTTATTGATAATTTATCATTTTAAATAGTTCTTACCTTGTTTTCCTCATTGATGAACTATAGATAATACTATTATGTACCTCACAGAGTTCTAAGGATGCTTAAGCCAGAATATTAAAAAAGTTGACTTCTATTACTCATCAATTGTTGACCCCTAGGGTACATTAAATTGTAAAATTGCTGCAAAGATGGATAAATAGAAAACAATATTGTTGACAGCTTACCTGTGCCATAATTTTTCAAAGTCTCATCACCATTTCAAGAATAAACATACTTTTAGTGATATTATACGAAGTAAAACCTTTCTAATACCAGAAACTGAATCTATACAACAGAAATTATATAATTTGAACTGGTACAAATTGCTGTACACATAAGTGGGGCGAAAAGCATACCAAAATGTCTTGTCCATTAAGTTGACCAAAATAAGATTAAACTAAATTAATAAGTTAGTATTTCCAACCTTTCTTTTCCTGTTTACACTCTTTTTACATCAGAGTTGCTTGCCCATGTTTTAGAATTCAGTTCTACTAGAAGCCATCTAGACAAAGCTAGTCAACTAGATGTCTTCATCTGATAGAGCATTTCCTGAAGAGATAAGCTATGAATAAGAACATGTATGTTATACACAACTAAACAGTACTGTTTTATTTCTTTAAAATACATTTTAAGCCATAAAACTAATACTTGCTCATTGTAAAAATTATTCACTTCATAGAAGAGTAAATTCAATAAATTGGAAGTCTTACTGTCCTCTGTCCACCATTTCCAACATCTTGGTGGGCAATCTTCCAGAACTTGCTTCATATATATGTCCATAAATAATATGCTATTGAACCATATAGGTGTTATATTATCAACACTGCTCCAAAATTTTCTTTTAAACTTCACAACACATTGTAGACATCCTACCATATCTGTAAATGCTGACCTAGCTCATTAATCACTTGTTGAGAATATCAGAATAACACAGGACATAAAGAGCGTAGATTGTTTCAGGGTAATGTTAAAGTCCCTTTGGTTTGATAATATTTTAGGCATTAGTTAATTCTGGCTATTCAAATGAGTACCTAGAATGACAGCCACTTAAATATGCCATCATAATAAATTTGTCCTAAGGAAATTATACTTTTAAAGATTATTTGTAATTTATTAACGTTTAATTGAAACTAATGGTTATTGGTGCGTACTCTTTTTTTTAACTTTTTTTTTTCTTCTTCATTGATATTAGAGAGAGAGGAAGGGAGAGGGAAAGAGAGATAGAAACATCAATGAGAGAGAACATCGGTTGGTCACCTCCTGCATGCCCCCCACTGGGGATTGGGCCCACAACCTGGGCATGTGCCCTGATCAGGAATAGAACTGGTGACCTCTTGGTGCATGGGTCAATGCTCAACCACTGAGCCACACCAGCCAGGTGGTGCATACTCTTATACACCCATAAAAAGGCTTATGCTTTTGGATTGGACTACAGTCCTTTGGAAGGATTCACCCAGCCCACTGTTGCACTTAGAACCAGTGTGAGAATAACTATGTGAGTGTAGTAGTTTGAGGGGCACCTTACAATTATACTTTTTAAAATAAAAAGCAAATATATATATATTTTTTTCCCAAAAAAATGTATACAGGGTGTCTGTAGATGTTGTTATATTTTGAAAATGAAATATATTTTAATAAACACTGGCTTTATAATTATTCAAAGTTGTGTATACATTATTTGAGGACACCCTATATATCACAATACTAAAAAGATGTGGAGAGTAATGATATTGCAAATGACTTTGTAACAAATCATAAACACCAATACCCTCAATTTCTGAATATTTGCTGAGCTACCAGTCTATATCTACACTTCTATCTGTCCATCCCTTCTCATTTATCCTAGACCTCCTTGGGGGTGGACTGGAGGTGGGAAGGGGAAATGTTCCTGTATTCTATTTACTAAATGATATGTATTTTATTCTTTAGAGGATCATTTCATACTTCCTTCCCCAATTTTCACCCCAACTTTTCATTCCAATATATCCTCTTTCCTACTCCTGACTAGCATAGTCTTCGTTGCAGAGAATTCCCTTCAGCCCAATGTCTCTCCTACTAGTCACCAGTCCTATCCCTCTTCAGCTAAAGAAATAAGAGGAAAAACGGACTAGACAGAATAGAAAATATCTGATTGTTAAATAACAGGGTTGAAGTAGACGATGATGAGCACTCCTTTGAGTCTGAAATGGTCTTCTTTCTACTTCATGTAATTCTTACTTTATTAGTTCTTTTCTATATATCTGTTACAATTATTCAGGTTTTTCTGAGGAGAAACCCTAGAATTGCTTCATCTCCCTCCCCTGATTTAAAAAAAAAAAAACATTTAGTTGGGTTTGTATAATAATAAAATCTGACAATTCCTGGCACATTCATGTTCTAAGCACTGCATTAAGCATCAAGACTTTGATATTTATTATAACTCTATGAGAGAGGACATGGTTCTCCTTATATTACAGATTAAGACCCTAAGACATAAAAATGAAGGAAGTTGCCTAGGGACTCATAGCTGCTATTAAAATCAGGTCTGAAACTCAACTGTGTTTGACACTGGAGTCTATGCTTGTAGTCACTACTTTGGACTTTGTCAAGATGAGCAGTGAGGGTGACCCCTTTCCCCCCAAGTGAAGCATATGCAATCCAACAGAAACAGCATTGACCTGGAAGTCAGATCATCTGAATCCTGGTCTCAGTTCCAATATCAATCAGTTGTGTAACTTTAGGCAGGTCCCTTAAATAGTTGGCCTCTTAGCTCTACCATTTCTTCATTTATAAAGCCAATAGACTGATTTGTCTGTTTTCTGATTTTGTCATTTAGGTATACATTCCTGTAAATTGTTGAAAAAACTTTTATGGACCATGGCAGATCACATATAAAAATAAATATACATACATATATTACATTATGCTTTTTGAGTGTGAAATTTGTGATCGTGTGTGAGTCTTCAGAGAAGATGCCCAAAGCACATTTACTTAGGAGAATTGACTGGTTCCTTTATATAACACTGACTGAGCATGACTTTGTGTTCAACATATATGTATTTATTAATGAATAGCCCTAAAATTGTTGTTAGGAGAGATGCATCACAAAACTCCCTTTCCCATGAACAGTCACATACAAACGCATACACGAAACAGGAAACCAGATATGAAGAACATTTACACAATGAGGACAAATGTAAATTAATGAGTACAATGTACCTACATGGAAGACCAGATGCTAAGCTCAGTGAACTTCAGGTTCAAGTCAAGTTTGTTTTATTCCTAACATCTCACACAGGACCCACCTACCACAGAAACCGGTGGATTGTAAGAAGGCTAGGGGCACTAGCAGTGGATTTCATGGATGATCTAGACGCGATATAAAGCAATGATACCGTGGTACAGTTGATGGTAGAGGCAAAATAGGGAGAATGAAACTATAAAATAGTTAAATGTTATGTTAATTGTTATTGTATGTTTTTCTTTAGAATCACACTTATTTTTGAGATGTATTTTGAATTTTCTATTTAATGTAATCACAGTACCACTGAATATAAAACTAAAGAAAAATTATTATTATTATTATTTTCTTTCTGGATAGTGATTGCTTTAAAAATAAGCCCAAGTCAGAGAGATCCTGGTGAGAGCACCTTCTGAAGTCCTTTGATCAGTGGCCACATGACTGTAGGTCAGTTTCTGAGACTTTGTTTTTCAATGTGTTATTATTGACTTTTTAGAGAGAGAGGGAGATAGAAATATCGATGTGAGAGAGAAACATCAATTGGCTGCCTACTGCACGCCCCCTAATGGGAATAGAGCCCACAACCCTGGAGCATGTGCCCTGACCAGGAATCAAACCGGGACCTCTCAGTCCATGGGACGACACTCAATCCACTGAGCCACACCAGCGGGGCAATTTCTGAGACTTTTTGAACTGATGTTTCCTCATCTGAAAGTGTGTGTGTGAGTTTGTATAGTGGGGCAATGGATTATGAGGGTGCAATAATAACACAGTCCTCAAAATGTTCTTGTGGTGGTAATCTAGATAACACCTAACGCAATGGTTTAGTTCTCACTCTCCATTTTAAATATTGATCTCCTTGCCTATAATCTTGAACAGTTTCATGTTTGCACTTCAAAAAGATATTATCAAAGTGCACTGAGACCAGCCTTTTCTGGCTCATTTGTAATGTATACTATCCATCTATACCTTTAGCCTTTTGCTTCCATGCAAAAGATACACAATTTGTACATTAGTCAGGGCAAGGAAGAAATGTACCTTGGAGCAGTCAAGTTCTAGGTCACGTTCTGTAAGAGAAATACATTTTCCTATCAATGCACAGAGTCAATCATCTTCGTTATGCTCAGGGAAGGAAGTTTATAAGCTGCACAGTGAGCCGTGATTACCAGTTAATTGGTTTAGCATATTTACTCCTTAATTTAATTCAAGTCAAGGATGGCCTCATCTTTAAGTATGGGTTTATCTCAGCACTCTAAGGCTTTTTAATGCTTGAAAGACCACAATTCCTGAATTTATCTGATCAATTTGAAAATTCTCCTCCTTGGAATTTCACTAAATGTCTGATTTTTGTGGCATAAATGGAAACTTTCCAAATAGCTTTCATATAGCAAACATCTCTTTTGAGTATTATATTTCCAGTGTACTGCACATGAATTGGTATTTGTTTTGCCTTTAGGGAGGTAAATACTGTATTTGTAAGATACCAAGAAACAGTAAATCTGATTTAATAAAATAACAAAATGTAATAAATAATAAAACAAAATAATATAATGTAATAATTAAACCAGGTTTTAGGAAAATTGGACCGGGCTCCAGGCTTCCTTCCGGTGGGTATTCAGGGCACCGGACAGCAAGGCCTGGTCTTGGGCGGCACTGCTGGGTTTCATTCAGGACTGCCAACTGGGTGTGTGCACCATTCTGGTAGCCACTCCCAGAACGACTGATCGGGACACTGTCTCCACCTGCCCTGTGCTGAGCTAACTCCTGCTCATCCTACAAAACTCTTCTTGATTGTGATTATTGAATTTTTTACTTTATATACTTTTAATTTTGGAATTATTTTTTTCAGTGAACGTGCGTTACTTCTGTAGCCAATATAACAAGAAAAAGAATGAGAAAAAACAAAAAAAACAAAAAACAAAAACATAAAACAAACAAAAACTTCCCCAAACCTTCTGCTTGGGTGTCCTCCCCTGGGGAAAATTTTTCTCACCAGTTTCCAAATCCTACTGCCCCAATCCATATTTACTCATGCCCAGTTCCTCCTTTCGGTGAACTCACATGGCCTCTTGATCATTTACTTTTAGCTTAGGCCATATTTTATACTCTGCAGTATAAAATATATGTTCACTTATCCATTGTTCACTTACATATTCACTTATCCATGGCTCTCACTGGATTATAAACTCTGTAAGAGGAGGACATATAAAATTTATCTAGATCCCCAACATCTATCCTAGTACCTGGCACAGCGTAGGTGCTCAGTAAGTTCTCATGAATGAAGAATGAAAGCGAAAGGAAGATGGCCACCCTAAGAGGGAAAAGGAAGATGACTGACCAAAGAGCCACGCACACTCATGCCCTGGCTCCTCTCCTAGCTTGTTGCACCTGAGGGCAGCTTCTTGCAGTGGCCTCCTCGCATGGCCTGCGAGGCTGTGCTGCAGGAGGTGAGCGAGCCTGGCCTCCTTGCATGGCTTGCGAGGCTGTGCTGCAGGAGGTGAGCGAGCTTGGCCTCCTCGCATGGCCTGCGAGGCTGGGCTGCAGGAGGTGAGCGAGCCTGGCCTCCTCGCATGGCCTGGGAGGCTGGGCTGCAGGAGGTGAGCGAGCCTGGCCTCCTCGCATGGCCTGCGAAGCTGTGCTGCAGGAGGTGAGAGAGCCTGGCCTCCTTGCATGGCCTGCGAGGCTGTGCTGCAGGTGAATGAGCCTGGCCTCCTCGCACGGCCTGCGAGGCTGTGCTGCAGGAGGTGAGCGAGCCTGGCCTCCTCACATGGCCTGCGAGGCTGTGCTGCAGGAGGTGAGTGAGCCTGGCCTCCTCGCATGGCCTGCGAGGCTGTGCTGCATGAGGTGAGCGAGCCTGGACTCCTCGCACGGCCTGCGAGGCTGGGCTGCAGGAGGTGAGCGAGCCCATCAGTGGATCCCTTCCTTTACCTGAGTGCAGTACTGTTTTTCTAGCCTCTGGCTCTCCTTTTGTTTCTGGCAGGTGAGGGACACCACAGACACAATGGTGCCATTGTAGTTCTCTTGGGAAGACGTCCAGGACATCAAGGCAGTGGTCGAGCTTAACACATGGACACTCACATGCTGGGGCTTCTCAGTTAGTTCTTCAATCCACTCTCCTGAAGGACCTGAACATTTCAAAGGAGAGCACAAGGGACGTTTCACGCTGAGATGGTTGAGGTAAAAGGCTGCAGTTTTAAAAATCATGTTGCCCTAGCCAAGATATTCAAAGTAAGATGGGCAGCCTGCCTGCTCTTGACATCATCTGCCCAGCTACAGCCCTGCACCGCTCTCATCATTGACCTGAACAACAGCAGCAGCAGCAAAAACAGCTCTACCAAGGGACAGAAGGGACACTTCCACTGTCACATACATCTGAGGTTATTCTGGAAAATTCTTCACCAGAGAGGATTTGCTTCTCTTTTAACAAAGAGTGGGTGTAGCAGTGTGACATGTCATCAGTGGTTATCGTTTCTGTGTTGCTAGGATCTCTGGTCTCTAGAAATAATCACTTTGAGATTTGAACTAGCTTCTCCTACAGTTGTGTGGAAAAAATTCGAGTTTGGTAATGGCAGAATGGAAGGGGCAGGGTGTGACTACATTAGAGAAGAAATGGGCAAAGGCTGGCTCCGTTACAGAGGCTGGCGAAACCTGGGTGACCATTTGACAAACTATCTCCGTAGAAGAGCCCCCCTTAGCTTTGTCCTCTCAGATTTCTAAGGGGGTTATTAGTACAGTGCCTGACACGTAGGAAGGACTCCGGACATGTTAAGGTGATTATTATCATCTACAGAAATTCCCTGTTACAATTTGAATGTGCAACTTCTTTTTGCTTGCTTAGCAAACATTTCTCTGTTCCTTAACAGAAAGCTGTATTCCCAGGCTCGAACCCAGCACAAGAAGAGGAGTGAGTGGCTGTGCTGGGGGCGTCAGTCTCAGGCTCATTGGAGCTGGGCAGGGGAAATAACAACAGTGAAAACAATAATAATAATGGTGGTAAAGAGATATAGCGTTCATTACGTACTAGGTTCTGCTTTGTCTATTATGTGTTTATATATTTAATCCCCATTTCCATAACAAACCTGTGATATAATTACTGGTATTAATTTCACTTTCAGATGAGGTCATTAAGGCAGAGGGAGGGTCAACATGCGAGAATTCTGCCACAGAAAGTCTGGTTCCCAAACTCATGCAGTGGTTCAATAAATATTTGTTGAATGTGCAATAGAATTAATAAATATGCAAACAGTACAATCCCAGGCTAGGATTTTATAATTTGGTACTAGAAGCAAGATGTACATAAATAAAATAAATCTAGGGAAATACCACACACATAAGCTCTGTGTTTCCTGTTGTGTGCTATGAAACTACTGTAGACACTCAGAGAAGGGAAAAGCCAGAATGGTTGAGGGAGGTTTCCTGGAAGCCGTTAACACTTGCAGGGGTCTCTACGTGCAGATAAGGAAATCTTTTGGTTAAGGAAACATTTTTAGGCTCATGGGAAGAACTGAATAGTAAACTTTGTTCTCACTCTCAAGTGATCTCACATCACAAATCTCCCATCACTAGAAGACACGTAAGGCAATGATGACTATTCTTTCTGCGCCTAATGGCTCTTTCAGACCTTCTATCAGTGGTGACATTTGTGGTTTCTTTTTTTAAAAATACATTTTTATTGATTGTTTAGAGAGAGAGAGATAGAAACATCGATCAGCTGCCTCTTGCACATCTCCTACTGAGGACTAAGCCCGAAACCCAGGCATGTGCCCTGACCAGGAATCGAACTGGGACCTCTCAGTCCATGGGATGATGCTCAATCCACTGAGCCACACCAGCCAGGGACATTTTTGCAGTTTCCTAAGTAAAAAGGTTATATGGGCATTTTCAACATTTTCAAGCTGCTAAACAAACTGGTTTCTTCCCTCTGCCCTCTTCTTTGAGGATTCTTTGATGAATGGTGGTATTTTGTCTTTGCAGATGGTGATAAAGTGTATGATGGTCATCCTTTTCAGGGAGCAATTTTTACCCATCCCCCTCTGTCTTCTCTTTCTGCTGATCAGAGGCCCATTCAGCTCCTGATGAGCTACGTCACTGATTCTCAGCCTCTAAATTTCTGGTGAACATAGTCAGATTTGCTAAAAACATTACAGACATGCACTATCTGTGCAGTTTTTAGAGGCTATTTATTGCTCTGCTATTACTTTTGGTGGAATCAGTAGAAGCCGCCCTAAGACTTGACACTGGGCCTTTGAGGATGCTCTAGCTTTGTCTTCTTGTGCTAACATTACGGTGACCACGTAGGTCCTATTAAACTTCAACCTTTGTCTTTCTTTTCAGCTCTATGAGCTCAATACTCTAACGAGACTTTTCACAAAGCCCAACAATCAGTTTTCATTACAACCTTAAACAAAAGCCCTATTTCCCAAACTGTGTGTTCATGTCCTTTGAGAGTTTGTTGTGGCTACGGTGAGAGGTCAGCTTAATAAATGCGCAATTGTCACAATAATAAAAAAAAAGTCTTGTATCAAATGAGTAGGTTTGTGACTATTAAACATACATAGATTTCTTCTGCTCTCAAAATTTCATGGATTTGGGACTGTCCTGACCGCGAAGGGTTCTCGGGGTCTCTAAGGTGTGATGCATGATGGGTGTCTGAGCATCACCCATCTCACCGGTCCACTGTTCAGCTCCCCTGTAAGTGCAGAACAGTCTCTTTGGTACTTACTGATATAAAAACTGAGGGATTTTGCTGACTGACTTTTTCGAGTTTCACAGGATCCTGAGGAACTAAAGGTTGTCACAGATAACTTATATTTCCCAGGCTCCTTCAGTTCTGTGATAAATTCATGTGCTTCTTCACCCACTGTCAAATGCTCTGTAAAGTTTTCTAAATCATGCATAAAAAGAGAATATATATAAATTTATAACTGAGAAGGCCTCAACTATAGACAAGTCAATTAATTAAAAATGTATTTTTAAGGATGGTGTCAAAGGGGGAAAAAGGAAGCACATCTGTAATAAAAATATTAATCAATTAAGTATTAAATAAATACAAAATTAAAAATATATTTTTATATTGTCTCCCTCCTTTTGTCACATTCAATTATACCTCTAAGCTAAAGGTACTATAAATAAAAGATGACTAAGGGTTCGAGTTGATTTTCACAATACTTTTAAATAACCAGACTAAAATATGGTGTACAAATCAATAAGATGAGGGTGAGTATATACTGTGTATTCTTATGTATATTACCCAACAAAATCACACACACAAAATAAAAGTAGAATGTTAGAAGATAGCAATGATTGACTTTCTCATCTGAATATAAAGGATAAAAAATAACCAGCGACAAATATCCTATAAGTTCCTCGTGGAAGCATTAAATATCTAGAAATGCCTTAAAATATATTGAGTTATTTCTAGTTAGAAATAATTCCTCTGGATATATTTTCAGACACTTGTAATATTTTTCTTTTATCTGTTTGCTTCCAGAAATTTTAAAAGTAAAAGTAATTTTTATATTGCTTCAAAGTCCATTTCCTGCTGCTATACTTCATTTGAAGTTGTTATCATCAGTTGGTGATTATAATAGCCTTCAACAGAACACAATGCAGTCAGATAAAAGCATGTTTGAACCTTCACAGAAATAGGCATTAAAAAAATTTTTGAGTTACAAGAGCCTATTTTCCATACCCTATATTGAGGAACAGAAAAATAAAAGCCAGAATAAGAAACTTTTTTTTTTTTTAATACAAGTGATTCCAGGCAAATGTTACAACTTTTGATTCAAATCATTGGAAATGACTAAGGATCGCAATTTTATATGATATTTGGGTATGGTTTACTGCTCTATCATCTAGTACAGAAGAATCCATCCACAGAATTAGTATCTCATTCTACTGAATACAATAGGGGCAAACAATATGTAAGAAACTACATGACCCTAATGCTCTACCTTGAAAATAAAGTTGTCATTGTATGTTCAAATTTTCACAACTTGACAACTTTTACCCCCAAATTACTAGACTGGGAAGCATAAAATGCAGTACGTTATTGTAAAAACAAGACAGACAATAAATAACTATAAAACCCTACCGAACAACAATTTAGATATTATGCATCACCCAACCTTACTGAATGCCATGGCTTTGCTTTTTACAAATGAGTGGGCTAAACTATAAAGAATGGCTCTCAGATGCTGGATAAGTGGGTACAATATATAATATAGTAGCTACAGGGGAAGTACCAGTTGCTGTGTATCTTCTGTTTTACTACCAGCTCCTCTTTGGGAAACTATAAGTGGCGTTGTTTCTGGAAGAGCACACCCCGGGGAAATCAGAATAGCTAGATGAGCAGGACACAGGCTCGAGACTCTTGGGAAAGCAGACATTTTGTCAGAAAGATGATGTTGCTGTATGCTTCCAAAATTAATGAAAACAAAAAATTTCTCCAGAATATTGTGTAATTTGTGACGATGGTTAGACCTTTAGTTCAAAATCTTTCCTAGTATAAGGTCTTCCTCAGTAGCCTGAGGTTCATGAAACGTTGAGCAGTGGAATGTGTAGTTGCCAGTACTTCCAACTATGAACCAACCAAGCCTGCAGATTCTGATCCGGTGTGTTCATTTTGTGTCCTACTCTCAGTTCACATTGGGTACTTCATTGAATTTCTCCCTTTCTGGATCGTTTCTCTTTAGCTATTAACTGTCTCCCATCAGTCTTTCTTCCTAAACTTAAATTTTAAAATGTTTCAATGCCCTTTCCTTTGATTGTATCATTTCCCAGTCCCTCTGACTACCCATTGCTTTACCTTCTCTTTCCATGTGGATGTGGAACCCATCAAAGGCAGTGGGTGGCTTTGGCGGTAACCAACTCAGTATCATTTGCACAGGGAAAAAGGAGAAAGAGCCTGATGTCGGCTCAGTCTCACTGAGAGTGTTGTTACTTTCATTTCCCTGGGAAAGTATACTGTCAAATTCATCTTCACGTTCAGGAGTTGCTGAGGCTCTGTCCCACCAATATGGCTGGGATGTGGTTTCGTAGTCACTGCTGTTAAAATCGGGCCAACCAGAAGAAATGTTGGCAGAGGGAATTTCAGGAGTGTCATCTGTAAAATGGAAGAGTTTGTCTTTTCCCATTGTGTCTTGTGATCTCATAAACGATTCCTCTGGGAAACTGCCACTCTGTTCTTCCCAATTGTTTTTGTTCGAGTTTATAATACGCACTGAAATGTTTCGAGGTGGATAAGGGGCTGTAAGAGAAAGAATGTTTATTTTCAAGTGATATTTAAGCTCTATTAAAGTGAATGCTTAATCTAGTAATGAGATGCACAAGCAGATTTACAAAATAGAGTTTAGTCTGACTTTTATATTTCTATGTTCTAACTTATATCAAAAACAATTGTGGTTTCCAGTACACATACATCTAAGATGTTGTGTGTGATGTGTATACGTTAGTGTACCACTAGTCACGCTTCATCTACTTTAACTTGTGGTACTATGCTTGTCCAATAGGTAATTTGACCACTTTCAAGATAGAGTTATGTCAATATTTTTCAGTTTATTATAATCTCCATTTTTTTAAAAACCGAGTCTCTGTCACGGGATCTTTCTTACAAAAAAAGTAACTATGTCTAGTGTACTTATAGCTATCAAGACAAAAACACTCCTGTGACATAGCTACACTTGGGTGGGTTGCATATATGAGCTGCCTTTAGAAATATTAACACACATGTTGGAAATATGGCTGTACTCCTCACCTGTCTAAAATAAAACACATGAGTACAAAATGAGTTTATGAATTATGGAAGCATACTTTTCTAGAGGTAGAAAACTATGAAGGCACATTGCATGGTCTTTACCTGCAATAATTTCCATTTATTCTTCAAAAGGCAGCTCAAATATCTCCTCTTCCATGAACTTCTAATAAAAATGAATCTCTCCCTCCTTTGGGTTGTTATATAACTTTGTACCTTTTTTTAAATAACATTCATTGTATTTTGCCTTATTGTGTTGCCATTTGTATAGAACGTCTACCATTTTTGAGAACAGGGAAACTTTCTCACCAGTCTCTCTGTCTTCCTCTCAGTACTTAAAACAATTCCAGGCAGACAGCTCTGGGGTGTGTGTGTGTGGTGGTGGTGGTGGGATGTTGGGGGTGTGTGGAGGGATTGAGCAAAAAAGAGAGAGAGAACTCATGGACATGGACAACAGTGTGGTGATTAGGAGGGGGAGGGGGAAGCGGGCAAAGAGGGGATAAATGGTGATGGAAAAAAATAAAATAAAATTTTAATAAAGAATAATGAAAAATACATATAGAATCTTAGATGTTGACAGGAGGTGAATTACATAGTTTGCTTGTCTTGGCCTAATTAATGAGAATTGTGACAACTTAGAATTTCAGATTGGAAGGGTCTCAGGAGTGATCTCATAGAAGCCATTCCCAATGTTCATACGATGGCCTCTCCAGCATTTCTATTGAGTACTTAGGCACATAAGGCACAGAAAATTACGTTTTCTAATTATATTAGACACTGATATTGGTGTTAGTAATGGATACTTAGTAAGTGTATGTTTGTTTTACCCATCTATCCATCCATCCATCATCCTTCCATCCACCCTATAATAGTGTTTTATATTAGTTACACCACTAAAATTAAGCACTGCAAATTTGAGATACATCTGAATCCCAACATTCTCCTTTAATAATCTAAAAATCGGTACTCAAACACCGTCCATCCGTTTTTCTGCTATATGGGCATATAGAATAAGTGATGTCTACTTGATCCAGTTATTTAATTCTAACTTTTGGTAGGATCATGTACTTTTTTTATTCAAAGATTATAAATCTATTATCACATTGACATATTTTAGATTTTCCTTATTGAATATTTTGCTAATTGCCTTTTACACTGACAGACAATTTGTTTTAGATTATTGAAAATATATATTTGTTTTCTTTCTTAGCTCTGGAACAAAATTTCTCTTAGAATGATAAAAACTATGCATAAAATCTATAATTTAATTAAAATTTTTCCACTAAATATAATTTTTCAGAATACTTACCAGTTCTGTGCTGTTTGGGTTCATGACTAACTCCACTGTACTCCACAAGAGTAGTTTTATTAAAAGTTGCCTCAGATACCAGCTGAAAGGTGATATTACTATAACATATTCCTGGTAGCCAATGATTAAATACTGTTTTTCCCTTAAAGAAATCTGAGAAGAGAAAAAATCAATTATATTAAAATATTGATCTTCTAAATGACACACACTTTTAGGAAGTTCTTACCAATATGATTAAATATCAATAAATAATATTTCCTTCCACTTTTGGCATGGAGAGTAGTAAAACTTTGGCATAAGGTTAAAGATGAAAATTTGAATTTTTAGACTCAGTCCTGAAAAGCTTTTTCTGCGAGAATTGGAGTCAAATTTTGATTACAGGAACATTTGGTGTATCAAGTGGAGAACATGTATAGAAGAAACTGTAGAGGTTAGATTTATGTTGCCATTTACTTTAAGATGAAAACCCAAGGTATTTTGAAACTTTATGACTTAGAGAAAAGTAAGTTTACAAGAAATATTTTCTCTAGGCTCACTTGCAAAAAAAACTAGTCTATTTTATTAAATTTTTTTTTCCTTTATTAATTTTTGAGAGAGAAAGGGAGAGGGGGAGAGAGATGAAAATATCGATGAGAGAGAACATTGATTGGCCGCCTCCTGCATGCCCCCCACTGGGGATTTGGCCCACAACCTGGGCATGTGCCGACCTGGAATCAAACAGGCAACCTCTTGGTGCATGGGTCCATGCTCAATCACTGAGCCACACTGGCGGGGCAAAAAAAAATTAGTCTGTTTTATTTATTTATTTTTAAATATGTTTTTATTGATCTCTCTTTTTAGAGAGAGAGGAAGGGAGAGATAGAAACATCGATGTCAGAGAGAAACATCAACTGGCTGCCTCCTGCACGCCCCCCACTGGGGATCAAGCCTGCAACCCAGGGATGTGCCCTGACTGGGAATCGACCAGGACCTCTCAGTCCATAGGATGACGCTCAATCCATTGAGCCGCACCAGCCGGCCAAAACTAGTTTATTTTAAAAGTAGAATGGTTTTATCTGACAGTTGCAGACAGAACCTGCTCAACAAAGGAAGAAAATAAAAATTTGGAGTTTATCTGAAAAACATTAAAGAAAATAATACATTTAAAAATCCAATCCAAGTGAGAAAGAAATGAAAAGCACCACTTATGAAATTAAAAGCCAAATATAATTTTAAAAATTAATTGAAAGAAGAGAGCATATTCACTTATTTTTAAACTCATGGCTTTTAATTCAGCAAATGTTCCAGTGATTGCTTTTTTTTTTTTTTTGTACATGCCCCTAGCGGGAACCGAACCCAGGACTCTCTGGTCCGCAGGCCAACGCTCCAACCGCTGAGCCAAACCAGCCAGGGCCCAGTGACTGCTTCTGAACCATTCATGAACTTGTACTTGCATGTCATAATAAACAAATAAGGCCCCACTTATTAAATTGCAGATAATCTGTTTTCATTGAAAATAATGAAATAATTTGTGGAGTCTTTTATGTTTATTTAAATATTTTAAAGTTAAAAAAACTGTAAAATGCACTGCATATACTTTAAACAGTGTCTCATTATAAAAAAAAAAAAAGAGAAAAAAAATCTATGGAAGAAAGGAATTTGTAGAAGCAGCAAGTCAAAGTGATATTTTTCTGGATATCATATGCCCTACATGCTTCAATATTCATTCTCCACCTCACCAATACTTGTTTCCAGTTACAACCAATCAGCTTTGACACCATCATTTAAGCCCCCTGCAGAGAAATGTTATGGTCTGTGTCCTGAGAGTATTGAAGTTCCTCCACTTCAATTCACCCCCAAACGGAGCTGAATGCCCTCTCTCTTTCTCTCTCTCTCTCCCTCTGCACCCTTCTTCCCCATCCCCCAGGCCACCACAGTCTACTCAGAGAACTGGACTTGGTTCTTTTGAAATTATTAATTCTCCTGGGCTCTCTTCTCCCCCCAGTTTTCCAATCAAGCCAGTAAACACAGTGAAATTAATTTGTGTATATTAATGCATTTAGCTTATCATACAGATAAATATGCAAAGGAATAAAAAACTATTGTCTTTTGCACTTGAGAGTAACCTTGGACCATGCCCAAGAAGAAATTTGTGCTAGGCATCTCTCTATCTTCCCAGTTCTAGAAATGCCTTTCTAACACACCTAGAAGGAAACAGGTGAGGTGTTTCCAAAAGTTTGAATTTATTTCCTGTACCAGATGTGTTACCTTTGGCGAGAATAACATGTAAGTGACAATCATTTGAGTATTTCTTATGTTTATGCATGGCACATGACTCTAATGAACTCAGATATTCTAAGACTCCTCATAACAAGATTGCCAGGAATCAATAACTATTTTGTAATGGTTTATTTATGGTCAAATAGTAAATTATCAAACCTCTTTAAAGCAAGAGTGGACATCATTTGGCAAACCTCATGTAAAAAGTGATAATTGTTCATCATTGATTCAATCTTCCTTTTGGCTCTTACCTTTATATAACATTGTCCGGAAGTCTTTACCTTCCCAATAGCTTATGTTTACTCTTGTGAAAACGTTATATTTTTCTGGATAATGAATTTCAAACAGAACTCCTGTTTCAGGTGAAGGTTTATAGTCATATATTGAAACACTGGTTACAGGTAGAGGTTCTGCAGAAAAAAAGTAAATGAAGAGAGGGGAAATGGGGCAAAAGGGAGAAAGGCCATTATCTACACTTGGAAGTATCAAGGAGTACACCTGTCAAAGCTTTACACATATTTTTTATCATCTGTGAGTGTGAAATTCCTCAGTACTCATGACTTGAGTGTTCTCCTTAGCAGTAATGAATAAGGTTCATTTTAGATGATGTTTCCTGACTTTCAAAGAACTTTGATATTTATTTTATCATTGATCTTTTTTGCAACACAACAGATAAAAATAATGGTAACTCAAATACTTCAAATTACTTGTCAAAGGTAATTTAACAAGTATGTGGCAGAATCTGTACCCAAGCCAATAACATTTGATATTAATAACAGACCAGTAGCAGAAAATACATTTGGCTCTGACCAAGGATAAATGCTACGTGATCATTTATTTCTTTGTATAAACTTAGTACTTATCTTTCTATATTGAGTATAAGATTGCAAACCATCCTATGTTGTGAGCATTAGAGTTTCTGGTGTTTAACAAACTACTCTTTCTATAGAAGTTTCAAGAATGTTGATTCCTATTTTGCTCGAGATGATAATTTATCACAAAACTTTTTAAATACTCACTATTAAAATAGGAGAAAAAAAGGAGGGACATCTGTAATACTTTCAATAATAAAAATAAAAAACAAAAACAGACAAACCTGTGATTGAAGTTGTCTGTCTTTCCTCCACATCCCACCCTTTAGCGAAAGAGTTGCAAAATAACAGAGCTCCCCCACGCTTCTAAAGGAACGATGGGATGATTTTTACTCACATTTATTTTATTCAAGAACATTTTTTAAATAATTTGGTTTGGAGTCAACTATTGTATTACAGAGAAAAAATACTTTGATTCAAAATTTTAGAATAGAGAGGAATTTTGGACATCATCTATAGACTAAAGAAGTAGCCTTCGTTTAAATTTAAAATTTCCATTTAAATAACATAGGAAACCAAAATATGACTTAGTTTATTCCACAAATAATTATCAAGTACCTACTTTGCCTCAGTATGTAGCTAAATAACCTTCCTTTTGTTACTCAGGATCTTAACCTATTTTTGTTTTTGCTTCTGATTGAAGAGATCCAGGGAGAATTGAAGTTACATGTTAAAGCTATGATTTTCCTTGGAATTTTCTTTAAAAAAAAAAAAAAAAGCCAACATCTACAAAACATTAGGGAGGCCTTTAGATTGCAGCATGTATTGTGATTATGTCTCTGTAGACTATGTGCTACAGTCTCTGTTAAAATGCTTCTATTTTATCTTTGCCTCCATCCTGGGTCTTCCGACTAAAGGAAACGGTTACAGAGTGAACTGACTTATGTGTCACGTAAACAAACAAACAAACAAACAAACTCCCCCTCCCCTTGAGGACTATTTCTCTTTGATTAATCTCAAAAAAGTTTTGAATCATCTGAAAGTCTTACTTTCCACCCAGTCTAATTACTAACTCAGGGCATCTACCAAACCCAGCTATTGGTTCTACACCTAAGAGAAACAAAATGAAAACTCAGAGCAAAAAGCCACCACAGGGCAATAGCCCTTCCTCTGCCTCAATGCAGGCCCTCACCCCACCAGTTTCCATCTGCTGAACAGAGAAGTTAGCGGTCCACTCAGTCTTTCATGCTCTGAGATACGAAGTCTGCACGTCAAAGCATACCCAAACTTTGAAATTCAAGATGTACATGAGGATTAGAGCACAGATAATTTATTTTGTAATTTTGTTTTGCTGCTACAAGCTACTTAAATTTTAAACTAAGAGAATTTTAAAATGCCCACTTACATGTTTGCTTCTTCTACTTCCCTCAGTTTCAGCATAAGTGACTCAGGTCAGCTGTATATTCTGAGGTTCAAGCCCAGGCATTACTGAGCCATATCAATCCAAGAATTACTGTTTTCAATAGAACTCAAATGCATTCTCTAAAAATATGTTTCTTTATTAGGTGTCCCACATAATAAAAGCTAATGTTCAAGTTGAAGATTATTTGATGTTCTTCAAATACCTTTGAACCATTCATAATAGATCATGAATAAGAAGTTTTTAAAAGTTCTGAAAAGAAAGACTTATGGACCCAGACAATAGAATGGTGCTTGCCAGAGGGGAAAGAGGGGGGGGGCGAGTAGAAGAGGGTAAAGGGGAGATAAATGGTGAAAGAAGGAGACTTGGGTAGTAAACATACAATACAATATACAGATGATATATTGTAGAATTGATAGCTGAAACCTATACAATTTTATTAACCAATATCACCCCAATAAATTCAATAAAAAATAAATAAAATAAAAGTTCTGGATGTGACTATCTCAGACAGGACATGAAACAAAAGCAATATGAAGAAATACTGTTTGGAGAGAGCAGAGGTAGCCCTCTAAATGTTAGCCACTGCTAAGTGCCAAGAGATGCTTCTTTCTGAGATTGCTCTGTTTTGATGGACTAAAACTAAGGAAGCTGTTGGGTCATTGATCAGTAACCTTTGCTTTTGATGTAAGCAGTCTAAGAATGTGTCTCTTCTGACATAGTCCTCCTGAGGGAGAGGAACGTGGGTTGAGGCCCTCACCTCTCTGACTGCAGGAGTAGAGAAAAGGGACTTATCCTGGGTCCCAAACCAGAGCTCCTGCCTTGTGTTTAGATGATGATTTGAGAGCTGACTGAAGCCTCAGCTATATCCCAGCAGCAGCCACTCATGGTTCAAGAGGGTGGTTACCATCACACTCACCACCTTAGTTCAAGTCTTCATTTCTTCCCTGGCCTATTTCAACAGCTTTCTAAATAATTCTCCCTACCTGTAATCTCACCTTGATTGCTCTTATTTGTTTCTGTTTAAAACTTCTAAACCTGGAGACTACCTGATACTCTTCACTTTTGTCAGAATCAGTCTTAAACAAGTCACCTCCACCTCCCCTACTTTTCTCAGCCCTACCTGTTTTTTTGTTTCTTTTATTAAATGCTCACCTAAGGATATTTTTCCATTTTATTTTCAGACAGAGTGGGAGAGAGAGAGAGAGAGAGAGAAGGGAACATCAATGCAGGAGAGACACATCGATTGGTCGCCTGCCGCATGACCCCAACCAGGGCCAGGGACCAAATTGCAACTGAGGTACGTGCCCTTGACCGGAATCGAACCCGTGACTCTTTGGTTTGACTTCAGCCACTGAGCCAAACCAGCCAGGGCCCAGCCCCTACCTGTTTTGATTCTCTTTTTCTCCCACCCCCCCCTGAATAATTTTCTATTTAATGCCATTGAAATTGCTTATATTTATTGATCTTATACTAGGTGCTACACACTTTGTTAAGGATTTCGTTTTAATTTTTTACATTATAAAAATATTTACATTATTTCATAGCACCCTCTTACCAGATCAGTAAACTACAGCCTGCAAAGCAACTCTGGCCTGCCACTTGCTTTTCTATGACTTGTGAGCTAAGAATGGCTTCTACATTTTCCAATGGTTGACAAAAAAGGACAGAAGAATAACACTTCATGACACATGAAAATAATATGAAATTCAAATGTTGGGGTCTTTAAAGTTGAGAACACAGCCACGCTTGTCTAT
The DNA here is from genome assembly GCA_030848825.1 of Tadarida brasiliensis. Lineage (NCBI taxonomy): Eukaryota > Metazoa > Chordata > Mammalia > Chiroptera > Molossidae > Tadarida > Tadarida brasiliensis. The sequence continues at coordinate 30,727,739 of CM061263.1, read as the reverse complement.
GACTGTTGTGGCAGCTTTTACGCTGCAACAGCAGGGCTGGCTGGCAGCAATGCAGACTGGAGGGCCCCCATGGTATCAAACGTTCATCATCTAGGCCTTTACAGGAGGAGTTTTCTAACCCTGGAGTAGACTGTGAATTAGAAAACTAAGACTTGGAGAAAGTAATAATCTGCCTAAGTCTATGTTATCGTTTCCAGATCTCTTTGGCTCTCAGTTTTAGTCTTTGAACCACTACTCGAAATACCTGCTTGGTAATTTGTCCATTCTAATGCGGGATGTAGGGTCCTGTGGTGTGCTGCTCTACTGCTAGCACAAACTTGTCCCCAGTGCCATTATATTAGGTCATTTCTTTGTAGAAGATCTGATATCCTTCTTCATGACTTATAGATTAAGGTCTAAACTCTTCTGCAAAGTATTCTAGGCTCTTCCCAATGTTCCTAGTCACCTTTCCTGTTATTTTCTGGAAGCATGAAGCTTGCCATCTTAACTCTTTCCAGTTCACAAGTGTACCACCCTATGCATGCCTCTATTCTTTGACATATGCTTCTCTTTGACTCCGATTGTAACAGTTCACATTCTTTATTAATTTGGCAACTTTTCATCAATTTTTCAACTATTGTTTTTTTCCTGTGGTGTCTTCCCAGTGTTCCCCAGGAAGGCTAGGCACTATCTTGTACATAATTCTTATAGAACATTTATCATATCTTGTAATGGTTGATTTATCTTTTCCACTTTAGTATACCATCTTTGAGTATGGGCACTTTTATTGATCTTGATTTCTCTGGCACCTAGACATGGCATAGAGAATGTAAGCAATAAATAAGAAAGAAACTCATGAATTACTGTTTTTATTTGGAGCAGATGGATTTTTGTAGAACTGTATGTTTGTGGAGTGTTTCTGTGTGTGCTCTGAGAGTTTGCAGCCACTCTGTCCAGGACTACGTGCTGAGGAGGTAGCTGTGTGTACATAATATTTCCCCAATCTCTGACCGATTGTTTTCATGTATCATTTAATCTTCCAAGACACCAGATCTCCTCTCTAAAGTGCACACAATAGACTGAAGGTTCTCAATCAATTAAATATTAATCAGATGTCAGAGCCTAAGGGTTATAAAATACTTTTGAACTGGCCAAACAATGTGTTTGTGCTAAATATATTCTTTGCCATGTTTCTCTGCTTTCTTTGAAAGTGCCAGACTCAGAACAATCACAGAGAAATATCAAAGAACTGCTCCAGGGCCAATTGCTTTGTCATTGCTCATTATATCAAGACAAGGCTCTAACACACGGTAAATGACTGCAACAAAGGTACCCTTTTATTCTCAAGAGCAATGTGTCAACTCTGTGAGTAGATACTACAAAGGTTTCCTAAACTTTTAAGGAAAACTTCCTGTTAGAAAAATAATGATGGCAAGATTACATCATTAACTAACACATAACGATAATTTTAGAGTTCAAAAGTAATCTTAGTCAAGGTGCATTTGAATTCTCTCTTTTTTTGAAGAGAAAGCTGAACCCCAAATGTTACCTTATGCCCAATGTCATAGAAATAGTTGTGCGTTAGCACACAGTTTTTATACTCCCAACCAAGTATCCCTTTTGAAATCTGAGATGACGTAATTCAGCCTTTAAAAATGGAACAGAAGAGAAGAAACAATAAACCATATTCATTTTTACTTTTTAGAAATCAATGCCAATTTCCTCTTCCGCTTAGCATATAGAAAGCTGAAAGTCAATCTCATTTCCCGACACCCAACAACAAAAAGAAAAAGTCAAATAATTTATGAGATCATAACTTTTCTGGCGTCTATCAGAGAGGGGAGATTGCAAGACAATCAAATGAAGTAAATTCCAAAGAGTGACAAGCTCCTCTGAGGACAGAAGGGACAAAATGTTCTCCTTAGTGGAGCATAGTAGGAAGAGTTAAAGCAGGAAAGAAGAAAGCAACTAAGCTTTCAATGAATTCATGAAGATGAGTATGTTCTAAATGACAGTTTAGAACGGTTCTGTCCAGCAAGTTAGTTACTGGCCACCTATGGGTATTTAAATTTCACTTATGAATGAATCAATTAGAATTAAATAAAATTAAAATTTAGTGGCTACTGTAATGGATAATGCAGATACAGATCATTCCCATCACCCAAAAGTACTAGAGCAGCGCTGGTGTACAATGGCTTGGAGTTCCAGGCACAAGTTGAGTCCACAGTCTCTCTCCAGCTCTTTTCATGGGCCTTTCTAGGTGAAATGAGAAATACTGAGGATGAGAGAGCCACCCTCTGGGTCCCAGGCAAGCAGATGATAACTGGCACCACTAAGAGATCAGGTAGAAACCTTATTTAATTCCCAGGACCTTTCTTGAACATGAAACAGAAGGCATAAGGCATTGTGGAGGGACAGCAAAATCTTTCCTTCCCAGTTTTCAGGCAAAGATACCCCACTTCTGAGGACAGGTGTAAGTAAAAGATGTCAGTTCCCAGGAGAGGGGCAGAAACTCTGCTGAACCCATTGATCTCGCACTGATACAAACGTTAGAGTTCTGCTACTGCTGGGGAAGAGGTGGGAAGCTCCCTAACTGAACACCTTCCACACATTTAAGGCAGACTTGGGCTGTCAGTTTATAATGAGGGGTAGGAATTCTAAGAACACCTCACTTAGAATCACTGGGTCTGCCTAAGCCTGAGGCTGGACCAGGAAAACAAAAACCAACCCTGTCCCCATCAAAATCTTTGCCCTAGTAAAAAGCAGCTGCAATCCATTGTCGGGGGAGGGGCAAACCAGGGAGCCCTTCTGTGCGGCAGGTGTTCAGGGCTTGCTGAACACTGAGGCTGCAGCTGGAGCACTGAGAAACCCCTCGACCACTACTGGCACTACCTTGGGAGGACTTTGACATCCGTCCTGAACCAAAGGTGACCAATACCTTAAACCCAGTTCAACCCCCGACAGGAACAGGGGTAGATTTAAATTTAACATTATAAATAATTGCATTAAGTATAAATTCTCTAAACATACACTATCAACATTGGCCACCCCTAGCCACACAAGGCGACTGAGCCCTTGAGATGAGGCTACTGTAACCGAGAACGTGAATTTTCAATTTTATTTAACTTTAATTAATTTATGCTTAAAACTTAAAAAGTGTTATTTCATTTTTATACTGATTGCATTATTAAACAAATATTTTGAATACAGTGGATTAAATAAACTGTTATTATAATTAATTTCACCTTTCGAAAAGTTTTTAAAATTTTCCACCAGAAAATTTAATATTATGTGATGAATATTTTATTTGTATCAAATAGTGCTGGTCTAAACACTTCAGTTAAAAGGCAGAGATTTTCTGGATTGTAATAAAGCAAGATCCAGCTCTATGAGTCCACAAGAAACCTTCTGTCATACAAAGACATGAACAGATTGAAAGTGAAAAGATGAAACAAGTATACCATGACAACACTTCATAAAAGAAAGCTAAAAAGTCTATATTAATATCAGACAAAATACACTTCAACACACAGCATATTACTTGGGACACAGGCACACTGCACATGATGCAAAGCTCAGCTCACTAAGACATAGTAATCCTAAAAGTGTTTGCACCTACAACATAACGGAGCTTCAAAATATGTGAAGCATATACTAAGAGAAGTGAGAGGAGAAACAGACAAGCCCACAGACACAGATGGAGACTTCCACACTCCCCTATGGAGCATTGTTAGAACCAGCAGACAGAAAAACAGTAAGACTACGGAAGACTTGAACAGTCAACTCGGACCAAGTGCTCTCAGCATACACACCAATATAGACCACATGTGGGACCATAAGACAAATCTCAACAAGTTTCAAGTCATTGAAATCACATGAAGTATGTTCTCTGATCGCAAGCATCTACTTAAGAATCAATAAAAAGATCTCTGCAAAATCACCCCAAATTTTTGGCCTTTCAACAACACACTTTCAAGCCCACATGCCAAAGATAAAATCACAAAGGAAAATAGAAAATATTTTAAATAGAACTCATTGCGTGTTCTAAAATTTCAATGAGCTATTCTAGAAATCTTCTAATCAAATACTTATCAAAATTCTCTATGAGCCATTAGCCGAAGAGCTGACTCCTCCGGCTGTCTGATCAGGCGTGGCTGAGGGCAAGCAATTGAATGTTGAGTCAGCGAGTCACTACCATTTTATTTTGCTTTGTGTTTTAGTCTTTTATTCCTGGGTCTTCCTCCTAGTATTCGCTTAGCTAAATTGAATTAATATTTATTGATCACCTATTAAATATAAGGCTCACGTTAGATGCTTATGAAATTATGAAAATGAGTGAGGCAAAGCTTCTGATTTCAGGGAGTTGTATTACAGGTATTATGTACCTCCATCTGCTGCCTGGATCTATTTACTCCCAACTCACCTTTGCTAGAAATTGTTTAAGAAAGTATTTTTCCAGGGAAGTTCTTCCTTTGATTCAACTAGGTCCTAGATTTGTTTATTATATCTATAAACCCTGAAGGTCTTGGGTCTGTGCCATTCCTAATTTTTAGGACTCAACATGGATCTGGGACTCTGCCAAGGGAAACTTTAATTAATTTTTTATAGACATGTTAAAAATATGTCCTCTAGCTTGATTCTGAGTTCTTGCTTCCTTGTGTTTCTGTCCTTTATCCCAACAGAAAATATCACTATGTCCTTTTCTTTAACTGTTGACAAAATGATCACATATAGCTGTTATTTAAATAATTGCAGGCATTGAAAAATTTGCACTGAAGAGTAATGGACAAAAAGAACTTTGTTGAGCCATTAAATTGCTCTACTATATTATAGATAACAGTTTCTCTTCCACACCTCAACATATACAGTGGAACTGCAACTTACTTTGAGATCAGGTATTAAAGTCAGAGTAAAGTGAACATCACATATAGTTAAAACCAATTTAAAAAAATTCCTAATATCAGCATTAACTTTTTAAGACATGGACTACTGAAGTTTAAAATGCCAATGATTTTTTTTCTTGGCATTTTTCTTGGGCACAGGATGCCAAGGCTATTATGAGGATGAGGTGGGGAATAGTGACTGGATAAATAATATTATCTTTCTCTCTCTCAGCTAAAAATGTAAAATAGAATTTGAGCAGGCTAAATATGAGAATAAACTCATGTCTCATAAACCAAACTGCTTAGTATGAGAATATGTGTTATGAAAAAAATACCTTAATTCTGGTTATATTACATGGTCCAATCATGAATCTGAAATTGTCTTTCAGTCTTAAAATACCTCATTAAGGTTTACTTTCTTTTAGTTTAAAACATTTAAAACAAAATATAATAGTAACACATTACCAAACTTCAACAAGAAACTGTATTCTTAATATAAAGCAGAACTTTGAACTAATGTCACTTGAAGGCAAAATTATGTCACTTGACTTCACTTGATCTTGCCATTCTGGGCTGATTTCTCTTTTAATTAGAATCCCATGAGAATACAAGCAAAGAAGAAACACAGAGGGCAATATTACACATGATGCTTACTTGTTAGCACAGTGATTGATCTGGATGGCTTGGTAACCACATGTCCATTTACCACTACCAGAGTGATTATATAGTAAAGGCCATGATAATTGGCCTTAAAGGTAACAGGAGGAGGCAAAGTGCTGTTGAACTGCTCAAATTCGAAGAAGTAATTTTTTGATTCACCGGTTATCTTCACAACATACACGGATGATGGACTCATGATATCTGAAGCTTCTAAAGAGACAACGATGCTATTATCATCTTGAACAGTTACATGGAATGTTGTAGCATTCTGTTTAAGAAAAGAGAAAACATGGAAATGGAGGTCAAATTCAGATTATTAGCAATAAAATTATACTGAAATAATTTTTCCCAAACGAATGCTATGGTAAGCATGACTTTGGAAAATACAGTTGCACCATATACAAGGAAAGGCAGAAGGAGAGGTGAGCGCTCTTACATCTCATGATATTTTTTAGGATTGTACTTTGAGGATTCTTCTTCATTGAAAAGCTTCATCCAGTTCATGGGTTGTGTCATGTAATAAACTCAAAATAAACACCATGGAAATGAGTAAATAATGAATGAATGAAAATCATCTTGGCATTCAACGTCCAGAGAAGTCCTTGTTTTCGGCTCTGCTGGAGAAGCTACATGGTTTGAGGGAGCACTCTATCTTACTGTGGAGGGGCAATGCTGTGGTAGGTTTAGGTGAATTCTAGAACAATGTCTCAAGGCAGTTATTTCCTCCCTCCCTTCTCACCTGTCAGCTCTGAAATTATAAAAGCCAGCGCTGAGAAACCTGTGACAATCTTTTCATCAATGGCTAGCCAGTCCTTAATAGTAGAAACTAAGATGCTCTTTGTAGAAGGGACCAGACTGCGGATCCGCAGCTTATATGGGAAAGTCAGCAGTTAATGGACTGAAAACTTCGCTCCAAGTTTGCAGGTAAATATTTATGGACAGCATTTGGAAAACCATTTGTGTAGTTGGTTTAACTCTTTCTTCCTGATTTTTTCCCCACACTCCATAGGCTGAATCAGTCCTTCTGCTCTCTGGTTTCACACAAGACTCGGACACTTTGCACCACTTGTTAGTTTGTTTTCATTTATCTTCTGGGTATGCAGTAGCCTGGGCAAGTGATTTCATGACTCTGAACCTCAGACTTCTCTTCTGGGAAAGTGGGACAGAAAATTGCGGAAAGTTGTTAAGGATAAGGATCTAGAGGCTAAGCCAGGCAGTCTATAAACACAGTCATCTCATTTAATATTCCAATGACCTCATGAGATGACATTAATTTTGTTTTCGGTTTTTAGTTGGAGAAACAAGGTTCAGAAAGATTAAGTCACTTGCCCAAGGTCACACTTCTTGTCTGGACTCTTAACCACTGCTTTGCACAAATCAACATTGAGTTCCATCATTGTTCCACATATGTTTGTGTTCCCCTTTCGACACACTGAGCTTGATATACAGTATACAATTGATAAGTGCTGGTTAAATGAATGAAGAAATTGCTGATTGCATTAATTATAGGAGGGCGTTTGCCTCTTAGAATTAATCTACTTATTGATTTTGGTACCACACATACTGTCATTAGACAAATCAAGCATACACTACTTATCAGTACCATAAAAGAGGCTATACAGACCTTAAAATGTGTAAATATTTTCTCCTCTTAATTTTTTTTTCAGAAATCTAGTGCTTACAGGTCCTAGACTTTTAAAGAATATCTCGCCATTAACAGTTTAATTATGTCAACATTTAGCAGATTTAATGGTGTTCATATTCTAAGCACACTAGACCCTAAGTCCTCTAAGGGCAGGGGCTGTGTCTTATTTTCACCTGCATTTCCAGCTCCAGGGCCCACCCGAGATAGGTGAGGTCATAGAGAGGACATGACCGCTGGTTGACCCCAGAGCTGGACCCTGGCAATCGAAGGCACTCCTGTCCTTGGAATGTGCGTTCATCTTGTCTTTCCGGATCCCAGAAGCTGCCTCAGGGTTACAGCATTGAGATAGAAATGTGGTGTTGAGACCACCTTGATGGTCTACATGACTGAACCCCATTAAGGACTCTATATAGACTTGTAAGATTTTGTGGGCTGTGAGAACATTTACTCATCTTGGGCAGTCTAAGACAAGCTTCGTAAAGGTAAGCCCTTTGCTTATGAAACCTGCCACTTACCAGTCTGGAGTGGTTTGCCTTTTCTTCCAGCTCTCCCTGCCCTCCTTGTACAAGGGCTGCTTTTCGATTACACCCCGGAGGTTCCTGGCCAGTTTGCAAACCAAGAGTACTTTTGGGACCAAACATAAAATGGGACCCATTCTGTACAGTCATGCACTTCATGATGACGTTTTGGTCAACAACAGACTGCGTGTGTGATGTGGTCCCATAAAATTATGATTGAGCTGAAAATTCCTATCACCTAGTGTTGGCTGTAGTTGTTGTGACTTCATAGCTTTGTAATGCTGTAAATCTGCAAGGCATCACTCATATGTTGTGGTGATGCTGGTATAAGCAAACCTACTACTGTGCTGCCAGTCACATAGAAGTATAGCACATACAGTTATAGACAGTACATAATACTTGATCCTGATAATTAACAACTGTTACCGATTTATGTATTTACTACACTATACATGTCATCATTATTTTAGGGTGCACTCTTTCTACTTATAAAAACGTTTGCTGTGGAAGAGTATGCTGTGTAACACCAGCAGCCTCATACATGGTGCTTGATTTAATCTCATATTATTTTGTACAGTAACATTCTGTACAGACTTGTAGCCCAGGACCAATAGGCTCTACCATATAACCTAGGTGAATAGTGGGCTATACCATCGAGGATTGTACGAGGGCACTCTATGCTGTTGGAACAGCAACACAATTGCCTAACAATGTTTATTGCTCCGAGTGAATCCTGGTCATGAAGAGGTGCATCACTCTGTTACCAGTGGCCCCTGGTGGATCTGTGAGTCTAAACCAAGCACTTAGCATGCAGTAGTGTTGAAGTCTGGCTTCTATTCATTATTGATTATAGGAGCTGATTCACTAACTCAGAAGACAATAAGTTTACAAACATCATATTCATATTTATCAAGAATTTTTCACTCTGGTTTCATAGTCAATATTTGAAAGTTTTATGATGGTAAAAGAATAGATTCAATTGTGTAAAGTGTTTAAGAAATACATGTCTAATGTGTCATGATGCTTTGTATTATAGATAGTGAATCTTCCGGGGAAAGGGGTTAATCTTCCAAAATCGAAGGACAGCTTTGTAGATGAGTGTATCACCCATGAAAATCAGCATTGGCCCATGCGCTCCCAGGTTGCTAAAAATAAATCAGGGTGGGCTCATCAGATTCAGTCAGTGGGGTTAATGAAAAGAAGGCAACAGGCCAAGTGAGACCTAGGCAGTGAGCCTAAAAGAAATGTCATCGTGCTATTTCTTCTCTGTCCTCTTTGCTTCAGCTTTTCCTAGAATCTATATTCAGGAAACAATTCCTAATATACGCTGCAGGCATGTAACCCCTGCTGAGAAACAGAGCAAGAAGGAAGAGTTAACAGTAACAGTAATGGATCTGACAAACGTAGGCAAGGCCAACACTGATGAATTTGGTGGATAGGAAAATATCTAAAACTTTTTCCTGAGACTGGGTAATAGTATTGCTTGACTCTGCAGTGAAAATGTGAAAGTATTTTTACTAAAATTTCCTTTGCATAACAAGCTTTAATATAGAAATTTCTCCAGTTCAACAGCCTCATTTCACACTTGAGAGAACAGTGATACAAATTGATGTTGGGACAAGGTCTGGGACCTACATGCCATTGGTATGACCCTTTCCTGAATATTGCGGTGAGCTGCTGAGGCAGTGAGAAGGGCCTGAGTGCTCGGCTGCAGCGAGGAAGGAGGAACCCAGGAGTCTGTTCCTGTTCCATAGCCAGTCCTGGAAGCTCTAGAACATGCTGGAGACAGAGTGGGCAGCACCAAAGAGGCGGACAATGCAGGATGAGTCCCTAGGGTGTGAAACAAGGAAGACTGGCCACAGATACATACCAGTCAGAAATCCTAGGAAGTCCTCCAGCATCCTGAGAAATGTAACTACTATTATCTATTGATAACCTAATCTGGACCAGGCTTTTCACTAGACATTTTATATGTATTTTTTTCTTTTATTCCTTATAAAAATCTTCAGAAATAAGTGTTACTCTCCCCATTTTACTCAGAGAGGTTAAATAATTTGCTTAAGAGTACAGCAATAAATGTGGCATCAAAGAGCCTGAATTTCCACCTCTTCCCTGCAGCTATGACCTGGGAGAGCTTGGGGAACCCAAGGACCTCCTACCTTCATCTTCTTCATGTATGCAATAGTGGTAACTCCTACAACTCATGGAATTTTTGTAACAATTAAATAGCTTTTATAAAAATGACAGTAGTATGAACTCAATACTTATTAGTTGTATTTCAAAGACTATTTTGTTTTAGTTAAGTCTCAAATCACCCAATGGCCTTTCACTTATAGGGGTTCTATAAACTTTCATTTAACTAACTTCAAAACACTACACAATTCTTAATTATGTTGACTGGGTATTTTATTCACAACATTGCAGAGCCATCCATTTGTTAATTCGACAACAAACAAACATTAGCTAAGTGTCAACTTGACCTCGGACATCATGCTAGGTGTTGACGACAGGCTGATGAGTAAGACAAGGTTCTTGAACTCCAGGAGCTGAGGCTCTAGTAAGAAGGGCACATTGAAATGCATAATTAAAACACAAGCTGAGTGTTATTAGCTATGGACTCTGAAAAACTGCCCAGTGATTCCTATTCTCTCTGTCTGTCCAGAATCCCTGCTAAGATCGTACCCTCTTCTTTTGGAGCCCTGCTTCTTTCCCACTAGAAAGCCAAGAGGGAGCCTGATGGGGACCTTGACTCAGTCTGGTGAACTGTTCGTGCCCAGCCCCCTCTCCGTGAAGATAGTTATAGGGATGCACATGTGAACCATGCCCACCAACTAGAACGCTTGCTCTGACATTTTATAACTGGAGTTAGTGGGAAGGAGATTTCTCCTCTAGTTCCCAGTATGTACACTGCAGAGTTGGAGACATCAGTGTCTATAATTTCTGCCACATGAAGAGAGCTGCTTGAGGGAGAGGTCCTGGTCTCAATCATCCTAAGGCCCAGCTGCTGTGCAGTATGGGTACAAGAGTGAATAAATCTCAGTTTGTGGCCCGGCCAGTGTGGCTCACTGGTTGAGCATCAACCCATACACTAGGAGGTTGCCAGTTCGATTTCTGGTCAAGGCATATGCCTAGGTTGTGGGCCAAATCCCCAGTGGGGGGCATGCAGGAGGTGACCGATCGATGTTCTCTCTCTTCAATGTTTCTATCTCTCTCTCCCTTCTCCCTTCCTCTCTCTCTAAAATCAATAAAGAAAAAAAAAAATCTCAGTTTGTGGTTTAAGTTTTTGAAGCTGGACTTCTAAAGTTTACAGCCAGCCAAAAGTGCTGGTCAGTACAAGAGAATTTTCCAGTGCTGTAGACATAAAGAGAAAGAAGCAATTGATTCTGCTTCTGCAGGTTGGGGTGAAGGAGAGCTTCTGAGTGGAGGCAATACTTGAAAGATGCTCAGGAGTTTCCCAGGGGAACGAAAGTCATCAAAGTGATCTGGAGAAGGGGAAAGAGACCCCACAGTCCTCTGAAGTGGCTGGATAGTGGGAGGATGCTCAAAGGAGAGGGTTGATAGCCCTATCCAAGATGTGTCCAGTTAAGGAATTTAGATATCATCTGGGCCAAAAGAAATGATGAATTATTTCAATGCAGAAAATGATATGATTAGATAGATCACAGTATAGAAAGACCAATATAGTTAGGAGTATGGACCAGCATAGTTAGGAATTGGTGGACTGGGCCCATCAAAGGCCAGTAGACAGCAAGGATGCTTTTGCAACAGTTCAGGTAAGATGTGATGAGAGCTCGAGCCAGCGCTGGCTGCCCCAAATCTGCCTGTGTGACGTGTCTCTAGAACATTACCAGTGCTCCAGTTGGCAACCCAATCAATGATCAGACTTACTAGAGGGCATTTCAGAAGGAACACTTATAAAATTCTGCTGTGCTAAGGTTACCACATAAAAAGTAATGGAATGCTCAACTCTTTTAAATAGTAATATTAATGATGTCCGGTGCTTACATAGCACTTAAGGATAGCCATGATCTTCTGCAGACATTATGTAATTCATCTACTTAGCCTCCTGTCTATCTCCCAGGAAACCTTTTCCAGCAAGATATTCGTTCTTCCCAGGTCCTTCAGGAAGATCAAAGTCGCAGAGCTGCCCTGCCAGGGCAGGCTCCTCCTGGCACTTCCTTAGAATTATTCACAACTCTCTTTCAAAAATTGTCTGAGCAGAATTTGGATGCTGATCTCAAAGGCTAGGAATGGCTCCCCTAATCTTGCATTTTTTTATGCAATCTTCTTCAGATATGTTTTAAGCAAGTGTGTATCAGGAACTTTGCACGACAGTGGGGATCTACTTTATTCGGGAATAAAGAGAAAACAAAGGTCTAATGTGCCTTCATCCTTCCTAGAATTGTGTCTGATCAATAATAACAGCAATGATGATGATAAGGATGATGACAGTATAATAAAGACCATTAACTCACGCAGTGCTTATTATGTGCTGCCAGGAACTTCTCTGAACCTCATACACCACTCTGCTGTGTAATACCAGACTTCTCCATGTGTGTCCCGAATGTATCTTTCCAGGGAGAGCACGTCAGTTTTCTCACCTTGCCAGAGTCCACATTCACGCCAGCTCTGCCTTTCATGTCTGACATGCTCCGATACATTCATATCTGTCTTTACGACTTCATAATGCAGAGCCCTCACCTCTCGTGCCTCTCATTTGGTTAAGGCGTCCAAACTCAAATGTCAGGCAGGTAACATAAACGTGAGAAGCAGTCAAGCATAAGAGGATTGAATGATGGAATAGTTAGAAAATGGGAGGGTACCTGCATTGTCTAAGAGCATCATTAAAAAGCACAATTACAACAAAATAAATCTCTACTGGCCAAAGGGGAAAAAAAACCCACACAATTAAAGGCCAGTCTCAGCCCATAGGCTGTCACATTACAACCCTCGAATTTTTTGCATTGTCATTTCCTTGATCAAATGGCTCATCTTAGGACCTCCAGCTTCCAATCCTACTCTTTTGTTCTGCCCAGCCAGAGTGCAGAGTGAGAACTAAGTTCTGCTACCCATTCAGCATTAATTTAAAGGAACTGCAAGTGATGTTTCCTTATCAAGTTGCATGTGTGTGTGCATGTGTATGTGTATATATACACATACATATACATACATATATATACATACATATACACACATATACATGCATATATATATATATATATATATATATATATACATACATACATACATACATGTATATTAATGCAGTAATTATTTTAGATTTCCAATATGGACTTGGGGTAGAAGCTTTGCAGAATTCTTAATTTTGAAGATTAAACAGAACATGCTTGAGGAAAGAATTTAACCTGGCGTTTTTAATTGGAGAGAAACTGTTGTGATGAAGAGATGTGCCAAGATATTATGTGACATGTAGGATAATAACATGAATTGTACATAACATTTTATATTTATAGAGCACTTTCAAATACATCTTCTCATTTGATCCTCAAAATATCCTATTATGTCATTGTCTCACTTCACAGATGAAAACACTGAGGTGCGAAGAAATTAAATGGGTTTCTCAAGGCTTCTCTATTACAATGCAGAGGAGATGGCACTCAAGGCAATTCTTTAACTACACATTTTATGACTATTGTACCACAGTCCCCAGACTGTACGATCCTGGAGCCAAAATGATTTCCCAAATGCTCCTTTTCAGGCCTGTACTTAATTGATGGTGAGCTCCCTCAGCACAAACCATAACTTATTCTTCTAGAATATGTTGCTAGATGCTCAAATAATGTGGTATCATGAAAAGTGCAATTTTGGAGATAGTCGAACCTGGGTTCAAATCGCACATAAGGGATAATCTCTCGTTTTAATTCCTTGAGCCTCATTTGCTTAAGATAAATTATAGAAATACTAAAACCTATTACGACAAGGTTTTTGTGGAGTAACAAACAAGATTATATGTGTATCTTCCGTAGCCCAGTACCTGATATCTAGTAGATCCTCCAAAAACAATAGCTAATTGTTGCTACAAAATTTATGATCTATGGTTTCTCATTGATTTTCCTGGGGACATGTAAATGTTAGAAATTGTATCTTTTTTGGTCACTAATGCAATGATTCGTATATTGTTCAACGACCATTCTGACTTTCAGCCTATTTATTCAATAATCAGTATTACCCCATTTTATGGTATTAGAAGCAAGACAGCCAGCTTTTCTTTTGCTATTATCCCTGAGCTAACCTGTTTGACAGGTTACCATGGGAACAGTTTCCAAGACCTACTGTGCTGAGAAGTCCAGGGACCTGTGAAGCTGTGCCTGGCTGCTGACTGGCTTGGGAGGAGGTGGATCCACCCCCCAGAAAGCCACAAAACACGTTTGTTCTCCACAGTTCAGTGACCTGACACATTCCAAAAACATGCAACATTTTTCTGACTTAATGTATTATGAAAAATAGGGGTTCCTGACAGGGCAATTCTGCCTGTGGAACAAGTGTTATTTTTCATAAAATGAGGCACCGGCAAACATAATTTTGCCTGAATTCTTTTTTTATTCTCCATCCCTCTTTTCTGTCCTTTTCGGTATTTATAGTATTGAAACGGTTTCACCTCAGACAGATGCTTGTAAAAATGTAGCTGTCCCACTTCTTGAAAGATACTGTGAAAGATGCCGGTGCTGATCATTTGTTTTAGAATGGATGGGTTCAGTCAAATTCTCCCACAGGCATGAAGAGTCTCTCCAACTGTGACACCAGTTAATTAAATCCTGATGATAGCTGACAAAGAGTGCAGTCCGCTCACCAAACACGCAGTTCACAGCATATTTAGGTGCGTCCCCTGTGACCTTTCCCAAGCACTGCGCTCTAACGCCCCTCCTTGTTGAGCGGTTAACACCGTCAACAACACTGTCAGAGCTTTCAAGCAAATAGCTTCTCATGTCCTTCATCAGCACTGGGATTTTATGTTTTTCCTAGAAGGCTGATCCCTCCGTGCCAGATAAATGAAAGCCCAGACTGTTAAGGGAGATGAAGTGCAATACTTCACGTACATGCTCTGCTCAATGTTTACCTTCAAGCAGTTCTTAAAAATCGAGTGCCTCCTGTTTGCCTGGTGCTAGGGATATGACGGTTAGGAAAAGAAATGGGGTCCCTGACCCAGTGGTGTTGGTAGTCTACAAGAAAAGGAAGGAAATACACCGTTTAAAATAAGTAATTAGGAGTGCAAAAGGCATGGTTAAGAAGTTCATGATGATCAAAGAAGACCTAGGAGGAGGATCTAATGTAGAGGAAGTAGGAGACTACAGGTAAGTACAGGCTACAGTAAGAGCTGGCCTGGTGATGAGGTGGAGAAAGAATAGGATCTCTGAAGAACAGTGTGGATGAAGACCTGGGGCCTGGAGAAAGCATAATGCATTTGAGAAGCCAGAATAACATCAGAAAGGTCAGTAGTGGAGACGAGATCATGGGATACTGTGTAGGTCCTTCTAAAAAACTTGAGGCTTATGCTAAAGGCTATGGGAAGCCACCCATGGGTTATTAAGCAGGGGAGTGAAATGATCAGATTTGCGTTCTGTAATAGAAGAAAAAAATTATGTTAACTGTTGACACCCAAATTCCTATTGGGGAGAACTCTTGATGAAAAAATGCATGATAACAAGCCACTCGGGAGAGAAGTGAACACTGACAGTGTGAGCAGAAGGATCTAGGCAAACAGAAAATCAGCCAAATTAGTATTCACATTACATAGAGAAAAATGATTTTATTCCAGAAAGTAAGGGGGAGAGACAAGAGCAAAGGGGCTAGAGAAAGCATGGAGTGAAGAGCCAGCAAGACAGTGTGATGCTGGGATATAGAAGGAACAAGCAGCTAGTGGAAATATTTGGATGGTGAGGAGGTCAGAGCATTTAAAACTGCAAATGCCTCATGCTCCATGGGAAGTGCATTTTGAATAGCAAACATTTCCCCACCTCCCCAAATCCCAGTCTTCACCAATGCTTGCTACACTCTTAAATGCTCTGTGTGAGTAGATCCCTTGTAGAATTTGCTGGAGGGGGTGAGTTTCAGGTCCATGTGTTCAGGCACAGAACTGGTATTTGTGAAAGCTGGAGCCTGAGGGAAGAGGAAATTATGAGAGTGAAAACCTCCCACAAATTGACAGAAGTCCCAAGGGTATTTGAACTGCCATCTCTGATGGAAAAGGATTGAAAGCCACTTTCATTTAGGTTTCAAGAGGGCAGGACGATCAAAGAGCTGATTGGTGAGCTGAGGCAAAGGTAGGTGTGACTGAAGTTTTCTAGGTGAAAAATGATGGTGGCTAGGACCAGGTGTCAGGAGAAATTTACAGGGTATATTCCTCAGAACTCAGTGACTTGAGATTTCACTGACTGTGGTGTTGATTTTATACACACACAGTCATCATCATCATCATCATCACCATCATCACCATATATAGAAAAGATGATAAGTGAGCAGATATGAACAGGACAGGAATAAGGGTGACATGTATCATTAGTTTGTTCAGTTTGATATGTAATGAGTATGAGAAGCTTATGAGATATCCAAGTAAGGTGATGAGATACATCCATCCAGAATTCAGGAGGGAGGTCTGATCTAATATTAGGAGGAGACTGACTCAGAGATGGTTAGCTGAAGTGAGGAGATACCATAGTGTGGTAACAAAACTGCTACTGTGAATAGAACTTACTTTTATTAAACATCTATTTGGTGTTAAAAACTTCTAGGCATTACTTCAATTAGTTTTCTTAAAAACCCTCTAAAATAGATATTATTATTATTATTTGCATTTCAGATTAGTAATTGAGCCTCAGAAAGTTTAAGTGACACACCCAAGATCCCACAGCTTTTAAGTGGTGCACTTAAATTAGATTAAATACATAACTCTCTGATTCCAAAGCCTATGCATTAACATTGACGCTGCACTGCTGTGTGACTGCCACGAGCTGCACTTCAGACTCTCTCTTACTTTAATTCTTTGCAACTATGAGGCACGAATGTCACTTTAAGATCACTCATCTTTATTACACAGGGAGTTACAGGACGTTCGGGTGCAGTGGAAAGAATAGTGACTTAAAGCAAGCAAATAGAGCTGAGTATCTGCTCCATCACATACAGTCAACCACCTAGAGCCCTCTCCGACCTTAGTTTCCTCATCTATAAAATGGGAAGAGAATGCCTACCTTACAAGGTTATGAGATTAAAAGTAAAAAAAAGTAATGGAGTTACATGCCTTATTTTAAGCCTTGCACACACTAAGCTTAATTTGATGGTTTTAAAAATGTGGAAATTACACTGAATAATCTGGCTAAGGAAGCTCTGTGGGCTGCACTGCAAAGCTTTCTGAGTATCATAGGAAACCTAATGGACAATAAAAGAAATCTGTTTTCACTTGCATAGGAACCCTGCCATCATCATAACCCTCTAAAGGAACAACCGTGCAGTTTTCCATGTGCAGCCTTCAGGAACCTGTTACCTGCACTAGTTAGAAATATAATTCAATTAGAAACATTATTTTTCATTGTCTTATGAAAATAATTTCTAAACTAGTCTAACTCCTATTTCTCCCTTTTTCAAAATACTGACTTATGAAGAATAACAGAATTATGAGGTTACAGGATCTTGGTAAAACAATAAAATTATGAAAACAGGATTATAAAGAATAAACAAAATTTAGGGTAAAAAAATTATTTTTTTTTGCTTATTAGATCGTTGCACACAGGCAAGTCATTAGCCTCTCTGAGATAGTTTTCTCATCTGTAAAATGGGCTAACCCATTTTCAACTATACTTTTGGGATGATCATATTGGATATTGTAAACTACCTAGCTCAGCTGGGTGCAGTAGAAGGGCCCGGTCTAAGCACAGTTCTGGTCATGTGAATGCTCTGGGTTTAAAGTCTTGGGGAGGGGGGGACAGGGGGGATCACTGAGGTTATATTCATTACCAAATAAAAACCAGATTCTTTAGCTTGATACTCAAACCCCCGCTCACTCTGTCTCTAATAACCATCCCCTTTTACCTGCTACTATTTCTCTGTCAAGAACTCCACGAACCTCACAAAGGAGTCAAACTACCCACTCCATGTGCCCCAGTGCCTTCCTGCTCTGTGCTTCTATTCATGTTATCCTTCTGCCTGAAATATCCCTTCCCCATTTCAGATATCCAATTCTGTCTGTCACTGCATCTCTATCAAATGCCTCCTTCTTTAAGAAGCCTCTGTGACCACCCAGAAAGAATCCATCTCCTGTAATCCCACAGCCCTCCATCTACATCTCTCCCAGGACGCATCACTGCACCTGGGATCGTGCAGATCTAGTAACAGGCAGATTGCTCTTAAAGTAAGAGGTGGAAATAATTTTATACGGCTCTTTCCTCACATTAAGTATTTATAACATCTACTTAAACCATTTGAAGTTAACATTTTGCATATCCATCTTCATTTCACAATGTTAACTTTAAATTGTCACCATTTCTTACTTTCCATGGCATGAGTAATATGTTCAACCAGCACTGATGCCATTTTGAATTACAAGAAGGCTGGAACAACAATCTGATATTTATGTTTTATAAATGAAGCTCAAAAATACCTTTGTCTTTGGGAACAGCTGTAAAAAGACTGAATGCAATTTACTGCACCAAGTGAAAGGATCCTATTCTTTGGGAAAGGAGGGCATTTATATAAATCAGTCTGTGGTATCTGGTAAGGAAGTATCACTACATTTACTCGATATATTGCACTTACTGTTCATTGGCATTTCATCATTAAATATTTGCCTATTGCCCTGTACAAGATGTGTTTTAAAAGGCGAAGAATAGAAATTTTTGCGTCATGGAAAAATTTTTCAGAAGTGGTTTTTACCATTAGAAAATCTTGATGGTGTAGAATCTAACCACAGTGGTAACATTTTTTCATAGAATTCTTTGCAGAAATGTTGAAATCTCTTTCCACACCTTTGCTTTTTATTTTAAAGCATCTGTCCTTAAAGGCAGCAGCTGTTCTTGGTGGCCTGACACAAGTACCTTACGCCAATTTACAATAATATACACTGCTTACATTGAACAATCTTTATTTATAAAGCTTTTATTCAATTCATAATAAAGAGTGAATTAAGTCATAGCATACAGTGCTTTTAACCAGTAACTGGGTGTGGAATTCGTATGATTTTTTAAAAACAATGTCAATGTGCTTTAAGTTCTGAAACACGTCTTTCCTATCTTGAATACCCCGAAAGACAATATTTACAATCAACATTAATTTTCCATTTACTAACTATTCTATTTCTATGTCCTCCTCCCTGAATAGAATTCCACTTCTTCCTTCTTCTTCACCTCTTTTTCCCCTCTCTGTGTATTGTTGCCTCATTGTCTGCTTTGTGCTATGTTTAGTTAGTTTTGTATATAGATTTCCTGGTAGATTTTAACCTCCTAAGGACAGAGAACCAGATCTAATTTATTATCTATCGTACTCTAACACAATTCTTTGCTATTTGGAACTAATAAATATTTGTAAACGTAAATCCATAGATCCATTCATCCCCCCATCCATCCATCTACCTTACATTTATTGAGACTTTAATTAGATATTCTTATTGTGTGTGTCCAGCCTATTCTTATGTGTCAGACTATTTATCATGATAGCTTAGTTCCTGGATTATTAGGGCAGAGTCATATCACTGTATTATAAAAATAAAAGAATACTTGGCCAAACAGAGAGATATTAGGGAGAGGCGAGGAGGTAAATGGTTAGAGAGATGGAATTAGATAAAGAGGAAAGACTAAAGGAATCTAAAGAAAGAATGAGTGGGAGACCGTGAAGAAAACATATAAATTGGAAATAAGAGTAATAGTGAACAATAAATGACAGAATAAGACTAACATTTTGTATCTTTATGGTTTATGACTATATGTCTTATTATTTAATACATGGCAGAGGAAAAAAATCAGATTGAATTTTGAATATCTCATTTGTTTCCTTATCCACAGTCTACCTTCTTTTTTTTCTCCTATGACTATGTTATAATTTGTTTCTGATTTACAGAGGATACCTTCTTAAAGACTCATAGATAAACCATTAATAAATCATATGTTACTATGGGAACTAATAGAAGTATAATCATCTAACTGGCCATGCAGAAGCCTTTCATCCACTTGGCTAAGAGAATGCTGTAGAGATTCAAGACTGAACTTCAGGACCCCTTTCAATTCATAACTTTGAAGAGCTGTGGATTAATACAAGCTGCACCTATGAGTATTTTTAAGAACATTACGAGATGCATGCCAAATTTCCTTTTAGGTCATAAGTATGCAGAATTTGTCTTCCTCAAAACGACAATTTCTCCCAAGCCTTCTCCTGAGCCTTTTCGAGGAAACAGATCATGGAACATTTACTGGAAGAATTTAATAATACTTTATGATAATTCAATACAATATTTTACAAATCTATTGCTACATAATTTATAGTAAGTATGATTAATTATATACATTTAGTACATAACAATAGGATTCTCTGTTTCATTGGAATAAGAAATACCATTAACCTGATACATTTGTTTAGTTGATTACTGTGTCTGCTTCTTTGTGTATTCCCTTTAGCATTCAGAGTGAGAAAGCAATTTTCAGGTAATTATAATTAAGCCCACACCAACTGCTATAAATAGAGAAAAGAATGATAGCAATACTAATAGCTAGCATATATTAAATGCTTAATATATTCCAGGGTTTGTTCTAGGTATTTTAGATGAATTATGCTTAATCTTGAAAATAATATTCAGAGTTTATTATTATTACTTCATTAGTAACTAGGAACCAGTAGAGTAGGAATTCAAATAGGGGTAATTCAAACAACACTTTTTAAAAATTATTTTCTTTTCTTTTAATTTTTAAATTTTTTCAATTACACTTTACATTCAATATTATTTTGCATTCATTGCAGGTATACAGCCTAGTGGTTAGACAATCGTATATCTTACAAAGTGTCGAACAACAACTTGTAATGCGTACTTGGTGTCAGCTACAAGAGCAAGAGTGTGAGCAAGGGGGGCTGGTTTCAGCTCTCAGGGAGATTAATCCTAAGTGAGCTTATTGTCATACTGTTTGATGCTTCTCACCTAGATGAGTGGTCAGAGTTGTTTTCCAGGAGGCAATAAAGACTGCCTTCAGGCTTTGTCATTTTTTTTTCTTTTTATAACAAATGACGAAATTGAAAACAAAAATCAAGAAATTATGAGTTGTTTTCACTACATTTAGTCACAATACTAAAAGATATATATTATATTGTAAGAGAAGTATAAATGCCTACAGTGCTTTAGATGAGGGCTTTTGAAACTTAAAAGGCAAATGAATTCAGGTGGTCTGGGACGGGGCCCAAGATTCTGCATTTCTAATAAGCCCGCAGTTGATGCTAACGCTGCTGGTCCCAGAACACACTTTGAGGAGCAAGGCCTGACGGCAGTTTTTACTCACAGGTTGCAGGAAGGAATAATCTGCAAGGCCCTGCGACATGAAGGCCAAACTGAGGCTGAACGAGTCAGTCCCTTTAACTGGGAGGCATTTGCAGTGTGGAAATGGGTGACTGAGTGAACAAGATAATGTTCTGATAATCCACTGTGAAGTGATCTTGGGAAGAGGATGCCCCTACCGGAGCAACACAGAGATGGGACTTGGAGGCTTTAAATGAACAAGGAGAAGCATTAGTGTTTTGCCACCATAGCTGACAAATCTCTTTGACACCCTGGGTGTCACCCTAGCAGCACTAGACTCTGAGTTAGACATACCTGCGTTTAAATTCTGCTACCAGCTTTACGACCTAGGTTAACCCGTTAACTAACCATTTTTAGTCTTAGTTTTACTTAATTTTACGTTTTAAGCTTCAGTTTTTTTTAAACTTTATTTGGTTAGAATTATTCAGAGATGGTAATAAAATAATATGCATGGAAATTGTCTGTTACATAGTAGGGGTTCAATAGAATTAGAGGAATGTATGTTTGAAAACTGTATGCAATTATTTCAAGCCTTGGATTTCAATATTATTTTTCTTACCCCAGACTGGGTAATTCATGAAGCCACTTCCACATCAGGCAGGTACATGTGATGGTTTTTACATGGAAAGGGTGTATTAAAGAGTCAGAAAAGAGGGCTGCACCTGTACACTTCTGGGGTTGTGTGGCTTTCGAATCATACCTAGATCTAGGAAGAGCAGCAGTAGTCGATAAATCCATGCAGCAGAGGCAGAAAGCTTGGACTTTGAGAACTAAAACGTCATTGAACAACTATTGACAGAAAGACTTACAATGTGTGCACTTGGTGTAACAGCAGGTTTCCGTAAAGCAGCCACGTCATTATGGCCAACACAGGAAAAAGGGCTGAGGCGACAGAGCAGGATCTGAATTAGGACTACGAAGGAGCCATTTCCCTGAGCTGCTTCTGACTGAGGCTTTCCAATACCCAGGAGAGGGAAAACTGGTGAATAAGCTACAGTATAAAAGCCTTGCATTGTCAAGGGTGTTGCCTAGTAATTCACTACAATTCAATAGAGAGAATTTTTGGAATGCAGGGAACTGTCTCGGGGTTGTAGGAGACACAAGATAACAAAAATGCAGCATTGCTCAGAAACTTGCAAATACAGTAGGGAACATAAGACATGGACACAAACATGTAACAGGACATGAACAATAAGAGAAGGGAACTAGCCTGGTTGGTGTGGCTCAGTGGTTGAGCGTCAACCCATGCACCAAGAGGTCACCGGTTCGATTCCTGGTAAGGGCACATGCCCTGGTTGTGGTCCCGATCCTCACTGGGGAGCATGCAGGAGGCAGCCAATCGGTGTTCTCTCTCATCAATGTTTCCATCTCTCACTCTCCCTTCCTCTCTCTCTAAAATCAATAAAGATAAAACATTAAAAAGAAAAGAGAAGGGAACTAAACAAAAGAGATTATATTCAGCTGGAGGAAATCAAAGAATGTTTCATACAGGAAGTAGCATTTTTTAAAAATCATAGTCATTACATTTAAAATTAGAAGGCATCTTGGAAGTAATTTAGTCAGATCCTCTGGGCTAGTGAAAATAGTGAGGAAAGTTCATCAGAGACAGACAGTATTAAGTGTAGAACCCATTCAAATAAGTTCAAGTTTTATTCAGTGATAGCACATGGCACATGAGAAGAAGCAATGAGAGATGAGGCAAAGGGTTAGATTAGAGGAAATGAAGAAGGGTCTTGAATGCCAGGCTACAAATTTGAAAATTGTTAATAGGAAACCATTCAACAAGTGTTTGAGGAGAACCTGCTGTCCAGGGCTGTCTACAAGGCCAGGCAGGTAATGCCAATTCTCCATCCTTATCACCCAGCCTTCACAGCAGTGCTTTTTACTAGGCAGGGTAGGATAGAATAGGCAAAGCCATAACCCCAGATGGATTCTTTTACATAAGGTTCCATAAGGAAAATTCCTAGTATTAAAACACACACACACACACACATCCTTTTTAACATATGCTGTAACCAAGTTATGTTGGTATGTGCTAAGCTGGGGATGTGCATATGCACGTAACGCTTGGCCTTTCAGTATCTCACAGGCTAAGAAAATGAGGCATACATCATATGTTTCAGAGTAGTTCTGCACTGCTACAATATTGCTGCAGATTTGTGACTCTGTTACAGTCACCACAAGTAAACACAGTTTGGAATTTGCGAAAACTGAATCCTTCTTCATCTCAATGACAACAGAAGCAATTTTCACTTGTTTCTGTGAGGCAGCTCAACTGGAATTATACTTTAAAATAAAATAACTATTTCCTGAGAAGACTGACACGAGACTCACAGTTTCTCTCTTATAAATGGCAATCCTTTTGAAATGAACCTGATGTAAGAGCTTGAACCATTAGTTTCAAAAGAACCATCAATCCCATATATCTGTAATTGTCCTTTTTGTTTGAAGGCAGTAAGGTACAATCCACTTATGTAGCTGACAAATTTAGCTCTCAAAAACTGCTTTCAAGAGCCTTTTTTTTTTTTTTTGTATGTGGAAAACAACAATTACAAGGCATGGGTTTGTGGCAAAGTCCAGAATCAACTTTTAAATGCATCCATCAGGAATTCCATTAAGAACTCACTAGTTGTCTTTAATTTTAGTAATTCCTTCATCAGGTCTGCTATCTTATTCCTAGAGCCAATTTTGTGTCAGAGCTGCTTTGCTCATCCAAACCCCCTCCACCGGGTGGAGAGCAAATGAGATCAGGGAAGGCTGGTGGTAAAGCAGTTCATCATAAATGCAACAGCATTTAAAGCTCAGGTGGTCAATTCTTGCTGAGCTAGTTATCTTGCTTTTCAATCACATTGCATTGCCTTTTTATTCTCTGCAAAAGGGCTGGGATTGAGCAATAAGGTCCTGCTATGATTTTTTTTTTTTTTTGGTATTAATTTAAGCACAATTTTGGAAATGAATATTCATTCTTTTATGACATTTATACTTTCTACTGCCTCTCTTTCCTGCAACTCATTCACAAAAAGAAAAGCATGGTCATTTGTCGTTATGCTTATTTCACTGGTGTGGTAAGAACCAACCTTCAATCTGTTGGGCTGATCTCGAAAACCTTGTTCTTTCCAGGCAGCCCTCTGCTGGGGGCTTGATGACTCACATGCTGAATGTAGGTTGCAAGACGCAAATATGAAAGGAGTCACTGGAGGTTGGGCCGCTCACTGTGTGCCACCATGCAGGGAAGGGGGTTGCACAGGAGGCATGGTAATCATCCTGAGCATGAGTAATGTAGGATCCTTGCAGGTGTTACTTTCTGGTTTTTGTTCTCTGGTGATACGAAAAAGATAAAGGGAAGAGCAACTTGGCCTTCGGTCTCCAAGCTTGCTTACACAGGAGAGTGCTTTCCTTAAACACTCAGTGACATGGGTCTTTTCCTACTTTGCCTTTGGACCCCAGGGAAAAAGAGAGGAAGGACTATCTGATTCTCTGCTTTGAGTATCTATTCCCCCTTCCGCCATCTCTTTGGTGGACAGGACAAAGGACTAAATGGTTTTGAGAGGTATATTTTTCTGATTCTGCTTCTTCTAAGAATTCCCTTCATCCTGACCAGGAGATTTTAATTACAGAGGTGTGAGTACATTAGTAAAATTTTAACCTCAACATAAACCTAAACCTTTAAGAAAGATTTGGGTTTATTTATTCCTTTTCAAATCAAAGAACGCTGGAATAACCTACTGAGGAAGTGCATGGCTATTTTGCCTTGTTCTAAACAGGTTAATACCA
Source organism: Tadarida brasiliensis (assembly GCA_030848825.1). Taxonomy (NCBI): domain Eukaryota; kingdom Metazoa; phylum Chordata; class Mammalia; order Chiroptera; family Molossidae; genus Tadarida; species Tadarida brasiliensis. The sequence continues at coordinate 30,702,776 of CM061263.1, read as the reverse complement.
TATTAAAGAGACATTGGAGTACTAAGTACTTTGCTATTTAAAAAATCTATGCACTTAGTACTTTTTATTAATATGCTATAAATTCTATTTTACAAATATCAATCTCATAAGTGCTCTGTGTCCCAGAAGAAATAAATCCATCTAAATTGGATTTGGTGATATGTTTCAGTTGAGCTGCTTCTGTCTTTCCTGTTTTGACATTTGGCTGAGTTTTGTCCCAGACATGTCAAAGGCCTGCCTTAGGGAGATGAGGACTAATGAACAAAGGACTAATTAATAACTTACAATGTGAAAACCAAGGGGAGATTGGCAGAACTTGTTGTTCATGTCAGTTCAAGTGGGTTCATTGAGCGAAGCACGTTTGTTTTTCTAAATGAAGATATCAATGTATATTTTGCAATATGGGGAAAAGTAATGATTATCTATGTGTTATGGGCACATGATTAATTATTAGTTAGAAGAAGAAAAAAGATATATTATTTAGATATAACTCCATTTAATGTTAGGTTAAGCCAGATGAAATTGCTGATATTTAAGAAAATTCATCTTTAGAACTAAACACTTTGAAAATAAAACCCAAATAACATCAGTCCTTCTGTTTGTATACAATACATGCTTGTTAGGTACCTAGATTGTGTCATGTTCTAAGGCTGTGTACTTTATTTATGGGGTTTCCAATCTAGCCACTTATCAAATTATATAGAGATACAGTGATAGACCTTGAATTAAAATATAAAAATACTGAATAAATGATTAATTTAAAAATGAAAATCTATTTCTATAGCACTAATATTTTTTAAAATGTATTGATTTTTTTTAGAGAGAGGAGGGGAGAGAGAGATAGAACATCAATGTGAGAGAGAAACATTGATCGGCTGCCTTCTGCACGCCCCCCATTGGGTATCAAGCCCACAACCCAGGCATGTGCCCTGACTAGGAATCAAACTGGGACCTCTCAGTCCATGGGACGATGCTCAATCCACTGAGCCACACTGGTCAGGCAGCACTAATATTTTATTATAAAAAATATGATACAAAAATTAGGATATATAGGTAAGAAAATATTAACAAAGGAAAAAATATCCCTCATAAGTCCATGGCCCAGAAGCAACCACTGTTACAGTTCCAGACTCTTTCACCATGTTATTGTTCTTTAGTAAAAATGGGATCATACTTCTTTCTAATGTGTATACTTCTCTGCTTTTCTGGATTAATACCTGGGAAAGAAAGATCTCTGCACATCCATAAATATCCTCTTCATTTAAAATGACTTTATAGTATTCCACGTCCATGTACTTGAAACTTTACAGTGCTTGCCTCCTACAGAGCCCACAATGACAAGCAGTCCTATGCGTCTCAGTCATTACCACTCCAAAAGTGGTCTGTGGAACGATGCCAGTCTGAAACTGTTTATCCATCATCCGTGACAAAGTAAGCACACCCACAAAGGGTAAGTATTGACATCGCTGATGACAATTTGTCACAATATGCTCTGTCTACTGTCATGTGAGAATCATAAACATATTGGGGCCTGTATTTTATATGCCTGCTCTAACTCAATTTAATTTTTCATACATTTATTATTTTTATTATTATTCTTTATCCTGACCTGAGGGTATATTTTTTCATTAATCTTTAGAGAGTGGAAGGGAGAGAGGGAGGGTAGGGGAGAGAGAGAGAGAGAGAGAGAGAGAGAGAGAGAGAGAGAGAGAAACATCCATGTGAGAGAGACACATTGATTGGTTGCCTCCCAACCAGGTCCAGGGATCAAACCTGCAACCCAGGTATGGGCCCTTGACCAGGAATATACCTGGGACTCTTTGGTGCATGGGCCGCTGCTCTAACCACGGAACAACAACAGCGAGAGCTCATATATTTATTTTTGATGAAAGTATTGGTCTACGTAAATTGGGAGGTGGGGGTTGTTTCTTTAGCCCAGATAGTTTAAAAAGAGAAACCAATCTAGCATATATGACTACAAATTCTGGGCCCAGAAATCACAGTCTGAGCCAATGATTGGCTGACAGGAATGCTTTCAGTGATACAGTAACTAATTTGGGGGAGTATTTGGAGAGACACGCTGTGCTATCCATGGTACTGAAGCGTCAGGAGAGCATGGCTATTTCTTCTAACCTTGGATATCTGGTTACTCCAGACCAATCTTTCTAAAAAATTCTGAATCAGGAGAGAGAAGACAAAGTGGTGATAGAGAAGTGGGGTCTGTTGGGAAAAGAAAAACTGATAGAGGTAAAGAGGCATTTTACAGAGAGAGTTCCAAGAATTTAAAAGAGATGCTTGCTAATTCATTTACTAAGAAACTACAGGCAACCTTACCCAAAATGCCAAAAGAATAACAGATTTATATCCCATGCAGTGCAGACCTGCATTGGGATTGACATAATAAATAAGTTATTTTTGAAAGAATGACAGAACACTAACCAAGTGAGACTGCATGACCCATATGTCATGTCAGTTCAGTTACACAAAAAATCTTACAGGTTTTCTTTGCTTTAGCATTCAAGATAGATGAAAATGGTGTTTTGTAAAACTGTCCCAAATTATATGAAATCATTACTCCTTTTTTCCTAATATGAGTCATTATTTGAATGGCATATTTCACATACTTTGGAAAGATCGGCCATAATTTTGATTGTTATAATTACTCTTATCTTTTAATAGTTGGGAAGGTCTGTTACCCCCAAATATCAGCTTCTTGTCTACCTGTTGTGGTTATGGGAGATGCTCTGTATATTATAGTGATTGGAAAAGCTGAACAGAGTGTCTCTGCTTATGGAAGTTAAGTTAGAGACCAACTAGGGACCCAGGCGTTATATACAACGAGACTCTTGAGAGGATGAGAGCTAGGGCTGTGTCCTACAGCATAGCTGCTAGTGCTTCTTTGCAATAACTCCTGTTCTTTTGAAGCTGACTATGTCTGTGGTTCCTGCAATGTAAAAGGACAAAATTATAGACATATGGTAATTTGTTTAATCAAACTCAAATTTTTGTTTATTTAGGTTGTTTCACATTTTCACCCCAATAATTACTGATAACACTAAACATCCCTTTAGCTATATCTTTGCACACATTCAATAGTTCTTTTAAATGTCAAAGAATTTCTTGACATTCACCTGGTTGAAATTTTAGAAATTGTTAAGAGAAAGTAATCCAGGTTGTCAGCCTGTGAAAAGACTACTATAAATTGTGTTTTAGTCATCATAATAGCACCTACAAAAATTGGGAAAAAATTCCCATGTATATATGTGTAAGTAATACGTTTTATATGTCTGTAGAAAATTCATGATGCTTCATTGGATTTGCAGACCTCTGGCAAAAGCACTAGGTTTTCTGCTGTTGTCCAGGAAGTATTGATCTTTGCTACTTTACCTTTCTCCCGAGAGAAAATAAAGCACTTACTTGCCCTTAGTTTCTTTACCTTTATTTATGTTACATGACACCAAAATTAGTTTACTTTTATTGTTACCTTTGTGCTTGTGAATCAAAACCAAAACCAAAATGTTTAATGAAGACCTACACGTGTTTTACAATATGATGTGAAGTGAGAATTTAATGCATTTGAACTGAACGTAAGGTTTTTCATCTGGGTCTCCATTTGTTTTTACGTCACAAAGCAATAATTTTTAAATTGTTGGAAGTGGTCTAGAGGTTGTACTAATATCTGATAGGATTTGTAAAAGAAGTAAAGGAAATAATTCTGTGAAGGACATTTTGCTGGACTACTCACTTTCAAATCAGCAAAGCTGTGAATACTGGGAAAAAAGGGCCTGAGATGCAGGCACACATGGAATCCAGTAGGTGCCCTGTATATTTAGCAAAGGGACAGAGAATTTGGGAGGATTTTGAGGCTTAAGATACAGGACAATATTTGGTCTTGAAAAACGAAAAAAGGAAGTTGCTGAGCTCAATATCACAATGAACATGAATATAAATGAACTAAAGATGCTTGAGTGGTCACAGAATATTAGCTTTGATTGCCATGTGGTCATCTGCAGCACGGATATGGAGAGAGACTAGACTGTTCCTCTAGGTTGAGGAAGCAGGTTTCAAAGAAATGATTAAGCAAGAGTAGCAAATAGTTATTGAAATACTATATGGTTCTTTTGGTTACGATTTCAAAACCCTGTACAAAGTTTTTGTAATATTAATATTTTTCCAAAATAAAAAGCCAAATATGAGAGAAATAAATCCTTAAAAATTATCTGAATTTGTAGCAATAGAGAAAAACCATGAGTTTATTGTTGTGTTTCTATTTGCTTTTATAGTTGCATCCATAGAAAACCTATTTCATTGAACTATAGCAATTGTTAGAACCATTAAAATTATAATTGCCTATTCAAATAACTATAGATATCTCTTAGTTTGGCAATTAGGTTGTTCATCCACTTAACTATTTTAATTACAAAAGCAGATGATTGGACATACCTTCTTAAAATCTTTGAAAAATTGAAGTGAGAGAAAAATTAAATACTTCATGATATTTTGAGTGGAGAGAAATCATTAAGTGCTATGGCTTTCCCAAAGGTAACATTTATGAAGGCAAATTCTTTCAATGTGAGTGAAATAACCAATCCCTTCTGAGATGATGAGGATGACAGTCACTGTACTTCTCTTTCAGACCCAGCTCCATTCTTTTGGAGACTGGAGGCAAAGTGCTAGTGGGCCACAAGGTCAGTGTTCAGAGTCCGAGTCACCAGGATTTGGAGAAAACCAATACCTTCACGTAAAAGGAGAAAACTGATCAGACAGAACTAATCTTAGAGGAACCCCCCAAAAATGAAACAATAGAAAATAATTTCAAAAGTCACAGAACAAGAGCAAAATACTATTAAAAATGAATAACCAGAGATTTTTTTTAAAAAACCTTATAAATTAAAACCATGATAGCTAAAATTTTTAATTTAATGGAAGGTCTAAATAATCAATTGATTTGGCTAAGACAACACCCAAACATAAAAAATAAAAGACCAAAAACTATAAATTTAATAGAAAATTTATGAGAAATACAGAACAGATTCAGAATTTTCAATATCTTTTTTTTCCCCAGAAAACGAGGATAGAGAGGATAAACAAGAAACCCACCATTTTTGTACTCTTCTATCACATAGCATTTTAGAAGTCAAGACACACAACCAAATTAAGAATAGCTTGTCTGAGGAATAAAGTTAGCACTATATTCAATATACACAATGATTTTTAAGAACCAGTTTTTCTGACCTAGTATAAACGGTCAAAGAAATAATGAAAAAATATTTCTCTGAGCTGAAAGAGACTTTAGTTCAAAAATGCCCATGAAGTGCCAAGTAGTAATAATAGTAATAGTAATAACAACTATAACTATTCCAAAAAGATTGTCAGATTTGCAAATAAAAATACATATATTTAGGACAGTTTTAATTCATTGTTTACTTCAATGTAAATTTAACTGGGTGTGTGATATTTTTGTCTAGCTACCCTAATTTCAAATTCATATACATTTAGATAAAATATTTGAACTCCAAGAATAAATACAATTCTAGAAACTAACAAGGAAAAGAGTGGAGAACCCTAACCAGTTACCACAATGGAATGACTCTCAGACTGGCATCAGGTGTCTCCTCTGAACCATGGGAGACTATCTTTGGAAAGATGCCAGAGAGTTCAGACAAAGGAGACTTAAAGTCACTTAGTAGCCAAAGTGTCATGTAAATTTATGGTTGAAATAAATTACTCTACAATAAAAATCAAACTTCTGTTTAAGACCATTCTAAATGATGAAACACCAGAAGCATTTAGATTATAACCAGGAACTAGAAAAGTAAGAATATTGTCACCATTAGTTTTCATTATATATACACATACAAAGTGAGACAATATAATTGAAAAGTATAAATACTGCAAAGAAAGAGATAAACAATTCTCTTGGTTTGACTGTCTAAGAAAAATTCCAAGATAACTAATTAAAAATCTACAACACCAATATGAGAACTGAATACAGCAATTATAAGTAAGACATGCAAACACTAATAGTTTCTCTGTACATCAGCAGGATCCAATTAGAACATTTAGTGGAATTTGAGATCTCATTAAAGGTGAAAAGCAATGAAAAAATTTAGGAATAAGCTTAGCAAATATTATATAAGACTTTTAAGAAGAAAATTAAAAATGGAATGAAGTATTAGAAAGACTTTGGTAAATAGAGTGGCATGCCACATTCTAGTATGGAATAGATAATCATCTTTATGTTATCAGTTTTCTTCAAATTAATTTATGAGTACATTGCATTGCTGGTCAAAATGTACTCCCCCCCAAAAAAATCTTTATAGAACTTAAGAAGCTGATTCTATATATTTCTTTAGAGAGTCAATGCAGGAGTAGAATGACAAATATTTTGAAAAAAAAAAAAAATGACACTGTAAGTTATCAGCATCAATGCTATAAAGTTACAGTAGTTGGAACAATCTGGTATTCTTGAAAGAATGAACAACTTAAACACTGAAATGCAATCAAGGAGTTATAAAGACATCCATGTATATATGAAAATCTATTTTAGAATAAATTTATTAATTCAAATCAATGAAAGAAATAGTGGCTAATACAATTTTACCAGAGTCTCTAGTCATTGGGAAACACAAACTTAAATAGCAGTGAAATAACTGCAGTTTTAGGAAGGAAATACTTGATGCCTAAAGGAGAGAGACACCTATCTAGCCTCCCAGGTAAGACTGGGTGATCTGGGAAGTGACAAACATCTGCATCAAAAGGCCAGCACCAATGGGACCCCAGCTCACTTCACCATTATGCTTGAGCCGCCTTGGTCTGGCAATCATTCCCTGAATACTCTACAACTATTTCCTAAATACTCTACAACTATTTCTTAAATACTCTATACACTTCTTTAACGTCTGTTGATATTTCTTCTGCCTGAAATGTGCTCCTTCTGTTTCTTCATCTGGAAATAGTCTCTGCATCTTTTAAAACTCAGCTCAGATGTTTTATCTTCTGGAATACCTTCCTTAGCTTCTCCAAAGAGATAAAGCTACATCTTTTCATGCACCCATTATTTTGTTGTTTCTGTATCAACTATGGGTTGATCACCATCTTCTGACTTGTTTTATTCTATATACATATCTCCCAAAAGACTGCTCCTTAAGGACCAAGGGCATTTTATTTCTCTTGAACCAGCACATAGTAGAGCTAATAAATCTTTGTAAATGATGAATGAATATTTATTTAAAATACTTCCTTATTATTTTCATGAATACTTACAAGTTGATTCCACTGTCTTTGACAGATCTATTCCTACTTAAAACATAGAATGCTAACTATTAAAGGAAAATGGGACATTTTCACCATCAATCAATGTCATTTTTTATTTCCATCTTCATACTCTAGTGGAAAGCCTCAAGAAAAAGACTATCTTGTCAAATGTGTAAATTTTGATGTTCTATAAATACAAGATTTAAAGCAGAATGTACTCTATATAAATAAGAATATATTTCTCTGAAAAGAAAATATATGTGCTACATTTCATATTCTTGCAATATTTGAGAATATTCAGTTACAACTTGAAGTGCCAGAAAAATACTGATGACTGGAAATGCTGCCCAGCAACTCAGAGGAGCCTCTTCCTTGTTGATTGCATGTCCCATTAGCCTGTCACATTTTAAAAGGCTAATGAATTCCCTTTTGATGACCAGAATCTTCTTTAACTTGTGCCCTTATATCCTCAGCTGGAAGAAAAGTAAAAGCAGAAAGACAGGATGGAACTATAGTAAGTTCTCTCCCTGGCATCAGCTCTTATCATCAGTATTCATGGCATTGACTCTGAGTCAGCTAAGTGGGCTCAAGAAGTGATTAGAATATTGATAGGCAGAAACAATGGATGTGAGAGAACCTATGATTACCCTGTTACTCGCCTTCTTCAGGGTGATGTTGGGAGCAAAGAAGCAACTCTAAAACTAAATAAACCTGAGATGTCATCGCACACCTGGAAAACAAACAAGCAAACAAAAACCATTCTAGGTCCCCCAAGTTATATTATAGGTCCAAATGAATTGAAATGTTTGCATTCATCTTAAGGCTTAAGTAAGTGCTAAAATAGGGTTTGTAGACAGAATGGTTAATAATATCTAATTTTTCAAAAGCATTTAAAAGTGATTAGTAATTCCCAGTTATTTTTTTCACAGGTTGGTTTAATATTAGTTTAACTATAACCACCCTCAGTTTACACTTCTACAAGAAAAAACAACAATAATAAATAAAAGAGATTTTCCAATGACAAGCTAATTCATGTATTCCATTTTATTTCTTTCCTCTTAACACTTTGCATAGCATACATTTAAAAGAAAACCAATGGTCTAATTTTACAAAACCATTGAATTATAAAAACTATTAGGAGGATCACTTTGTAAATTATATAAATGTCTAATCACTATGCTGCACACCTGAAACCAAGATAAAATAATATTGAATGTCAACTGTAAATTAAAAAAAAAAAAACCCACCAAATACGAACCCTCAAAGAGCACCTAGTCCAGCCATTTCATTTTATGCAAGTGGAATTGGAGGCCCAGGAAAGGAAAGAGATTCACCCAAGTTTCACAGCAGTTAGAAGTAGGTCAAGAGTCTGTTCTCCTCTCTCCCAAAGCAGCACTTTCCACCAGGTGACCCTGCCTTTCAGTTTTTACTTTAATTTTTCTAGAACAATTTTCTCCCTGAATGTATATTTCCTCTTTCTCACTTCCCATGAATAAGTTAAGCAAATAGGTAAGAAATTCTCTTTGCATATCAATATGATCATGACTTTTTAGAATTTCGGGGGAAAGAACGTGCAACAGGATACACAGAAATTTGTTGTAACCCATGAGAAGCAGACACTCAGGCTCCACTATAGGTACTTTTAGAGTGGCAGAGGGGACAGACAGAAGGTCTCCGAGAGGCTGGGGTGGAGGAACGTCTCTCCGAGGCCTTCCCCCAGCTCTCACGAGGACCACGGATTTCCATCCGCCAGAGCCTGAGGAGGTGCACCCCAAGTGGGGAGTCCTCTTTAAAATCTCACTGGGGCTTCCAAATGTTGTAATGTGTCAGCGAGATAACCAGAGACACATGGCCGAATTGTAAAGGAGCACTTTATTACATCGGTGGGCTGTTACACCAGCGGGCTGGGGGGGTACAGCTTCCCCAAATCCTCAGCCCCGAGCCTTCTTTGTTGCCCACTTTTAAAGGCACAAACTACAGAAAACAAAACAGAACTACATTCTTGGTGCCGCTTTTGGCACCGTGAAGAGGGGGCTGATATAGAGAAGTGGGGGAGAAAAGCTTGTTAGCTTAGGGCCACCATTAATCTCCTTTTTCTCATGGTTTCTCTGAGTTTCCCAAGGCCATCCTTAACCCCTTATCTTTACAGTTTTCTTTGGGTGTCTCAAGGCCCTTATGTTTACAGAAAAGAAACTGCCAGGGTGTGTACGTGCAGTAACTGAGGGTCAGAATGAAGTTATTACAAAATTGATAGTTATTACAAAATCCATGTATCTCATTACATGGAGGAGAAACTTTCTTTCAGTTTTATGTGACAGGGGACTCATCTTCAGTAATACCTGCTGAGACAGTCCCTTGCTTTGTGCTGCCTTTCATCAACCATTGAATATTTAATACCTATTGCCCTGTCTCTCATTTATTATAGCAAACAATTCTTACATGTTGTTTATTGACATGACCAAGAATATGCAAAAAATGTTGGAATTTGCCACTAAAGAGATGAGCCCCCAAACCTGGGCCCACATCCCATATTGTCACTTTGTAGCCTGTGGTTTAGGCAAGTCATTGGTAAGCTCTCTAGGCTCTGATTTCCTTCTTGAAAAATGAGAACAACACTGTTTGGAGGAATGGAAAAATGTATTTAGGCTAAACCTTATTACATGGCCATTTTCTCAGGTCAAATGTCAAATATTGGCAGTGCTACTTGGTTCAACCTAATAAATAAAACATTTGGCATGTAGTAGGCACTCAATTATAGATAAAATAATTATTACAATTATTGTTAAAGCTTCTCCCCCCTATTTTATTCATTAAAACTGTCTTTGCACCAAGTCATCACCTTAATATATATGTAATGGGTATCAGGTAAGTTTTTAAGATTACCTCGAATGCTCTGAAAAACAATTCATTAAAAAAAACACACATTGAGATTCCAAAATGGCAGCAGAGTGAATGGAAGCTACACAGACCATCTCCCAGGACCAAACTGGAATTACAACTAAAATAAAGACAAAACGTCAGGAAAGGCAACAGAAGAGCAGCTGGAGAGGAACATATAACCAGGGACAGGAAATAAAAACACTGAATCAAGTCTGGTAGGTCTGCGGAGGCAACAGAGGGCGGGCTGGGAGCCCATGGACAGCAACTGTTTAGCTGTGAGCAGCTCCCTCAGGGTTAACATCACAAGCCGGCTCCACAGAGCAAGGGACTGAGACAGAGCACTAAATTAGCTATAGCCACTCGACTTGGGCTCTGGCACAGGGAGGTCAGACTGGACTGGAACTGTGTGGGGACACTCGAGATTTGGAGGGTGCTGAGAGTTTTTGCGGAGTCATGGCCACACAGGACAGTGGCCATCTTGCTTGGGGAGCCCCTTCCTGGAGCCCTGGGGAGAAGCAGCAGCCCCTCCTTTGGAGAATTAACCCCACCCAGCTGGACCAGAGAAATGCAAATTGAGGCTCATTAACAACCAGCATCTGCCCCACCCTCTAGAAATCCTCTTACACTGAACACCTGAGAGAGATTTTCCTTCAGCTGAGGGCTACAACCCAAGGCTCATAAAGTAACTGAGACTAATAGCCTCCAGGCCAGTGGTTCTCAACCTGTGGGTCATTACCCCTTTGGGGGTCAAACGACCCTTTCACAGGGGTCACCTAAGACCATCAGAAAACACATATTTCTGATGGTCTTAGGAACAGAGACACTGCTCCTTTATCCATCTCCAGGCGGGTCCACCCATATGCGGATACGCCCACATACAACATGAAGAAGTGTATTAAAGGATCACGGCATTAGGAAGGTTGAGAACCACTGCTCCAGGCAAAAAGCTAGAAGATAACTAACTGAACCTTTCCTGGGCTTGCAAATCTACCCAGGAAATTAAGACTTGACAGTGGTGTTTAACATGGGTCCTCCCACACTCATCCAAACCCAGTAGAGGGAGCCACAAACAGCAGAACACCAACACCCACAGAGAAAATTTGGCAGGCTTCAAAACCTACTGAGATAGCCAAAATGGTGAAACAAAGAAATCCCAAATGAAAGAACAAGAGGACTCTACTGAAGATGAAATAAATGAAATGCAGTTAAGCAAGTTATCAGAGGTAGAGTTCAGAGCCATGATCTTGAGGAAGCTCAACAGCATGAGTAAGGAGCTCAACATCATGAGTAAAGATATAGAAACATTGAAAACCAACCAAGTAGAAATGAAAAATGACATAGCAGAAATAAAGAACACATTGGAAGGAATAACCAGCAGAGTAGAGGAAGCTGAGGACCAGATCAGTGAATTAGAAGACAGGGTTGAAAAAAATCAACCAATCAGAAAACCAAAAGGAAAAACAGGAAGACAGCTGAAGAGAACTGTGGGACAACTGAAAATGTAACAACATTTGCATCATAAGAGTTCCCGAAGAAGAAGAAGACAATGAGCAAGGGTTAGAGAATATATTTGAAGAAATAGGGACAGAAAACTTCCCTAACTTGATGAAGGAAGAAGGCATTCAAGTTCAAGAATCCCAGAGAGCCCCAAGTAAGAAGAACCCAAACAGGCCCACACCAAGACACATAATAATTAAAATGCCAAAAATTAAAGACAAAGAGAGAATCCTAAAGGCAGCAAGAGATAAGCAACAGGTTACCTACAAAGGAACCCCCATAAGGCTATAAGCTGACTTCTCAACAGAAACACTACAGGCCAGAAGGGAATGGCATGAAGTAATCAAGGTCATGAAAAACAAGGATCTGAATCCAAAACTATTCTATCCAGCAAAGCTATCATTCAAAATAGAAGGTGAAATAAAGAGCTTCCCAGACAAAAAAAGTCTAAGGGAATACATTAGCACCAAACCAGCACTGCAAGAAATGTTAAAAGGATTGCTGTAATTACTAGAAGAAATAGGAAGAAAAATATAACCATAATAAATAAAAATGGCAATAAATAAATACATATCAATAATAACCTTAACTATAAATGGATTGAACGCACCGATTAAAAGACACAGAGTAGCTGATTGGATAAGAAAGCATCACCCATATATATGTTGTTTACAAGAGACCCACCTCACAACAGAAGACTCACATAGGTTGAAAGTGAAGGGATGGGAAAAAATCTTCCAAGCAAACGGAAAGGAAAAAAAAAGCTGGGGTAGCAATACTCATATCTGATAAAATAGACTTCAAAATGAAGGCCATGACTAGAGACAAAGAAGGCCACCACATAATATTGAAAGGATCTATCCAACAGGAAGATATAACCTTGGTAAACATATATGCACCCAATATAGGAGCACCAAAATATATTAAAAATCTTGAGGACTTCAAAGGAGAAATCAACAGCAATACAATCATAGCAGGGGACTTCGACACCCCACTGACATCACTGGATAGATCCTCTAGACAAAAAATTAACAAGGAAACAGAGACTCTAAATGATACACTAGATCAAATGGATTTAATAGATATGTACAGAGAATTACACCCCAAAACTGCAGATTTCACATTTTTCTCAAGTGCACATGAGATGCTCTCAAAGATAGACCACATGTTAGGACACAAAGTAAGTAAGTCTCTACAAATTCAAGAAGATTAAAATCAGATCAAGCATCTTCTCAGACACAATGGCATGCAACTAGAACTCAATTACAACAAAAACACACAAAAAAATCCAAACACTAGGAGGCTGAATAGCATGTTATTAAACAATGAATGGGTTACCAAGGAGATCAAGGAAGGAATTAAAAACTTCCTGGAAACCAATGAAAATGAACACACAACAACACAAAATCTATGGAATGCAGTGAAAGCAGTTCTGAGAGGGAAGTTCATAGCACTACAGTCCTACCTCAGGAAACAAGAAAAATTTCTAATTGAATATCTACCCTCACAACTTAAAGAACTAGAAAGCAAACAAAAAGAAAACCCCAGAGCAAGTAGAAGGAAAGAAATGGTAAAGATCAGAGCAGAAATAAATGACATAGAGACCAAAAGATCAATGAAATGAAGAGCTGGTTCTTTGAAAAGATAAACAAGACTGATAGACTCTTAGCTAGATTCACCAAGAAACAAAGAGAGAGAACCCAAATACACAAAATCAGAAATGAAAGAGGAGAAGTAACAACTGAAATCACAGAAATACAAAGGATTATTAACAAATACTATGAACAATTATACGGCAACAAATTGGACAATCTAAGCAAAATGGAAAAATTTCTAAAAACACATAGTCTCCCAAAACTGAACCGGGAAGAGATAGCAAACTTGAACAGACCAATAACAACTAAGGAAATTGAAGATGTAATCAAGACTCTCCCAGTAAACAAAAGCCCAGGCCCGGATGGCTTCACGGGGGAGTTTCACCGAACATTCAAAGAAGAAATAACACCCATTCTCCTCAAACTATTCCAAAAAATTCAGGAAGAAGGAAGACTTCCAAACTCATTTTATGAGGCCAGCATAATTCTAATTCCAAAATCAGAAAAAGACACTACAAAGAAAGAAAACTACAGGCCAATATCCCTGATGAACATAGATGCCAAAATCCTTAACAAAATACTAGCAAATTGGATTCAGCAATACATTAAAAAAATTATTCACCATAACCAAGTGGGATTCACCCCAGGGATGTAAGGCTGGTACAATATTCGCAAATCAATAAATGTGATATACACCACATAAACAAAATGAAAGATAAAAACCATATGATCATATCAATAGATGCTGAAAAAGCATTCGACAAAATCCAGCACCCTTTTCTGATAAAAACGCTCAGCAATGTGGAAATTGAGGGATCATATCTCAACATAATAAAGGCCATATATGAAAAACCTACATACAGCCAACATCATACTCAATGGGCAAAAACTAAGAATATTTCCCTTAAGAATAGGAACAAGACAGGGATGCCCACTTTCACCACTCTTATTTAACATAGTATTGGAAGTCTTAGTCACAGCAATCAGACATGAAGAAAAAACAAAAGGGATCAAAATTGGAAAGGAGGAAGTGAAACTGTCATTATTTGCAGATGACATGATATTATACATAGAAAATCCTAAAGACTTCATCAAAAATCTACTAGATTTAATAAACGAGTTTGGCAAGGTAGCAGGATACAAAATTAGCGTCAAGAAATCAACGGCATTCTTACACACCAATAATGAGCTTACAGAAAGAGAAACTAAAAAAACAATCCCATTTACGTTTGCGGCAAAAAAATTAAGATACCTAGGAATAAACTTAGCCAAAGAAGTAAAGGACCTATTTGCAGAAAACTACAAGACATTGAAAAAAGAAATAAAGGAAGATATAAAAAAGTGAAAGCACATACCTTGTTCATGGATTGGAAGAATTAACATCATTAAAATGTCCACATTACCCAAAGCAATCTATAGATTCAATGCAATCCCCATCAAAATACCAACGACATATTTCACTAAAACAGGACCATATTTCACTAAAACAAATACTTCAAAAGTTCATATGGAACCAAAAAAGACCCCAAATAGCCACAGCAATCTTGAAAAAGAACAAAGTAGGAGGGATCACAATACCGGATATTGGGTTATACTACAAAGCCACTGTAATCAAAACAGCCTGGTACTGGCACAAGAACAGGCATATAGATCAATAAAACAGAACAGAGAACCTGGAAATTGACCCAAGACATTATGCTACATTAATATTTGACAAAGATGGTGAGAGCATACAATGGAGTAAAGACAGCCTCTTTAATAAAAGGTGTTGGGAATATTGGACAGCTACATGCAAAAAAATGAAACTAGACCATCAACTTACACCATACACAAGAATAAACTCAAAATGGATAAAAGACTTAAATGTGACTCATGAATTCATAAAAGTCCTAGAAGAAAATGTAGGCAACAAAATTTTAGATATCATATGCAGCAGAATTTTCACTGATACATCACCTAAGGCAACAGAAACAAAGGAAAAAATGAACACATGGGACTACATCAAACTAAAAAGCTTCTGCACAGCAAAAGAAACAACTATTAAAATGGAAAGTGAACCCACTGTATGGGAGAGCATAATTGCCAATGATACGTCAGATAAGGGGTTAATTTCCAAAATATGTAGAGTGTTCATACAACTCAACAAAAGGAAGACAAAGGATGGGCAGAGGACCTAAATAGACACCTCTCCAAAAAGGACATACAAATGGCCAAGAGACATATGAAGAAATGCTCAACGTCACTAATCATCAGAGAGATGCAAATTAAAACAACTATGAGGTATCACCTCACACCTGCCAGAATGGCTGCCATCAAAAATCATCAAACAACAAGTGCTGGCGAGGGTGTGGAGAAAAGGGGACTCTAGTACACTGCTGGTGGGACTGCAGACTGGTGCAGCCACTATGGAAAACAGTATGGTGTTTCCTCAAAAAATTAAAAATTGATCTGCCATTTGACCCAGTGATCCCACTTCTAGGAATGTATCCTATGTAGCCTGAAATACCAATCAGAAAACATATATGTACCCCTATATTCAATAGCAGCACTATTTACAATAGCTAAGATCTGGAAACAGCCCAAGTGTGAGTGGATTTAAAAAAAATGGTACATATATACAATGGAATACCATGCAGCTGTAAGATAGAAAGATCTCTTATCCTTTGAGAAGACATGGAGGGACCTCAAGAGTATTATGCTAAGTGAAATAAGCCAATCAGAGAAAGACAAATACCACGTGATCTCACTTATTTGTGGAATATAATAAACAAGGTGGGCTGATGAACGAAATAGACCCAGAGACATAGAAAGGAGTATGGTTCAGACTGACAAACCTCAAAGTAGGGGGGTGGGGGGGTGGGATGGATGAGATGAACAAAAGAATTTATATGCAGGTATGCATACCCAATGGACATGGACAACAATGCTGGGCGGGGGCGGGATGGGGAGGAGGCTGTCTAGGGGGGAAAAGGAGAAACATCTCTAACAAAAATAAACTAGTAAAAATTGAGGGGGAAAATCTTAAAGAAGAAACAAAACCACAAATCATGGTATGTGATGATAATGTCTTTTTTCCCTTTAAAATCACATTTGACAGAGGTGAGAATGCATTACAACCAAAAAGCATCTTACACCCTCAATTTGGCAATGTTTAAATTCTACTCCCTGGGAACATTATTTTGGAATTGCTACAAAGTTTTGTTTAGCAACTCTGTGGCAGTGAAAGTATCTTAAATGATATTATTCTTTTTTTCTTCTTAAATGGAAAGCTTCAGATTTATTTCATTATTGTTTTTTAACTATATAATAATGATGATGATGATGATGATGATAATAATAATAATAATAATAATAATAATAATAATAATAATAATAAAATTCTCATCATAAATCAGCTATGGTCCTAATCATGTCACCTACTCTCAATAATCCCATGAGGTAGGTGCTAATTCTGTCCCACTTTTAAAACAAAGAACGAAAACACAGAGAGTGACTCACCCAGGTCACAGAACTAGGAAAGACCAAGCTAGATTCTGATCCTCAGCAATCTGATGTTTGAACTTTGCACACTCTTTTGCTTTTACTAGGTATCACAAGGCTTTAAACATTGGAGTCCTCAGGTAAATAATATCATAAATAACACTATAAATTGGTAGATACAGACTCCAAAATAAACACTCTGACAGCTCTGGTACAGAATGACATGCTCTTTTATTTTTACTTTCTTCTTCCCTACTTGGCCCAGGCAATGAAATAACAACCTGCCAGCAAATGAAACCTTGTTATTTCTAGGTCTCTGAGTCATCTCTATAGGACCACAGTACTTGGTACCTTACTGTTAGTCAGGCATGAATTGTACTACATTGTATCTTTTAACGTCAACTGCATTACTTTGTTCGGTGAGCCTCTTTTCTTCCTTCTTTCTCTCCCTTTCTTTTTAAAAAAATACCTTTAGTATAGGGAATGACAATGTTCTAGCCAGCGAGCTCGCAGCTAAGATGAATCAAACAGAACCATTCAGAGCCTAGAAGGAAAGACAGGGATATAAATAAGTTCAATAAAATATCATAGATACGATGATGCAAGGTAGGGGTGGAAAGGGAATTCTATTAAAGAACTCTTCATTTTCAGAGAGGTGTTTAAAGGTAAACTGATATGATGTCTGAGATTTGGTCTATAATACTCTGATAACAATATCCAGACAAAAGAGGCATAGCTAAGTGAGATAATAATGACAACAATTTGATAATTGCTAAAACTTGGTAATCAATATTGTTGACATTTATTGAGTACTTACTATGTGGCAGGTACTAAGTGCTTTTCCTGTACCAACTCATTCAACTTTCACAACTACCCTGTGTGCTAGGAACTATTTTGTACCCATTGTACTGGAAAGGAAACTGACAGAGTGTTTCAGTAAGTTGCCTAAATTCATAAAACTAGTGAGTAGCAGAGTCTGACTACAATTTAGTCATTTAACCACCATCTTATATTGTCTCTCGGTGTAGGGTAATTATTATAACATATTGTGTAACAAAAGTCATTTACTATTTTTAGAAACTGTGCTAAATACTTTACATACAGTATTTCATTTAAACCCTATAAAAATATGAGGACTTAAGTTTTAGGATCCTTTCCATGTAGTGTGATTGATCAAGAAAAGTGGTAAAATGGGAAGGAAGGAAATGATGCCTGAGCCAGGTTTCTATAAGAGAAAGGCTGCTTTCTCCCAGAATGAAAAGGATGTGATCCCATTCCAGGCAAAGGGAGAATCCTAACCAGATGCACACAGATGTGTTGATTCAGACATTTGTGGTGGCAGTGGAAAAAGATTGGATGGGAGGTGGCTGGTCCATGAGTTGAGCTGGTCCAAGGTTAGATAATCAGGCATACCTAGGATCTGGAAATTCTCAGGGCATGGTAAACAATTGGGGTTTGTTCCAACATTTGAAAAAATTGTTCCAAAAATTATGAAAGAGCCAGGTTATGAGCAGGAAAGTGACATTATCAGCTAAGGAGCCCTGAAGAGTATGAATCAGAGGAGCAATGTCCAATGAGTAACTGACTCAATTAATTTATGGAATGGATGCTTTGAATGCACATTTATTAATCATCATAAATTTTGCACAACATTGGATTATTACCCTTTTCTGCAAAAACACAAACAAAACAAACCACATTATCTTTCTCTCTTTCCTGTGCCCTTTCTCTGTCATGAACACAGTGCTGCCTAAATGGTATTCTCTCAAAGGGCATTATATAAATGTGATGGACCAAGTAATTTTCTACTATAGTCTATTAATTAGAAGACAAGACTCCACAGGTCAAACTTTGAGGTCACCACTCTTTATCCTGTGGCTTCAATGGGTTGAAGTCCACCTGAACCATTAGAAAAATGCTTTTCTTTACCTCCAGTTAAATATTTGGCTACATTTATCATGTGTAGTGAAAATATTTATTTCCATGGATCTTGAAAAAGGAGGGAAGCAGTCTGAATTGCTTCATCTTCTGGTATGTACTCTTTTCTGACAGTTTATAGATGCTATTTTTAATGGATGGCTTTACTACTACATTGACCTTTCTCCAAAACTCCCGAGTCTGAAAAATTAGATTGCATCACTCAGTCCCTCTCTTATTACTACGGAAGCATCTTAAGATGATAAATGAACTTGTTGGCATGAATGAAGGGAAAGGAGGCTTTTCTTGAGAAGCACAGGAATATCTGCTAAAAATTATAGCTCATCCATGCCTATTAATTCTATGATTCAAATTCACCTTTGTTCTTTCAAAATTGCATCTATTTTGATCTGTTTACTCCAGCTTGAAAATCCGAGTGAATATTTCATATGCCTTAGTAATGCTCTAATGTTCACATTGTAGAAAATGTGTCATCTGCCATGCAAGGTTTTATTCTTGAAGCTTTCAGAAGTATCACAATTTTTCTACTTTTATTACAACATTTAATACTTCTGTATGTGTACAGTGTGCTCGATCCCTACAGCCACTTCTGCTGGAGACCCTTGAAGAATGACCAACCATATCTATACCTCAGGAAGCTCGTGATCCAAGCCAGAAGAAAGAAAACGACAACAGGAGTTGAGCCAGGCAGTTCATTTATTCCACAGACATTTATTAAAGCCCATCTCTGGGCTATATAATGGACAGTATAGAGTTTACAGAGAAGTGAATCTATATTAGTAATAAATTCATGCTGTAACATGAAGAGCTTGGAGTGACTAAGCACGTCACATTACAGCAAGTAGAGGCCCGCTGCATTTCATCTCTTTGCCTGCGCTACTCAAAGTTCTTGTCCACGAGGATGTCTATGAGCTCGTGCCTGAATGAAAAGCAGCACACCACTGCCTTCACTGAAAAAGTCTTACTAAGAAAAAAATAGCACCTAAAATTAAGAGTGTGCCTCGTGATGTAAGTAATTTACATTCTGGCACAAGCTCCTTATCCCACCATGCCCATCATACCAAGGTCCTTATGCTGCAGACCAGTAACAAACAATCTGCAGATGGGCAGCCAGTCTGCTCACCTCACTGTGCATGGCATTGCTCTGTGTTCCTACCTGGTTGAGAGCTACCGACTGTACACTCAGTTCACAAAGCTATAAGTTGAGGGCATACTTAAGGAAAGTCTAAATCTTAGTGTGAAAGGCCCCGAAGAATCCCCGTTTAGAGTAGACTTTGGGAGCAGCACAGACACAAAGAGAATGTGGGACAGACCACGGTCCCTGTCCTCCAATTACATTCCTTTAATCACATTGGTTAAGACTCTATCAGCTCCTTTGTGATGAGGAATTGAAGTGTGATCAATACATACTGTGTACTTGTTAGAGTAGCTTCTGAAACATAATGCACTTGCAGATCTCCTGGGGACCCTGTTAAGAATGTGATTCTGATATAGTAAGTCTGGGGCAGGCCCTAGTTTCTACATTTTTAACAAGCTTCCAGGCAAGTCCAAGGCTGCTGGACAGTGGGTCACACTGAATAGTGAGGCTTGGTGTTTGTGCTATTTACAGCTCATTGCATACATCGTTACAGCAGGTGGGGTTCAGTCATCCTCAATATTTTCTTCTGCTCTTTCCGTGAATTAAAAGTCCTCTAACTGTTGTATTCAAGATTATTCTATTCAGGGTTATTAAAAACATCTAAGTAAGTGCAGAGAATTCACTTCTTTTTTGATATCTTATACCTGCACAGGTATTGTTAACTTTTTTTAGCTTGTGCTGAGTAGCTTTGCATTTGGCTGGACTGTGAGGGAATACAGCCCTGACCTTTCCCAGAAAGTTGTTCAGGTAGTTCCACAAAGCACAGAGTCTGGATTCCTGTGACTCTCAGGACAGCACAAACAGGGCTAAGGTGAATAAGAATAAGAGAATCTTACAATTATATCCAATCAGACTAAGTGTGTATAGACAGGAACCTAATGTAAAATTTATATTTCCAGCTACCTGTCCACATATCCTCATATGGAATATTGATTTTACATTATCACGTGGCTCTGGGCAACCATGGACACAGAGGAAATTCACAAAAATAATAAAGAGAAGGCCTGGGAGCTCAAGTGTTATTGTTTATAAACTGAGAGAAAAATCTGCAACACTCCACTGAGTCACAGAGAAGAGCCCTTTAGCGGCCAAAAAGGAGGAAGTCGTATCACCACTCCCAGGATATGAACAAACTGATCATCTCCTTGCAGAGGGCTATCAATAAAACTCCTGGGACACTGGAGTCACAGACAGGAGTCATGACTTAGCTTGACCATTAATCGTGGCATGTGGGAAATGTTAAGTAAGTTTGAGACTCATGGTTCACTCGTTCGTTCAACAACGTGACAAGGACGTGGCGATGGGAAAGGTTTCAGAGTCTAAGGCTGTGCCTTTTAGTACTGCTCAATCAAATGTATTCAATGACTATGAGCTAGACACTGAATATGTGCAGGAGATACAAATATGAATAAGAAATCGTCCCTGGCCTTAAGTGGCACACTGCTATGGGACTGACAGACAAATAAGTTAGAAAGTATTTTTTGTCCCATGTCTAAGTTATACAACTCCTGGATTTAAGTAGGAGACTTTACTGGGATTCTGATCACATGAAAACTTTGTCATGACAAAGATTTTTCTCCTTGTGAGTGTTACCGGTTGATATAATTTTGGTTTTTAGTAGTGAAAAGGAGATGTTTGCTCTCATAGTCACAATAGCATTTTAATATTTGAAGCAATAATTTTAATAGTATCATAATTATATGTAAATAGCCTTCACACTAAACACCTATTTCTTTTTTCCAAGAATAATAGACATATAGTTAATTAGCACATTGCTTGACTTATATAATCAATAGTGTATAATAAATGTATTTCACCAAATAAAAACCCTGATATATAAGAGAAGGGAGAGAGGGAGAGAGGGAGGAAGGGAGGGAGAGAGAGAGAGAAATATGGGGACAATATGAAACAGTAAATTCTGGTTACCTTTTCTTGGAGAAAGCTGTTGGATACTTGGGAGAATGCAAAGAGAATATTTAGGGCATTTTGCCTTTGGTCAGCTAGATGTGTCAGCAAAGAAAACAATTTAGGTTATATAGGGATTTTCCAAAATATGAGAAAAGCTGAGTGTTTTCTTGTTGTGTACCGAGCAACTCTCTCTGTCTTAGCCTCTCCGTCTTAGCTGCACCAACTCTGTGCCATTTTTCTTATTAAAATGCTGTCATGCCCAAGATGCTTTTTAATTTTCACACCATCTTGGTGGAGTTAGCTTTTGAACTTATTCTTGAAGAAATTAATAGGCAGTATTGGCCTCACAATCTCCATGGTAACATTATAGGCTTAAAAGATAATTGGGTAGATGTAGGCTAATTTAGCAAACAAAACAAAAAAAATACACATTCAGGAATGATAATTTTCTAAATGGCTGTATTAGATGACTAAATTTCCATTCCAAGAAAAAAACAATCCCATCCATTTCTTCCTTTTTTGTGTGCTTTTTAAAACAAAATGCGAGTCGCCATTTTGTTTCTCTTATAGGTATTCAGATAATTGAGTTTCTAGCCAAAGTAATTGTGAGGAAGAGAAGCCATCCTGAAAGGTAATTTATAATTGTGATTGAAACAGCTAAATAAATTAAAATTTAAAATAAATACTGTCAAAAGCATGAGTCAGACCATTATGATTCAGAATACTCAACAGAAATGGCACACCTCCAACAGAACAAACATAAGTGCTCTATTTATCAGAATAAAATAAAATAATTTCTATGTAGGACTGAGTGAGGGCAAAGGAGAATAAAGGAGGAAAGAGAAGAAGGTGTTTTATGCCTGTGCACCTAGCTATTCTGATTGAGCCCTAAACACTTACTGAAGACCTGCTAGATGAGGGACCCTAGGCATCCTCTGGAAGGCTTTGCTACCCTGTGGCCTGCAGAGCAGCAGCATCGGTGTCACTGTGATAAATGAATCTAAATCTGCATTTTAACAAGATTCTTAAATCTTACTCATACAGAATTTAAGTTTGAGGTGTACTCCTATAATGCAAACAGGAGATCAACATATCCTAAATGTATGTCACAAAGTGTGCAGTTACTCCTGGGTACCAGTATTTTATCAAAGGGCCAAGGAGATCTTTATGATTAGACAAGTCTGGTAAATAGTGAACTAAGTAAATATCTGTACAAAGGCAGATGGGGTAAGGATCAATCGTTTCCCCTTCTAACTATTTTGCAATTTACATGTTGTACTTATTAGATAAATGGAAATATTTATTTAGCATGTTGATGCTTAAACTTCATTTTTTAACACGTTACTTGATTGTAGGTCAGTTGTTTTAAATTTTATTAATTTAGCTATGGAATCCTTTGATCAAATGAAATATTTTTACAACCTGAAATAATCACTTAAAATAAAAAACGTAAATCTCAGAAAGAGTAGGAGTTAATAATCTATAAGCGTATTCTTATTCAAAGCAGATAGTCATCCACTCTAAAAATCCCACCCAATCATTAATTGTATCAAGGACATTTATCTATTGGACTGTTATTTCTATAAGTACCAGAGGAATTTTGTAAAATGTAATGCTATTTCCAGTAATTAATGGTTAGCACTTGAAAGCTTAAATCTTTCAGGAGAATGTGAAGACCATCAAATGTTCATTTATGAGAAGATACAGAATAAAACATTATTTAAAACAATTACTTTGGGTTGTTATTGTCATTTTCTTATAATGACTCAACCAGTTATAAATAGGAGACAAAAAAATAGAAGTCACAGGAATGTTAATTAAAGGTTTTCCCTATCCCCAAAACACCAGCAGCTAAACTAATATTTTAACAAACAGAAAACACGTTCTTGGTGACTTATCCAATGACCCCATGATACACTTTCTGACAGTGAAACATTTCGTTTTATAGCATTTAAACAGCCAGGTTATAGAACTGTTAATAAAAAAAAATGTCTTATTTTTCTTGAAATGTGTCTAAAATGTTGTAGCTGACATTGTACATTGGTTTAAGGACCTATAAAATACTGAAAAAAATCTGATTTCTAAAGATTGGTTTTCAAAAGGAACAGTATCCCTTAGGGCAAGAAATAATAACACTCTGTGCTTTAAAATATTGCAAGGCATTTTTCAAATGCTATTTTCACTAGAAAATCTGGCATTTCCAGATTAAAGATTCATGGTTTCAACCTTATGTATGACCCCAAAGACTGCAATTTTGCTGACAGGTGGGTCTCAGTAGGGCTCTGGGAGGGGAAATAACAAAGATGGTAGCAAATGGTTTCGGCAGAACATCCAACATGCCCCTCTCAGAGGCTTGATGGCCCTCTTTTTCTTGTTCAGTGATAATTACTTAGATTGTTTTTACATTCCTTGAAGCATATGGCTTGGCCAATATCTTATTTTCCCACAAATTGTGGTAAGGCTAGGTTAAATAAAGTAAAATGACCCAAAATAATGTTCTGAATCTTTGTGGTAAATCATAGACTACGTGAGGATTAAGCTCTCAAAAAAAAGAAAAAAAAGGAATAATGAGATCATTTTCCATGTTGATTGTATTCTGATTGACTAATTTAAACAGCATAGTAGTATTTATTATTGTCCTTTCAACTCTCCATCCTAAATTCTTAAATATTAAATGTGTCCACCAAGCTCTCACGTCAGGGTTGAATATGCTAAAGTGTCATGTTCAGACTTGGAAATGGTATGAATTAGAACATTCAGTATCACTATAGTCACTGTTGACTGCATTGAGATCCTAGAGCCTCATTACTTTGCATTCAGCTTCCCCGTAGACAGTCACACTTTCAGCTACCTTTCCAAGGGTAAGACATATGCCCAGGAGGAGCAAGAAAAGTAGGTTATTTAAAGTACTTAAAAAATAGGAGTGCTCTCTCTGACGCAAACTCACTTTGCCACTAGGAAAAAGACCTGCACATAACTCTATTTCATTTTTACATGAAACATAGCCTATGTTTTATGCAGAGACAATGGAAGCAAATATCCAAAAAAATTTTGGCAAGTCATTGACTTAGACCATATATGGTTATCTGAATATACCAATGAGGAGGGGGGTGGGATTAAAAACCAGGATAATTGCTTTGACTCTGGAAGTAAAGATATATTCTGAAGGACCAACATATTTTTTCTCTTTTTAAACTAATTTTTTTGAAGTAACTGAATGACCTAAAGGGCATTCATTATCTTTAAGATACAGTTCAACTATCATTTTTTAAATAATAATCAACTTCACATTTCTCTTAGCAGTTCACTCCCTCAATTTTAGTGACCTAAAATTTTCTCATTATCAAAAATATTGTATAATTGTCCATGTAATTCCTTTAGGAAGTTAATTGCATAGCATCCTGATCTCAGCTTAGAAAATTAGCTGTCAGGGACACATAATTTCTACGTGCCAAGCTTTAAACCACTGTCTTTAAAATGTTATTGTCAAATATAAAGAGCTATAGGAGATGTGGAAGTCAATAACAAATCACCCCTTCAATAAGGAGCTGTGGCTTCCTCATCATGAACGGTCCTAAATCCCAATCCCCTGACCGCAGTGTTCTCTGTCACAATGCTTACATGTCTGCTCAGACGCAACAGTATTTTTACAATTGGCAGGACTTCCCATTAACTGATGATGACAGCAGATTTGAACCTCATTTATAGACTACAACTATTTACAGAGGATAACTTAAATTTATCCTTGCATTTATACCTGGGAAATATTAGTGAAATCCATTTTTATCAGAAGTATATATAACTTTATATAGAATATAGAGGATCATACTGAACTTCTACTTGGTTTTTCTAGCATGTGTTTTGCTTCTTCCAGTCTCAGTTTTTTCTCTTGGTAAAAAGGATCTAAAAATATGTGTCCTTACAAGCTACGAAGGAGTGATTTACACACAATCACTTTTGTGTGTTTGAGTCATAAAAATACCTTGAATGTTTATGGAAAGTAAATGGTACATAATAAATAATGCATATTATTGTGTTGATAATATTATCTTGGTTTAATTAATGAATAGATACTGATACCAGATGTTTACACTAGAAATCAAACTAAGTAAGTATAATTATCTTAAAGAATCTCTCATAAAACAATGTTATTTATGAACCTTGTCAACTATTTCAAAAACATTACTGGCAAGGTGTAACCTAGCTGCTTAGCTGCTTGCTCAAAGTCTTCAGGTACTATATATATTTTGTTTCTAATAGACCATTGCTACTTTTTTCAAAAATTCAGAGGTATAATTAAAAACTGTTCCCCAACCTACACCACTCATAATCCGTGTGCCTTTGTTCTTAGGGGACACCAGATATACCCCAAGATGAAGAGCAAATGGGGGGAGCTCAGCGATACTCTACCCCTCCAGGCTTCAACCTCAAAGAAGATGGCCCTTACACTTCGGAAGCTGTCATAAAAAGACAAATTCTCAGGGCTATCTTTGCTTGGTGAAAATGTTCTCCAAAAGAGGATGATCCTCTGGTGACTTAGAAACAGCTTAATCACCAAGTCCCACAGTCCTGCCCTCTTGGCCCCAAACCCATGCCCCAACCATCCCCTACCACACCACTCACCCAGGCCCCAGCCCACTCCTGAAACCAGCAACACTTAGCCGCCCCCAGCGATATCCCATCAGCAAGGCCTTTGTACTCACTGTATCTAGTACCTGGGCCTTCTTCCTTCCTTCTGTTTTCTGGATTCATCTTTCTCACAACCCCCCAGAGTAGGTCCCCTTTACAGTTCTTCCAGCTCTCTAGCTTTCCCTCAAAGCACTAGCCCCAGCTCACAACCCCATCAGATAGTATTTGCTATCCCTCAAGTAGTAATCAAATGCTAGATTTGATTATCATTCTTTAAGTCCAAAACTTCTATACAAATACAGCATAATAGGGGCCACCATATTAAATGTCAAGCACTGTACATTTATTTAAAAATGCTCTCAACCATCAGTAAGAGTAAAAAATCTCCATTATTACATTAGGGTACTGAGACTCAGAGTAATTTGCCATGGCTACACATTAAGAAAATAAATGAGAGAAACTTTATTCAAATTCAGGACCATCTATCTATCTTTGCATACTTTTCTCTTTCTCCCTGACATACTGATTTACAATGGTAATGTATTCAATAAAAATCCTATTGAGATAACTATGCATCTGTGAGGGAAAAAATAGTCATGTAGTTTAACTATTTTGTGACAACTCTGATTAACATTTGCTCTCATAGCAAATAAAGGCCAAAGATCTTGTTGTATTTAGGGAACTGTTTTCCTTATGCATGTTCAGTAGTTGTGTTGATTGATTTGATACTTCTTTGTCAACTTGTGTCATTTCATGCAAACATATATTTCTTCTTCCTACATTGTAAATCTTCTTTCCCCTTCTTTCTGTCTGTCATCTCTCTTTTTGCATTATCCTTTAACTAGTAATTCTGATGTACCTTAACCCTTAACCACACAGGCATAACCCTGAGGCTCTCTCTTCTGCCAGTCAAGCTTGTTGAATCTAGTGATCCCTACTCTGAGAGTAAGAGGGAGAGGATACTTCCTGTGGTTGTCACTACAATAAACACTACTTTTACACTTTTGTCTACTACTTATAAGAAGTATTGACGTTGCATTGACAAATGAAAACAAATACTGTCTTGGCTTGTGTTGTTTCTCAACACAGCGAGGGTCTATCTAAATTGGCCATACCTCTGAGCCCTTTGTTGTCAGGTCTCTCAAAGCTGGAATATCCTGGGGAAAGTAAATGGGCAGTGAGAGACAAGGCCAGGCTTTGCAATCAACTGCAGTGTTTTGACAAAGGTGTGATATTTATTGGCTGACTTCCACCAGCTCCTCTTTCTCTATAATAGATTCTGACAAGACTTTGACTTAGATTCACCTAAGTTAGTTATTATTATAAAGTATTATTTAAAAAATAATAATTCTAGAAGGTTCATAGAGAAACCCTATTTATTCAAAAAAGTAAGAAAATGGAAATATAATTGGATTACCCTCAACTTTTATTGAGAGTCTAGTAGTCACAGGGCACTCTCTCAGGTAGGTAGGTCCTAGAAAGACAAAGTGTTGTTGTTTATCTATTGAACTTTATAATCTATTTGGGAAGATTAGACAAACATATAAAAATAAAAACAGAAGTACAAAATAGCATATGTCAAAAGACATATGACAAATACAGAGAAGAGTTTAGAGTAGGTAAGAATCACAAAGGGTTGAGTTTTCAGATTTTCTAAAGGGAGCCAGGTCTTACATTTAACCTTGAAGCAAAAGGAGGCAAGGTATTACTAATAATAGCAAGTACCATTTATTGGATCCTATGTGCCAAATGTAGTTCTTTATAAGTATCTAGCTGGGACTAAGAGAAATTCCGGTGTGCTTTATCACTTATAAAGTGGAAATAGGTGCATTGTCTTTTTTTCCACACCTCAGAGATCATGTTTGTGCAAAAACAATCTACACAGAAAATTTGACTTCCATCAAGGTTAAAACACTTCCTCACAATGACATAAAGGAAGAACAGAACCTCACGTGACTTATCCACTCTCCAATACTTGGCCATTTTATCAAATACATGATGTCATTGATCTTATTTGAGGAGAGATACTTGATAATACAGACTTCCATAGAATAGTAAAGTAAAAATGACCATATTTGTCTCTCTTTTTCTAATCTGGGATAATGAAAAAAGAAGAGCAATGATTCTAGCAGAAACCCATAAATACTAACATCATTAAAAATCCCCCACACAGAGAAGCATCCAGGCATATCTAAAGGAGGGAAATATTTATATGGTTAATATAAAATATGTATTCTTTCTTGGAAAAAATAGTATCTCAGTCTTAGAGACTGAAATTAAATACTGATAAAGGAGAATACTTAAGAAAATAATCTTGAGCTAGGGTCCTGGATTTTAAAAAGATTAAATCCATCCTTTTTATCAAATGCCTCATCCCATCCCATCAGCACCTGCTCTCTCCCATCATTTAATGTCCTTATGCTGTAGGAGCAGTCAACTTTGAAATTGCTAAGAGTGAACGAGTCTAATGAATAAATAGATTGTTTCAAGTCTCTCACACAAAGATCAAAGAAAAATGTGAAGGAGTGGTCATCTACATGCTTTTCTCTTTCAGTTTTCATTTTTCCCTCATTCTTTTTGAAATTCTGCTACCTGAAGGGAAGACATGCATCTTCTACTGCTTCTGTTTCTCTCACAAGACCCAGTAGTGCCCAAAGACTAGTATTTTGGAGTGCTTTGGATTAGACACTGTGCTAAATTGTAGGGATTCAATCAGTACTTCAGACTGGGTGATCAACTGAATTGGGAAAAGAAACTAGTAACTTTGGGTTTATGTAAAAAGTGAGTTTCCATAAGACTGTAAACACATTGGATTATGAAGAGAAGCCATACTAGGGTCTAGACTGACATTTGTCCTTAGACTTTTCTAAATAATGCTGAGTCCGAAAAAGCGTTAGATTGGAGGTCAGAATATGATGTACCATTAACTGAGACATGAAGCTTATGTTAAGGTAAATAAGGACAAACAGTGGCATGCTTATGCCTATGATCCAAAGCTCCTGAAAATCACTCAGATTGTGACTGAATTAAATAGTTTAAATAACAATGGCTGTAAACTACTTTATGTACCCAAACCACTGACTTTTTCCACATCTTTGTTTTAGCTTCTATTTTAATCCGGATAATATTATGTAATCTCTAAATCCATACCACTTCAGTGACTGGGGGGGAAACAGGAAAAGCAAAACATTGTACTATTTCACCTTATGTTGATGCAAAATTGTTCCCATACTATGATTTTTCAAGTCCTTATCCTGTAAACTGAGAGTCAGAAGGTGAACAGAGTATTATAATGATCCTTCTCAGCCTCATCGTTTGTATGGCATTTGGTGCACACTCTATTAAGCACAACTACATCAGAACACTTTGAATCAATGGCATTTATTTCTCACTGCGACCTGATTTCAAACCCTTGAAGAAATAATCAGAAGTAAACTTAATCTAAGACTGTGTCATTATTATCTTTGTTCAACCAAGGAGGTTCACTAAAGAAAAGAGCATATAAAATAGCCTCATCAGAAAGTGAGCAAAGGGACTAACATACCAAAAGAAGATTAAACATCAGCATCTAAATTTGCATTGTTAAAGGACAGTATTTCAAGGTGGACACTGGATGTAAAACTGTAAGAAACACAGAGGCTGATCAAAGCACGCTCTTGTACCGAAGTTCCTGTGCTCGGGATTGATTTGGCTGTTCCAGAAACACGAATTTCATTGACGTTCCATGGCTCTTTATATACCTTCTGGGCTTACAGACACCATTTCCCTGCATGTAACCCTCACATGTGGTGTGCATTTCATCTCACAGTATCCATGTGCAATGACTGCATCCCCAGCGGCCAGCAGAAGACTGAGTGTGTACGTAATTGTGATAATTACTGTGATAATTACAATTAGACTTTTCTAAATAATGCATTATAAACAGTGAGTTATGGTTACAAGAATACTACAATGGACTCATGGGACCCCTGAATTCTGGTCCCAACACTATCACTAATTTCTTACGGTATGGTACACAAAAGACAACCCAAGTGTACCAGAGATTAAAATAAAATAATTAAATTATACAATAAAAATTAAATATCTTAATCTGAAACGAAGTTGCCTTGAGCAGCTATACAGAAACATGTGGAATCTGCCCAAGAGACCACAGTCGGTATCATATTCACATCTCTCCCACTCTCCTTCACTGCACCTCGTATCTTGCTTCTTCAGTTCTGGGGAGACTATACAGCCCCCTCAACCTTGATGACTAGAGCAGCAGCTCATCGTTAACTTATCTTCTGGCATATAAAAATGGTTGTGCTTGGTTCAGGATGTATTATGTAGAATAGTGATCATTAATTGACTTTCAATAAATTAAAAATGAGAGTCGCTTTAGAATTCTTCCTTTTTTTTTTTTTTTTTAAATCACCACCCAAAGATATATCTACTGATTTTTGAGAGAGAGAGGAGGGGAGACTGACAGAGAGAGAGAGAATGAAACATCAACATGAGAGAAACATCAATTGGTTGCCTCTCGCACGCACCCCAATCAGGGACCAAACCCACAGCCTAGTCATGTGCCCAACAGGGAATCAAACCCACTACCCTTCAGTATAAGGCACGGCAGGACAACACTCCTACCAACTGAGCCACACCAGCCAGGGAAATCTTCCTTTTTTAAAAAAAAAAATACAGTATAGTCAAATGAGAATAAAGATCATGGATAATGGTTTACCATTTTCTTTTTTTTCACCAAAAACAGTACCATTGATTTTCTTCTCCCCTTAGGGATTCTATATTATTAGACATTTCTGTCTACCTAATAGTTAAGTAGGAAACAAAGCATTTTCCCGTTTGAATTTACCAAAGACATATAAGACTATCAATTAGAGTTTCTGAATAGTATGAGATACAACTTTTACCACACTGGGGTGTTTATAAAGTTGGTCCAAAGCTCAGAAATACAATGTTTCAGTTGGCCCACACGTCTTAATGCAGGCAAATGAGCACTTTCCATTTGAAACACCAGGAGAGCCTGGTGCTGGTCCCCATACCTTTTACAAGGTGCCATTCATAATACCTTCTTATGAATGTGGTGATAAAGCAATAAGACTTATTTTATTTCCTCAAACATAGGCACAGAAATACATGATTAGCTAACTATCTGCTGCAAAACATTGAGACATATTGCGTCTCTAAATGTACACAAGACAGCTGACATCTAGAATGAAAAGAATATGGATTTTGAGTTAGATCTTATTAAATGTGAGTCATGTGTAAACTTCTTTCTCTTAGTCTCAGATTCTTCACCTATGTATGGGTTATGATTAATAACATCCACTGGACAAACACCAACAACTTTTATGTCATAAAGTATTGTGTACAAAACAATCATAAAATATTAAAAGCCACACTTTTTAAATACACAAAATGGTTAAGAGATCAATGTCTTGATTATATAAATAACACAAACAGTGAAAAGATTCCCAATACAAAAGTGGGCAAAGTATATAAAATTCATCAACAAAAATATATATGGTTGATAAGCATATAAAAATGTCCAATATCATGAGTAACCAGAAACAAATTAAAATAATAACATACTGCTTTTCACTGATGAAATTAGCAAAGGCTTTTAGAAAGATAGTACAAGAGACTAGTGGGAGATACATTTTATTATTCAGTCAAACAATATTTATTGTATGTACCAGGCACTCTTTTTAAAAATGGGGATAAAATGAAGAATAAGATGGGGTCACTGTATTCACAGACCTTACATTCTGGAATGTGTGTGTGTGTGTATGTGTGTGTGTGTGTGTGTGTGTGTGTGTGTGTGTGTGTGTGGTGTTTAGGGGACTCAAGGAGCCAAGTGGGAAGAGGCCTGGTCATTCAGGGCCTTAAAAGGTCATGGTAATGTGTTTGAATGTTATTCTTAGTATAAAGTCAAACAGATATAAACTCTCAAATAAATAAGAAATCAAGCAGTCATTGTGCATATAGAATATAATATAAAAATTTAGTGATCAAATAGAAATAAAACTACAAAAATGATTAGATATAAATTGTCAACATTAATGTAATGCGGCAGACAATCTTTGCTGACTCTACATTGCATTTGACTCATGCACTTAGTACCAAGCGTGACAGTGTAAGCTCTTTTTAGTTACATATACCAATATTAACACCAATCTTCTTATTTTAGTTATTTTGAAACTATCATAACTATTTTCTTTCATCCTATATATCAATACTGAGAATACCTATTTGCTTGGTGATAGTAACATAACAGACAGCAGGACCTCTAAGAGAGATTAGCACCCCCATGTTCCTAACAGCACTATTCACAATAGCCAAGATAGGAAATGTCCATCGCAGATGAATAAAAAAAGAAAATGTGTCATATACATACCATAGAATACTATTAAAAACACGAAATACTGCAATATGCAAAAACATTTTGAGCACATTATGCTGAGTGAAATAAGCCAGACATAGAAAGACAAGTACTATATGACCACTTACATGAGACATCTAAAATAGATTAATAAAACTGAAGACTGAAATGGTGGTTACCAGGAGCTACCAACAGGCATACAGTTTCAGTTACATAAGATGAATAAGCTCTAGAGATCTAGAGCTTATAGAACATTGTACCTATAGTCAACAATAATGTAGTATAAGAAGATAGATCTCATGTTGTATTCTTACCACAATAACATTTTTAAAAGTTAGACATAGAGGAAATGTAAATATTTACCATCTTAATAATCTAGGATATTTTTATATTAATGTATATATTTATTTATATGCATTTGAACTGCTATCAAAAAGAAACTTGATATTTAAATTTGTATATGAATATAACAATGTACATAGAAAACTCTCAGTCCCCCAAGAGTATGTCCAAAGACCCCAGGTGGGAAGCACTGCTTTAAGACATAGTATTGTGGACAGTTCCTTCAGAGAGGGGTTCAGAATTCTGTAGCTGAAAATCCCACTCAGTGGAGGCAAACAAATTTCTCAACAATCTCATACCTCAAGGAGGAATTCCTATTGGGTTTTATTGCTCTGGCTAAACCTTTTCATTTACGTTCCCAAAGCTCCTTTTATGTCCTAAATTAAAGACAGAATTCAAACAAATACCAAATCCCCGTCTGGGCACCAAAATAATCCTGACAATTCTTCCACTTCATATGGAAATAAAATGCTAGGCCATTTCTGTGTTCAGGAAGCATGACCCATAGTTAGGATTCAGTGAAATAATAAGATACAATTTATACCCTAATGAATTTTAATTAACTTTTAATTAAATATAGGAAATTGAATGATCAGGAATAATACAAAATTGTTGTTGGCAAGGAGAACAAACATGCAATAGATTTTGCTTTTCAATCAACCCTACCGAGTGCGCTTAAGTCTGATTTGCAAAGCAATGCAAAAAAGAACAGCCATTGAACTATCCAATGAAATCTGACTTAAGAAATATTTTATCGTTAATTTGAAGAAGTAATTTTTAATACATAATGAGTTCTCAGTTATTTGCCTGTAGATATCTGCTTTATATTTTGTGCATAGCAATTTTCTCATCCCTGTTGATTAACCAAGCTACGAGTAGATGTGAACTGAAGCTATGCAAACATTTCATTGTTAACCTAATCTATACATACTGCACAAATCATACAAACACATACTGGCTGGGGCAAAGTAGGCTTACAGCTGTTCTGTGGAAAATAGTACAAAAAATTAGTAAGTAATAGTACAAGAATAGACTCTGTGTTTCACATACAACTGTAAACCTACTTTTGCCCCACCCTGTGTAATTCACAGAGAAATTCACACAGACGAAGAGGCATGGTTTTTATTCATGTCACAGTTACTCTTCTTTGTGACTCAGTCATCATTTCCTCAAATATTAAGTTCTCACTTTCGTTGTTAGTATTGACATCTGCCAAGTAATTACGGTTCCTCCTGTTGAATCCTTGTAATCAGACATTGCCAGGTGACTAATTTTGGCCAGTAAGTTGTAAGTAGAAGTGTTTTGTGTACTTCTGGGTTGGAATATTTAACTCCTGGTTAAAACCTTGGGGAGTCATTTAACTCCTGGTTAAAACTCTGGAGTTTTCTCTCTCTTTCTCTCTGGCATAATGACTGGCAATATTTGAGATGATGACTGTTCTACCGAGCTATGTCCCTGAATGACTGAGATTGGAAGATGGGAAGAGATTCATAGCAAATGACCCAAAAACAAACCTGTATTGCTTTTAGCCACTACAATTTTAGGGTCGTTTGTTTCCATGTCGCTACCCAAGCTATTCTAACTGATGCAAACTGTGTGCAGCACACTGTGCTATGTTCAGGGGCTGACTCTATGACCAAGACAGAAATAGTCACTGTCCATGTATGCTTATATTCTAGTGAAGGCTCTTAGCTCTGCACTGCAATAGTGGAAATTGCCTAAGGGTAGATATCTTTGTACATTTCTTCATGTCTGTATCCTAGAGCTACAAATCTACCCAGTGCAGAGTAGAGGCTGATCTATAAATATCTGTTGAACAACTGAAGAAGAAATCGAATGAACTAATTAAAATATTGATTCTTTCCATATTGGAAATGTACAAAGTGTGATGACTGCCTGTAATGATACGAGGTGCCCAGTTCACCTAAGGGGAATAGAGGCGGCACCTAGTCAGACAATGGCTTGTGAGACGTGGAACTAGCCTGGTAAGGGCTGGCGGAGTGGGAAAGGAGAGCGTGTCCCAGGCAAATGTAACGGCTGTGCAGAGACACCTCCATGGGAATGGTGCTGCCACAATGGAGAAACGCCTAAGGCTGGGACAGTAGGCACAGTGGTACAAGACGTGGCGGGTGAGACCACGGGGGGTCGGATCACGCAGGACCTCGTGGGTCTTATTAAGGATTGTAGACTTCAGTCTGGAAAAACAGGGAATTGGAAGGGATTCAAAGTTACACTCAGGGTGCTGTGAAAGTAGACTGCGAAGATTAAAAAATAAGAGTTGCAGGGTATTGTTTCAATTTATTATTGATTCTAACTTAGAATTAAACACAGTGATTTGGAGCTTAGCAATTGACCTCAACTTTCTGACTGAAAGTAAGCACTGGCTGGTTCCGGAGGGGGAAGCAGCAGTCTACGCAGCTCCCAGCTCACGAGCACCAGTGCGTTTGGTGCCTTGGTCTCACGTTAAGAGGCAGTGCAGAGAGAGGCACCCAGAGCATGGACAACATCGCTCACTTCCTTACCAGGGTCTCTTTTGAAGACTTTTGGAAGAGATGTCTTCTTAGTTTGACACTAAGAGTAAGTTTGCTTCTCCTTAACAATATTCTTTTTGAATTTTAAGGACAGATGAAAATTGAAACAGATCAATTTCCCTTTCCCTGTGACAACAAAAAAAGCTTAGAACAAATGTGTGACCCACATGTATCTACATTAACTTGGTGGCGTGTTTCTGCCCTTGGTTTTGCTTGTTGTTCTTACTTCCTTCTAAATTAGAGCCTCCTACCATGTTTTATATATTCGTGTGATGTCATCGTCGAGGTCTTTTGGTACTAAGTATAGTATAAACAAACATTTCTGAACTACTTCTTACCTCTAATCAGGTAAATAATAACCTTGGTATAAAAGCTAAGCAACATACTTTTCTGTGATATACCTTTTATTTTATTTTTTTCCCTATGAAAAGTTTTTATTATTGTCATAAACATTGAACTTGATGGCTCTTTAACATACTGCCTCATTCTTTCATTTTGACTCCAGAGACAGAACTCAGGGAAATCAACGCACTCTTCAAACCACACAAATCCATTATTTTATGTGACTTTTTTTCCAATTTTTATTAATTTATTTTTATTACAAATGTTTCTCCTTTTTCCCCATAGACACCCTCCTCCCCATCCTGCCCACCCCCCAGCATTGTTGTCTATGTCCGTTGGTTACGCTTACCTTTTAAAAGGCATGAGAACTAGGGAGCAGGTTACTATTCAAACAATGCATTGGTTAGCTATGTGTCAGGTACCATAGGTTCAATGGTGAGGGTGTGTCTGTGCCTTCACGGCACTTCTCGTTTGCGGGGCAAACCCTGAGTGTATGAGAAACAGGACTGAATTGCGTGAGGCCCTTGTACTGAATACTAGTAGGATGTCGAGCTGGACTTGACTGGCTTTGAGTCTTCGCTCTGTTACCTACTTGACCTTGGGCAAGTTACTTAGCTTTTCTGTGCCTTAGTTTCCTCATATATAAAATAGGAGCACAAACAGCACCTCCTCGCAGAATTGTTGTAAGGATTAAATAAGTTAACTCATACAAAGAACTCAGACGAGTACCTTGCAGGGTTATATCATTGTTAGATATTATGACTCCCTATACAGAGAATTTATATAATTTATATAATGCTTCAAGTGTCCCTGTGAAACATGCAGTGGGAAATCAAAGGTTCCTGTTTCTAACTTGCTTATAAATAAAGCACTATATACTGTTTAGAATTTTGAGATCACTGAATGAGAAGAGACCTTGGGAATCATCTTGGGCAATTAAAAAAATTTTTTTTTCTTTATTGATTTTTAGAGGGAGAAGAAGGGAGAGGGAGAGAGAGAGAAACATTGATGAGAGAGAACATCAATTGGCTGCCTCCTGCATGCCCCCACTGGGGATTGGGCCCACAACCTGGGCAAGGGAATCGAACTGGCAACCTCTTGGTGCATGGGTCGACACTCAACCACTGAGCCACACCAGCTAGGCATCTTGGGCAATTTTCAACTAATTTAGAAATCTCTACCACTTTCCTGATGGATGCCTCTTTGTCAGCATTTGTAGAAATTGGGAGCTTACCTCTGACCCAGCCAATCTGTTACATTGTGGGGCATCTGTAATGGTTAGAAAACTCTTCTAGGTTTGAGCCAAACTCTAAAGAAAAAAAAAGGAAACCCTGAGAAGACTAGGCTTCCATCCTGAATTAGCACACTAGTGGTACGATTATTTGATATGCCTAAAACATGGTAACTACTAAGCTGTACATAGTTCTTTCATTAAGTGTATTATATTGAAAATGTTTGAAATATAAAATATGAACATCTAATCCACAGGTATTTATTGAGGACCCACATTCAATCAGAAACATAGTTAAAATAAAGTGTCTGTAAAGGATTAAGGCCTGTGGTATTGAGACAGAGCAGATATTCTAAAGATTTAACTAAATTTACCAAATGCCTACCTATGTGACAGGTAATTTAAATTTAATTTAATTCTCACAACACTCTAATGTTCTGAGAGTAAAGATGAAGTTACTAAGAAACCAAGATTCAGAGAGTTTTTTTTTTTTTTTTTAGAAATATAGCTATAGCTAGTATATAAATAGCATACCTGGAATTGGAACACATCTCTGTCAGTTTTTTCCACTTTACCAGAGGATCAAAGGACAAAAGTAATAAGAGAAGGCAAAACTGCACATGGGAAGAAGACTTGGTCTCATGGTACCCACGAACCATTATTTAAAAATAGTATGTAAAAAAAAAAAGGCCTATTAAGAGTCTATTTCTGAACATTTGAAAAATGCTATGCTCTGATTTCACCAATACAATAAGCAGTCTATTCAATGTGCTACTAATGATATTGTTAGTATTTAAAGTGCTCACCACTTAAGATTTCTTCTTACCTTTCTTGTATTTATCTTCACATTAAAGATGGGAGCAGAACTGTATTGGGAGCATCAGTTAGTTCTTGCCTTGCTCCCATGTCGCATTTTTGTAGATATTGGTTTTGATTTGGGGTTTATTTCTTTTACTTAATTCTTCAGGGGTCAGAGGAGGTAGTGCATTGCCATAACAATGCATATTCTCAACTTCTACAGGCCTACTTTAAAAGGAGTTACGTTCTCAAATAGCATGTGTTTGCTTGTATTAATATTCAGATATTTCTTGTACATTATCTTCATCTCCTCTTTCTCCCCTTATAGAAACCAATAAGATGTAATGCCCTTGAGGGCCTGAACTTTTTCTGTTTTGTTCCTGGCTCCTACAATAGTAGATTGCACATAGATGCTCAATAAAGGTTGGTTGATGGATGAATAAACTAAGCCCAACGCTACAAACCCTAACCCCTGTGGGCCATTTGGACTTCAATGTACTGCATTGAAGGTTCTGCATACTCACGTTTTCATTTAGAGGTGAACTGAGCTTGTGACATCCATGTTCACTGAAGTGTGGATATTTTGGAGAACACTGGATAACCGAGGCCAATTCAAAACAATCTCACTGAAATAAGTTTTCGTTTTTTCTGTTAGCCCAAGGTGGGCTTTTAAATCAGAAAGATCTGGCTTAGAATCTAACTTCTTCACTGTATTTTCTGTAATATGGGATAATTATACTAATCTCTGAGTGTTATTGCAAGGAGTAAACCACACACAGGAGGGTATATTTCACAGTGATTGGCACATAGATGTTGCTTAATGAAAGCCTATTTTCTGTTCTTCTTTTGTACAAATGAAACACAGTTGTTAGAGATATAAATATTATCAGTTGCTTCAATCTTGGTGGCTAAGGAAAGTGAATCTAATTAGGAAGAAATGCAATCATTGAGTTAGAAATTTTGATGGTACGTCAATGACTACAACATTATCTTATTTCAGTGTATCACAGCACCTTTCTATTGAGGACACATGTGGTATGGTCTTAATGATGCTTTGTGAACAAACAAACAAAAATATTCAATAACTCATGCTTTGCCGAGCTCCTGGATATCCAACAATGGTAAAATTCTCCAAGATCGCCTTAATTACATCAGTCACAGAACTCAGCCACTTTCTGGCGGAGTAGTTTCTAAAAACACTCTGTCTATATTGCGTGTGGTCCTCTTACAATTCCATTTCCTTTTGTTAGACTTCTCATGGGCAGGCAAAAGATTAAGTCTATTTTATGGCAAATGCTCAAGGGAAAGGACTATGGTAAAAGGAGTAAATGACCTAATAGAAATGCTTCCTTGACTTACATTTTATTCTCTTCCTCTGCAGAATCATAAAAGTCCATACAATGTTGAGAAGGGAGCCTATGTCAGATGGAGAACATAACAGGGAATGAGCTTGTAGATATCTGTTCTGGCACTATGAATTTCTGGTTTTGGATTCTTTGTTCAGTGAAGAGTTTTCTTTTCATTTTTTTCCTAATCACACATCATTATCACATCATGTTAAGAATCATATTTTGAATCCAAATTTTTATAGTTAGTTCTTAGCTATATAAAGAGTGCTGACTCAAAGCAATTTATTTCCAGTAGCTCCAATTTAAAAATATAATCATTCAGTAACATTTAAGGCTATACGATGAATAAGGATATCTGTGTTTTTCTGAAAATTAATCATACATACCTAACTGAATTATTTTCCCATATTTTTAAGGAATTTTAAAAATCACAATTAAAGATACAATGCCCTGGTTGATTTGGCTCAGTGGTTGGAGCTTCAGGCTGCGGACCAGAGAGTCCTGGGTTCAGTTCCCTCTAGGGACATGTACCAAAAAAAAAAAAAAAAAAAAAGATACAAGTGTGATTCAAATAAGTCCAGCATCTATGTTTAAATGTTAATCTGTACATGCAAAGATACAAATGTATACATCCAAATATATACATTTACATATATGAACCTGTATATTTCTGTGCAAATTGGCATACACATTTGTACACCTCACATCATGTATTTAGGTACATTTCCACGAGAATACATCCAAAGAGGTAACCTACTTGTAAAAAAAAAAAAAGAAAAGAAGACAACTTTTATAGAATATAGGACTTTCTAGAAATGGTATGTTACACACACACACACACACACACACACACACACACACACATTGGTGTTTGTGTTCTCAATGGCAAAAGGACTCATGAGGAATTAGACACCTGCTTCTGTTTATAACCTTAAGTGGTCCCAAAGGCCTGATTACTTTGAAACAACCATACACTTGTCTTGGTTCATTGCTTAATCAATCTTTTCAGGCACACCAGAATATCCCATTTTCCAATACAATGGCTTTCATCATCAGTGTGTGATCTTTAATTCTGCAGTGCTGTCATATACTGAGAGACAATAAAATGAAATAGGTTGTTATCTTTTTAAAAGCACTAGTAATTCAAATTTGGACAGCTTCAATTTAGGCAAGATAATTGTGGAAATATGCCTTCCTTCGCTCATGCTACAGTCTAACATTTAATAGTTTTGCAAATCTTACTGCACTAAGCTACAGGCAATAAGAAAATAAAATTAAGATATTGGTCATAAAATTAGCCAATATAAGAGTCTAAAAATTCCATTCCAAAAGGGAACGATGGAAAGATTTTTTATTATTCACATTAGAATTGGAAGAATAAAGGTTTTTAGGTGAATCTTTTATCATTTTCTTAATCTTTGATTTTTCTCTGTCATCTAACTAAAATTTATTCCTACTGTCCCAATCCTAAACAACAGCCTACCCCCATCTGTTTCTTCCTCCCCTTTAAGCCATCATCCCTTTACTCTTTGTATTTTCAAGAGCCAACTTATTAAAATAGTTTAAATCCATTGCCTAAATTTCCCTATACTTCTCAAACCCCTGTAATCTGCCACCTGCCCCTGCTCTTCTGCTTCAATTGCCCAAGCAAAGGAAAATAGTCTCCTTTTTCATATCTATTAGTCTTATTTCATTCTTTTTTTTTCTTTATTGATTTTAGAGAGAGAGGAAGTGAGAGGGAGTGAGAGATAGAAACATCGATGAGAGAGAACATTGATTGGCTGCCTCCTGCATGCCCCCCACTGGGGATTGGGCCCATAACCTGGGCATGTGCCCTGACTGGGAATCGAACTGTTGACCTCTTGATGCATGGGTCAACGCTCAACCACTGAGCCGCACCAGCCGGACCTTATTTCATTCTTAATTCCATTGTTATACTTAGCAGTATTTCACACTGATGACCTCTTTCTTTAAAATGTTTTCCTCCCTAGTTTGTTGAATTTTGCACTTGCTTTATTCTCCATTTTTTTTTTGTTGTTCAGATAGAGTGGGAGGGAGAGAGAGGAAGAGAGAGAGAGAGAAACATCAACATGAAAGGGACACATCGAGTGGCTGCCACCCGCACGACCAACCAGGGCCGGGGACAAACTGCAACTGAGGTACATGCCCTTAGCGGGAACTGAACCCGGGTCTCTCTGGACCACAGGCCGACACTCTAACCGCTGAGCCAAACCGGCCAGGGCTTATTCTCCTTTTGATCCCTCTTTAGATGTCTCTATTACTGCATGTTTTCCCTCCGCCTCCCTCTAAAATATTAGTGTTACCAGAGTTCTCATATGTTCCATTGTGTGTGATTTATTTTTCTCCTTTGGTGTCTTCTCCAGGTAATAAGTAGAGTTGGGGTTCAAGTCCGTCTCAAGTGGACATGGACAAATGCTGTAATTATTTCCGCAGGCTCCTGAATTTATAATTAGGGTGGTTACACTCTGTAGTTGGAAGAACCCTCACATTGGCTACCTGATTAGGGAGCAACAGCCAGTGTGGTAGGAAAGGCCATGTAAAAGCCCTTGAATATATACTCCCTCACCACCTCCAGCAAAGATAGCAATCAAAAATCGAACTTTGCGCTAAAATGAATTTCAGACATAAACACCACTATTAAAAACTTTAGAGTTGCAAAAGTGGAGATTCTCCTTATAATGCCAATTAATTAATTTTTCTGGCCCTTGAATAAGCCAGATGGATCATGGCATATGACAGTGAACTATTAAAATTTAACCAAGTGCTAAATCTAATCACCACGTGTTGGAGGTGGTATTATTTGGGAAACAGATTAACTCACCCTCTTGTGCTTGATATGTGGATACTACTGATCTGGTGAATGTGTTCTCCTCAATCCCCGTGGGTAAGAGAAATAAAAATAAGATCAATTTTACATGGGAAAGACAGCAATATACATTCATTGTCTTGCCTCAGAGCTATGTTAAATCTCCTGCTCTCTGTCACTATGTAGTCTGCAGAGACCTTGATTGTTTTTATACTCTGCAACACATCATGTTGGTTCCCAATACTGGTGACATAAAGGGTAATTTGACATGATTAGCAGGAAGTGGCCAGTATTCTAAGCAGCTTAATAAAGGGCAAACTTCAATGGAAGACTCACAGCAAAAACCCCTGTGGTACTAGAGCAAGGCCATTCCTTCTATGGCAACATTTGGAAAACATAATTTCTATATGATACTGAATCCCAATAGAGGCCTAATGCTCAATCTTGGAACACCAATGTACTCTTGGAATAGAGCTGTATATTTTGTAATCCACTAAGTCATAAGTTTGGGCATAAAGAGAAACAATTTATAATAAACAGAATACTAAAAATAATAGTATCATTCAGGATTGGGCCTGAGAGTTCTGGATGACACCAGCAAATTCCATAATTCCATAATGCCTAAGTCAGCTGCATGGTACCAACTGCTCCCATAACTCATAGCTATGGCAGCATGGGGTTCCCTACAAGTAAATGAAAAGGAGACACAACTGAGGTGAGGCCTGATTCAGAGAAGTTGGTGTCATTTGTTCATGTTGGCTTTACTGAATAATTGTTATACTCTAGGCTCACTTAGGGATGGATGGCTCTAAAGGATGTGATGATGTTAGTAAATCTTCAAAGATAACATTTGGAAGTTCACTTTCCATAAAAGGATACATGGTATGAGTTTTGAGCTTCTGGGCAGAATGAATCGTTTAGCTAGTTGGTCCATTCTCAGAAGAAAGACAATTGGAAGATACGAGACAATGAAATCTTAGGAAGAGGCATGTGATTGGATCTATGGAAGTGGACACAATGTGTGCATTTGTTCATGTCTCATATTAATGCCCACCAGGGAGCATTTACCTCAGAAGAAGCAACTCAGTAATCAACTAGATAGGAAGACCTGGCCTGTGGGTGTCAGCTAGCCTCTTTCTTCGGCAACCCCAGTGCTAGCAGAATGGGACCAATGAACATGACCACAGTGGCTATAACTATGGGATATAGCTATGCGGGCTCAATCACAGAGCTCCCTTTCTCTAAAGTTTATCTAGCTACTGCCAACTAGTCAGGAACAGAGAACAATATCAAGTCCATAATATGAATCCATCCTTCAGGACACCAGTTGGCCACTTGTTGGTAGATAGATTTGATCAGACTCCATCTCCCTAGAGGAGCAGAAATTCATTTGTTCATAAACTGGCACCTTCTCTGCTTATGGATTTGCTTTCTCTGCCTCTAGGTCCACCACTGACATTGTCATCATCTGAGGGCTTACATATTATCTGATATATATTTTCATGGTTTCTCACACTAATTTATCAGCTTTATGATATAGGAGATGGAAGAATGGGCACATAAACACACAGCCCACCTGTCTTACCATGTATCTTATCATCTAGGAGCAGGATAATGGAATGGTCAGTTAGAGGCCATGTGAAGACACAAATTAAGGCATAAACCCTTTGGGTTGAGGAGCAGTCCTCTAAGATGCGGCATGTGCACTAAATCAATGGCTTATATGTGGCACTGTTTCCAGTAGCTGGAATGTGTGGGTTCCAGAGCCAAGGGATAACAGTAGTATTGGTTTATCTTACCATCCTTTTCAGGGACTCACTTGTGGAATTCGTGTTCCCCATCTCTACAAACAGGCTCACAGGATTAGTGGTCTTGGTTTCTAAACAAAGACTGTTTTTTTTTACCAGAGGACAGAGTAGAACAACTTACTCTTTTCCACTTTAACTTAAAATGACAGCTACCACTTGGTCCCTTGGCTGCCCACGGCATTGGAGCAGCCAAGGTGCAGAATCACTCTACTGGTGGAGGAAATTGACTATAATTTCTGTGAGGTGCTGAGATTGGTGATATATACTGGGAACAGTGAGAAGTATGTGTGGAACCACAGCATTCATGAGGGGTCAATATTTGTGTTTCTATGCCAAAGAATAATGTGAACGGGCAATTATAACAAATATAGCTCCAAAAAAGGAAAGGCAACTAAATGCTCAGATCTCTCAGGTATGAAAATCAGGGTCATCTCAGCAGACAAGAAAGTTAAGCCAGGCAAAGTATTGGCCAAGGGTGAGAGAAATGAATAGAATGAATAGTAAAGAAGAAGATAGATGGTTAATATCAATTATGACCTTGGTACCAAACAGCAAAGACTGGAGTGTGTTCCAATAACTCCTGGA
The DNA here is from genome assembly GCA_030848825.1 of Tadarida brasiliensis. Taxonomy (NCBI): domain Eukaryota; kingdom Metazoa; phylum Chordata; class Mammalia; order Chiroptera; family Molossidae; genus Tadarida; species Tadarida brasiliensis. The sequence continues at coordinate 30,658,262 of CM061263.1, read as the reverse complement.
ATTAAGTCTTTTCAAAGATTCATGTTGGTCACACTCTTGAGGGGGACCCTGTGACAGGTTGTACTAAACAGAGGGCATGGAAGATCTGAGTGGACTGAATTGGCCATATCATATCCTCTCAATCCATCTCTTAGCCCAACCATTGCTATACAGACTGACTGAATTATATTCTTGAACAAGTTTACCCTGGTTCAGCCATACAGTAACTCATTTTGGGTCTAGACCATGTAAGTCTTACTTTCTGCCATGGGACTTCTTGGCATAATTGTGTGGGATATCCATGGGACCATACTCAGTCCTGATGTATGCACAATCAGAACTGTATTGTTAAGTTCTAACTATGGGGATGGAGACCAATGGATGAGTGTTTCCCTTATTGTCCCCAAGCCATCAAGTCTCAAATATATTTCTTAAGACCTCCTAGAAGGTCTTGGTTGGTCTTATAGCAGCTTACAAATAACTCATTTTCAAATTGGTTTTTCCTCTTTCCCTATTCAAAACCATGGCTCCTCATGGTTGTTCTTAGATTATATTCCCAAATATAATAAACTACCTTTTTACAAACCTTGGTCTCTGGTCTCTCTGGAGACCTAGATTAAAATAGGACTTGAAAAAGTTTTGGAAAGAAACTTTTATTCGGAGATTCTCTAGAAACATGAAATGAAGGGGCAGCTGAGTCTCTCAATTTCTTGAGCCTGGATAAGCAACCAGCTGTGTCCATAGAAAACAGGCAATGTTGCGATGAGAGCTGCTTGTTGGCTTGGAGAGATTAACAGTGTAATCTCAAATTGTAAATTGAATATGGAATTCATCTACAGAGCATTTGGCACTACAAGCCTGAATTTAAGGTGAAAGGATGGAATTGGATGATAGCCAAAGCTGTGCGAAAGGATAAGCTTATCATACTAAATAGATATTATAATAGCAGTTCACTGAATGTAACAGCAATATTTGGGGACCATGGTCAGACCAGATCTCTTTATTAGTAAACTGAGCTCCCTGAATGTGCCACTAGAGAAAAAGTTGTTCTGAATGTCATTCTTCATTTTCAAATTCACTGTGCCATTCACTCTGAGATTCTCGTTACCTGGCTATTTAAAGGTTCCCTGAGGAAACAAATACTGTCAAAATAGATCTTTCTTTAAGAAGACAGAAAAATATAGGCCTTTTTCTATGATCAGTCAGTGGGAGCAAGGAAAGAGGTCAGACAAGAGGAGATGTTTTTCTAGGACAGAGAAAAGAACAATCACCTCTTTTGAATTTTTTTTAAAGGACATATGCTTATTAAATATTAAAACCTTCCAGTCATTTATGGCAACCCTTTAGAGGATAACATTATTAAGGAACTTTACTGTTAACACTTTATGGATATGCTCACTGATAAAAAAAATTTCTTAACCCTTCTGCAAATAATCAGATAGAGCATTTTAGAGTAACATAGTAAAATTTCCACTAAATTTACATTAAAATTAGACATGTTGCTATCTAGCCTACTAAAAAAAAAACATATGATCTATTTCTTAATCATCATTTAATGTTGAATACTAAACATGAACTTTTTCTAATTAAAGAGTTATTCAGTCCAGATACTAGTACTTTATTATTTTAGATGTTTTATTTTATTTTATTAAGGTGGGAGTGGCATTTGCTAATGGCAGGACTTTGGTATCACCAAAGGTCTTTCAAATCTTATAATTTCTGAGTAGATTAAAGTATGGGAAGAAAAAAGTATCAATGTCTTAATTAAAACACAGAATTTTGCAACATGACTAACGTGGTTGGGTGGATATCTCTTCTACATTATCCAAAAGAAGGTGTAAAGTTTACATGCAATATTTATTCTTGAATTCACATGTTTTCTTTGAATTTGTTTTAAAAATTACAACTTTCTTGGGTAATGCATATATTGTTTCTCACATGATGAAAATGAATCATACTTCCACTAAGAGGACAAACCTATACATAGCTTTTCACAGTGAAAAAATAATCTGTGCTTGCAAGGAAAAAAAATCACTCTCTCTTTCAGCATTCCCTGAGGCCCTCTGCATTGGCCTGGCTGGAGGCTGTTCTATAATGAGCACTGCTTGCAGCTAAGTGGATCTCTTTTGCTTTTCTTATCGTGTCATAATTCACATAAATCAAACTGTAAGATCAGGGGAATAATCAGCCCAGTAGATGCACAGCTATAATCTCTGGAAGAATCAGAAAAACCCTTGAATTCTGGCGTAACAGTAACATAGAAACTGTTCTTCTAAGACTGGTATCATCAGGAAGATATGCTTTTGAATTTGAAAATCACGTTTAAAATTTTTCTGGCTTGTTACATAGTAAAATATTAGTGTTTCAACACTATTTCCCTTATTTCAATAGTTTGCATTATTGGCCTTTTATTCATTTGTTAGTTCATTCATTCATTCATTCATTTATTCATTCATTCAGCAGAGATATATAATACCAGGTTACATTCTGGATACTGGCATACTCAGATCCCATGACCCCTGCCAAAAGTGAATGTATCGTCAAATGGGAGAGGCAGGCAGAGATATGAATAAAATATTGGGAAAACACATCAAACTATGCTGAGAATGCAGAGAGGGTTTCATTGAAGAAATGACATTTGAAAAGGAGGAGAAGGTGTCACCAGGTGGGTGAGAAGAGCTTTCAGACACAGGAACCGCATGAGGAAACGCATGGGGCTCTGGAACAAGTGTGCATGTGCGGGAAATTAGGGATTCTGTGAGGTCAGGAGAGTCCCCTCCCCCATTGTTTTCAACATCTTAAGGAGTTTGGACTTTTTCCTGGGGGAGTAACATTTTTTATTGGGAGAGGCTAAATATCAAATTAATTTTGGAGGTGATAACTGATGGCTATTGCTAGATGCTTAAATTACTGGGGTGCAAGATTGGAAATGAGGACTGGAGGCCAATTTCAAAAGAATCTGAACACGGAATAAAGGATTTAGATTGTACCTGTAAGCAATGAAGATTTTTTTTAAGTGTCTGAGTAGTCAGGTGGCATGATGAAAGCAGTGTTTTTCTGTCTTTTTTAAAAAAATATATATATATGTATTTTTATTGGTGACAGTATTACAGAAAAGCAGTGGTTTTCTTGATATGTGCATATATGTGAAATAATTTTTCTTTAGGTTGCTCATGTTATTTTAGTTCTGAGAAGACTTGGCTTACAAAAGTATTCATAGGTGCCCGGCTGGTGTGGCTCAGTGGCTGAGCGTCGACTCATACACAAGAGGTCACCAGTTGGATTCCCAGCCAGGGCGCATGCCCAAGTTGTGGGCCCAATCCCCAATGGGGGGCATGAAGGAGGCAGCCAATCGATATTCTCTCTCATCCGTGTTAATATCTCTCTTCTTCTCCCTTCCTCTCTCTCTAACATCAATAAAGGAAAGAAAAAGTTTTCATAGGCTACATAATTGGGAAGTAAAAAAGCCTTCCAACAGATATTTCAAGCCAGTCTTCTATCCTCACTTTAGCAGAATCTAATATCAATTGTTACTAATACTTGGCCATCCAAAATAAATGGCAAGGAAGACAGCTATTTATACAAGCAATTTCTGGAGAACTAAAAGCCTTAGGTCTAGATACTCGTCTGACAAAGTACAGGTGAGTGTCTGACAAAGCCAGGTAAGTACTGAGCATCATTAACATGAGCAGAGCTAAACTATATAACCTTGCATGTGGGTTCTACATCTTGAAAAAAAAAAATGTTACTATCATTCAGGCTACTGGCTATGAGACAGGACTCTGAGAATCCTTAGAGAAAGATAAATTTTTTTTGGTCTTTATATGGAAAACTCATAATATGTAATGAATCTTCATTCCAATATAAATATATAGGACTAACCATATGAAATTCCCTATAGGAGACTTATTGGCATGCAAATTGGCATTTTCCTACGGTTCAAAATAATACTTGTGCACATATGTGCACACACAGATAAGGTTATACATATCAAGTTGTACTTGCATGTGGTTTTTTGTTTGTTTGTTTGTTTGTTTAGTAATTTTCTGGAACTAGTTCTACAAAGTCTGTATTCTCTACAGTGGGCATTCGCTGCAGTCTCTGATTAGCTAAGAGGCCAACAAATAATTGGTCAGAGATTTTCTTAAATGCCTTGAACCAGTAAGTCTTCTACCTTTTTCCAAGGAACTTTATGTCCTGGGAAACCCTAGTAATGCTCAGGCAACTTATAATTCTACCTTTGCCATCCCTTCCAGCTTGTAAAAGACCTCAGCCAGAGATGAGAGATTGGGACACTCTGGTCTTTCCTCAGCGGGCACACAGCCCCACTTACATGTGCGGCCTTCTAAAGCCCAACCACATGTCAGAGCTTTTCAAAGACCCCCTATGAACATCTCATTGCCAGGTCTTCCTTTTATATTGTTGTCCAGGCTCATGTTTGCCCCAACTAGTAATGTAGACATCTGTGATATTAAACCATTTCTGCTAAGTATTTTCAACAAATGCCCCAGAAATAGAACTTTTGAGCTCAGGATCAGGTCAAATAGTGACAATGCCTTGTGAATAGAAATTCCCCAGGAAGCCTTGAGACAAATCTAACGATGATGCTCTCAGAATGATATTGTTTGAAGAGGTCCAAACGTGGCCTGCCTCCCCCATGGCTTCAAGGCTGGTGGTTTTCAAGGCTACTTGAGAACTGAGGAGTGGGGGGTAGGTGTAGGTCAAGTTTAAAAGCCATAATCCTTATTATTCTTACTGAAGTTCAGCAGTATTTCTTGAATAAACATTCTTCGGTATACTGCAAGCCTTTGGTAATTCCTAGATCTCTAAAAAAGTTTATTTAGATCATTGTTTTCTGTGCATTCATTGCTTTTATGGAGGAGTGCACTTATAGTTCTCACTCTGACATCCCAGAAGTTCTCAGTCCCTTCACTGACTCTTATTTTTACCTTACTCCCTTCCCAATATTTTATTGACCCAATTTCTATTTGGGAGGAAAAAGTCCTCCCCATGGATATTACATTTGCCTTAGAATTGTTCTGTGCCATTTAAAAACTAGGCAATAAAGAATATGCTGAGCTTAAATATTTTGAAAGCACAATCATTAACAAATGTCTATACCAATCAGCATTTTTTTTCTGACTCACTCAGAATCCTCATTCCTTTTCTTCAATCAATTGTTCTTTGCATTTGGGGAATGGTAGAATTTTTGAAAAAATATGATGAATAGTATGGACTCTCTCCTCAAGTATATATAGTACAAAAATACACACTTTTTAAAATGTGTTCATGAGCCTTACTCTCTAAGATTACTCTGGAACACAGATTATGAATTTCCTTTAGAATGTGTTTATAATCATTGTTCTTCTGTTTTTTGTATATCTTTTCCTCTGAGAGAATTTATCCTTGATATTAAACAAGAAAATTAAAATCAACATTTATTTGAGTGCTAATTAAATGCCAGTCACTATGTTACAGAAAATGATTTGTGCATAATAGGCGCTTAATGATTATATTTTAGTATACGTGCTGCCAAAGCAAGCACAAATAATAATTATATTTTAAGGAAATGCTACCTTACCTATATCATTTCGGCCTCTCTGTTTCTTCAACTTTTGACAGATCATCATTGCCTCAATGAAAAGCTAGAATAGTTTGATAATATGTTACATTCAAGAAACAGCAGTGTGGTGGGGGAAAAGATGAAAAGTACTGTTGAGATTGAGAATAAATTTAACATAGACTTTGGGAAGCTTTAGAAATCTCTATATTTCCATCATTCTTAAGATCTGCTTCTCTAAAAGAGCCTTCAGTATAAAACAATATAAAACCACTGATGAAGATTTGTTCTCAGGAGCCTCAGTTTTGATGCCACTCTCAGGGCCCAAATTCCTTTCTCCTCCTAGTCTGTTGTGCATCTCTCAGGAGACAGTTTGCCATCACCATGGTGGTATTAACGGTCCAAGGCAGCAAAGCCTATGTTCAACTTTGTGACTCCATAATCATATTTGTTTCTACCAAGCCCCTTTGCCCACTTTGCTTAGCATTTTAGATATGGATCAAAATATGGTAACAGCTTCTCATAGGTACTGTAATTTCTTCTACTTAAATTTTCCATGTATTTTAACAAGATTCCATGTAAAAATATCTGGAGTCACTAATTACTACCTGTCCTATAAACTCACACTCCAATTTGCCCTTGTGACAGTCATATCATTAACTGACTCAGAACCAACTCTAATTAATCAACAGAAAAATATAGATGGTTCACCTGCCTACACCAGTTTTAGTTTGAATCCAGCACAAAATAATCCTCTGCAGCATTGCCTATGAAAATTCCTGGCACTGGCAAGACAATCAATTTATTTCTTAGGCCAAAGTATAAAGGAAAACTGAGTGTTTTCATCATATTTCAAAATCAATATCTGGCTTACCTTTGATGGTGGGTTCAATTCACAAGCCAGTAGAGAGAGTTCTGTGGATCCTTCTCATGCCCATCCCATACCCCCAACAGTGTGTTAATAATGCAGGCCACGTTCTTGCATGGCAGTTCACTTTCAAGTACTTGGCTTCACTCATTTGGCTACATTCCAGTCTGTATAATTACACTGTTCTTCCTCTTAAAAAAAAAAAAAAATCCCACCAATTCATTGTGGTTTTAATTAGAGAAGTTATTGTTTTCCCATTGCCTGCTTCTTTCTTGCTAACCATATCCTGTCACTTTATACCTCTGTCATCTTGGGCAAGTTATCTAACCTAAATGGACTTTAGCTTTCTCTCTCTAGAGAAGTTCCTCTTTACTTCCTCTCTTAAGACAGACAAGAAACAATCAGGTTGTATTGCCACTGCCACATAGCAGTTGTGGCCAAACTCGGGGGGATGGGTTTTATAACTGGTAAGAATCTACCAATTAGTTCCATAGTTGACTTTAGAGTCTTTCTGATTAATGGCACTATGGAACTAGAAAGTTATACTTCTGTGCCAATGGTTTCTGCTATAGACAGCAAAGGGTGAAGAGCTTCCTGGCTTATTCTTCTTAGGCCCCAAGATTTATGGTACTCAAGTATCTCAAGTTCTCAATTGCATCCCAACATGCTAAAAAGGCAGACAACATTCTCAGCACATGTGAACAAGTGATTCATTAAGAATATATATCAACATTAACATACCACACATACTTAACACACAGAAGAATTTTTGAGGAGGATTTAGTAAACATTATGTCTGGAGCTCACAATTTAAATCATTTTGCAAAGTCAGACTCCCTTTAAAAACAACTTTTTAAAATAAGTTGCCCTTCTCTCAACTTTGTCTCCAACTCAGAGTCTGTACTGAAGTCTCTCCATTTCCTTTGCCAAAAGGACAAAAATCAGCAGTCATGGCATGACATACCCAAAAGTCAAAAGCAGAACCTGGTAGCGAGATCAGTGCTTGCCATTTCCACAGGGAGGGCTTCTCACTCTGTAGCAGCCACGGAAGCTTGAGAGAATGGGGAGTACCAGTCAGCAAGTGGAGCTGGTGTGGTTGCCTCCGGTCTGCTGGAGCCTGGCTCATAAGGATGAGTGAGGGTGAAGTGAATCTTGCCATCTAGGGATTTGCTCAGCTACTTGAAGCTATTTTGGGTTGTGTCTAGTATAGCATAATACATTTTCCTGAAATCGTCTTTCTCTTTCATGTAAATGTATTATTTAGATAAAACACAACTTCCATGCACTCCTGTTCACCTAAGGTGAAGTCTTGCTTTTCCAGTTATTTTAAAACCATATCCCCCCTTAAGCAAAAGAAAAACCACATGGCAATAAGCACATGTGGAATTCCAAAGACCTAAACACATTTCAAATGATAAGATTCCAAAGTCTGAATTGTTTGTACTTTTGAAAACAAACTTTTCTATACTTTCACTTGAAACTCACTTATATAAGTTCAGTGACCATGTGGACTTGCCAGAGTTGGCTGGAGGGGATGGGGGATGGAAGTAGGGGAAGTGACCAGGGCATCCAGAACCTAGGGTTCCTCAAGACCATTGAATGGTAAGGGGATGTTTCCAGTATAGAAAAACCAACATAGTCAAAATTAGATTCAGAATTCTTGGCAAAGACAGAAACAAGTGGTCAAAGTTGGAGAAGTGATACAGAGCAGGGGCAAAGCTTAATTGTGAAAAGGAAAAGGAGTCAAATTCAGAAGGAGAAAGGAGAAATAAGTCAAAATGCAAAGTCAAGAGATTTAGCAATCAACCCATTAAAAATGGCTTTGTTTTTGGATCCCAGTCCAGAAGTCTCTAACTGAAATGAATTGGTATTAGAATAGTAAACATTTGGTATATCAATTTCTTCAAAGAGCATGTTCATATTGATCAATTAATGGGACCAGTAATTCTAGGGTTCAAGTGTATAACTCAGCAGCATCAATATGCACCACTCTTTTGCAGAACAAAAGTATTCAATCTTTTATTTACTCAGCCAAATGTGTATGAACATTGCGAAAATTCAGAGAAAGTTTGGGGGCTGATATTCAGCATTGTTGCTAAAACTTAATAGGTCTTGAAAACCATCCCACTTACTTCCTTGTCAAACAAGAATGACTCCCCTGTAAGTTTAATTATAGTCAAGAACTTGGATGGCTGGGCGGTGTGTGGATGGGCTTCTCTCCTTCTAACACAAGGACTCTTTTGTAACAGCACTGCTTTGACCTGTCATGATATAGTCATAGAAAACTCTGCAATAACAATGAAATAGACAGAAAGATGATAAATGAGGTTTTGGACTAAAGCATTTAGGAAGCCACAGAAATCAATTATGGTAAATATTTCCAGAAAACCCACCTGACATTCCTTTGAGAGTTTTTACTATAGTGATTTATTTGTAGAGAGAGAGAAGCCAAGGAAACCCTTTTTCCACCTGGGAAATGTACCAGTTCTATAATAACGAATATTCACAAAGGTACATGTGTTTAGAGGTTCATTTTATCTCCTGGCACATCGTCGTGCGCAATCTTATGCTCTGGAATGAAGCCTCAAAAATGTCTTATAGGTCATATTCCAAGATCCTCTTGTGATTCTTATGTAGATTATATTTTTCCATCTGTATTGAACAATGATCAGTTGCCAGTGTTTGCCAGAATTATGAAAGTAATGTAGATTTCACAAGTGTGGCATAAGTTAAACCAATAGTTTTCCAACAGAAGCTCATTTTAGCTAAATCTTGTTTTATTGATTTATGTTTGATGTATACGCTAATATTCTTTAAAAAAATTTTTTAATATTTATTGATTTTTAGAGAGAGAGAGAAGGAAATAGAAACATCGATGTGAGAGAGATACATTGATCAGCTGCCTCCTGCATGCCCCCTACTGGGGACCTAGCCTGCAACTGGCAACCTCTTGGTGCATGGGTCGATGTTCAACCAAAGCCAAACTGGCCTGGTCATATATGCTAATATTTTAATATATGTTAATATTTTAATATGCATAATCTGATGCCACCAAGTATCTATGCGTTTACAAATTACATCATAAGAGGATTTCTTGGAGATTAAATAAAACTAGTAAAATGAACATCATGTAAGTCAGATTCTTCCATCTCTGTTGGAAGAAACTTTAATAGTGATGGCATTTGTTTGCAAAGAGCCTTAAATCCTTTGCAATCATTTTTTGTGTATCAACCTAAGTTAGGTCTTGAATATGACTGTTTTTGCTTATGTAGTATGAGTCACATTCATGTTTTTTGTTAATCACATCAAACCACTGACTCATATTTAACTGCTTGTCAAATAAAGCTCCTAAATTTTGGGGGTTTTCATTCACTCTGCTATTCTGTTGTTATTCAGTCATATCTTCTCCACTCTGAGTTTTCTCAGTTGGTTTCTTGGACCCAAGTCTAAGCTTTTACACTTATCCTGGGTCATGTTCATCTGGTTTTCAGCCTATAGCTCTAGCCTATTAAAAACTTTCTGAATTCAGATTCTGTCACCCAACATATTCATTATCTTTTAAATCTAGGCAAGTTGAAGGAGGTGTGTGTAATCTGTAGCCCAGCCAGTGTTGCACAGCTGTTCTTCGAAAAATAGAGCATGATTAAGCACCATGTGTAGGAGAGGTAATTACTTTCTCTTGTCCCTGGAGAAGATAGTTTCAAAGTCTTGCAGAAGTAAGATACTGAAGAAGCTCAAGGAATTAATCTTCCAAATATTTACTTTCATTCCATATTAATTTCGAACTTCATTCCATACAGAAACTAAGTCCTAGTTTATTTTGCTAAGAGAGTGCCAAATTTCCTCCCTAGACAGACTCAAGGTTGGCACAGAAATTAAATTTCTGCCATCTTGAATTTGTAGCCTACTTCGCCTTATAAGTTTCATTCCACTCACATTTTGCAAGATTTGAATAATTATCTGTAGTTTAGTTTGAATTTAGTTTAGCTTAGTTTGAATAATTAACTTTAAAAACCTCAAGTAATAATATAAATATATAATGTTTAAAAATGTTTCAACTGAAAACATTATTTTGGTAAATAAGTTTAGCTTTTCCAATTTAGAATTAGAAAGCTCTGTATTTTTAGTCTATAATAATCAGAATATTTAACTCAGATTTAATTTTTTAAAGTTTCATGTAATTTGTTAATACCTGTTGAACATGCATGTCATAATTCAATTTTTAGAACCAGAATTTATATTATAATTTAAGCTACTTTTAGATTAGGAGATCATTCCTTTTGGTGTATTGGTTCCTATTTTGCTCATAGTTCCTAGTTTCCATTCATTTTCTAGTGAACTCTAAGCCTTTATAAACTATATCACAGAAGAAAGGGCATGTGATAATAAGATACATTAACTTGAGAAAATGTTTTGTAAATAGCAGTTACTTCCTATTTGCTGTTTGCTCTCTAAAGGCCTAACATGTTCAGAACAAATATAAGAAAATATTTAGAAAATATATTTAGAAACATTTAAGAGTAGATGAACTTTTAATATTGAAATTATATTGCATTCATAAAATAAAGTAAGTATGACACTACTTATTATACAAACCCTGGCATCTAGCTCTGATGTATATGGCCAAGAATAATGCATATGGACTCAACACTCAAGTCCTTATGTACTGTCCAATCAGGGTTCCATTTCACTTTGTATTGTTTCCTCAGTAGCTGTGGTGGCTTCCACAGTTTCTGGTGAATCTAGAGTCCTCAGTGATAATCAGGAATGCTTCAGAAGCTTGGAGAATGGGATGCAATAGCAGTGTGTTCCAGTAATAATAACACATGAAAATGTCCCCATAAATAGAGTCCATGGAACAGTTCGTGCTTGCAGATTATGCTGTTCCAGAAGAGCTTGGTATGAATACAAGGATAACGAAGAGAGAGTTATTCTCTACACAGAAGTTTGGTTTAATGTTGAACGCTAGTGGCTATATAGTATATTATAACACAGTCTAGCATCTACATAGCTATAAAATTTAAAGGAATTTTTTAAACATTTATCAAACATCCACACAAAAGTTTTTTTTTAACTCATTCATTCAGTCATTTGTGTTCTTCAACCAAACCAGATACACTGGTGAATATTTGATTCATCTATTTGACATATCAGAATAACTTATTTTTCTATGGCAGATACAAGGTTCACTAATAGAACACTGCAAATGCACCTTGACCAAATAAATGCCATTCTTTTTTTCCCTTTTTTAAATTTTTTTACTAATTTATTTTTGTTACAAATGTTTCTCCTTTTTCCCCCATTGACATCCTCCTCCCGATCCACCCCCCCCCCGCCCCGTCTGTCCCCAGCATTGTTGTCTATGTCCATGGTTACGCTTACGTGCATATAAGTTCTGTGGTTTAGCTCTTCCCTCCCCACCCCCTAACCCCTCTTCTGAGGTTTGTCATTCTTTTACTGTTTTGAGTTTCTGAAGCAAATGATTCCTGATCTATTTACTGAATTTTTATAATATACTTTCCTGTGCTGGTATATGTTTTTAACATATAACTAACTATATGTTGTAGGTTACAATATAGGTATATGGATAATTAGATTATAAACTGTTTAAATTCTGGAGACTAACAACATGTTGACTTTTGGTTGTTTCTGCATAGTACTTTGAGACAGTACTTGAAACAGAAAATTTAGCAATTTTTCTTTGTCATGAAGATTCATTATGATTATATATTATCTGTGTTCCTAGACAATAGATACAAAATGTTATCAATATATGCTTTAAAAATGTGGTTGAAGCAAAGCTGGGGGGCCGGCTATGCAAGATGAGGTTAGGAGGTTGAAAGACAAACTCTTTGAGCTAATAAGAGAGTTCTGCAGTGATGCTAGACACTAGCTCAACATAAAAAAAATCAACTTTGTTCGAGCAAGTCAACAAAAACAAATTAGAAAATTATTCACAACAGCAAGCAAAACTTTTTGATATCTGAGAATAACTCTAACAAAAGCACTGAAAATTAATAAAACAATAATGAAGGGCCTGAAAGAATGCCTGGATATAAATGGAAAGATCTATGTTTATACATGGATAAGAATCAATATTATTATAAATGTAAATTATCCCCCCCCCAAATCTATCCATTAAAATACAATTTGCCTCTAGTGGTCTCTAAGGTAATGTATTCTATTTTTCAGAAATAGCAGGTTGAATATTCTAGAAAATACATGATGTTTTTGCACCTCACTTGTATCAGACTTACTTTGGAGTATAGCCCAGTTTCAACTGAGGTTTTATATTACAGACTTAAAACAAATTCTGGGTGCACCTAACACTCAACTTTGAGTGCACAGATATGTAAACTGTACTTGATCATCTTGGTCTCACTCCATAAAGTGTATCAGGAGGGAATAAATGAATGAAAGTGATGTAAAATTGCCAAGAGCCTTTTGAGGCATTCATGTAAACTGAGCACAAAATCTTTAGCAGATGTAATTAAAACTGAGCAGAGTCCAGCTGGTGTGGCTCAGTGGTTGAGCATCGACTCATGCACCAAGAGGTCACTGGTTCGATTCCCGGTCAGGACACATGCCCAGGTTGTGGGCCAGATTCCCAGTTGGGAGCATGCAGGAGGCAGCCAATTGATGTTCTCTCTCTTCAATGTTTCTATCTCTCTCCCTCTCACTTCCTCTCTAAAATCAATTAAAAGGGGAAAAAATTAAAAAACAAAAACAAAAAACAGCAGAAGTTCTGGCAGTGACAACCTTTCCATGCTGGCTTAGGATTTCTACCTGCCACCAACAACTCCTATCCACATTCTGAACTAATAGGTTAAAGAGACAGACAATAAAGTGAGGCAGAAAGCATATTAGATCAACAGATGGGAAACCTGCATAATTGTCTGTCCTTGCTTTAACTACTGTGAGAACTTGAATAATTTGTTTAGTGTTGAGTTTCTTTCATTTATGCAATTTGCCAACTGGATTAGAGATTCTCTAAGATCTCAACCTGACTGAGCAGAGTTGATTGTCCTCAGTAGGAAGGAAGCCAGGTCATGGCTGAAGTCCTGTCTGAAATGCTTGGAGACTTGGAGGAGTAGGTTAAAAGTAAGGATGACGTTGAATAATTGTCTTCACCAGTTCAGGTAAATTGGACTCAAGAATGGATAGATCATCTCAACGAAACAATTTCTATAATGTTTCCATTTCCCCTTTAAAAGCATGGTTTATTCTTTTATTTTTATTATTATTATTATTATTTCATCCTCACCTGAGGACATTTATCTTCAGATAGAGCACAAAGGATAGAAGGATGAAGAGAGAGAGAGAGAAACATCAATGTGAGAAAGACACATCGATTGGTTGCCACCCACACGACCCCAACCAGGGCCGGGGACAAACTACAACTGAGGTACATGCCCTTAGTGGGAACCGAACCTGGGACTCTCTGGTCCTCAGGCTGTCACTCTAACCGCTGAGCCAAACCAGCCAGGGCAATTCTTTTATTTTTTTAACCTTTAAAAGTATAGTTTAGAATGCTGCAGTAGATTTAGAAAGAACAACAACGACAACACAATAAAAACAATCAACAACAGGCAGAGTGCCTATGGCATGAACTTTATAATCAGACAGATCTGTGTTCAAACAGTAGCCCAGACATTGGCTAGCTTTATGATTTAGGCTGTTGCCCTTAAGTAATCTGAACCCCAGTTTGTCATCTGTAAAATGAGACCCAATGTTTAGTATTACGAGTTCTAAATGAGATAATACATGCAATATACTGAGCATAGTCCTTAGAACATATGAAATGCCCAGTACCTCCTAGCTATTATTAATTTAATGTGTGAGTCTTCTTTAGGTCCATTTCCCTTTATACAGAGTCAATCCACAATGAACACCTACTGATTGGCAAACATGTGCTTGATGCTCATTTCCATTTCGTTTCAACCATTCAGCGTATTGAAATGAATCAGTCAAGTTACTGCACATGTCACTCAGAGGGGTGAAGGCAGGATGAGTAGAACTCCCCCGAGCACAATCTGAAACAATCTCGGAGCCATCAGCTGTTGACAGTAGCAGTCAGAATACGGTGGCATGCAGTAATTAGAGATGGAGAAGCACAATTTCCACTAACATGTTCTATCATTAGTGTTATTTCAGCAGTAGAGCTGCTTAGAGAACAAAGGCAGTAGCCTGTCTGCTTACAGGGAATTACTGAGACAGCAGGGCCTGTTTATACTCTGCACTAGGCCAGTGTTCACACCACATGCGCTGCACAAAGCTGCTGTCACCAAGGTGACGGCCACCCCCACACTGACTGCGTAGTGGAGGGATAAACAGTGGAATGAAAGCAACAAGGAAGCTGGAAACGGTTCTTATCCACAGCCTTGACCACGGCTCCAGAAACCTTTCTAACCAAGACAACACTCCCTACCCGTCTAACATTGTACAGAAAAGATCTCCAAGAACAAAAGAAAAGAGATGATTAAAAAACAATCATAGAGAAAAGACATAAAGAAAGAAAACTATATCATTTTGAAGCAACCACTACAGTTAGGATGTAAACATAGATTATCCTATTTCATCCTTATAGAAGAATGAACTGGTTTTCAGAGAGGTTACAAGTACCTTGCTCACGTTACAAAGAAGATAACACGTTTGATGGAAAGCCTAGGGAACATTCTGCTATCAGTGGTTCTCAATCTTCCTAATGCCGTGACCCTTTAATACAGTTCCTCATGTTGTGGTGACCCCCAACCATAAAATTATTTTTGTTGCTACTTCATAACTGTAATTTTGCTACTGTTATGTCTTTAGGCGACCCCTGTGAAAGGGTCATTCGACTCCCAAAGGGGTCGCGACCCACAGGTTGAGAACCGCTGTAATATCGTTCAGCTATTAAAGGTAGAAGAGACAAGGGGAAGAAGAAGAGAACACTGTCTCAAGAATGAGGTGCTGCTTCATTTCTAGTGAATCTTATCTTCTAGGCATAAACATTTAGAGGGAAAGAAAATCCAGGGTTCAGGGATACCGACTTTTCCATTTATGGGCATATTATTATACAGCACTGAAAACAGAAAAATCAGCACATACGCAATCTTTTTCCTTCAATATTAATAGAGCACTTAGGATAAAAATTTTAATTGGAAGTTTCTTTTTTACATAGAATGGAGAGGAAAATCGGGGGGGAAATGTAATTCTTAAAGGTGTCTCTAAAAATTCACATATGTGCAGCATTTTTTTATTCCAAGACAAAGACACATGAACTAAATATTATTTCGCATCAAGTTCAATATAAGATGGTTATTGTGTGCCACGATTTCTCTATAAATATTACAATGATTTTATTTAGAATTTCTCTGGCTGTGTAGCACTCTGAATTTTAATTTTATTTTAGTCGCTATTCACGACCATAAAATTTTGACACCAAAAAAAACAAAAGGCTACTTATTAATTCAGAGTCTCTGAGCAACATTTTCGCCTGTAACAATATCAGGCAAGGCTCCAGCCACAACTTACGCCTGTCATTTTCTGTAATTAAAAGTACACAGTCATATTTATGCATCCTCCCTCCCAGCAGCTGCAGTTAGATTAACTGTGAACAAAGAAAACATTTTGACACAGTTAATTATATGGCAGTTCTCCCTTGCTAGCAAATACCAGCCACCTCCTCAAATGAATAAAAGTCCTTTTTTGGTTATTTTTCGTTTCTATAGTATAAATAGCCATGAAAAATTTCCAGTTTATAGGTACAAAGAGCTTTAATCCTAACACTTCAATCTAAAAAAACATTAAACGATCTGGTAACTTTTAATGAAGATACATGATTATCAAATAAAATAGATGTGACCAAAATGTTTGCTCATGGGGCAAGACTTCAAGCATTTTAAAAAAAAAACAACACAACTTCAGATAAGGAGAGAGATGAGAATGCAATTTAGTTTTATCTTTGCAGTAGATTGGAGATAACAAGTTCCTAATCCCTTGTCCTATATATGGGGACAAATGCTGCTTCTCAGGAACAGTCCCTCCAGTCAATACATGTCCACCCAGGACGTCTTTTCTTTCCTTTTCTCTTCTTTTAAAATTTTATTTTTTAATTTTTAAATTAACAGTTGATGTACAATATTATATTAAATTCGGGTGTACAGCCCTGTAGTAGACTTTTACATAACTTTCAAAGGATCACCTTGATGAATCTCGTACCCATCTGACACCATACATAGTTATTACAATACTGTTGACTATATTCCCTAGGCTGTGCTTTACATCCCCGTGACTACTCTGTAACTACCAATTTGTACTTCTGAATCCCTTCACTTTTTTTACCCATCCCCCTAACTCCCTCCCCTGAAAGTGTTTTCTTAATATTGTTGGATTAAAATTGCCCAGCAAGAACTGGGCTCTTCCTGGGCAGAGCAGGGAGATGGGCAGCCGACCATCTGCCTAAGACGGTAAGGTAAACTTGGAAATCAGGGAAGAGGGAGAGGATGGTTATAGTTTATTACGTGAAACCCGAAAGGACCTATGACTAATGGTGAGAAAGATCCTTTCTGGCCACTGTCTTCAGTCCGTTGTAGGAAAAGGGAATTGGGAATGGAGCAGGGAGAACTGGGACAAATCAACCAAACCTAAAAGGCCCCTCTCGATGACCGCGTTGGAAGGAGGCAGAGAAATGCCATCTACAGGAGTCAGTGGCGTGCATTTTTAAAACCTCTTTAATCTGTGTCCTTCTCTCTTCCTTTCTCTCTCCCTTTATCCTCCCTCTCCTAACTTTCTTTATTACTGAGAATTTGAAAAATATTAAAACTGAGATCAAATTAGACTAAAGGAAAGTGTACTGGGGAAAAACACGCAGAGCAGTGAAATGGTTGTGCTTAGAGAGTTTGGTCTTTTGAGATCCTTTAATAAATTTCCTTTAAAATAGACAACAATGTACTGAAATTTACTCAGTGGTTATGAGAATGGACTTTGGAGTCCATTCCCCCTTGCTTGGTTACTTCGTATCTCTGAGGCTTGTTTTCCTCATTTGCAAAGTTAAGTGTCAATGTACTTGTCTCGTAGGACTGCTGTGAGTATTCAGGTGCTTTTTATAGCAAGTCCTCTTTAACCGGCCCCCTTATTGTAATTACTCAGTAGTACATAAATATACTCTTTAAAATGGAAGAAAAATTAGCTTTCTTGTTACCACTACAGTTAAATAAATGCTTGCAATTCTCTTGGATGAGTAAAACTGCTTAAAAGTGAACAGTTTTTAGCATCATGATGTGGTGTGTGTGTGTGGTAATGGAGAGTTCTAGGTCTAATGGATATTGTAATCTGCATATGAATAGAAGTAATAAACTGAAGCTGTCCTATTTCAGGCACATCAAGAGAAGGCAGGGTTCTTTGAAAAAGATAATAACGCTGGGGAAAATAGAAGGCAGCAGACAAAGAGGAAACCCAAAGATGAGATGGATTGACTACAGGAGCTGAGCAGGGCTGTGGAGGGCAGGCCACTGCGGATGTCATTCACTCATACAGTCACCAGGAGTCAGAGCCAATTCAATGGCATGTAATACATTAAGGTGAATATCTGGAAAATGAGTTATTATATGTTAGAAAATACATATTGATAATGATGCCAGAAGTCAGACCATGCTGAAAGCAAACGATTTCTTCAACAATAAAATTCCTCAGGAAGTAGATAATAGATATTTAGTCCTAACAATATTTTTCCGGGTGACTGATAGAATCTACCTCCCAGAGAAAACTATTAATGTGCATTTGTTGTTTGCTGAATGAAGGTAGCTAAACCTGCTTATGTAAGCTCTTCTTCCAGTTCATGTTTACGAAGCTGAGTCACATTTCCTCTGCCGTTAGGGTGGTCTGAGCAGGATAACGTCACAATGGCAGAAGACTCCCGTCCCTTCTGGGTTTTCACACTTCTGATAATCCCGTCCCCTAACCCTCCATCCTCTGTGTTCACCTCTCTGAAAATAGTGGCTACCAACCATGAGAAGTTCCTAACTTTCTCTAAAAATGGCACTCAAATAATTTTGGGAGAACTGATGTGGTGATGGTAGCAGCTCTGGCAGAATGAGCCCTGGAACACACTCTCCATGGTGCCGGATCCATTACCAGGGCTACGTGCTGGTTTAGACCCCATCAGGTGCTCACTGGGAAGGAGCCAAGAGCCAAGACAATGGGATGCCTCCTCAAAGCACATCCACAAAGAGGGACCTCCTCTGGCTTCCTTCTCCCGATGGAGCAAAGAGGTAGAGATGCATGCTTTGCGTTCTCTTCAGTGTGCAGATAATCCACAGTAATCTGTAGGTGACGTGTTTCTCCTGAAGTTATTTATTAGAAAAGTTGCAGAATGTATAGAATTGGTAGACTATGAGTGTTTGCATGGGAAGGAAAAATATATTTTGGTTATAAGTTATAGAGACTCAACTCAAACCAGTTTATGAATAAAAGGGATTTATTTTCTTTCATATTGGGGAAATCAAGGAAGGCATGACTGGATCCAGGTACGGAAATGATATCATCAAAAAATGTTTTCTCTTTGAGATCTTCACTTTTCTCTCTGTTGGCTTTAGTATTTGTTGTCAGGTTTTCTCTAAGTGGTAGAACACTGTCTCCAAAGAGCTAAAAGTTTTGTATTTCTTCATTGCCTGATCTCAGATGGCTGTTTCCCTGGGCCCCTATAACCTTTGAAATAGCATGCACTGATGATCTTTCCTTGGTTCCCACCTCTGGACCCATTTTTGTGTCTAAGCGATTGGAAACCTTGATGTGTCTAAGGGGTGGGATACCCCGATTGCCCAGCCCGACATGTAACCTCATAAGGGAGGCAGGAGTCTTGCTGACAGCATCCCCAGAATCACCTGGACTAGAGAAGGAACAGTTCCTACAAGAAAGAATAGAAGGTACATATTCATGACAGGTTTTAAATATTTACTGAAATGTATGCTTCGCAAATTTAATGTTGGACTTGAGAATTTTATGGGTTAAAAATTATTTGTTTATAATTCCAGGGTGGTTGTGAAGTCAAGCTGTCTGTCTGTACCCTGGGGACTACAGCACTTTCATGAAACGATTTTGTCAAGTTTCTGAATCCAGACACACGGCAGATCTGTCTCTTGAAGTCCCTCGCCAAGTTTATTCTATGCAAGGGACCCTTTCTCACGTTTCCACTTTGTAGTTCACGGCCCAGATAATGAGAGAAAAAAGAAAAGAGGAATCAATAATTCTTCTCTAAAAGCTCACATGTAATGGATCCAGTTTGACGCTGTCAGAGTGAGCAGAAGAATGCCAAGCCTCGTGGCTCAGCGGGCCAAGTTCTGCTCCCAGACACATGCCTGGAGTTCCCATTGATATCAATGGGAGTTGTGTGTGTCTGTGAACTGAGGACAGAAGTTGGCTGTGTATAAATAGCTCTGCAATGGTGAAAATCTCTTCTTGTGTGTCTGGTACAACAGAGGTAGTCTTTTTCAGTTAGTGGCTGCTTCTCCCTCTGGTAAAGTATCCAGGCAGCTTCAAGAAATTCTATTTCAGAATATTTGATGACAATTATTTTATTTAAGAGATTTTGATCGGGAGGGGGATGAAGCAGTATATGCCTTAAATTTCTCTCATTTTCCACTAACAACTTCAAGGCAGGTTTAACAATTCTTTGCGAAACCAGCCTTCACGGTTCCCTTGGCTGAGCTGTCAATCTGCTAATTGACTGACATGCAGCTAACTGGGGGGTGGGGTGGGAAGTCAGTATGTTCCCTAAGGGGTTACAAAGTTGTCTAAAGCAAAGACCTTAAATTCACGCTGGCTGCCAATGCCACAGAGCCGCACGGCAGAGAGGGTCTGCCATGGGAACAGGGCTCTGGCTCGGGCAGGCAGGGCACATGGGTGGGGTCTGGGCCCTGCCAGCAGCCCCAGTCTGGAATTCAGCACATTGGTGTTAAGCTGAGACATCTTCTAACCTCAGATGAGAATTTCTTTCAGATCAGTGTTAAGAATAAACTCATGCACTGTACCCTACAAACAGGAGATTCCTCCTAGATTTTTACATAAAATGTCTTAGTTGAGGAGAGTTACCTATAGGTAGATGATTTTCAAATCCTCATCTTCAATCCATGTCTTAGTTCTAAACTTCAGACTCACATCCAACTGGCTTCTGGACATCTCTACTTAGATATCCCAGTCATACTTTGAATTCATCCAAAACCTAACTTTTATCTCACCCTGACCCTGATCCAGAAAATCTCTCCTGTGGCCTCTTTCTCTAACAGCACCATCTTCAATCTAATAATTCAAGTCAGAAAACTGGCAGCATGCCCTAACTTCTCCCTTTTCCTTGTTACCACATCTAGTCAGTCTAAACCCAGTTGATTTTACTTATTAAATTTCTCCATTCTACCCTCTTATTTTGCTCCCCTGTTCCCCCCACACAGATGGATCGAGGACAGGTTTTAAGCCCACTCTCTCCTGGGTTTGAGTCCCATTTTTGTTACCTCCTTGGGGAGTGGGCACATGTCTTTGGAGGGCACATCTTTCTAAGCTTTGGTTTCTAAATCTGTGCAATGAAGGTAACATCTACTTCACAGAGCAGATTAATAGGAATTAAATAGATTAGCTATGTAAAGCGTTGGTATTGTTGCTGACACATAACGAAGTTCTAGGCAATGGTAGCTATTATGAAGCAGAGACTTCATGCTGTCTTGCTAAGAATATTGCAGCAGTCTCCCCAAATACAGTCATGCCTCTTCCCTATGCTACTTGTGGTGGTTAGAGTAAACTTTCTAAAATGCAACCCTTCCACATTATTCATCCAAAAATATCTTGTATGATAAATAAGTCCTTGTGTCACTTACCCATCTATTTGCCTCATCTCAAACAGCCCCCTTTCTTAGCCCAGCATTTTACCAACTGGTGCACTGTCCATTTATCCAGCCACCCAACTGGAAAACTAGCATTTATCATCTTAAAATTGTCTCTTCTCTGAAACTCTCTCCTATCACACTCCAAATAGAATTGACTCCTTCCTTAATTCCATTGCTTTTTTTTTTTTTTTTTAGGTATAAAATGTATATATTTCTATTATAGGTTTAATGCAGTCTATTGCCATTATTTGTCCATAAATCTGTTCTGACCAGACTATTCTGCAGTCTTCAAATATGTATTGAAGAACAGACTGTAATTAAGAGTATATCTTATTGTTTTCTCCCAGGAGTTTATTCCAATGCTGTATTAGTTTTTCACTGCTGCTATAACAAATTTAAAATAACACATTTATTACCTTGCAATTCTATAGGTCAGAAATCTGGCATGTAGCTCAGGTGCTGGCAGAATTTCCCTTCTGGAGGATTTAGGAGAGAATCTCTTTGAGCATTCAGGTTGTTGGCAGAATTCTAGGACTGTTTGCATTTCTTTGCTGGCTGTCAGTTGAGGACTGTTCTCAGATTTTAGAGTTTACCTGAATACCTCAGATTGTGCCCCCTTCTTTCATCTTCAAAACCAGCAATGGCAGAGTCTCTCTGACTGCATCCTGATCTATTGTTCTTCTACCTTCTTTTCCCAGTTTTAAGGACTCGTGTAATTAAGTTGAGCCCCACTGGGAATTCCAGAATAATCTTGCTGTCATAGGTTTTCAATCCCAATAACATCTGCAGCCTCCTTTGTCATATAAGGTAATATATTTATAGGTTCCTAGGTTAGAGTGTAGACATCTTTGTGAGACCATTATTTTACCTATCAAAAGTGCCCAGCATATTTCAGGGGATCAATAAATAGTGCTTGTTAAATGACAAAATAAATGCATGCAGATGACATCTGAAGTATTTAGGTCTTTTGAGTATATTAGGTGATTTTATAAGTCCATCAATAAATTATACACTTTTATATTTTTATCTGATTTATTTGCTGTAACTTTTTATAAGAATCCTAATTATTATATTTCCTAGCTCTTTTTCCTTCATGGAACCATGCAAATAAATTTTAACCCAACAGATCAAATATATCTTTCTATAATTTCTGATTTACCATAAATTATAAACATTATTAGTACTAAATAAAAGCTATGTAAAGCCATCAAGAGTCTCTTGCTGTGTCCTTTTTATGACTACTTACAGAAAGATTTATCATTTGTATGGAATTAACATGGACTCACACATTTATTCTAAAAGTATTTGAATGTCTATATCTGCCAAGCTTTGTGAAAGGTGGTAGGCGAAGAGTGGAGAATAAAATGTGGTCCCTTCCTTACATGGCTTACAGAGTAATTGGGAGACAGATAATTAAAAAGTAATTACATCTGTAGGATGAACAGATAAGTTAAGAACATGTTTGGGGATACAAAGATAATAAAGACATATTATACTCTAAGACAATCTCTTTTCTCAAAGAGCTTATATTACAGACTGGTCTGGAATACAAATATATGGACAAATATTGTCACTGTAGTGAACCAATAACAAACATATCTTCAAGTTACAGTGATGCACTGAGGAGGAAGAGTCTACCACACTTGGAGTGAGGCTAGGATGGTTTCAAAGAAGACAAGACTTTGAGTTGTGCCTTGGGGAATAAACATGACTTTTCCACATGGACATATAGGGATGGAGTGGGGAGGAACTCTAGGGAGAAGGTCTATGCATGTCTGCCTGGGAGGAGAGAAGGTCAGGAATGCATTTGTGAATGAAAGGTCATCTTGGCTGAGACCTGGAGGATGAGTACACACTTGTCATGTGAGGGGGAGAGTGTAAGAGAAAAGAATTTTCCAGGCAGAAAGAACGTCATACACAGAGGACTAGAGGATGGTGAGAATGAGTATCAAGTTTGAGGCACCAAGGAAAGTTCAGAATGACCACAGCATAAAGCAGGAAGAATGGGGAAAAGATGATACTAAAGAAGTAAGTAGTCAGAAACCAAATCAAGAAAGACTTTTAAGCCCACAAAGGAGTGTGGATTTTATCCAAAGAACCATGGAAGGCCATTGACATGTTCTGAACAGGAAAATGAGATGACAGGTTTTGTCTTGCTCAATTCCTTTATCCTTTGACTAACTGAATTAGTTGGCTGTTCCCCACTCCCATGATAGAACTAATTTATTCTTTCTATATCAAGAGATTACTCTTTCATTTCTCTTTTCACACACACACACACACACACACACACACACACGCACACACACACACACACACACACACACAGAACATGTAGGATTCTTGGGAAAGATTGGATGACGTTCTTCAACCTTGGAAAATGAAGTGGGCAATGATTAATTGGCCCCTTGTGCCATGAGCTGTGGCATTCTTCCTAAGCAGGAACACTGTATCAAAGCATTCCAGGATTTATCATGGAGGAATGGAGGCATGGAAGTGAGAGATTGGTAGGTGAGGCCATCTGGTAAGATACAACTTGTCAGTCTCCCAGATGGCTTGTGAAAGAAAGAGACTTGATATTGAACTGAGATCAGCATATGAAAAGAGCCATGAAATCATAAACTTAAACCCCATTTTTTTCAGGTAGTACTTTGAAAACTTTGTTAAGGAAATATTATATAAAAATCTTATATGATCTGAAAGATCACGTAAAAGTTTTGATTTTAATATGGAATCATTTCAATAATATATATATTATTGAATAATATATAATAATTAAATAATAATATATATTTATATATTATTATTCAATATTTATATATTTTATATAAATATATGATAAATAATATATATTATTATTCAATAATATATACCACATTTGCTTTCACCTCTTTTAATAGGTGTTTTATTTATCTTAAGTTACTGAGTTAGGAGAAAAAAGTTGATATTATTTTCATTAATTTACTTGTACATGTCCAACTTTTATAACACATCTGTGGACGGAGGTCTGGTGGAGTTTGGCTACTCTGAATCATTCCTTTGGAAAAGTATGCTTCAAATACTCAGTGTCATGTTTGTGGAATATATTTTATTACTTGGCGATAATCTGCTCTTTGCATGTAAAATTCCAAATAAATGTATTGTAGAACATTTGAACATTAGAACATTTGAATTATGTTCACCAATGATTCTGAAAATAATGTAATCAGTAAGCATTATATTCACAGTATACTGTATTTCCCATGTTCCCAAAATTCTGGGATTTTTAATATTAACAATGTTCAAAAGTGTGAATCTTGAAATGGCTCAAATTTCTTATTATTTCCTATTTCTATGAAGGCATAAAACCTGGTTTTTGTATTTACCTTTTATTTTAGTAACTGTAGCTACTATTAATGTGATGGGGGGCGGTGGCAGAGAGAGAGACTCCAGCTTCTGTCTGAATTGAATTCAGACATGCTTGCAGAATTAGTGAAACAGGAATTCCAGAAATCCATTGCTCACAGCTGACAAGCTCTGAAGGGAAAAGATAAAAAACAAAAACAAAAAACAAAATGCAATCTTGACCCAATAAGAAAGCCTGAGATATTAAGTCAAAGGAAAAGTTTGAGTGCATCAGGGAAGCTGTTGGGGTTGGCAGTGGTAGCACCTTGTGCAGTGGGGGACAGATGTCTAATAAGGGAATGTAGGGCCTAGAAGGACAGAGGTGGGTGGCACCCAGAAGAATTGGGGTTCCATGGCAAATATCCCACTGGACAGTCTAAGAAATACCTGAGAGGACACTTTTATGGGAACAAGGTTGATGCCTCATGTGCACTGATGGGGTCAGTTGCTTTATAATTGAAGTTACTACTGTAAATATGTACACATTTGTACCCACAGATGAGTGAAACTCAAAGAAACAGTGAATGATTAGCACAGTATTTGGCATATAATTGTTCAATAGATGTTCATTGAAAAAATAAATGAATTATGGTTGAACATAATTTATGAAAGATGGTAAGTGACCATAGACATAAATACTGCATGAGTAGAATGCCTGACAGTATTACATTTATGAAGTTGGGTGAAAATAATTTTTTTTATGGGAATGATCTGAATGGTAGCTAAGAGGTGGAGCTGACCTGAAAATATTGTGCCATGAGATATAAATATTTTATAAATATAGTAAATCATTCTAGTCACATAAGCA
Organism: Tadarida brasiliensis; assembly: GCA_030848825.1. Lineage (NCBI taxonomy): Eukaryota > Metazoa > Chordata > Mammalia > Chiroptera > Molossidae > Tadarida > Tadarida brasiliensis. Next base: position 30,632,808 of record CM061263.1, on the reverse strand, counting down.
AGCCATGATAACAGGTGACCCAAAGTTAACTTGAGTAGGACAAACTTTACTTTTTTTTTTTAATATAGAGAATGTACTGTAGTATTAATTATAGCCATCTGTGATACACTACATACATGGACAGATACACGTTAAGTGTGGAGAAAGAAACCACCTCTCTACCAAAGCAAATAAAACAAAGGGATGCAATCAGTTTTTTTTGGTTTTTTTTTTGCATATATCTTCAGATAGAGCAGGAGAGAGAAGGAGGAAGAGAGAGAGAGAGAGAGAGGAACATCGATGTGAGAGAGATACATCGAGTGGCCACCACCCACACAACCCCAACCAGGGCCAGGGACAAACCGTAACAGAGGTACGTGCCCCTAGCGGGAACCAAACCCAGGACTCTCCAGTCCGTGGGTCGATGCTCTAACCACTGAGCCAAACTGGCCAGGGCTGCAATCATTTTTAATAAGATAAAATCATGCATTTAAACTGTGCTTTACAGTTTACAAAGTGCTTCCACAGACGATCTCATTTAGACTGCACAGTAATCCCGGGGGGCAGGAGTGATTATGGTTGTCATTTTCACAGAGAGGTGAAGTGACTAAGTGACTGTGGGCAGGTAGTCTTTCCTCTAGGCTGTCTCGTTTCATTGATAACCAGAACGTCTTTTTTCATCGGGTACTTGGTTTTCTCTAACCGGAGGCATATGCTACATTTTATAAGATATCTATTTAAAACTTAGAAAATATTCTCATTCAAAAATCCTTCCCAGCTGTCATTTTGCTTCAAAGCGAGAGAAATCTAAAAAGGCGGTACACCTTTAATAATAGTACAGCACACTTAGTCATGAGCACTCTGTTCCTTCAAACGTAATGAAACAGATTGAGAGCTAAATATGAAATGCTGAGCTCTCCAGTTAAAGCAGAGACCTCATTTCATTCAAATCAACTCCAGACAGATCAGACAGAAGAAATGGCTGAACAATTATTCCTTTTTTTTTTTTTTCAGTCATGGTTAGTACACTTCTCAGCTCAAGGTTGAGACAATTTACAGGGGCAATGGTATGGCCTGGTGTGCTTGCCTAATAACTTTCTCAGCAGGACATGTCTTAAAGAGGTAATAGTCATATTCTGGGGCCTTCCTTCTGCAGAAGCCTCTATACAGTGTTTAGTATTTCATGAACAAACACAAAAAAGATTTAAGAAGGAAAAATACACTCCCTTGGGCAAATGAAATAAGCTCCTTAAAATTGTGTTAACAGTTAATGTTGTTCTTTCATATTTCTTTGCAAATACTCCAATAAATTAAATTTAAAAAGGAAAACAAATACAACCCTTATCTTCAGGTATGCTTTTTCTTTGCAAAACTAATTTCACAGAACAGTCAGATATGTAAAAAAGGGCCTCTTGGCGATGTGATTTTTTATGCAACTTGACATGCAACTCGTGAGTAATTAATTATATCTTCTATTTACACTTTGTCAGATAAGAGTATTAAATAGAAGAGCTGAGAGGAACACAGAGCACTACCATTAATCTGTTTAATTTGCAAACCTAATGCGATCAAAAGGAAGACATTAGTGTTAAAATTGTTTTTTGTCCAGGTGGTATCTTTCATGGAGGGAAAGGCATGTCTGAGGTGTAAAAGTCACATAAAGCCAGAAACCTCATGCAGGCTTCTAAAGCCAAGGCAAAAATCTTCCTGGGTACTTATGTCATTGACTAGAGAAGCTCCGGATGTACGAACATTGACACACAGTTTCTCCATGTCAGGACATTCCATTACACTCAGCTCTGTGCCTTTATCTAACAAAGTGCTGCAGTCCCAGATCCATTCAGCGGACGAAGGTGATGAACAAAGGGATAAGCCTGACACTTGTGAATTTATAGGAATCCTCTGAAGTCAGCAGGCTTTGGTCTGGGACTATATGACTGACAGACCAGTTGACAGAAAGGAGACACTGCAGGAAAGCTTTTGGATGAGCAGGAACCAACTGCCCCCAGGAGTAACCCGTACCCCATTTCTATCCAAGTGGCTGTCCCCACCAAAGACTTAGAAACTGACTCAGTCCCCTGTGTCTCAGGATGTGTCCAGAGGAAGAGGTAGAGGTGGACCTTGCAGGTTAGGGAACGGGGAAATAAAACCACCTCAGAGTTTTCACACAAAACAGAAGGGCATCGTGCGCACGGGTTCTACTGGCAGACAGACCGGTTTCCTTCCCGACTCCTTCAGGGCGTCTCTGAAACTCAGTGTCCTCCTTATTGAAATGATGATGGTGCTACACAAGTATATATAAGAACAAAAGAAGATCATGTATGTAAAGTCCCTGGGACAGTCCACGATAAACAGCAGCCATCAGTAAAGGGTAGTGATTATCAGTATCATCACCATCATCTCTAGCAAGGCAGTCAAGTTTGGGAGAACTATCCTCTAATTTCTGCCTAAGAGACTGTATTGGTTGTTTCCTTTGGGACACACCTTATATAAAAAGATGGCACTATTGGCAGGACCTTGGTCGCTGAGTTGGAAGGATGTTAATGTATATAACAGACAGGTTTAGATCTTCTATTTAGTTTTGGCTAGCAACATGTAATTTTAACTTGCAGTTTTAAATAAAGTATAAAATTATAGAAGAAAATCTACAAAGGTAGGGGCTTATATATGTGAATTATAATCACTGTAAGAGACATGACAACATTTTGGTCACATGCAGGGGATATACATTTGAAAATATACTGACAGTTGCAACTTGTCTCTGAAAAAATTCATTTATTTTTCATGTATCTCTAAGAATGCATACAGATTCATGCACAAACAACATGATCCAGGGGAGCTGAAATTTAGGGACTAATTTACTGAACTACCCAAGCAACAAAGGATTATTTTATCTAATTAAGACAGAGCACACGTACTTAGAATTAAGCATTTGCATTTAACAGCAAATTCAGAACTATAAAAACAATTAAAGCTAAAATGAGGTATGATAATTTTTTTCCTGCACACCACTGCTGAGCTAAAGCTCGTTTTAATGTTTGCCTTCGCAGCACTATTAAAGAGAAGGTTACGAGTAGAGGCTCACGGCTGGGAGAACAACCTTTTCCATCTCACGTCCAACCACTTATCCTCCTCAGGACCCATATCCATCCTCTCTGTTTTACTCAAGCCCCCTAAACATGACATGTTTTCTCACATTCTCACTTTTGATATTCTATTTCTCTAATCTGGAATGTGTTTCTTAACCTAGTCCATCTATCTGAACTCTATCAGACAAGATTCAGATTGAAATTTGTCCTCTTTCATCAAAGCATTGCTCCTTCAAGCCTAGGTGCTCTCCCTTATCTGATGCAAGATCACTGAACTGACTATAGTTTTTGTCTCATTCATTTGCAAATTAATATATTACTACTTTAGTCTTCGCCTATATTATTAAGTCACATATTGCCCTTTAACTTGCTATATGTTTATTATATTTTCCCTTATATTACAGACTTCCAGATGGCATAACTTTGTTTTATACTCTTAAAAATGAACACAGTGCCTTCCCTACATGTCCAGTTTGATACATGTTTGATGATTGACTGGTTGAAATATTTAAACATCTATTCACTTTCATATATCTTCCATTTATATCTCCTGTTTTACTCAAGTCTCTTAAGCTTGTCTTAAATTTATTTACATTATTCTAAGATGTTACATAATAATTGTTAAAGAAATGGAAGAATGACATTATTTCATTAATCAATAGAGTTTTTTGTCCTTACCTCCCATAGCTGATTCTCTGAAGAGTCATTAAAATGTTGTCTTTAACATTGTTGTTATGGGAAATATAAATGATAATGCCTTAATATTTAGTCATTTCCAGAACACAGTAGATAAATCTCATTAAGACTACAGTTCAATATGTAACCTTCCTCATAATGTATTTGAGTTTGCAGCTAATGGTGTTTTATTGAGGTTCTTGTGTATTTTGTGTCTTTTCCATATTTGCTTAGATATCTTTACTTTCCCTGCAAGAGTAATTATTGTCTTTAGAGCCAGTCCCCAAGAAAGAAGCTAGTCAATTAGAATACTTAGCAAAGTGTCAGGCTCTCAGAAAAAAAAAGAGTCTTTAAATATATTTTGAGGTAATTATAAATTTATAGGAAGTTTCAAAGAAATGTATAGGAAGTTCTCATGCACCGTTCACCCTGCCTCCCCCAATGTTGACATGTTGTATATCAAAAGAAGAAAATAACCCTGGCCCCTGTGGCTCAGGGTTGGACATAGTCCTGTGCACCAGGAGGTTGTTGGTTCAATTCCCAGTCAAGGGCACATGGTTTGTGGGCTCGATCCCCCAGTAGGGGGCATGCAGGAGGCAGCTGAGTGATGTTGCACTCTCATATCAATGTTTCTCTCTCTCTCTCCCACCGCTTCCTTCCTCTCTAAAAATCAATAAACTATTCTTAAAAAAAAGAAGAAGAAAATATCCCAAACCAGGAAATATCCCAACTATTAAATTGACACTGGTACAATCCATAGAACTTATTCAGATTCCACTAGTTATCTATATGTTCATTTGTGTATGTATGTATAGATCTACATACTTCCATCACATGTATAACTTCATGTAACTACCACCATGACCAGATACACAACTGTTCCAGTATCACAAAGCTCCCTCATGCTACCCCTTTATAACCATGTACACCTCTTCACCTCTCCCAACCAATTTCCAATCCTTGGCAACCATGAACTTGTGCTCCATCTCCATAATTTTATTGTTTCAAGGATGTTTTTTAAACGGAATCATACAGTATGCAACCTTTTGTGATTGGCTTTTTTCACTCAGCATAATTTTCCTGAGGTTCATTCAAGTTGCTATGTTCATAAATAGTTCATTCATTTTCCCTGCTGAGTAGTATTACATGGCATGGAAGGGCCAGTTTGTTTAACCGTTCACTTATTGAAGGGCACTTTGGTTATTTTCAGAGTTTGGTTGGTACAAACAAAGCTGCTATGAACATTCCTGCACAGGTTTTAGTTTTTGATGAAGATCATTACAACTCATCTTATATTGCTAATTCATCTTGCTTGAGGCAGAGGTTTTCAGAGATGGGTGAGATGGATGAAGAGCTAGTGACTACATACTGCATCAAACATGTTTGTTGGTATAATCAGGAAAGAGTAACCATCCGTCCTGGTTTTTCCAGGACAGATAGATTTATGTCTGTTGTCTGGCATAATAATCTCTTCACCCTTGGAAGAGCCCTGGCAGGTTTGATAAATTATATAATCACTCTGATTCAGATTACTTAAAGATTCCAAGGATTGCTAATGTGCCTGCTCAGCTATGGTGAATTGAATTGGATTTTGGTAGATTGCTGTTTTGCAGTCTTTCTGAGTACCTGTGCAATGACTCTCTGGAGCCTGAGAAATGTGATAGTCTTGCAATGTACAAGTTTCTACTATTCCTACCTCCACTTTTTCTGGTAGAAAAATTATTTTTCTTGTGAGTCACTTTCATGGTTGGGGACAGTTTTCAAACTCATTTCTTAGTGCCACAACTGGAGAGGGAAGGACTCTTCCCCACCATTGCCAGTTTGAAAATAATTGCAAAGATAAATTCCTATAAGTCTGGTTTTGATCACCTGCCAATCTCAAAGACAGTGATCAGTGAGCTGCAGGCCTAAAATGGGCTTATCTTGGATCACAGTTCATCCTTTGACTGACCACTCTGTCCAGAGCATTGAGGTCAAGTAGGAGAATGGTATCCCCATTACAGACTATGTCGAACAAAAAGGAGGAGATTTCTTCAAAGGATAGCAGGTGGTGGAAAAGATGATAGACTTGACCATTGGAGGAATGGTGACCCGGGCAGCCACTGTGACTATTGCCTTATTTGAAGAGGTCAGTACATTGTCTAATGTCATACAGCTAACAAGGAGCACAGCCAGAATTCAATCCTATATCTTTCTGCTTGAAATCCTATATTCTTAAGTTTCTTTTTGAATAAAATTTAGCTGTGGAGAAATGGAAAATAAATTCCTGTCAATAAAGCATCTGAAAGGCACACATATAGGTGATGATCCCCAACACTTCATAATTATCATCAATACCTATGATCATCCATGTCTTAACTGATGCAAATACAACTGGAAACTGGATACAGTTTACCCACAGACCTATGGCTTAATGTCCTCAATTGCAGAGGACTAAAAATGTTCATATCTTGAAAAACAAATGATCATAATACATTTAAGTGAAAAGAGCAAGTTAAAATAGTAAGACAATTTGATACCGTTTTTTTTTTACATACACACTCAGATACAAAGGCATAGGGAAAAAATTGGAATGATAAATCCCCAGATGGTTGTTATTTTGGGAATGGAGTGTATAAGAATTTATAATTTCTTCTTCTTCTGCCTGTTGTATTTCATACATTTTCCACGGTGAATATGTATTAGTTTTCTAATTCTAAATATAGTTTCATTAAATTCCTCTGCATGCTGATGTGTGTCTGATTCAGACTTAAAGATTTCAAATTAAGAACTCCCTTCTTCAGAACCACAAGAAACCACATAGTAAAAACACCACATTGGAGGCCTCAGCGTAGCAACAAGAATTTCAATAAAAATATCTCATTAGGTTCCCAATTAACCCTCAAAAAAATAAAAAATAAAACAATGTTGCAGCAATCAGATGAAAGTGGACTTTAGAGCAAGCTGTCTTTTCTTATTTGCAAATACAGTTGACCTTTGAACATGGATTTGAACTGAGTGGGTCCACTTATAAGCAGATTTTTATATTATTTTTTTAAATATGTTTTTTTTACTGATTTTTTAGAGAGAGAGGAAAGGAGAGAGAGATAGAAACATCGATGTGAAAGAGAAACATTCATCGGCTGCCTCCTGCACACCCCATAGTGGGGATCAAGCGAGCAACCCGGGCATATGTCCTGACCGGGAATTGAACCAGGACCTCTCAGTCCATGGGACGATGCTCAATCCACTGAGCCACACTGGTTGGGCTATAAGCAGATTTTTAAAATAAATACTATAAATATATTTTCTCTTCCTTATAATTTTTAACGTTTTCTTTTGTTTATCTTACTTTATTATAAGAATCCAATATATAAAATATGTAACAAAAAATGTGTGTTAATCAACTGTTTATGTTATCAGTAAGTCTTCTGGTCAGCAGACGAATAGTAGTAGTTGAGTTTGGGGAGTCAAAAGTTATACATGGGTTTTTTACTGTGCTGGGGGAAAGATCAACTGAATAGAAAAAGTGAATTAAAGGAAGCAACCTGGAACTCCTAAAGAGTGGCTGATTTTTAGCAGATTCAACAGTTTTAGCTAATTAAAAAGAAACAACTTATTAGCTAAGTTTTTAGAATGAAGTCCATGGTACCTTAATTCTAAGTCCTTACCATCATTTTAGCAGTTTTGACAATACTAGAATTTCCATATTACAAATCCTAAATATCTACCTATTTGGAGTGAGGCCTATAGTCATTTCTGAGAGACTAATTAAAAAGTATAATATAGTTAGGGGAAATTGTTAAGGAAATTCCCCTTGATGATGCAAAATAAAGTAGACTAAAGTGCATCACTATATTTATATGTTAATAACTATATTGTATCAATGCCTTTCATACTAACCACGTTTTTTTCTATAATCTGTTAAGGACCAAACAGCTCACTGTTGAATAATACATTACACACAATATTAATTCCCTTGGCATTTTATTATTCACCTTAATCAACTTAACATTCAGAAATGTTAGGAGCCAATTTTTCTTTCTAGATGAAATCTGAGAATGTTAAGTACATCCAGCTAATGAGGTATTTCTTATGGTAATAGTGTTGGCACTTACTGTAAATATAACGCTTATACTTCGTGGTATTTGGCAAGAACACTCCCATTTTTATGATTATACTTTAGTTTTCAGCACACTATCAACATAAATAGAAATTCCACAGCAATATTACTAGAATGCCTATTTTATGGATCACTAACTTGACTTAAATAGGAAATGCCTGGTTTCTGAAAGGATGATGTCTGACAACTAGCTTAATTCTGATGCATCAAACCAGAGACAGAAAGAGAAATGTATAAATGTGTTCTTGAAGACTTCTAGAAATTTTTATTTAATATTAAAATAATTATTAAACTTAAGAAAATAATGTATTGATCATAGATTATTAATTTTATTTTTATACTCTCCAGATGTACTCCTTATCACAAATTCATGGAGTAAGGGACTTCCTTTTAGCCATGTGCATGAGTTTATAAATAATCTGATCACAATTTTCCCCCTATTTTTGGCAAATATTGATTTATCAACAAACACAAAATTAAAGTCACAGGAAAAAATGACAACTAACCCAAACTTCCTCAATTTAGCAATACAGTAGCAGACTATGGATTTAGATAAGCATAAGATAATGTAATACCTTTCAGGTCTCTAATGAAATACTGAATTATATAACTAATAGATTTGTTTTAAGCATGTTTTTGTATTCTAGTCATTTGAAAATCTTGACAATCCAATTTTTGATGTATATATACAAACATTTCATGAACACAACACTAATTTAATTAGCTCATTCTCTGTCTATGTTTAGATAATAGAATATTTATTTCCATACATAATTACTTGTTGAAACCTTATACAGAAAATTACATTCATTTTCTAAAACCCATTGTAAAAATATCTGTGCATTACCCATATGCTTTAAAAAAAAAATTATTATTTGGCACACATCATTTTTCCTCAGTGGTTTACTCTGACCTAATAAAATAGCAAGAAAAAAAAATTGTATGAGAAAGTATGTCTAAGAGTTCATTTTCACCTGTGACAACAAAACCTCTGCTCCTTCCACAAGATCAACCAAATAGCATTTCCAGCTCATCTCTCCATTCTTATTGCACACCGTCTCCAAGCCCCACTCAGCACTGTCTCCCTGATAGGCTCTCCTTTCTGGCTCCTCTCACCGTGCATGGGCTCCATTCCTCACACTGGCATGCATGCATCCTGTTCTTCCTCTGCCTTGAGTCTGTCCCATACCTTCTGTTTGACCTCTCTCACCCCATTTATTCACTCAACAAATATTCAACAGACTGAGCATCTACCATGGGCCAGGCACTCTTCCAGCAGTGGAGATACCGCAGTGAACAAAGCGGATCAAGTCTTTGCTCTCATGGAACCTACACGCATTGCAGTGGAGCAGTTAAGTAATAATGAAGGCCTAATATAATGTCATGTTGTGAGTGATGCATTCTTAGAGTGATAGGGATGATTTTAGATTGGTTTTTCAGTAAAGACACACTGAGAAAATTCCCTTTGACAGACTGGAATAAAATAAAATCTGCATTAATAGAATGCTTACTATGGAGCATGCATTTTTCTCACACTTGTACTCTCAACTCCTTACCTTGGTTCATCATGAGACCCCCTTGGCTAGAATGAAATCGTCTTCTCCCCAACTGGCTGTTGTGGCCAAGGAAGAGAAAAAAGGGTAATAGGCAGAAAACGTGGGCTGGTATAAACAGCTTAAAGAGCTGTGATAGGAAGTTGAGGACAGGAGAGTGAAATGACACCCTTTACATGTTTGATCTTTATAACCTGTCAGGTCTGTTGGCAAAGCAGTTATTCTTAATGTGTAAGAAAGCAAGAACCATCACAGCATAGAGTCTCCTAAAATGAAACAGAGGTACAAGTAATGTGTAAAAGCCACAACCAGAAATAGATCATCTCGAGACCAACCTAAACAACAAAACAGTTGTCCACGCATGAACAGCCGCCTCTCAGATATTAGTAATTTCACCATTTGAGACCAATTGGCAGTAATATTACAGAAAAGTCCTAACTACCAGCTTAAGTTTTGAACTAGATGATTTTTATAAAGTATTGTTTTATGATTCAATGAAATAAATATACTGAATAAAATATATTATTCTCTTGACATATATTAAGATAATAATGCTAAAATGAATTTTCCATCTCTTGAACAGTCAAAAGCCAAAGAAATACTTTGTATGTACAATGATCAAACCCAGAATTAACATAATCCATAAAATAAGGAGACTATGTACATTTTTCTTACAGGGAGTTTCTTGAATATCAGTCCTTGATAAGCAAGTTAGAAATAGTTGCTCTCTTCCCTGCAAATTCTTACAATTCTGAAATTTAAATTACAGTTGATCTTGCTGCTATGTTTTCCTTATCATAAGGAAAAAAGAAAGAGATAAAGAGAAAAGTATCACCCCGGCCAGTTTGGCTGGGCGGTTGGAGGGTCAGTCCATGGACCAGAGAGACCTGGGTTCAGTTTCTACTAAGGGCACGTACCTCAGTTGCAGTTTGTCCCCGGCCCAGGTTGGGGTTGCGTGGGTGGCAGCCAGTCGGTGTGTCTCCCTCACATCAATGTTTCTCTCTCTCTCTTCCTCCCTCTCCCCTCCCCCACTCTATCTGAAGATAAATGCAAAAATGTCCTCGAGTGAGGATAAAAAAATTTTAAAAAAGAAAAAAGTATCTGGTGTACAAGCATACATATTGTTGCTTAGAGTATATTCACTATCTCCATAAATCACTTTTGAAAAAAGGATTCTACAGTCAAACCTGGGAAATGCTATGCATACACTGCAGTTCCCTTTTGGAAGACAAAATGTGTATTAACAGAGAGATTCCAAAATGGTGGCAGAGTGAATGGAAGCTACACAGACCATCTCCCAGGAGCAAACTGGAATTACAACTAAAATAAAGACAAATCACCAGGAAAAAGCAACAGAAAAGCAGCTTGCGAGGACCATATAACCAGGGACACTGAATCGATCCAGGTAGGATTGCGGAGGCATGAGAGGGGGACTGGGAGCCCACGGACAGCAGCGGTCTTAGCTGTGAGCAGCACCCTTGCGTTAAATTCCCAAGCCAGCTCCACAGCTCAGAGGGCCAGGACAGAGCAGTAAAATAGCCACAGCCACTCACCAGGGGCTCCGGCAGAGGGAGGGCAGACTGGACTGGAACTGTGTGGAGACACTCGGGATTTGGAGGGTGCTCAGAGCTTTTGCTGAGTTGCTGCCACACAGGATGGTGGCCATCTTACTCCTTCCCAGGGCTCTGGGGAGAGGTGGCAGCCCCTCCCACGAAGATTCAACCCCACACAGGTGGTCCATTAAAATGCAAATTGAGGCCCATTAACAACCAGCATCTGCCCCACCCTTGGGAAATCCTCTTAGGATGAACACCTGAGGGAGGTTTTCATTCAACTGAGAACCAAAGGCTCTTCAAGTAACCTCGACTATTAGCCTCTAGGCAAAAAGCTAGAGGATAACAGAACCTTTCCTGAGCTTGCAAATCTACTCAGGAAAGTAAGACTTGACAGTGGTGTTTAACGTGGGTTCTCCCATGCTCATCCAAACCCAGTAGAGGGAGCCAAAAACAGCAGAACACCAACATCCACAGGAAAATTTGGCAGGCTCCAAAACCCACTGAGATAGCCAAAATGGTGAAAGAAAGAAACAAATCCCAAATGAAAGAACAAGAGACCTCTACCAAAGATGAGATAAATGAAATGCAGTTAAGCAAATTAACAGAGCTAGAATTCAGAGCCATGATCTTGAGGAAGCTCAACACCATGAGTAGAGACATAGAAACATTGAAAATCAACCAATTGGAAATCAAAGCACCAAGAAGAAATGAAGAATGACATAGCAGAAATAAAGAACAGATTGGAAGGACTAAACAGCAGAGTAGAAGAAGCTGAGGACCGTATCAGTGAATTAGAAGGCAGGGTAGAAAAAAATCAACCAATCAGAAAATAAAAAGGAAAAAACAATGAAAAAACAAGAAGACAGCTTAAGAGAACTGTGGGACAACTGGAAACATAATAATATTCACATCATAGGAGTCCCTGAAGAAGAAGAAAATGAGCAAGGGTTAGAGAATATATTTGAAGAAATAGTGACAGAAAACTTCGTTAATTTGGTGAAGGAAGAAGGCATTCAAGTTCAAGAAGCACAGAGAGCCCCAAGTAAGAAGAACTCAACAGGCCCACATCAAGACACATAGTAATTAAAATGCCAAAAATTAAAGACAAAGAGAGAATCCTAAAGGCAGCAAGAGATAAGCAACAGGTTACCTACAAAGGAACCCCCATAAGGCTATAAGCTGACTTCTCAACAGAAACACTACAGGCCAGGAGGGAATGGCATGAAGTAATCAAGGTCATGAAAAACAAGGATCTGAATCCAAGACTACTCTACCCAACAAGGCTATCATTCAAAATAGAAGGTCAAATAAAGATCTTTCCAGACAAAAAAAAAAGGCTAAGGGAATACATTAGCACCAAACCAGTACTGCAAGAAATGTTAAAAGGACTGCTGTAATTAGTAGAAGAAATAAGAAGGAAAATAGAACCACACTAAACAAAAATGGCAATAAATAAGTACATATCAATAATCACCTTAAATGTAAATGGATTGAATGCTCCGATAAAAAGACACAGAGTAACTGATTGGATAAGAAATCATCACCCCTATATATGTTGTTTACAAGAGACCCATCTCGCAACAAAAGACTCACATAGGTTGAAAGTGAAGGGATGGAAAAAAATCTTCCAAGCAAATGGAAAGGGAAAAAAGCTGGGGTAGCAATACTCATATCTGATAAAATAGATTTCAAAATGAAGGCCATAACTAGAGACAAAGAAGGTCACTACATAATATTGAAAGGATCTATCCAACAGGAAGATATAACCTTGGTAAACATATAGGCACCCAATATAGGAGCACCAAAATATATTAAAAATCTTCTGGAGGACTTTAAAGGAGAAATCGACAGCAATACAATCATAGCAGGGGACTTCAACACCCCGCTGACATCACTGGATAGATCCTCTAGACAAAAAATTAACAAGGAAACAGAGACTCTAAATGAAGCACTAGACCAAATGGATTTAATAGTATCTACAGAGAATTACACCCCCAAACTACAGAATTCACATTCTTCTCAAGTGCACATGGGACATTCTCAAAGATAGACCACATGCTAGGACACAAAGTAAGTCTCTACAAATTCAAGAAGATTGAAATCATACCAAGTATCTTCTCAGATCACAATGGCATGAAACTAGAGATCAATTGCAACAAGAACATGCAAAGACATTTGAACACATGGAAGCTAAATAGCATGTTATTAAACAATGAATGGGTTACCAAGGAGATCAAGGAAGAAATTAAAAACTTCCTGGAAACCAATGAAAATGAACACACAACACAAAATCTATGGGATGCAGTGAAAGCAGTTCTGAGAGGAAAGTTCATAGCACTACAGGCCTACCTCAGGAAACAAGAAGAATTTCTAGTAGACTATCTAACCTCACAACTTAAAAAACTAGAAAGCAAACAAAAAGAACATCCCAGAGCAAGTAGAAGGAAGGAAATGGTAAAGATTAGAGCAGAAATAAATGACATAGAGACCAAAAAAACAATTCAAAGGATCAATGAAACAAAGAGCTGGTTTTTTTAAAAGATAAACAAGATTGATGGACCCTTAGCTAGACTTGCCAAGAAACAAAGAGAGAGAACCCAAACACACAAAATCAGAAATGAAAGAGGAGAAGTAACAAGTAACACCACAGAAATACAAAGGATTGTTAACAAATACTATGAACAGTTATATGGCAACAAATTCAACAATCTAAGAGAAATGGACAAATTTCTAGAAACACATAGTCTCCCAAAACTGGACCGGGAAGAGATAGAAAACTTGAACAGACCAATAACAACAAAGGAAATTGAAGATGTAATCAAGACTCTCCCAGCAAACAAAAGCCCAGGCCCAGATGGCTTCATGGGGGAGTTTTACCGAACATTCAAAGAAGAACTAACACCCATTCTCCTCAAACTATTTCAAAAAATTCAAGAAGAAGGAAGACTTCCAAACTCATTTTATGAGGCCAGCATAATTCTAATTCCAAAACCAGAAAAAGACACTACAAAGAAAGAAAACTACAGGCCAATATCCCTGATGAACATAGATGCCAAAATCCTTAACAAAATACTAGCAAATTGGATCCAGCAGTACATCAAAAAAATTATTCACCATGACCAAGGGGGGTTCATCCCAGGGATGCAAGGATGGTTCAACATTTGCAAATCAATAAATGTGATACACCACATAAACAAAATGAAAGATAAAAACCACATGATCATATCAATAGATGCTGAAAAAGCATTCGACATAATCCAGCACCCATATCTGATAAAAATGCTCAGCAATGTGGAAATCGAGGGATCATATCTTGACATAATAAAGGCCATATATGAAAGACCTACAGCCAACATCATACTCAATGGGCAAAAACTAAAAACATTTTCCTTAAGAACAGGAACAAGACAGGGATTCCCACTTTCGCCACTCTTATTTAACATAGTACTGGAAGACATGAAGAAAAAATAAAAGGGATCCAAACTGGAAAGGAGGAAGTGAAACTGTCATTATTCGCAGATGACATGATATTGTACATAGAAAACCCTAAAGACCCCATCAAAAATCTACTAGGCTTAATAAATGAATTTGGCAAAGTGGCAGGATACAAAATTAATGTCAAGAAATCGACAGCATTCTTATACACCAATGATGAACTCACAGAAAGAGAAACTAGAAAAACAATCCCATTTGCCATTGCGGCAAAAAAATTAAGATACCTAGGAATAAACTTAACCAAAGAAGAAAAGGACCTATTTGCAGAAAACTATAGGACATTGAAAAAAGAAATAGAGGAAGATATAAAAAAGTAGAAGCACATACCTTGTTCATGGATTGGAAGAATTAACATCATTAAAATGTCCATATTACCCAAAGCAATCTATAGATTCAATGCAATCCCCATCAAAATACCAACGACATATTTTACAGAACTAGAACAAATACTTTAAAAGTTCATATGGAACCAAAAAAGACCCTGAATAGCCACAGCAATCTTGAAAAAGAAGGACAAAGTAGGTGGGATCACAATACCGGATATCAGCTAATACTACAAAGTTACTGTAATCAAAACAGCCTGGTACTGGCACAAGAACAGGCATATAGACCAGTGGAACAGAACAGAGAATCTGGAAATTGACCCAAGACATTATGCTCAATTAATATTTGACAAAGGTGGTAAGAGCACACAATGGAGTAAAGACAGCCTCTTTAATAAATGGTGTTGGGAAAATTGGGCAGCTACATGCAAAAAATAATAATAATAAAACTAGACCATCAACTTACACCGTAAACAAGAATAAACTCAAAATGGATAAAAGACTTAAATGTAACTCGTAAATCCATAAAAATCCTAGAAGAAAATATAGGCAACAAAATTTCGGACATCATATGCAGCAGAATCTTCACTGATACATCACCTAAGGCAACAGAAACAAAGGAAAAAATGAACACATGGGACTACATCAAACTCAAAAGCTTCTGCACAGCAAAAGAAACAACCATCAAATTGGAAATGCAACCAACTGTATGGGAGAGCATAATTGTCAATGATACATCAGATAAGGGGTTAATCTCCAAAATATATAGAGTGCTCATACAACTCAACAAAAGGAAGACAAAGAACCCAATTAAAAAATGAGCAGAGGAATTAAATAGACACCTCTCCAAACAGGACATACAAATGGCTAAGAGACATATGAAGAAATGCTCAACATCACTAATCATCAGAGAGATGCAAATTAAAACAACAGTGAGGTATCACCTCACACCTGTCAGAATGGCCGCCATCAACAAATCATCAAACAACAAGTGTTGACGAGGGTGTGGAGAAAAGGGGACTCTAGTACACTGCTGGTGGGAATGCAGACTGGTGCAGCCACTATGGAAAACACTATGGTGTTACCTCAAAAAATTAAAAAGTGAATTGCCGTTTGACCCAGTGATCCCACTTCTAGGAATATACCCTAAGAAGCCTGAAACACCAGTCAGAATATATATACCCCCATGTCCATAGCAGCACTATTTACAATAGCTAAGATCTGGAAACAGCCCAAGTGTCCATCAGTAGACGAATGGATATAAAAGCTGTGGTACATATACACAATGGAGTACTATGCAGCTGTAAGAAAGAAAGATCTCTTATCCTTTGAGACAACGTGGAGGGACCTGGAGAGTATTATCCTAAGTGAAACAAGCCAAGCAGAGAAAGACAAATATCACATGATCTCACTTATTTGTGGAATATAATGAACATAACAGTCTGAGGAACAGGGTAGACCCAGAGATGTGGAAGCAGGGTACAGACTGACAACCCTCAGAAGAGAGGGTTGGGGGGCAGGGAAGAGATAAACCACAGAACTTATATGTATGTCCACATAACTGATGGACATGGACAACAAAGCTGGGGATGGGGTGCGGGGGATGGAGAGGAGGGTGTCAATGGGGAAAAAAGGAGAAACATCTGTAACAAAAATAAATTAATTTTAAAAAAATTCGAAAAAATATGTGGATTAACATACTAAACATTCTGAGAAATCCTGGTACAAAATAATAATAAATGAATTAATACTAGTTTAAACAAAGTCAAACAGATTACTGCCTCAATTCCTGTCTTTACAGAAGTGTTTATTTGCAATAACACCTGCTAACATTGCAAGTCTCTAACGTTCCATGGAGCACGTTTGGAAGATGCTACTCTAGACACTTCGTTATTGTTCTACCTATTGATTTTGCTTTGGCAATTTTTACTGCCCTATTTCTTTTTTTTTCTCTTTTTATTTTTGTATGTAGCACTAGTTGAGTGCTTACTGTATTCTAGGCACTGTTTAAAGTACTTTATGGTTATTATCTCACTTATTCCGGACAATAATCCTCTGTGATAAATATGTAACAAGTCAGCAAAGGGGCTCCAGTGAGGTGCAATAACTCTCCTACATTCTGCTGCTGGTAAGTGGCACAGCTGAGAGCCGAGACTGAACTCAGGTGTCTCCGACCTGCTGTCTATGCTCTTCACAAGTCAGCCACCAGCTTACTCTTCCACTCCCAGGTACATGCTAATCCTCCCAAGCTCCATGGAGACCAACAGCCTACCTACTTCTCAATCTAACTGTGTCTTCCAGACTTTAGTTTATAGGACCTCTCTGTTGCATTTGATGTTGCTGGCCAATCCCTCCCACTTGACATTTCCTAGACTCTGGGTTTCCTTGATTCTGCTTTCTGTACCTCTCTAGCTGTTCCTTCTTCATCTTTTCATGTTTGTTATTAAATGTTAATGCTCCTCAATGCCGCATTCTGGCTCACTGCCCTTTTCTCCTTTCTCCCTGTTGGGACATCCCCATTTACATCTGCAGGCCTATACTCTCTCCTAGACGACTGATCATAACCAAGTTTTAAGGCACTTCAACTTCAGGATATCTCCCACTAAACTCATCATGTCCTATATCAGTTGGGATGCCAGCAGGACACACAGCGGAAATTCTAGAGAGTTTAATCAAGGGACTACTAATAAAGGTGTGGAGAAGCAATAATGATACTGAGTAGGTATGGAAAAGCATCCAGGGACAAACAGCAGTGAGAAGCTCTCACCCTAAATGGGACAAGGGGAGAAAGCTGTTTCTAGAACTTGACCAAAACTTTTCCCTGTAATAGGGGCAGGACAACAGGATTGGAAGAGGAAATGAAGCCACTGCTTAACAGGGGCCAGCCAGGGTAGAGACTGGGTGAA
Source organism: Tadarida brasiliensis (assembly GCA_030848825.1). NCBI lineage: Eukaryota > Metazoa > Chordata > Mammalia > Chiroptera > Molossidae > Tadarida > Tadarida brasiliensis. The sequence goes on along the minus strand of CM061263.1, from coordinate 30,615,130 downwards.
CAAGTGTTCTGCTTTCTTACTCCTACCAGTAATTTTCTGCTAGTGCCTCCTATTAGTCAAACTCAGTACAGGCCAAGGGGCAAGGGAGCCTGAAGAAGCCGCCTCTACAGGGAAGCTCCTTCTCATTGTGCAAGGTGAGAAGAGGGTAAGCTGATCTGGAGGGGAGTGGACACTATCCAGCACACATGCTGTCTTAAAACTGCAACATCCCAGCCAAAGGTGTTCTTTACCTGGAAATTACCCTCAGATCCTCTTCCCCAATTTCCCACTTCTAATCAGTCTTGTCAATTTAGCTATTTTTAACATTTTTCTCTCTTCCTTTATCTCCTTTTCCCATAACCCTGGGGTCAACATTTGTCATCTCTTAATTGGACCATCACAACTTTCTGGCACTTGAACTGCTTCTGGGCCTGCTCCACCTTTGGGAAAGCCTTTCTTACAGGCAAAGGCTCCATCTAAAATGCAAATGTTACCCCACTGAGCCTTAATTAAGTCCTTCAATAATCCTCTTCACCTAAAGAATAAAAACTCTGCTTTCTGGCACAGCATATAGAAGTTGCCCTGATCTGGCTTCTATGGCTTCATTTCCCTTTGTATACATTTGTATTTTCCTCAACACTGCCATGTTTTCACAGCATGAATCATCTTGTTTCATGCAGCTTCTCTGTGTGTCCATATTTTCTTTTCTTTCTTTTATTTTTTATTTTTTCCCTTTATTGATTTTAAAGAGGAAGGAAGGGAGGGGAAAAGAGAGATAGAAACATTAATGAGAGAGAACATCGATTGACCACCTCCTACATGCCCCCCACTGGGGATTTGGCCCACAACCTGGGCATGTGCCCTGACCAGGAATCGAACTGGTGACATCTTGGTGCATGGGTCAATGCTCAACCACTGAGCCACAACCTAACTCATCCCATATATATGCTTCAAGATTCAGCTCAAGTGTCATCTTATAAGAAATAATTTCCTATGTCATGAGATATAGTTGTGTTCTCTAACACCCCATATCTTCCTCAATTAAAACAACACAACAAATATGACCACATTTTGATGACATTTTGGTTTTTTATGTTTATTTTTTCACTATGCCATTTGTGGGGATTCAACATATTCCACCCCTATACATACAATATCTAATATAATTCCTGGGACACAATAGAAGCTCAATAAATGTTTGATTAACTGAATGGTATGGGGCAATAAATTATTATCCTGGCATCCAAAAGACAGACTTAGTATTGAAGAAAAAAGTAACTTCTCAATTTGGCCATTCTGACCTTGGGGAAAGACTGGTCAGCCAAGAAAGTATATAGGATGCTCAAGAAAACTAAAAGACAGGTATTAATTGGAAGTTAAAGCTAGGATCAAAAAGAATAATTGTTAAAGTAGAATTCTGATTCAGAAGGTAAGGTACAAGGAGTCAGGAACCAGACCTCAGATTGGACCAAATACACAAAGAACCAAATACACAAAAGATTCTCTGGAATGCTCTAACAGCTGGTTTGTATATGCCAATCACAAGCTCCTCTGGGTGGAACCAAGAGGGAAGCATGATCAGGACCAGTAAACAGGCCCATAGTTGGTCTCTGGCATAGATTAAGGGCAAAGGCAGCAAGGGCTAGAAATGCCACTGCACTTGATTTGGTGAATAGGGTGTCAGAATGAAGAAACAGGATTAAGGTAGACCCATGATAATATTTCTCACACATAAATCGTCTATTTTTAAAAGCAGTTGGGCAGATAGAGAAAACAAATAAACATTTCAGTTATATGAAAAAACAGTTAAATGAGATAATCTTTTTAAAATGGAGTCATTCATTATTTAAATCACATATACCTTAGTAGTAAAAAATATAATTCTGATTCTGGCCCCTTATGTTGTACATTACATCCCTATTCTTTTTATTTGCTAGTAAAATTACAAAAATCACCAGGTTTCTTTGGTTTAATTTACTTCATGATAAGAACAATTTTGTCTGGAAAATAAACTGCACAGCATTTCTATGTAGGAAGAGTTAAAAAACAAATATATGAAGAGTATTTGATAAGGAAATGTATTTATTTTCAAATAAATAGAAGAATAGTAATACATTTGTTTTCATCAAATGTTGTTCATTTGATTCCCTAATTTTCACTGTATTTATTTCTTATAGAAATTACCATGTGTGTTTATAATTTGTAATACAACTCTCAAAGTCAGAGTCCTATTTCCAATTCTGATTCTCTGTTTCTGAAATATTTTTCCAAGCATGTATCATTTTTCTCTCTTTCACATAAGTATTTTAACAAAAAGCTAAAGGAAAGCCTTTTCGTCAAGAAATCTCTACAACCTTGTTTCAAACATCCTCTGTTTGGTGGTATTAATACATTCAGAATATTAGGTAACCAGAATGCCTACAGAAAGTAGACACATGTTTTACTGGAAACTTAGATTCTGAATGAATGAGTTGAGAACCATTTTCTGCCACAGGAGGAAGATATGGTTCTACTTACCGAAATAAATTTGATGGCACGATGTTTTAAAAAAAAACTAAGGACCCGCACTCTGAAAATCTAGGACAAGCTTGCAAAGAGCCAAGCTGACTAGTTAGGAGTAATGAGTGATCACAGACTACATGAGAGGTGTTTAAGAAGGTTATTGACATAGTCTTCTGAATGGCTAAGAGAAACAATACGGAACCTCGTAGAGTCAATAGCACCAGGAGAGAAGAAGACAAGAGCCTTGTGTCTGCTTCCAGCTTCATCCTACCCCATTCACCTCTTACTCATTTCTACCTGTGCCACAGTAACCCTGTTTCACCTCCTCAAATCAGTGACACAAGTGCACAAAGAAGTCTCTCACATATTTATTTAAGTAGAAAGAGCTGATACAATGGGTCTCTAAGGCCACCATAAATGAGTTCTTTAAGATTATGCCTCTGGATTAAACACCACCATCGAGATAACCAAGACCAGGGTGCAGAAAAGGTTTCATCTCTTAAGGGCAAAGTTCTGACAAAAAAAAATTAGAAAGGATCTCTACTAAAGTAATGCAGAAATCTTTGTCAGTTGTGGTTGACAGTAGTCATAAAAGAGGGATGATATGGGAGAGGAAGCAAGAATATTACCTACATATGTGAGCATTGTCTAAATTCCAGGTCATATACAGAGATGTGAACAGCTGTTTTCACTCTACATTTTAATTGATAAAAATAAATAGCAGTTGAGGTAACACTGATAAATGAATGAGGAATCAAGAATATTACTTTTCTGAAAAAAAATAATATCAGTATTTTGATCTATGATTCTAATGAATTGTTCATATAAGGGACTGGTGATTGGGTTTTTTTAGTGTAATGATTGCATTGTAATTATAAATATTTAATTCACACAACAATTTTCTCATGTTTTCCTTAAAGATATATTCACAAGTCAATATTATATTTAACATGTCTCAATCAGAAACTAATTATATGTCAAAAAATGAAATCCTGTTTATTAAGCTTCTGTTATATGCCTAATACCACATATTAAGCACAGAAGACATTTACAATAGACATTCGTTTACTTAAAAAATACAACATCTGAAGTATATATGTAAAGTTATTAACTTAGGAAGAAAATGAAAAACAAATATTTGTGGTCATTGCTGTTAAGTTGCTACTTAGCCTTCTTTTTGCTATATTTAGCCTTCTATTTTGCCATACTACTGTCAATCACAATGTTTTATATACACCAGCTGTATCTAACACCAAAGATCCTTTGCACACCCTCAAGTCTCAAGTTCAAGTTGTAGTTATAAGACCCAAGAATCAATGTACTTATAAGTTTAAATACCTTTATCGCATATTTAGATGTTAGAAATAGTGCTACTTTTAAAATAAAGTACAATTCATATATTGCTTTTAATTACCTATGTATATCGATGTATATTTTTATGGACCAAAATGAAGCTGAGGTATTGTGTGAATTTTCTATTCTTTCATAAAATAATAATCTTTCATACAATAAAGAACAAAAGCAAATGGGTGTGTACAGTGGGAAGTATAATCTCCAATACCCCATGGAAACCAAGCCCAGTGAAACTTTTCCAACTTACTGGGGATGTCACGTGTACAAGGGGTTTCTCTAAAAGGTTGGCAACAACATTTATCAAAGGAGTCAGTGACAGAGGAGCAAACTTTATTCCTAGGAGGATGGTCTAGGCTGCTCTGGAAAGATGAAAAGATTATGGTTCACCTGCAAATATTGTATAATATAGAATGTAGATGAGGAATGTGAAAGCTGTGTGTGTGTGTGTGTGTGTGTGTGTGCGTGCGTGCGTGCGTGCGTGAGAGAGAGAGAGAGAGAGAGAGAGAGAGAGAGAGAGATAATGGAGAAAAAGAAAAGGAGAGAGGAAGGCATAGGAGAGTGGAGAAAGGCAGACAGACCTTGGAAAGTGAATATTTCTCCTGAACAAGAGTACTCAGGCCAGCATTATAACACTAAACATAAACCTCTTTCAGAGAACATAATTAAGGTCTTCTTTTCAAATCTGATGTTCTTTGATTATAAGTCAGGTAGAGCAGAAATGGAAAGAAATATAGAGAGGAGGTTAAGAAAGAAAGAAAGGATTCATGCCAAGCTCCCGAGTTTAGGGAAACATTCCAGTTGACTACTAATGAGCATCATTTCAGGGAAGGCAGAATTCACATTCCTATGATGTCATAGTCTACAATTTGCATCTTATTTGACAAAATCCTGATAGAGGGTGAACTGATACAGGAAGCAATTTTCAGGGAGAGGTTTAGTAAAGACAAGATAGGTGACAGAGGTTACATTGTTTTCAAGGGGAATTATGGGAAGATGCACAAGCGGAAGACTCACTAGATAAGCATTCCATTTACATTCATATGTGGGTAGAAGATTTTGAGATTAGTAGGCTCCCAGAATATTCAATAACTGAATTCTACTTTTGCTTTCTATTTTTATATATACCATCAATACTGATATTAAATTAATTTTTAATTGTTTTTCTTTATTGATTTTAGAGAGACAGGAAGGGAGAGGGAGAGAAAGATAGAAACATCAATGAAAGAGAACATCGACTGGCTGCCTCCTGCACGCCCCCCACTGGGGATTGGGCCCACAACCTGGGCATGTGCCCTAACCGGGAATTGAACCGGCAATCTCTTGGTGCATGGGTCAATGCTTAATTACTGAGCCATACCAGCCAGGCTAAATTAAAATATTTTGTAACCAACATTGTGCTTATGCAACACCAGTTATGCAGGTATTCGCCTTATACAGTGGCTGGTTTAGACATATGCAATGCTTGATTAAATGTGTCTATCACTAAGCCATGGATAAGGGGTGATGCACAAAGACATCCATGGCCAAGCCTGTTTGGAATACCTCGGTGAAACTGGTTATAGCTGATCATGCAGATTCGAATTTTCAGACTCTCCCACCACTTATACCAAACTGCTCGTTTCTAATTTGTGAAAAAGATAAAACTATAAATCAAGCCTCGTACTTGAGTTTCTCTATGGTTTTTATAGATTTTAATTTTTATATGGAGAACACTTCAAATGGACTAGAGAAAGATTTATTGAAATATGAGAACTATAGAGATTTGGGGGAGTGGCGGAATGGTTTGTCTCTTACTCAGTGAACATAGACCTTTTTAGATGTTATCATTGAGATTCAACTGACAACTTGATATTTAATAATGGAATTTTTCTTCATGTTCTTGTCACCACCTGCAAGTTAGATCTATTTTACTGACATGTACTCAGGACCTTAATGCAAAAGTTTCTCCAAATTATGAAGAGATTATACTAGGTACCCAATTTATCGTGTAACATACTATTCCCCAAATGTAAATGTATTGCCCTATGAGCCCAACTTGCCACTTTGAACATCTCTTGTCAAATGTAACAAAAAAATAAATAAATATTAAATGAAATAACAAATTTGAAATCCCTGGAAGACTGTCTGGTACATAGTGTGTGTTTGGTGTATAAAAGACTGACTGGCACAGCGGCTAGCCTTCCTCTGGTATACTTTATATTCAGGTGACATAAAACATTGTGTTTATATAAACTAAAGAGCAAAGCTTTACAAAATTATTTGTCCCTTTACAATATGTACTTAAATGACAACCTTTACCAATGTATTTGCTATGTGATGAAGTTTACCAAAACTGACACCAATCTGCAAATGTGCAGAAGTACACCTATTATGTGGAGCAAGGTGAACCGCTATCACCATCACTGAGAATGCCATTATGCCGTCATTGACTGTTTTCTCATTCCAATATCTATCAAGTTTTGATTTGAACTTTTGCCACGTATTTTACATTTTAATTGCAGAACTCTATGCCCACTCCCAAACCATCTCTGGAATTCTCAACCATTACAAAGAATTGAAATAAAAACCTGCAGTTGTGCCAAAGGTTGGCTTTGGATCTGATGTCATACACGTAAGTCTTAGCCATTACTTAGTCAAATGTGTGGTAATTCAATTTGTCACTTTGGATGCATGACAAGCGTTGCATAGACAGAGAGTCATGACAGAACTTGACAAATAGAAAAATTAGTAGAAAACGTAAGTCTAATACATTGCGGCATGTGCTCATACAGCTGCAACCTCCTAGAGTGAAAACATATGACCAAGCTTATTAATAACCAGATTTTAAATAAAATCATTATCTAAACTTGAGAAACATTTTAAAACATTAAATATCATTTAGAATCTTCTTTATGTATTCTGTTGTTGTTTCTCCCTGAAACTATTTTTCCTATTTTCCATTAAGATAAATGAAAATACAGAATATTTTAAATTGACGCTGTTCTCCACCCATTGGTCCTGATGCACAGGCTCCTTGTCAAGCATTCATATTCAATGGTGTATGCAAGCAAGAAGTGACTCTTTGATAAGAAAACATTTGCATGCATTAATGTTTCATCCATTTCTAAGGAAGGTATCCCTGTGGTGCTGAAAGAATAGCTCCGGGTACTCAGTCGACATAGTTTGCTTTGCCTAGAATGGACAGGAAGGACTCAGGACAAAACTGAAGGAGATCCACTGAAGACACAAGTGGTAGACAATTACCTCATAACTTCACACCACTTTCCAAGAAAACATCTAGCTAAAATTTCTTTAAAAATGTTTAATGTACAGTATAGTTGGTAAACTAGGATTTTTTTTTAAGCAGCCCCTTCCCTTTTCCTCAAAGTAAAACCCTGATGTAGGATATACCAAAGACACGAAAAAGTAAATTATACAGATTTTTCTGCCATTGGAATTTAGAGTCATCTTCCTCTGTAAAAATAGTGGGGGAAAGTCTTGAGACTTTGTAAATGGCATTCTCAGGCTGGAAAGAAAAGTCCTCTCCAGGCTCAAGCTGACGCTCCTTTTTCAAAGAAAACGGTGCTCACCACCCAACCCTGGTAGTCCGTGGGCAACCAGGGAGCTTAGCCGCCGGTGTATAATTCCAACAGAAGGTAAATTAAGACAAAGCAGGTTCACACTCGGTTGGGGGAGGGCGGAAAGGTTAAGCAGCATTGGGGTGCAGTACGCAGCGACCAGAGGGGACAGTGACCTCATTTTGCCCAAGGAAGCATTATCCAACAAGCCCACCGCTGATGTGGATAGCAGCGGCGGTAAAAGAGCACAAAGCTGGAGGGAGCAAACTTCCCTGTTCTTCCAGCACATCCCTTAAGACCGCCGGGAACACGCACACTCTAGGACAACAAAGCGTGCGCCAGGCTGCAGCGCCGGAGCTTCCAGCGGCTCGGCCATCGCGTCCTGGGGCGCGCGGTTCCCCGGCAGCGGAGCGAGGGCGCCCGGGCGCGGGCGCCCGCAGAACCTCAGGGCGGGGGTGGAGGGCTCCCTACCTTGAGCAGCACAAAGAGCCAGAGCAGAGGCAGGAGGCGGCGGCCGCCGCGCGTCCTCGTGGGCAGGTGCCCCATCGCAGCGCGGACGGGGACCTAGAGGGACGGTGGCGCAGGCGGGTTCCCCGGTGGTAGCTCACAATGGCGAACTGGGGCTGCAGCCTTAGACCTTGGGCGCCGAGGCTGCTCCCGGAGGGCGCATGCTGCCTTTCCGGTCTCCCTGCCGCTGCTCCCTTCCCCGTTTTGCTCCTGGGGTTCTCCAGCAACGTGCCAGGCGCTGCTGGTCCTTAACAGCTAAGGATGGAGAGGGTGGGGATTGGAGTGGGCGAGGCTCTGCCACCGCCGCCACCGCGGCTGCCAGAGCAGGCGCGGGGTCCTCGTGGTGAGCGAGAAGCAGGGACCCTGCCCCAGCTCGCCGAAGCCCTCTTGCAGCAGGAATATTCTCTGGGCTGCGGATTCATAAAGTGACAGCAGCCTCCCTGCCCTCCCACCACGGTCCGCCCGCTGCCTCTTATTGCTGGACAGCCCCCCTCTAGGCTCCGCCCCAACCCCCCTTCCACAGTCTCGGACTCAGGAGTTCTGTGGGGTTTCCCTGACTCCTCTTGAGCAACTCGGAGACCAGATCCCAGTCCCCTTTCAACCTCCCTACATCTGCTCTCAGTCGTGGTTATAAAGGACCAGTAACACCTGGAAGGGAGTGGTGGTTGTGACTGTAGTGATGGAGTGCATGGTGTGTGTGTGTGTGTGTGTGTGTGTGTGTGTGTGTGTGTGTGACAGAGAGAGAGAGAGAGAGAGAGAGAGAGAGAGAGAGAAGGAGAGAGAGACCCTTCTCTCTTCCACTTTCCCTATCCCATTTAAACACTCATACTCTCCATCCCACACTCACCAAGGAGGATATAGCACAATTATATACATCTTCCATTTGAAATCAGGAGTTCTTGTAAATTCCAAGGGCCGTCTTTTGACACCATCCATCTTGTAAACGCAAAAATAACTTTTTTGGAGGCATATTTTATATGATTATATTTTGTTATGTTGTCTTTCTATTTTTTCTTCATCACTTCTATCAAAATTTGCTTAGCTTTTTATGCCCTTGTACATATGGACCACTTTGGGGAAACAGTAACAGTAAACAGTAAGAAATAAAGCTTTCTTCAGTAATTAGCATTCTTAATACTCCATTAAGTAACACTGTGATTAGATAGTCAAAGACTATAGGTATTATTTCATAATCACAGAAAATTTTCTCTCCAACATAAAGTATTTGACACAGCTGTTGCTAGATTAAATGGTTTCATTTGTTTTTATTGCACTTAAAAACAGCCTTGTGAATCCTCCTGAGAGAGACTCCCAGAAGAATGTAAATGCTGCATCAACAGTTTCCAATGCAATACTTCCAAAATACAATAAATCTTACTATGCTTTTTTCAAGATCCCAAATCAACAAGAATGGCCATGGGCAACATATAGTGCATATAATAATGTATGTTTCACCACTTGCTTCAAAATGTTCGTTCTGATTTCATTATGCCAGCATAACTGCTAGGTAAAGAAGGCTGAGATCATTATCACCAACTATTTTCCTCATAATGCTGCTTCTCCTGAAGAACAGATAAATGCAGGAAAGCAGAATCTTTTACATGCCCTAAGACAGGCATTTAAAATGAATTCTCACAAATTGAAATAAAGCAATTTCCTTTGGAAATAATAATAGGTTTTTAATGATCAAAAGACTGGAAGATCTTTTTTAAATCTGTAGGAGGCTTTGTTTTTGTTAAGAAAAGCAATCTTTCCCCAAATATCTAAAATTGTATCTCTGCCTATCTAGTTCACACCACCTGTTCTATAGAAAGAGAAGCAATAGCAGCTACAGAGCAGGAGCTACAATCCCTACGAGGGGTTTAATAAGGAGTCAAATGGAACTCTTACAGTGCCCTTGCCAGTGAGGCTGAATTCTGTCCTCCAGAGACCAGCTCTAATGTAGTTCAGTATGTTCAGTCCTGGCTTCACTGCTGAAATCGCCTACAAGGCTGTCAGCACTTTCAGTATTAGAGAGTTGTATTTATGGGGGCTGCTCAATGACAAATAGTTTGCTTTATATGGAATGCAGGAAAAACCCAAGCCATTGATCTCCAGACCATATTCCACTTGAAAAGCACAGTAATAGTCAGGTAATTTGTCATCCATATCTTACATATTACAATTATTATGACATATGAACTGTAGATTATGTGTAATATGTTCTTAAAATCAGAGGACCAGGCAGCATTTTAACTTTCCATTTATTTGAACATTTGCTTTAGTTTTGCTCTTGATGAACACTGGGTTCTCGCCTAAAAGACGTGTTGACAATTCATAAATTCTGTGTCTTTCAAGATCAGAATGATTGACAGGCCTCAGGTGAATAGCATGTTTCAACTGCCAAGACATATTATTCTTGTCACACTTGAGAAACAGTGAAATTTACTACAGAAGGTTATTTTTGCTTTTACATGAAGGCTCTTTTACTCATTGCCTCTTTTTTCTTCCTAAACATAATTCCTACTGAGGCATCTATCTTTTTTTTAGCTTGACTCTTGCATAATTTTAAGAAAAATCAAATAAAAATATTGTATGACAGGGCATAAGTTTTATGACAAAAATCATCTGCTCAAAGGAATAAGAAAACCTGAGCAGATATTTATCACTGGATGCAAACTGCAGTCTATGGAATGCATGAGCAATCCTAAATTAGGAAGGCAGATTGTCATTTTTAGATACTATTCCCTTTAGCAGTCAGTTATATGCTAGCATTATTGCATATTGTTAACATTTCCTAAAAATTAAAGACATTAAGCAGCCTTATTTTTTCTGAACCATTGCAGGCATTGTTATCATCTACTCACCTAGCCGTTCTTCATACACTAGGTTTCTTGACTAATTATAATTTAAAGCATTAACATCCTGCATGAGAGGATTCATTTTAGCCTAGAAAAAAAATGCATGACTAGAACTTGTATATAATGTATCAATAAAGCAAGACATATTATTTGCTCAGTGGAAATGGTGCATGCTGATCCTCCCTTTCCTTCCTTCTTTACTTCCCTTCAGATTAAAGAGGTGATGCAACATTTACTACCTATTATGTTTCTTAACCAGAGTCTACATATGCATCACTTAAAAAGTAGTTACAAATGTATAATTATGGAAAAATTGGTCATGGTGATTTCAGGTGCTACTGTAGAAACTATGAAAACATTAATCACATATTTTGAAAATGAACTGCCTTAACAGCTAAGGATTTTATGAATAGGCATAATAATTTTGCATTGACAATTTGACTTCAAATCAATCACACTAAATCAACTTTCATGCTAAAAATTGCAAAGTTAATACTATCAACTCTGTGAGAGAAGGGATGAAGATATCTACAGTCTGAAGAGGGGCAGGGGGTGCCAATGACAAAGTGGTGTCATTATCTGTCTTAGCAGAAAAATCTAGAGAAAACGTTTTTAAGAAAGCATGAATGTTCTGGGAGAGATTTCAGTGTCCTCGGGAAGAATATCCTCCTTATGGAGGGACATGAAGAAAACACATAACTGGGAAGCTGTACATTTCCAGATGTGCTTGTACAGTGTAGATACGAGTAAGAGAAGCAATTGAATATACAGATTTCTTTTGTTTTGTTTGATATTATTATAATGTATAGAATTATAGGAGTAAGCATTTAACAAATGCGTAGAGGGGATTTGAATGAAATCCAGTCAGAAATCAATACATGTCAAGCCTGAGACCATTCTCTGTGAACTTGCTGTCTGATGCTACAATAGGCATTTCCAACCTTTTCTACCCAGCTTAAAACACCAACCTTCTGCTCTGCAGACCCCTTCAGTACTATGGCTTCACCTTCTACCTCACAGAGGAAATAAAGCCCATCAGGTGACAACTTTTTTATCTTTCCCGACAGTAAACATAATTCTGCTAATATCTGTTTCCATCTTTCTTGATAAAAACAAGGAGCGCTCTCTCTCAATTACTATCTAAAGCTAATTCTGTCACCTATTTTTTAGAGCCCATTCCTTCCAGCTTTCCCTGCCCTCTTATTTTAACCTCTCTCTTTAGATGTATTCCATCTCTTGGGATTTTAACCATGTTCATATCTTCACAATTGAAGGAAAACCCCTTCGCTGATTCATTCCTGGCCTCGGCTGCTACCTTTTCTTTCTCCCCGTCTTTCACCCCCACCACTGCTCTGTCACAGCAATATTTTCCAAAGTGTTGTGTGGACTCTGTCTCCATTTCTCCCCTCTGGTCTGGCCTCTGCCCCCTCATCTCACCAGTGCTGCTCTCACTAAGGTTGCTGGGAATCTCGTGGGAGCATATGCTATGTTGTTCCCTCCCTCCTGACTCTCATCTCTGACTTTCCATAACCCTACACATCCTGGTTTTTCTGCAAAATCTCTGGCTATTCTTTTGAAATCTCCATTGCTGGATCATTCTCCCCTTCCTGTCCGTTTAACGTTGCAATTTTCAATGCTTAATCCTAAACGCTCCTGTTTTGCTCTGTATTCCTGCCTTAGTCAGTGTAACCTAGCCAATGAAGATATGGCCAGTCTTCAATCTTTACTTCTGCAGATGGTCCACAGGGTCATATCAGCAGTCTCCATAGAACACTCTTTTGACCTATGCAGACCCATATAACTAACGGCACACTTGACTCTCCATTTGAATGGTTAAAACAGGTCGAACTTTGAAGGTCTGAAATTGAACTCATAATAATTCCCCCATAACGTCTTATCCTCATAAGTGATACCAACACCAAACCATCTGCACAAGCCAGAAAAATTTCTTAAATCAATTTTTACAAATTTTTTTAAAATTAATCCTCACCCAAGGATATTTCTCCATTGCTTTTTAGATAGAATGGAAGGGAGGGAGGGAGAGAAACATCGATGTGAGAGAGACACATCAATTGGTTGCCTCCCACATGACCCAGACCAGAGCTGGGGATCGAGCCTGCAACCCAGGTACGTGACCTTGACTGAGAATCGAACCCGTGACCCTTCAGTCCTCAGGCTGACGCTCCAGCCACTGAGACAAACGAGCCAAGGTTCTTATGTCAATTTACTTCTCTCTATCCCAGACACCTTCATTATAGTTCAAAATTACCATTATTTTTTGTTAAACTATTTGCAATACCTTCCTACTTGCAAAGGTCTACCTGTAGCCTCTGTGGCCCCTTTACTTCACCCTGAAGCATGACAGAAAAGTATTTCAATTTGCAGCCAGTTGGAACCAGTTATTGAAGCGCAAATCTGATCACCCTGACTCTTCTACATAAATCCAACCAACAGCTTCCAAACCCTTCCAAGATGGTGACACATTGCTCAGCATGGTCCATAAGGCCATCTATCTGTGTCTCAAGTCTCTTGCCACACCTCCAACTCCTTTGCTCTCTGAACTTCTAAAACTCATGCATACTATGCTTCCTCCTGACACTGAGACACGTGCTGTTCTCTCTGCCTTGACTGCTCCTCTCCTCTCTATAATCTGATCTCTGCTCAAACTTCACTTTCTCCCATAGTTTAAGGTCTCATGGCACATCTAGTATTTTTATTTTTTTAAATATGTTTTTATTGATTTTTAGAGAGAGAAGAAGGGGGGTAGAGAGAGAGAGAAACATCAAAACATCAATTGGCTGCCTACTATAGGCCCCTACTGGGGATTGAGTTCACAACCCGGGCATGTGCCCTCACCAGGAATCGAGCCAGTGACCTCTTGGTGTATGGATCAATGCTCAACCACTGAGCCACACCAGCTGGGCCCATCTAGTATTTTTATTATTGATATTTTATTTTATCACTATTTGCTTAATAAATGTCTCATTCATTAGGTTGTAAATTCTACAAGCATAAAAATTATGTCAAGTATTTGCTTACCATTTTCGTCAAAACACTTAAGTCAGTTCCAGGAATAAAGTAGGCACTCAGAAAGTATTGGTTGAATGAATAAAGGCGTATAATCGTCAATGATACTTACACTATCAAATATGGAAATATGGAATATTTATATTAATGTTTTGGTTTGATTGTTCAAGATGGGAAATCAAACTCTACTCCAAAGTACACTTCTACTTTCTCTAAGAAACAACAAATAATGGGCAACAAGGTACCAATATCTGCACATGAATTATCCTGGGAAACCTTGTGCATCATCCAAGATTGGTGAGTAATCAGGAGAGAAACACAAAAGAGAAAATTATTTTTATTAGGATGATAATTTTACTCAAAATTAGGTAATCCTTCAACTTTTGAATGGATAAACAAACCATGATATATACATATACATCCAATAGAATATTACTCAGGAATGAAAATAAGCGACTTACTGCTACATACAACAACATAAATCAATCTCAAATACATTGTGCTAAGGGAAGAAAAGTCAGACTCAAAAAGCAACCCACTGTATGATGTCATTTATGTGTCATTTCAGAAATGACACAACTCTGGGTGGGGGAAGCAGATTAATGCTTGTCAAGGGCTAGGGGGAAGGCGGTTGGGGTAGGAGATGGAAGGGTTGACCATAAAGGAACTTTCAGAATGATGGAAATGTTCTAAATTTTGACTTGGTTGGTCATCATATGACTTATACATTTGTTAAAACTCATCAAAATTTACCCTGAAAGGGAAAATTTTACTGTATTTTTTAATTTATGAAAAGCAAAAAATAATAATAATAATAATTCCAGGCAAGAATTAAGTATAGTAAAAAAACATTCAATCTTTTAAAAATAGGGTTTTTAAAAGACAATATTGCTTTATGTTTATATACATGAGTTTCAGCTTTTTTTTTTTTTTTTTATCCTCACCCGAGGACACTTTTTGCATTTATCTTCAGATAGAGCGGGAGGGAGAAGGGGAGGAAGAGAGAGAGAGAAACGTCGATGTGAAAGAGACACATCGACTGGCTGCCACCCACATGACCCCAATAGGACCAGGGACAAACCACAACTGAGGCATGTGCCCCTAGCGGAAACCGAACCTGGGACTCTCTGGTCCGCGGGCTGACACTCTAACCACTGAGCCAAACTGTCCAGGGTGAGTTTCAGCATTTTAAGTGCTTAACAATGACAGTATTTTAGGACAAATTCTGCTTTTTGATTATGTGATTGGTTCTCCCATATTATATTATGACAAAAATCTCAGAATTAAGCTTATGAAATTGTTTAACTCTCTCCCCTTTTGTCTTCTTTTAGCTGAGTGATTTACATGGATCATTCATTAAATCACTCACCAAGCATATATTTTTCAACTGTTGCCTTGCTGGGCACAGCTAAGATAAGATCTAGCCGTTGACCTCCGGGAGCTTGTAACCTAGTAGGAAAGATGGTATACTAAAAGAACTACAAACAAGATAAAATATAGTAAGTAGAAGCAAAGATAGAAACAAACACTAAAAGCATTCTGGAAAGGGAGAGAGAATTTACATATGTAAAAATCCTGGAAGCTGAAAAGCCCAAGGTATGCCCTAAAATAGGGTACAGTTAGAGTTGATGTAATAAGATTGACATGCAGGAACTCCCCTGCTCATCATTAGCCACGTCTGTCTCTTCTTCCCGGCAGCACACAGATGTAATCCATTTCCCAGTTTCTCTTGCAGTTAAGTGTTGAGATAAGTCTGAGTCATGGCCCATGGAAAGTAGCAGAAGTGATAGGTACTTCCAGGCCTGGTCCATAAAAATCTTCATGCATAATCCTCACTCTTTGTCTCATCCTGAGTGGAGAGGACTCTAAGGACCTGAAGAAGTGAAGACTTATAAGATGGAAGAAGCCTTGATTCCTGGACATTTGCAAGATAAAGGGAACAACAGCCAACCCACTTTGGACCATGATCTGATCATTAGAAAGGTATATTTAGACAAAGATATCATCATCAAAGGCCAAGGTAAGGGAACTGGGGCTACTAAACTGTTTGAAACAGAGGAATGACATGATCGGAACTGGATCCTTTAGAAAAACTGGTCTGAGTACATTTTTTAGTAAAGTGGATTAGAAAAAAGAAACGATCAAGGGATTAAAGGTTCTAGTAAAAGTAGAATGAAAATGATAGCTGGATTGGGAAAGGAAGCAAGTGAATACAGAAGAAAATTATGATCTGTGAAGATATGAACATGCTCAGACCTTCTCTGAGTCCTTAAATACTTGCCATCACCGAGGAGCCACCCTAGACAGTACTCCAGCCACATATTGGCACCAAGAGAAACCCTTCAGTTCCACCTCACACCTCTAAAATCTACTTGCTCTGTTGCAGTTTCACGTTGTCTCATACTTGATTATCACCTTCACACTGTCACTCACTTCGTTTGCTTGGTTTTCCCTCCACAGCTGCTTCTAAACACTTAGTTCATGTTTCTCTGAACTCCAAGACACTCAGCCCTAGACAATCCCATCCCTCAGCTCCCAGGACCAAGCCTAGCCTTTGTTTAAGAGTCACTCAGAAAGGAATAAAGTTGCTCTAAACATTCATGTGAAGGTCTTTGTGTCAACATTAGTTTTCAACCCAACTGGACAAACACCTATAAGTATGATTGCTGAATCATAGGATAAGAGTATTTTACCTTTATGAGAAACTGCCGAACTGTCTTCCAAAGTGGCTGTACCATTGTGCATTCCCCCCTGCAATGAATGAGAGCTCCTGTTGCTGCACATTTTTGCCAGCATTTGGTGTTGTTAGTGTTTTGGATTTTGACCACTCTACGAGGTATGTAGTGGTATGTCGTTATCATTTTAATTTGTGGTTCTCTAATAACATAACACGTTGAGCATCTTTTCACATGCTTAATTGCTATCTGTATATCTGGTGAGATGTCTATTAAAATCTTTGGCCCATTTTAAAATTTGGCCATTTGCTAAATGGAGGGGTGAGGGTTAAGAATTTTTTGTATATTTTGGAAACAAGTCCTTTATAAGATATGTGTTTTGTAAATATTTTCTCTTGGTCTGTGGCTGTCTCTTCATTCCCTTCATAGTGTGTTTTACAGAGTAGAAGTTGTTTGTTTTTTAAAAAACATTTTTTCTTTGTTGATTTTAGAGAAACAGGAGAGGAGAGGGAGAGAGAGAGATAAAACATTGATGAGAGAGAACATCGATTGGCCACCTCCTGCATGCCCCCTTCTGGGATTGGGCCCACAACCTGGGCATGTGCCCTGACCAGGAATCGAACCAGTGACCTCTTGGTGCATGGGTCAATGATCAACCACTGAGTCACACCAGCTGGGCAGAGTAGAAGTTTTTAATTTTTATAAACTTCAATTTATAAATTTTTTCTTTTATGGATTGTGCATTTGGTGTTATATCTAAAAATTCATTACCCAAATAATTAATGAGTAATTATTAATAGATAATCACTCATTATCCATATTATTAATATGGATAATAATAACATATTATTCATTTAATGTTATTACCAATTACCATAATTAGCCTTTTGATGTTTTAATTGTTGCCAATTAGATTATATAAGCCTCTTCAATATTGTTTCTGAGCCATTTTTATAGGACCTCATTAATCTTTGAACATGTTCTTACTTTTTCTGACACTATATGAACAATTTTAAAATCTGTCCTTTTGATAAAATTATAATGAATTATAATTCATTAACTTATTTGACAAATATCTATTGTGCACTTATTATGTGTCAGACTGTGTTCAAGTGCTCAGAATCCAGAAGTACATTTAAGAAGAAGGAACAGAATCTAGAAAGCAATGACATCCCTAATATTTAAGGAACAGCTAGGAGGACAGTGTACTTTGAATGAAACACATGGGGGGCATTGGTAGTAGATGAGAGTGGGGATATTGGGAGAAGATTGCATAAGACCATTAAGATCATTGTAAAGACTTTGGATTTTAACTTGAGAGATAGGAAACAGTTTGGATTCTTGAGCAGAGGAGTGATGTTATCTAACTTAGATGTTCACTTGGATTCTGTGTTGGGAGTATGCTCTTGGAAGTGAGGATAGAAGACCATTGGAAGGCTAGTGGATAAAACAGGTAAAAAAACAATATGTAGTGAAGATGATGGAAAATCTGAAAATCCAGGTAGGTTTTTGTAGGAGGGGAAAAAAGATTTGCTCATGAATTAGATATGAAGTCAATAGAATATGCATCAGAAAGGAATCAAGATGGCACCAGGTTTTTGGCCTAGACAGAAAGCATGGCCTTGCCATCATTTTAAAAAGAAAGGCTAAGGTAGTGTAGGTTTTGTGGGATGAATCAGAGCTCTGTTTTAGACATGTTAATTCTGAATTTTTATTAGACAGTTAAGTAGAGCTGTTGAATAGGAATTCAACAAATCATTCTGGAAATGAGGTTACTCCAGTATGGATTTGAGTAATACATTTAGGCATCTTCAGTGCATAAAATAGTATTTAAATCTGAAACTGTCTGAGATCACCAAGGGCAAGCATAGATACAGAAGAGAAAAAATCTGAGGACTGTGTATTAGTCTGATTTTCATCTTCTGGCTTTACATTAAACAGCAATAGACTCTCTAGAAACAGATGAAGAGAAAATCCTCCTACTTCCCCTCTATCATGATGAAGACAAATTGTCCACCTGTATGTAAGTCTGTGGAGAGCTTCTCTTTAATAACTATATGATAGTATAATCAGTTCATAAAGTAAATGTCAAACAAAATCTCTCACTCATTCATTTGTTCTTTTATTCAGAAAGTATTAAATATCTACTATATATCAAGTATTTCTGAGTGGGTACAGAGGCTATACACATTGTTGGTTGTATTATTTTTCTATTCCGTATGTTTTGAAAAACTCTCATTTGGACTTTTTAGCAGAAAGCAAGTGTGAAAATTATCTTTAGAGAGTTGGAAATAGATATACAAAAATCAAATATACATGCCTCTACTCTGTCTTTTTAACATTACCACAGCAATGTTAACAAAATTTCATGTTCCGAAACTTAGTTAGAAAAAATTATTTCCAAAAATTCCACTACTAGTACATGTGGAGATTTTATAAAGTCAGATAAGTTACTTTGGGTTTAAGAAATCAATTAAATATTGGAGTCATGGGGTCCTTTGGCAACAACCTTGAAGATCTGAGGGATGTCCTGGGAATCTCACTGCTTTACTCTTGAAGCTACTAATTCTTGCAGGTTTCCTTTGATCCATATCAACTACTATTGGGCTCTCAATTCTAAACTAAATACACTGGCCTATTCTTGATATTAAGAGTCCTTGTTGTTTTCATTTGCTTAAATATAAACCCACAGTGTTATTTATAGTCATTTTTCAGATGGTAACAGCAAGGTGAGGTAAACATTTTAAAAAGAGCCTCAGCATAGCCAGGTAGCTCAGTTGCTTACAGTGTTGTCCCAATATGCCAAGATTGTGGGTTCAGTCCCCAGTCAGGACACATACAAGAACCAACCAATGAATGCATAAATCAGTGAAATAACAAATCGATGTCTCTCTCTCTCTAAAACTCAATTAATAAATCTGAAAATTATTTAAAAAGAACTTCAGAAGATTTATTTCCAGACAATTTCTAGACTCCCAGGGTTTCACAAATTAGGTGATGGTGTTGATGATTCACTGAAAGTGATTCATTTGCTTTGGTAATATATGTCCCTTCTTAATCTTCCTTATAATCTTGGAACTTTAAATTGGTAGAAAAATTAGGTTGACACTAAATTACCATGTGACATAATATCAGTAACAGCAGCAACTAAACAATCTGCATTTCCATTTCTTAAAAACAAAATATCCAAAATCATTCCAAGTTTTCATAAAGTGTGAAATTACCTTCTGCTTACTGAGTCACCAAATGGAACTGGAGGCAGAGAGTAAAAGTAAAGATCCAAATCAACATGAAGAACATTTGTCTACATACAGAAAAGCTCAAGCATATGCCAAGCCCTGAAAAGGCCCCAAAGCTGATACGCAGTAGTTAGAAGCCTCATGCTTTTGGCAGTAGAGCTTAGACATCATTAATATAAGAAATTTCTGCCTCAGAGACTGCAGATCAACTCAGAAACAAAAATTTTTAAATGTCATTAATTGCACTCAATGAGAAAAACATATTTAGGAATGCTGAGAGATGAGTAACTACAGGTCAAACTTTCTACGCATTGTTCATGAAAGTTACATCTACCCTCTCAAATATGGAAGATAACTAATGCCCTGAAATTTGCTGGTCTGAATTTGGGTGGTATATACACTCAAAAAATAAATTAGCAACTTTTAAGGTTGTCAAACATAAAATAAATTAAAACCAAGGAAAGTTGAAAGAAGACAGCAACAAACAGACAAGCAAACAAACATAAACCATAAACTTCCTAAAATTATATATAAAAGTCATACAATAATAGCACGACTTAAGGTGCAAGTTGGTTTCTTGAAATGAGTAATAAAAGAGCAAACCTTTGTAAGATGGAATAAGATAAAATGCATAAAGACAAAACATAGAAAATTAAAAATGAGGTATAGTTCTTGATGCCCAAATTTTGTTAAAAAAAATAACTTGTTTGAAAACTTAGATGCAATATTCAATTTTCTAGTATTTTTTCTATATTATAAATTTTTCTCTAATTTAGCTGTCTCACAAGTTGTGATACTGCCAAGTTCAATAAGTTTTGTAATTTCCATTATGATTCTGAACCCATGAATTTATACAGAAGTGGATTGCATTTTTGATTGAGCGATTTACAAACAGCAAAATGTTCAGATCTTAAGGATGGCTTTTGACACATGGCTTTTGGGGACAAACTGCAACCGAGATACATGCCCTTAGCGGGAACCGAACCAGGAACTCTCTGGTCCACGGGCTGGCCGACGCTCTAACTGCTGCTGAGCCAAACTGGCCAGGGCCCAGATAATACTTTTGAGTTTCACCTATTTTGTTGTGTTTAATAGTTTATTCTTTTGTAGTGCTTAGTAGTAAATCCCATTTTATGAATATACCTTAATATGTTTATTTTGTTGATGGACATTTTTGTTATTTTCAGTGCTTGATTATTTATGAATACAGATGATTTGAATATTATTGTGCAAGTCTCTGTGGACATATGTAGTCATTTCTCTTGGTAATCTCTCTGCTCTTGTCTTCTTCTAGATTGTTTTAGTCATGGAACTTGAAAAGTTATATCTAAATTTTTATGGAGAATCATATAGCCAAGTATAGGCAAACTACTTAAGAAAAAGAGTAAGAGCCCAGCCAGTGTGGCTCAGTGGTTGAGTGTCGACCCATGCACCAGGACGTCACTGGTTTGATTCCCGGTCAGGACACATTCCCAGGCTGTGGGCCAAATCCCCAGTGGGGGGCATGCAAGGGGCGGCCAATCGATGTTCTCTCTCATTGATGTCTCTATCTCTCTTTCCCTCTCCCTTCCTCTCTCTCTGAAATCAATAAAGAAAAAATATTAAAGAAGAAAAGAGGAGGAAGGTGAGTATGAAGAAGGAAAAAAGAAGAGAAAATAGAAGTAAAAGAAGAGAATAATCTTACCAGATATTATAAAATATTTACGAGGCAATAAGAGTTAAGAAAATATGCTATTAAAACAGGTATAGACGAATAGACCAGTGGAACAGAAGAGAGAGCCAAGACCAGGCTTTCATAAAAATAGATAGCTAGAAAAGAAAAAAAAATCACCAATATTGGTAATAAAACAGGAATATCACCATAGATCCTATTGCCATTAAAACATATAAATAAGGGAAAACTAGAATAAGCTTTTCAAGTTCCACCACCACTCAAAATAGTGGAAATTTGCATTTGTCACTATAAGATGGACCACTTTTTAACATTTCAAGATATTCTGGTGAAAATAGTGATAATATATTTTTTTTTAATCTTCACCAGAGGATATTTTTCCATTTATTTTCAGATAGAGTGGGAGGAGGGGAGAGAGAGAGATCAACGTGAGAAAGACTCATCAATTGGCTGCCTCCTGCAGGACCCCAACCAGGGCCGGGGACTGAACTGCAACCTAGGTATGCGCCCTTGACCAGAATCGAACCCAAGACTCTTTGGTCCTCAGGCTGACACTCTAACCACTGAGCTAAACTGGCCAGGGCAAATAGTGATAGTATTTTGAAACATTGACTTTTTGATAATGTATAAAGATATGTTTCATAGTTGGAAGATCCCTAAATAACCAATGGACAATATTACAAAATCATACATGGATAAAAATGAATAAAAATACTTAATGGGTCAGTAGAGTTAATGCAATAGAGTATGAAAGTACATTTATTTATGCTCTCTCTGCTTTCACATTATAATTAACCTTTAAAAAACTTTAGCTTGTCAAGTTTTGGGATAGTATCATAGAAAAATTTTACAATCATCTAAAAAAGGTATTAAATATTCTTCCCTTATCTAAGTAAATATCTACTTGGAGCTGAATTTTCTTCATATATTTCAACCAAAACATGTTTTAACAGATCAAATGAAGAAACAGCAATAATAATTCAGGCAATTTATATTAAACCAAATGTAAAAATGATATGCAAAAATATCAAACAATGCCACACTTTTCACTAATTTTTTATTTTCAAAACTGATATTTTTCTCTAAACATGTTGTTTACATTAACATGTAATAGATTTACTATTTTCATATGACTTAACAAATAAATATTTTTTACTTTCCTCTGTATTAAATTTCTAACTTGGTAAATACTAACAGATATAACCTACATAAACCAAAGAAATAAAAAATGATAACATAGTCAACCTCTTTGGTAATCAGGAAAACACTAATTATAATGTATGTGTTGGGTATATATTATATATTTCATTAATTTAAATAATATTAATCTAGTGTTTCTAAGATTTTAAAAAACTCATAAACTATTGAGTATGGTATAATCTGGGAAGATCATTTGGAGGAATTAATCAAAATATGAACTATCCATACTCTTTGCCTCAGCTAATTTACATCTATGAATCTAACCTAAAAATTCTCTACAAAGGTAAATGGAAAGAGATGGTCTCAGCAGCATTGCTTATCACAGTAGATTATGGAAAGAGAAAGACAGAGTTTTCCACCAAATATATGCCTCTTTGAGATATTGACTATTTTAATCTAGTTATTTTTAAAGACTCAGAAAGAAACTTTGACCACTCCCCACCCCCCACCCTCACCTTTACCTGCCTAAAAGGAATTTAGATAGAGGACCTGTGCCAGGCAGGAAGATATCATCCCAAACAATTATAGGTTAATATAAACTAGTATCTGATAGAGAGGAACCTAGCAAGTTCCATTTGTTCAAAGTCCTCTCTGTGTCCCATTGTTAAAGAGGGCCCAACAGACATTTATTTATCAAATATTTGCTTTTCTATTTGCATGTGAATCGCCTTTGGAAATCTCAAACCACAACCCCATCTTTCTCCTTAGCTCCCGGATGACATATACACCTCAACTGCCCAGTGTGCATCCTTGGGTCTTATATTCTATGGCACCTCTGCATGTACATTCATCATGAATTTTGGACACTTTCACCTGTTAATCTGTCTCGTGTTAATTTGATTATCAGCTCAGCCAGAAGAATTTAGAAAGGTGGAAGAAAAATTATTTTTTTACCCCTATCAAAGCAACTTATACGGAAAGCAATCCAAGTTTCAACCCAGGGAAGTAATCATATACTTAGCAGAGTATCTCATATTGCCATGGTGATTTGCTGAAAAGAATGATGTGCTCTTAAATGTACTAAAATGTAAAGAATTCCACCATATTATTTAGGAGAAGAATAAATTGTAGAACAAGATATATGATGTAATCCCACTCATACAAAAATATGCATATATATCATGGGTAGAAAATACTGCTAGGAGTGTTGATTTCTGAAGAAGTCCGTATAACCCACAGAATGGATAAACAAAGAAGTTTTCACATTTATTCTTTCATACTTTTATAATGCTGAAAAAGAATTTACAGTAAGAACATATTTAATGAGTCCATTAGCTTTATAGTATATAAAAATTATGCAAACTAATAATATGCACCAATTAAAAAATATTTGTGAGACTATAGATTAATTTTCAAATAAATGGATGAATTACTAACTACATGGAAATATTGGGGCTATAAGTGGAAACATAATGAATGTATTTGAAAGAGATATTAAAGCTTAGCTAAGCGAAATAAGCCAATCTGAGAAAGACAAATATCACATGATCTCTCTTATTTGTGGAATATAATGAACAAAATAAACTGATGAACAAAACAGACCCAGAGACATGGAAGTAGGGATCAGACTGAGATATTAAAAGCTTAGTCACATCAAATAAGGACTTAATTTCCAAAGTATATAAAGTACTCATACAACTCAACAAAAGAAAAATGAACAATTCAATTAAAAAATGGGCAGAGGACCTGAATAGACACTTCTTCAAACAAGACATAGAAATGGCCAAGAGACACATGAAAAAGTGCTCAACATCACTAATCCTCAGAGAGATACAAATTAGAATGACTATGAGATATCACCTCACACTTGCCAGAATGGCTGCCATCAACAAATCTTCAAACAAGTGCTGATGAGGGTGTGGAGAGAAGGAGACTCTAGTACACTGCTGGTGGGAATGCAGACTGGTGCAGCCACTATGAAAAACAATACGGTGTTTCCTCAAAAAATTAAAAATTGAACTGTCATTTGACCCAGTGATTCTACTTCTAGGAATATACCCTAAGAGGCCTGAAACACCGATCAGGAAGAATATATGCGCCCCTGAGTTCATAGTAGCATTATTTACAATAGCTAAGATCTGGAAACAGCCCAAGCATCCATCAGTAGATGAGTGGATAAAAAAGCTGTGGTACATACACACAATGGAATACTACGCAGCTGTAAGAAAGAAAGATCTCTTACCCTTTGAGACGATATGGAGGGACCTGGAGAGTATTATGCTGAGCGAAATAAGCCAGTCAGAGAAAGATAAGTACCACATGATCTCGCTGATCTGTGGAATATAATGAACAAAGTAAGTTGAAGAACAAAATAGATCCAGAGACATGGAAGTAGGGAACAGACTGACAAACCTCAGAGGGAAGGGGGGTGGGGGGAGAGGCATGGGAAGAGATAAACCAAAGAACTTATATGCATATATGCATAACCAATGGACACAGACCACAGTGCTGTGAAGGTTGGGGGGAGGGCAGGGAGGAAGGTGTCTATGGGGGGAAAAGGAGGGACATTTGTGATAAAAATAAATAAATAAAAGCTTAGTCATACGTATTTTATCAGAATAAACATTTGTAGAAAAAGTCCCTCAGACTAGCTCCACATAACTAAAAACAATGCCGTGATCTTAGTTGGTCAATTGTACTTCAGCTGTTATGACAAAATACAAGTATATCTGTGACCATGAATTTCTGAGTTGCAAATGAGCTATTCTCTGTCCATGTTTTAAAGAAAAATACCAATATTGTTGCAGAATATGACACTGGAGTGGCGATAGCTTAGAAAATATGTTATCCTGCATAATATCTAATACATTTAATTCTTTGCCAGTCCTTTGGGATATATTTCTTTCCATGCAATATTATTAATTATGTCAGTATCAGACATTTGTGCTGCTTAGTATTCTGCAATAAACCAAAAAGATCCTTCGGTGAATTTTAACTTTCCCTCAGGAGTATGAATTTCAATAGAAACTAACAGCAATTAAAAATATGTCTGAGAGAAGTTAGTGACATCTGTATTGAAATGATGGAGACAAGATTATTCCTCTAAACCTCTTATGGTTAACAGAGAAAAGGATGGTAGGAAAACAAGAAATGTTTCTTGGTTGTTTTCTTTCACACACACACACACGCACATCTATACATGATTTGATTCTGAAACATACGGGAATAAAACATCTTTTATATTTCTGATTCAAGCAAGCACAAGTTTTTACTCTAGGGCATTTTTTTCTTTGTTGGCACTGGTCCTTTCTGATATTCTAAATCTCAGAGCACCATAATTCATTCCATCACAAAGGGAGTTATTTATTTACCCTCAAATCATATCAAAGAGAATTGAAAGTACTTTGGCATCTCCATATTTTATGTGAAATGTTACCAAGTAATTAACAAAAGATTCAGAAAATGTGTGCAGTTTAGAAACAAGCATAAGGCAGCCAAGTTTTCTTTAAAAAATAAATAAATGTTTAAAAATCCTTCTGCGCCATTCTCATCAGGATATTGAAATAGACTCAATTTCATTTGTGGGTGACGTCTCGTGCCCCAGCGCTCAGTGATATTGTGGGTCCTAGAAGCTCTGAACAATTTTATTTCTGATCCTCCAGGAGTAACTAAAATCAAATTCCCACGTCACCTTAACAATAGAACTAAGCAGAGTGACCATCCTAGGCCCTTTATATGGTGACAGCCTGGCAGTGAGTGCTGGCAAGGAAGAAATGACCCTGTCAACTGACACTAAGCAACTTCAGAGCCCAGAGGAAGAGCCAAGGCCCCAAAAATTACATGATTTGGGGGACTTTTTTAAAGGAAAAGAATAAAAGAGTGGAAAATACAAAATTATGCATGCAAGTAAATATTTATTTAGAATGAGAAAAAGAAATCACAACAAATTACAAAATTTTAAGTCAATTGCCATAAACATAAAAATCCAGAAAAATAATCTATACTTTAATCTGTCATATCTTTATTATAATTTTTTTCTACAATATTGGTATCACTTTGATTGAAAATAATATTGTAGTATTCTTTTCCATTGAAGAATAGAAATGGAATTCAGTGTGACTGATCAAAATTTATATTTTATTATTAATATTTGGCATGCGTAGAACATTTACTTCCCACACATATTCACCGTCTGAGTGTAGTGTTATTTGAACCTTAAAAATACAGAAATTCTGATTCCATTTTACTTAATCCCCATCAGAAAAGAAAAAAATATATATGATTTCTTTATAATTATATAAGCTACATTAAAAAAAATTTTTTTGAACATTTATTTTAACAAACTACTGTAGGGTTAGTAGTGGTTATAAGCAGAGTGGGTGATCACAGATGATTTTTCCCCCATGACTGTGCCAAACCATTATTTAAAAATCCAGGATGCATTCATCAGGACTGTGCAGAATATATTACCTTCAGTATTGTAGTGAAGCATTTCATAATTAAATTAAGTAATAAGCAATCACTACAGGTTTAATTAATGCTAAGGCTGGTCTTAATTTTAGATGTTTGCCCATTATTTTTTTCTTAAAATATTTCTGCTTGCTATTCTTTTCAAGTTACCTTTGTGGTTACTATGTCATGGACTTGGAATGAAATAATTCCTGA
Organism: Tadarida brasiliensis; assembly: GCA_030848825.1. Taxonomy (NCBI): domain Eukaryota; kingdom Metazoa; phylum Chordata; class Mammalia; order Chiroptera; family Molossidae; genus Tadarida; species Tadarida brasiliensis. Next base: position 30,587,974 of record CM061263.1, on the reverse strand, counting down.
ACTACTGCTGCTAGGCAGCTAGATAATGAGAATACACAAGATGTGACATGAGGAATGCACAAGATACAACTGAGGTGGATCAATTTCCAGCGTGCTGTCCAGTGAGCAGGTAGCCCTTTCCACCACGGGGAGTCAAACCCATTCCTTCCTGCTTCACTCAGCCTTACAGAAAACACTCATCCTAGAGAGAATATGCCGAACATGATATAAACAGAAGATAATCTTTATTTTATTTTATTTTTTTTTCTTTATTGATATTAGAGAGAGGAAGGGAGAGGGAGAGAGAGATAGAAACATCAATGAGAGAGAACATCGATTGGCAGCCTCCTGCATGCCCCCCACTGGGGATTGGGCCCACAACGTGGGCATGTGCCCTGACTGGGAATCGAACTGGTGACCTCTTGGTGCATTGGTCGATGCTCAACCACTGAGCCACACCAGCTGGGCACTGTGCCTATTTTTTTAAATAATTTTTGGCTGAAGGGTAAATGTGGTTACTATTACTTAATCTTTGGCAGAAGCAAAATACCCTAAATTCAATAGATTTTGAAAATAGATTTGAATGGCTGTCACATCTTGAAGAAGATACCTTCAAATATGTATAGATACAAATAAGTGAAGTGCCTAGTTGTCCATGTTTATTATATTATGATATTGATTTTTCTATTCCATCCATCAACCACACAAACATTTCTTGTTGAAATGTAGCTACTGTACTTCTATCTTCTAAGATGCTAATCATTGTTCTTGAAAATAAGTGGAAGTATTGGGCATATTTATATTTTTAAAAAGTGATTCAAAATCCATCAAAACTATTTATTTGGAAATGTTTGGGACAGCTTAAATAAAACTGTGGTCAAGTTTTTAAGTGTGCAGATATGACAGTTTTCATAGATGACACACATCATTTTTAGCAACAAAATCACATAGTGATGCCAGCATGAACCACAGCAGTTCCCAAATTGTGCTCTGCCTGACAGAGAGTTCTTTTTAAATGCATGCAGCCTGGTCAGCGTGGCTCCGTGGATTGAGTGTCATCCCACGGACTGAGAGGTCCTGGTTCAATTCTTGGTCGGGGTACATGCCCCGGGGTTGTGAGCTCAATCCCCTATAGGGTGACTGCAGGAGGCAGCTGATCGATGTTTCTCTCTCACATCAATGTTTCTATCTCTCTCTCCCTTCCTCTCTCTCTAAAAAATCAATAAAAACATATTTTTAAAAAATAAAAAATAAATAAATGCATGTAAGTTCTCACTCTTTGCTAAAATCTCACCTTTACCCTGAAGGAACAGATTAAGTCTGTATATTTTGGGATACATGTCTTATGGATAGCATATTACTGAGAGTCACTTGTTCTCACTGAAAAGGCCAGCAAATTGGGTTTCATGGGGCTTGAAACATCAGTGGAAAAAATTGTAAAGGTTGGCCTGCATTTTCTGGATGCTTAAACTCTAGGTGTCTTACTAATTGTGATGGTTCCACGTTATCATTAGCTAACATTTGAAGGCAGAAAACACACCTAAGGTGAGATTCAAATAGCCAGGGTAATTTTGAATTACTTGGACTTCCCTCATGTCATATCTGATTGTATCCTCCTTTGTCTCTGCCTCTTGGTGTGCTTGATAAAGACGTCAAGCTAGGAACAAGAGTGTCTGCCAGTTTTTGATGTTTACCTACGAATTATTGGGGTTGTGTTTAGGCCAAGTTCTTTTTTACAGGATGGCATGAAGTGTCTGGCATGACGCCATCACTGTCACTTCCTCTGCACTTAGAACTGGTACCCTTCCCCCAGGGTGCCTCAGTTACCACGTGACAAATGCCTGTCTTACATGAAGAATAAATTAGGGCACCTGTGCCTACCTATATAGGACTTGTTAGTAAAGCTTAATTTCCTATTTTTAAAATTTGAAATATATAACTAAAATTTTTGGTATTTTAATCCACATCCCATGACCCAAAGAGGACTGGGGTGGCTTTAGCGTGTGTGCTTACCTGGCTAAATTAAAGGAGAGCATTAGATTCCCACGGCCATAGCTATTGAGTGATGGAAGCAAAGACAAGCGACTCAAGCCACTAACTCAACAATTAAGAGCCTGCAAGAAAAAAAAGTCTACCTAGGACTGAACCTTTAACACTGAGGACATTTCTGGAAATGAACAGATACAGGAATCCTACTGAAATGTTTAAGCTTATGTAACTACTGGAAAATACACACACATCCCTTATAAAAGGACACTCCTTGCCACTTCAAGATGAAAAATCAGGATACAACCAAAATGTACTTTCCCACACCAAGAAAAGCCACAGCCAAAGTTTAATTGATATATGGCTGGAGCTCAGTTTGGCTGTGAACAGACTTTATCATTCAATGAGGCATGCACTGATAAAGAAAAACATCAAATAGTATATTTTTTAAATAGGGGTTTACTTTGGAAAGAATGTGAAGATTCAGTTAAGTGTCCACTCTTTTACCAGCCTGAGCTCTTCCCCTTAGCCGATAGGTGCTACTTTTTCTGTCTCTAATTTTAAACTTGTCCCATCAGGTTCAACAGGTATGATTTTGGCAGTCTTTGCAAGTGTACAAAGCTTGTTTTCCAAGATATAACGGACCTCAGGCTTCCATCTCCCCAGTGCTAGGTTGTTCCAGAAGGAATGTGTGAAGGGTGAATGGTAGAGAAAGACCATTATGCTGCCGATGAGATGCACAATTCCCACCCCAAAGTATTAGGTTGACAAGTGGCTCATCACCTTCCACATTGAAATACTCTGTGTATCTCTAAGGGGCCGTTAAAATATATATATAGTCAATGCCATCATGATTGGAGAGGTCAGGAGATAGAGCCACCCTCTCACAGGCCTGTGTTTTCTGCATGCCTTTGGTCACCCACACCTGTGATAAAGTGGTCCATAGGGCATGATTGTCTTTGAAGGTGGTGCTCTTGACATCAGCCTCCATCTGTGAGGATCATGGCTCCAGCACCCATTGGGACTGCATGGCAACAGCTCACAAGGAAAGGGTGTGTGATCTCAGGAGTCTGCACTGTGCTGCTCAGTGACTTGAGCAGATGGTTCCTGATGTGTCTTCCTCCGTGGAGAAGAGCATCTGAGCTTCATGATGTCAGATAATCATCCCAGCAGTACGAGTTGCAAGTTTCTAGGAGCTCTCCTTTCCTTGCAAGGAAACTTTAATTGAATCATTATTATGTGAGATGTTCCTATGTGACCGGAACATGTTGTCAGAGGACCCTGGAAAAATCAAAACATTAAAGATCGGATGTAAATATCAAAGAATTTTTAAATTATTTCTGCTTTTTAAAAATTGATACTTCTTTCCTCTTTTTACTCATGAAAATCTCCCTTAGGATTACTGGCAAGATGAGAAGCTAAGAGGAAATAAGAAAATAGTTATTGAATTTTAAGAAATCAACAGGAATTTATCCCACATCCAATGCGGGCACAGCTCTGCAGTGGTACTACACAGAGTTTACAAAACAGACAGAAACATCCTTTTCATTCTATCATGTTTTCAAGGTGTGATCTATGTGCGTGATCTATCAGGGTGGTTGATGGGATGGTATCTAGACGACTGTATTATTTTACCGTGTATTAAAACTTTAATTCGCTCTTCAAACTCATGGTTTCAAAATATTGTTTAAGGGCAAGATTTGTTTTGGTTTTTTTAAAAGGAGTTGGTTTGAAAACTATTTAAAAACAACTGTTAGGTAAATAGTTGCATAAGTAATATGCAAATATGGTAAAACAGTGCAGGTGGTATGTGAATAGCTGAGGGTTGAGAAATATTGTATCATATTACTTATAGTGCCATGGGTATTTGGTCTTTGTTGACAAAGATCTTACATGCTGTTCTAGGTTTGGTTCCCAAGAGGCAGAACCTGAGGCAGGGATTTTTGTACAGGTGACTGATGGATGCTTTCAGGAAAAACCTATAGGGGAGACAGGGAAGCAGTCCAGGGCGGGAGAATAAGCTAGGCAAAACCATGGTTTGGGGAGAATCTTAGCTTCGGACTGACCCCACGGGGACTACAGCTGTGTAGATACAGCAAGGAAGTCGCCCTGCCCAGAGGCAGAGAGACTGAGCTGTTGTAACCCCACCCCAGTCTGTCATAGGTCACTTGGGGGGAACAGCATAATGCCCCAGGCATCTCCTGGTGAGGTGGCAATCTTCTAGAGAAGAAATCAACAGTCACAGAAACTGGGAGATAGGCACCCTAGCTTGGTAAGGAGAATCTGCAGGGCACTCCAAGGGCCTCTACCACGAAATCTTACTCAGGAGAAAAAAATACTCAAGAGAACTATAAACACACCAAGTTCACTGACATAACCAACTGATAGATTACAGTCTGGACAGACCTTGAAGCCAACTGGTAACACTGCAACACATCATTTGTGGGAATTACTGGCAGAAAAGGAAGCTCATGAATTCTCAGGGTCATCTTGACTCTCTCCATTCTGGTGCCATGTTTTTGGTGCCAGCCTCCCTGGGTCTGATAAGCCATAAGTAGGGAACTGGCTTTAGCCGATGAGTACCTGGCCTGAGTGTCCCCTAGATGTGTTCCTGCTAGCTTATGCTCTGAATTTCTATTCGGTCATCACAAGAAAGAAATATACCCTCTTCATCAGAGAGTCTACTATAGAGGGATAAAATGTGCAGAACCAATTACATGTGTGGCAGGCACTTCGAGGGGAGAAAGATTAGGTTTCAACTTGCAAGAGGCCTGCCTTCCGGCAGCGGCTGGCCCACTTCAGGGCATGCCAATTCATTGCTCGACCACATATTTCCACCTCTGATCTCGTGAACACAGCCCGGAGGCATGAGGAAGTGCTCCCAGCTCTGGCTGCAGTAAGTGACTCGCTGGCAGCGGGCCTCCTTGCAGTGACTCTGGGCACTGAGCTCGGAGCTGCTGAGGTTTGGCATGCTCCCCTCAGAGCTCTCAGCTGGACCAGGTGCCTGCAGTAATCCTCTGCATTCATCCATTCCACTCCTTTTAGGTGCTTCTCCTTCCTCTTCCTCCCCCCTCCCCCTCCCCCCCATCCTCCTCTTCTTCTTCTCCTCCTTCTCCTCCTCCTCCTTCTTCTTCTTTTCACTTTTCCCTCCATGCCATGCCTTGCTCGGTAGACTTTGCTTCACTTTGTTCTTTTTTTTAATCCTCACCCAAGGACATTTTTGCATTTATCTTCAGACAGAGCAGGAGGGAGAGAGGGGGAACAGAGAGAAACATCGATGTGAAAGAGACACATCGACTGGCCCCAACCAGGGCCGGGGACAAACCACAACCTAGGTATGTGCCCCTAGCGGGAACTGAACCCAGGTCTCTCTGGTCCGAGGGCCGACGCTCTAACCACTGAGCCAAACCCGCCAGGGCACTTTGTTGTTTTTTTATTACAGTTGACATATAATATTTATTAGTTTCAGGTGTACAATATAGTGATTAGACATTCATATAACTTACAAAGTGATTCCCCTCCATAAGTCTAGTTATCACACTATTATTGACTATATTCCCTGTGCTATTCTTGATATCCCCATGACTATTTTTATAACTTGTCAATTTGTACTTCTTAATCCCTTCACCTTTTTCATCCATCCTCCCAATGTCCCTTGCATGTGGTGGCCATCAGCATGCTCTCTGTATCTACCAGTTTTTTTCTGTTTTGTTTATTCATTTATTTTGTTTTTTAGATTCCACATGAAAGTAAAATCATATGGCATTTGTCTTTCTCTGTCGGGTAGCTCTCCCTTAGCCTCCCTCTGTTCCTAGTGGATGCCCCGTATCTCCTTTCGGCCCCGCTGCTAACTCAGAACAGCACTGGGAGCTCCACGGCGGGATCAGCGGAGCTCTGCTGGGCGTGAGAAGTTTCAGTCCCTGAGCTCAGTGACAGCCAACCAGGCCTGCACAGAGCACTTCCTGTCAGCACGTGTCATATGGGTCAGTGAGTGACAGCACTGACTCTGAGCCAGACTCCTTGCATTTTGGTGACGGCCCCTTTTGGCTGTGTCACCTTGAGCAATTTACTGACTTTTCCATGCCTCTGGATGATCATCTACGGAATGGGAATAAGCTACTTCATGGTAGATGACCGCTACTGTGCATACAAATGGCAGGAAATTGCTCCCAGTAGATAGAAAAATGCTAATGAAGTATTAGCAACTTTTATTATTAGCTATATAAGTAATGTAATTTCCATTATTTAATAGCATGTCTATTCTAAGCAACTGAAGTCCTCTAATACCTTAGCCGATAAATTCTGATCATAACCTTGAATTATTTGTAGAGTAAATTCCCTTTGTGCAGACTATTGAAAAGGCTGCCTTTAGTTTCCAGGTTGGAAAGGTGAAGGGAAGGGGTCTTTACCTGGAGACAACCAGCATCTGAGTTATATGCACAGATATATGGGGAGATATATGTATGAGGACACACAGACACACACACACACACAACCCAAAAGTGGGAAGAACACACGTCAGACTATCATGTGATTTCTGTTGGAAAAAGAGCTGGGGGCCTGGGGAGATCAAGTGTCTGCTTTGTGTGCCCAGCATGGGGTCCCTTGCCCTCCTTATATTTTCTGCTATTATTTATAAAGCACTTGACAGAGCAGTGAAGCACCTGATGCCAGGCACACTCACTTATGCTTCACCTGTAATAGTCTTAGGTCCCAAGTTGGTCATCGAGGGCTCCAGATGAGAACATTGGGGCTCAAGGTCGCACAGCTAGTCGTCCTGGAGTCACTGTCAAACCCAAGTGTTCCGTTGTTGTGGGGGCTGCTTTGTTTTTGTTTTTTATCCCAGTCAGTGTTCTCCTCACACTGCCTTCCCGTTGACTTACAAATGTGCAACTCCCAAGTCCCCAGGGTGGCTCCACTTTCCAATCCTTCATTCATTTTATCTCCTAGCTCCCGTTTCTTCCTTGTCGCTACTTCCTGCCTGCTGCCCTCTCCATTCTCCTCCTCCTTGCAACTGGACCGACTTCTTTCCTACTTGTTCTGTAGCTTGTTTTGTCTTGGTTTAGTCCAGTTGCTGTATGGGCATTTCCCTTTTCTCTGTATTACTAGATACAGTCTAATAGACTGTATCTTTAAGGGTAGAACCAGACCTTGTTCACCTTTCCATCCCTAGGTAAGATCACACTGCCTGGTAAGTCCAATGTGAAATAAAGACTAGGCGGATAAGTGAGTGAATGAATGTGGTAGAACTGTGCCATTGCTCCAGCTGGACCCACTTGTTTGTCCACCCTTCATGGACGCAAGCGCAAACACTGTCTCCTCCCCCACCACCTTTCCTGGGTCACAACCTTCTCTTCTCCCCATTGGTCCTGTGAAGCTGCGAAGGTTGTGTGTCCACAGCAGCAGAGTTACTTGCCCCTTCTGAGAAAGCCTTAGCAAAGGACACCAGCATCCAGGTGGTTCGCCAGACCTCATTCAATGAGAGTGTTGAGAGACACAATAAATAAAATCAAAGCCTTTTCCACAGCTTTCCATTTGCGGATGCCGACCATATTACGTGCACGGCTGACTCGATGTTTTAAAACTATAAAATGTAAGTCCTTGAACCATACTTGTATTTCATTTATGAGAGTGTGAAATCTCTTGGGAGAATCATGCCGAAATTGCTACTATCCATTAACCCTGATACAGAGAGGAAGGAGGCTGCCTTTCTGCAGGAACGTGCTGAAATCCTGCCATCTTGCGGCCAACCGAGACATGACATTTTGTTAATTTTCTGAATTCTAAAGCCTGGAGTGGGGAATAGCAAGTTGTCATAAATTGCCTGCTTTCTAATCATTCTTTACCGCAATGCGGGGTAAACTAGCCTATTTCCTTCTAGCTCTACCCTTTGAGGCTCAGCAAGTATTCTGGGGGAAAAAAAAAGAAAGAAAGAAATATTTTACTCTTTCCAAATATATGTTTGACCTGTGGAAGACCAGATCCTCAATCCAGGTACTCAGATGAATTTTGCTGCCAGGTGTACAGTTGGCTTCCACCCCCCACCCCAGAAATATGTGAGGTATTTTGTTTCCTTTGAATCTTAGGAAACAAAAGGAGACAGACAGTTTCTCGTATGTGTGTTCCTTCACTTTTCTTCCCTTTGTCTGGTTGCACTTTCAATGGAAACATTTCTAAATACAAATATCAACCAGGATCCTAACAAACCTATAGTAGACATGAGATAAATGAAAGGTAAGTAAGTGCTGAGATGGTGATTCTTCAGCGAGACTGCAGAAAACCTGGATGAAACTACAATCGTGGATCTCAGCAGATGTGAAAGCCAGTCTTATGGGAACCTCCCTGCTGTTTAATCTCCTTGTTTGTCCGAATAATGCCCCAAAACAGGAGGAAATTTTCACTGAAAGCCACTGCCACACCCCCCTGCAAATGCAGAAAATGAAGGGGAAGCAGGAACCATTGAACTGATGTGATGCTCCTGTCAGTAAGCAGCGTGCATGGTGACCAGGTTCCCTGCAAATCCAATGGGTCTGGTACACAGCTGTCATTTAATTAGAGATTTGTTCATTTTGCTGATATTCTAGAAAGTGGGTTGTTATGAATTTTTAAGTACTATGGTTGAGTGAAAATGAGCTGTTTCTCCTCCTAATCTTTCAAACAACCCAACATCTTGTCAGAGCAATCAAAATCCTTCTAGATGATTCAAATGGCTCAGTACCAGTTACTCAGATCACTTTTCCACGCTTATAAAAGCCAGCTCTTAAACGCAATTATAGAGACTGGGAATTGTTCTAGGGACACTTGTGGACATTTTCTTCTCCCATTTATTGCAGTAATGACACTCAGAGGTTAGGCAAAGTCAGGTTGCCAGTGAAACCGGTTTTGCGTGCAGGATCATTTTTCTTGGTAAGAAGTCCAGTTGGTACTGGTTTTACTTTATCATAATGACTCACTCTTGTGACTCATAACTCTGTAAACACCTGAGCCGATGCAGAACTTTCGAGAAAGAAGGTTTCTAACATTTGAAAGGTACACTTTGTCATTTCTGAAGTGTGGTCCTGGGGTGGCTGGGTCAGGAGCACTGGTTTGTTGATGTGTTCCTAGGCCCCAGGCCAGACCTGTTGGACCCTGCTTTCTGGGAATGTGGCCCTGCACTCTTTGTCTTAAGTCAGGTCAGGTGATTCTTGTGCTCACCGATAATTCAGAACCCTTGTTTCTCAACTTTCTAGAGATTTTTTTCAAATATAATTTTTTAAAAATTGATGCCTGGTCCTATTCCTGAATTCTGAATGAATGGGCCTGGAGTGTGGCTCAGGCATTCGGATTTTTAAAAGCTCCCCAGGTGACTGTAACATGCAACCAAGGTTGGCAGCCCATGCTCCAGGAGAGGGATTGGCCATCTTTTTCTATAAGAGGCCAGGTAGTAAAATTTTAAGGCTTTGCAGGCCGTGTGGTCTTGGCCTCAGCTACTCCACTGTGCTGTTGTAGCTTGAAAGCAGCCATAGATCATATATAAACCAACGGCTGTAGACTATGTTCTGATACAACATCATTTACAATAACAGGCAGTGGGCTGCACGTGACCTGCAGGCTGCAGTTTGCTGACCACTTGTCTCCAGATTAAGGCTCCTAAGACCCACCCAGGCCTACTGAGTCAGACTATGCATGCTTCATCTGTATGCACATTACATGTTTGGAAAGCACTGCTTTAGGAGACAGCATGATGCAGTAAGTATTTGTCACACCCTATACCGGGCTCATGGAAGGCATTCTATTAAGTCATGGCACTCTCTTCAGCAAAGTCTACAAATGACTTCAGAATCATTCTTAACACAGCACTCCAGGCCCGATCACTTACTCACTATCTAATATGGGACATAGCTGTTAACTTTCCTGTTTCCCCATCTATTAAATGAGATCGTAAGATTTCTAAGCTCCTCTTTGTTTCTAATGTCCAGTAATTCTGACTTAATATGGTCTAAACTATTGACTTAAATCAGCAAAGACCTAAACTAATTGAAGTAGAAACCAGAAGAAAAAAATATTTACTTTAGAAATTGAGAAAAATATTCTAGTGCCCAATTACTAGAGGAAATTAGACAGAAGCCTTGGACTAGAAGATGAAAACTTTCCCTGAAGAAATATAACCCCTATGTCCTAGAAAATATCACATAACTTTAAGGAGGGAAATAAAGAGGGTGTTGGAGAGTCATATTTTTAAAAATATCAAGGAAGAACTGTTCCAAGGGATGGAAAGGGAAGTACATTCACAGATAGAAGGACACATCCCCAGAAATGAGGATGGAATTTGAACACAAAACGTAACTTACACAAAGGCTTTCTCCACAAATATGGGAGAAATTCGCTGCTTCTACCATAAAGGGCAGCCGTTGAGAAGTTCCTGCATTTACGGTTGAATAAGCAAGCACACTGCCTACTTTTCAGCTGTTTGGATTAGAAACCAGACTGCATGACACCCCTCTCAGGTCTAGTTCACGTTGACCTAGGTCAAGGCTGGGTCCTAATTCCAGGCTGACTGAGGTTTGAAGAACCTGCATGTGTTCCGACCTAAGTGCTACATGTCCATGCAGACTGAGATGGGGCCAGTCTTCCCATTGCTTTGATTTTCACAGGAAGGAGTATTAGAAATTGAAGGATGTTTTCATCAAAACAGGGCTAAATTTGCATGCGCTTTCTGCCATTTACTATTGCTTTGCCCTGGGCCAAATCACTCACCGTCGCGGACCTTCAGTTTCTTCAACTGTAAAACAATAACATGCCTTAGGATTGTTGTGAGAACTGAAGGGGACAAAGAGGAATTTTTTCCAATTCATAATACACATTGATAAATAATTAGCTTCTTTTCTGGGCCTCTTTTTGAAGTATTTCAGAGAAATGAATCTTTCCCCCTTGGTGTGCACCTACTGAGGAAAATACTGTTTATACAAATGTATAAATCCAACAACTATGTAAGGAGACCATAATGCCTACAAGTAACCAGTTTAATGAATGAATTGAACTTTCAAAGCACAATCTGAACATAACTTTCCATTTTTATTCGAACCACCACTTTCAGGTTTGCTCTGTCTTATCTCTCTTCCCCATCCCTTAATGCTCTCTTGGGTGATTCCACAGTTTTCCAGTCTCTTTCAAGTACCAGATGAACGTTGTTATTTTTCGGGTATGAACGTGCCCAGTCAAATCTAAAGAAAACTTAATCTCACCTTAAATTCAAAACTCACCTCCTGCTCCCCTCTCAGCCCTGACTCATGTCTTGGAGACCCACAGCAGGGAAGGGAATGTGATCAGGACCACACCTAGCACAAAAGGCACCTTAGGGTGAATTTTAAAAGGTGACCGTTTTGAGGCAGCCCCCAGTCAGGATGGGTCAAGAGAAGGGTTGGCTGGATTTCAGCCATTGCTTGGGCCGCCTGACCGGCCCCTTTGTGCACAATCCATGCAGCAGACTGGGGGGGTGGTGGGTGCATTTTTTCTCGTTATTTGTCCTGGCTCTTTCGCTCCTCCTTCTCCATTTTGCTTCTGGCTCCTCTGAGTAGAAGGAAAAGTGGATGTTGTGTTTCCAGAAAAATGCCACTCCTGTGATTCAGCTAAAAGCGCTCTCCGTGTCTCGAGTCTAAGTGCTGCCCTTGGGGGTGGTGCTGCGGCGAATGTTGTGAATGCCCTGAGCTCCTCTGCACGAGTCCACCTGCACTGGGGTCTGAGGGTTCGACCCAGGTGATGCCCACTCTGTAGGTCCTCTGCCCCCAGCAGGACACCCTCGGCCTCTCTATGTTATGGTCCCATCCTAGCAGGATGCCCTTTGGACTAGGGACCCTTTTCTCTTCCAAGGCATCTCAATGGTCCTTGAGAAAAGATGACCTCCTTGCCTTGACAGTGGTTGAAGTACAGTTTGACTACCTGTTGTTTCTTCTCACACTTCCCTCTCACCCCAGAGAGTCCATCAGCCTCCTGCCTTCAGACTTCTCTAGGCAAGAGGCAGGCAAGGCACCAGTCTCTTTGTTCACTTATAATCGAGGGGACACGTGCCAGTTTTTCTCAAGAACTCCCTCACTAAGCGCCACGCTGGTGCCAGACAGAAGCAAGCCTGAATGTCTGCCGCTGGGGATTCCTTTCGATCACCCCCATTCTCTGCAGCAATTCCCCTCATTGATTTGTGATGGTGGGGGTGGGGTGAAGGGGACCCCTGTCTCACCCTCGCAGGAGAGAATAACAAGAACACTCTCTCTGTGTATCTCTCCAGTGACTTTTCTCCGGGTGCCGGTGGTGTTTGTGACCGAGCCGACTCTACTGACCACAGGGAGGTACGAAGCAGGCTGCCCCATAAGTAAGGGTCTCTGTTCCTCTGGACATGTGACTGGTTTGCAGATGAGACGCTCTCCTAAGTCAGGGCCACCAAACTAGCCTGGGCTCTGACTGACACACTCTGTGAAGAGCTGCTCTTTTTCTCCTGCTACGTTTGTGAGGAAAGGATGCTGTCGGTAGTCATCTTGCTACTATGAAGAGAAAGCTAGCCTGAAAATAAGGTCCATGCAGAGAAAAGGCAGGAGGAAGAATGGAGAGTGAGTAGCTCAACCCACTTCTATTATCCAGTTGTATTAGTTCTTAACACACACTTCCACGGTAGCATTGACTGAACTGATTATGATTTTTATCTGGGTACATGTTTGTTTCCCTTATGAGGCTGTAAACACATCAAGGAACTTGTCTAACTCATTCTGATCTCCCCAGTGGCTAGCAGAGTGCTCTTCACCTGTTGAGAGTTCAACATAAATTGAATTAAAAAATGTTTAAATTTAAAATATTGATTTGAGTATCACCAAAATGCCCTACTCTTTATTGAATTTTATTTTTCAATTCTATTATGCTCAACATTCTTTTCTGCACACCTGTTCAATTGCACATGCATTTTTTAACATTGACTCTCTGCAAAGCCTTTTAGTAATAAAGCACGTTGAAGGAAACAAAGCTTGCACATATGTATATGTATATGTATACATACACATGTATACATACCTAAAAATGAATATAACTTTTCTTTCATAGTGGTGGCTTGATCTTTCTCAACACATCACTATTTTTATGCTAGCAAATACCCTATTAAGGACTCCTTCAGGTATTGCTATCAAATGCCTGGATTTGATAGTAGTACCTGGATTCCTTACTTGACTATTGAAGCCCAATTCTAATGCAAGCATAGACAAAATTAACATCTAGTGGAATGTGCTAATAACAAAGTGAACATCATTCTTTGGCGGGAAGGTCCAGGTATGTGTTAGTTTCATACTTGCTGCTGTAACAAAGTACCGCAGACCCGGTGGCATGAAATAATACAGATTTATTACCTTGCAGTTTTCATTAGAAGTCTGACATAGTCTCACTGGTTAAAATCAAGGTGTCAGCAGGGCTGCATTCCCTTCTGAAGATCCTTGGGGAGAACCTGTTTTCTTGCGTTTTCCCCAGTTTAGAGGCTGTCCTCACTCCCAGACTCCCAGCCCTCTTCCCCCGTCTTCAAAGCCAGCAAAGTCACACTGAGTCTTCCTCACGCTGCCTCTCCTTTCTGATTCTCTCACTATTAAGGACGCCTGTGATTGCATTGGGCCCACCTGGATAATCTAGGATAACCTTCCTATTTTAAGGTCAGTTGATAAACAGTCTTAATTCCCCTTTGCCATGCAATAGAACATGTTTACAGATTCCAGGTGTTCGGACGCAGACGTCACTTTGGGAGCCAAAACACCGTAAAGTGTTTTTACATTATACTTGCATTAGCTTCAGATATGTGAAAATTATACAGACCAGCTTCTTCAATGTGAATCTAGCTGAAATTTTCCATATTTTTAAGACTGGTGAGATTCCCTAAAATGGGAGATACAATATCAGCACTCCTGGGTTCAAATAAAAGATTCTACTGTGTCTTTATTTTTACCACAGGTCACCCAGTGTTAATTATCCTTCAAAAAACATTATAACTTCTTTTAATTAGTTGTACACGTGCTCGAGATCCTTAAATCATATTTCTGAAAAGAAGGACATAATGTTTTTGGAAGATAGAGTTTGATAAACATAATACCTGAATGTTTTTTCTTACCTGATGCATTACATTTGATAAATTAAGAAATACAATAGAAAAGTTGACTTAACAACAAGTTATTTTTAAAAATTAAAGACTTTATAATTTCGTTTTATAAGCACACTATTATTCTCATACAAAAGAAGAAAAATTTCTTAATATCTAAATCTAGTCAGAAAGCATACAACGGGAATTTTCAGTGTAGAATAGACAAGCAGAATAATTGTTGACCCAAGATCCAAAGAGAAAAGCAGCTCATTAAAACTATAACATTAATTGATCTATAAATTATGCTTGACATTTATTTATTTATTTATTTATTTATTTATTTATTTATTTTTTTGCACACCTATCTAATTCCATTTGCATTTTGAACACTGGCTTTCAGCAATGAAGCACTTTGGAGAAAGCAAAGCTGACAGGCAGTAGGAGAGGTGGACATATATAAATGATTCCAATATGAACCAACTGTGATAAACACAATGACAGAAATGAGAATTCCACCAGAGCACAAGCTTTTTGAAAAAGGAAATTTTCCTAACTCCCCAAAGACAAGATATATGCTCAGTAATGTAAATGAATGTGCTATGGGAATATAAAAAAAGAAACACAAAATTCCATAAAACATCAGGGGGGAAAAGGCGTTAGTCACCATAATTACCATAAGTTTCATGCCTGAAGAATTTAAAGATTGATAATAGCATCATTGAAATGGGTTGCATGCCCCCACCCTTGACTTATGAAAATGTTTTTATCTTTCTTTAACACTAGGTGGCACTACAAATGCAGTCATTGACATAGACATTGTTTCAAAGATTTATGCCAATCTACTTAGAATAGGATTCATTTATCTGTTCTGTGGGACTTGGCCCAAGTTAACCTGAGCTGGAGGATGAAAAATACCGGAGTAATAGAGGTGGGAACTCTGTGCAAGAAGAGGAATTCTAATACTGGGTTTTGTTCAGTATTTCTTTGATTAAACTTAGCATTTGAAAATTAAATTTTCTTAAGACTTTGTTTGCCTTATAAATCTTATTTTACTTTTTATATGTAATTTGTAAAAAAAAAAAAAGTGCTTTCAGATCTAATTCTTTTCTGAACATCTAACATCATTAAATATTTAATCAAAATGCTTTGGACATGTTAAACTACAACAACAATTTTAACACATCTGGATTATCTCAAATGTTTAATTGCCTAAGCATACAGATTTTGTTTGAAATACCCAAATATAGATCTAACAACAACTTACTAAGCACCGAAGTTATAAATAAAATAAATCAGACTTGCAAATATAGTAGCTCAAATTCTTCTAAGCATTTCAAATAGCTTTGAGACCCAGACCACACACAAAGCATCAGAATGACTCCTTACCAACTGGGCTAAGCCAGCGAGGTTGCTGTGGGCTTTTTCGTGATCACACTTTTTTACTATCATGTGAGCATACACTTCCTAAAATTTTCTTTTCCTCTGAAATTAACTAGTTATTTAAATGTACATGATTGCAACCCAGTGCCTTCCCCCTCAAGTAATCGATCCCTTAAATCCAAAGAGGATTTCCAAGTCCTTGGGTTTGCAGTCCTTTTCTGTACTTATTATGTGATATCTTCACATCACATACGAGGCCTAGGGTATGCTGATGGAATTCAGAACTTCTTCCTTGGGCTGGTGTTACAT
The DNA here is from genome assembly GCA_030848825.1 of Tadarida brasiliensis. Lineage (NCBI taxonomy): Eukaryota > Metazoa > Chordata > Mammalia > Chiroptera > Molossidae > Tadarida > Tadarida brasiliensis. Next base: position 30,572,241 of record CM061263.1, on the reverse strand, counting down.
CTCTTTTCCCTTTCATAATTGATGCATCTCAGTCACCCCTACTTTATAATCATTTCATTGACACTGACCTGGAAATTTCTCTTTATCCTCAGTAAGGAAAGTACTTTTGTCTCAATTCGAGTTCCTGACATTATACACTGGAGTCACAATATGCAGGTGTGATCCCTTGATCAAAATTGTACCAGACATCATGTCTCAGCAGTTGGTTATGGAATATGGTCACAGCCAAATGAATTCCTCTAACTTTCAACTCACTTCTGCTTTTATTTTCATGTTGTCTATTTGCCCACCATGACCAAAAGTATCAAAGCATTTTATCTGAACCAAAATATCAGACCCTGTCAGAGATCATAATCGGTCAATGCCACCGTTTTGCACAGAAGGAATTTTGAGGTTCCTCCATTGACTTGCCAAGGTCAAATAGCTGGTCAAGGGCAGACCTGAGATTAGAACTCAGGGACCATTCTCTTTCTCTGCAGCCCCATTGATTGTAGTGATGTGAGTTTATGACAGGGGCCACCTTGTCTTATGTAGTTACAGAATGTAGGGAATCATTTTGTCCAAAGCACTTATTTTATAAAAGAAGAATCAATAACCTCAAGCTTACATAACTAGTGACTTTAGCAAATGACTTTATTTTATGGTCTTCAATGAAGCTACTATTTTTTTTTAAATAAATACCATGTATCAGGACTGGAATTGCTGTTTTCTATGTATCACAAAATGTTGTAAAGGAGGCATTATTTACTAATTTAACAGATGAGGTAACTGAGACTAAGATGATAAGTCTTATCAACTTCTTCCAGGAAAAATAAAGTCAGGAGTGAATTTCAGAAACATCTGCTCCCAAACTAGTATTATTACTTTGGCACTGGAAGTCCTCTTCATTGCTAGCATTTTTGCTTAGTTTTTGTTTTTTACCTACTTTCTTAAAAAATATGAGATATTCGGATTTTATTGTTTACTAAGAGTTTATTTTAAAGTTGCTTTTAGTTATCATCTTTTGGCCCGGCCAGTGTGGCTCAGTGGATTGACCGTCGTCACATGGACTCAGAGGTCCCGGTTCAATTCCCTGGGAGCGAGCAGGAGGCAGCCAATCGATGTATCTCTCTCACATTGATGCTTCTATCTCTCCCTCTAAAAAATCAATGAAAACACTTTTAAAATATAATAAAAATAAAGTTATCATCTTTTATCCAGGTATATTACTGATTTTAAGTCAAATTTCAAATGACTGTTGGTCAATGATTTATAAGACATAGGTTCCTGATGGTGCCCTACAGCAATGGTTTCTGTTTATCTCCCGTAAACAGAATGAAAAATTATTTTTTGGACCTAATACTTCAGAAATACTTGATCTTAAGGATGTAGCCTCTGTGATTGATGGTTTGTGATGTCAGGAGCCCAGAGGCAGGCAGTCTCAAGCTAATGCTGCATGCTGATAGGATCCGGGTTTGGTCCAAGTTTCTGCTCCACAATGCATGGTTTGTTTGCTTTAGTCCTCATGCTTGCTGCCTCGCAGTGGAAAGATACAACTTCCCTCATCACCACCTCTCTAGCACACTCCAAAGAGAACGTCCCTTTGTATCAAGAGAGCAAAGTTTTCCAAGAAGCCCCATGTAGCCATCTTCCCCTTTGTCTCTCTCCACTCCCATGAAGACATCCTTAGACAGAATGATACTACGAAGAAGAGGATTCTGGTAAGTGTTGGCCTTGACAACCCACTGAAGGTGAATCGCCAAAAACTTCTGGAACTTAGAGACAGAGTGGGCAAGGGATGAAAAGTCAATGACAGCTTCTGCAGAATATAAGCCTGTTATATCCTCAGGATTTCAGCAGAGCCAGAAAACACTTCAGAGGCTGCCATCCTCCAGACCACTGTGCCAAGATGGGGAAAAAGCTAAATCCACAAAGTGGGATGGTCTACATCTCTCTGACAGGGAGTAGTTTTAAAGGAGGCACACTTTCTCTTGAAAATCCTTCAGAAATGAATCACGTGGACCACTGACACATTAATTCTCTGTAAGCTCAATGTAGTAAATTGCTACTTCAAGTTTTGGGGTAGATCTTTATTTTTCATTGACCACCGGATGAAATAGTTGGCTTTCATTTATGCACATTTTTTGGTATGAAAAATAAATACTTTAAAAACTATAACTGCATTCAAGTATTTCAAATGACGAATAGCACGCGAGCACCAGACACTGCTAACTCCTTACCTGTCTTCTTTCTCCTTCAAGTGAATCTCATTGTGGCCATATTTTTACCCTCTCAGACTCCATTTGGGGTGGGTAAGCGACTCTCTTCTGACTAAACACTGAAGCCATTAAGTGAGACTCCCCCAAATGAAAAGAAAACACAAAAACTTTTTATTGTGAAATTTAATGAAATAGAATAAAAACACATGATCAGTACACTCAATTTAGGACATAATTAGGAAGCAAGCACCTGGCTAACCATACCTATCAGATTTTTAAAATTTTATTTGGAATAGTCATCCATGCTCTTTTATTCAGCTTTAGTTTATTTCTTTTTATTGTTGCAAGGTGTTCCATTTGCAACATACCCTGATTTGTTTATTTATTTATTTATTGTTTATTGTTTATTTATTTGACTATACCCTGATTTGTTTATTTATTTTGTCTACGTCTACTTTGTTTCTCATTTTGCTTCTTGTTACACATTCTTATGTATGTCTCCTGGTGCACAGAAATCATTATGTGCACTGATTAACTCCTATGTTTTACAGCTAAGAGTGGAATTGCTGAATTAAGGAGTGATCCTTAATTAGATGATATGAACTTGCTGTTTGTTCCAAACTGTTTGAAAGTGGGTGTCAACGGCCGTAAGGATAGCTCCCATTATGCTCTGCATAATGGTTCTCACCATTAACTGATAATATCACACTATTGCTGATCTAGCTTGTGTGTAGAAATAGATCATTATTATTTTAATTCTTCTAATTACTGGGTTGATCACATTTTCCTAGGTTGATTGACCACATATTCGTTTCCTAGAGCTGCTGTGAAAAGTTTCACAAACTGGATGGCTTCAAGAAATTGATTGTCTCATGGTTCTGGGGGCTGGAAGTCTGAGATGAAGGATCAACAGGCTGGGTTCCTTCTGAGGGCTGTGAGGGACAACCCGTTCCGTGACTCTCTTCTCTTCTGGTGGTTTACTGGTTAGTCTTTAGTCTGATTTTCTGCTACTTTAAGAGGAAGTTTAAAACCAAAATTAAAAAATTATCCATGGAGCTCCAAAGAACAAAGCAATTTGCATGACAAAAATTGGCATGGAAGATTCCTAGAAATATAGCTTTTGCATTATTTAAGCATTACAATATAAAAGCAATTGCTTAAGAATGCAAGGATCTCTTCCCATGTCAGGAATGAAATGGTTTTCTACCAGCCACAGAGGCTTAGATCTTTTGCTTCATCAGAGAGAAGGTTCCAGAGACGTGGGTGACGATTCGTGCTTGATTCCAGAAGCAACCAGTCACCTGCTGAATGACTGCACCACTAAGTTGGGGAGTTTGCTCCAATTTTTTCTCTTTCTTCTAATCTCCTCATGAGCTTCAGCAGAGGGCCATGGAAAAGAGCTTGCAAATATGTTTTAATTTTCCCTTCGTCTGAGTCCCCCAGTTATTCCAAACTGATAAGGTAGCTGAATTCAGCTTAATAAATAAGTCTGGGCACCAATAATCAAAGTCTACTTTCCATTCAGTGTAGAAACGTCTATGATAGGAGTCATTTCTCTTAAAATACTTTCCCCCCCTAGAATGGGAAATTTTTAGGACTAATTTTATATACAGCTTCAGTAATAACAAGACTCACTTATTTATTCATTCATTTGAAATTTATTTAAAATTTTACTGTCTGCCTATTTTCTGCTAGACATTGTTCTCTTTGCTTCAGATACTATTTCTTAATATAGACATGACTCATTTCTTCAGCTATTTCAAGTACTTACTCAAATTTCACTTTCTCAGTGAGACATTCCCAAACTCTGTAAATTGCAACCTACCTTACTCTCGATTCCCTCTTCTATGTTTTATTGTTTTAAATATCATCTATCATTTAATGTTTGGTAATTACTTTTTTGTTTGTTTGTTTATCTGCTTTTTTAAAAATTTATCTTTATTGTTGGAAGTATTACAGATGTCTTTCCTTTTTTCCCTGATTGACACCCTCCTCTCTGCTCCCACCCCGACCCCTGCTTCATGGAACTATTGCCTGTTTCCATTCATTACGCATATGTGCAAATAAGTTCTTTGGTTTATCTCTCCCCCCTCCTTCCCTCTCAGGTTTGTCAGTCTGTTCCCTACTTCCGTGTCTCTGGATCTATTTTTTCCATCAGTTTATTTTGTTCATTATATTCCACAAATAAGTGAGAAATAAGTGAGATCATATCATACTTGTCTTTCTCTGACTGGCTTATTTTGCTTAGCATAATACTCTCCAGGTCCCTCCATGCTGTCTCAAAGGATAAGAGATCCTTCTTTTTTATAGCTGCATAGTATTCCAACGTGTAAATCTGGTATCCACACATTAGAATGTTTGTTCTTTGAAGAAATATATGCTTGTATGTTTTGATATTACTGTATCCCAAGGGTGTGGGTGTGTGTGTAATAAATCCTATAAAATCTTGTAGTTTATTGTAAGGGTCTTGGATTTTACCCTATTTAGATAATAAGCCATTGGAGAGTTTTGACAAAGATGTGACATAATCTGAGGCACATTTTAAGGGGATCATTCTGGCTGCTTTATTGAGAGTAAGTTGTGCAGGGTCAGAGCGAGTGGTTAGAAGGCTAGGAAAATAATTTAAGGAGAGAGATGATAGTAGTTAACACCAGAGTAATGGTGATGGACATGGTTATTGGTAGGTAGGTTTGTGGGGTATGGGACAGAAGAATTGGCAATGGGGATAAGAGAGAGGAGTCAAGGATGACCAGAATTTCATCTAGTGCAAATGGAGAGACTGAGTTGCCATTAACTGAGATAGGCAAGGTTGTGGGTGAGATGAACAATTAGGTGTTGAACACATTTTTGTTAAAAATTTCATAAGATATCCCAGTGGAACAATGTGTAGAATAGAAAAGTGTAGAGTCTGCAAGGGCAGTCTGGACTGCTGTGGGAATAATCAGAATAGAGATAACATTTAAATTCATGACACTGGATGGGTGTAGAAAGAAGAAAACGGTGTAGGAAAGAGAAAAGGTCTAAGAACTCAAGCCCTTGGTGGCTCTGAGGATAAAATTAGGGAGAAAAAGGAGATCCACCAGAGAAAATATGGCCAGCGATTTAGGGAGAGAAACAAGAATGTATATTCTGGAAGCCAAATGAACAAAGTGTTTCAAGGCAGATACAATAGTCTGAATAGTGTCCATTGCTGCTGGTAGGGTAAGTATGCTGAGAATTGGCCATTGTTATGATATAGCAATATGGAAGTCATTGAGAGACGATTTAGAAGAAAAAGGAAGAGAGGGAATAGAGATCAAGGGAAAAACACAACGCCTTGGGAAAGTCTTGAGAAAAAATGAAGCAGAGAAATAATATTTTGTGTGTAGAGTGTTTAATAATCTTCAAAGTAATTTTTCACTTCCTTATTTCTTTTGAAACTCTGCATAAGACATGGCAATGATTTTCCATTTAATAATTAGGGTAAAAGTAAACCTCAGGAAGGTGAAGTATCTTGGATATTATTATATAGCTAGCAGGTGACAGAGCTGAGAACAGAATCCAGTTCAGACTTTTAGTGCAAACTGTTTTAGAATGCACAATGCAGATGCTGTCTATGGTGAAAATAAATTCCGCCTGCTGGATGGTTCTGCTTGGGGCCATGCTCAGATGGGTCCTTTGTACTTCTCAGTACACTAGTTGATGTCCTGTAGGTTGATGAAGTAATTTGTTTGTTCAGCTCCAGGAACCCTGTGGGTGTTCAATATGTGTTAATTCATTGATTGATTCTCAGAGGAGAGTTGTAAATCCCAGCATGTTTTCTTTATTGAAGAACATAATCACAATTCGCACATAATCATTATAATCATATATTTACTCCTCAAGCTAAGATCCTTTTGATTTTCTCGGTGACAACTGGGGACCTCATTTCAGTTGATGCTTGTGGTGTAGAATCATCCAAAGGCCCGTTATTGTCACAACTACCATATGAATTTAATTTAATGTTTATAGCCAGCTGAGGAAGTTATTCAAACACACGATATTCTTCCTTGGCCCCATGCAATTTATTTTTACAGGAAACTAGTTAAGTCCAAATTAATGGCCATCAGATATGGAAGGAATGTTTGCCAGAGATACGTGTAAATATGCACTTATGTTCTTATGCTGCAAACAAGGCATTTATGAGAGTCTGTCAGACCACCAAGCGAAACTGCTGGCTAAGTTGTTGTGTTGCTATACTCCAGCACAGAGACAGGAAGCAGTATATTAATGTACTCCTGGAAAAACGGGGTCAGTAACACAGGAAAAATGTTGAAAAATGATAATGCTATAGAAAAATTAATGGAATTATCCCACAATCAAACACACGCACACACATAAATAAGGAGAATCAAGTATTAGAGAGAAATAGATCCTGAGGGCCTGCCATGAACCTATAGGTCCCCAGGTGATGAGATATGAGGTGATCTCACACTGTCACACAGACTTGTAGTCTACCCAGAGAACCAAGGTAGAAATGTTTCAAGGGAACTGCACTATGAGTGGGATCAGAGAGCTGAAATCAAAGGGCCCTTCTTAGCTTCTAAAGAGTTGGAGAGCCAGGAGAGTGGGTATTAAAGGTCTGACATACATGTTCAGGAAGAATTCCTGACCACGAGTGATGTTTGTGACACTTAAAAGGGAGACACATCTGCTTGAAAGGGTTCCTAATGTCTACATGCAATCCACAGATGTAATGTTTGTATTGATTCTCTATCATATATGACCTTCCTGTTATATGTATCTCTTTATATTCAAGGTACTTGTAGAGTGGGCATGAGTTTCATGTGCAAGAACTGCCACATTTCCTCTTTTCCTGAAATTAATTTAAATCTAACTCTAAGCTCTTTGCCACCAATCTCTCTCGTTATACCCTGTACAGTCTTCCAGAGTGTGCAAAGGACCTGGGGTTTTATACAAAACAAATATTTAAGAAGGCACTTCCAGTATGGGATCCACACTGGTTCCTGTTCAGATGCCCATTGTTTATAAGCCCTCATGGTCCTTTGAAGTCCAGAGCCCTGGTGCTCCTTCACAGGGTCCAGCATGGGTCTTGGGAGGTGCAAAACTCAAGGGCCTAGGACACCACCAGAGAGCAGTGAGTTCTCCTTCCTCTTGCTTACTGTGCTCTACCCTCTTTCCACCCTGGGGATACTCTGAGTTCTTTCTTCTTACCTTTGCTTTCTTCTTGCAAAAAAACTTCTTCTTCATCCTGCCACAGTCTGGAAGCACACAATAATATCTTTAATGAGCATAGGCTTTTATGAAGCACAAGATTGATTGGCCTCATACAGTGTCCACCATCCACCAGTTCAATTACAAACTACCAGATTGGAGGCAGGGAAAAATCAAATGCCACAAGGTAGAGAGAGGAAGAACTTTGCAAGTCAAGTATATTAAATGTTTTAGAAATGCTTGGTGAGATTTTGAAATGAAAGGAATATACTTTAGGCCAGTTCTGGGCTCACTATGGCAATAATATTAGACTCAAAGGCTGATGATTTTGCTAATCCCCTCACAAAAACCTTTAGTATAGCTTCTTTTTAAGCGTCTCTAACTCTCCTCCTCCTTCTTCTGCTTGGTCTTCTTCTTCTTGAGACTGTGGGGCATGGGGACAAGAAAAGGAAGGATTCTAAGGAGATAGAATGTGAGCATAAAAGAGGGAATGGAAGGTCACAGGGAGTTTTTGTGTCCAGTGACCAGCAAGGGGGAAGTAGAGAAAATAGAAAATGTTATAAAATGAGAAGATGAGGAGATAAAGGATGTTTTAACCTCTCCATATCTTTTGAAAAAATTGTGAGCAGTCTCTCTTTGTAGCCTTCCTCTCCCTCCTCTCATTTCTCTCCCCCTCCTCTTTCTTCTGCTACACACACACACACACACACACACACACACACACACACAATCTCTCTTTGCTCATATCCTCCCTTTTCCACTGTTATCTGTCTCTATCTTCCTTGATTTCTAATCTTTCAACTATATTGAGTATTCATAGTTTCACTGTAATATATCTCTGAACACTAAACTGAATAAGATAATAAAACATAAATTCTTGACTTGTAGAATTCCAAATACATTCTCTATTTTCTATGTTTGATTTCAACCAAATATTTAACCAAGTGGACAGGAAATCCAAATATAAGGACCTAAATATTTCTGGGTATTGTTTTATTATCTTGTTGACCGATAAATTAGCATACTTCCTCCATGGGGAAGAGAAAACTAAATCTAAACTAACATTGACCAAAAGCTGAGTGTGGTTGAGGGAAATTCTTTCGTTCATCCTTAACAAAGCATTTCTTTGTTGGTACATATTGAACCACTACAATCACACTGAGATAAACCCAACTGATTTTAATTCTTATCTTTATTTTTTAATTGGGAAAGTTCCCAACAGATTGATTGTGCTCAGAAAAATGTTAACACCATTATACAAACGTTTTATTCCTTGTTTCTCTTAGTGCTTGCCTTTTCTATTGCAAGCGCATTCACTGATCTTTTTGAACAATTATTTTAAAAGAAAGAGGTCTTATATAACGCGTGAAATGTTCAACATGAAAAAGTGGGAATGCAGTTTCATTATATACTATATAAAGACATGTAGGCACAAGTCAATAGTGCATGAAAATTTTATGGAGGATCATGATCCACGTGGGACACAACAGCATTGTCACTCAGGAACCATAATATATGTTCATTTTCGTTTAAATAGCATCTCAAGCAACACAGTTGGAGAAAGCAGTGGTGGCTGGCAGAATGGTGATGAGGAAATTGGCCAGGTAGGTGGGGAAAGAGTAGGTGCATAGAGTTGGATTGCTGGGGAAGAGAACATCAGCGGGAGGGAGGGCAAATTATCAGCTAAGAGAATCAAAATTGTGGAGTTGAGTGTTTCTGTGCTTATTTTATCCTCCACCAATTTATAGAATACATTTCAGGCAGTTTACAGAGCATATATTATATATATATATATAATTCTTAAACTATTTGTGTAAAAAGACAAGTTTCTTTCTCTTCCTCTCTACCTCTCCTTGTTCCCCTCTTCCGGCTCCCATCTTCCCCTCCTCCTCTCTCTCTTTCCCACACTACCACCGTCTGCTACTTTTGAAAAGAAACAATAACAGTGAATCACCAGAAAAATGAAATATAAAGAAAACACCAAAGCAAGCCTCTTCCTTTTTAAGCAAGGTAAGTTCACTGATTACATATCAAATTGCTCTCGATTCTAAATGCTTACTATCACTGTCTGCACTTATTCTGTCAGGGACCATGCTCTTTGTGGCACTGTACTGTTCAAACATTAATGAAAACAAACAGAACAAACCAGGCCAACCAATCATAAGTGCTGCACCCAAAAGCCACATATTAGAACAGGAAGTGTTCTTGCTCAGTTTGCTCTTATATCTGCTCCTGGGCTCCGTTCGCATCTATTTAGATCCCTGCACGTTGAATGGAGTAGGGTCACTATTTCTTGGTTTCTGAGGGATAGAAACTTAACTAAACTGGCTCCAGGTGGAAAGGTATTCATTGACATGAATCCTAGGACAAGCAGAGTTAGAACTGATTTCAGAGATCCTTGGAACCTGTCACGGTGGGTATTGCACAACCTCCATATTCTTGTCTTCATCCTTCCCATAAAAGCAGCAGAGTGTATCAGGGGTGGGGAAGCAGGTGCAAGGAGAGCCTGGCAATGTGGACACAGTTAAATGGGAGCTTTGCCAGGGTTTGACTGGCCCTGTGCTATCAAATAAGGGTATAATGAACTAGCGGGAATGCATGTGAGAGCCTTCACACCCCATAGGTTCCAGTCTGAGATGTGAGGAACTTGGATCTCACAGCTCCCTGAAGCGCTACTAGAAGATTGTAGGCTGTCAGGGGTTGCGTGTGGAACAAGAGGCATGTGCACCACACAAATACAGCGTGGGGCTGCTACAGCAGCGTGACAGCACATGTGGCTGAATGTGACAAGGGACTGCCAGTATCCAGGAGAGTGTTACCACCTGTCCCCTGCAGCCCGGACAATGAGCTAGAACATCAGTCACCAAGCACACAAGGAGATGCCTGTGGCCTGCAGAGGGAGTCACAGAGGTAAGCTCTCTGTCACTCTTGTCTTTTCTCCTTACGTCAGATCCAGAGAGGAGAGAGTCAAGAAAAGCAAGAGGCCCTCCTCTCAGGACCGGGTGAACCACAAGTGCCATCTGGGCTGATGGGGTGGCGAGAACAGCCAAACTGGGGATGGGGTGAAAGTATTGAAATGAGCAGGACTGAGTCTTAGATGTTGAATGACATGAAGTGTTAAAATGGAGTACTATGCAGCTGTGAGAAAGAACGATCTCTTATCCTTTGCGTCGACATGGGAGGACCTGGAAACTATTATCCTAAGTGAAACAAGCCAAGCAGAGAAAGACAAATATCATATGATCTCACTTATTTGTGGAATATAATGAACATAACAGTGTGAGGAGCAGGGTAGTCCCAGGGACGTGGAAGTGGGGTACAGACTGACATTTGCCAGAAGAGGGGGTGGGGGAGGGGAGCGATGAACACAGAACTTGTACACATGTACTCATAACCAATGGACACAGACAACAAAACTGGGGACGGGGCAGGGAGGGAGGGAGAGGAGGGTGTCAATGGGGGAAAAAAAGGAGAAACATCTGTAACAAAAGTAAATTAATTAAAAAAAATAAATAAAAATAAATAAATAAATAAATAAATGTTAAAAAAAAAAAAAAGTGACTGCAAACTTAGGGAATCGGGCTGAGATATTACTGCCCAGGAAGAGGCTGCCGAGCAGGAAACGGTGGCTCAGCAACTAAAGAAAAACCCACTTTATATTTAGACCGTAGGAGTTGAGACATCTTAATACAGTGGTTATGTAATCAATCACTGTGGCTGTTGTGCTGAAAGCTTGCGAAAGGGCCACCATAGATGTGGAGGGGCCAGTGAGGGCGCTATGTCAGTGTGGTCTGGGTGAAAGATGACTGTGTCCCGGACAAGAGTAATAGCGATAGTTATGGGGATATGAGAACGGATTTGCTGTGTATTTTGCAGACTCAACAGGACTTGCTAAAGTATTCGGTCAGTATGGTGGAAGGAGGAAAGGATCCCTCTTGGTTTTCTGGCTTGGAAGAGGGTGGATGATGAAGCCTTGTAAAAGGTGGGAAGGGCTGCAGGAAGAATCTGATCAGTGCTGAGGCGCTGCAGCCGAGGTTCAGACCTGCAAGGCATCGATCTGAACGTACATGGCACGTGTTCAGCTAGATATTGGATTCTAGATCTCAGGCGTCTTCCCCTCCAGTTACGTCATAAAACTGCAACCATTGTTTGCAAGGATCTGCACCCACTTGGATAAAAGTAGAAAGCAGCTTTACAATTTCTTCAGCCTGTGTTTCTTAACTCCTTTCTGTTGACTTGTTCTTTCCCTCCACCTGAACGGGGAAGTCTCATGATTTTTTTTCAGATCAGTATCAGGCAACATAAAAATTCATTGTCGTTTTTGAACTGTTAAGGTTCTAGATACTCATCCAATTTGATATCTCTGCTCTCCCCAATCTGTCCCATATTTGGACTATGAGCCCCATGGTAGGGCCTGCCCTCAACTCTTCCAATAACTTAGTATTGTTCTGGGTCTCTGCAGGATTCCAAGGGGCTTGGGGAACAGAGGAGAAATAACTGGTGTTATTGGGACCCTCTGGGCAGGGCAAAAGTGAACAACTGGTACACTCTGAGCCAGTTTCTGCAGAGGTCACCTCACTCACGGCAGGAAGTCCTCCTGAGAAGGACCTGTTTCAAGACAACTCATGGAGTCCACGTTTGACACCTGGAAAACAAACATCTTTACTCTGATGAATGTTTTCTAGGTGTCAGATGTGCTTCATAGCCCCCCGCTCTCACATTCGTCTTGCCAAGGCATCTAAGGAGACTTCTTCTCTTATTTACTGTCGACTTCTTGGAGTCTGCAGTGTTTCCCCTCGTTATCTCTAAGTTCAGTCAGTCTTCTGTATCTCTAAGTTCAGTCAGTCTCCTGATTCCTGCAAAACCACTTGCAACTCACTCTACCATAACCTTTTCTTCTTGCTGTCTCTGAAGCTCATGTGTCCTTCAGGAGACTCTAATGCTAGCCCTGTGTGCTTCAGAAGTTGCTTAGCTAAACACTACATGGTTCTCACAGACTCTGACTCAAATGGTTTAAAATGACAGGGGAGTGCCCCCGACCCTAATGGCTGGGTGGAGAACAAGGGAGAAATCTAGCACACACTGACTGACAATTTTCTCCAAAGAAATTCATACTGTTGGCTGCTGCAAACTCCCATGGACTTGCTGCCTTCCTTACAGATCCTGAAGACAGGTGATGGGGTAATGCTGGTAGTGCTGGCTTCACAGTCCCCCAGCGTGACTTCCCCCAAGTGGTTTAGCCTTTCCTCTAGGCGTGTGGAGCTCCTTGCAAAGTATTGTGTTGTTCTCAGCCTCTGGGGCCTGGTAACTCCACAGTCCTCATAGTGTTATGTAGATGTAGGCATCATCTGCGTAGACTTAGAGTTTAAATTGTAGAATTGCCTGAGAAAATTTAGGGAGACAGAACACAGAGGGCCCATTTAAGGCTCCAAGCAGTGCCCACGTTCAGAGATAAGGCAGAGGAGGTACCTGCAGAGTGTAAGAGGGAACGAAGACAGAAATGACAGGAAAAGTAGCATCACGTCACTTTGAAGAGTAAAAGGCAGTGTCACCATCCAGATCCTTCTCTACCTGAGATGACGTTTGCTTTTGCAAACTTTCATGGTGTTCCTTGACAGACATAACTACACCAGTCAATGTTGGGATGTACTGTAATTTAGCAGATTAAAAGCATGAACCCAAATATCATGAAATGACCTTTTAAATGGAAGTAAATTGCTTTTAATTTGTTTGATCAGTAATAAAGTCTAACCAGCGGAAAGTACCAGGGAGCACATTTCAGTTTTAAAGTTTTGTAGGGCAAGAAGAATTTAAATAAAAAGGCAAAAAAGAAATGAAAATGAAAACAAACAAGCAAAAAGACAATCAACCAAACAAAAAAACCATTAGGAAAGCAGCCAGAATTCATTTTCACTCTGGTATCTAAACACTAGAACGTGATAGCTGGCTCTTTTATTTGGTTTTAAAAAGTTGACATTTGAGCTGAGACATCCATTTCCAGGCAGACGTAGAATAAGCATATTGTATACTGACTTTTTTTTTTTTTTTTACTCAAATGCATTTAAAAGAAATGATCTTGAAAATGTTTGCCTGCCATGAGTGAATATGTAAATAAATTAACGAGTGTATGTAATATGTACTGTTGACGAAAGAACTTTCAAACCTGTGGAAGTTTTTTATAAGAGTTTATTTGAACTAAAGAGAGGATAGGCCTGGAAGCAAGATCTCAACAGACTGAGAAAAATGCATCCCAGAATGACAGTTTGCAGTTTCTTTCATGCACTGGGAATTCAGGAGGAAACACAGGGAAGATTACATGAAGGTGGGGATTGGATACAGGATAGTTAACAAGATGTGCTCTCTTGAGGGTGGTTACTGCTTCCAAGGGGTCTGCCAAAGAGGAACTTCAAAGGTGTGTTAACCTAGATGCACAGAAACAAGGAACAGAGCTTGTTTAAGGCAAAGATAAATCTTTTACTAAACAAGTTATATGCCTGTCACATGACTACCCACCATGACCTGCCCAGTTAGAAATGTATGATCAGATCACCCTGTGAGGTTATTTTCAGTTAGATTTATTACAGCACCTCCCCCTCCCTGCTTTTTTCTGGCCACAGTACCATACCCTAAACAACATGAAATACTTGAAAATGTATGAAAAGTCAAATTAATATTTTTCCTTCTGCATCCCAAGCAGGGCATCATGTTCTAGTTAAGAGATGTGCTATAACTATTGTTGGTGGAAATTAGGCTCTTCCACAGGGTCTCTTCCACAAATCCACACACACGGAAGACAGTGCTGTGGCAAGATGATTTATTTGTGATGTAAAATCAAAGAAGTTTCCCTCCTGGGTTTCCAGTTCCCCATCTTCCTCCATCCCTCCGTAGAACAAGTCCAACCACGTTTTCATCAAGGCCAAAACAAAGGCTAGCATCCAGAGTTTCTGTTTCATATTAAAGCTTAGTCCTTTTGGAGCCCACATGGTCTGCCATGGCGCAAAAGCAGCTAGACCCTCATGGTAGCGTATTCCGGGGCAGGGAGGGAATGAGGTGAGTGTGGATCATGGGGATGGGGGATGGGGCAGGAAGAACTTCATTGTTCCCTTGGGGTTTTAACAAGGAGCTTTTTCAAAATAACCAATCAACTGTGCAAGCTTTTTGGGGCTTGCATTGGGTTCACCCCCTAGCCTAGCCAATGATCTTTTCCCCAGGTTAGACTGACAGGCCTTACGGTCATGCACCCCCTCCCTGCGCCACTTTGACTTCTATTGCACAGGTGCTTACTTTCCCCTGCTCCTCAGGACAATCCAGTACTGAGGGGGGAAGGGAGGGGTGTTAATCCTTGGTGGGGCAAGCACACAGGTTCATGCTCCCCAACCCATTAGGCTCAAGAATGCGTGATTTCCTTTGCTTCTTTTCTTTTATTAATATTTAGCCAATTATGGTAACATAACTTATCCTAATACAGCCTATGCTCTAAAGGGCTTTTAATTATAAATTTTGTTTTGACTTTGTAGTTCAAATTATTTTGACTTCTGGCAGAGACAACAATTGTGTATATAATTTTAAAGGGAGATTTCGCAGTTAGGCTTAAGAATTAATTTTAGATTTGTTTAGTTGCAGTTTCTCCCTGAACAAAAGACTCAAAAATAGGACAAAGGACTTGAACAATATTTTCGGAATCACTTTAACAACAATTGTTGTCTGTGAAGCAATTTTTGGACTAAAATATAATTTTTTGCATTTTCTAAACTCTAGTAAAAACTTTAAATGTTGGAATCTAGGAATTTCAACTAACGCATCAACTCTCTTTCTGAGCAGTGGTAATCAGAATTTTGCCAAGTAGAAGAGGGGCTTTTTTGGCACAAAGATATGCCTTCTTGATCATATAAAGTAGTAATTCTTTCCATTCAACACTATGTTTAAGTTGTTTGCACCCACTTCCATGTTTGTGAAAATCACTTCTGGCCATAGCAAAGCTAGACCTAACAAGATAACTGGCATAAAAATCACTAATGATTTGCTCTGATAAACACAAACCCAAAAACAGTGATTTCTGTCTTCTTTAAAACTCTTAATCATAGGAATTCACATATGAAACATCATTATCCTTTGTTCTCAGATGACTCATTTTCCAATCGCTCATCTCGTGTACGTCTGCAGATTTTCTGCATGTGTGCTGCGCTGGGGCCAGTCATCCAGAAAGCCTGGCTAGACTTTCAGTCTCGAGAGTAGATCCAGGCACAAGCGGTACATTTGAGGGGGTTGGTTGGTGCTCAGTCCACCTGGACGGTTGGATTGCCGGGAACAGGGAAGCAGAACTGTGCCAAAGAGTTTTTTGTTGGCAGTGGAACCAGGGTCAGTGTCTGCTAAGGTTGCCAGGAGTCACTACAGTTTCAAGTCAAAGGGAGTCAGGAATGGTACAGAGCATGGGTAGAAGGTCAGCACTAAGGAGTTCTCTCCAACCTGGAGAAAGATCACCAATTCTCAGGGTTACTTCTGATCACTTTTTGTAGTTTTACTTAAATTTTAAAAATTAAATAAAAATAAATTTTAAAAAAATAAAGTATTCTAAAGATATAAATGGGAAGGCAATGAAAGGTAAGTACCTCCCCAAGCCTTCAGTTTTCTTCCCCAGAAGAAATAGTGGTACCAACAGCTTATATATTCTCCTTCCAGAGATAGTCTATGCATGCATGAGTACACGTGTGTATAAAGACATTAAAATACACAAATTTTTATCATATTGGTTTGTTCTTTCTTTTCTATTCAATAACTTACCTTGGAGTCTGTTCCTTATCAGTATATAAGGAGGTTATTTATTCCTTTTAATGACTTCTGCCGTCTTTTAATTCTTAGTTGAGGCTGCAGTTTAACTTTATTTCCTCTAACTCATTTCACTTAAAGAATCTTTGCCTTATATTTAAATTAAATCACATGCATTAAGCATCTAGAAAAATATCTGGCATGGAACAGGTTCTTCTGCTTCCGTTTGTGTGACATTAAGGAAGTCATTCAATTCCTCTAAACTGCACTTTTCTCATCTGTCTAATGGGATACTATCTACCTGGCATATACGGCCAGTATGGCTGGCTGTCAATCAAATGTGGTTCTGTCTTTCAAAATACAGGGTTACTTCTGGGAAGAGGCTGTCCAGCCAGGGGCCACATTTCCCAGCTCCCTATATATCTAGCTTTACCATGGAACAAAGTTTTGTCAATGGAAAATGAGAAGTTTTTAGACCGAGGCAATTAAAACTATAACTATACACTAAACATACCCCTGGTGTAAAGATTACATTCAATAAGATAACATAAATAAAGAATTAAGTTATAGTAGTGCTAAGTAGCATCTATTATTAATATTGTAACCCATATATAGCTTTCCATATGAATAACTTATAGTTTTTCCTGTACCAAATGTAATTATGACTCAATACTTGGCCATGTGCTCCAAGTCCAAAGGCATTTCACAAAGCATTAAGGAGCAATGAAGATTTTAAATAAAGGAGTGAATTTACATTACACACCTACCACATAGCAAACAACTTAATCATCTCTATTAGACTTTTTTCTCTAAGAGTGATTCTTTAGCCTACAGGTATACCAGCCAATGGTCTTCTTTTCTTGATATTTTCCCTATAAATCTATAAATTATTCACTAGTGTTCCCAAAAACTCAGATTCCACCTCACTTAAAGAACTATTCAGGGTAACTGGACCCACTCTCCTTAAAGGGCAATTGATCAACAACCCATTGTTACTCAACTTGCCTTTTAAGAGAGTGTTAGCCCTTTTCTAATAATATTATTAAAATACTGTATTCAGCCGACAAAAGTGAGTCTTTACCTAGAAGAGGACTTTTCTGCTAAGAAAAATAAGATCCATTTCTCCCCTTCCCAGTTTCATTGGAATTATAAGGAGGTTTCTCGTTGGACTAGTTGCATTCAGATGGAAAATACTCTCCTCTTTCAGACTAGAACACACAGCTCCAGAGAAGACTCCAGGAACGCGTCAAGTTACCTCATTAAGGCAGCATCTGTCAGTCAGCACACTTCTGTCCACAGCTGTTATTTTGAGATTCACTATAGCCTTTGCTAATGACCCTTTCTTGGCTACGCCTTACCCTTTTCTGCTGAACATGGTTTATGGACTCCGTCCCTGCATATGCAGAATTTGGTCCCAACAACATACTCCTCCTTCCTTTTCTGCCTTGGGTGACTGATTTGTGTTCTTGCTCAGGTTCACCTCTTGGCCTCCGCATTGGAACTCAGCCTACCCATTTCCTTGATCTTCTGGAATCCTTGATTTCAATCCCTGTCCCCTGAACATCACCAGCCGTTTTGTGTAGTTGATGAGTTGATTTTGATGAGTTGATTCTTTCAGAAGTTACCACCTTCCTAATGTCCAGCGTATCTGGATCTATCAGTACATCATAGGACACAAAAGACAGGTGGAAAGATATGCACTCTATCCGTGACTAACCAGGGTTAGTAGCTGGCTTCTGTACCAGGAGAATGGGAGTGTTGTAAGAGAGTGGCAGGGACCAATAAGCTGGTTCAATGTTCTAGAAGTGCTGTCACCAAGGGCTGAATTCCTTTTCTTGCTTGATCTTTTAGAGGATGTTGTTTCAAATGAGGAATAATGTTTTTTTTTTTCCCACAGCTGGATTCACACTGGGGCAGCTGTCTTGGCCTGGCCTGGCCTGCCTTGTTCTCCTACCTAATTTGAGTAGATCCTGCCCTCCAGACTGTATCTGGGACTTCAGTAGAGATGTTTTTGTTCCCAGAGTTGACTAGGGCCACCCGCAGGGTGCAGGCCTCTTCTGGAAGAACTTTAATGTCTATTCGGCCAGGGTCAAAGATTATTTTTGTGTTCAATTTGGCCATTCAGTCTCGTACCAGGAGCAGATGGGGAACTCGAACGCATATAGAAAGCTGTGTCTCAGATAAGGTTTTCCCATTACATAGTCCAAAGTTTGGAGGAATGGCTTTTGTTGGGGTTTTCCTGAAACCCATGTTATTAACATTGTTTTATGAGACAGTTTTGTCAGTCTGGTATTTAATACAGAGTAAGTGGCTTCTGTGTTGATTAAGAAGTCAATTAATCTGTTTCCTACTGCCAGGGTGACCTGGGGTTCCATGTGGGTGATGTTGAATGGGCTGTTGAATTGTAATGGTGCCCCTGGGTACCATCATTCTTGATCATTCTCTCTAATCTGGGGCGTTTGTGGTGCATTCTGGCTAGATTCTGTGTGTCCCGGATCCTCGTTTGCAATAGAAACTTTGGTGAGGCTTAATTGTGGGGGTGTCACAGAAGCTTCAGCTCTAATTGGGTCTCAAGAGTTCTCATCATGTAGGTCACTAGCCTCTCCTCTGGTCTTTCTAAAATGATCTGCCACTCTTTGGCAATAAGGAGAGTGTTCAGCATTTGCTGAATGTCTCTGTCCAAAGTGAGTTATGAGAGATGAAGATACTAGAGGCAAAAAGACTTTCCATCTTTAAAGGCTCCTCTCTGTATGCCAGTACTGTACTTCTCCAGTTTAGGAGGTCTGAGGTGGAAAAGGGAGTGTATATCCTTACCATTCCTGCCGGTTGGCCATTTGCATCCTGCCCTCCTATTGGCATCTGTCTTAAAGGGTACTACCTGCCTGGATTGGAGCAGTTCTCTGAGCAAATTGGGTACCCCTTCGGTATGAGAAGGGAGGTTATTCCTATTCCAGTAGTCTTGGGATTCCCTCCTGGAGGGCTGGCGCCTGCACTGTACCTTAGTTGTTCCCTGTGGGGCGGGGCAGCAGACACTGGGAGCAGGGGCAGGACCTGTTGCTGAATTTAGTTGCATAGTCTTCTTCATCTGACTGGGCTTCCAACTGAATAGTCTCAGTGGGTTTCCCAGGTTTTGTACTAAAATTTCATTTTTTATGAAGAGTTCTATTCTAATATAGTAACATGAACTCTGGGCATAGAGGACCTCATCCCCTTTCTCCTCTCTTTTACAGAATAGTTCTAGCTGTGAAATGTTAGTATAATTTAGAGATCCGTCCTCTAGACAGTGTTCCCCTGAATCAAAGGCATACTGTGGCCATACTGTATAGAAAAATCCATCTTTTGTTTTTCATGGGTTCATAGCTAAATATTCCCCAGTTCTGTGAACTACAGCCTGGAGGCCTACGTTGGGTTACAATGGTGGACTTGCCTGTTTTATTAAGGACTTGCCTGTTTTATTAAGGCCTATACCAATCAAAGTAATTACTTATTTTAGCTGGAGCAATGTTCCATAAATCCTAATATTAGACAGTTTTTATAGAGAACACATAGAAAAAAATAAAAATAGCAAAGAAACAGGTATAAGATCTAACAATTCAGTGACTCTTATATCCTAAAGTTTGGCCTGCAACAAATGAAACACAATAGAAAAGACGGTAGAAGGGTAGGGTGGCCCAAATTTTCCATTACCTGTGGGACCCTGAGTATCATTCCTTCAGAGGAGGCGAACACAAGGTCCGCTCAGTGCGGCTGAGACGAGAGAAACAGCTGCCTTGAGTTCGGCCAGGTTGAGCTTCTGCTGCCGACTCCAAAGTTTGCTGACATGCCATCACAGTCAGCCCCCTTCCCACAGAATGAGACACAGACTCAACAGATAACAAATATAGTTTTAAACAAACTAGCAAACACGTTTTCTCATCAAGTTTCCTCTAGTCGTGAGATCAAACAAACCAACAAGGTTATTAAGGAATCGTCCACCTCATTTCCTGCCAAGTTTCCTTGAGTTCAGGAGAGAGAGATTAGCAAAACAAACTTAAAACTTACGAAGATGTCTCATCAATTGTCACCCTTTCTGTTCCTGCTGAGTTTCCCTCAGTCCAGAAAAGGATCATTTCTGTGGGGTTATCACCCATAAAACCTTACCAGATTTTCAAAACCAGAACAGATTCCAAGTCTAGACTTTTCCCAAAATCCTTCGTTTCTTATGCTGCAAACAATAGCGCTGTAGGATGGGGGCACCCGGTCATGGACCACCAATCAGCCTCTGCCTCCAAGACAACAGGTCCAGACAGCTGCTAGGCAGGGGCCTGGTGGCAAGCTCCCAGGTCACTAAATCCACAGGCAAAAGGCCCTCTGTTGGGTCCCAAAATTGTTACCAAACTGAAAGTGTTCGTTCGCCTGTATGCATCAAAATCCAATCAATGCGAACAGTACTTTGCAGAAAAGTTTATTTAAGGAAATGGCGCCATGCCCAGAGACGCAGGTGAGTAGTCCACTGAGACCTAGATCCATGGCGGCCTATAGGGGATGAGTTATATGGGGCAAAAATCATTAATTATGGTGAGTAAGGGAGTTAG
Source organism: Tadarida brasiliensis (assembly GCA_030848825.1). NCBI lineage: Eukaryota > Metazoa > Chordata > Mammalia > Chiroptera > Molossidae > Tadarida > Tadarida brasiliensis. The sequence continues at coordinate 30,551,510 of CM061263.1, read as the reverse complement.
AGTTGGATTTCTCTCTGGTTTTGCAAGAATGTGATTGGTGGGGTCGTTCCACTTTTCTGGGTCTGGAGCTAAAATACAACGGAAGCTTAGATATTATCTTTAGTTTGACCAAAACTTGGTTTCTGTGGTGAATAGGCCTGAGGCTTTGTTCTTAAAACTGTTTGGTGTTGACCAGAATCTGAGGTCCTAAGAGCTTAATGACAAGGAAAGAAAGAGGCAGGTGAGTCATTGGATTGGAGGAGGCCAATCTGAATCAAGAAAAAAGAAATGAGAAATTATCATATTAAAGAAATAAAGTTTCTGCACAGTTACAAGTGCTTAGTAAGAATCCAAACATTTTCAATAACTATCTTTCCCCAATATACTGTAAAATCTGTAAGAAGTAACCTGTGTCTGAATTAGTCCCTGAAGTATCTGCAAAATCTAGCCCAATACCTTGGGTGTATTAGGACCTCAATAAAGTTTGTTAAATAAATACATGATAAAGATAACCTAGAAGTAAAAGATTAAATAGTCAAGCACATATTTTACAAAATAAACTTTATATTCCATATTTAAGAAAATGTAACTAAGTGATATCCTATAATTACTATTAAAGAACAAAATTCAACTGAGTAAACGTGAAGATCTAATTGGCTTTATTAAGCAATTCATGAATCATGCAGTATCCCATTTAGCAACTAGAATGGATCTCCAAGGGGTTATATAAAGTGGAAGGTTTTTATAGGTTGAAGATTGTCGCAGGGGAGTTGTTAGCAAGAGAAAAGAGGATTATTTTTAGGACAGGTCGTTTTTTTTGGGGGGGAATGGAATGCCAGGGGTTTTCTTGTGCAGATTACCTCACAAGTGCCGATCGGATAAATCCAAACTGATTGGTTTAAAATCCCACTCCTGGGAGAGGCTAAAACAGCAATTAGGTTAGTCATTGAGTTTTGGTTTGGTGATGTGACTTAGCAAAAGGGGCTCTATTTTGTCCCAATTTTTCTTTTTTTTAAACATTATTAACTTTGTGTATTTAGACTAGATACTCTTTGAACCTTACCTTCTTTATCTCTAAAATGAAGCTAATTGTAGAGTGAACTAAATTACAATACCACTAAAGTGCTATCTAAATGTGAGAGATTATTGTCTTTACTCATTGGCAATATGAGGTTGATAATCTGGTTGTTACCGTCTGAGGTTAGCAATCACCTGGAAGCTTACTGCATTGTAATAGAAGTAATGTATCTCAATGACAACTTCATATAAATTCATCTCCGGGATTGCTCACCCTGATATGGAGGGCACAAGAGACAAGTCACTTATTTCATTCTTTACCTTAAAAATGAGAATAATGCATATCTGCCTCCCAGTTAGGTTGCATGTATTCATTCAAGTGTGTGTATCAGTTCATCTATCCTAAGATTTTTCTTCTCTGTGGAGCAAGAAAGTATCCATGGTTAAAATAAACAGGCAATTATTTTAATCTGATTGTTATCTGTGTTTTAGATTTCAAGCCTGCTGTTTTATATCAAAATGTAGAAACAACTGTTAAAAACTTTATGACTTTTATCTAATGCAGAAATTAAAACTAAAATTTAAATTGTTCCATATTCTGTTCTTGCTGTTAATAAATCCTTGTTATTACCCTCAGAGTTCAAGATATATCCTGAACTAAAGTAACAGTATATTGTCACACATATTAATAGCAAAATCTTGTAATGGTTTTTAACTGTATAGGATAAGCTTGAGGATACTTTTGTAACTTAATAAGTAGCTCTAAAGTGAAGGTCACTTCACTATAAAGTGAAGTTTTAGATTAATAATGGGCAATGTCTTCTAGGAAGCACCCAAATCCCAGCCTCTTTTTATTTCAGCAAAATTGCTAGAGAATTTTCCATCCCTAGCCTCCCTCACCATAGCAATGAAAGGGAAGGTGGAAAATCTCCATCCTCATCACTATGAAAGCTTCATGGAAATAAAACACCCTAGTCCCCTAAGACTAAAGGTCATTCTTTATGGAATGTTTCAATAATGATGAAAGCCAAATTTCAAAAGTGCTTCTTGAAAGTTGTTAAAAAACAAAATTTAACTGAGTAAAGTTTAAAGATCTGATTTGCTTTATTCAATTGTTCATGAGTAGGACAGCATCCCATCCAGCTAATAGAAAAGAACTCTAAGGAGCTTACAGATGGAAGGCTTTTTATAAACAGAAGGAATAGAACAAGGAAGTTATACTAGTTAAAAACAGATTGGTTGTGTCAAAGTCACCTTCCTTTAGGGGATGGCAGGAGTCTAGCAGGCAGATTACCTCACTAGTGTTGACCAGGTAATTTCAGATCAACTGGTTTAAGATTTTATTCCTGGGGAAGGCTGAAACTGTAATCAAGTTAGGTATTGAATCTTGGTTTCGTGATGTGGGGCTTAGGATAACTGACTCCATTTTGGGCCTATTGTTTCCTTTTCAGCCCTGGAGATCCAAGAATATAGTTATGTGAGAGCCTTAGACAACAGGCTAGGCTGAGGCTCTGCACAGTGCCTCCCCGACGCCAACACGGGGGAAGGATGGCACTCTAGGCACTGTGTCTGCAGGATGCACAACTCTCACACTATCTCATAGATTTAATGGTTATTTGATATGTGCGGGTATTTTCTTAAGTAAGCCGATCCGATGTTAGTATTGTCTCCACATAATAAAAGGAATGCTTAGTTAAATAAGGGAACAATGCTAAAGGTGGTAGCCCAACCTTTATGTCATGGAACAACCATAACAAGGCTCCTAGGTGTGCAAGCAGCACTGAGGTATCCCATGGACAGCTTGGGAGTAAGGGAAATAAGTTCAACTTCTGCTAGTTAAAGTAGTGAAATATGTAATAATAAATAATGGATGTGATAAGAAACCAATAGATTGTCTATAACTGGATGATGATAGGATTTTGAAAAATATTTTCACTCCAAATTGGGTATAGAATTTGATTGTAACTTAATATCAAACTGTCTAATCAAATTTATTGTATCTTCCCCAGGGAAAGAGAACAGAAGATAGTAAAGAAGAGAAAAAAAGAAGCTGGATTCTCTCTTCTGTGGTGCATTTTAAATATACAGAGAAATCCCTCCCATTGCATATGCACAACTGGTACATATTTCTCAATTTAATAAGAAAATAATGTAAAAACATAACTGAAAATGAAAAAAAAAATTAACTACAGCTTGCTATGGTCTACTCTAGGTTTAATGTTCCCTCGTGTCAATGTTGTATTATTTAGAATCCTGGTGAATGTTATTTTGCTCTCCAGATCTACAAGAAAGAGAGTGACCTGAATGGGGAGTTGAAACTTTCTGGTCACAAGAAATTAATGTTCATCATTAAAAATTTTCAGCCTCAAGTATGTGCTTCAATATCTTATAAGTTTAAGTAATGTGAGCCAGCTGAGCTCAATCAATTCTGAAAACTGAAGCCTGAGAACCAGACCATGGTTTGTCATAAAGTCTAACAGTAATGCTACCCTTTGAGTCCTCTTCCTAAGCTGGTAGCTACAGTTCTTTTGATAACACCCTGATCTCTTACCCCTGTCCCCCCCAACACACACCCCCTTTTTACCTTTATAGACACATGAGTGTTATTCAGCTTCTATTACATACACCAAATACCTGATATAAATGATCAAAGACATACATAATTCACCAAATTGAACAAAGACTCCTGCTCTATTCTCTTTCTAGAATAACCCGGGTTGGGAAATATTCCCAACTTCTCTATGGTCTAGAAGAGCTAGATGATAAGAAATGGCTTCCAGTTTACATTGAAAATCTGCCCATGGAATTTGGGCAATGTAAAGCCAGCTCTAACCATCCCTGCCTAATCCCACTGTTTTGCCAGCTCCCCAAGGTTGGAAACCCTGGTTTCACCATTTGAGATTTCCCAATTCTTGCCTCATTCCCAGTCTACTGGAATTTAGCATATAATGCCTGAAGCAGCACCCATAGCTCATAACTGAGGTGCTGGTTTTGAGGTCAGGCAGTCAGTTCAGACTTTCTCATTCCTTATGGTGTTTTATCTCAAGAGTCTGGTGACCCTTACTTGCCTTTGCAGTTTACGGCCTCTGTGAGGTCATCCCAATTTATCAGTCAGGTTGAATGACTTTGAACTTCAAAAGGAATGAGGTGTAGTTCATAATGCTCTTTTTCCCTGAAGGTTCCATTTACTTCTATTTTAAACTCAGAGATGCAAAGAGATCTATTGGGAGACAACCATTATATTCCCTACGGACAGTAACTAAACCGCAGGATGTTGACAAGCAAAAATAAACAAACAAACAAATAAACTTCTCCCCTTAAATTCTTTCCCTAAAACAATGCCTTGGTTTCTAATAGTCCAAAGGGCCTCTCAAGTAGTTCTTCCTAGAACAGAAGCAATCTGCCCCACTGATGTCTCTGGAAATAGAAAACTATTAGCAACTTTAAATGTCAGCTCCAACTTCTCTCCCTCCAAAAAATAATTAAATTTTTATCGCCACCCAGAAATCCATTTCCTAACTTACCTAATGCAATCCTTAAAAGAATCTTGAAAAAACAAGCATTACTGTCATCATTTTACAGACATAACAACCTCTAGCTCAGACACACAGCTAGTAAGTAGCCACATGTAGATTCCAGCCTATGCCATTCCTCATCTTATCTATGATGCCATTGTCCCAATTCACAACTGGCAGGAATTAGTTTATCAAATTGCTCTGTCATTGGGCCAGGAGCTAAGAAATTGAGACATCAGGCAGGCACATTTGATGGAGGCATAAGTGAAGGAAGGAAGATAGATGGAGATGAGCCATGTAGGTATTCTGCTCAGAAAACACAGACTCAATATATGTCATAGCTAAGAGCATGGTGGACTTGTGCATCTGGGGGGAGGTGGAAAAGAGGATGGAATTCCTAAATTGAACAAGTAGCAAACAGATGTACTTAGTTCTAGCAGCTTTTACATTAGGTTGTCTCTGGGTCCCAGATTCTTGCTTCTGTATTTTAACCTTAATAAAACCCGCCTCTCTGTCCCTCTCTCTTTTGAAAACTTCCCAGGCTTCAATATCTGCATACTTTCACCTTGTCTTGTCCTATCAGGTCTGTGTAACCCCAATCCTTACAAAGATTCTTTGGTTAGAGTAGAAAATCAGCTGACATTAGGCAACTGCTTCCCCAGGTTCTGCAGAATGCTGTAGGAATAAATACATGCAATAATATAAGGGCTTCTCTTCAGGTGTTCATTCCTCTACCAGCCAGGATCAGCAGACTTTAAAGCCTCTACCTCACCAATTGGTCCTCTCTTGCTGTACATTCATCAGACTATATGTTGCACAACAACACAAGTAATTTTTTAAATGTTTTTTAAAATTTTTTAAATAGTTTACCTAAGAGGTCTGCTTCCTTAATTTGCAGAATCTTATCAAAATAACTGGTAGGATTTTACCTAGTCTGGATCTTTGAGGGATTTCTTTTACGAGACTTTATGACAAAAACAAAAATAGGTCATCAGAAAATGATTGTTTTATGTTGTGAACTCAGGAATAATTACATACACTTGCATATATTACACAAGAGTCTTTTGACACTACTTTGCCATTTATTCCTGTTAGAGAACGAGGAAAAGTTCAGTGGCAGCTTGGCTAGGAGAACCAGCTCTTTGCTCCTTGGTTCCAGATGTATTACCTAATCCAGATTCTTCTGCCTGTATTAGGTTATTCTTGTTTCATTTTCAGTCGTGACAACCACTTCTTTGTATCAGAATTAAAGAATTTTCAGTTCTTGTATTAGTCAAAAGTTTGAGAGCATTGTAATTAGCTAGTTATTAACAATAGGAAAGAAGTAAAGGGAAGGCCAGACATTGTAGGCATGTCATTTGGTCAGCTTCACCAGGAAGCTGCAGTTTTTCACTCCCCAGGAAACCACCAGCTATTCCCTGCAAAACACTCAGGGTAGGGGACTGAGAAAGGACAGATAGTCTCATGCCCAGTAAAGTTGGGGTGACATAGGAAAGATACTTGCCTGTCAGTCACACCTGGGAACAGAGATCATTGGCCAGCATGGGCGTGGCCACTGCAAGCGTGTGAAAATTTGGGAATATATAATCCCCTAAAAAAGAAGTTCTCTCTCTCTCTCCTTGCTTTCTTGGCTTTTGTTATTATTGTGTGCTTGGCTCGAACTTGGCTTCCTAGCATTCGCCTGTATGGCCCATGGCCACGTGGACCCCACACACAATAGACTGATGGAGTATAGGGGGCAAACACAAGCTAAGTTAGCTTAATGCTGGACTGGACCCAGCTCTCACATGGAAAGGAAACTCTGGACACTGGCTCTGCTTTTAGCTCTACTGAAGCCCCAGTTGCACTTCTTCTGTGACTGGACTAAGGGAAATGGGACTGGGAAACCCAGGGGTGTAATTCCACAGAAATAAAAATCACTTGTTCTCCCGTGCGAGTCTCAGAAAATTCTTCTTCTCAGGATATTGCAAGAATCCACCCCCACTAGCAACCAGAGGAGACCAGGCCATCTCCCCTCCATTAACAAGTTCACTTTAATTACATATCTTTAAGGTACTAAAATGGAAAGGAAATTGCTTTCTTCCAATGTTTTTGGTAAACACCTAGAAATAGCTTTTTATGTGTTTGTTTTGTCCACCTCCGAAATTCTGAGCAATGTGCATATTAAAAATTAAATTATAAATTTTGGTGCTTGCTTTTCAATAAGCTCCAGCAATATTATCTCCTTATAGTACCATCTAGCTGGCGGGGAGTGGGGGGGGGGCGATAAAGGCAAACTGTGTGTGAAATGTAGAAAAGGGTACTTTCATCAAGGCAACTGAAGGTGACTGCACTGGAATCAGGCTTTTATAAAAGGAGCCCTTGGTGCAGTCAGCCCTGGGGCAGCACTCCTATGCCACAGGCCAGCAGGACTAATGCAGCGTGGCTCCCTTTGTGGCCCCAGAGTCTGACATGAAGGGCAGCTTCTTTCAATTTACTTTCATGCTTTCACATCATCACCTTTCCTGAGCAAGCTGGCTAAACTATTATTCACAGCCACCAGAGAAGAGTGTACAAGGCATCTTGGCCGTGTTCATGTAGGAGATAGAACTCTGCAGAATCCATCTGTTTCTTCATTTTTGCACAGATGATTTTGCTGCAGATGCAATAGTTTTCCTTGACAAGCTTTCCCAACTATCTCCAGAATATATATATTAACTTTATAGTTTCTTTATTTTTTAAAGGACAATTTAATTTTTATTTTCTAACTGATATAATACACACATCTTGATTATAGAATAAACTAAATAAAACAAACTAAAATTTTACGTAAGCTTAACACCCCTTTATCTACCAACATTAAACTTAGATGTCTCCCAGAGGTGATTGCTTTCATTTGTTTGCTTTATAGTCATACATTGCTATGAAGTCATGTGTATATGTGTGTGTATCCATAATGAAAATATATAGATTATTATTTTACAGAAATGATACCATATTTTGTATATTGCATCTTGTTTATGTTTTAGAAATATTTTTATTTCAGTAATGGATTTATTGCATTTTTAAAAGATGATGGATAATAGTTCTTATTTTAAATTATGTTGTTTAGCCCTGGCCAGTTTTGCTCAGCGGTTAAAGCATTGGCCCTTGGACTGAAGGGTCTTGGGTTCAATTTCCAGTCAAGGGCATGTGCCTGGGTTGCAGGTTCAGTCCAGGCCCTGGTCAGGGTTGTCTGGGAGGCAGCCAATTGATACGTCTCTCTCACATCAATGTTTCTCTCTCTGTGCGTCTCCCTCCCTCCCTTCCACTCTCTAAAAATCAATGAAAAAATATCCTCGGGTGAGGATTAATCAAACAAAAATATTGTTTAGATAGTTAAGTAAACTAAATAAATTGTGTTTAGTACATTCCTTAACCATGATATGGTTGGAATCAGTGAGGCACATGCATAGGTCTCTAAAACACAATGAGTGAAAAAAAGGAACAATTTGTAGATTATGATCCAATATGTACATTTAAAAACATGTATGTTTTGGAGTGTGTGTATTCATGTGTGAATACATAAAAAATGGTGGATAGCTTCTTTTGACCTATCTATAAGGCACTAATGACCCTTTGAAGCCCCCAAGGCGCATTACCTCATCCCTGGCTTAAGATGTCTTATATACCTCAACCCCCCTTTCTATCTCTGAACCTCTCATGTATGCAGGGTTTCCATACATAGGTATGTACTAAATTTGGTTATTTTCTCTTGCTAATCTGTCTCATGTCTATTTGATTATTAGACCAGCCAGAAGAAACTTGAGGGTAAAGAAAAATTTATTCCTCCCACACAAGACTCTGAATTATGTTATCTTTTTCAGGAGTGTTGAGTTTTGTTTTGGCGGGAAGTTAATTTACCTATAGGTTAACTTGTTCCTGTATTTCAGATCTGAGTTACTTCTGGATTAAAGCCCTTATTCCTAAACGCATGGTCCTCACTTCTAGAACCTCCAGCTCTTCACAAAGTTCTCTGAACTCTGGCCAGACCCATCTGCAGTGTCTTCCCAGGACTCTGAGATTATGGAACTCTCCACCTAGCTTTCAGACCTCAGGCAGCTGCTCTTTGACCGAGTCTCCCAAAGACTCACCAGAAACTGTGCAACCAGGAAAGGGCCAAGGTGCCAGGGGCATTTCTATGCAAATATCTGGAGTTCTCTCTCTGTGGCTGTCCTTTGTGACACTTTAACCTTCTGAACCCAGCTGCAGTAGTAGCCCTGAACTCTGACTTCTACTGTTGTCTGGGCTCCACTTCCATGAATAACACGTCCTTAAAATGCTCCCAACTAGGAACGTGGTGGATGTGGGACTAAACTCAAGTGCACGCTCTCTGTCAGGAGTGGCAGTCTTGCTTTGGTTGTTTCCTAACGCTTCCAAACACCTATTTTGTATATGCTGCTTAGCTTTTTCCCGCCAGAGGGAAAGTCCAGTCATGGCCCGGATCAGATTTGTCCTTGTCTAATATTGAACTAACTAAACAATGACAGCAAGTAACCCCCCTCAAGTTAAAAAATAGTCATTAGAGCAGCAAAAGGAGGAAAAGGGTATGATTTCTTGCCATTAGACCTCAAAATGAGACCTCTGAGGAAATAAATGATCATGGTATAGACTGCCCTGCCTTCCAAAAGCAGAGCTGGTGAGTCATCAATCCTGAATATTCTTTCACACCCATAAGGAATACCTCTCGGAGTGAGATAAATGAGTGATTAGCCTTATTCTTTTGTGACAAGAGGAGGGGACAGAGGGAGTAGTTATAATGAAAAAGGCTTAGGGCTCCAAGAATGAATGGAAGCCACCGCAAGTCTGCAGGAATCGTTTCTTTGGAATGTTGTCTGATCCTGACTGCCTGCTCTAGGTCCTGGACAGGGTCCTTAATAAAACCTCAGGGAAAAGCAGTGGATCATGTCACCTTTAATAGAGGCTCCACAGAGACTCAGATGGCTTCTCCTCTTTGCTTTGTCTTCTCATCTCAGGATGGTAGACAGACTGAAATGTTCAGCCCTCAAACCTTGGCTTCATGGAGACAACAAACGGGTCTCACATAAGGTAGGAACAGAGCCAAGTGGAATTCACTTTTGTATCACAGAAAATATACTTGATTTTAAAATAGACAATATAACAAGTAGAAATATGTAGAAAAAAAGGAGGAAAGAATCATAATAAGCAAAAGTAGAGTGATGACAAAATAAATTAAGAACAACGTGAAAAAAAAGAGATGAATGTTCTTTATAGCACCTGTAAGATCTCTTTGAAAACATTACTTGATGAAGAAATGAAAAGATTAATCAAAATAAAGAATCAGTTATAGAAAAACTATAGTAAAATAATTAAATAAATTTATCTCATTTAAATATAGAACTCAGTTTAGACCACTTTGGATATTAGAATTACAGAACAAAAACAAATATTATAAATCTTAATAAAGGATAAATAATACAGAAGTAAGAGTATAGGGGGAAGGAGCAGGAAGAGGCATAAGAGAGTTGATTTCTTTCTTTTTAAATGGTAAGAGGTCAAATGATATTGACTAAGACAAATAGTGGTTAAATATAAACTATATAAATATATAAATAACCATATAAATACAAGCAAATACGTGGTTAAACATAATGAATTCACATCTGAGCTTATATAATGAATTTAACTTGAGAGGACTCTTTAGGATAAAATATCTCATGAAGTGAATAAAGACCTAAAGTTCAGTCATCTTTTAAGGTTAAATTTGATTTCTTTATCTTCTGCTGAATTAGGTGTATTTTAAAATTTTAAATGGCTTTTAATTACTTATTCAAAATAGCATGATAGCACTTAGCATAGCTATAAGACATTTAAGATATCTATTGGTTCAACTATGTTCTACAGTATCTGGAATGATGGTCCTCTTCTGATAGCAATGGTTATTTCTGGATAGTGTGATTTGGGGACTGACTTTCTACTTCTTTGTATTTTTTTCTACTACTTGAATTATTTACAATGAACATGATTAGCAACTATAGACACACACACAACTCTAGTTTTTAATGTTTTGGGCTTATACTGACGTTTTATCTACTAGTTTTATATTAGAAGTTTTAGCTGAAGCCACGCTAAGGCGGGAGGATGACAAGACCTCTCCCCAGGGGAATTGCTGCCCAGCACGCTAAGATTGTGGAGCCATAGTGCAAAGTGTTCTCTGTCCTTACCAATCCATGAAGCAGGCAGCATAAGGGAGAGTGGCTTCTTTTTGCTGCTTCTGAGACAAAGGAATTGCTCCCGTTGAATAAAGGATGTGTACTGAAGATACAGCACTGGGTATCAGGCTCCAATACAGCTACTCATCTCTCTTGGCATAGTACATCCAGAACTGCAGGTTGTGCATGCAAACAAATGCTTCCCTAGTAGAGAGAACAGTGCTGGCGGCCTATATGGGCTAAGTAGGCAAACAGAAACAGGTTCTGTAGACCAGGTCCCAAAGAACTGCTACAAAATGGGACTGGCTTGCCCTGGCCGCTTTGGCTCAGCTGTTAGAGCGTCGGCCCGCGGACCAGAGAATTTCAGGTTCGGTTCCAGACTAAGGGCACGTACCTCGGTTGCAGTTTGTCCTTGGCCCTGTCTTCCCCCCCTCCCTCCGTCCTTCTGTGAGGATAAAAAAAAAAATGGGACTAGCTTGAGCCCTCTTCAATATGATAAGCATGGCAAAGTGTGACTTTCAACTTAACTCTCTGTAAATAGGAAATGTATCTATCTAATCCATTTATTCATAGATATTTTGTATTAAATCCTTCCACAGATACATGATTAGCCTAGAAAAGGAGGTAACATGTGAGACAAAATTTTATGTAATTGGATTTCTATAAAATCCTACATAATCAACCTGGACAATACTTTCAATATACCTAGCTTCAAACACTTCCTGCATGCTGAGACTTAAAATCTCTTTTCCAGGCCTCTTTCCTGAACTTCACACCCATATGTTCAACTTCTCACTGGTTATTCTATTCCAAATCAAACACCCCCTGTTCCAACTTGATCTTTCTCTTCCTTCATTCAACAATGGTTTTTTGAATACCCACTGTGTCAGGCATGATGGTAGCGGCAAGAAACAGAGAGATACATACAATATATTCCTACATTCAGGAAGTTCAGGTTTCATTGAGAAGACTGAGAAATAAACATGAGTACAATGCAAACACTATGATGGATAACAAGGTGGTAGGTAACATAGAATCAGGTCATCTGATCCAGGCGTCTGTTGGGGAAAGAGAGAGAGCTTAACGATCAGGAAAGTCATAGAGGATAAAATCTGAGCGTTAGCAGGACAATTCCTGCACAGCTGGGCAATTCCAACACCTGCCACACATCTAGCTACTCCGTTCAGGCTGGCCCACACCGAGTGGCCGCAGTGGCTCTCCAGGTCAGCACTGGCCCTGGATACTGCCTCCCTGGTTACATCTCTTCCATCAAGGACTCACTGCGGGTGGCTCACTTAGCCGTCACCCCCTGTCTGCCCTAGATTGCAGTGGCTTTCTGGAGGCCACCTGGTATCTCGGTAAGAATGCCGAGATTCGAGGGGGGAAAAATAGCCTGAATGTTTCCTGTTCTTTTGATAGTCTTTGGGAAATCATTTAACCTATCTGAAACTCACCTCCTCATCTGTGAAAGGCTAATAATTGCGATACTAGTGCTTACCTCAAGGAAGGGTATAAATATCAAATGAGATGAGAGGTGAAAGCAGGTGTAGCACAGCACAAAATTAATCACCTTGTTTAGGTTTTGAGAAAATATCCCAAATGCTGATATTGTAAGGAGGACGTGAAGCTTTCGAAACTTTCGCAAATAGGTAAAGTTAAATTTCAATTGAGTTCAGTACTGATGTCCCTCCTAGTATCCGTCAGCTTCCACTCTGGCCTGGACTTCATGCCGACAAGATACTAGCCTTGGACAAATGACCTATCCTCTCTCTCAGTTTCCTCTTGGGTTCCATGGGGATCATTAAACGGACCTCAAAGGGACGCTGTGAGCATCGTTTAAATTAAAGTCAGGAATAAACAACACGGCGTAGTGCTTTCACACGCAACACTTGGACTAAGGAAAGAGGTCCTTGTGCGAGAACCTACAGGCCCGGAACTGAGCACGGGAAAGGGAAGCCTGACTAGGTGCAGCGCGCAGAGCGGCCAGTGCACGCTCTCCGGGGAGGCAGCACCGCAGCGCGGGCCCTGGCCCAGCAGGGGGCGCCGAAGCGCCGCACTGCAGCATCCTGGCGGCGGAGCGGCGCGGCCTCGGCCGGGCTGAGCTCGCGCGTCCTGCCGCAGTCCCTCGGCCGCTAGTCGGAGCGAGCGCGAGCCAGGAGACTCCCGCCGGTCCGCCCGCACTTGCCGCTGCTGCTGCCGCTCGCAACCGCGATCGCAGCCCGGCAACTCGGAAACGCAGCCTGCACCCTGGGCTGCGCGGCGTGGGAGGGTTTCCACGTCCCGGGGGTCGGATTCCGAACTTGCAGGGGACCGCGCTTCTCCCGGGCCTGGAGATTGTGAACAGGTGAGTGTCACGCACGTGCCCAGGTGGCTCTTTACGGACGACTTCCTGCAGACCTTCGCTGTCCCTGAACGCTCGGATTCTGGGTGGGTGCTCCTGGTCCCTGATCCCCCAGGGCGGCTCTGGGGTTCCCTGAAAGGGAGACGTGAGCGCCGGCGCCCAGAGTTTGACAGCGCCCGGAGCTGGGACCCAGCATGCCCCTTTGACTTAGGCTGCGTTTGCCCTCCAGGCTGCCAGCAAGTGACCTGCGATCCACAGGGGGCTTGTTTATGATTGCAAGACACCTGTTGCTTTGGGAGCAGCGCCATAGCCAAGGGTCTTGTACAATTATTCTCGTCGTTGTGGGTGCTGCGTCGTAAGACGAGGGAGAATTCCCGGTGATGAGACCGGGAAAACTTGATCTCAGAGCTAGAGAAGGGGCAGCCCAAAGAGAATCTCATTCCCACGACCAGACTAGATTCTTTGCTTCCCTAAACAGCTGCACTTTATTTTGATGATAAATACAGAAGTTAGAAAAAGTATTACCTCATAAAGATGTTTTTGTGTTGTTTTTTCCCAAGAGGAAATGGAAAGCATGGGCCTTGACAAGTAGTCTTGGAAATGATTTATCATGAATGAAACCTTTCTTTAAATATTTTTTTAAATGAGGCTATTAGTGACCTACATGTCATAGGTCTCACAGATTGTAAGCTCCTGGAAGGTAGCTCCTCTGTTTGTATATGCTTAACATAAGTGTGGAATGGATCAACTAATGCATTAATAATAGCACAGGATTTAGAGGCTAGCTTCTTTTTTTTCTTTTTTTCTAAGCTTCCTTTTAGGTCTTTTATGTGTGTGGGGGGGAAATCACCTCAGCTTTAATCTCTCAAATGTCTACGTGTGAGTTTCGCTTTAGGAGTGGTAGGAACTCAGAAGTTTTTGTCCTAATAAAGCACTGTCTACATAAAAAGTGAGTGGCAACTGCTAGACTCAGCCAGAATATTTCTGCACAACAACATTAAAACAAATGTTTTTTGTTTGTTTGTTTGTATTATGGAAGGTCTTGGTTTATGAATTCTTTTGAACAGCAGAAATTTGGCAACAGGTCACTTACTACAACAATTTGTACTTTTATCTTTGTTCTCTATCTTTGTAAAATGTAACTTCACATTTTCATATGAGAAATAAAATATTGAAGGATATATGTTAGTTTGTGTCTCCCTTTAAGTCATTTTTCTAAACGTGGCAAAAGTGACAATAACCAGCTGTATCTTTATTAGGTTATAAATGAAAAAAATTAGTCCAACCAATTTCTCTTTCTCATGTGAAATTCCTATTTTTCTGAGGCCATTTGGGAGTTACTGAAATATTTGACATAACAAATGTTTTTTTTTTAAATCCCATTTGATGGCTACTTTCATGAAGCCTCAATTCGATAGGTAATTACATAGATTGTATGTGCATGGGAATGAACAATTTTGCATGAAATAACACATTGTTGTTTATACAAGCTCCAGACACTTTCATGGACTATGTTTCAAAGAAATGTTTGCCATTCTTGTATAGAATTTACAGTTAATGCATCTTTATATATTATGCTCCTGTGGAACTTCTGTGATGAAGCACTAAACACAGCGGCCTCTTCCTAATGAGTGCATTGTGAAATTAAAATAAGGGCATCCTGTTATCTGTAGCCAAAATAGGGGACTGGCCAGATTACAGATGTTAAAGCTTCTAGACTTTGTACTATTAATGATTACTAAGAAGTTTTTTTCATTATTGGGGATGAAGTAAACAATAGCTAATGTTCATGTTGACCTTTTCATCCTTCAGAGGAAGTTCTGGAACTTTGGAAATCAGTAAATACAAAATTTTTAAGTACAGGTCGATGGCTTGGCTGCACAATGAAGAAAACAATTACGTGTTAATGTCTTTGTAGGAATACTTTTTTAGAAGGATTTATCTTTCACTGGAGAAGCCCTTTTGAAAATCTGTGGATGACAAAACGCTGGCAGGTTACACATTAAGATGACAGATTTGTTTCCAAATTCTCTTTACGGATTGGAGACATGGGTGAAATGAAGACTGGTGTGATCAAGTTTAACAAGGGTAGAAGTGAAGTCTTGTGTTTAGGTTTAAGACAGTGACTGCAGGAGCTCAGAGCAGGGAAGGCTGCGGCCCCTGTGCGAGATGGGGGCCTTCACAGTGGTGTGCCACTGCCCAGATAATGAAGGGGGAACATCTCGGTGAACTTCTGCTGGGTCAGTTTGTCAGGTCACATCTCGAGTGGTGAAAGCAGTGGATGCCAATTTTTAAGAGTGATTAAAATGGCAAGTGTCAGAGGAGAGAGCTGCGTATGGTCAAGAGGGAAGGTGAAAGTCAAAAAAACATAAACAGCCCGGCTCGTGTGGTTCAGTGGTTGAGCGTCGACCCATGCACCACGTGGTCACTGGTTCGATCCCAGTCAGGGCACATGCCCAGGTTGTGGGCCCGATCCCCAGTGGGGGGCCTGCAGGAGGCGGCCAATCGATGTTCTCTCTCATCGATATTTCTCTCTCTCTCTTCCTCTCCTTTCCTCTCTCTCTAAAATCAATAAAGAAAAAAAAAACCAACATAAACAAGACCATACATCCCACGACGAACAAGGGAAGATGCTGACCCTCATTGACCTAGGAAGTAGAACCCAGGGTGGGGCAAGGGGTCCTAGGACCTGCTAGGCTACCTGAAGGGTTCTCAGTGAAGAAAATACAAGGCTGACAATGCTCCCCCTTCCCCTCCACACCAGAAAGTGGTAAATTAGACACAGGATGGTTGTTGGATGGTTGTCTGATCATAAGGAAGGATTTCAGCGATGGCTGGAGGATTCTTTGGTTGACCCCAAGGCGCTTTCAGCTTTACATTTGTATGGTACTAAGAACCTAGTTGTCTTTCCCAAAGCACCTACCTATATAAAATGTTCTTACATTGTATGTAATGTAATTTCCAAAGTGTTAGGACAAGATCATAAACTAATTTACTTGAACTTGTCAGAAGTCAGATTTATCTTTTGCGTACCAGGCCACTGTGCCCAGGAAAATATTAAAATGTGATCTAGATGTTATATATCGATTCCTGGAACATGAATATCGCATGACTTGATCATGTGATCTAGTATGAACTGAGATAAAATTTAAACCTTGAAATGCAAATTTAATTGTATTACATTGGGTTGGTGCATATGAATGTATATTATTTGGCCCAAAGGGAAATAAACAGTTTCAAATGTGACTCACCCTGTCACATCTGTTTGCATTTTGGATGTTTACAGACACATGGTAAATGCATGTAGTTACATACTTCAAATATTTATCAATTACTGACAAAAAAACAATGCCTTCATAAAAATACTATTTGAGGAAGTACTTTAGAAAATGCTACTGTGAGTGAAAATACATGTTTTAGAACCAAAACTTCGAAGTTCAAGTCCTGGATCTGTCATTTAGTAGCTGAATAGTTTACAGTAAATTACTGCAGCCCTGGCCGGTTTGGCTCAGCGGTTAGAGCGTCGGCCTGCGGTCCAGAGAGACCCGGGTTCGGTTCCCGCTAAGGGCATGTACCTCGGTTGCAGTTTGTCCCCGGCCCTGGTTGGGTCGTGGGAGGCAGCCACTCGATGTGTCCCTTTCACGTCGATGTTTCTCTCTCTCTTCCTCTCTCTCCCTCCCACTCTATCTGAACAAAAAATGAAAAAATGTCCTCGGGTGCGGATAAAAAAAAAAAATTACTGCAGCCCTCTCACAGGACTGCAGTGAAGTTCAGAATGGAAAATGTTGATGACGTTTAATTAATGGTGGTTGGCATAGAGAAGATGTGTAATAAATATTAATTCCTTTCTCCAGTCACTTATGAATTCCCAAATCTCTTTTGTTTAAGGATTGCAGATTTGCAATGATATGGTGAACCCAAAGGCTGGAACCCAAACAGTTTTCTCAGCTCTTTAGTTTGAAAGACAGTGAGTTGTCTACCACCACCCAGCATGGCTAAAAGTGCAGAGGTCAAATTGGCAATATTTGGAAGAGCCGGCGTTGGCAAGTCAGGTAAGTTTTGCGGTTGTTGGAGTGTGTGTGTCTTTGTTACTACCTCCTGGCATTGGGCGGGAGGGGCGTTGGCATTTCTCATGTTCTCATGTGTTCTTTTAGATGAAATCTCTTTTTCTTTATCTAGAACTTTTATTTCACATAGCCAAGTTTAATGTACTCTTTTGCTTATTCATGCTAAAGTAGCTTTGTTGATAACACACAAGGCAATGGATATATCATAGGTCTTGATGTTCTGAGGAAGGATATTGAACAAATATCCTCTGAAGAGATCAGATTGCAGAAATTAAAAATATATTTGCTATTTTTTCTCTATATGAAATCCTAAGGGGCCAATTTTATATCTCATTCATCTTAATATTCTCAGCAACCAGCCCAATGCCAAGCATGTGTTGGGTGCTTAATAAATGCTTGTTGAATAAATATATCTTTATAAGAAACAGAATTGTTTTATTATCCAACACTTCTAAAATTGGGAAGGACTGCCCTGGCGGGTTTGGCTCAGCGGTTAGAGTGCCAGCCCGCGGACCAGAGAGTCCCGGATCCGGTTCCCGCGAAGGGCACGCACCTCGGTTGCGGTTTGTCCCTGGTTGCGGTTCATCCCCGGCCCCAGTTGGGGTTGTGCGGGTGGCAACCAGTCGATGTGTCTTTCTCACATCTATGTTTCTCTCTCTCTCTCTTCCTCCATCTCTCCCTCCCACTCTATCTGAAGATAAATGCAAAAATGTCCTCGGATGAGGATTAAATAAATAAATAAATAAATAAATAAATAAAATAATAAATAAAAATGAAATTGGGGAGGACTGGTGAGAACTTAGAGTAACCAAGCAAGACAGCTATTGCCAGGGCCTCAGGGGAGACTTGAATTATCAAATTCTGGCTCACATAATTAATTCTGACCAAGTAATGAAGGCTTTTTTTATCACCACTTGAGAAAAAGGCTTGCAAACCTTCAAAATTAAGGGTGAAATGATGAAAGTGAAGATGTATCTAATCCAATTTGGAAAGTATATGTCAGATTTTACAATTAAAGAATGCTAAAATAGGTGTTATTAAAATGTCAGGGCAATATGGCTTTTCAGATAACGTTGCCTTATCTCTTACCGGAGAAAAGACCCATGAATGACTTAGCACATGGAGCTCTTGGTGCTTAGGAGAGGACTCTCACAGCTCTCTGAGAGTGTGTGTGTAGAGGGACACCTGTGTGGATCACCCAGTACCACAGGTCATCCACGTAATCTTAAACAAACACACAAGTACAGTTTGTAATTCTGTGACCAACCTCTCTTTCCTAATCTCCTCTCTGGTTTAATTTTAGCAGTAAATCTTCCCTAGTCTGTGTCTTTCTTTTTTCTTTTCTTGTACTTGCTGCCTGCTCTTGCCTCTGGCAGAAACCAAGCAAAGAAAATAGATAGCTGGCAAGTCTGAGAAACTGCCAGCCTTCACGAGATTGAAAATACGAACTCCTCCCCATTAATCTCCTCAGTGTTTCCCAATGGCGTGAGAGCATAGCTGGTGACAGGATCTGGAGAATGAGGAAACGGTGCCAGGGAGTGGAGGATGAAGGCAAGGGAGTGTGGGAAGGCCTGTGCTCCAACAATGGTCCATCTGAGTCCTTGGTGAGAGAAGGGTCTAGGCCTGGGGCTGTTTATTATTCATTCATTCATTCAACATTTATCATAGGCAATAAGGAAAGGGGATCTATTACTTTCATATCATTTATCAAAATAAATCCCACATGGTTTGAAAAGTTAAAAATAAAACATCAATTGGAAGAACCACTTAGCTGTATATATATTCATCCCAGAGCAAGCTGGGTATCTCCTATCAAGGCAAACCCATCAGCTTGAGCTTAGACCCCGTTTTCTTTGTCTTCCCCCACAAATTGTTTCAGTTATTGTTTCAATTAGTCTTCTCATTCTCTACCCATTGTTTTCCCTTACTCATTTCTTTGTCTGTTTTTCCATCTTTTTCTTTTCTCCAAGCTTATTGAATGTAGGCTCTGCCCTGGCTGCCTTAACTTATTTTTTTTAAAACTCCTATTCATTAAAACATGGCAATCTTCCATTGCAGTCATGCTACAGAATTGCTTTTGCAAAGGTTGCCACTGATCAATAGCCAAAAAACATAATGAGTATTTCCCAGTGCTGGTCTTCTGTGACCTCTTATTATCATTCAACACAATCACTTATTCTTTCTAAAACTCCTTACTTTCCAGGCTCCCAGGACATCACACTTGCCCCTAATCAGCTGCCTTCAAGAGCCCACCTCTCAAAAACCAGGGTTCCCAAGGGCTCTACATACCATCCTCTTGTCTTCTCACTCCGTACACTCTCCCTGTGGCTAAAGATTACACCTGCATACAGACTGCAAATTCTGATGACCTTGGTTTTATTTATGTAAAATGAAGAACTTGAACTTGCTCTCTGAGGTCCTTGCTAACTGTAAAATCCTATGGTTCTCTAGTAATGAATCTTCTTTAAACTATATACTCTCTATCCCTTGTACTTACGTTCTTTCAGGTAAAGATGACAGTGATCAACTACGTGCTGTTGAACAATTGTCTTTTTGTCTATCCTTTATGCACAGTGTTTTCCTGTTTCAACATCAGGCTGTTTTCCTGAGACCTTGTAACCACACCTCACATTTAAAAGTACTACTGGTTTGACTTAAGCATGGGAGAGAATTCTGAAACCTTTACCCATAGTTTAGTAAAAGCAACCACAGAGTGCTTCATATCTATCAACTTTGAAACCAGGCTGTAGCAATATTGAATCCATGTTTATTCTATAAAGCTTTGTAAATTTGGGTAGATAATGTCTTTGCCCAATCATTGTACCACATGTTCACCTTCTTATTATTCAAATCATATCAGTCATATTGGTAATTTTTGTTTTTTTAAGTCTACAAGAATGTAACTAGGACTCTCACTTACTCACATGCCTCCCCAAAATGGACATGATCTTTGCACAGGCCCAAACATCTGTTTCTCTCCAAACACCCAGCAGAGGAAGTATTCTTGGGGAAGCCAGCTTGGGATCTTAGACCAATAAAAGCTAAGTGTCTCAAAAAAAAAAAAGCTGAGTGTCTCTGATTTGACTTGGGTCTGTGTGAATTGTTTCAGAGACCTCAAGTCTTACCTGTCCCATCCACTTTCCCCACACTCAATATCAAATTGAATTGGAGGCAAATAAGACCATATCGTCCATTTGCTAACAGAGAGTAGCATAGCCTGGAGTCGAAAGCATGAGCTGTTAAAATTGACTCCCAAATCTGCACTTTATTAGCTGTGTGAGTTTGGCAACTTTGGCCAGTTACTTAACTTTTCAATTTCTTCAACTATAAAAAGGGTATAATAGTTCCTATCCCAAAGAGTTGTTGTTAGAATTGAATAAGTTATTACATGCAAATTTATTACAACAACACCCGACACACAGTAAGTGCTCAAGAATTAGATTGCATTATAATTTTTTGAGTTATGCTCATTGTAATTTGTAAGTTACTTAGCGAAACATACAATCTAAGATATATTTACATTCAAGTGGTTTTCAGTAAAAGTCAGAAAACTGATAAGACCAAAATGTTCTATTGCTACTCAGCACCCCCCCAAACACACACACATGCACACACACACACACACACACACACTTTCCCTTAAATTGAAGGTCTGGTTAAGGTCAATTACAGCTTGAAAACTGATGATCAGAATAGTACTTCTCATGGCTTATATCTTGGAAATCTTGAGAAAACAGCCAGAAACAGCCAGAAATATATTGATATCATTAATTAAGTAACACCCTTAAGTTTGAAAATGCTTCTGCTATGTGGTAGACAGCTTTCCAAGCCCTGGTAATATATAGGCCCTCTATGTTTAAAACTGAATTTCACATGAACCAGAACTTTTTGGTTGCAGGGTTGACAAAAGAAGTGTCCTTGTAGGGAAAATTTAATAACGTCTCAATTACTGATAAACATGTGAGGTGCTTGTGTGCACGTATGGCAGTATCGTACACATATGGCAATGTATTGGGGGATTCTTCTTCCTTCTGTCTACTTTTACCTTGCAGCTCTGTCTTCTAGTGCACTTGCGTGTTGGCTTAGGGAGCTTGCTGGCTCAGCATGGTGTGTACTGTGGGGATAACTGCAAAGCGTAGAGCCACGATGTCCCAGCCCATGCCATCTTCTCTTGCCCAGTAGGGCGAACATTTACCTTCACTGGCTAAAGACAAAGCCCTGATAATAGGACATGAAGGACGTATATTTCCCTTTTTGTGTGTGTCAAACTGTACTTGAACAGGTTCCAAGTACTGAAAGCAATTAAACCTGCCATGTAACCTAGAATGCACGCCATATTTATTTAAATGCTTCCTGGATTCATAGTATTCAAATTTGTAGGAAGCGAGGGAGGGGCTGAGAGGAAAACAACTGAAATTTTAAATCTAGTTTTACAGTTGACATTCTCATTTTAGAATTGAAATATTGTGTGCCGTAGCTAAATCTATTTCTGAAAGGTCTAATCTCAAAGTTAATTGAGTAATGCCATCCTCTAATTCAGAAGCCAGTTGATGCACTCATCCGTGAAAGCGTAAGTTCATAGATTCAGATTGCTAAGCTAGAGGCTGGGTGCCCAGCACAAACAAGCTTGTAAAATGTTTTCCCTAGACAAAAAGAGAAGTGATTCGCTTTTTCCTCCCTTTTCTTCTTCTTGCCTGTTTGCGGGGACACCGCCGCCCCACTCTGTCTCATAAAAAGTTTTTAGAAGCATTTTCCTCTTTCAAGTGGAACAAGGACGATTTTGATTTTATTTTATTATTTTTTTTAAATTATTTTTTCTTTATTGATTTTTTTTTCTTTATTGATTTTTAGAGAGAGAGGAAGGGAGAGGGAGAGAGAGATAGAAACATCGATGAGAGAGAACATAGATTGGCCACCTCCTGCATGTCCCCCACTGGGGATTTGGCCCATAACCTGGGCATGTGCCCTGACCGGGAATCGAACCAGTGACCTCTTGGTGCATGGGTCAGTGCTCAACCAGTGAGCCACACCAGCCGGGTGATTTTGATTTTAAATGTGACTTTTCCAAACACTGCTTGAACATATCAATGTACTTTATGGCTGGAGTATGTTTATGAGATTTTATATATTTTCATATATATTAAATAGAAACAGTATCAATAGCATCTTGGATAGAGCAGTTTCCTTATGCAATAGAACTAACCTTTGTGTTTTAGAAATGTTTCTCTACCTTCAGTAGCTATAACCAGTTTGTTCCCTTCACTCTGATTTAATGGTGTAGTATGGTGCTTCTTGAACATTGTTTTCAAAATACTTCTAAAAGGAGAAGAATCACCCAGCCGGTATGGCTCAGTGGTTGAGCGTCGACCCATGCACCAAGAGGTCGCTGGTTCGATTCCCGGTCAGGGCACATGCCCAGGGTGTGGGCCAAATCCCTGGTGGGGGACATGCAGGAGGTGGCCAGTCGATGTTCTCTGTCATCGATGTTTCTATCTCTCTCTCTAAAATCAACAGAGAAAAAATAAATAAAATTTTAAAAAAGGAAAAGAGAAAGATCTAGGGTGTTTGGAGTATGTAAGCATCTCATTACAATCATGTAATTATTTTGCATACCTTATTAATAATATAAAATGCATGCAAAATTTAATATTAATCCATAATATATCTATATTGTTTCAATATAAAAGTGATTTCCCCCCAAACCAGTGACTAAAATGAACTCTTCAGGAAGACGTAGCAGGTTGATCTATAGCTTCAGTAACACCTAGGCTTCGGTCCAGTTTGAGGACCACAGTATAGGAAATAGCCTCAGATTGGCACGTCACATAAATGTGAGCACTGGCAACAGTCCTGTACATTTCCTACCTATGGTCCCAATCAGCTCTTCAAGTTCTTGGTCATTCTTGTTCTAAGATTATATAATTACTCCTAATGCTAAATTATATTTAAAATTTTGTCTAGGTGAGAAGGATAGATTATGTTTCAAGTGGATGCAGAACTTCCACAGCTCCTGGAAATGTGTGTGTGTGTGTGTGTGTGTGTGTGTGAGAGAGAGAGAGAGAGAGAAAGAGAGAGAGAGAGAGAGAGAGAAAGCCTTTCCTAGGTGGTTGATGAAATTGAAAGATTACCAGAAATGAGACCCATTGGTTCCTTGCGTAGTTGGTGGTTAGAGGAGTAATTTTTTCCCAAAGGATTGGACCGAAGGGAGGAAGGTAGCATTGAGACAAGTTTGAACGGGGCTAGAAAAATAGTCATTCCATTATCATAAAATATGGTGATATGGTGATCTGAGGCTTTCAAGCATTTATACCTTTCTTACCTGCAAAGATAGAAAAGCGAAAAGAGGCAAACAGCCTAGGTGAGTTGACTTTCATTTGTTTCTTCCACTCCAAGAGAAATAAAAGGTGTTTTCAAATTGCAGGTATACCCTTTGGGTATGTGTAAAAGTCGGACCTCTGTTCGAGGCACAAGTCACACTGACCTTCCATGCAAGCCCCAGAAAAGCAAAGGGGAGGAATGGTGCTTAGGGGGAAAAGGAAGAAGAGGAAAAAAAATTTAAAATAATCAAAATCAGTTGTTTATTAGTGGGTAAACATTTTGTAGGTTGGTAATGACCAATTCTTAAGCTTTTCTCTTAAGAAAAATATGATTATGGATAAAACAGTACTGGAAAACCAAACAAAACAATATCAAGAACTGTTTTTCAAAACCAGAAGGATGTATCTCTCTCTCTCTGCTTTTTTCCTCTATTGGAATATATTATTAAAATTAATGTGTCCTTTATTTTTAACTGATGACTAATTTATACATTGAAATATTTTCCTGTAGTTAATTATCAGTCATCATTGGTTCCATTTTGATCTTGACTTGTTTTCTTGGCAACTGACAAGGACTAACTCTGAGGGAAGGGAGTGAAGAGAATTGTAAATCATCCTTGTAATTCCCCTTTTTATTCCTGGTCTTTTTCCAACTTACGGGTTTGGGGAAATGAGCCAAATTTTCAAGGTGGTACTGGCCTCAAAGCCAACATTCCAGTGCAAACGCACCTCTGTTGCTACAGCGGCCTTTGAAAATTGATGTGGTTTCAGAAAAACAGCTATAATTTCTTCCATCCCATTTAAAATGAAAGTAGCTACAATACAAAGAAAGGTAGTCTGAAATATACATATATTTGAAGTATAAATAAATATATATGTAAGATATGAGAGAAGATAGAAGATATGAGATATATATGAGAGAAGAGAGATGCTTACCTGCATCGCCCTGGATCACCCAGCTTCTTGGTGCCACAGCCAAGTCTCCAGTCCCTATTTCGACTCTATGAAGGTTCTTACAGCTTTGCTACTAAATGTTTTCATTTTGTATCACTCCGTTCTTTTTCACATCCTTTTAAACACCTTACATTAGAAAATGAGATGATCATTAGAAATTTATAATATGAACCTTATGAAACTGATGAGTTTTGTTTTTATAAAAAATTTCCTGTCATCAGTAAATAAACCAAGGCATGGCAGAGCTTCTTGGGGAGCCCTGGGTGTGTTGCCCCTAAATACAGCTGAGATTCTCAGCAACCTGTCTGTATAAGAAAGTCTCCCTGCAATGCAGTATCCCATTTCTTACGGCTTTGGATCAAGGTAAGGAAACTGATGAATCATGTTCTACTTGAGAATAAGTTTCTCATTGTTATCATAAAAAGAATACATTGCATATGTCCTGTCAATATGATGTAACAATTAAAATCTTTAAAACATACTACTGTCCTGACTGAAAAAATTAGGGTCAAAACTTTACTTTCCTCTCAATCATGTCTCTTTTCATTCACCTATCAAATGATACATTCATTTGCTTATTTGTTTATTTACACCGGTGCAGGTAGGAAGGGCTTTGAAGGTACTTTGAAAACGTACAAGCATGATACAAATGTGGTCTTCATACTATGATGTCCTTATTATTGAAATTCATGCCGTTCTCCCACTGTGCTCCTTAACATTTCTGTTTGGAGAAGCAGTATGGGGAGTCCTCTGGCCGTCCATCGCCGGGAGCCAGAGGAGCACGCGCAGTCCAGCAGGGCTGTTGGTGTTCCTCCACTGTGTACCTCACATTGTACTCTACCCCGGGGTGTCGTTTCCATGCTTTGTAATTTGACCTTTCAAATATGTAAAATGAGTAGATACTGAGTCAGGGTCCTTTTTAGGGTCAGTGGGTAAATAGTTTAGACTTCTGCTTTATTGGAGAAGGAAGCATGATGTGCTGTAGAACTGTTTGATAATCAAATCTTATTCTTATTAAAAAAAGAAAGCTTTAAAACACAAGTGTTTTTGATAGAAATGTTTCTCAAATAAAACATAAATATAAGTATCTGCATATTTCCCTGTAGTCTTAAAATATGTTTTTATTTATTCACTTATTCATTCAATGAGTATCTGCTGAGCACCAGCTTCGTGTTTCAGAATAGCTTGCCCATCTTGCAGCATTCATGCACATTCCAGAAAGGCAGAGCAGGACCAGTTTCTGCTCATTATTACATCTCCAGAGCCTCACACAATAATTGATGCAGACTGGATTCTCAGCACAACAAATAAATTGAATTAGACTATGCTTTATGATTTTATTAAGAAGCACATATTTTAAATGGACTCCCTATTATAACCAGAGTGTTTTCCTCATCTTCATTTGAATATCTCCAGTGACAGGAACTCAACGAGACTGGAAGTAAACCATTCCATCCTTGGACAACTGTATCAGTCACAGTCCTCCAGAGCAACAGAGCAAATAGAACTCTATCTATCTATCTATCTATCTATCTATCTATCTATCTATCTATCTATCTATCTTCTATCTATCGTCAGGGCTAGCAAGACTGAACTCTGTAGAGAGGCTGGCAGGCTGGAAACTCAGGAATTATGTTGCAATCTTAAGACAGAATTTCTCTCACTCTGGGAAACCTCAGGGTTTGGACTAAAGGCCTTCCAGTAATTGAATGAGTCCTACCCACATTATTAAGGCTAATCTCCTTTACTTAATGTCAACTGACTGTAGATGTTAGCCACACCTACAAAACACCTTCCCACTAACCCCTGCATTAATGTCTGCGTAAATAACTGGCTGCTATAGCCCAGCCACATTGGCAGCGGGAGACTATCACAACTCTCCCTGTTTGTTACTTTACCTTCTTTGGAACCAAAGGCTGTTCATGAGTTTCTACTCATTGATTTTAAGTTTAACCCCTTAGAGTTCCATAGATCACTTTAAATCCCTCTTCCTTATGACAGCCCTTAACATATTTGAAGATAACCAGCATGCCTCAACCCATGTTTGAGTTTTCTCTTCCAGAGTCTGGTTAATCACAGTCACCTAATTCGCCCTACAGAGATTGTGGTTTCTACTCATAGCAACACCCTCGCTGTCCCCCTACCTGCACTCCATAATGTGTGGAGCCTGGAAATGAATGCAGACATTTCAGATGTGAGATGCCCAGACCAGATCAGAGCACAGCTGTGGTTTTACCATTAGATACTTTGCTTCTGCTGAGACATCCTAAAAGTCACTGTTGTCTTCAGGGTGACAGCGGATGCATTGTTGGCTGCTGGGGAGTTCACTGCAAATGAGTCTACACATATATATATTGCTGAGTCACATCTTCTCAAACCTATACCTGAGTATTTTAACCCAAGTGGAAAAGTGTATTTTCACCCTTTTAAGTACTGTTTTATTAGATTTAATCTATCCTCTGGCCTGTCAGAGGCCTTTTGGATCCGATATAAGTATCATCCTTCCCTACTTTCTGTCATCTAGAAATACATTAATTTTGGAACATTATAGGCCCGTGATGGTCTTATTGAATCATAGTGTTTTCCACTTTGGTATTATTTAGTTCATTGAAATGATGAAGAATCCCAGTGAGGTTTTTAGATAATAAAGCTGGTAAAGAAAAACAAAGGTCTTTGGCATTAACATCATGTCATATTACTTCCCTACTCATTAAATAAATTCTGTTTAGAGTTCCCATAAAAAGGGTGATCTTGGAAGAAGCAGTATAGTTATAATCCCTTGTTTAGTATTCTATTTAACATTTGCTGTTTCTGTCTCACATTCTTGTCTTAGGACTCAAGGTGCATGGCTATGGAAAGTGCATGAGTGATTAACCTCTGTTGGTTCACATACCTATGCTATATACGCAGTCATTTTCCAGAGGCTCATTATGTGATTTGGGACTGCTGCTGCCAATCAGAGCCAAGTGCGGGAAGGGTTTCCTTCATTGGGTTAAATTGGTAGATAGCAAACTTCAGCCTGCCTCAGACTCACACGGAAAGCATATTAAAATATATGCTGTAGGACCCCATTCCCAGAGGCTCTGATTCAATGGGTCCTGTAGAAGGGCCAGAGAACTTGGATTTCTAACAGTTCCCAGATGATGTTTATGCTACTAGTCTGGGGACCACATTTTGGGAGCCATTGTTAAGTTTGCTATGTACTCAGTTTCCTTTTGAAATAAGTGTTTTCAGCTTTGAAAAAAAGAGCATATAGCTTTTTGTGAGCTGCGTGTAATAAATGTGGAGTGCCAGGCACTGTCATGGGTTCCAGCAATATAACGGTAAACAGAACAGACTAGCCCTCTGCCTCCATGCAGCTAATATTCTAATGGGAATAGACAGACTACATGAAGCAAAAAGTACTCTGGGGGTTGAACAGATGTGAGGCTTTTCTGTGATTCCTTAAGACTGGAATTTTTCATTCACATCTTAGTATGGTAAGTTTTGTTTTTTAAAAAAAAATGTACAAGCCCTAACAACTGTAACATGTTGAGCTTTGGTTTTG
Source organism: Tadarida brasiliensis (assembly GCA_030848825.1). Classification (NCBI taxonomy): domain Eukaryota; kingdom Metazoa; phylum Chordata; class Mammalia; order Chiroptera; family Molossidae; genus Tadarida; species Tadarida brasiliensis. The sequence continues at coordinate 30,523,582 of CM061263.1, read as the reverse complement.
AGATCACACTTGGAGCTGTTCAGCAGTAGTGGGGGTGAATTGCACTAAACTGCAGTATTAAGTGTCTGGTGGTTAACCATATAGTCTAAGACCACGGTACCAAATTTTCTGCCAAGAGAAGCTAAAGTAGACAACATAGGAATTGAACCCATATCCTTGAGTTTATTAACACCAAGCTCCATCCAGTCAAGTTCAGGCTAATGTAGAACCAAATTAAAGTAAGATAGTTCTTTCCGCAACATTTTTTGGGGAAAAAATATTTTAAATTGCTCTTTGACAGTGGCATTTATAAAACTTACGCAATGATTTTGTAGAAGGAACTACAGCATTAAGAAAAGTTCACAAGTTTCCACTGTTTTGGGTAGAAAGATAACATCTTTTTCTCGATGATGCATTTCCTGTTCTTTTAACAAGTATTTTCAAAAGTTCTCTTTTGTTTTATGCCATTGGGCAATAATTTAAGAGGTGAAGCCAAAAACAAAAAAGTAAGAGTAAAATATTGTGAATATTTATCTATCTGAAAAGAATCTGACTTCTTTTTGTACTAAGAAACTCATAAATTACAACCGATCCTAACAGCTGAGCCAGCTTCACAGTCATTTGGCAACACGTGTTGAGTTACATGTTTTAAAGGGAGACTCAGCCGCACATGGTAATATGAGTAATGGCTATCTGTTCCAATGCCTGGGACTATAGTTTCATTCAAATAGTTTATATCTTGAATCTGTTTTTCTAGTAGTGTTCAAAAGAGGTGAAATCAGGAGTATAGTAACTGTACATTTAAATCCTTGAGTCCCAAAATTTAACACATTTTTTTTCTTATCTTACACTTACTAATTTACAGATATTGATGATCTTTCTCCTGTCTTCCCAACTCTTCCACCATTGCCATCCTCCCACCAAGTGCTCAATACAATGTCAGTATTTGTGGCAGAAGCCCAGGGAACTATATGACTGTCCTTGTTTTCAGAGAATGTATAGTGTTTTATTGGGAAGGGATGAATCACAATTAGAAATCAACCAGAGATAATTTTTATTCCAGCAGAATACTTGATCTTTCCAAATTCTTATCTTGAAATATTTTTAGAAAATTGTCAGAGTTGGAGGACCAGTACAGAGAGTTCTTTTGTGCCCTTCACCTAGCTTCCCCCAACGATAACATCTTTGTTATGTAATCACACTATGTTTTCAAATCCAGGAAATTGATACAGACGCAATGTCAGTTGTATGGCATCAATACAACCAAGCTACAGATCCGAGAATGGATTGAGCTTTGACTCAATTCAGGCTCAGGGTCCATTTGAAAAGACAGTTGGGGAGGGATACGGAAGGAGAACCTTCAAGAAAAGATAGAGCTCATCATGAGTTTTCAAAAGCTAAAATCTGGTAAGCTATTTATTATCAGAAATTTATATGATGAGGAATGTGCAGTTTAGCATTTTAGCTCACACATAAGACAACATTCTAGTACTTTAGTTCAGGCCATAAATGCTATAGGAATCTGAGAGAGGAAGAAAAATCAGCAGGACATACTTGGGGAGACCTTGAAGGAGGCAGTGAGAATAAAATACTGTAAGTTCAGTGAGATTGTTATGGTGAGAAGTGAAACAACTTTCCCTTTTAGTTTTTTATTTTTCAAAACGTCAGAAATGTTGGAATTAGAAGGGGAAAGGACAACAGAGTGATAAAAGAAAGAGGCAAGAGCTAAGTGATGGTTAGAAAGGGAGGAGAGCTCTCGGGATCGTGTTGATTCCCAGAGCTGGAGTATCAGTCCTCATTTCCTTTCGACGGGTTTGGAGTCCAGTCTGACTTACCAAGTATTGACTGCGTATCCGATGAGCTTACTTCACTTTGGTGCACTCCAGTTTCCTCTTCAGTAAATTGCAGGTGATAATAACCATCTTTTTTATTATTATTGATTTTTAGAGAGAGAGAGAGAAACACAGATTTTTGTTCCACTTATTTGTGCATTCATTGGTTGATTCTTACTGGAGATCGAACCCACAACCATCATGTATCGGGATGACGCTCTAACCGAGCTATCCAGCCAGGGCTGATAATAACCATCTTATAGTAGGGCTGTTGTGCACCAAAACCAAATGATGTATAATAAAATCAGCAATCAAAATAATTAGCTAAAGCTTATATCACTGACTATAAGCCACCCACTGTTACAGGACTTGACACACAGAAACTCAAACAATCATCACAACTACTCTATAAATTTGGCCCTATTATTATCCCTCCTTTGCAGACGAGGAGCTTGAGGTCCAGAGTAGTAAATAAGTAACTTGCCCAGGGTCATACAGGTAGTGACAGGATCCTGGCAGAGTTAGGATTCAAACCCAGATAGTTTGCCTCTGGTGCCGGTGTTTTTATCCACAACACTCCCCAAATTTCTAACTAAATGTCATGCACAATTGTAGGTGCTCAACAAATGTTTTCTTCCTCTCTCCCTCTCTTGTCTTTTCTTCCTTGTTATTTAGGAACATTCATTTAGATTAATGAGTATCTATGAAAACTACTTAACTTTGCTTGAACCATTACCAGATAAAACGAGGAACCAAAACAGAGGAAACTGTGATTAAACTACTAAGAGATCTCAGCCTTATGTTACGTTTTTATTCAGCTCAGTTTATAATAATATTTCTATTCCAAATTCTGTCTATGATTTCATGCTAAAACCTCTTATTTGGCTTTTGAGGCCCAGCAGTATGTGAAGGAGATGGTAAGGGAGGAGGATGGAAGTTCTAAAGAAAGATCGAAGAACTTCACATGTAATATATGAAAAATGTGAAGTTAGTTAAACATCCTCAGTGGAAAGGGAGGATACATTAATAATTTGACCTGGAAGTATCCCAAAAGCAAAACTCAGAAGCTTTTAAAAATGTGAACATTCTAACATGTCAACATTAAGGAAAATATATAGTCAAGTCAAAAATTTTTAACGATGATATGTGTTAAAATATCGGATTACAGAGATTTTCTTCATTATTTACCACAATAGGAGGGTGTTTTTTTCCCCCTTCATTGAAATACAAGATGTTCTTGTGAACCAAAGAATCAGGCATCTACACAGGGCAAAATGCCAGAAGGCTTCAAACATTTTATGAGGGCAGCTTGGGTAGGATTGGATCCCATCAGATAACGAGAGATCTTTTATCTGCCATGAATAATTCATGATTAATTATTGCTGGAGACTTCTAGGTCAATAAATATTGTTAAAGACTATGATGCTTCTTATAAATGCAAGGGACCACTATCATCATAGTTGATGATTGGTTTTGATTCCATAATTCATTAATCAAAATTATATTGTGGTGGTGCTATTCTGGATGAATAATTGGCATAAACAGACTTGATGGCAAAATGGGAACTCTCAATATAGTTTCGTCGGGTTATTTTTTAAGATTTAGTAAAAAGAAGGTTGTGTACAGTACAAAATCTAAAATACATGAGTTTTTTTTTGTTAAGTACTTTTTTAAATGTGTTTTATTTAAAGCATCATGAAACAAGAGTTTTTAAAGTATCTTTTGTTTATTAAATGTAGCATTGCCATGGTTAGTAACTAAACACTTTTATCTTATTTGATCACCACAAGAATATTCATCATCATCTACCAAATACCTTTGTCTGCTCCATCAAGTTTATTGTAAGTCCTGTGTACTTTGGGACAACTTCCAACATCGTCCACACTATTAATGTTTTATTTCTAACATGTTCTGGTTTGAATGACTCAAAATTTATTGTAGAGTAATTTTTTTATTTTAATTTTTTTAAATCATGTTATTTTTAAAAATATATTTTTATTGATTTTTTTTTAGAGAGAGATAAAAATATTGATGTGAGAGAGAAACATCGATCAGCTGCTTCCTGCACACCCCCTACTAGGGATCGAGCCCGAAACCTGGGCATGTGCCCTGACCCAGAATTGAACTGGGACCTCTCATTCCATGGGACGGTGCTCAATCCACTGAGCCACACTGGCTGGGCTAGAGTAATTTTATTACAGTGAAGGATTTCATTTTATTGAGGAACAAAGGCAAATAAAAATAAAGAAATTTCCAAGAACTAGTAAGTTCATTTTAATCTTGGAACGCTTTTTCTATAAAGATAAAGGTAGAAACAAACTGAATTCCTCCAGCACCATGGTTTAAAGATGCTGAACTAGCCATTAGATGAAATTAGAAAATTTTTACATCTCTACTATCATTTAATGAATGTGTATCGTGTGAGCATGTGTGCACATGCGTGTGTGTATTAGCTAAGAGTGCTACTCCAGAAAATCAGAACCTTAACCAACTATGAATGGCGGTGTTTCCTACAATCTAAACATATGGAAAATGTTGAGATACCAATGGGCATAATAGTTCATCTCTATTTAGTCTCCTGTTCAGCTTTTTATTCCAAACAATAGTTAGAATATAGGAATATAAGAAAAACATGTGACTAGCTCTACCATAGGAATAGAGGGCTACAGTCAGAATGAGAAGATTGAAAGAGCACATGGTAGATACACTGGGGCAGGCAGGAAAAAAAAGTACGCATGGTCTTCTCAATAAAACATTACTCACAATGACCTTACCAAAGGGAAACATCTGATAAAATGCGTAAACTATGGAAATAACAACAATTGGATTACTTCAAAACACTTGCATTAGAAAAAGTCTACCTTAGGTTGCCTCACCCATACCTGATTTATGTGAGGTAGATAATGAAACTGGGGGCTTTTTGAGCTAATGAGGTTAAATGAGAGTTTGGACTTTGAGTAGATACTGTAATGGGTTGAGAATATCGAGGACCTTAGGATGGCATGAGTGTGTTTACAGGTGGAATTCACTTTGGAGGCCAGAGAGAGGAATGTGATGGGCAGACTAAATTACTCCAAGGATGTTTATGTCCTAGTTTCCAGAACCTGTGACTTTGTTACCTGACATGGCAAAAAAAAAAAAAAAAAAAAAAGACTTTGCAGATGTGATTGAAGTTATGAACCTTGAGATGGGGAGTTATCCTAGGTTATTCAGGTGAGTCGAACCTAATCACATGATTCCCTAACATTGAAGAAACCTGTCCAAGTGAGATCAGAAACTGAGGTCAGGAAGAGATTTGACTAAGAAGGAATGGTCAGATGGTCGCAGAGATACAATGTGCTGGCTTTGAGGACAGAGGAGGGGACCATTAGCCAGGAATTGTGAGTGGCTCTGGAAGGTGAAGGAGACAGGGAAATGGATTCTCTCCTAGAACCTCCAGACAGGCCCTGCTGACCTGTGTCAGACTTCTAACCTACAGAAGTGTAAAGTGGTAAATTTGTGTTGTTTGGGAGCACTAAATTTGTAATAATTTGGATTCTTATGCATAAAAATTGAGTGTAGCTCCCAGAAGCGTTGACTTCATATAATGAGACTGCTGAGAATCAACATACTCTTCACAGAATAAGGTCTCTGAGTCTTTGCATACATTTGCCCCCTTCCCATGAATTTCAGTACAGCCTGTGAAAACTCCAAATCAGACTCGGGGAAGACCGAATGGGTGAGAATGACCAACACCCTGAAGAGTCATAGCTAGGCAACTTCCACCTCTAGTTGACCACATCGAGTGATCGCTGGGGTGAAGCGTGGCCTGAGGAGTTGAACCCTGCATCCCTCTTGGTAAAGAAGGAGGTGCCTTTGAGAACCATGCACGTAGGAGAGGAGATTACTAACAGTAGGTAAGACCACGTGGACATACCAGTGGGCACATCCTCACTAAGAGAGAGGCTAGGAAAACGGAGAGGAAAGAAGAGAGAGCCCGGCTTTGTGAACGAACGAGATCTGAGCCACCAGATGTGGAGTGGCCAGGCCAAGTGACGTCCTCATGGACAAAGCAGGTCGTGCTCTTTGCATCTTTGCTTTTTGTGGGCCCTGGTAACCTGGTCATCCTGAGGGCAGAGACCTAAAGGAAGCAAAGCTGGTGACACAGGATGAAGACAGGTTCCTTGATAAAGGGAGCGTGGTGTCTGAGGCAGGCTAAACGGTGCCCCTAGATAGTTCAGGGCAGTCTGCCCTTCTTCCTCTGCACTGCCTAACCCCATGCACATACACACTGAACACAGGTGGCTACAGACCTCTATTCTGCTTCAACCTATATAGTCAAAAATTTATAAAGTGCAGGGCTCACATTCCTAGGAAAACTTAAATTAGCTTCTGGTATTCTGTTGTCTAGGTTTGAGGGCCCATGAACAACAAATAATAAAAATAGTTTACTTTATATAACAAAGTATTTTATTTATAACATCTCCTTTAAATAGCTCACCAAAGCTTAGCAAATTAGGGCTTATTATAATTTCTCTCTTACAGATGGGGAAGTTGAGTCTCAGGGAGGTTTAACAACTTGCCCAAAGCATAAGTGTAATAAATAGCAGAGCCAGAACTTGAACCCTACTGTGCTGACTCTAGTGCTAGTAGCTCTTTTCAGTTTACGGCCCTGTTCATACTTCTCCAGTCAAGAAGAACTCAATCTCAGCACTCTAGTAATATAAATCCCAAAATGCAAATAGCTCCCAGTCGTTTCACATTTAAATGTTTGTGATTGATGAGATTCTCATTGGTCTGTAAAAGAGGCTGCATTTCATGATACCTGCTAAGAGTTATACTGTAATAAGTTTTCAGCCCAGTTGCCAGACTTCTTGGATTCAAACTCTGGCTGCACTGCTTCCTGGCTGCACTAGAATGTAAGTTACAGAGTGCAAGCATTTGTGTGTGTTTTGATCAGTGCAATAGTCCCAGCACCCAGACTAGTGTTTGACACATTGTAGGTGCTCAATAAATATTTGGAGAGTAAGAGACTGCCTCAGTTGTCATTGTAAGTATTAAGTAGGATAATCCATGAATATACTTAGAACAGTGCCTGGCAACTAATAAATGCTCACATGTCGATGTTAGCAATTGTTATTATACATGAGATTGAAGCCCTTGGTCTGTTATTGAAGAGGCCTGTGGTCCCTTGAGATCCCAACGATGAGGTTTAGTTACTTTAAGACAGAACCTTTCTCCCTCATGCCTGGCCTTTCTCATTTTTCTTCTCATCCTCACCTAGGATGTTTAGTTTCAGTGACGGCAAATAAGAAGGATTGAATGGTATTTGTAAAATATAAACTGTACTGTGAATGCTTAAGAATAGCCTCTCCTCTCCAGTATAATTAGGTAGAAAAAAACCTTTCTCTGAATGAATTACTGACAGTAATTGGGGAATCACCATCTCTAAAGGTCTTTAACAATTTCTCACCCTGGAGAGATGGCATGGGGTTTGTTTTCAGTGTAAACTAAACGCTCACCAATCGTCACCAGCTTGCCCTCCATTCATGTGTTTCCTTGAGTTGACTCTTAGCATATTTTTGGTGCAAGGTCCATGGTCCTGGACCCAGAGGAGTCCTGGATGACCTTTACACCGAGACTTTAAACTTGAACACAGTTGCTAATATAAAGCCCATGCTCGGGGTTGCATCTGTTTGAGAAATACTTCCTCGGGGAAGAAGAAGAATTACGACAAGGTGTCATTTTCCAGCATGTTTATACCAGCCTCATAATGAGCTGATAATGTTCATTATCTCTCTCCAAGAACCCAGGTTCATCTCTTCAGTCAGAAAAGCTGTGCCTGGGTAGAATGACAAGTTCTTTTTTCTTATAAATTACAAAAGCTCTGCATCCACGCCCTTTGGCTGGGATGGGCACGTGCTCATTCCCACAGTCTCCACTGCTGGGCTGCGTTCTCATCGGACTTACAATGAACCCTGCTCAACCAATTGTTGACTAGGGAGGGCTCACTCATGTAAACGTGTGAAGGCATAAGTATCCCTTTCTCATATTTTAAATGTCCTGAAAGGAGGAGGGAAGCCATCGGATCATGTTCTTCAGGCAGTCCGAAGTCACACACTCAGCTTTGGGCATGTTGCTCTGGATGGAGCCTGTGTGCAGCTCTTTGAGCATTAGGGTGGGTGGCTGTGTCCCTTCGCATGCTGGTCCATTCCACTTGTAAAGTATCTCACGATACACAAAACACAAAACCATCCGACTGAGTGGCTCTTCCCCTTAAGTTTTTCATACATCCAATTCAAACCACGATTCAGGGACAGGAGCGTAGGATGGGAACTGAAGCTGTGAGCTGTCTGGGAAGGAGGATGAGCCATTAACAGTGTATTTATCATTAGTGATGCAACTTCTAGTATCTGCATGCCTCAATTTGGTGCCATATGGCAGCCAACACAGTTTTCCTCCCACCTTCCTGAACTGATTTTCTTTTGACCTCAGTTCAATTTGAGACAAATACATGCTAATGCATTTAGGTAATTAACTAAACCAACAGGGGAAAAACAGAACACAACAGCCAAGCTTGCTGTGTATTAACAAGGTAAGTGAAGATTTTCCATGAGTGGTTACAGAACCAGGATACACAATCAATCATTGGTGGAACAGGGGGGAGGCCACCTACTTAGCAGGAAGAAAATGAGTGGGCAGAGAAGACTGAGAGATTAAACACGACCTTGGTCTGTTGATCTAACTCTTCATTTCTTAATTAAGCACCCGTGGTGTTCACGGCAGTGCCACTGGTGTGTGCAGAAGGAAGGAAAGGTGAAGGGGTCCTACAGAGTTTGTACCTAATTCCATTTCTGCCACCTTAAACTCATCCCCAGCCCTACTGGAGTTTACCCAAAGCAGTACTCCCAAAGGCAGTATGGGAATCCCTCAATTCTGCCACGTTCTCTAGTTTGCTAATTAGAATTTTTCCATTTCAGCACTTATTTGTTCATTAGCCATGATTATAATGATGTTCAAACAAGCTTTACCCAAGTCACTGTGCATTCATTTGATAAGCTCTCCAGCTTTCTGAGTAGTACATTGAACTTTCCCACAAAGTGCATGCTGGAAGACAACGCACATCAATGTTTTCAAAACAAAACAACTCTCAATTTCTGTGGATGTAAAGGGGGTGAATCCTTGACATAAGTTAGCACATACCATCTGGCAACTCAGAAATTGGTCTTGCAGAGATAGTGGATATTGAGATGGTTGTGGAAATTGTACCTGGAGAACCTAGCACTACCCGTGAGATTTCAAGTTCTCAGTAGTCAATTATCCTGTAGTGACCAAAAGGTGAAAATGGACAGAGTAAGTGATCCTGCTGTTGTTAACAGAATTGCTTTCAACCAATAACGCAAAATAGAACGTCTTTCTTGGCAACTGTACCCTGGACATCATGTTAAGCATTCCTGGAGCAGATGGGCTCCAGGCTTTTAAACAACACCAAGACTGTATATACAGTGCATGAAGCTGAGATAATGGAATGCTAGTAAAAGAGCAAACTATTCCTAGTGCAGATTTCCCTGAACACCAACCTTTGTCAGGAGCTCAGGTTTCTTCTTTTTTTAATTGAAAGCACTCAGTCTAATAAAACCTATTTTCAAAAGGATAGGTGCTAAGGGGAGAATGTGTATATTTGAGTAACTGGGCAGCAGCAGACAATACCTGAGAGAGTAGGAAAAGAGTGTGTGAGGAGATCAATGTGTGGTGACTTCTGAATGACCATTTATGATCATACTAGAAGGTCTTTGCCATTGCTTCTAACACAGGACTGGAATGTGCTGCTGTAGGAAGTCACTGTTTGCTATCTAGAGTCCAGCCTAGATCCTGTGAGTGTGTGTCAAGCAAGTGTAGGTGTCTTCTAGGTGCACACTCTCCTTTTACCCCTCACGTATGATTTAGCATAATCCCCTGAAGGTTCTCAAAACAAGGAAATCGTCTTAAATCCTTGCAGAGTTTGTGAGTCATTGTTTTGATTGTTCTTGTAAAGGTGCTTACTTTCTTTCCTCCTGGCAAAGTGAAATCTCAGATTCAAATCCTTGTGGGGGAGGGGTGGGAAAGGAGAGAATAAAAAGGAAGCAAGCCTCCTTTTTATAGCATAATAACCTGAATCATTTGCCTGCCACTGATATTTGGGAACATGAAAATGCATGCAGGGGAAATAATAGCCAAGTGTTCTGAGGCGTATTTCTCTCATTTGCAATGATATTTATAATTTCTCTTACTTACAATACCTTTTCCATCCAAACCAGACCCAGAGTCAAAATATAAGATGTTCAGATTGACTCCCAGCTCTAAATTCAGTGCTCTTTCTGCTATATTGTGTTGCCATGTGTCCATTACTATTTCATGGACACACGTAGGTTTCTAAAAATGTTATTTTAAGTTTCTCTTTCTTTGAGGGAAATAGACAAGAGGACACCAGTGTGGGGAGCGTGGAAATGGGTGCAGAGGTAAGACCATCACAGTGTTCAGAGAGGCTGGTACAATTCTCCAATAAAATGAACCAGAATTCCTTGGAGAAATGGTTGGTTCCAGGGCTGGGGCAGGCAAATGAAAGATGAGCATGAAACACCTGTGGTGCCAGAAAGTAAGGAAGTTCTGATACGTAAGACAGGATGGAGGCACATCTGCTACCTGAAAGGGCTGCCAATAGCCCAAGTGGGGACAATGTGACCAAAATAAGTAATATAAATCTATTCATTGTATTGATTATAACCCAAAGAATAAAACGGATATCCTTGGGTCATACTGATATAAACAAATAACTGAATAAATAAGTAAACGAGGAAGAAATGGCAAATATGCCTTATAAAACAATACCTATGAGTAAACAGAATGAATGAGGGAAATGGAGCATTAGAACACCACAGTAATCATTGCCACAGGCAACCATTGATGGGGTTAGTGAGTAAATGTTTAGCAGAAACAGAATAGTTTCATAATCTCAAAATATGTCCCCTTAAAATAAACACTTATTAATTACAAAGGGAAAGAGAATAATTGACAGTGAAGAAGCCTGTCAGATAACCACCTTGACCAAGTACACAGAGCTAACAGTACTAGGAATGAGGCATATTGACACGGTGAGAGTAGGCACTGAGGAACACACATAACCTCTGTGTCATTCTTTCCAATAATGCATAACCTCAATCTAATCATGCCTTAACATCAGACAGATCCAGATTACAGGACACTCTACAGAATAGCTCGCCAGTGCTCTTTAGAAATGGCAAAGTCAAGAACGACAAGGAAAGACTGAGGAGACTAGGAGTCATGACAACCAAGTACAATATGGGGTTCTGGATTGTATGCTGGAAGAGAGAGAGAGCAAGAAAAAAAAAAAAGACATTATTGGAAAAACTGGTGATATCCAAATAAAATCAGTAGTTTAGTTAATAGTATTGTGCATTGTACCAATATTAATTTACATATTCATTTTGATCATTGCACTACGGTTATGTAAGATATTAACATTACAGGAATGTAAGTGAAGAGTATCTGAAATCTATGTAGTATTTTTGCAACTTTTATCAGTCTAGAATTATCTCAAACTAAAAGGTTACTGCATAGGTGATAGTTATCGCTCCATACTTCTCAACAATGGAAAATAGACGAAGTGTAAGGCATCTAGGGCAGTGGCAAGATAGCTGCTCACACTAAAACTTGGAATTTGTTCATTCAGTGGCTACTCAGCAGGCATGAGGTCAAATCACTGTGTCAGTCTCAGAGATTTAGCAACTAACAAGCCAGACAAATTCCAACAAAACAATAAGTGCCAGGAAAAGGAAGTACATGGTTCTATGGGAAAAACACAGAAGCAACATTTAACTTAGGTTGGGGGCATCAGAGATCACAGAGAGGGAAAGTAGCCCAGTAGGGACAGGCTGGGGAGAGTCGGGGTGCGGGGGTAGGGTGGGGAGTAGAGAGATGTGTTTCAGGCAGATGAAACAGCACCACAAGAGTGGAAGCAAGAGAAAACACGAATTTCTGAAAACTCTAGTTAGCTTGGCTGGATCACGGAAGTCAAGGGGAGCTAGAATGGTAAGTAGAAACCAGGTCATGTTAAGTTCTAACTTAACCTAAATGTGAGAGGCAGATAGTAGAGAGTTTGAATCGAGTAGTGATGCTATCAGATTTATATTTTAGAAAAACTACCTTGGCTTTCCTGTGAGGAATAGATTAGACAAGGGGAAGGGGCAGCGGGAGGCCAATTAGAAGCCTAATTGTAATAGTCCCTGGCAAGGAATGGTAATGGTCTTGATGCAATGGTGAGTGCTTAAATGGACAGATTTAAGAGGTTTTAGGAAGGTATACTCTATAGAAGTTAATGTGCGATTGTATGAAGGTGATAAGGGAGAGGGAGGATTTACTGTTTAGAATGTTTAATTTCAAATCTAAAATTTCTAAGTCATTTCTTAGCCTACACATAGATCTGTGCAGTGGCCTGTGACTAAATATGATTGTCTGCAGAGCTATGATGATGCTTATGTGTGTGTGACACACACCCTAAGAGGATTCCTCGTGAGTCATGTTCCTTCCCCTGAAGTTCAGGCAGAAACCAGGACTTGCTCCTAAGCAACAGAAAATGGCGAGTTATGGATGTCACTTCTGTGATTAAGTTACATTACATTAGACTGTCTTAGCAGACTGGAGTGAGAGAGAGCCTGCTGCTGGCTTTAAAGAAGTAAGGTGCCATGCTATGAGAGGTTACCTGGCAAGGAATTATGGCTAAGTTCTAGGAGCTGAGAGTGACCACTAGCTGACAGCCAGAAAATAAAAAATTAATCCTAGTCCTGCAACCATGAGGAATTGAATACTCCCAACAACCTGAAGAGGCTTGGAAGTTGATCTTTCCCAAGTTAAGCCTTTGATGAGACCACAGTCTTAACTGACACCTTGACTACAACCTGATGAGACTCCTGACCCAAGAAACTGGGAGATAGTAAAGGGTGTTCTGATACACTACTTTTGTGGCAATTTGTTATGCAGCCACAGAAAATGAACACACTTGCCCAGCCGGTGTGGCTCAGTGGTTGAACGTCGGCCCATGCGCCAAGAGGTCGCTGGTTCTATTCCCAATCAGGGCACATGCCTGGGTTGTGGGCCCAATCCCCAGTGGGGGGCATGCAGGGGACAGCCAGTTGATGTTCTCCCTCATCAATGTTTCTATCTCTCTCTCCCTCTCCCTTCCTCTCTCTCTAAAATCAATAAAGAAAAAAGGAAAAAGGAATGAACACACTTGTTCTAGATGCCTTTGTTCCCTCTTTTGTATTTACTATCTTTAACTCTGTTCATTAACAGGGCCTTAAACTGGGGATCTTTCTTCTTGCTTTTATCTTCCTATGTGTTCAGCTATTTAGCCTGGGTGTTCCAAATATCAAAAACTCTTTTTGGCTCTAGTACCAGAACTGGGTTAATTTACAAATCTTATCATCTTTGGACTATGATGTGTCCATAACTCATTAAAAATAACATTTGCTTTCAGGTGTTGGGGCATCCAAAGGTCTTCCTACTGTTTGAACTCTGAGGACCCACTGTAGACCCAAGCTGGCCTCCTAAGTTCTCCTGTGTCCCTTACCTTAGGCCCTGTGGACCTAAGGTGCTTTCAGGCTTTATTTAAGCTATCATCATCTGCTTTAATTCTTACAGTTTTTTCAACACCCCCTAATCTCATTCCTAAAATGGACTCTATATCGTGTATCATCAACTCCTTCCCATCTTACTGTTAATAAGAAAAGTAACATTTTAAATTTCTATGAGAAAATGGATAGATGATTATGAAACTAGCAAATTTGGAGATGTACAGAGTTTAAAAATTTATACAGGTTTCTTAATTTCAAACTCCCTGGTTTGTATTCTTGCTAAAATACGTGATAATTAGGAGGCTATGGCTTTCTGCCTTTTCTATGAATTTTTGAACATGAGATTGATTCACCAAGCTCTCTACTTCTTAGCTCCCTTAGTGAAGTCCTTTCAAATTTCTTCCCCAAAGGCTCCTTCTTCCTAATGCTCTAGCTATAGAACTATTTATTCAACCAATGTTTGTTTACCACTTATGATATACTAACCACTCCAAGGCTCTGGGAATATAGCAGTGAACAAAATAGTTAAAAACAATGGAATTGGCATTCTAAAAGGGAAGAGATGTAAGAAGAACACTAATATTTACAATGCACATTATGTCAGAGATGATCTCAGTAATGGAAAAAATAAAGGGAATAGAAACAGTGTTGAGTCTGCAATTGTAAACAGAGTGGTCAGAGAAGGTTTCAATGAGAAGATTGCATGTAAGCAAAGATCTGAAGAAAATGAGGGGGTGAGTCATGTCGTTATCTGAATGAAGAGCATTCCAGGCCAAAGGAACATCAAGTGCAAAGGTCCTATGCCTTCAAGGACATCAAGGAGGAAGTCCAGGTTAGTTGGACAGGAGAGGAGTGGTGGAGTGGAGGAAGGAAAAGAGGTCAGAGGTATTATTGGGGGTGGTGAAACCGTATAGCTTCTTAGAGGTCACTGTAAAGACTTTGGCTCTTACTGGAATGAGATGAAAAGCTATTGGAATATTGTAAGCCAAGTTGTGAGATAATATGATTTATGTCTTAATAGTACTACTCTAATTCCTATGCTAAGAATGCAATATGGTGTGGGTTTGGAAATGAAGGATTGAAAACAAGGGTAGGAACAGAGAATCAAATTAGGAGAATATGTCAGTAATCCAGATAAGACAGTACAAATTAGAACATTTCCATCATCATAGGAAGTCCTATTTGATGTATTGGGAGAAGGGACAATGTCGGATACCTGGGCTTCCTTTAATGACTGATATCAAGAGATCAAGGGCTCTCTCTCTTTACTCTGATAGGACATGGTGATCTGAGGTGTTCTCTTAGCTCCTGCCAATGGAAAATGAAAAGCTGTAAAGGAAGTAATAGATTCTTCCTTCTCTCAAGTAGAACTTTTGTTTTTCTCTAAGAAATATAATTTTGGCTGGAAAAGCCCTTTTAAGGAATAGCAAATAAAATCTTATTATTGAGCACCCATTATATGCTAAATACAATTTTAATATTATGTTAATATAAGCACACATATGTGCACCCATTGTGTGCTAAATACAATTTAAATGTTATTTCATTTTTATCTTCACATTATGTATGTGAAATGTATCTCCATTTATTGGTAAAGCCAAAGTTCAGAGAAGATAAATGGCATGTTCAGGGTAGGAGTTAGTATTGAAACAAGAACAGATCCCAAAGACCATCCCTTTTTCATTGATAAACTTTATACTGCCTCCTTTCTGGGCATTTCTTCATGCATGATGATCAAAGAAGAATGCTAACAGGCTAGAAATCTTTGTATATGTGTTTGTGTAACTTGCTTAATGTATCTGTAGAGACATTGTGACCTTCTCTAAGTAATCGTGCTTACCCAAGCTTGGATCTCTGAGCAGAGTGTGCTTTCTTATTCTCTGTCAAAACCTATTCTATTAAAGCATAAGATAAGTATCTCTTCACCAAGGAGGCATTAAAGCTGGCCATGTGAGAAAAAGAAAACACTGTAGGGTATACATGAACATTTCATTGGGTGGGGGTGGGGACCAGAAGTTATGGTCTTCATTTTGCCACTAATTAGCCTCGTGACCTTGAGCAAGTAGGTAATCCATTTCTCTGGATATCTATTCCTCATCCTTAAATAAGACTGCTGACTGTTTAAGAACCCATTCTAGCTCTGGAACTCTACAACCCAGCTTGGCGTTCTCTCTTCTTACTTATTCTGGTGGGAAGAAATTTTCTAGGTTTTTGTTATTTTTTTTAATCTGTACTTGTTTATTTCCTGATTATGCAGATGAAAACAATATGTAGTTGTACAAAATTATAATCAAGTCTTACTTCAATGTAATTCTCCTAGTACAACTCAAAAGAAGGTCTCAGAGTATTTGGTTTTGCTATTAAAAATAGTCAAATGACCCAGAAGTAGTAAATATGTATGGCCTTAATTCACATTTGTACTTAAACTTAAGAGCTAACTGTGTTATGGCTGGTCACTGAAGCATGAGCAAAGTAATAATAGTGCTAAGACCCCAGAGCTAAAGAACTTTATGGCTGCCAATCAAATCATATTTAAATTTTGTATTAACATATTAATATTTAGCATTTGGATGTGCTAAATACTGCATTTATTCTCAGGTACATTGTAAGCTTTGCTGTCCAAAAAGAGCAGTATCTTTTACTTGGATTTCATCATTGTGCCTTAATCTAGTTGTTGACTTGAATGCTCGTTCTATCTCTTGAAAGCTCAAATTTTCTAAAGTCTGTTCTTCCCCCAGTCCCACCTCCATAAAATTTATCTTAGTCATAAGTCCCAGTTTAGCTTGGGGAAGGGTTTTATCCATAGTTAAGAGATTTGAATAGAGATGAGCTAGACAGTCTATCTCTGTAGGAATCTTAATTGAAACCAATCTATCCCTGTGTCAATTTTTTTTTTATAGGAAGAAAAATAAGAAAACAAGCCTAGCATCCAAGTCCTCCTCCATTTTCTACATCATAGTGAAGTTAACAAGAGGCTTTTCCTGGGTATTATTCATTGACTGGGATCATTTTGGCTGTCCCTCTTCCCAGATGCTCCATTAATCTCTGGGAAATCCCCAGCGCTGCATCTGTCACTGTATAATTAAAAGCTCTGTTATTTTCTGCATGGCCCTGTCCTCTACAGCTTCTTTCCACTAATAGCAGGGCCTGTTCTTTGTCACTTATCCCATATGGCTGTGAAGAAGTAGCCTTCAAATCTTTCCTCTTTCTTTCTTCTTCTCTTTCTGAATCAAGCAGTTTCTTCCTCCTCCTTCCTCTCTTCTTCTTTCACATCTATTTGACTCACAGCCAGATTGTCTAAATAATATATCAGAGGGATAGCAACTATTTTTATATCCATGCCAAGTTCTTCCTACTCAGAAGATTTACAATTTTAGAATTAAATGTGCATTGCTTTTTAAATTTTTTCTGCAGAAAGATTAATCTTTGGCTTGAATATGTGGTCCAGCAGATATCCAGACACTATGGATTTCTATAAAAGCTGAACAGGAAAAAAGTTTAAAAAGTCACTTCCTGATGTTGTTACCATGCTAGTAATTTTATAATTACCACACCCTGATAATGCAAGAAGGTATTTTTAAATCATTTTCCCCAGAGAGTCAGACCTGAGCATTTTCCCTTAAGATACTCCCTTATTGCTTTTTTAAAATGATGCCTCTTGACACTAAATGAGGCATCTTCTCCTATTGGACAGTACTGGCATCCCAGATCTAAGATAGTAAGGAGTTCTAGGAGCAGATGGTCACTGAATTGAATTACAAGCTTCCTAAGTAGCTCCCCTACCCATTTTTTACATCCCCTGTCCATTGATTCTCGGCCTTTGGGTGCACATTAGAATTTGGTGGCGAAGCTTTAAAACTCCTGTTGTCTAGCTATACCCGAGACCAATGTGAGAAGAGACGGGTATGGGGAGAGAGCGTTAATTTAGTAACTCCAAAGAAAAAATTAATGAGAAGTGGCTAAAGGTTCCCACTGGAGGCCAGATTATTATTGCACAATTGCACAGTTATAAGTCTGACACCTTCCTGGACATCTCATTTTCTCCTTAAATGGGGGCAGTACAGTGGAGCAGGCAATCCTTGAGCTGGGAGTCAGACCTGGATAAGAACAGGCGCCACTGCCTACAGACCTGAAGCAATACTCTTGACCTCTCTGAGCTTCCGTTCCCTCATTTGTAAATGGGAATAAGCACACCTTGTCTGTATATTTGCCATGAAGTTTAGACAAGAAAACACGTATAAAGGATTCAGACAATGTGGGCACTTTCAAGAAGCCAGTACAGCGTTTGGGTGTTGGACATGATGACTCTGTTCCATACCTCACTTCTGTTCCACACTTCCTCTGCTCCCACAGACTCACAGTGCATGGTCTATGACTCACAGATCTCTTTCATGCACCCATTGTCTTGTACGTGTTTTTCATTCTAACCACAAGAAGCTACCCCCTTGGACAGTTTACTTGTCAAAGTAATATTTACCCTTCAAGGCTTAGCTCGGTTTCTACCTACAGCATTCTTCAACCAGACTACCTAACCAGACTCAGCTCCTGTGATTACTTTCCCCCTAAACTTTGTACCCACTGTGAAGAGGCACAACATGGGCCAATAGTTTGAAGTCCCGTGTATTTTCTTACTAGGTTCTAGTTATTTAGGGCAGAAATTAAATCCCTTTGTTGTGTATCCCAGTGGCTAGCACAACACCTAGAACAGAGTAGGTGTTTAATAAATATTCTTTGAATGAAGGAACAGATGAGTTTGTTTAATATCTCTTTCACAGAAAAGTTGGAGTTGCCCAGAACAGTATCAGGAATCAGAAAGGAGAGGAAGACACTGAGAACTGGTGGTGGAGATGACCTGGTAGTCAGAGAAAAGAGGCTTGGAAGATGGAAAGAGGGTGGTCAAATGCCATTAGATTAACCTCTCAAGGAATAGTGTTGTAGTTGTTATTGAGGGTTCAAATTTAATTCATTAAACCGAATTGAATTGCAAGCCTCCTGAGGAACTTTCTTTCCCAAGTTGTTTGCCTTATGCAACCTGTGGGTACATAATGGAATTACTTGGAAGCTTTTTCTTTTTTTAATGTTTTTATTGATTTCTTAGAGACAGAGGAAGGGAGAGAGAGAGAAACATCAATGTGAGAGAGAAACATAAATCAGCTATCTCCCGCATACTCCCCACCAGGGATTGAGGCCACAACCCAGGCAAGTGCCTTGACTGGAAATCTTTTTACAAATTGTAGGCAATATCCTAGACCAGGCCTCAGCACTTTTTAAAGCTCCCCTAGTGAGTTCAGTGAGAAACCAAGGCTGAGAGCCACTGTGCAGCACAGAACCTCGCTTAGTTCCTTGCCCACAATAGAGGCTCAAAAATCTGTTTTCTAATTGCATAACTCAACCTTTAACTCATCACTCGACTCCCTCATCATAGCTGAAAATGAGAGCAAATAGCTGTGTGTTCCAAATACTGAATTAGTCAGCCCTATATGTCTTCAGAACAGACAGGAGCAACTAATTTGTAGATTTCGGGAAGAAGTCTTTGTTATTACTGGTTTGTTCATTTATGCTCTTTTTTTTTTTTTTTTTTGGCTGTCAAAATAATATATTATGTTCTTAGAATGGTGAGACAAGTGTAAAACTATTGTGGCAGAAAATGCTGTTTCGGGGAGGGAAAAAGAGAGATGAGGCCTCTGTTTCTGCCAACTGACCATTCAGATATCTTGTCATCCAAGCAAACAGATGATTCTCCGAGGTAGACATTGGCCTGTTCCGCCTACAAAGCTGGTAGGCGTCCCCCCAAACTGTCCTTCTGAACTGAATTGTTGGGGTCAGTGTAGAGTTGCACAGCATATATGGTGAAGGGGAGAGTCCATGAGGACCAAGGTAACCTTCACTCCTAGAAGTAAGAGACTATCTATTGCACATTTGAGGACAGGCGGTGAAGGAAGAGAAGCGATGAGGAAGATTTCATTCTAAACTCTGATTTGCCTTACCATTTTGGAAGTCAAAAAATACTGATGTCCAACCAAACTTCAGAGCCAATGGATTATGGATTCATGTTGAAGTGCCAATATACTGCTGATCGCTTCTGGAACACTAGATGCCCTACAGAGAAACTTTAAAGGCTCATCTTCCATCAGCTTTCCTTAAGGGGCATTTCTTACAGACAGGACGTTTCTTACAGATCGGCACAGATGACTCTCACTGACTTCTCATTGCTCAGAAGTGCACTACCATGGAAGGAGCAGTTTAACTATTTCATCTTCACAGATGTTTAATGTAGTACCTTGTACCTTGTGTGCTTAAGACTCACATATTATATAGATGATATTCATATTAGTTTTCTGTTGCTGTGTAACAAATTACCACACATTTAATGACTTAATACAACAGCCATTTATTATCTCACCACTGTCGTGGGCCAGGAGCCCGGGATCATCTTAAGTAGGTCCTTCACTGAGGCTCTCAATCAGGTTTCGGCTGGGGTGTGTTCTCATTTAGAGGCTTGACTGGGGGAAAGTCTGCTTCTAAGCTCATTTAGGATTTTGACAGAATTCATTCATTTGCAGCTGTATGCCTGAGGTCCCCGTTTTCTGGCTGACTGTCAGCCAGGGACCTCTCTAAGCTCTAGAGGTTCAGCTCCTTCCCATGGGGCCTCCTTACAACACGGCAGCTGACTTCTTCAAAGCCAGCAAGGGAATCTTTCTCATTCCAGTCTTGTGTGACATGTAATTATGGGAGTGATAGCCTATCACACCTTTTTCATATTCTATGGGTTGGAAGCCAGTCACAGGTCCCATGCTCAAGAAGGGATGTGAGGGGAGGAATGTACACAAGGTTGTGTCTCATGGCTGTGACCCTCGAGTGTGTGTTCACCACAGTATTATAAACAGTCATTTTACTTAGGTTTCTAAGTTCATAGAACCAACTCAGTACCGGTGGCACAGGATGGAGTAAAAGAAAAAGCGCTGGGATTAGTGTGCTCTACAGTTGTGTCGCCCATGGCCTTGGACTAGCTTGTTACTTAAACTTGGAGACTCAGTTTGATTTCCAGTGAAATGGGAACAACTACCATCTACCATATAGAGTTGTAAATATAAAAGTGCACGCATATTTGAAAGTTCCTGTAAATTGTTCAGTAAATCTTAGTTTCCATTAAAAAGAATGATCAACAGATTATTTTAATATGTCTGTGTACTTTAGACCCAAGATCAAGCCACCAAAATTATTCAAATCCTTCTTCATTTAACTCCATTTCTAGAATTTTAGCAACTGATTCAGAAACAGTACTTTATAACTTATTTTCTCTAGCAAGTATGAATTCCCATATTCTGGGTCAGTCTCCAGTTGAGTCCTCCAGGGCCAGATTATATACAGAGAAGAATAATCAGACAAATAGAGGTACCTTAATTACCACAGACTTTTCTCCTCCCAATGAAAAAAATAAAAGAGGCATATTTTTTTTTAATGTGGGAAGATAATGAAGGTCTTAGAATATCAAGCTGTAGATGAAAAAATGTTATCGCAGTCCATACTGTTCAGGAAAATAGACCATATCTCAGGAGCAAAGAAACGAATTATTTTGTGTTCTGTATTCTAGTTGTTGAAACACTGCAGAATTTGGGTTCAATTTAAGTGTATTCTGTCAAGTAGGGCAATCAACATAAGACCTACCAGTTTTGGGGGGAATGAATACTATATACAAATAGCCATCGGAAAAAGGGTTAACACACAGGAGTGGACAGAAGCAGGTTTACAGTGTGAGTAGGCGAAACACAGAGTTTATTCTTGTATTATTTATTTATTTACCATTGTATTATTTATTATTGTTATTAACTTACTTTTGCCCACCCCTGTACACCCTTCCCTGAGACCTTGTCTGCTTAGGAATGAAGTCAGTGTTGGAGCAATCACCCCGGACAAGTGACTGGCGCTGCTTTTTGGTCACTTTCCATCAGGGTGTTATGTTAGGTTAATGGAAAGTAAAATTACACCTAAACCAGAATGTCTTTCTTAATGCCTGCCCCCACTGCTTCTTGTGATATTTGAAATCATGCCATCTAAGAGAGACTTTGGAAGTACCGCAGTTCATATTCTGAAAGCACTCCTGAGGGGTGGCCCTCTTCAGAAGTAAGGAGTTGACTTGGTAACAGGCATTTTTCACGGTTCGCCGCTGACTGCTTTTCTAACACGCCCTCTGTCATTATGATTTGCACGCTATTAAATGTGTCAGTTCAAACACACTCTGTTCCCAGGTTTACAGCTTGGGATAATGATTTGGATCTCGGTGCATTCCTGATAAATTAGCCCCGATGATCACGTAGCGTTCGTTTACTGGATTCAAAAACATCAGGGATTCTGGTTTCTTGTATCTTCTCTAGAACACAGTTTTTGTAGGTCATCTTTCTTTCTTTCTTAAGAAGCAAGCCAGAAGGTGAGGAAAGCTAACGACCTCCACTGGAGGATAAATAAGATCTTCCTTTACAAAATGAGTCCTATGTACAAAGGAACGTCTTTCTCTCTTGTTTGGACTAGGCTCATTGGATGAACTGCCTGTCACCACCATACTAATATAATATTCACATTATTAAAAAATATAAGATACAGATATTTTTATAAAAGGAGACTCAAATTAATAGAGCCCGAAGTTTACATTTGCTTCCAGCACTCCTTGGGAGATGAATGCTGACAGATGAGGAAACGGACCAGAAGGCACCGAGTGGTTCCCCAGTTCTCCCCTCCCCCCAGTTCTCCCCTCCCCCCAGTTCTCCCCTCCCCAGTTTGTGCTCACCACTGAGCTCGCTCACGGGTGTCACTGGGTGTGACCTGTGTGTCTGTTCGTTGCAGCAGCTGGGGAGTAACCGCAGCATAGAGTGGGTTTCCGTGAATTCACATCGTACATTTTACTTTTAGAAAAGTTATTTGGCTTCCTACAGAAATTGGATAGGAAACCAGAGATACGAAGTGTTTGCTTACAGGCTCCTCCTTATACTCTGCATAGAAGATGAAGAGATACATCGTTCTGATAGCACTGGGCATTGCTCCAAGCTGCATTCACGGCAGGCAAAGCCTGAAACGTGTGAGTTTAGGGTTAATCAGGATGAGCCTTCGCTCTGCACACTCTTCATGAGCCTGTGTAGAATCTGTGCTTTTGATGAATTTAAGATTGTAATAAAATAATTTTTCTAAAGTAGTAAGTCCAGTTATTTAAAGAGAAGAATATATTCTAGTAGCTTTCCAATTATTTGACATCCCAGAATGACAGATTGTAAAATGAACATGCTGCAGGCATAAAACTTTACATAACATCAGGGAAATATCCTTCCTGAGTTAGAAATTATATACCTGAACTAGAAGTTTGGATAGTATACCATATTTCATGCCTTCACTGGTTTCCTTTCACTAAAAATTGAGATAGATGCTTATATTTGTTGGCTGCCAAAAAACAAAAAACAAAAAAAAACCCACAAAACTTTTCTTTATCAGTATATATTTCAGGAAGAAGACACAAATATTTGAGTTGCAAAAGTGGAGTAGAATGAGTATACCATTACACATTTAAATGTATAAATGAAATTATTTTTATTGGGCATTTACTTTTTTAAAATTCTAAACTAGGTTGATGACTCAATTTTAATACTCTAGTATTTTCTTGATCACAAGTATATGTTCTGCTTGTCTCACAGGTTTATGTTAACATTGACATCATATCATGACTGAAAGGACATTTTCTAAACCATTAAAGATGATAGATAAGGAGTTATTGCATTACTCTTATTACATAATATTATGTTATTACATAAAGTTATTATTTCTACATTCATTGCAATTTATGTCTTCCATCTCACATTTCTCCTATCCCACTTTTTTGTAATGTTTGGACAGGAATCTCCCATTAATACCTTCTTTATGAGGTAAAGTCTGTAGACTATTTTGAGGTCATCAGGAAGTGAAAGATCATCATTGTGAAGTCAGAATGTAAAGATGAACAGTTTATATCACTTGTTGTGGGTGTCCTTCTGGAATCAACATGTATATGTAGGAAGCACATGTTTTGAAATTTTGAAATTGGCCTGTCTTTCCTAAAATTTTATATATATATATATATATATTTAATGGTTTTAGATGAGGAGAGAGGAAAGAAGACATGTACCAATGATGTGATCTTGTATCTATGAGTCAATATTTGATTATTTTTAACCTCTGAAACGTATTAGCCAAGTTATCCTTTGGTCCTGTTATGTTTAGGACTTGGGAGCAGTTACCTGATGTGGGTGGATAATTCTTTTGGCAAGAAGCTGGCAGACCCTTTTCAAGCTTAACCTGTCAGTTGTTTTCTTCTTCTGAGATAAAATTGTCTTATGAACTGTAATTTAATTCTTCAAAGTATAAAAGAGAAAATTACTGAATTTCCAGATGGCTCCTGCCAGCGGTCATAATGATATTCTTCCAGAGATTACTCTGTGAATAGCAAAGCCATCCAGCCACACCTCTGTAATGACCTCCCAGGGCATTTTCCACCTGCCTGTATGTGTGACATTATCTCCATTTTCCACTCTCTCCTCATTGACATAAACTTAGAGGCCCACTTCAACAGGCTTTAGTCATTTTCTTTCTTCCTATGTGGGATGGAAAGTAGGTTTTCCCAGACATCATAATAAAAGCTAACATTTATTGAGCTCTTCTGATGTTCTAGGCATTGTTCTAAACATTTTACATGTACTAATTAATTTCTTAACAATCCTATGAAAGAGCTGATATTGTCCCTCCTTGCAAATGGGGAAATTGAGAAGAGGTTAAGTGACACAGCCAGGATTTGAAACTTAGCGATCCTGGCTGCCCGCACCCTACACTGTCTCCTGACAATAGCTCACTGCTCACTGTCTGAGTCTGCAAGGCCCAGCTATTAGCAGTGGTGATGAATGGGGTATCTGTGAACACAAACAAGGAAACAAACCCCATGCCAGCCTTTGAATTGAATGTGGAATTTCATAAAAGTGTGTTCCAGTGTAATATTTCACATATTGTTTGGATTAAGATTTTTCAGGATGAAGAAGACTAGCTTGCTGGCTTTTGCATTCCTGGGTTAAATCCACATGACTCAGTCATTATGGGACTTACTTAGGGCCTCCACTGTCCTGGGAGGATTGAGGGCTTTATTTGAACTGCTATAAAGTCCAAATAAAGACTGCTATAAAATGTTCCAAATGAAACCAGAGTCTCATATGCAAAAGGTGAACCAAAACCAGATTTTTAGAGCTATTGATGTTTGTGTTCGGTTTCTTCCTGGCTAAAGGATGTTTCCCAAGGAAAAAGAAATCAGTGGAAAAAATGAATGCCTGGATGCAATAAAATTGTCACTATTAATCATTTGTACATGTTGGAAGAATTGAGGCTGAGAACATATGAAATATCTTTATATCTCATGGTCCGCCTAACAACCAGAAGCAACCTGAATGTGTGGTCTTATTCCCCAGCTTGGATAAAGAATACTGGAACATTCTGCGTTCCACGCACAGAGCCGGGAGCCCCTCCTCTCATCCCTGACCACATCAGAAGGGGAAGAGAGATCCCCATGGAGCAGGAGTGAGGCTTCTATACTGTGAGTGAGGCTGACAGACCCGCCTCAGAGATTTCTTTATCAGCCGTGCACAGGATAGATGGGGTTCAGAAGCATCCAGTTCCCAGCAGACAGGAGGACTGCACATCATCCCTGCTGACTTCAGCCAGTGTGACTTCAGTCTCAGAGCCTGGGCCTCCAGTTGCAGGGTGCTGTGGATGATTAATGCGATTTGCCTTAAGGGCCTGGGGTTTTGCATTTGAACATTCTTGGCCACAGTCTGGAGAGCTACTGCTTGCAGGAAGCCTGGCTGCCAGGCCTGTGCAGAGAGGCAGGCCTCCTATGCCAGAGCCTGGCCAGCAGCTCAGGCATAAGGGCCCTAGCTCTCTCACTTCTTATTCCAAGACAAGGACCCGTTTGAAGAAAGCTTCTGGGCAACTGGATGGCCCAGGGCAGGGACTCCCCGCACTCGCAGTGGATGTGCCTGGTGGTTTAGTTTCACACTGGAAATAGGACTACATCTTTAGTGTTTAGTTTACACTTCAAACCTTGTTCACTTCCTATGTCAGCCCTTTGCAGTAAAATTCTAAGGGCTCAGTTGCTTGTGGAATAATATTAGTCTTGTTTGAAAGGACAATATTACATTAAATTTCTTGACTTCCCAAAATGGGGGGGGTGGGTAAATTCCTAGCTAAGGAATAATGTTATCCTTTTTTCCCTTTCAGTTTCCTCCACTGGAAACCTCCCAAAATAAGTTCATATGTGTGAATTTCATGTCTCTTCTTCCTCTCAACCCACCTGCTTTTCATTACAGCGTTGGCCTGGCCACGGGCCCTGATGTCTGTGTCCAAGCTCGTGAAGTGCTGTCCCACGCACTTGCAAGGTCCAGGCGGGATCTTTGGAAGCTCCCGCGGTGCAGGGGGACAAGCCGCAATAAAGCGTGACCACAGCTGAGCGGCCCACACGAGATCCCTCAGTGTCTCCTCTTGCTTTCTCTATTGCCTGGTAATTTTTTCGGTGATAGGCAGTGACTCACTGTTGTGGCTTTCGGGGATGACAATCGGAATAAAAAAACTCACAGGCATTTTCTCACATGTCTCTTAATGCCTTGATATTTTTGGATGTTACATAGCAGCAAGCAAATGTTTCCCAACAATTTTTTGGAGAAAGATGCAGTCTAAATATGGAAGATAATACATTCAGGGGAATAAGCCAGATATTTCAAAACATTTTGGTGGAAATTCAGAAAATCTGTACATTTAATTGCAGCACTGTGGGGCAGGAGATTGCTTTGGAGCAGGTAGGGCACTCTCATCCTGGACTTGGGACAGTGGCTGACGAGAGATCCCAATGCCATTCTGCAGTTCCCTTTCGATGAATAAATGCAGTGCAGAGCCCTAAGTTTCAGACTTTCTTCAACCTGCATTGGCTTTTGAGATGCTTTTGTTCCAAACTACCTTTGAGATTTCAAAAAGTTAGAGCCCATCACATAAGGAGAAAATCACTGCTGTCTCTAGAAGCAGCTGTACTAATTAAAGAACAATAGAGGGGTTTAACTTGGTCCCAAGGTGGCTAAGCATAGACACCTTCACTCCTGACCCTTACACACACACACACACACTCATTCCTGCCCCCTATTCTCCCCCCACCCCCACATAAACACACATATTCTCTTGCTCCCCCACTTTCCTTTCCTTGTTTCTTTTATTTCTGCATTTCTGATGTCCAAAATCTTTGCTCAACGGGCATGGGAAAATAATTGTGTTTTAGGCAACGTCAGCTGCAGAAAGTAGTAAGTAATTATTTCAATGCAAACTCAGCAATAAATCCGGAAACTTTTACTGTAGACACTCACATCTTGTAACTGAGATAAAAGAGTTATATACTGATAGGGGAAACCTCTCCAGGGAAGCAGATTTTTTTCACATCTCCAATGGGATGGTCCCCTTAGGAATCTCCATGTAATTGAGACGCCTGGAGAATGTGGTCGTGTGTGGGTCTCGGATGAATGTCTTGGAGTTTCGTAGGAGTCAAACCTTCCTTCCAATGCAATCATTTAACTCATGTTTATGATTTGGTCCTCACAACAGGTTTCATTGTCCATCTTTTACAGATAACGAAATTGAGGCTCAAATACAGTAACTTGCCTAAGGTCACATAGTAAGAGATGAACCTGGAATGCAAACCTAGGACTCCATGAATTCAAAGCATATTCTCTCTCCATATAAAACAGTGGTCTGTAAAATTAATGAGGAAAAAAAAAAAACAGATATGCTGTTAGGTGCCTTCTGTTATAGTACATTAATCATTTCTGATACTTTAATTTTGCAGAATATGGATGAAGTCCATTTAGTAATGCCAAGGTCCCAGTATTTATATTTTTACTAGGGACCCAATGAAATATATAATAGTAAACATTGCAGAAAATGCAATGATATCATTTTATGTGGGGTAGGAAGGTAGCAGGTTTTAGTCAGAAGAATGGTTGAAAATAATAAGAATGTAGGTAGCCATTTCTAGAAAACCTAGAGCTACTCTTGAAGTTATTTCATTATAGACTCATGTTCTTAACACATAGCCAAAATGAGAGAATTGCAGAGTCTTAATTCATCCACTATAGCAATTATCTTTCCCTTTCCTGCTCCACTTCAGCAATAAAAATATGAAATGTGTTCCTTCAGCCATACAGGGAAGGGTTTCTACTATTTGGCAAAAAAAGCCAAAAAGGAAAGATCTGGAGATCAGGGCATTTAAATGTCTAAATGTAAGTTTCACTCCCTTTGTTCCATGTGCTCTATGCTTCTGGTTAAGGCCACAAATAGTAAAGTATAACATCATGGTTATAAACAGAAAAAATAATTTAATGGATGATGCAGGTTGAAAAGAAAGAGATAGAATCAGAGAAATCACAATTTTCATCTTTCATTTTGTCTCTTCTTCATTCCTCATGTCCTTCACAGGCTATATCTTTCAAATTTTTTGTCTTTTGTCTTTATGAAATATAAGGTTGATAATAAATGTTTTTCATTAAGCTGACAGCTTAGGTGTCTTCAATTTTAAAATATACTGTGATTATTTTTACTGCTTTTCATGTTCAAACATGGAGCCATTGTCTTATTAGAAAGAAAAAATACTTTGAGGTGCTCTATTAAGCAATGGTATGAATTTCAGAAGAAACTCATAAATTAGTTAGCTAAATTATATAGGGAGAATTTTTTATATGTGTTTTAAGTTTTTATGAAATTATAATTTATCAGGCCAAAATTTGTTCTTAAATTTCTTGGAAAGTAAACACAGGATTATGAATACCTATATATCATTTAGATATAAAAAATTGGGTGAGGAACTTTTCAATAAAGTCAATGGTTTTCACATATTATGATATCATTTTAATAAAATATCAGAAAGGTTTAGTGGTCAAATAAATTTACTTACTATACATATGTGTGTGTGTGTGTGTGTGTGTGTGTGTGTATTATTAGTTAATGACAGTTCTTTTATTGAAAGTTTAAATATTAGAAAGTACTGTAAGGTAAGTCATTTTCCAATGGAAGAAGAAATCCTTCATTATTCTAGTTTTTGGGTTTTTTTAATGTTAAAATATCTTTAAGGAAAAACAAAACAAAATACCAACTAAAATTTTGTGTATTCTGGTGTTTTATATTTTTACTTTATTTTTTAAAAAATATTTTTATTGATTTTTTTTTTTTAGAGAGGAGGAAAGGAGAGAGAGAAACATTGATTGGCTGCCTCCTGCATGCCCCCTACTGGGGATCAAGCCTGCAACCTGGGCATGTGCCCTCACTGGGAATTGAACTGGGGACCTTTCAGTCCATGGGATGATGCTCCATCCACTGAGCCACACTGGCCAGGCTTTACTCTGGTGTTTTAAATTAAATCCTTATAATTATAAAAAAAAAAAAAAAGATGGATTTTTTTCTTTTTATTGTTTTCTAAAGTATTTATAGACACCATAGAAGGCAGTTTTAAAGATGTGTTTCAGCAGACCAGCCTTCTAGCCATTTTAAAATTCTAGTGTTCCCAAGTACCTCATCTCCAATAGCAAAAAAACTAACCTCTTCAGTATTTTTTATTCAATTTTAATTATCCAGTGTCCTACTTCAAGCTGAGAAGAATCTGTGTAGGTTCACATACTCAAGCAGGTGTGTATGCTGATAAACCACAGCAATATAAGCATAATACCTATAACAGGGGAGATGAAAAAGGCTTCCTATATTCTGTCAAAGTCTCTTCTATTCTGAGTACCAATGGTAAGAAAGGCATAACTAAAATAGGGGAAATAGAAAGGAGGGTCACTTAGGAAATTGAATATTTTTTCTGATATGAGGAGTTATGTGATATGAAGTAGGAAAATTTAGGTTTATGCCATGTCATAATTCATGAATTTTGAACTGAAATATGCAATCACCTAAATAAAGTATATGAAAATAAAGGTGAAGAATCACTTATAATATATGAGAACTTTCAATCAAATTCCATTCACTATAAGAATAAATAATAATAGGAGACTCCTGGAATGGCAGAATAAGGACCTCTGTAAATTCAGCCTTCCATAGAAGCAATGAATATGCTGGCAAAATCATCAAAATCCACTTTTTAGACTCTGAAAAGTATCCGAAATCTTATAACAATCTGAAAAGCATTTATTCAGGGAAAACTGATGAACCTCATGAAGAACTGTAGGATTTCTGGCACTTTAACTTGATCTACTATTATCACTCTTTTCCAAGCTCTGCAGTAGCCTGGAAAACCAGCAGGTTCACAACCAGGGTAGCTATGAAAGATGGTAGCCTTGCAGTCACTGGTGTGGCAGGCAGATTGGTTTTGGAGCTCCACAAGAAGTTCTACCCAGAACATTGTCACTATTTGACTCATCTCAAAGCCTCTGGAAAAGCCCATTGAGGGTGCTGGTTATTTGGTCTGACTCAGAACACCTGATGAAGAAAAAGCCCTATCTCTAAAGCATTTGTTTTAAAAAAAAAAAAAAAAAATCAGTAGTGATTGTTTACTATCACAGACAAACAGGAACCTGGCCAGAAACTTAAAAAGAAGATAAGAGAAATATGATGCCCATAGGATGTTTTGAAAAGCTCAAATATATTTCTGGGGATCTAGAAGGCTGTACTCATGTACAAAGCTGTGTGCATGCCCAGAGAAGATATGAGAGATTGCCAGTCTCTCACCTCTAAATGACCCTGAATCTCAGAGCAAGCAGAAAATAAAGTGCAAAGGAAAATACTAAACTGACTAACTGAACATTGAAATCAGACCCCAGCACATACACAGAAGCTGACAGCAAAAGTTGGAAGACTTAGTTTTTCAAGATAATAAAAGATATCTCAGACGAATCATTAGTTGATTAATAAGTTAACTGAACAGAGACTTAAGCAATTGCACACTACAAAGAATACAAACTTTACAGGATTGGTCCAGGATGTTACAAAACAAACAGACAGCAGCAACAACAACAACAAGAAAATAACAACAACATAAACTCAGCAGGGGATGATCTATTTCCAAAGTTTTCATGTTATATTATTTGAAATGTCTAATATTCAACAAAAATATATGAGACACACAAAAGAATAATAAAGTATTATCCATACACAGGAAAACAAGCAGTCAATAGAAATTGTCCTGAAGGGCTCCCAGATCATGGACTTACTAGATCAAGACTTTAAATCAGCTTATAAAACTTGTTCAAAGATCTAAAGAAAAATATATCAAAACAATTAAAGGAAAGTATGACAATGAAAGTTACTGAATACAGAATATCAATAGATAGGAATTATAGATAAAGAACCAAATAGAAATTCTGATTTTGAAGTTATAAGAACTAAAACTAAAAATTTACTAACAGAGCCCAATAGCAGATTTTAGCTGGCAGAAGAAACAATCAGTAAACTTGAATATGAATCAATTGAGATTATCTAGTATGAAGAACAGAGAGGGAAAAGGGGGGGGGGGAAGAGCCTTTGAGAACTTTGGAACACCATTAAGAATACCAACATATGTATAATGAGAATCCCAGAGTAGAAGTGAGAAATAATCAGAAAGATTATTTTAAAAATAATGGCCCAAAACTCCCCAAATTTGATTGTTTTAAAAAACATTAATCTACATATTCAGGAAGATGAAAAATTCCATTAGGATAAACTCAAGGAGATCCACATCTATACATATCATAGTCAGACTTTCAAAAGACAAAGAGAAAATCTTGAAAGCAACAAGAGAAAAATGATTCATCATATATAATAAATCCTCATGAAGAGTAGTGACTAACTTCTCCTCAGAAACCATGTAGAACAGAAGACAATGGGAGGACATATCCAAAGTACTGAAAGAAGAAGACTGTCAGCTGAGAGCTCAATATTCAGCAAAACCATGCTTCAAAAATGAGGGCCAATTAAGACACATCCCTCAAATCAAATCAGAAAAAACAATAACCTATGCAGATAGCTGAGACTTTCTAAAGCTTCTTTAAATTGTCTACAGAGCTTTATGATCCCAGTCAGATAGTAAAAGAGAAAAGTAATTTCTATTTCCTTGGTTGTTAAGAAAGTGATTTATATTTTTTAAAAGTGGTTGTTTAGGTTTGTTTTCTCTTTGAAGAACTAAAGTATTTAGAAAGCAGAGTGTATGGGAAAGCTGTGGTATCTTCCATGAGAGCTGGAATGTCATTTTGACCCAGAATGTCTTAACACTGCAGAATTATTCAGACTTCCTTATAATGTGGCTGTCCATTGTGTGTTCTAAAAAACATGTTCATTTAGATCAAAGGTCTGTGGCCATAAGCTAAACTATAGTCTAGCCTCCAAACCAACATATTGGAAGCCATTGGCCTCTGAATGTTTGCAAAATGCCCTTGATAGTAATGATCCTGAAGACTGCAACTCCAGAAAGGGTGCCTTTTAAAAACTATAAATATAAATTTTAGGTTCATAGCTAAAATGAGTGGAAAGTACAGAGAGTCCCCATATAATATCCTGCCCCTACCCCCATCCCAGCCTTCCCACTATCAATATCCCACATCAGAGTGGTATATTTGTTATGATCAATGAACCTACAGTGAAACATCGTTGTCACCCAAACCCAGAGTTTACTTTAGGGTTCACTCTTTTAATATTAATATTTATCTTTTAAAAATTTAAAGCATTAAATTTATTTAAATTAAATTGTATCTTTATGTTAAAGTGATCCTGTCTTATGAGTAATTGAATTCAGTTATGAGTGCCATTTCTATATATGTGTTTCTAATTTTCTTTAAATTCAGTGGAGTTAACAATTAAAACTATAAAGTATTTTGCAAGCTGGGTCTTAATATCTTGTCTCCCAAGAATTGCTGCACCGTGTATCACACACATACACACACACACTTTTAAGTGAATGATGTGTTGATGTGTACCCTCCTTGTTTCATTGCTTATGCAGTGTCTGGCCGCTATTAATGGTCCCACCTCCTGCTCTCTATAGAAGTGTGGGTTAATCATTAAAAGGGGAAGTTTATTATGGGCCAGAGATTGATGTCACATGAATGCCTGGCTAGGAATGCATAAAAATAAAATACTATACACATTTGAGAGGGAGCCCTTTATAGCTAGAAGTAACACTACAGATCTGTCTTTATAGGTTGCCTCTCATAGAACCTGTCATGAGCTGAAACCATTTAAACCTTACCACTTCAACCCTTACTGGTTTGTTTGGGTTTATGGCTCATTTCACTGGCAAACCAGAGGGAACTTCCATTCTCTTGTTTTACTTCCCTGCCGTGGAATTCCTTTGATTTTTAAATCAATTCAAATCTTCTTTTCCCAAAAGTTGTTAAAATAATATTCTCATATGAAAAAGACACCTTTAATGTATCAGCAGAACACTTTTTTTTTTTTTTTTTTTGGCTATCTGTCTATCCATCCATCCATTCATCTATCTGCCTACTTACCTTCCTACACCCATCCACCTGCCTGTCTGTTCATTTAAATTTTGTTTCCTAAAAGAGAAGCATGTTAAGGATGGAAAGCTCATGGACTTTTTGAGAAGGCTGGTTCTGCCCCTTCCTATGTTCTTGGAAAGACAATAAGAATCTGCATCTTTGTTTTCTCATCTGTAAAATGGGGGAAATAATATTAAGTGTACAGGGATTTTTTTTTTGTTTTGTTTTTCGTTTTTACTTTATTGATTTTAGAGAGAGAGGAAGTGAGAGGGAGAGAGAGATAGAAACATTGATGAGAGAGAACATCAATTGGCCGCCTCCTGCATGCCCCCCACTGGGGATTGGGCCCACAACCTGGGCATGTGTCCTAACCGGGAATGGAACTAGCGACCTCTTGGTGCGTGGGTTGATGCTCAACCACTGAGCTACACCAGCCAGACAAGTGTACAAGGTTTTAAAGGTTAAGAGAGAGCATGTATTTGGAAGTGCCTTTATTACCTACACCACAGAAGAGAAATGTTAGCATTATTGTGGTGGCGAATGAGGGTGGAGCCAATATCATCTTTCATCCATCTCCAAGTAGGAACCAGTAGCACACATTTGAGATACTGCTCACTGGAAGCAAGAGTGCAGACTGTGAGCACGCACCAGGGCCAACTAACAATCCATCACTGAGAATACACTGTGCCCATAATGTGACACCAAGAAGAAGGAGACCTTGCTGTTCTTAGGGATTAATTGTTTCCAAAGTGCTCTCACTAATACCTCATTCTTATTTTGAGCATCAAAACAACCCTCTGCAGTAGTCCAGGCACAGATTATTGTCCCCATTGTACAACTGAAAAAAGCCTGGGGAGTCAAAGGCTTCCTGGAGGGTTTAGAACCAATGAACTCAAAATTTGGATGGAGACCAAGTCTTAAGACTCAGAACAGGGCGCTCTCATTGCCCGGTTGCTTGATTGCTAACAAGCCAAGCAGAGTGAGTGAGGGCAAAGGCTGGATGGACCATGCTGACCCTTCACTTCTGGTTTGTGGTGGATAATTGAAGCTACAGAGGATCAGACACATCATTAATATTAAACATAAAAACAACACATAAATCTCATATAATGTAATCTTTTTAAGAAAATAGGGAATTGCACATGTTTTTGTTATTGAGACAGAGCCTTGGAGCTCTGAGTGTGACAACAAAAAGACTAAGAGCTTAATTGGTTAATTAGATGAGAAGCAATCATAAACCAGACTTGCAGGTATAATGAAGGGGAAAACTGAGGTCTAAAATTGACCTTACCTTCTCTCAGGGCATAATTTCTAATTATTTTTCAACTTTCAAAGGACAAATTGTAAATTTGTGTTGCCAGCCTGAAAGCTTTTTGCCTTGATTTGAGCAAAGAACCAATTATAATTTTATTTACTTTTATAGCCAGAAGGGGAAAAAAGATTTAACAAACAAACAAAAAAGATACCAAATAATTTTGCGTCTTTATAAAAATGTTTATTTACGCTCTGGCCAGTTTTGCTCAGCAGTTAGAGCATTGGCCCACAGACCCAAAAGTCACAGGTTCGATTCCCAGTCAAGGGCATGTAACTTAGTTGTAGGTTCGATCCCCGACTCCCAGGGTCATGTGGAAGGCAACCAATTGATCTCTCTCTCTCTCTCTCTCTCTCTCTCTCTCTCTTCCTTTCTCCCTCCCATTCTATCTAGAAAATCAATGGAAATAACATCCTCAGGTGAGGAATTTTTAAAAATGTATAAAAGAGAAATCTCACATAAAAAAATAATATTTATTTAAATGCA
Organism: Tadarida brasiliensis; assembly: GCA_030848825.1. Classification (NCBI taxonomy): domain Eukaryota; kingdom Metazoa; phylum Chordata; class Mammalia; order Chiroptera; family Molossidae; genus Tadarida; species Tadarida brasiliensis. Next base: position 30,488,860 of record CM061263.1, on the reverse strand, counting down.
ATTTATATAACTACATTATTTTTTAAGTTTATACACATCATCCAACTTTTATAAGCACCTTTTTCTAATCCAGCTTCCATCAGAACCAACTCACAAGATTGCTTGATTTTGAGACAGGTTTACAGGGTTATTTTAGATACCAGCATATGTAATGTCTCCTACAGAACAATGAGTCTCAACATGTGGTCCTCAGATCACCAGCATCAGCATCACCTTGGAAATGCAAGTTCTCGGGCCCCCACCCCAACCCTACCTAATCAGAAACTCTGACATTGGGGTTCAGCAATCTCTGCATCACAAGCCCTCATTTTTTAAGCCACTGCCCTAGAAGAGTCAAGCATTGTCGGGGTGAAATAAGGTCCTTCCAATGCAGATCCTAAATCCCCTCTGATTTCACTATGGAACAAACAGGGAAGGCCAGTCTAGAGGGTGGACTCATCCCACAGCAACCCAGCAGACAGTCACATTCAATCCAGGCGGGGTCTAGTTTCTGAGAAATTCTGGTGTACTTGGGTCTGTAGGTGGCCCCAGGTGAAAAAGTCAAGTCAGGTTACCCCTTAGAAATCATTACACATGCCCTACACTTGATAAGAAAATTACCCTCTGCACGAGGTAGAAGGGATATCCAAGCCTTGCTTATGCATTATCTCCTTAATAAGACTTGCCTTTCTTGTAAGACATTATATTCTCTTTGGTGTTTTGACCTTAGATGAGGAGAGAGAGCATGAGCACTTAGGAGAATAGAATCTCAGGGTCAGGAGGGTTCTTAAAAGCCATCTAGTCCAGCCCTTTGTCAGGCAGTATAGGGGTTGATTACAACATTATAAATGATAACATTAATCTTAATAATAATAATAATATTTACAGAATACTATATCTTTTATAATTTCATAACTTAATGTGATTTTCAAGTAACCTGTATATTAGGGAGTGTGGGTATCATCACCGTCTCCTTGCTCCTCTGCCCTTGGCAGTCACTTTCATTGCCTCCACCACACATCCTTGCCCAGGAAGACAACAGGGCAACAGAGGCTGAGAACCATAGAAATGTCTTTGGCATTCTTGCCCAAATTAGAAATGGAGGCTTCTCGTGGAGCTAAGTCCTCTTCACCCTGCACACAGAAATGAATGTTTGGATTGTCTCCAGTAGTGATAATGATTACACACCACCTACACATCCGCTTCTACTTCTCTTGTAGCTAGTGACCTACACTTAGGAGATGATCGGGGAGTTCACTACAGTCACGGAGCAGACTGTTATCCAAGCACCTCCTTGCCTTTGTCTTTTTTCTAGCTCTAAAACATTGAGATGGAGGGTGGAGAGGACAAGGTTCTAAGATGAGCAAATTGCAGAGTGATCCTGGGGGTTGGGAATTAGGGGATAGGTGTTCCCTCAGCAGAATTAACTTTTAAGGAACCCTAAAAATGTCCTGTGCTGGGTTAGTCTTACGGTTATTGTTATTATTTTTTAACCTTCTTAGATCTCCCTGGTAGCAACTCCAGGGCACCATGACCCCAGTTTTAAAAAAGTATTCTGCTCCTGAAAGCCTGCCCAGTTCATCTGGGTAGGGCTGTTATTTAAAGCCACTCCAGTCACGGCATGCTGCAAAAAGAGGTAACGTGTGCATGGTGATTCTTCCCACCACCTCTGGCAACAAAATAATTTGTCCAAGGGCCGGCAGTGCGTGAACGGAGGATGCCCAGAATCCCACATCATCCATTCTGTGAGGTCCCTTAGGGAAGCACAGACTGTATATTTTCAGGAAGTACAGTTTATTATGTTGTTTGAAAATGTTACTCTGAGCAACAGATGTTATTTTTGGAACCCAAGCAACTTTATTTTAGTGAGAGAAAAAAAAAGCCTTGGCAGAAGTTCAAAGATTGTCGGCTAGAAGAAGTGGTATGTGGGGTTCCAATCTAGTCCCCTTAGTTGTGCTGTGACAGTTTACATGCAGAGACAGAAGTCGGTAAGTTGCAGTTCTGGGGTGGCCTCCACTCTGCGGTGACTGACACCACCAGGACTCAGCAGGAGGATAGGCAGAAGGAAGAAGCTGAGCGTCTGACTATGTCCTCTGAATTCATTGGGTTTTGGTTACACTTCATGCTCCCTGTTCATTTGGCTTGGAAGCTGCTCTAGAGGAGCAGTTTGAAGTCTTGAAGAGAGAGCTCAGTCCTCAGTGCCAAGAGGATTATTTTCAATTTGCTCTTCCATTTAAATTTTCAGAGTGGCACTCTGGCTTAATGAAGAGAGCACTTCACTGGGAAACTTCAGTAACACCCTTTTTTGGGATTCTCTCCAAGGACAAAAGGTCAAGTTTGCAAAGGAAATTTGGTTTTATTTCTATCTTATTCTTGTACACCTTTCTCTATTTTGTGCTAATTAACATCTCTCATGGGTGGAAAATTACTGAGGAAAAGATAGAGAAAGAAAACTCAATGTGACTGCTTAGTGCACTAGGGGAGATCCAAGTGCAGGGCTCAAACCAGTGGTTCTGTTTCACCCAAGGCTGATAATCTGCAGATGAAGACATGGTGCCTCATGGGAAATTCCTGTTGACTGTATCAAAGCGGTCCAATCTGTTGAATAGGGATACTCATTGGTGGTGATGAAGAACATATCATATGTGTCTGTACTGAGGTGTCTGATGATTAACCCATTTTGGATCAACACCCTGACTCAAAGTTGAGGGTTCAAGTCTTTTTCATGTCCCTTGTAAGAGAGAATTAGTAAGAGCTACTTAGGCTTTTGGGTCTCAGAAAAATTCAGGAGGTCCAGAGTAGGCTTTTGTGGTGAGCTGGAGGTTAACTTTATGTTGACCCGAACAATTTGGTTGTTTAGGAAAACTCCAAAGTTTGGCAAATAGACAATGGTTTTGGAGCTTATTTCAAAATCACTAGAGAGAAGGATGGACAAATCCAGACCCCCGGTAATGGTGGTGCTAATGTGATGCTTGCTTCAGTCAGGACTGGCTCAGAGATCAGGGCAGCAGGATCTGCTGGTGTCCGACCTCATTAACCATGACGTGTGCTGGTCAACCAACTGCCTGAATGATTTCTGATGTATTACCGCCCTTGTCCTGCTCATCTCTGTTTCAAATGGAACTACATTTCCTAGACTCCCTTGTCCTTTGTCTTCCCAGTACGTTTGGCCAACACGAGGCAGAAGATGAAAGGAGGGAAAACCACAGTATTTCTCCCTCTTTCTCTCTCCGTTTCCTGTGGTTTCTCCTAAAGTAAATGACCTCCTCTGGAGTTCTAATTACCTCAAAAAAGACTCTCCCGCAGTGATCCCTTCTCCCACAAGAAGTCTCCACTGACTTCAACTCCTTCTGGAAGGCTCCAGAAGGTACACTCTGGTTACTGACCTCTTCCTGTTGCCCCTTCAGTGCTAGCTGTGGTTACAGCTTTCTGCGGTTGCTTCCCCATTTAACTGGTTTCTCACTTCTTCCATCACTTTGGGTAACAGTTTTCCCCTATTAAATGCCCTCTGTTTGAAAGACCTAGAGTGGTTTCAGTTTCCTGGCCAGACCCTAGGATACATGTCCACTGGGCAGGTCTGGAATTGCATCAGAGACCACCTGACCATGTTCCAGATGTATGTCTTCTCATCTGCCTGAAGCATTTCCCCTTTCCAGCCTAATTCTTCATACCCATGTTTAACTTTAGTTCTTTCAGGTCATCATCCCTTTTGTCTCAAATCTGTATATTCATCTTAAAATTCACTGGCGCTGTTTGAGATACGATCTAGGAAAAATGGCTCTATGAATCACAAAATGAAATTACAAATGTTAATTCTCATCCCTTCTTCTTCCCTCCAGACTGGGTCCTTCATTTTTCCTAGCATGTTATTCCTTTCTCATTTTTGAATAGCAGGCCACCTAGTAAGGGTAGTGTCAGCTCAGGTTTGCATGCTGCTTCCAGCATTGTTGGCTCACAGCAAAGGAAAGTGCTAATGATCTCCACCTACATCTACCACATTTCCACAAAAGGCAGACATGTCATGTCACCATGAAGCTAAGGATCTTCATTAACACAGCCAGGGGCTCAAGAGCTTGTATTACTTCAGCAAAGGTTGTCAAAATCCTTAGCAAAAATTTTGGCTAAATGTGAATAACTCTCTATAAAGTTATTGCTAATGGTAGCAATTTAAACTGTTCACAATACAAATGTATATTATAGGATTCCAAGGTCTGGCTCTACATTGTAAGGAGGCCTGGGTTCCATTCCTCACAGTAATTGCTTGTGCGACCACAAACAAGACTTTTCTTTCTGGGTCTGTTTTCACATTTACAAAACAAGGGAGTTGGACTAGATAATCTTTAGGAGCCCAGAAATATAAAGTTATATTTATATAAAGAAATAGAAAGTTATAATTGTACAGTAAATTTGGTCATGATTATTTTTATTCTTCATACTAATTTTCCCTACTTGAGAACAAAAGAGATCCTCATGAACATAGAAAGAAAAAGCTTTCTCTGCTCTCTTGTCCCACTCCAGCACTAATTGGATGCCTAATTATTCCTTTGTTCTAGAAGGGTGTGCTGACAATTGGCTCTAAGAATGGCAGAAGAGACTCATGGGATATTTGGTTCTGGATTTTCATTTGTGTATTTAATATTCATATACCCAACCTCTTCACCTCTCTTAGTTGGAGGGTGAATTTGGTAAATTGAAAGGCTTGATCTGATTTTTTTCTTTATTCTGATTGATTCGCCCCATGCTTTCTCCCAGTGGCAGTGCCCTGTGAGGGCTCTGTGTGGGCCTTTGTCCGCTTTGTGCATAACCAAAGTAGGCAGCCATTTAAACTATTAGATCTGGGTTCTTCTGTCCTCAAACATTTCTCTTCTCATTCCCCTGCCATTGTCCTGTATAAGAACCCTGGAAGCTTCATAGAAGAATCAATTATTTTTCTTTTTATTAAATTTATTGTGGTGACATTGGTTAATAAGATTATAGAGGTTTCAAATGTAAGGCAGTTTGTCATTTTTCAAGTCTCAACTTAGACACTTCCTCAGGAAAGCCATTCTTTTCTACCCTGAGTGTGGGTTAGAATATGTTTCTGCAATTCTCTTGTCTTGTCCTTACCAGAGAGTACAGACACCAGAGCCTGACAGGGTTTAAATTCTGCCTCTGCCAAGTAGTAACGACATGAAAGTTACTTAAGCTTCACAAGACTTAATTTTAAAATTGTGAAATGGGAATAATAAGAGTATATATATACATCCATGTTTTGGGGGAGAATTTTTCAGGTAAAACACTTAGGACAGTGCCTGGAAATTTGTAAGGGCTCAACAATGTGGTTTGTTATTATTATGATTGTTATTAACATTACTGATTGTTTAAGTATTTGTGTGTGTCATCAGACCCTAACTACATGCAAGTAGAGACTGTATGTCTCTTATGCATGGCCAGAGTCCAAACTCCTAACACAGGGCTTGACACCAGATAGGTGCTTCATTAATACTTTTGAGTGAACGAAAGAATGAATGAATGAATCTCTAAAATCTCTTCCTACAATGCATATACTTCAGGAGAAGTAATTGAGTACATAGGCCATTCACTCTAAATGAAGAGAATATGGCTAGCTCCTGAACAGACAAAACATAAATGGGAAGAAGGTGTAAAGGAGGTTCAGAGCATATGGAGAGCAGGTCTGTGCACTGTGTAAAAGGCTTTAGTAACTAGCTTACCCCTGAAGATGAACAGACTCCGACAAACACACTTTCATTGACTTCATGTGGAAGTTTTACTGTGTGATTGTTTATATCACGTAGACCTGAACATTCAGCCATGCCTCTGCTTGTAAGAAACAGTATTCCCTAAAGCTTTAGTGTATGTTGAGTATTCCAAGATCTATTTTTTCAACTCAGTTCTTAAATTTCTGTCTCTATTCTACTACCATCCATGTGATCAGGGAAAAACAGATTCTTAATTTCCAACACTATGCCCATCTTCAAATGTCTTTGGACAAAGTGTGATCATAATTAATATGATTCTTGCTTACATGCAAAGTATTTTACTGTGCCGTATCTCATTTAATCATCAGAGTACCTGCAGCATAGGTAAGTTAAGTATTATCAAACATTTATGGAGGTAATAAAATTGCAATTAGAAGGTAAAATAACATATCCAAGGCCACACTCCACATTCTGCATACCTTCTACTATGTGATTCATGTATGTTTCATTTATAGATGGAAGCCTTAAAAAAATTTCCAAAGATGTGGCCTTAAACACACACACACACACACACACACACACACACACACATTTCAGTGGCACCTGCACATCTCTTGCATCTGCTTCAATCCCTGCGTGGTTCCTTCTAGCTCAGGAAGCAGCCTGGGCCAGACAGGGCTACTATGCTACCCAAGAAGGATCATACTGAGAATCGTTGACATCAACATAACCTAACACTGTTTCTTCAGCACATTATCAAGAAAAGGATTTAAAATGAAAGTGACATAAATATGCTATGTTACATATAGAACTCCACAAATTAAAACAGCTTAACTGCAGAGAAAGTATTATCAGCCACGATAATGAAACATATTTGCAGTTTTATCAAAAAAAATTTTTTCATAGATGCTAAGTAGCTATGGTCATTTTTTTCCCTGTCCATTTTCCAAAATTTAATGGGATCACTAGTGTTCTCCTCCTTCTTGTATGAACAGTGGAATATCAGAATTTTCCTCCATTGTCTTGGGCAAACATTCACTGAGTCTCTCCTTTTCCATTCTCAGGAAGACAAATGTCATTAGATTTTGTTGTTGTTTTGTTTGGGGTTTGACTTATTCTTGTATCAATAAGTATAAAGAAATGTCTGAAATCAATAACTAACATAAAGAAAACTAAAAGTCCTGAAAAGCCAAATACAAGTTTAAAATACACATATAGTTCAATCAATCATTATTCCCCTTCCTGTAAAAGTAAAAAGCAATGAAATGTTGTCATGTTCAACAAATTATGGAGGCCTATCAGAAGGACGCAGAAGCCAACCTGAAAGGGCTCTCTCTGGCCAATTCTGAGACAGTTAGTATTGACAGTGATGGATTACAAAACGCATGGAATAAACTAAGACTATATGAATCCCTGTCTATATAAACAGTAAGTTACAGTACAATACTAACTGTAAATGCTGAAAGAATGACAGATATAGAAAATTACCACTTGAGGGAACCATCATATTACTAGTTGATTCAGGCAAGAGTCACCAGGATGCTGAATATGAGGATCACGATATTTACATAGTTTCAGTGTATGTCTTAAAAATTTATTTATTAACTACAAATGGAAAAATAGCAACTTTACAGTGGAGAAACCTGAAAAATGCCACCTGAATCAAGTAAATAAAGAGAACTTCACCAGTGATGGAACAAACCAACAACCTGTGCCTTCTGATACGACTTACCGAGAGGGACGCAATATCATTTCTGTGGCATTTCTGTCCCCAAATGCATAAACTGAATCTAATCATGAGAAAATATTAGACAAATCTCACTGAGCGGCATTTCAGTCTGTCCCTCTTCAAAAACTATATACTCTTCAACATGCCTTGTACTCTTCGAAAATGCCCTAGGCTTGAAATGTTTCTTTGTTTTTCCAAAAGACTGAGGAAATATTTCCATTTAAAAGAGAGCAAAGAGATAGACCAACTAAATACAATGTTTGCTACTAGATTAGATCTCAGACCAGGGAAAAAATAACTATAAAAGGCACGGGACAGCCCTGGCTGGGTGGTTCAGTTGGTTGGAGCATCGTCCTGTACACCAAAAGTTTGTGGGTTCAATTCCGGTCAGAGCACATAGGTTGCAGGATCGATCCCCATTTGGAGTGTGTACCGTAGGCAACCGGTCCATGTTTCTCTCTCATATCGATGTTTCTCCCCCCACCCCATAAAATCAATAAACATATCCTCTGGTGAGGATTTAAAAAAAAAAGGCATGGGACAATTGAGAAAATTTGAATGTAAACCATGGACTAGATAATATTGTATCAATGTTAAATTTTCTGATATTAATAATTGTACTGTTATTATATTCCAAAGTATCTTTATCATTAAGAATACATATCAAAATATTTAGAGGTAAAGATACACAGTATCTCCAACTTATTCTCTCATGGTACAGAAAAATGTGAAAAAAATATACACATATATATATAGAATAAAACAAAGGGGACAAAATGTAAATAATGGGTGGATCTGGATAAAAAGTATATGAGTTATTTATTCAATCTTCATGGCTTTTTCTAAGTTTAACAATACTTTGCAAACGAGTGACTAAAAAATATTGGAAAGCAAAATTTCCCCTGTCATCTGCATTTCACTGGGATAAGAAAAATCCAGCTTCCTAAAATAAGCAGCCAAAGCTCTCATTTCCTTGTCATCAGTGATCTTTGTGTCCTTGTGTGTTTGAGAGTTAAGAGTTGTTTTCATTTTGGAGGGGTTGTTTTGTTTATTTTTGGCATTTTTAAGTGTAAGGTAGGCACTAAAAAGAGTAAAAAATGATAAGTTTAGCTGTACCATTTAAGGACGGGAAGCAGTTGATCAGTTTTAGCACCATATTTTCATGAAACGGGAATATGGTTGTTTCCCAAGAATGGCCCATAAATCACATCCTTCAAGTCAGCACCAACTGGTGGGAATTCATATGACAAATTACTTGCTGGTTCTCAAGCTTCCTGCACGTCCCTCGTGACATTTTGGCAAAGCAAAACCGGGGGCAGCTGGACTGTAAAATATTTCCCAAAATTATGAAATATTTTAGAGCTGATACCAGACCTACACTGTTATCTGCTGACTGCAAATAGTTTCAAGCTATTCTGGTATGCCTGCGCGTCCGCCTTGCATGCGATCTAAGTGGCCTGTCCTATGTTCTGCTGCCTTCTCGAGAGAACAGACCCAGAGTCCAGGATGAAAAACAGCCTCTCCACTAACAGGGAGAGTTTATAACAGGCTGCTGAAAAAGAGCTGAAAAAGAAGGCAGTCTGAGCGATGACTGCCAGATCCATCCTCGTTTTCTCATTTTATAACAGGCACCCGTTTAGCATTTTATCACGCATTATCTCTTTTAGTCCCGTAATATTTCTGAGATGAGCACTGTTTTTATCCCCATCTGGCCGCTCAGATAACTAAGGTTTAGAGAAGTAAATGGCTTACCAAATGTGAGTGGCAGGGTTGAGATTTGAACAAAACTCTGCCCAACGTCAGAGTGTCGTGAAGCTTTAACTCTCCTGATTCATTAACTATATTGATCACCCCACTCCACTTCTTTCTCCTGAGACTCAGGGTGCAGTGATAGCATCATTCCACACTCTTGTATAATTGGTTGCAAATCCTGGTTTAGAAAGAAAATACCAACGACTGTTACAGATTTTCTGAACCCGGCAATTTCGTTAACAGGCCTTCCTCCCATCTACAGGACAATAACTTGATACAATGTTACCTCTTGGCATACTGTAAGATTTTGAAATGAGCTCTGAATCATCAAGGAGATAGAGATTAAGTTAACTTTCTTGAAGCTGGTAATCATAATAGAATTGCTAAAAACTGGTGCGGTATTTGTGGTAAACTCTCACATCAGGATGGGTAAACCTCAGTGGCAGAGTTCTTAACCTCGTGTCCAGACCCACCCGGGAGTCTATGCATCGATGTCAGGGGGCCAGAAATTGGATGGGAACACATTTCATGTTCGTTTTCACTAACCTTTACATTTTATTTAAGTGAAATTTAACTCCGCCTTCCATGATGAATGTAGATACAAATCACAGTGTTGAAAGTCACGCCTGGAACTTTCTCACTGATAGAAGTCACAGATTTTTCAATCATATCAGTTGTTGCTGATCTCTCAAAATATCATTTATACTCACAATTAATTTAAGATTATGATCATTATTAGGTGGTTATTAAACTTGTGACTAGATCTTATTTAATATGTTAACATTAAAATATTTTAAAATATTTTAATAGTGCTATTTCAACCTTGTTGGGTGTTTTTGTAATTATATGCTTTTTATGTTATATATGTTAAGATCTTACTCTGAGAATTGGTCTACAGGGGATGCCAAAATGGCCACGGCACAAAAAATGGTTAAGAATTCTGCTCTGAGCATTGCCACAGTGGGGAATACCCCGTCTAAACAGCTGGCTGCTTTCAGTATCCTGTGGGGTATTGCAGTGACCCCAGAAATGGAAAAAGTCTCTAAATGCTAGAACAAGATAATGGTTAGATACTACAGGCACGTCTAACCCAGCGGTTCTCAATCAGAAAAAGGAAGCTACCCTCCCCCGCCCAGCCCCAACCTCTGCCAGGTTCCAGAAGGTTGGGGAGTTATTCTGCCCAACCCTTCTGCCTACTTTCCTCCCTGCTCGGTTTTAATGAAAGCATCTCTGCTGGCAGCGACTCCAGGGTGACCCCAGTGCTCTGGGGAGTCGGGCCTGTGTTAGCAGGCCACAGGGGTGGACTGAAGCCAAGACTTTTGTGATTCTCTCCACCCTCATTTTCTTGTGAAAACACAGCCCAGGACGACTCTGCTGGAGGGTTGATCAACTTGGCTATGTATTTGCTTTGCTGGAAACTTAAGTTGCCCTTTTATGTGTCATTTTCTCTAGTTTCTTTTTTTTTTTAATTATTATTATCTTTTATTTTCTAACAGGCAGATTCTGGTCACACCTACACAGGTGGCACCAGGTGTGTGCATATTTTTCTGATAGTTACAATGCATCCTAGATCCTTACTGAAAAATGAAAGATGAAAGAAAAACTTAGTGGTGTTAGATGACTTTGCCTATTCTAATACCATGCCTGCGCTTCCCCCTTTACCTCACTGCTTGCGTTATATACTTCATCGAGGTTTTCTTGTTTGGTCTTTTTTTCCGTCTGAATATCTCTTAGCTGAGTTTGTTATTATAACTGATCGCTTTATACATATACTTTTTGTTTTCTTTTCCAAGTCTCTTTGTGGGACAAGGGTCGAAACAGTGTGGCGTCAAAGCCTAAATGCCTAAGCATGTGTATCTTACATTTCAAAACAATGAAAACCTATGATGCTATCAACTCATTTAAATTCGCTTCTCTGAAACTCCTTCATCAACTATGAGGACAGGTCCATTCTGAAGTTTAACATACTTAACATTTTTTAATCGTAAAATATCTGTTTGCCTGATAGTTTTTAAGTCTTTCTTTTACCCAGGTAAAACGCAGGGGCCATGTTCATAGACACGACTGCTGAGTGTGACTGAGGCAGCTTTGACATTGGTTGCCCTGTCGGGCAGGGGACCAATGAGCTGCCAGATGATGGAAGCGCCAGAAGGCTCGCTATGTTCTTTGGCTCCCAGTGGCAGTCCATGGTCGCTTCTTGTAATTCCAGTGTTTTTAACATTCTGAAAAATTCTCATTAATCAGATGACTCTGGCTATTAGGCCAAATTTTCCTGGAAGGAAATGAAATAAAATCAACCCTTGATTCTTTTCGGATGATTGGGGTCACTGCTTCCTTCAAGAGGAGAAATAACTAAAATAGAATTTGTTTGGCTTCATAATGCAATGTGTGAGTGTTTAGAACAGATTTGCCCTCCTAATTGCTTTGGCCTGGCAAATTTTAAAAGAAACTTGCTTTGTGTGGATGGCAGTGTGAGATGGTCCAGAACAAGATCAGGTGATTGAATCTAAGTGCAATCTGGACACAACTTCTGTGGTCTATTGATTGCCAAGAAGCCTCTGTGGCTAAATGGGAAGCCAGGAGACAGGGATTAGGAATATATATCTGTCTCTGTTTCCTGCAGCAGAAATTTATTCTCTGACAGTTCTGGAGGCTAGAAGTCTGAAGTCAGGGTGTCAGCAGCACAGTCTGTTCCTTCTGGGAGCTGGGAGGCAGAATCAGTTCCAGGCCTTTCTCCTAGCTTCTGGTGGCCTCAGGCACTTCTTGGCTTGGTGGTGATGTGATCTCCCTGTGTCTTCTCATCATCTTCCCTCGGTACATATCTGTTTTTTCTGTGTCCAAATTTACCCTTTTTATAAGGACACAGTCATATTGGATTAGGGCCCAACCTAATGAGCTCATCTGAACTTGGTCATCTGCAAAGACCCCATTTCCAAAAAAGGCAACATTCATAGTCACTGAAGGTTTGGATTTCACTGTTAATACCAATTTAATCCATAACAATATCTATCTTGAAAAATCACCAGAGAGGATACTTTGTAACTATTAGTGACAGTTATATAAACCACAAAATATGCCTTCAGTGAATGTATTTATTCTAGATGTCTATTTAGATGATAGGATGCCATGAGTAATGCACTGTGAATATTCCTTTTTCTGTGAATTATAACGGTTTTTCAAGTATTCCTATATTTTCCAGGGACCATGGCTCTCTATTATTTCCTCATAGACCTTGTTGGCATTTTCCCAATTTTCACTGTTTCTCCTTCATTTGTAAACACCAGACTTTTCCTCTTTTATGTTGGATAAGCATATATCTAAAGACTGGGGGAAAGGATCTCTTTTATTTTTTTCTTTATTAATTTTAGAGATAAAGAAAGGGAGAGGGAGAGAGATAGTAACATTGATGAGAGAGAACATCGACTAGCTGCCTCCTGCATGCCCCCCACTGGGGATCAGGCCCACAACCTGGGCATGTGCCCTGACCAAGAATCAAACTGGCGACCTCTTGGTGCATGGGTCGACGCTCAACCACTGAGCCACACCGGCCAGGCATCAAGGATCTCTTTTATAAATAACATACTTGTCTGGGTTTCTGTTATTTGGTAAATTTAATTCAATTTCATTCATTTCAGACATTCAAAGTCTATACCACTGGTTCATATTTTTCACTATCCAGAACAGCAACCTCACAGTGGTTAGTTGGATTCTCTTAAAGTAGCGGACGATTGTTATCAAAGTTAGAAGTAAACACCAGTCACAGCTCCCCTTATCCTTTCTTTCAAGAAAACCTAAAGAAACCTTGGATGACATTAGGGCTCTGTGGAATAGCTGGAAAAACAGTGATCCAGAAAATACATGTATAACAAGTCTCATTTCTTCCATTACTTAAGGGAAATTGTGGTGTTAATTTTTTCTTAATCTTTGAGCTAAGTGTAAATATGTGACTCACCCAAACTAGCTCATTCTTAGACCATAAATATTAGGAGTGATGACTTACGAGGAGGTCATGTTGATGTGTGGTGAGTAAATGCTTGTCTGTGCACATTAATTTAACAAGAAAATACCATTTTCCTAAGTAGCATAACATTAAAAAGTAAAGAATTCAATATAAGGGAAAAACAGTGCCATTTTTGAAGAAAAGTTATTATGACAAGAGAATCTTTTTTTGTCAAATAATAATGTAATTGTATTAGGCTTTAATACCTAAGAACATGTGTGCTAGGTCTGGTTTCAATAAAAAAAAAAGTTCTATTAAATTTCAAATACTATGTGAAAATTAACTTTAAAAAATATATTTGTTCATACCAATTTCTATTCCTAGTACATGGAAAACCACAAGGAGGTCTTCCAGCTGGACTGATTTCCTTGCTTCAAGTTATTGCTGTTCCACTTCAGTCCTGGGGCACTGCTTCACGACTCGAATTTTCAGGGCGCAAATGGGACGGTGCCATGTGTTCTCTGTTCTTAGAACAAACCCTTACCATGTCCAGGATCAGGCAGGACACGGAGAGGACCTCAGTCTCCAAGAAGTGGCTTGCTTCAGGGTCAACTCTGTTAGAGAACAAAACTACAGATAACAGCTTCAGAAAGCACGAAAACCCACCTATTCCAATACATGGGGAAGGGTATTCCTTGGTCTCTAAAGCAGATGAATTGGTGCATTTAGAACTTTTCCAAATCAGTGTGAGACAGACAGAAATATTAAATGAAAAACATTACTTTTCCTTAGTAACGACATGTCTACTTGTCTGACTTTGCGAATGCTGGTTTCTGCTTTCCTTCTGTGCCTGCCTCAGATGGCTTTCCACAATGACTGTGGCCAGGGCTGTCATCACTGAACAAGAGTATTCAGAAGTGAAAAACAAAATAGCATCAACCTTCTATATTTTATAGTTGTTGGGTTATTTCATGTGCTTTGTCATTATTTCAGAGTCATTTATTTATCTCCAACCTACAGGCAAGAAGATGGTCTTGTCAATCATTTATACCATCATGGTGACAAGGTCAGTTCTTAGCACAGGGGAAGCACTCAACATTGTAAAACAACATTTTTACAATCAAATGCTTACAGGAATTCAAAGTAGTCATAGCAGTAAGTGTAACACATTGATTCCTTCAGAGGGAGGAAAAACTTACCTGATTTATGCAGGCAAAGCACACACTGTGAAAGTGGAATTCTGTTGACCTCATCTCTAGCTTTCTCCGCTTGGGAGAGATGGGGGAGGTCCCGAGAAAGTTTTGTATATAGTACTGCTAGCGCCCTCTGGTGGCTGGTCACAATTGTCTTGCACCACTCAATTCCTGGACTTTCCATTTCACCAGAAATATCTGTACATTTTGCTACTACTTAGTATTTTTTCCCCATCTCAGGATTAATAAGGTTTTCCTTCCAAGTTACTTGGGATTCTAAAGCCTACAGAAATCACTGGTGTGTGGTTTGTAAGAAATATCTAAAGTAAGTTCAACCGAAGTGAGTATCAGTTTTTACCATTGCCTTTCGAAGTCATTCATTTGTCAATGTGGGTGCAATTTAACTGTTGCGTGCAAACTCTTGGCTTGGGTGTGTTTATGTAAATGGTTCAAAGCTGTGGACTGTGTCTGGCAAGATACTTCTAAGAAACAAAGGAGAAATAAGCATGTTTTCCATTTAAAAGACATGTGGTTCTTATTGCTGTACAGAGATTGATTTTTGTTTTCACTTGATTTTATTTTTAAAGTCAGTTTTCCACTGTGAAATAAAGCATGTTCATTATAGAAAACGTTGGAGATACAGAGGGGAAAAAATCGCCCATAGTTGCACCAAAGCCAAGACTGATTTGGATACAGCCTAACCAGGTAGACTGTTTTCCTGGAGTATATTCTAAGGCAGGCTGTAATTGGACTGGGGCTGAGCATGTCACTTACCTTCCATGCAGCTGTTTTCTCTGTTTATAAAGTGCAATGATAATATTGCATTTATGTACTTCCATTTTCTGTCTTAAATTAGGTATGGTAATTGCATAATAATAGTAGCAGCCATTCAGCGCAGAATTTCAAAGCCTACCCCTAGAGTTGCCATTTGCTTCCTGTAGAACAATTTAGCCCACACTCCGTTCTTCCCTATAACCTCCTGTATCTCTGCCAGCATTTGTTCTTGTAATAGTAATACCTGCCACTTATTAGGTCCTTATTACACAAGGTAATACAGTGATTAAGTATGTAGCCCGATTATATTTTAATTCTGCCTGTCCCCCACCCCCCAGCAGCAGTGTGAGCTTGGATGCATAATTTAAAGTCTGTACTACAGTTTCCTCCTTTGTCAAATAAAAGCCCTGCCTACAGGGTTTTAAGGAGAAAAATTAAGTCCCTAGAACAGAGCAGGGTACATGGGACACACTCTATAAATGTTAGCTGTTATTATTAATGTATTGTGATAACATGTTAGACATTATACTAAGTTCTTGGTATTTATTATGCCATTTAACCGTCATAACAATCCTATGAGTCAGATATTCCTGTTTCATATAAGGATAATGACACAGTGATCCTCAGTGACTTGTGTGAGTCACATGGCAGATTACCCTGTAGAGCCTAAATCCTAGCCCCGATCTGACTGTCTGTAAAGCATGAAGCTCACCATCTGCTGCTCGATGTGTTGGGCTATTCGTTTGCTTCTTTATTTAAATTTTATTGAAGCATAAGACACGCAAAGAAAAATACACAAAGCATAAGTTTAAAGCTGTGCAAATTTTCACAAATGAAAAGCACCTGAGAAATCAGCCCCCCATCTTGATCGGACCCTCAGAAGTCCCCTCATGCTTGCGTCCAGTCACTGACCCCTCCAACGGCAACCACGAACTTCACTTCCAACACAGGCTGGCTCGCCTGCGCTCCTCGTGTGTCAGCACTCTCTCTCAGTTTTCTGTTGGCGAGATTTACCTAAGTTGTCTATTGTTGTTACTATGCTGTTGTCTATTGATTGGCATATCACAGTGTATCATTCTACTCTTGGACATTTGTGAGATTTCCAGTGTAGGGCTATTATGAATATTGCTGCTATCATCATGCTTGTACGTGACTTTTGGTGAACACATGTATGCCTTTCTGGATAAATCTAAGAGCAAAATGGCTGGGTCACAGGGTAAGCATATTTTTAGCTTTAGTAGCTATTGCTGTCTAATTTTCCAAAATGGTTATATCAGTTACACTCTGTAGCGGGTTAACTTTTAACCTACGTAAGAGAATCAGAGGCTGCTTTTCATTTTTAAAGCACATTAGAACGAAAGACTTAGTTTGGTCTAAACAATGTTTAGATTCTAAAAATAAAACTCAGTTAATAATTATTTGCTCTCATGAAGCACCTGAGTTTAAATTTATTTACACAACAGAAATAATTCTTCATTTTTAACATAGTTCAATACTATAGTATGAATGAAAGATCATGAAATTTAAATTTAAAAGGACTAGAATCAGGAGTAAGCAAGGACATGGAATTTATGGCAAAGTAGTTCGTGCACAGAATAGTTCGCTTGCTGTGTGCTTGGAAGTGTGTTATGTAGTCATTATTTTATAACCATCCACAACCTGACTTGTCCTTATCAATTTGGGAGATTACAGAAAGGCAGAAAGGGCTCACTTTAGAAAGTCTTAATAGTTTTTCAAATTCTCAGTAACAAATCCATTGTCCCAAATAAATCTTATTCTGGCTCTGGCCAGTGTTGCTCAGTGGTTAGAGCATCGGCCCACGAACTGAAGGGTCTCAGATTCGATCCCCAGTCAAGGGCATGTATCTGGGTTGCAGGTTCAATCCCTGGCCCCGATAGGGGTGCATGCGGGAGGCAAGCAAGCAAAGTGTCGTTCTCTCATTCTCATTCTCTCTCTCTCCCCCTCTGTCCCTTCCGCTGTGTCTAAAAATCAATGAAAAAATATCCTTGGATGAGGATTTAAAAAACAAATAAGAAGAAATCTTACTCTGAAATGCCAAATGTTAACCAGAGGAGCTGCTATGGCACAAACAAAAGTGAGAAACCTCAGTTCTCCACCTGCTCCGCCTCCCTTCCTTCCCCTCACTGTTCCCAGCAGACCCCAGAGACGTCCACAGAT
This sequence comes from Tadarida brasiliensis, assembly GCA_030848825.1. Taxonomy (NCBI): domain Eukaryota; kingdom Metazoa; phylum Chordata; class Mammalia; order Chiroptera; family Molossidae; genus Tadarida; species Tadarida brasiliensis. The sequence continues at coordinate 30,471,616 of CM061263.1, read as the reverse complement.
CCCAGGAGAAGGAGCGCCTGTATCCTGGATTGTACAGTGCACTCATCACCTCGGGCGTTCAGTAGCATCTCTCACAGCCATATGTCAGGAAGGAAGGATTCTAAGGCCCTGCTGTTAGCTAAGAGGAAAGTATGCCATCATCAATTAGCAATGTCTGCTACAGGCACAAAAGGAGGACGGTGAGAGTCTGTAGGCTGGCCCTAGAGATCACTTATCTACACACACACTTTCTTTTAAATATTTTATTTTCTATTACTCCAAATCCAGTACCAGAACAATTGACAAGTTGGCACAATCCAGTGTGGGCTAAATACTGACATAGGAATCACTGGGTACATATTTTTTCTGCATTTGTCCAGTAGATATTTGGGGATAAATTACTAAAAGTAGAATTCCCTCCACTAGAATGAAACCTCCCATACTCTTATACAGTGGCACTTTGCCCCTTCGACATGTAACACAGGTCACATTCTGCTATGTACTGTTGTTCTTCGTGAACACCTCTCTCCCCATCTGCACTGCAAAGACAGAGGACGAGTTCTGCCTTGTGCTTCTGTATTTCATCCCCCTCCCCAGCCAACAGTGCCCAGCATGGGGTTTCCCTTTTACATAGTGAATGTGGATACATATTTTTTTACTTTAAGTCTAATGATACATTTTCATATTTTTTTAACTGCTTAGAATTAAGTGTCAGAACTCAGCTTATAGATGGGAAGCCTGAGATGAAGTCATGGAAAAACAGGTGAATTTTTTATTTCATTTGAAGAAAGAACACATAAACACAGCCCTGTTTTTCTCAGTCACTGCTAGAGACAACATTAACAGTTAATGGACTGCTGATGAATTTAATGGGATCATGGTCCATTGGTCTCATGTAGAGACCAAAATTTCAGTGCTAAATAGACACATTAATATTGGAGTTGGAACATATGAATATTTTATTTTAATCTCTAAATGCCTATGGAATAAGTAGGTTAATGAAAGTGACCTTCTCTAACTCACTTTGTGTCCCCTCCCTGCCGCCGCCCATGGCATCAGTGACTGATTTATCAAGTCATCACACATAAAGCTCTTCCCTGATCATGAATGCACTTAGATTATTCCTGACAAAGTTTCTTGTGCCGACATGGACAGAAATATGTTTCCGGTGTCTGTAAGTTTGATTCTTGCAGCACTGAGCTCCACATTCTTTCAGAAACAGGAGGCTCACTAGAGTAGACCATGACTGGCATTCTTCATCGGCCGTTTTTTAGGTCATTGTTTTCAGCTCTGCATTCTTTCTTTACCCTTCTTGTTTTATTCCAGTTAGCATTCCCAGGGGTCCTTTTGGAAATCCCCAAAGTCCCCATGATGACCAGTCTTCCTGGACTTCTGGGTTTCCTTTAACTTTATTACCTACAATTCAGTTATGATTTGCTTTGAACATACCTGTAACCTCCTCTTCTGGAAAACATCTCCCTCTGCTTTTTTTTTTCTCTCTCTCAGTTCATGTTATCTAAGAATGTATTACACTCATTCCCTGGGCTGCAAGTCTGCTTTCAACTTTTGCAGTGTTTCCTGGGATCTACCTGATCACTGTCTCTGTGAAGCAGATGCCAGAACCGGACACTGCTCCATGTTCCTCTGAGGGAATCAGATGTGCTTTACATATTATGTTTGATATGTGTCATCAAGACTCGTAGACATGCCATTCTATTCCTGGGACACATATTTGATCCTATAGAAACTGTAGAGGTGCCCAGCCGGTGTGGCTCAGTGGTTGAGCGTCGACTCATGCACCAAAGGTCACCAGTTCGATTCCCGGTCAGGGCACATGCCCAGATTGTGGGCCTGATCCCCAGTGGGGGGCATGTAGGAGGCGGCCAGTCGATGTTCTCTCTCATCAATGTTTCTATCTCTTTCTCCCTTTTTCTCTCTCTAAAAATCAATAAAGAAAAAAAATTTTTTTAATAAGAAAAGAAAGTGTAGAAGATTAGCCCTTATTTTGTAAACACACATTTTCCCAGGTACAAAACAATTCAATATGTCTCTTTTCTTGTTCAGCATCTTAGTAGATACATTTCTCACAGTCTACCTTCGAATGAATTCAAATATTGTCTACAAGTAATCATTCTGGGGTAATATTTTGTTCGATGTTAAACATTCATCACATTTAGATAGCACTGTCTGGGTCAGTGGGCATCATTTCAATACAGGGTCTCCATGTGTATTTGTTTTCAAACAAAGTTGCAGTTTTCCCATCTTTTGTCACTAGAAGAGGATGACCATTTATGCCTCACTATTCTGATAATGAATATATCTGCATGATTACAGTTATAATATGATTCTTCATTCCTCCATCTCTGCTCAGATGATCTCAGCCTGAATTAACTAAAGACCATTCCCTCAAATATCCATCTCCTCTGACTTGTAAAGATGCAGCTTTAGTTAAAAAAATGTTGCAAAATGCTTTTTCTGCTTAAAGCAAATATTACAATAGGAATAATGTTCATTTTCAGGCCCAGATTTTAATCTTTTTTATTTATAATATAACCTAAGATCACATAATTTTATAAACCAAAGCCAGAGAGTCTTTCTGGTCACCAGAATAAGTATAACTTTCATCCAGTGTTTACCAGGGGATAGTGAATTCATTCTGTTAAAATGAGATCTGGCATAAACCTCTACTCCAGGCTTCACTGGAGCAAACATAGCTTCTTTTTTTTTTTTCAGGGTTCACTAAATTATATTTACAAGCTGGACACAATTAAAAGCTTTAGAATGCCAAGGAAAAGGCAGATTTGAGGGAGATGTAGATTTTTCTTTTAAGAACATTTGAATAAAACCCAAATAAAAATAAAGCTGGAGAGATGGGTTGTTAATGTAATATTTCGGAGTTGATTTGCTTAAAGCTAATCTGCATGCTTTTGTACTGCTCGCCAAGCCAGTGCGAAGGCCGCCTCGCTGGGAGTAAACAGGACTTGGGAGGCTGCCCGCTCGTGAACGCAGGGCTGAGCCTCCGCTCTGCTCTTGACCTGCTGCTGTCAGTCTGCAGGGCCTCATGCTCTGTGCTTCAGAGAAAGCCCTCTGATCTACACACATCGTACTGCTCTTCTGCAAATCACAAGAGTAATATGATCCGTCATACGATGAGACAGTAGATAGAACAGAGCTTTCAAGTTGGGGACCTAGGTTTGATTGTTAAAAAGTTTTTTAGATTTGATTTTCAATAAAGTAGCATAAACAGCTGTGAGAGCGTAGGTACATTACTGAAGCCACCCAAGCTTTACCTCACCTATGAAAACAGTCAATACCCACTTTACCTTGCAAGGAGATTGTATGGAAAGTATGCATAGGGTAACCATGTAATTTATCATCCAAACCAAAATGCTTTTGAGAGTGAAAGGGGCATTATTAATAATTATGGCAAGAAAATGGCAGTACAATAAGGCTATCCCAGGAAAGCCAATAATATAATGTAATATAATATAATGTAATATAATAACCATATATTATACCGGGTGGGGCAAAAACAGGTTTAGAGGTGTGAGTACGTGAAACACAGAACTTATTCTTTTATTATTATTCTTGTATTATTTTCCATGTGAACAACTATAAATCTACTTTTGCCCCACCCTCTATATTAAATATAAAAATATAATGTTGCAAAAACACATAGAAATTTACCATAATACAAGGAGCCTGGTACATTCCAGCTCCTGGTGTCAGATTCTTTACCCTTTATTTTGGAACAATTAGAGATTATAAAACACTTTTACATACATTATGGCATTTGATAATCACGGTAGTCTTGTGAGGTACATTTACTTGTCCTCCTTTTACAGGTAAGGGCACTAGAGCTCAGGGAGCGTAATTACCTTGCTTAAGTTCTGGGGAAGGTAGCAGAGCTAGGATTCAAACTCAGTCATTCCCAGTGCAGAGCGTTCTATCTCCCTACAGCATAATTTCTCCCAAAGAGCCTGTGAACACTTCTTCTATACAATTGTGGTCTCACGTGGTTGGTAAATTTCTCTAAAACAACCTAATTTTAATATTGTCTTTTTTTCATGTTCTGCCATGAAACTTAACATAGTTAATTTTATGTGAGTTTAGTCTGTAATTTCAGGGGGATTTTTAGTGGACTAATGGTCAATGCAACCACTGTAGGGTTTTGCTGCCACCTCTATACTCCCCGTTGTGAGATATGACACCTGAGGGCTTACATCAAGCACTGCAAGTCCTTCACCATCTGTCCCTCCAGGTGTCTGCTGGCACAGGTACGCAGGTGGCCCTTTCACTGTGCAGCCATCCGCTGATGAACTCGAGCACATCTGCTGTTCAAATCCCCAGTCCAATTAGAGGACTTTCCCAGACCCACTGGCTCTTGATGGCACACCTGTGGCACTGCGTGAGCCATAGAGCAAGCCTTGGGGTGCACAGTAGTTCTGTGCCCTGTTTGAGATGTACCTGCTTGGTCATCTCATGAGCTGCCCTACTGTCTCTCGTTAGTCACGAGGCATTTGATGCGGGCTCTCCGGGCCAAGATGGGTTCTGAAGGAGATGCCCCGCCCTGTGCTAAACCCCCTAAACCTACCTAGGGATTCCTCTGCCCCTTTCTTCCTCTCTAACCCCACATCACTGGCTCAGCCTAAAAGGGAAGGGACATAGGTCCACATCAAAATGTCTTTCACTTGCTTTCCTCTCTGACTGTTCTCTCTCTTCCTAGGCCAGAGAAAGTGTTTGTCTCAGGCGTCTGAGGATGGGGGTGTTTAAGAGCCGGGGGCAAGGAGGGGGTTCTGGCTATAATACAGTCTTGAAAGCCAAGATCTTGGCCTCTGGAATGCTAAAATCCAGGAATAAATATCTGGTTTCTCTTTGTGTTTGTGCTCGACCTCCCTTCCCTTGGGGGAGCGGAGGTCAAGGTCTAGTTTAAAGGGGAAAAGAAAATGGGGAAAAAATCCAAGAAATGTCCTGCTTGGAAAAACACTTTAAGTGAATGCTTCACCACATTATCCCCAACTCTCGTTTTGTTCTAGTCTTGGTTCTATAGTATTGCACATTTAAACTATATTTAGTATACTACTAAATAGTCACTGAATATACATCTCACTAAATGTGTGTAATTCACAGTAGTGTCGTCAAACAAAATGCTAGCTAATAAATGTCCGAGATGGGTACATTGCTGAGAATTGTTATGTTATTTAGAGCCATTTGATAATAGCTTAAAAGCCCGCATTTACTTCTTTCCTCTCCCCTGTATTCTCTGGAGCCCCTTCGATTAAGCTGTCCTCCACACCAGTCCATTCCAGTGATTTCCCACAGCTAAATCCAATTTCCTACCCTCCTCTTACATATCTGCAACATTTGAAAGAGTTGATCAATCTCTTTTTCATGAAAACTTTCTTTTTATAGCTTCTGCAGTTCTAAACTTTCTGTTTTCCTCCTACTGTATTTTCTCAGTCACCTTCACTGGTTTGCCCCTCATCAACCCAATTGCTAAAAGTTAGAGGTGCCCCCGAGTTCACGCTGCTCCTACATCCATACTGTCTCCAGGTAACCGCATCCAGTCTTGTGTCTTTAAATGCCATCTTTATACTGAGAGATTTGCAGATTTACATCTCTAGCCTGGATCTCTGCCCTCAACTCCAGGCTCTTACATCCCACTGCCTCTTAGAATCTCCACGGCATGTCTAAAAGATATCAGAAGCTTAACTTGTTCAAAGCTGAATCCTGACCTTTCCTCTAAAATCTTCTCCACCTACAATCTTTCCTTATCCCAGGAAATGGCATTTGTCCTTGTAATTTCTTTTTTCTCTCACACTCCACAGCCAGTCCAGAAGCAAATCTTTCCCATGAGCCCCATTGCTGCTCCCTAGTCCAATCTGCCATGACCTCAGTGATCATAATAACCTCCTAATTGTTCTCCCTACTACTTCCCTTGCCCTAACCCCGATAGTCTATTATCCACACAGCAATCACTTCTTTCCTCGTGGTGATCTGATGTTTCTCTGCCTCCAATCAACATCCGTAAACTCATCTACAGGGCTCTGAATGACCTCCTTCCCACTTTTCACTTCACTTCTTCCTCTCTTTCCTTTGTTGTCCCTCCTTCAGCCACAATAGCTGCTTCCTTTCACTTAAATATGCCATGTGTATTTCTGCCTCAGGGCCTTTGCATTTGCTCTTCATTCTGCCTGGAACATTCTTTCCCCAGATTTTTAGATGCTTCATTCCATTACCTACTTTGGGTCTCTGCCAAGATGACATCTTATCAATGAAGCATTCCTTGATCACTGCCCTGAAAATGTACACCATTCCAACCCCGCCCCTCCTCTTCCTTTCCTCTGCTTTACCTTTCTCCATAGCACTTGCCACCATATAACACACTGTTGACTTGTTTTGGGATTTAATATTTGTCTTTCTAAAAACCATAAAGCTTTGGGGACAAAACTTAGGTCTGTTTGGTTACTTCTCTAGGTCCTAAAGTAATCTGGTGCATTGTAGTTTCTCAATTAATATTGAATGAATAACAACAATAAAAAACCTCAGGGCTAGTACTGTTGTTACTCAGCAACCAGCTCAATGCCATGCACATAATAGGGATTGGTAAAGACTTGTTGCATGAATGAAAGAAATGGGTTAAACCTGTGAATGTTTGTGTCAAACTATAAAACTCAGAAAAATATATATCCTTAATTTATTTTTTCTCTAGTTGTTCTGTGGAAGGAATCATTAATTTCTGTTGAATTCATTTCCTTTTAGTTTTATTTATTTCTTTATTTATTGATTGATTGATTTTTAGAGAGAAAGGAAGGGAGAAGGAGAGAGAGAAACATCGATGAGAGAGAACATCGATTGGCTGCCTCCTGTATGCCCCCCAATGGGGATCTGACCCATAACCTGGGCATGTGCCCTGACCAGGAATCGAACCGGTGACCTCTTGGTGCATGGGTCAACATTCAACCACCAAGCCACACTGGCTGGGCTTGAATTAATTTTTAATGGGCTTAAAAACAAGCCTGATAGGTATATATAATACATTTGGTAATAGCTGCCAGTGTGACCTACCACTTTCATATGCCACCAACCCCACTGCTTCCCCAGAAGAGTATATATCAAAGAAGATCATTGAGCCAAAACCCTTGGATTTGAAATAAGGGTTCTGTGAGGACACTCTACTCTTTCTGTATCCAAATGTACTCCCTGCTACGGTGCAGATTGCTTTTATATCCCACACTGTGAAGAATGAATGAGTTTGGAACAGCTAGAAGAGAGCTGGTTAAATTGTGTGATTTTGCCAGCATATGCATCAAATCTGTGCCAATTACTTCAAAAGTAGAACATCGCAGATGACAATATGACTTCAAAAAGTGTGTACAAAATACGCCAGTGATTTTCTTAGGCGATTTGAAAGAGACTGGTATTACATTTATTTCTCCTCTCCCTCCCTTTCTTTCTTCTCTCCCCTTCTGACCCAAAATGTTATTACTAGCCAGAAAAAGAAAAAAGAAAAGGAGACTAATTGATAAATCACTACCAATAACCTGTCATTGACATTCAAATCACACCACATGAATCTTATCAACCATATATCCTTATAAGGATCATGTAATGTATATAGTAAATAAATGAACATAACAATGATTTGGTGAACTTTTAAAATTAATTTATTTCAGAACAAAAGGAATAAAACAGATGAAGTATAAAGTGAAATCTTCTTGTAAAATACTCCGGTGAGCTGCGTGGAAGCATTGTTCTGTGTCCATAAATTCCTAACTATTAGATTTTGTTTTTGTCTGACAATTTACTCTTAAATAAATTGCTAACACATATATGTTTGTGTTATTTGTGGCAGAAAGAAAAGAAGATTAACAAAGTTAATTTGTACTGCAATCTTCTAATTGGAATAAAGCAATGGCTCTGGGATTATTAAGGCTGAAAGATAACATATAAGTTTATGAGTATACATTAAAAAATTAACACATTGTTTTTATTAATAGAGCATAATAGTTTGTGATTGTATATCTATATACCTATGCACACACACACATATATATACACTACATATTCTTATAAAATCTGTAAAGTTAGGTGAATATGAGTAACTTGAAAAAGGTAGAAATAAAACTAATTTTAAAATGTTAGATACTTCTCAGGGAATTCTGTGTCAAGCCCTGTGGGGCGAATGAAGATCAATGAAATTCGTCTTAGTAGTATTACACTTAAAAAATACTGAGATACATATAATTCATGGCAGAGCTGAAAGAAAGGGGAAGAATACTGAAGGGTCAGCAACAACAACCTGGTAAGGGGGTTCTGGAACCTACTTACAATAAGAAAACTGCTGAACAAACAAAATCATTACTTTTCTTGGACCATTAAAAATTTGAAGTAGCTGGACAATCCACCATATCCTCAAATCTTGAGGGAGACAAGCAAACACAGCAAATCGTAGCCAAGATTAGTTTACCGGGACAGACGCCGCTGGAACTATGAATGGGTCTCTAATTGAAAAAGTAGACAACCTGTAAGAAGGCATGGGTAACGTAAGCAGAGGAATGGGAGCTTTATGAAACAATTAAGAGGATATACTAGAAATAAAAAATATTGTAATAGAAAGAAGACTGCTTTTGCTGGATCCATCAGTAGACTCGACATAGCTGAGGAAAGACTCAGTAAGCATCAATGTATGTCAATAGAAACTCTCCAAACTGAAATGTGAAGGGAAAAACGAATGGAAAGAAAAAAACCCCACAGAATATCAAATAACTGCAGGATAATTTCAAAAGGTGAAAAATGCACATAGTTGTAATACCATAAGGGAAAAAAAGGGAATGGAGCAGAAGGAATGTCTAAAATAAAATGACTGAGAATATTCCAGAACTAATGACACACACCAAAGGCATTGACCCAAAGAGCTCAGAGAACACCAAAAAACATACATAAGCATATCATATTCAAACTGGAAAAAAAAAAGATAAAGACAATATCTTGGAAAAAGCTGGAAGTGAGGTAGGGTTATCTCACCTATTACAAGTAAGTATAAGAATTATTTAAAGCATTAGAAGAAAAATATATCACTAACCTAGAATTATATATCCAGTGAAATTATCCTTTAAAAGAGGAGAATTGCTGGTTTTGCTCAATGGTTAGAGCGGCAGCCTGTGGACCACAGGGTCTCGGGTTCAATTCCCAGTCAAGGGCATGTACCTGGGTTGGAGGTTCATCCCTGGCCCAGATCAGGGTCGTGCAGGAGGCAACCAGTCGATGTCTCCCCGCCCCCCCCCTCTCCCCCTTCCACTCTATCTAGGAATCAGTGGAAAATGTCCTTGGGTGAGGATTAACAACAACAACAACAAAAAAGTGAAGGAGAATTAAAGTTTTTTTTCCAGACAAATAGAAACTGACAGAATTCATCATTAGCAGAGCTGTCCTGCAAGAAATGTTAAAAGAAGTTCTTCATAGAGAAGAAAAATGATATAGGTCAGAAATTCAGATTTACATTAAAACAAAAAAAGCATCGAGAAGGAACAAATATAGGCAAAATAATTGTTTTTGTTTCTTATTCTTAATTGACCTAACAGATAACTATAACTCAAAGTAATAATAGTAATGATGTCTTTATTGGGTGATTACAACATCAGATAAGTGAAATGAATAATGTTATGAGATAGAAGAATGGAATTGGAAATATCCTGTTATAAAGTAATTTTAACTATCTGTGAAGCAGTACAATATTATTTTAAAGTAGGTTTAGTTGTACATGTATATTGAAAACTCTAAAGCAACCACTAAAATTTTCTCAAAAAGAAGTATTTTGATATGTTAAGAGAGGAGTGAAAATAGAATCATATAAAATTCAATTAAATTCAGAGAAACCAGAAAAAGAAAAAAGGAGAAATAAGAAATAATAATTGCAACAAATAGGAAACAATTAGAAACATGGTAAATATAAATTTATCTATGTCAATAATCACTTTAAATGTGAATGATATCCATATACCAAATAAAAGAGATTGTCAGAGATTTAAAAAAAACACAAACCAACTATATGTTTTCTACAAAAAACAATCAAACAAACTTTAAATATAAAAACACAGGTTAAAAGAAATATTAGCAAATCAAATCCAACAACCTATAAAAATAATTATTCCCCACAACCAAGTGGTATTTATCCCACATATGCAAAGCTAATTCAACGTTTAAAAATCAATAATGTATATATCATATGAACAGGCAGAAGAAGAAAAAAATCACATGATTACACCAATAGATGTGAAAAAAAGGCATTTGACAAAATCTAATAGCCATTCATGATAAAACTCTTGAGCAAACAGGGACTAGAAGGGGTACTTCCTCAGCTTGACAAATAACAGCTACAAAAATCTAAGTTAATGTTATCCTTAATGGTGAGAAACTAGAAGTTATCCGGCAAGATCAGGAACAAAACAAGGATGACCCTTTTACCTCTGCTCTTCAATATTGCCCTGGATGTTTTAGCTACTGCAGTAAGACAAATAAAATAAATAAAATGTGTACAGATTGGAAAGAAAGCAGTAAAATTGTCTTTGTGACATCATCATCTATGTAGAAAATATGAAAGAATAGACCAAAAAAACCTCCTGACTTCAAGATTTAGTATAAGCTACAGTAATCAAGACACTGTGGTATCTGTGAAAGAATAGACAAATAAATCAATGAAACAGAACAGAGAACCCAGAAATAGATCCACACAGATAATGTCAACTATCTTCAACAAAGGAGCAGTCTTTCAACAAATGGTGCTGAAACAACTGGACAACCACATGAAAAAAAAAATGTATCTAGATGCAGATCTTATACTCTTCACAAAAATTACCTCAAAATGAATCATAGACCTAAATGTAAAATGTAAAACTATAAAACTACTAGAGGACAACATAGAACATCTAGCTGACCTTGGGTTTGGCAATGATTTTTTTTTTTTTAGTACAACACCATAGGCATGATCCATAAAAGAAATAAACTGAACCTCTTCATAATTAAAAGTGTCTTTGTGAAAGACACCATCAAGAGAATGAGAAGACAAGCCACAGACTAGAGAAAATATTTGCAAAAAACATTTTAACAAAGGACTGTTATCTAGGAGATACAAAGAGCTCTTTAAAACTCAGAAATAAGTCCAGCCGGTGTGACTCAGTGGTTGAGCGTCGACCCATGCACCAAGAGGTCTCCAGTTCGATTCCCGGTCAGGGTACATGCCCAGGTTGTGGGCCTGATCCCCAGTGGGGGGCATGCAGGAGGCGGCCAATCGATGTTCTCTCTCATCGATGTTTCTATCTCTCTCTCTCCCTCTCCCTTCCTGTCTCTCTAAAATCAATAAAGGAAAAATTAAAAAAAAAAAAAAAAGAAAACAATCTGGTTAAAAAATGGGCAAAAGATCTGAACAGACACCTTACCAAAGAATATATACAGATACCAATTAACTATATAAAAAGTTGCTCCACATCATATGTCATTACAGAATTGAAAATGAAAACAATGAGATACCACAACACATTTATTAGAATCGCCAAAATCAAAACCACAGATACCAAATGCTGGCGGGGATGTGGAGCAACAAGAACTCTCATTTACTGCTGATGGGAGTGCAAAATGGTACAGCCACTTTGGAAGATAGTTTGACAGTTTCTTTCGAAACTAAATGTACTCTGACCATACAATCCAGCAATTGTGCTCCTTGGTATTTACCCAAAGGGGTTGAATACATATGGCCACACAAAAACCTTCACATGGACGTTTATAGCAGCTTTTTTCATAATTGCCTAAACTTGGAATCAACCAAGATGTCCTTTAGTACGTGAATGGATAAACAAACTGTGGCATATCCAGACAACAGGATATTTTTAAGCACAAAAAATAAATGATCTATCAAGCCATGAAAAGACATAAAGGAACCTTAAGTGCATGTTACTAAGTAAATAATGCCATATGGAAAGACAACATACTGTACCAAATATATGACATTCTAGAAAAAGGCAAAATGATGGAGACAATAAAAATATCATTGATTACCAGTAATTATAAGAGAGGGAGGAATGAATAGGCACAGAGTTTTAAAGGCAGTGAAACTACTCTGTATGATACTATAATGGTGATTATATGTCATCATACATTTGCAAAACCCATAGAATGTACAACCCAAGAGTGAACCCTAACGTAAGTTACCGACTTCGGATAATAACGATGTCTCATTGTAGGTTTATCAGTTGCAACAAATGTACCACTTGGTTATAGAATGTCGATAGTGAGGGAGGCTATGCATGTGTAAGGGTAAGGAGTATCTGGAAACTATTTTATGCTTCGTTTTGCTGTGAACCTAAAACTACTCTAAAAAAAAAAAAAAAAACAGTTTATTTTTAAATAATGGGCAAAAGAGCTGAACAGACACCTCACCAAAGAAGACATATGGATGGCAAATAACCATATGAAAATACTCCCAACATCATCTGTCATTAGAGAATTGCAAGGAAACAGTAAGATAACAATACACACCTATTACAATGGCAAATGTCTCCCCCAAATCAAAACGAAACTGACAATATGAAATGCTGGAAGAATGTGAAACAACAAAGACTCACTCATTTCTGGTGGGAATACAAAAAGGTACAGCCACTTTGGGAAACAGTTTGGTAGTTTCTTATAAAACTAAACATAATCTTACCATAATCCAGCATTTGTGCGTCTAAAAATTTACCCAAGCAATCTGATCACTTATGTCAACATAAATATCTTCATGAGAATGTTCATAGCTAATATATAATTGTCAAAAATGGTGAGTGGTCAAGATGTTCTTCAGTTGGTAACTGGATGAACAACCCATCATATATCCATACACTGGTATATTCAGCAATGAATGGAAATAAGCTCTTAAGCCAGGATGTGACCTAGAAGAACCTTAAATGCACATTGCTAAGTGGAAGAAGTCAGGCTGAATCGACCACATACTGCATGATTCCAACTATGACTTGACACATTTACTAAAGGATAGGCATGTGATGGAGGTGCCATTCTGTCTTACTTTGTTGTTTTTTCTTCTGTAGTTTTGGAATAGCTCCTTAATAGCTCCTCCTGTCTCCAGCCTTACCTGCATCCGCCCAGTTCATCTTGACACTGACACAGCAGTGACCTTTATAAAACAAAAAGATGACATCCTAGTGTTTGCAATACTCTAATGGTTTCGCATGATTTTAAGCATAATTCTAAATTTCTTAGCTTGGTGTATAAGCTCTTCATAATGTAGAGCACTTTTCCAGCCCAATCTCCCACAATGCCTCTCACTCACACTCTTATTTTACCAGGCTCAAGTTCTCCATACACACTATGATTTTTAAGTCTCTATGTTGTTGTTTTTAAGAGATTATGCAGATAGCAGTAGGAGTGGTGATGGGGCTGCAAAAGGAGACATCCTATTGCTGCCGGCAACCCCCTCCCCAACCACACACACACACACCGAGGCTGGAGCCATAGGCACAGCCTGTACATCTATGTGCCATCCAGGCAGGAAGCAAATCAAGTCTGGAGCAGAGGGTACAGTAAGCAGAGTAATGTGTAAGATCCTTGGTTCTTTATCAAACAAGGCAGCCAGTGGGGCTCTACGAGATATTTCTCTGCTTCTCTGGGATATTTAGTCTCTTTGCACCACTTTTATGCCTCAACAAAGTCCAAATATTTCCAGTTGCCAAATTCTTCTGTTCTCTAGTAATATAAGCATTGGGGAAAAAATCAGACATTAACATACATGTTTCCTCTTACAGAAAAAAAGTAAAAATTAAAAGTCCAAATTTGATATCCAATCTCTTAAAAATTTAGGAAATACTTAATACAACACAAATATTTTTATTTGAATATCATGCCTTGGTATAAAATATTATTTATAATTAAAATGATGTTACAAATTATTAAATTTAAAACTCTCATTTGGGAAATTTAGTAACTTATTTCTTAAGCATCACTCATAATTAAAATGAATAATAATTTTCAACTTCTATAAAACTGGTTTGAATTCTTGGGTGCAGAATCCATAGCTTTTGATTTATTAGCCTTCAAGGTACAAATGAAAAGACAAAAACACATTAGTTGATTACCATATTCCAAATTTAATTCCTCTTGTTTCTACTTTCAATTTAAATCCAGGAAGAATTTATTTTTATTCAATCATAGAAGTTAATTTTTTAATTTAAAATAACATTTTTTCTTGTTTTTACATTCTTCATAAGAATTCCCATACCTCTACTTCCTATCAAACATGCTGGAAATTGCAAGTCATGGTCCTGCCAGTTTTCCCACTCTCATTTCTCATCCCACCAGCTGTCACTATCAAATTAACTTTTACCTAAAAAGAGAAAACAAATACACACACACACACACACACACACACACACAGAGTCCATTTTCTGAACTTGAAATGCCCTGAAGCTAGACAACCAGGCTGTTTTCAGAGACAAGAGGGCCTCCTACTAATTATTGGAAATTACACCATTTCTCTTTAGGAAATTCTTTGCACAGAACAGTGACATTTATTCTCCTACTCACAGAGTGATATTTTTGTCAGATGCAGGATAAGTCAAAATTTTCTGGCTTAAACAAACACAATAATTTAAAAGCAATCCCTAGACCCCCATCTGGAATTGATTTACTTCTCATTTTAACTTCTGGTATTATAAAGCATCTACTTTTTTATTGCATTAATTTTAAATTTCCATTAAGTTGTTCAATGTCTGTGTTTTATGGGGCGTAAGGGTTTTTTATGTCAATTTGTTTTGATCAGCACAGGAATAGAGCAAGGGAGCAGGTAAAGTAAGGAGTGGGTGTTGGGCTACTCCAGAAACTACAGCTATATGAACAAATTTTGCTCCCATGGCTGATCTCTTAATTTTTGTAGTTCAGCTAGAAAGTTTGAGGAATCGAGATGGGGAGGACTTAGGAAGCAAGGGACATCACCATGAGATGAGTCTGAAAACAGAATTGTGCTAAGTCCACTTCTCTTACTTTAAACTATCTACCTGGGACATCATATACATGCCTAGTGCATCTACCAGTTGCTACAAAGTGTCACTCTAGCAATGATCACTTCCTCCAGCTTCAGGCTATGATATCAACTGCCTGTGGGACAGTGTCAAGCAATGTCTGGGGCACGGTAGACATTCAGTAAATATATATTGAATGTATGAATGGAAGGATAGAGAATACATGGATGGATGGATGGATGGATGGATGGATGGATGGATGGATGGATGGATAGATAGATGCTATTTCTGTACCTGGATGTTTTCATTAATGCCTCATGTTCAACAGGTTCCAATCTTACTTGGCTTTAACTTATTTCCCTATTATATTCTACCTCAGAGAATAATGGTACACTAGAATTTTATTCCATATGGGCTAATCTGTCTTCTTTATTATTATTATTATTTATTTTTGTTACAGATGTTTCTCTTTTTCCCCCCTGGACACCCTCCACCCAATCCTGCCTTTGCCTCACAGCATTGTTGTCTATGTCCATCGGTTATGCATATATGCATATAAGTTCTTTGGTTTATCTCTTCCCTCTCCCCAACCCCCCTCCTCTGAGATTTGTCAGTCTGAACCCTACTCCTTTCTATGTCTCTCGGTCTGTTGTGTTCATCAGCTTATTTTGTTCATTATATTCTTCTTTACTCTCTACATCTAATCAATGAATAATTTTTATAGGTAACCAGATCAAATTGAGCCATTCCCCTACTCAGAACTCCTGTGTGCCCTTAGACTTCAGAGTTAAATCCAAGCTCCTTGATGTGACATATAAGCCCTTTCACAGTCTGGGCTCTGCAGAGCCTCACAAACTGTCCCCCATGTGGCTCCACCCACACACTCAATCTGCCCTAAACAACATGTGATCCATAACTGATCCAGGCGCACCCATGTCTAGGCCTTGGGACATGATGCTCTTTGCTTGAAATGCTCTTCCTAAATTAGCGAGCTTTCACTCATACAAGATTTAGCTCACAATGTAGCTCTACTATGAAGTCACTTCTAATATCTTACTTAGGGAATTCTCTGTCTTGCTTTTTTCTGCTGCCTACCAGTGTTGAATACATATGTATTGATTAAATGAATGTGTGTGAAACTCATAAATATGGGGAAGAAAGAAAGGTTTAGTGAGAGAGCCAAATGGATAAGCATTTGAAAATTATTAAATTTAGATATCAGTTTATTGACCTGAAATCTGATTTCTGTATACACATCTTTGCTCTGAGTCCTCTCCTTAAGTTCTGACATTTCAAGTCACACAATTTGCTGGGTTCTTTGACATCTCATTTCCAGTCCAGCCTATTTTAATTCCCTTTTAGTCCAGTCCCTCAATTCAAAAAGGGCTTCAACTAGTGATTCTGAAATTCCAAAATGGCACATTTTTGTTCTCAATGATCCTTGATAGCTGTAAAGCCTGACCTTCAAAGAGCTCTCCTGGCCCCCGCATGGTCTACCAGATCAGGTCTCAGTGCTGCGATCTCCATGCTTCAGTCTTTGACTTGAGGCACAATGGCCCATGTCTCTTGAAGGAGGCTGGAGTAGTCATAGAAAAAGAGAATTGCTAAAAAGAAGAATATGAACTTGGTAGTTGGTAATGAGGAAAGACCTAGGAATAAGGTATGAAGGAACAAAAGTATTGGAGCCAGGGGTGGGGGAAGAGGGAAATTGGTTTGAAGGCTTGATTTGACAGGAGAAGGATACTAGCCCAGGTAAGGGAGGAAAGAAGGTGAAACTGAACTTCCTCCTGTATTTTGGGTAAACCCTCTGGTTTGTTGTCTCTCAGATGCAACTGAAGCGGTCATAGGATCGACGCCTCATATGTATCACTCTGCTTTTGTCTATTACATTTTCTCTTCTGGAAAATACTTTTTTGTTTTGTTCCCTCTGAGGCACTAAATTCAGTAAGACTCACCTCCATCTGGCCTTCCTTCTTTCAGCTAGGTATCACAGCAGGACTTAAATAGGATAATATTCTAAATTACCCATGTAGCTTTTCATTTTTCCCAGAACGTGCAAAGATGCAGATTCTCAGCTGCTCAAGAATAGGAACTGTATCTTATTTTCTTTGCTGTCTTTTCATTGCCTAAAACTGTTCCTGACATCCTGCTTTTGGTTGTTGAAAGAATGAACTTGTTAATGAGTGAGGAGACGAGTAAGGAGGCAGTTGCTCATCACACACTACTTATGTCTGTATCATTATATTCTCATTTTCCTCCTTTGCTGCGTCCTTGAAGACCTTTTCAAGAGAAAAACAAAAATCTTATTTATATAAAAGTTTTCTTCCTGCTCCTTGAAATTCATATTCTCTTTCTGTGTTACCATGGTTTCTGGTCATGGATATTCCCCCCACTAAGGATGAAGAAATCTAGTCGTGAACAGAAATGCACTTTTCTTTCCTTTTTTTTTTTTTTTTTGTTCAGATAGAGTGGGAGGGAGAGAGAGGAAGAGAGAGAGAAACATCGACATGAAAGGGCCACATCGAGTGGCTGCCTCCCGCACGACCAACCAGGGCCCGGGACAAACTGCAACCGAGGTACGTGCCTTTAGCAGGAACCGAACCCGGGTCTCTCTGGACCGCAGGCTGACGCTCTAACCCCTGAGCCAAACTGGCCAGGGCAGAAATGCACTTTTCAAAGCATGCCTCTCCATAAAATGAATATTCATATGGAAAACAATTCCAACCATTCAGAATTAAATTGTATTCATAGAAATATTAAACTATAGTGGTAAATATTGAAAAAAGTTTTACTTTTAAAATAAACAAACCTGAGTTCAATATCAGTCTGTCACTTAACTGCTCTGTAAATTGGACAGATTTATTTACTTTTAAGTTCAGGGTTGTTTAATGTATAAAATAGGAACATCAATTGCTACTTTTAAGAGTATTTCTGAGAAATAAATAAGCTTGTAGCCAACATTCAGTATAAATTCCCCTTTTGATATTTGGCATTCCAGAAGTTCCATTAGTGTTTTTGCATGTATTTAAAACATAACTAAAACCTACCTAATAGTATTTTCTAAGAGTATTTGTACACTTTAATCCAACAGCTAATATGATTAAGAAATGGATACTTAATTCTATAAAATTAATTTAATCAGGAAAAAACTATCACCAAAAATCTAGGAGTATGCAAAATACAGAGTTCATTCTTGTATTATTATTTATTAATTATTGTATTATTTTCCATACAAACAACAGCAAACCTACTTTTGCCCCACCCTGTATTTGTAAACATGCTTATTTGTACTTCTCTGAAGCCTTTTGGCCACTGAAGGGTTAGAGTTAAACTGAGGGCTGACAGTAGTGTGAGGTTCGGGGTACTGGTTTCCCTCTGGCCTAAGAGAAGAGGCGTGGTAGGTCCTGCCCTTCTCAGTCAATCAAGTTTGCAATGCGGCTGGACCAATCAGGTTGTCATCAGTGGACATCTGAACTAGATGTTGAACCTGAGAAGTGGTGATATGTATTCAATGGAAATTCCACTTTAAAGAACATGTTTTATAGCCCTGGCCGGGTAGCTAAGTTGATTAGAGTGTTGTCCCTATATGCCAAGGTTGTGGGTTTAATCTCAGGTCAGAATCAACCAATGAATGCATAAGTAAGTAGAACAACAAATCTCTCTCTCTCTCTCTCTCTCTCTCTCTCTCTCTCTCACTCTCTCAAAAAAGAACTTACTAATAAAAAATTAAAAACATGTTTTTTCAAATAATAAAAACATACTACAGTACAGACTTGGGTACAAGAGTAATATGAGAATGAAATGATTTGTGCAAATTTTAATTTTTCCTCATTCATTCCTCAAACATTTATTGAGCACATATCACAAATCAGGAAGTACGCAATTGGAGATAAAGTCGAACAAGGCTCAATCTCCAACCTCAGATCATTCACAATGTGTAAGACATATGGGAATATAAATGAATATGTTAATCAGGTTATTCATGAATTGTATAAAAGAAATATAATGAAATAACAGAATTTTTTTAAGAACATGAGTCTAAAAAGTAACATTTGAAAGTCATTCTGAATTTCTCTTGAGTATATCTCAAGTATTTTTAGTGTAATAACACCATGTGTGTTAATTTTCATTTACCTTGAAAAGTTCATGTCTTTCTAAAAGTTGATTTGTTGTACAGATTATATCTAATCAATTTTTTATTTAAAAATATTATTCTGGTGCTTCTGATGTCTGCCTCTTCTTGATAATGACATCAGGAGTTCTTTTGAATAACTAGGCCAGACTTGTTAACCTTTAGAAAATAGCATGACTATTTTAATGTAGAAATTTTGCTTTTTAGCTCTTGATTATAAATAGAATATTATTTTATTGAATTATTACATTGATGTCACTTGAAAGAATATTTCCATGGATTAAATTCTACTTAGTGAATTTTCCATTTTTTTTAAACTAGATTTTATTGATAGTAATGAAATTTAGCACCAGTAATACCAAAAGTAAACCATATATGAGGAAGAATTTTGCAAGCAGGTTATAAATTAGGCAAAATGAGGGAAATGTTCTTCTCTAGATTAACCATTAGATGTGTTTGGCTTATTTAGTGAAAAGGTATGGGTTTTCAAGGCATGGAAAGAAAATTAGACATTTCAGAATGCAGAGACTTAACTATAACCAATCAAACATGTTAAACCTTAAAACTTCTAGAGAAACAAGACCTTATGTCAGACTCCTAGGGGAAGTAAATGTTATCAATACCACAATTTTATTTCTAAAGAAAACCTTGCTCAGAACAGTGGGCATGGAGGAACAGGCTATTCAAAAGAAAATTAGATCAAGTTTATACTAACTATTTTAATTAACTATAGAAGTATACTTTGTAAAAGCATAATGAACCAGCCAAGGCATTTCAGATGATACAACTGTGTAAGCTTTTAAGAAAAAGTTATAGAATGATGGCTTGGTTCTGCTGTGAGTTCTGTTGTGTTAATTTTTCTGCTGATTCTCTCAATGCCTGGTTATTATTTAATGTTAAGGAGAGTAAGCTGTGACTTGGATGGATATACTTTTTCATCTATTTAGCAGATATTTTTTTAGTCTCCTGTGTGCCAGACACTCTTCTAGACACTAGAAAACAGTGATGACGAAAACAAATCTCATGCCCTCATTCTAAGGAAGGAATCAAGTGAAGTAACAATAATAAATAAGCATTCCAGTTGTTTTTATTATTATTCCTATTATTATTATCAGTGGTGGGGTAGGAGTAGCAGCGTATTTATGGAATGCCTGACGGGGGGAGTGGCAGGAAATGACCTCATCTCCTACTACCCTGGCTGCTGCTCATTCTGCCTTAGCCACACTGGCCTGCTTAATGATCCTTGAGCGTACCAAGCACACCTTCCTCCCTTAGGGCCTTTGCACTGACTGAACTCTCTTCCCGGATCACTACTTCCCCAGATGTCTTTCCTCAGATCTTTCGTATATCACCTTTTCAGTGAGGATTACCCTGGCCACCCTATCTGAAATACAACTCAGGTCTTCATCCTCCAGGGCTGAACCCCCCGTACCCTGCTCTATGCTTTTACTCCACAGCACATGCTCACCTCTAATGTACTATGTAATTCATCATTTTTATTTCTTTATCTGTCTCCTCCTAGTAGAATATAAACTCTGTGAAATCAGGAATCTTAATCTGATTGCTGGATTAGTCCAAACACCTAGAAGAGAGCAGAGTAGGTACTCAATACATATTTATCCAATGAGATGAGCTCAGGGAGAATTTGGGGCAAAGATGTGACATGAGATGGTTTTCATTTTAACAGAGCCATTGGTCACTGTGTGGAGAGTAGATTAAAGGGGTTCTGGGGTGCAGGTGAAGCAGGGACACCACTGAGGGAGCGATGGCATTATTGTTAACAGGTGAGACCTTGAGATGAGGGTGGTAGCCATGGAGGGGGTGAGAAGTGTAAGATATATCACATGTGAAAATTGTATGCCATAATAAAATTATAAGAAAATCGGGGGCTAAATAATACTGGTGAAGTCTTATAATTATATCAGTAAATTGTGAAATGTCACCTACACACCTCAGTCACGATTTAAATAACAGTAGAGCCTTTAACTGATAGCACGTCCACAGATGTAAAATTATTTTCATTCTTTAGACTAATAATTTAAATTAAAATGTTATTGAAAAACTAAACATAGAAAACACATTTGTCTTTTCCATGAATAATCTGTGTGTGAGGGAGAGACAAAAACACATCTTCAAAGAAGAACCATATGACGTCAATTTTTTCAAAGTGGCTTTTATGTTTTTTAATGCACTTGAAATAGATTGAATTTTTAAACAAATGTATGATTCTATCATTAAAGTAACCATCAAATAATGATCTGGATCTCTTTTAAAAGAACATAAAAAATGTTTATATTGATTTTGTTGGTTAAGCCCAGCAACACTGCCCTGCTGGAAGGGGGCTGTCTAAACTGAGCCATTAACCCAGAAGTCCGCAAGAACCATTTATCGACAACAAATGTCGTATCTCAGAGGTGTGCCAGAATCATGTTCATATCAACAGAACAAGTTCCTTAGAACGAAACCCCAGAGCTAATTTACTCCAATATTAGACAAAATTCTAACAAGCTTATTAATATGGCTTCTGAGTCTTTGGAATAATAAACGTAACAAAGTAGACGAATAGATAGGTTATTAAAGATTGTCTAAGTGACTGTGGCAAAAAAAAAAAAAAGAGAGAGAGAGAGAAAGCCATGGCATTTGAGGAAGGAAAAAACTTATATTTATGTGTATATTAAATATATATGGGCATATATATTCAAAACTAAAAATACTCAAAGCCCCAGCACTCTAGAGTTGTTTTGCCTGAACCACTCTGCAGCTTCTAAGCGTATGACTGCACAGGGAACTGGTCAAGCTCTTCACTGAGATTCAGACATTTAAAAACGATTCAATTATGTGCAGTATTCTCTGTTGTGAAAGGCGATGGAGTGTCTAATACATTTTAGAAACACTTCTTTGAGAAATGATTAAAGATGTAATGGTCTTGCAACTAGGGTGCTTCCAATGTTAGCTTTGTACAAAATTTTAATTTTAATAGTGCATTGCTTTAAGATGCCAGATAAATGCATTTTTATAGGTTGTAACCCTTTGAGTTAAAACTACATAGTCTAACAAAAGATGAAACTCTTTGACTACTGAAGGCAGTTATGTTTACCGACGTTGCTGATTTAAAAACGGAAAAATGACCCTCATGGAGATGCTGGGAAATGAACTCGGGGACCTTATACATGCGAAGCAAGCGCTCTACCACTGAGCTACATAACATATATATATATACATAACACACAGACACAGACTACAGTGTGATGCTAGCCGGAGGGAAAGAGGGTAGGAGCTAAGTGGAGGTGGGCAAAGGGGAGGAAAACGGGGACGGAAAGAGACTTTGCTTGGGGCGATGGGCCACCATGCAGTGTGCAGATGATGTTTTATTGACTTGTACACTTGAAACCTTATGGTTGCAAAGCAATAAATTCATTTTTTTAAAAAAAGAACAGTAATAAGACTAGTTAATCAGTCTTTAATTTTTTTTCTTCCATGTCCCTAAAAACATTTTGGGAAACTACCTGCCTTTTTGCATATTTTTTACTTTACATCTAACTATTTTCTTCTTGTGAATTTAATTCTGTCTCGTAAATACTGACATTTTAAAATAAGAATGTTTATTTTACTCTTTTAAGTGTAGCCAATAGACTCTAAATGACATATCTATTTGATATTCAACAACATCCTTTAAAAAAAAAAAAAAAAAAACATGAATAAACTCTTCTTCCACAGTTAGAAAAAAAATAAAAACAAAAATATCTGTCTGGTGCTTACTACTTCTTACATGTGAATAAAAAGACTCAGTTCGTCTCAAGAGAGTGAAGAGTGACAGACTGAAAACTAAAGATAAAACTGCAGCGCCCTCCCTGTGGGCAGTATTACAGGGTCAGTGGCCTCCTACTTTAGGCACTGCAAAAATTTTGGCTCAAATCCAGCCTTACACTCTGTAATTAGAAACAAATTGCTACTTTTCGTCTCCAGCCAAGCCCTGTGTGCTTGTGGTCTGTTTTATGAGGTTCTCCTTGCAATTTGCACTGTGCTCTCTCATATAAGACACTATGGCAGTGGGTACACACCTCTGTTGATTCTAACACAGGCAATAGATAAAGGAAAGACTGACTAACTTTCAACTAATTAGTCTTAGTTCTTTAAGGAATATCTTTAGGCTGCTTCATACAGGACATTTCCGTAAAAATAGAAATACCCAAATAATAAATATATTTTGAAGTACAAAGTATGACAGACATTGATTCTTGAGTTAGGGTCAGTGGGATCCCAGGAAGACCATCCAGGGTCTTCAGACGGCTTGTGAGCTGCTGAAATTATGTACCAAACTGTGTATATATCTATTTTTCCAGTGAAAGGGTCTCAAGCTTTCATTGTATTTTTAAAGTGTCTATGATACTCCCCTCCAAAAAATTTCTTCAAAACATTAAAAAACACTGTTTTCAACTTAAAAAATGTTTAGCATCTTTCCCATCGACTTTAAGGACAATAGAGTCCATATATCCCAGTACTTCTCTTTCTCCAACCCATCTTCTAGTGAAATATTATCCAGATGGCCTAGGCCTGAAATTCAGTTTAGCACAATGGATAAATTACAGGCTTTGGAAATGAACTTCTTGAATGAAAATCCTGACTCAGCCACTAACTGGCTAGGTGAGCTCAGTTAAATTAGTTAGCCTCTCAGAGCCTCTGTATTCTTATCTGAAAAATGGGAACAGTCCTAGTACCTGCCTCCTAGGGATGAAGTGAGGGTTGAGGAGATTGTGCAAATGAAGTGCTTAGCACAGTTCTGCATCCTGACCCCGACTTGCAGGATTTCAGCAGCATTGCTTTTGTTGAGCTTTAATGAGTCACTAATAAAATCCTTAATTTGGAATATTTTTTATAATATAAATAACCAGCTAGTGGTCTTATCACTACAGGAAAAATTATATCTCATTTTTAACTCTCCTTTATTAATCATTATCAATATTCAAACCTTAGACACCTGTATTGTAATGCTTCATGTCTGAATTCATTGTTTGGCTAAAAATTTTACATGTGAGCATTTTCACAGTGTGATGTTCTTTTATTTGTTTGTTTCTAACCCTGTGACTTAAAGACACAAATCTAAGCTGTTGATTAATGCACAATAAACCCAATAAAACATCACCAGTATAAAATGGATAAGGTATCTGAATAAGCATAAATAAATGTATTAGGTTTATATTCCAAGGAAATATAAAACACATATAGTTTTATGGGCTATTTCTCTTTCCTTACAAGGATAAAAACTGTAAGAAAATTAACAGAATTGTTTGAAATGTTGCTCTTTTTTTCCCCCCCACAGCTCTTGTAGTGAGATTTCTGACCAAACGGTTCATCTGGGAATACGACCCCACCCTTGGTAAGTCAAATTTTCTTTTCTCCTACTCTCCAATCAAAGTTTATGACCCAAAAGGGAGAATGACGTTTTCTGTTGCAACATATTTAAGCACCTTGGAGATGTTTGGAGAGTGCTTTGTTTAATCATGCAAAGAATTGCTCTAAGAAACTAGACCTGTGTCGCACGCTGTCTGTGGTTAGAACCCTGAATGGTTTTAATGCGTAGATGAAGAATTCAGGTCCAGAGACAAGAAGGAAGTAGGTACCAATGATGCTCTTCTATTAAGAAACGTAGCATCATTCCAACGGTAGACCGAGGATACAGTGGGTGTGGCTGGCTTGATGTGGGATTGAATGGTATGCTGAGAAGAGTATAACAGTAAAATAAAACTTGTGAATACTCATTTTGGGGAAATGTATAAATAAATTGTGTTCTTTCCTCTCATCTCCAATGAATCTGCTTTAAGCCTATTTAAAAAATACAAAAGAAGCAGCAAAAATTGATATATGTATCTTGAAAATAGCAATAATGTTGATGCATGAAGTGTTTATCACATGTATTTCTCATAGTTCAAAACAGTCTTTATTAGAAATATATTTATATTCAAAATCATGCTAAAAATCCAGGGGCTCTAAGTTAAGCTTCAGATTTCACTCTGAATGAAGCCTTTGAGCTTTTGTTTGTTATGCCTCAGGACCCCAGTTGGTTTCCTAAAGGGCAACAGTTTTGAAATCCAGAGGAAGAGGGAAAAACATACATTATTTCCCTGCCGGGCACCTGTCCCAGGCCAAGCTGGCCTCAGTCAGATGGTGAAATGGGCGGAGATGATTGAATCCTGGGTGCTTTTGTTTTGGGGCTGGTTTTTGTTGTTGCTGTTATCAGATATGTTCAGTTTAGAAGGGAACTTTTTGCGCTGGCTGGTTTGGCTCAGCGGTTAAAGCATCAGCCCGCGGACCAGAGAGCCCCAGGTTCCCGCTAAGGACACGTACCTTGATTGCAGTTTGTCCCCTGCCCCAGTTGGGGTTGTGTGGGTGGCAACCACTTGGTATGTCTCTCTCTCATATTGATGTTTCTCTCTCTCTCTTCCCCGTCTCTCCCTCCCACCCTATCTGAAGATAAAGGTAAAAATGTTCTCGGGTGAGGATTAAAAAAAATTAATAAAAAAAAATAAAAGGGAACTTTTTCTCCCCTTGGGTCTCCTTTCATTGTTTTACTCATTCATTCAACAAATGTTTGTTAAATGCCTCCTTTCAGATTATTCTAGGTGCTGAGTGTAAATCAATAGGCAGCAGGAGAAAGCCTTGGCTTTTTTTGAGCTTATTTTTTTGAGCTTTTTTTGACTCTGTTAAAGAGACAAGAGTCAATACATGAATAAATGTACGTTGATAGTGATAGGTACTATGAAGGAAAATTGAACAGGTAAGAGGATAGAATAATTTTATTGTTTATTTAATTTTAACATTTTAATCTATCTGGAACTTATTTTAGTGAGAAGTACAAGGTGAAGGCATGATGTTTTGTCCAAATAGCTTACCAATTATTATCCCATCATTTATGAAAAAGTCCCCACCTTTCCCCACTACTTCCAACGCTACCTTTTATACAGTCAGTCGTCCTTGATGTCGCGAGGGGTTGGTTCTCTTATGTAAAATGACATAATACTTGCATATAAACTACACACATCCTCCCATAGACTTTATCCCTAAATTACTTATAATACTAATACAATAGAAACAGGTGTTACACTGCATTGTTTAGCAGCGGTTCTCAACCTGTGGGTCGCGACTCCTTTGGAGGTCAAATGACCCTTTCACAGGGGTCACCTAAGACATAACAGTAGCAAAATTACAGTTACGAAGTAGCAACGAAAATAATTTTATGGTTGGGGGTCGCCACAACATGAGGAACTGTATTAAACGGTCGCGGCATTAGGAAGGGTGAGAACTGCTGGTTTAGGGAATAATGACAAGAAAAAAACCTGTACATGTTCAGTACAGATGCACCCCTCATAGGCCTAACTACATAGTACGTGTTCGCAACACACAACTTTTTTTCCAAGTGTTTTGATCCGAGTTGGTTGACTGCACGGATGCAGAACCTGCAGATACAGGTATGTTGGACCATTTGCGCCTGGAGGCAGCTCTAGGTTGGCTTTCTACATCCTACACCAGCATCACACTCGATCGTTGTGTGCTCTTTAGCACATGGCACCCAGTGGAGAAAGTTTCCTGCTTTACTTTTTTACAAAATGATCTTGGCTGCTATCTCCTGTTTATTCTTCCAGGTCAATTTTTAAAATTCTATCATACCATGACATCATTTTGATTGAGATCACATTAAAACTATAAATTACTTGGAGAAGATTCACATCTTCACGATACTCAATTTTTTAATCTAAGGGATCTTTACTTCTCTGTTTTTATGTAAATTGCTTTTCAATATCAATAATTTTAATATGTTTTTAATATAGCCACAATCTATTCTTAAAATGATATATTTGGATCTAAAATGTATTTGATTTTTAAAAATCACTCATTATCTAGTGTTTGTTCCACCTAAGTAAATACTTCCTTCTTATATTTTTATTACTTGTATAAGCTTCATAAAGTTCCTGAGACTCTTAGTGATTTATGGTAGTTCAGTAGAAAAATACTAATTTTATTTAGTTATATCAGTACATCTCAACAAAAGATGAAGCTTACAAAAATGATCTCATAAAATTTTTGAACTCTCTCTGAATATGTTCCAGTAACTAATGTTACTATTTTAATCTTAGGTGAACCATTTTTTTCTTTTGTTCTTGTTTTATTCATTCTGAAAAACAACTGCTATTTATAGAATTCTGCCTGTATCCTTTATCTGTAATGCAGGCTTCCTTCGCTAAGAATAATGTAACTTTATTGAGTGACCTTGTTCTGTACTGCTCAAAAAGGGTTACAGCTGCTAAGCAACAAGACCGTTGATCATATTTCAAGAATATCAGATATATGACTCACTCTCAGGTGAAGGTGTCATTAACTCATGCTGGAAGGTGGAATTGTGTGTGTGTGTGTGTGTGTGTGTGTGTGTGTGTGCGCGCGCGCGCGCACATGCATGTGAGAAGTCAGCAATGTTCTAGCTGAGAGAAGTTCCCAATCCACTTGATCCTAGAGCAGTTGGCATTTCCTGGACTAAACTTCTTACCGTCACAGAGTTTCAAATTCACCACCAAAAGGGAAGGCTACATTAAAAAGCAAAGGTGGATACTTGAATTATCAGGGGGATCACTTTCTTAAGTATATAGTTGTCTAACTACTATGCTGTACACCTGAAACTAATATAAAGTAATATTGAATGTCAACTGCAATTGAAAAATAAAATTTTAAAGGGCAAAATGGAATGTAAAAGATAATCTTGAATTCTGAATTCAGTGCCTTCCTTAAAAATATGGGGCAGTTTTTCAACCTGTAACAGAATCTTTGCTCCCTGAGAAGCTAAAGACTATGAACACCATTCAACATATTAACAAAAAGTAGAATATGTATTGCTCTGAAATAATTCTGTGACGGAAATGTTTGCTACTGTAGTAGCAAGTGATTCCCAAACTTTTAGATTTCAGGATCCAGTAGTTTTTGTCTTTGCTTTTATTTTGGTGTTTGTTTGTTTTTAACGGAGAGGGAATATCATAAGAATTACAATTAGGGATGTAAGCAAGGGGCAGAGGGTAAGGAAGAACTAAACTTGTTCCCTTGATAGGCACTTGCATTTCATAAAAGAAGGAAATATTTTTAGCATTCAGGAGTGTTGAAGGATATATTAATAGTAGTATCTAAGAAAACTATTCAATCATTTATTTACTTTGAACAATTATAGTTTTCCCCAAATTTTTCTCATTTCACTGTGGATCCGTGAAATCTTTGTCAGAGGCCAGAGCTGGTCAATGGCCTATGAGATTTGGGACTTAGACCGTCTAATCAGGAAAACGTCTTGATGGTGGCAGCAGCACTGTTCCAGTTGCAAAACAATAGGATCCATGTTCTGATTGGAACCTAGAAGAGAACTGAATCTCAGAGTCATATTATAGTCGGAAAATGCTGAACATGGCAGAGAATACAGGCAAGGATTAGATTGTGTGTGTGTGTGTGTGTGTGTGTGTGTGTGTGTGTGTGTGTGTGTGTTTGGGGCATTTGGAAAGAGAGATTGCATTTCAGCACTGACCACTACTTCTGCCCCATTGAGACACCCTGCTCTGTGTTTGAATGGATCATGGTATCTATCTGGTCAGTAAAGGCTCAGACAAGAATGAGGATAGGAATTTGAAGACATACTGAACCCAATGTTGATTTTATTTTGTGATTGGTTCTTCCTACCTGCATTACATCCAGTTCCCTCTGCTTGGAAAGGCTCATACAAAGAGAAGGACACACCCAGAACAAGTCTCTCAGCCAAATACTCAAGCAGAAGTACTTGACCAACTGAAACAACTATTTAATCGTTCTTTAGTATTGGCACAGAAAGGAACTTTGAGATCAGTATTTGACAAATGAGAAAATGAGCCCAACCAAGTAAATGTATCCACAATTATGTGGCTAGTTTGTGGTTAGACCAGCAATAGCATTCAAGTCAGTACAATTTCCACTCTTGCATAAATCAACGTTACTAACTGTTGTTGTTCCTGTATTGGCCAATTGTCCATATTATGTTAAAATTTACCAAAACTAAACTAGTGAAAGGATTAACCATGTACAGCATCCCTTTGAGCATCAATTTCTCTTAGAGTATATAAAATATACTTCTATTTATAAAAATGTTACTGAATTTAGGCCTTAAACCATGTATCTCTCATGTACAGTGCAACGCAGACATCATATCTAATATGCCCAATTCCATGTTAAAACTAACATAGGTCTTACAATACACAACATTTTGGTTCATTTAGAAATACTCTAAAACAATCATCCCCCTACCCTTTATTAAAATGACTCAAAATGTCATTTTTTTGTTAGTCTGAGACAAATGAAAAGTGTTTCTACCCTCCAAATGCATACACATTTTCTTTAATGTTCTACGATGAAGAGTAGAGATTAGTTTCAAAAAGTACCTGATACAGTTTTTAGAATCATCTTTAGAACAGCTAGCACATGGGTGTACAACCTTTTGCCTCTGAGAGCCAAACATTCACTGTTTTACATGTAGTCAGGGGTTCCTAAGGAAGGAGAGAACAGACTCAAAGAAAAAATGCTCAACATGGCATGAAACCAGCACTCAGCTTAGGTTCAATGACTGCTGCCACCCGAGGCTAAGTCAGTGGCAGACATTCCCTCATTTCCTGCATTTCATCGTTTTCATTTCAGGTCACAAACAGCCAAAGAATCACACAACTTCATGCAATTTTCATTATACTCTCTTTCCCCCTACTGCGGTCTTCTGTGGTTGAAATACATATCCTATTTATCATGGAAGCAGTAGAGAAAAATGTCCCTGTCTGTCAGACTTCTGGTGCAAAGAGATGGAATGGAGCCCAGACGTCTGTTTTCCAGGCTCCAGAGCTGGTGCCAGTCCTTTCGAGAGGGAAGGCAGCACCAAGGTCACAGAGAACAGCGGAGGAAACCAAAAGGCCTGGATTTTTGTGTGCGTGCTGCCCTCTGGGCCTTCCTCCCCAGGCTAGAACTCTGGGATGGAAAAGGAAATAAATGAGAAAACACCTATAGATGAGTCATTGCTATCAATGGTATTTCAGAGCATTAAATCATGCAAACCAATATTCTCCCATTTAACTTAAAAGAGTAGGGGGTTGGAATGCTGTAGAACTGAGAATCAGACATACAATGTATGGATTACGTATTCTAGGAGAATGACAACAATGTAAGATACACTTATTAACATATATTGAATGTAATCTCATTTTTAAATTTTAATTTTCAGAAGATATGGCAGCAATGTGCCATGCCTGTGACAATAATCACTATACAGGGCTGCTGGCAGTTCATGCTACTAAGTTACGCCTACTTGCTGTAGTTTGTATTTTGAGTAAATTATATTTACAGCAAAGTAACATAAAACCCTGGTCAAAAAAGAACTGTAAGATAGTTGATGAGATGAAGAAATGAAAGCAGAAACATGAAATAAATAGGGAAAAAACTAAAAGTGCTGGCTTACCAACTACGCTGATGGTTGGTTATTAATTGGTGAGTGACTTGGGTAGTTTACATGCAAATAAATGAACTAATTACATTAATACTTAAGTTGATCATGATGCTCTGTTCTTGGCACCATGTCATGTATGTGAAACCTTCGTTTCACTTTATTTTTTCCACATCCCCTATTCTGACACCATTGCCCTCCTCCTTCCCATATAAATATAATCCAGTATGTTTGAAATTGAGCATAGTGGTTAAAAGCCTGGTTTTCTAAAGCCGGTCTTCCTGGGTTCCAATCTCAGCTCTACCACTTACCACTGTGTGACCTTCAGCAAATTATTTAATGCTGTTGTGCCTCAGTTTCCTCATGTAAAATGGAGCTAATGGTAATATACAGTTCATGAGATACTTGTGAGAATTAAATGAGTTAATATGAGTAAAGCATTTGGAATAATTCTTGTTCAAACGGTAAGCAGTACATGCTAGCTGATATGTTTTTGAAGAAAGTATTTTTCTGTGTATGTATACACTTTAAACTTATATACATTTTGTCTTCTATAGATCTGCCTAGAAAGGTAATCGTGTGACGTGACTATTTTCCCTTTAGTCCTATAATATGTTAAATCACATTGATGGATTTTAAACATTCTCTGCATTCCTGAAATAAACTCTACTTGACTATGTCCTTTTCTGATTATATCTGTTGGATTCAACTGAATAATATTTTATTTAGAATTTTTAAATCTATGTTCAAGAATGAAATGAGCCTACAATTTTCTTTTGTCTTTTATTTCTCTTGTATTACTTCTTATGAGAGTCAGAATGATGTCCCGTGACAGGAATTGGGTAGCTATCCTTCTATTATTTTCTATCACAACGTGTTTAATGCTTACTAGGAATCTCCTATAAAGCCAGTTGTATGCCATTGCTTTTATGATTAGGAGAGATCTACAACTAGCATCTAAATGTAGTTACTGTTTATGATCTAGTTAAATGTTCTATTTCTTATTGCTCCAATCTATGCATTTTTGTCTACTAGAATTTATCAGGGTTTGAAATTTGTTGGTATACCCTTCATAATATTATTTTATTTTATTTCATCAAAATATGTAGTTATTTTCTCTTTTTGTGCTAAATTCTGTGTGATTGCACCTTCTCTCTTAATTTACTAGGTAGCATTGCCATGTTTCTACCTCTCCTCCGACCTCCTTTTTTTTTTTTTTTTTAACATTTTTTTCAAGCACCATGCTTTGGGTTTGCTCTCCTTATCTAATTCTTTCCTGCTGTTTTCTCTTTTACTTCTTTTCTCATATCTTCTTGGATTTATTCTGCTTTCCCCTTCTAATTAGTTAAACTGAATACTTAGCTCTCTTGCTTTCTATTATTTCTTTTCACCATCTCATCTTCCAGAATAAGACAAGTACATTGGAACCTCCTTTGGTCTCCTCCCCTGCCTCCTCCCTGATATATTGGTAGTATCTAGAATTGTAATTCTGGGTTGCTTTTGATGTTGTTTTATTGTTTTGTTCCTCTCCATTGGGATCCCGAATTCAGTTTTGCTGTTGAGAAATCCAGTGTCACTCTGAGTCATGTCCTTTTGTAGGTGATGTGCTTTTTTTCTCTGGATCCTTTTACATTTTCCTCTTTGTCTTTGATATCTCGTATTATGCTGCAATGGGTTGAGATACGGGACTTCTTTCCTCGTGTGTCCTGTTAGTCCTTTTGTTCTGAAGTTTCTCAATAGCTCTCATTCTGGGAAACTCTCCATTATTACAACCTCGAATGTTTTCACCCCTCTAGGTACTAAATTCTCTCTTTGAGACTCAGTTTATAAGAGATAATAACATGTCTGTTTCTTTTATCTGTATCTCTTATATTTTACTTTCATGTTTTTCTTCTTATCATTTACTGGTATCTTGTGGGAGAGTTCCTCAACCTGACCTTCATCAACTCAGTCACTCATTTGTTGAGCTCTTTATTTCAACTATTGTAGTGTTTGTATAGAGCAGGAGTAGCATTTGGTACTTATTTTAACCTCTGGTTTCTATTTCATGTTGTGAGGGGCACACTGAGAACTTCCCAAAGCTCTTGCACCTGCTAACTCCTCATCCCAGTAGAGCTTGGGGACCACTCTCAAGCTGGTGCTAAGCTGCAGTCATTTTTCTACCCTGAAGAGGCAAGATGAGCAAGAGAACTCTGCTTTGCTCCATCTCCCTCCATGCTGCCCAGACCTCCTCTGCTTTTCTCACCAATCCCCCAAACACCAGGGTCCAACCACGTTCTACTGTCATAAGGATGTCTCATAGCTTCACGTGGTCATTTTTCACACGGATCACTGTCACCTTCTCCTAATGTCTATTGCATTCCTAGGGTTGAGGTCTGGACAGAAACGAGCAGCTCCTGTTTATATGTCATCTTGTCAGTGACAAGATTAACAGTGATTAATAGTGATTTCCCAAAACTGGGTTTTTAGCATCAAGGTAGAATGCATTTTTAGGAATAACTTTCTTATTTTAGGATGTGGAGGCCTCATTTCAGAAGGAAGAGAGCATCAGGAAGCTGGCCTTATAGGAGAATAAAATGAGCAAAGAGGCAAAGAGACTCTCGTGTGCTATACCCTGCAAGTCTGTAACCGGTTGCTTCCGGGAGATTTGAGTGTAAAGATGGCACATCCTTGCACATCCACTTTTTCCTTCCTAGTGTCACATCCCCTTATACTCCAAACAGGCATACTCCTGTGACAAATCTGTAATTTTAAGATCAAGTCCAACCATGATCTTATTTACCTTTTCATCTTTTTTTTTTTTTTTTTTTGCTCATTCCCTCAGAATCAACCTACCGACACCAAGCAACCATCGATGATGAAGTTGTCACCATGGAGATACTAGACACTGCTGGTCAGGTGAATAAGGAGCTCAGCTAAAAGATTTTCTGGAGCAAATAAAAATGAGATGTGCATAATATGAACAAAAAAAACACGTTCCTACAGTTAACTCATGATGCGTAAAGACTTTTTTCTTTAATTGTCTAAGTATTTATATATTACCGTATTTACAACAACCTGTGTGTGCATCCTTATGCAAATTACCCAGTACTTCAAGGGGGCGGGGGGTTGAAATTACCATAACATTCACATTGCCCAGCTATATTTGGGGGGAACTTGAAAGATATTAGTAGATTTTTGTGGTTAAAAGTGTTTTGAAATGCTCTGATAGAGTTAAACAAGTATCTTTACTGGAGAAGTTCTCAGAGCCTTTATTATGCTTCTGTGTGAGGTGACTCCTTAAGGGATTTAGTAAACATTATATTCCAAAGTTATATGACTTCAGAATCTTTTTTCAGAATATTTTATTTTAGGAATCTCTCCTGGACTATTCTTTCTAGACTCACTACCTCCTATTGAAAATGTGAGCCATATCATTGAACAGTAACAATTTATTTAAAAAGAAAACTAATATGAATTCGCTTTGAGGTCAGTCAGTTCTGAGATTACAAATGGGTTCGTAGTTAGGTTTAGCTCCCAAAGATAGGAGTGACCACTAGGAATGAGAATTAGGAAACTGAAGGATTCCATGGTGCTTATCGGTGACCTACGACCCCCAAGAAGACTGGAATTAAAGTATTTAATCCAAGAAATGTTCTTGTGAGCATTTTTTCTCATCACCACCTGTTTCCGATGTATGGTCTCATCTCTACCCAGAACAGATTCTAGAGAGAGGCAGCAGGGAGGTACATGTCCACTGAAGTCATTTGAGCCCATGAATTTTCAAATCACATGGGCTGCCTTCCTTGGAAGGAGTGATCACCCCCTTTGAAAATCACTTAAATGAGTTTCTGTCATTGTTGGGACTGCATAACATTTTGGGGAGGATTGAGATAGGGGAGGAGAAAGCCAAAAGCCCCTGGCTGTGACTATACTATTATTCAGTTTTTCTGCTCCTGGTGGCTAATTGTCCATAATCTGAAGAATGAAGAGATAAAACAGAAAACAAACACACAAAAATCAAAAAGCATTTCACTAAGCTATGCCTCTAATTCTGATCTCTAAGGGGTGAGGTAAGGTATACTTTGTTACCTGTTTGCGAATTCCTTAATTGTGATGAAAAGTCTCAGAGGCAACGTGCTCCACTAAGATCCTTTCTTTATAGTTCTTGTGATTGACCATTTAATGATGTGGCAAGAAAATTAGAAGCAGAAAGTGAAGGTCTATGCAGATAAAAAATGTTTAGTTCCCTGAAATACTTTGCTATGAGTAAGTACTGCGTCTGCTCCCCACTGATTGAGAGGGTAAGTTTAATGACACTGAGTACAAATAGTAATTAAGGGATCACTATTAAGATGAGCAGCATCTATACATTGGGATTACTTCCAGGTCCCCTGACTGCTGTTTTTTTCTGGTCAGCAGGAAGACACCATTCAGAGGGAAGGACACATGCGATGGGGGGAAGGCTTTGTGCTAGTCTATGACATTACTGACCGAGGAAGTTTTGAGGAAATGCTGCCACTTAAGAACATTCTGGATGAGATCAAAAAGCCCAAGAATGTGACTCTCATCTTGGTTGGAAACAAAGCTGACTTGGACCACTCCAGACAGGTTAGTACAGAAGAAGGGGAGAAGTTGGCTACAGAATTGGCATGTGCCTTTTATGAGTGTTCTGCCTGCACCGGAGAAGGGAACATCACGGAGATATTCTACGAGCTGTGTCGAGAGGTGCGTCGCCGGAGGATGGTCCAGGGAAAGACAAGGCGTCGCAGCTCCACGACACACGTCAAGCAAGCCATCAACAAGATGCTAACCAAAATCAGTAGTTAGGCAGCTTCATTCTTGCGAAGGCCCTACTGAGGTGGGTCGGGTAATTGGAAACACTTTCTTGCCCTTTTCCCTTTTTTATGCCCCCAAATAAAAGAAAAGACTCCATTCCTTGTTCTGACTCTGAGAAATGTCTGGGCTTCCCCCTTGTTCCCAGCCTCCTGTATGTTGAGAAGTTATAGAATGTTCTATGCAACTTTAGTGCTGACTTACTCCCTTCCCTGCTTGAATAAGGTACACGTTATTGCAGTTTGAACATGTAATCACCAGAGATTCTGAAAAGGCTGCATTTGTATTAAGCTATTTTTAGGCATCTTCACTTTGCTTCAGTAGGTTGAATTCTTTGCAAAGGCATTTTTAAATTCCATTTCCTGTCAAAGTCTACAAATGATCACCTTAGAAGTCTATGATAATAGAAAATACAGTGAAAACGCAGGAAGAGTAGCTGCAATATTGGAGCAGGGAATCAAGTCCTAGTTCCTATTTGAAACAAGGATTTTCTGAATTATCTTAAATTATCTAGTTTTTCTTTCATCTTTATTTTGTTCTTAAATTCAAACATGTGCTCAACAGGTTTCCCATTGTGTAATAGAGAGTTCCATTTCAATTTCAGTTGGTTCTCTCAATGATCTATTGATCATCACACCCTAATTCTTTTTGTAGCTCCAACAAGATTTCATTATAACAGAGGCAGCAGGACCCCTCAGTTCAGAACCTGCTGGTCCCTTTCTCACAAGCCCAGGGTGAGGTAAAGACACTAGGAATCTTTTCACCAAACCCTGACTCTATTGAATGCTAACAGAGGGTTTAGAACTTGAGACGTCTGATTCATTTCTCTCTCTGCTTATCACCTTAGCAAAAAGACAACAGTCCAAAAAGCAGGAATATCAAGCATGAAGCTAAACTACCCTTGTGTTGGGGAGCCAAGCTTCTGTGCCGGACACAGTAAGAAAAATTAGCCTCTGATTCATTGAGTTGGTTACATGACTTCTTCTAATACAGGATGGGCAAAAGTAGGTTTACAGTTGTTCATGTGGAAAATAATACAATAATTAATAAATAACAATACAAGAATAAACTCTAATGTTTTATGTACTCATAACTGTAAACCTACTTTTGCCCCACCCTGTAGTTTGGATAAATTAATTCACTTAAGAGAATTCAGAAAAAAATGGGTGATTAAAGTTCACTATACCCGAATAAATTCATATAAAACAGATTCTTATATTGTGAAAATACAGTCTACAACTGATAAAACTTTATGATTCTTTTTTCCTTATTATGCCCCCATATATCAAGACTTAGGCACTTTATTTTAGAAGAAAATATATATCTTTTACATATGTGTGTATTTATAAATGCATAAATATATGTATAAAAATTTGTAAAAGTTGGAGGCTTTAATTCACCAAATGCATTTGGACAACTTGGCGTAACTATTTTGTGTGAATATAATAAAAAGCATAATTTTCACATTCTCTCACATTAGGGCAGTCTTTCTTGTAATAACATGAAATGTTTGTAATTTTAAGAGATACTTGAGGGGACAATCGAATTGTAGAGTTGAGAAATCAGTGAATGTGATATAAAAAATTGGCTCGGTTCATAATAATAACTACTATTTTTTGGAGCGCTCAGGTGCTGTTTCAGGCACTTTATGTATTATCTCATCAAATCCTCACAATAATCTTATGCAAGAGGTAGTACTATGATTACTATTGCAGGGAAGAAGAAATTGAGCCATAAGAAAAAACAAGTTTACATCGCTATTTAGAGGTTAGAGCCAGGATTTAATCCAGAGAGGCAAAGTCAGATCCTGGAGCCCATACTGGTATTCATAAAATAGTAACAGACAGAGACATGACCCCTGTTCCTGAGCTGTGGAGATGAAGACACAGGAAGGAGAAGTTTTGGAAAGACTTGCTTCATTCATGCTTTCATTCATTCGTGAACAAATGTTTATATACAAGTTGGACATATAGCTTGACACAAGTTGGTTCATTTGATTGTGTCTGAGCTGAACCCTGAAGAATATATGCAAGTTATTCAGGAAACAGGAGATAGTGAAAATATTCTAGGCAAAAGGAATAGCATGAGACTAAAATATGGAGATACGGAAGATGACAGTAAGTGTAGTGATTAAAAACAGTTCCAAGAGCCACATATATCATATTTCAGGATAAAAAGGAAGGGATAACAGAGAGAAGGAATTAAAAGAAAGAAGAAAATAAGGGATTTGGAAGTAACAAAAAAAGGCAAAAATTTATAAAACTGCAAATTTGCTAACTCTATATGAAAGGACCTAGTAGCTGACTTAGCTGTGATTAATGTTTAGTAATGTCCATTTAGACAGGGTAGGGAAAATGAAAACAGAATGAAATTATTTTTTTTTAGTGTTGCCATCTTCTGGAATTAAAATCTGTTTTATTCTCTCATCCCTACACTTGGGAAGAAGCTCACCCAGTTTCTATTAAGAGCAAGCCCCTAAGAAGACATAATGAAGCATCTGGGTGCCAGCATAGGTCAAACACTAAGGAGGTGAAATTCATAGTCACCAACACCAGCAGCTTCCCTAGACATATGCATACAAATCCAGACCTGTTAAAAAAGCACAGAACCACTGGCTTAAGTCCCAACTGGTAATTACACAAGAACATGAGATTGCACAAATATAAATTACTTATTCCTTTCATGCCCCAGGCTTTTCCACAAATGAAGGTTATAAACAGTTGTGGTTTTTTAAAATAGTATTTTAATGATGGAAACCTGTGGGTTCTTGAATAATAATGATGGGTTGTTCTCACTACCACTACCAATGTTTGCTGTTTGTAGTTGCTGTCTTTTTCTTTTAAGATTCAAAAGACTTTATTCCCAAGTATTGTGTCTGTAATCATATACCTCACCACACTGAGGAAGGAGCCCACAATTCAGGACCTTCCTTTAAAGTGACGTATAATACTTACATGCATGTAAATAAACACAACATCTTGGATTCTAAGTATAATACCAACCAAATTTTCTTCTTAAAATAACCTATTCCCACTTGGAAGATAATAAAAAAGTAGCCAGTTCATTGGGTCAAAATGAATCAGAGTCAAGTTGAATTCAGTTGCTCTGAGCTAATAATCTATTGGGAGATTCTGGGCAGGCGGCCGGGGGGGGGGGGGGGGGGCAGAGAGAAGGGGATGATGCAAATATCTTTTCTCCATAGGTTTGAAATGCTACATTTAGCAAATTCTCTATTCCCATATATATGGTTCTATTTGTATATTAAACTATCTGCTTTTAAGTGCTTATTATAAAGTTATACTAATCAAAATAGCATATTGTTAGTGTAAGAGTAGACATTTAGATCTATGGAAGAGAATAGAAAGACCAGAGGCAGAACCACACTTACATGGTTGATTGATTTTTGACAAAAGCACCAAGAAAATTCAATAGGAAAAGAATATTCTTTTCAACAAATAATGCTAGAACAATTTCATATCCATCTGCAAAATAAATAAATATCAACCCATACTTCACGTCATATACAAAAATTAATTCTAAGTGGGTCATTGACATAAATTTAAGAGCTAAAACTATAAAACTTCCATAAGAAAACAGGAGAAAATCTTTGTGGCCTTGAGTTAGGCAAGGATCTCTTAGAATACAATAAGCACAAATAAAAGCAAAGTTAAAAATTTATCATTTTAAAAGGCTAAGAAAATGCAACAGCAAACCAGACTGGTTGGAAAATATGTGGAAAATACATATCTCACCAGGAATGTATATCCAGAATATATTAAGAATTCTTAGAACTCAACAAGATAAATAATATGGTTAATATATTAGACAAAAGTTTTGAGTAGGTAACTCACCAAAGAAGATATATAAATGGCAAATAATTACATGAAAAGATGCTCAGCTTCATTAAACATCAGAGAAATGCAAATTAAAACCACGTTGTATTACCAGTACACAGTCAGTATAATGGCTAAAAATAAACAAGACTCATAATCCACGTCAGTGAGGATGTCTACATCCTGGAACTCTCATACATTGCCAGTGGGAATGCAAAATGGTACAGTCATTTTGTAAAACAGCCTGGGAGTTAATTATAAAGTTAAACATATATTTAACATTCAGCTCACTAACCCTTTTTCTAACTATGTCTCAAGACAAATGAAAATCTATGTTCACATAAAGACCTGTTTGCTAACATTTACAGTAGCTTAATTCATAATTGCAAAAAAAAAAAAAAAAACAAACTGGTAACAACTCAAGTTTCCCTCAACAGGTGAATGAATAAACAAACTGGGGTGTGTCTGCACCATGAAATACTACTGAACAATAAAAGAGGCAAACTATTGGATGATTCTCAAAGCATTGTGCTAAGTAAAAGAAGATGCTATATATGATAATATTCCATGTATACAAAATTCCAGAAAAGGAAAACAATAATAAAAGCAGATCAGTGGTCACCAGAGTCTGAAGGTAACAAGTGAGAATAAATCACAGAGTGGGTCAAGGGAACCTTCTAGGGTGATGAAAACATCCTCTATCATAATGGTGTAGTAGTCATATGATCACAAGCATTTTCTAAAACTCATCCATGTGTAAAATTAAAATTAGTTTATTTATTGTATGTAAATTATACTTCAAAAATGCTAATTAGAAAAATAAAAATCTGTCATTTGGGAATTCTGCAACAAGGGCAAGTCAAAGAAAGCCATCCCAAAATCTTTTTAAGACACATGGTCAACATCTCAGAATAGGTTTTTAATTTGCATCATTTCTATTTTTAATAAAGTAACTATTTTATTTTAAAATAACGGTGTCACTTGAATGCTCACGCTCCCATACCATTTCAGGCTCCTGGCTGAAGTTCCTCCAGTCAGTGGAGGCTCACTGCAAGTGAACATGCCATTCTGTTCTCTTGTGTATCCAAACCATTTTGTTTTTCCTTAGGAACTATGAACACGTGCTTGGGCTTTTGAGTTTGGGAGTATGTGTTTGTGCACCTGTCAATCTACTCCATACATGTTTTATGAGAGAAGAAAATAATTTGTTCTATGAAATAGTGTTTTTTTTTTTAATCCTCACCGGAGGACATTATTGCATTTATCTTCAGACAGAGCATGAGGGAGAGAGGGAAGAAAGAGAGAGAGAAACATCACCGTGAGAGAGACACATCGATTGGTTGCCACCCACACAACCCCAACCGGGGCCGGGGACAAACTGCAATCGAGGTACGTGCCCTTAGCGGGAACCAAACCCAGGTCTCTGGTCTGCAGGCTGATGCTCTAACCAATGAGCCAAACCAGCTAGGGCTGAAAGAGTATTTTTAAGAATAAAAACTTCACTGTTCAGTAACCTAGGGA
The DNA here is from genome assembly GCA_030848825.1 of Tadarida brasiliensis. NCBI lineage: Eukaryota > Metazoa > Chordata > Mammalia > Chiroptera > Molossidae > Tadarida > Tadarida brasiliensis. The sequence goes on along the minus strand of CM061263.1, from coordinate 30,430,849 downwards.
AGTGCTTGATGATGCCTTCTTGATGTCTCTTTATGATTTATAAGATTCTATAAACATTGCTGTAAAAAAACGTTTAGTTTGTCATCCCCTTCATCTTCTCACTGCTTGGAGAAGCAAAGGGCTTAATGCGAAAAGTAAGGTAGGACATTGAAACAAATACAGGATATTGATTACTTCTATTTCCTGAGCTTCTAAGTCTATCTATATATTGGTAGTGTCCAACTATAATTTATGTTTCTAACATTTGCTTGTAAATTGGCTTTGGGAGTGCTGAATGCAATTTTGCTGGAAAACAAAGTTGTAAATCATATTTAGTTTTTCCAGCAAGTCCATAGAAACCTGTCCAACCGATAACATAGCACTTTTCTTGGTGAGGAATGCATTAAACTTAACATTAAAAATCATTTTGAGAATCCTCTCACTTCTCCTTCTCTGTCTCTCCCACACATGCTGGTGTCCCCCCACCCTTGTCCCTTAAACCCTTGACTCTGTACCTTCTTTGGGGAGTGGGGCAAATTAGGAATTTTTTAAAGGGAACGATTGATAACACAAACACATGTAACTGGTGATATTTCAAGTAGCCTAGAAAAGTGAAGGAAAATATTTTATGTAGACTGGAGAAAGGACTTTTTAGGAAAGAAACATACATACACAGAAGGAAGTGCAATTTACAGATGAGTTCCTATAAACTGCCCGTAAATACACCACAGACCAAAGGGACTTGGTGATCATCTAATCCACCAACATTTCCGAGATAAACGTTTTTGAGTCTATAGAGTGCTACTAGTTATCATTTAAGGGGGAAAAGGGGGAGTTCTGTTTCAGATGAATTTGGGAAACTGGACTAATGCAAGAAAGCAGGTTTCATTACTGACTTCCCTGAGCTTCGTTATGCTAATGAAGGGTGTGCATCAGTAAGAAGGGTTTCCTAGCACACTGTTGCCTAAATGCACAGGGCTCTGGTGATGCAGCTCGCAGGACTAGTGTTCAGTGAACTGTATTTTAGAAAATAATGTTCTCATCTTGCCTTTGAAGAATTTTTCTGCATCATCAGGGCTTACCTTGAATAACGCCCGTGATGGAGAGTTCTTGCTCCTCAAGAGAGTCCCTTTGTAGGAGATGCTGTCTTTTCAGAGTAGAGCTGTCCAATAAAAACATAATGTGAGCCATGCATGGAAGTTAAAATGTTCTGTTTTAAATTTATGACTATTAATTGCCTAAATATAAATTACTGAAATTAATTTATAAACGAAACACGTGGAATTCATTTTAATGTTTTATTTAATCCAGTATATCTAAGATGTTATCATTGCAGCATATGGTCAATATAAAAATTATTAACTAATAAAATGTTTCACAATTTTTTGCTTAGTCTTTGAAATTTAGTGTGTGCTTTACACTTACAGCGCATCTCAGTTCGGATCAAACAGTCCAAGAGCTCAGCAGCCACACACAACTAGTGGCTACTCTGTTAAGTGGCAGCGTTAGAGTATTTTAACATCTTTTGAGTCTAAATCCTCCTTTATTTTGAACAAATCCAGTCACTGAAACAATTAGAATCCTGAATTTTAGATGTGAATGTGTTCTTAGAAATCACAATCCTCTCAATTTTGTAAGCAAGTAATGAAATAGCAATGGGATTGGAAGGCAGGTCTCCTGATAGCTAAGTTACATTCTCCTGGCCCCTGATAGGCTACACTGTTTTAAAATTAAAACATTAGGATTGAACTTATAAAAATAATTGCTAGCTTTACCTTTAAAAATAAAATTCCCGTTAAAAATTGTCCACCTCCTATTTATCCAAAGAAACTCAAAATACTAAATCCAAAGAATATAGACATCCTTATGTTCATTGCAGCATTATTTACAATAGCCAAGATATGAAAGCAAGCCAAGTGCCCATCAATAGACAAGTGAATAAAAAAGCTGTGGTGCATATACACAATGGAATATTACTCAGCCATAAAAAGAATGAAATCTGACCATTTTCAACAGCATGGATGGACCTAGAGGGTATTATGCTAAATTAAATAAGTCAGAGAAAGACAAATACCATATGATTTTACTTATATGTGGAATCTAAAGAACAAAATAAACAAACTTGAAACAGACTCATAGACACAGAGAGTGGACTGGTGGGTGCCAGAGGGGAGGGAGGTTGGGGAACTGGGACAAAGAGGTGAAGGGACTGAGAAGTACACATTGGTAATTTCAAAATAATCATGGGGATGAAAAGTAAAGCATAGGGAGCATAGTCGATAATATTGCAATAACTATGTGTGGCATCAGGGGTACTGGAAATATCGAGGGGAACACTATGTAAAGTAGATGATTGTCTAAACACTAAGCTGTATACCTGAACCCAATACAAAATAATATCAAAAGTACACTGCAACTGAAAAAATAAAAGAATTGTCCACCTTCAAAAAACTTGATACGTTATTTTTTACATAAAAATTCAATTTGCAAACACATTTTCCAGATTGTACCTACTGCATAAAGTGATGCCACCTGCTCATTGTTGATGCCAAGCTAAAACCAGGGCATACTTTGTAGACTAAAGAGCAACATTTGTCTGTTGCCCCATTTTCTCTGTATGAAGTACTTAAGTCAGCAGTGTAAACATATAATAAACTCAGCTACCACAGCCAAACTACTAATGTGCTAATCCTTCTCCATTTCTCTCAGGAGGAGGGACATCCAGCTTCCATTTATCTGCTCAGCTTCTGTCCCTGAGCCAAATAAATTGTAACCTGATTTTTTTTTATTGTTGAAAGTATTACAGATGCCCCCCCTTTTTTTCCTTATTGACCACCTCCTCCCTGCTCCCACCCCCCTCCTGCTTTCCCCAAACTATTGTCTGTGTCCATTGGTTGTGCATAAATGCATATAAATTCTTTGATTTATCTCTTCCCACTTCTCCCACCCTCCTTCCCTCCAAGGTTTGTCAGTCTGTTCCCTACTTCCATGTCTCTGGATCTATTTTGATTAACAGTTTATTTTGTTCTTGATATTCCATAAATAAGTGAGATCATATGGTACTTATCTTTCCCTGACTGGCTTATTTTGCTCAGCATAATATTCTCCAGGTCACTCCATGTCATTTCAAAGAGTAAGAGATCTATCTTTCTTACAGCTGCATAGTGTTCCATTGTGTATATGTACCACAGCTATTTTATCCGCTCATCTACTGATGGACACTTGGGTTGTTTCCAGATCTTAGCTATTGTAAATAGCGCTGCTATGAACATAAGGGTGCATATATTCTTTCTGATTAGTGTTTCAGGCTTCTTAGCATATATTCCTAGAAGTGGAATCACTGGGTCAAATGGCAATTCTATTTTTAACTTTTTGAGGAAACACCACGTTGTTTTCCATAGTGGCTGCACCAGTCTGCATTCCCACTAGCAGTGTACTAGAGTCCCTTTTTCTCCACACCCTCGCCAGCATTTGTTTGATGATTTATTGATGGCCACCATTCTGACAGGTGTGAGGTGATACCTCATAGTTGTTTTAATTTGCATCTTTCTGATGATTAGTGATGTTGAGCATTTTGTCATATTTCTCCTGGCCATTTGTATGTCCTGTTTGGAGAAGTGTAGTTTTTCTAGCCAACATGTTCTATTGGACCTTGGGAATAAATAGAAATAGGCAAACAGATTTAATTATCTACGCAACTTGTTTTATTATTTTAATTATCAAACTACTTTTTATGGAAAATTGGTGTATTTCACACCATATTGACTTTTTGCAAAAAGTAGGTCTCTAGTTTGCCAGTTTAGCTTTATTACTCTAATCCTTAGTTAATAGTAAATATTATGCACCAAGTCAACTAGAACACCAAATGAATGTTTTTATGGGAGAAAAGGAATACAATACAATCAAAGATATGTGAGAACAGAACAGGTAAAGCACTATCTGTCCAGGCTTCTCGGGGACAAGGAAAAAATAATAATAATAAGGGACATGCTGCTGTGGTTTTCTTCCCACTTGAAATGAACAGTGAATCAACATCCTGTCTCCAGCAACCATCTTGGCTAGAAACAATCCATTAAAATCAACACTCAGAGTAGGGAACAGAAATTATGCTGGACAAATGTAGGATGCTGATAAATGATCTGTTCATGACCATAAAACATCATGAGTAATTAAAGCAGATTGGAACTCTTCTAACCAACTGTAATTTCTAGGCACCAGCCCACAAACTACACTGCTGTATCTGAATTCTGCTTAGCCTAAAACTAGCTATACTCTGGACTGCCAACCCCCAGATGTTACTTCCATATTGCAAATCATGTTCTTTCTAAAGAATCAAGAGTAAATTACGAGGGGGGAAATCTGAACCCATAAGTAAATAGTGCTTTCTCCTGGGACTATCTCGGTCAAGATCTATCAGGAGCACACTAAAGGGAAGCATCATACCCCATCTCTACACAGCTTGGGGGACTGTAGGAATCTCCAGGGTATCCTGACACAGATGAGCACTCTATTCCCTGTGGAAATGTTTCTCAAAATATGGCCCATAGAACACTTAGTAGAGTCATATGGGACATTTGTTTAAAATTTAAACCCTGGACCCACTCCAGACCTGTGAAACCAGAATATATGGGAGCAGAGCCCAGAATCTGCATTTTAACAAGCTCCCTAAGTGATGAATAAATATATCAAAGCATTACAACCTCTTTTGAAGGACCAAAAGGACAGAACAAGAAACTTATATCAGATATATAAAGTATCTATTTTCTGAATAACCTATGAATCTTGTAGGGTAGGAAATATCTCCAAATTGTTTGTTTTCTGCTACCCTACACATGGATCTGCCAGATCTTCACATTACTGTGCAGTGGCTTGGGTTTTCCAACGCTTTTAGAGTTATAAGAATTTTGACTGAAGCCCCTGGCTCATTTGTATAGCTCCTGGAGAGAGGATGAAACTAAGTTTCTAATGAAGCGTTTCACCTCCAACTTTATAATATCTGTTTAACTAAAATGGTATAAAGAACACAGGCCAACATTGTGTACCTGAATACCAACATCTCTGTCCAATCATCATGTTGTTTTGTATACAGAACAGATACTGTCTTGAAATAGCCTTGGCATCAATTTATCAGGCTCCTTCAATAAATGGAGTCTCTCATAGGTGTGGTGTGAGGGCTGCTTCTCCACACTGCCCTTCTCTCCAATATCCATCAGCCCCTTCGGTTACCCCTGAACTTCTCAGCTATTATCTGTAGTTCCAAATCCATCGCAGCCAGTTTGCAAGTTCTTTTTCCTCTTCTTCTGTCAGAACTCCCTGACCAGCCTTGTTCTTTTCATTTCCTCCTGCACGGCATGAGCTCATCTGCTCCTCGGATCCAGCTCAACCAGTGGGTCATACTGACTTCCTAGATCCTGTCTGAAAACGAGGTTTCTCTTCTCATATCCCCAATTCACATACTCCTCAAAGCACTTTTGCTCCCCTCAGTCACAACGGTACTCTGGGAAGAAAGTCTTCTCACTTAAGGTCAGCCCAGTTTCCTCTTCAGCCTCGAGAAAATTGTCATTCATTTGTGTTTTCTCTCAAACTGGCTGCTCTTCATACTGTTTGCCACGAAGCCTAGCTTCCTCCCTGTTCTCTCTAAAATCCTGCAGGTCCTCCTGCTGCTACCCCTTCCCCTGGGTTCCTTCGATACCCTCACTGAAGCTTACTTTAAAATTTAATAACATTTTTTTTACTCAGTGTTTCATTTGTTTGATTCCTGTGAACTTAATAAATGCTCATAAGTGTATTTGACCATCTCGTCTTGTTTTCGTTGCTGAAGGTCCCTGAACTTGTCCGGGCAAGTTCTTCTATCACGGGGATTCTCAGGAACTCTTGCCTAATGACTCAAGGGGGAATAGGATGCATCTGACTTTGCCCCTTCACTATAGTGTCTTCCACCTAAATATTGCCTCTTTTTTAACAACTCATTTCTGTGTCACATAAGAAATACATGTCTTGTGCCCTGGCTGGTTTGGCCAGCAGTTAGAGTGTCAGCCCTTGGACCTAAAGGTCTGGGGTTCTATTCCTGGTCAAGGGCATGTACCTGGGTTGCAGGTTTGATCCCCAGCCCTGGCCTTGTGGGAGGCAACCGATCGATGTGACTCTCTTGCATCAATGTTTTTTTTTTCTCCCTCTCCCTCTCTCTCCCTCTTTTTCCCTCTCTCTCCCTCTCTCCCTTCTATTCTATCTAAAAAAATCAATGGAAAAATATCCTCAGGCCCTGGTCGGTTTGGATCAGCGGTTAGAGTGTCAGCCCTCAGACTGAAGGGTCACAGGTTCAACTCCCCATCAAGGGCATGTACTCGGTTGCAGGTTTGACCCCTGGCCTTGGTGGGGGTTGTGTAGAAGGCAACTAATTGATGTATCTCTCTCACATTGATGTTTCTCTGGCCCATCAGTGTTTCTCTCTCCCTCCTTCCCTTCCACTCTATCTAAAAATCAATGGAAAAATATCCTTGGGTGAGGATTAACAACAACAAAAAAACACATGACCTGTATTAGTCAGTACATCTTCAGTCATAGCTGAGCATGATTGGGAAGGTCAGGGATAAGGGCTTCAGGCTTGGATGGATCCAGGGAATTAAAGTGCATATTAACATAGGATCTATGTGAAAATCATCCCTACATTCACAGTCCTCTTTCTAGTCCTCTTTGTTTTTCCACAGTTATTTTTACAGCTGTAGCCTGCCTGTGATGATGTTGCTACCTGTACCTAGAACACTATTTCTGTATCTTCCCCTTTACACCTTCAAGTGTTTACACTCAAAAGCCCATTTCTAGAAAACTACTTTAAGGAAATAAAAAATCCAGCAAAGGCAATACCAAAGATGTTAATTGCACTGCTAAGTCTCATCACAACAATAAAAAGCAAGCAAACAAAAAAATGAGAAGAAAAATAAAGGAAGCCACTTACCCAATTATAAGGGACTTGTTTAAATTTACAAGATAGGCAGATAGGTTGCAATACTATTGACAATGTTTTTTAAATATGGGAAAGTGCTTATGATCTTTTTTTTAAAAAGATAAATATAAACTATACAGATAAATCTCAACCATGACATATTTAAAATATGTAAGAACTATGCATAAAAATAAAAATAAAAAGACAAAGAAAATGCTAGCGCTGTTGTCTTTCACTGGATTGTAGAGGACTAGTTTAGGTTTGCCAAATAACCTGCACATACATTACATTTAAGAAAAATACTCTGTAGCCAATATTAAAAATAAATACTACGTAGTCTTAAAGATTCATCTTAAATATCACCTTTCTAATGAAACTTTCACTGGCCTTTCTCCTTTTCCTTCTTTGTTTTCACAGATTACTTGGCTTATAATCGTCACTTTTTAACTTGCATTGTGGTGATTTATGTTTTGTTTTTTTTCAGCCCAATGAACCAGGTTATCATTCATTTGATTGTAGGAGTCATGCCTTGTTTTGGTTTTGGTTTCAACAGCCCCAAGGACAGGGTCTTAGCAAAACTTGATATCCTTTGCAGTAGTTACATTAAATTGAAAGCATAAGAATTGCAGTTCTCTTGATTTTTAGCTACAATTTCTACCTTCTATATGAATGAGTTTTGAGGATGTGGCTATGGACTTAAAAAAAAAAATCAAACCAGCATCTAATCCATAAATAAGAGCAATCTGACATTAGCTACCTGGACAAATTCAATATTCTGGATGAAAATTGCCAATGTTTCCAGAGAAGAGTCGGGGGAAAAGGAACAATGTACGAGAACTAGAATTCTAGCCCAATGTTAAAGCCAAAATCTAAAATTTTTGAGTGTATAATCTGCGATCTTTATCCAGGATGAAAATGTCACTTGTTGTTGGATATGTGTGCATCCACTCGGTCACAATCAAGCTTGGTTTGACCCTCCGTTCTGGTTATGACTGTGGGACCCAAACCGCAGGCTTCAGAAGGTCCAGTTAGCAAAGCCCGTTGTTTGTTTCCACGGGACCCAAAATAACCCAGTTGTTAAGAACTGTAAAATCCGAGGTTAACAAATTGATCTGTGGTCTTGCCTTGCCTAAAATACGACCTTAAATGTGAACTCTGAGTAGTTGAGGATGGACACAGCCAACTCATATTGCAGGGTTCAGCCTGTCAGAAGTCTGAAATAAGCAGTTTGTCTGAAATCTCCCCTCCCTTTCCTTATTCAAATCTACTCTTTCTTTCAGTGTCTTGTTCACTCTCTCTTTCCTTTCTCTCTCTCTCCCTCTCATTTGCTCTCAACATCTGCTGTACTGTGACCCCAGACTATCACAGTTTGCTATATAGCAAATGAATAGGTTTAGAACTAAAACCTAATTTCTAAACAGTCACTTCTTAATATTTTAAAGGGAATACATGATTTATAATAATACTTTTAAAAATCCTCTTACTTGGCAAAAGGGACCTGGCAGATGTAATGGGGAAGACCTTGCAATGGGGAAATTATCCTGGACTGTCCAGGTGGGTCCAATCTAATCACATGGGTCCCTAAAAGCAGAGACTCTTCCCTGGCTCCAGTCTGAGAAAAGGATGTGACAACAGAAACAGAGTCAGAGAGAGGTTGACTAGACCCACCAGTGCTGGCTTTGAGGTGGAGGAAGGGAACCAGGAGGCAAGAAACGCAGGCATCCTCTAGCAGCTGGAACGGATGGGACATATATGCTCCCTTAGAGCCTCCAGAAAGGAACGCAGCCCATGGACACCCGGATTTTAACCAAATGACAGTCATGTCAGACTTCTGACCTCCAGAACCAATGAATTAGCGTGGTTTTAAGTCACCACATTTCTGTTTATTTGTTATAGAAGCCATGGAAAATGAATACAGGTGCAGTTCATGAGTGGCAGAGGGAGGACTAGAATCCCATTTTTACTAATTTGGGGGTACTGCTATCTGTCTGTCACTATATTAATCACTTAGAATATTATTAGAATTAGTCTATGAAAATAACCTATAAGATAAATATTGTCCTTATTTTTCAGATGAGAAAAGTAAGACTTGAAACAGTTAAATTATTTGCTTAAGCCCTGGCCGGTTTGGCTCAGCAGTTAGAGCATCGGCCTGCGGACCAGAGAGTCCTGGGTTCGGTTCCCACTAAGGGCATGTACCTCGGTTGCAGTTCGTCCCCGGCCCCTGTTGGGGTCATGTGGGTGGCAACCAGTCAATGTATCTCTCTCACATCAATGTTTCTCTCTCTCCCCTTCCTCCCTCTCTCCCTTCCTCTCTATCTGAAGATAAATGCAAAAAACGTCCTCGGATGAGGATAAAAAAAAATTATTTGCTTAAGTTCTAGTCAAAAGAGCTGCCTCTGCTGTTGACAAACCCTATATGTTTCCAGCATCCCATACTACTTCATGGTTCCAGGCTCTTGACTTCTAATAGAAACTGCTTTTAAGGCTCAGCCTGTTACAACATGGATGGACCTGGAGGGTATTATGCTAAGTGAAATAAGTCAGACAGAGAAAGACAAATACCATATGATTCACTTATATATGAAATCTAAAGAACAAAATAAATGAACAACAAAAATAAAACAGAAATAGAATCAGATACAGAGAACAAAATGATGGTTGTCAGATGAGAGGGTGGTTGGGGGACTCGGAAAAAAGGTGAAGGGATTCAGAAGTACAAATTGTCACTTACAAAATTGTCATGGGGATGTAACGTACAACATAGGTAATATAGTCAATAATATTGTAATAACTATGTATGGTGTCAGGTGGATACCAGACTTATTAGAGGGATCACTTCATAAGTTATATAAATGTCTAATCAGGCCTGGCCAGTGTGGCTCAGCAGATTGAGCATCACCCCCTGGACTGAGAGGTCCCAGTTTGATTCCCAGTCAGGGCACATGCCCGGTTGCTGGCTTGATCCCCAGTAGGTGGCGTGCAGGAGGCAGCCGATGGATGTTTCTCACTCACATTGATGTTTCTATCTCTCTCCCTTCGTCTCTCTCAAAAAAAGTCAATAAAAACATATTTTTAATGTCTAATCACTATGCTGTACACCTGAAGCTAATATAATATTGAATGTCAACTGTAATTGAAAAAAATTAAAATTACAATAAAAAAATCTCTCCCCATAAAAAATGACTCAGCCTGTTATTAGCACAATTATGGACTACATGAAGTTTGTTCCAAACATTCCCAAGTGTGCAGTGCCTTTAAGCAGCCCAGAGATCCTCTGAAGTAGGGTTTATAACCCATGCATGCTGTTAAGAGCTGAATTGTGTTCCCCCAAAATTTATGTGTTTAAGTCTTAACCCCAATACCTCAGAATGTGGCTCTATTTGGATGTAGGACCTTTAAAGAGGTGATTAAGGTAAACTGAGCTCGAGGGTGGAGGGGATCCCTAGTCCAATATGACTGGTGTCCTTTTATAAGAAGAGAGGATTAGGAGACAGACAACACAGACAGAAGGATGACCATGTGAGAATACAGCAAGAAGGCTGCCATCTGCAAGCCAAGAAGAGAACCACAGAAGAAAGCAAGCCTGAAGACACCTTGATCTCAGATTTCTAGACTCTAGAGCTGTGCAAAAATAAAATTATTTAAGCTGCCAGCCCTAACAAACTAATATGTATGCCCTATAACAAACTCTTGTCCTCATCTTCCAGAGATAGATTTCATTGTTCTGGGCAGGGTTTGTGTACCAGGTTCATGTTTATTTGTCTTAATTTAGATGAATTTTGTTTGCAGAGAATACAGAACTGGTTCTTTATAGATTAATAAGATTTTTAACAGATGGAGAAGAATCATCTCCAATAATTCAGGTATATTCACAAAATGTTCGTTTGAGTATTATGTGGGATAATGTTAGCTTATCAAACAGTTGGAAACTAGCTTTATCTAGTTTCCATGAAAATATTTCTACTGGGAATGTTTCTATATCTGAGCTATAAAAGGTACTTACATAGAGGAAAGTATGTTAGCTTAAGAGTTGAGGGCCCGTCTGAGCTCTGACTTTGTTCTCGTCTGCGTGAGCTTTAGTCTACCTAACTTTTCGGGCACTCTATTCCTTTCAGTGTTAGAGCCTCACCTTTTCTTGAGAGTTCAGACCAAAAAGGTCATTAGTAATAGACTTCTGTGGCTATTCTAAAATCATTAAATACTACCTCAAATTTTCCTATGTTGAATTTCACAAGAAAAGCTTGCTTCCTTCAATGAGAAAATGAAAATTTTCTAGCTCCTCTTCTTGCCTAAGATTCTATAGATAGGGATCCCTTTTCTCAGTGAGTATCTCCTTGAGTGCGGCAAAAACATTATTTTTGTAGCTTTTTTTTATGACAATTGCATGTATGAAAAGTGGTACTTGCTACTCTGGCTTGCGTAAATGGAAAAAGAAAGAGAAGGTAAGGAAACTAGAGGCTTTGCCAAGTGCTTTGCCTGGTCAAGTTCAGCTACTTTCATCCTGCCAGGAACATGGAGGGCAAAGATTCCCACTGTCCCATACTCCTCAATGTTTTAATGTCTTCCCAAGAGGAAAAGGGGTTTTAAAACTTCCCAGAATGTACTTACTCATCCTCTAATTAAATATTTAGCCTTAAGAAAGACAATTATAAAATTGAGCTATTTAGATTTTTCATAATGGTGTTATTTAATGTTGGTCATCTCAATCACAATTTCTTCTAAAGTTCTGAGAACATTAGTTACTTCCATCTCTTTCTCCCTCTCTGTTCCTGTGCCCAGAATTTCCAGAAAGCAATTTCATTCCATGCAGAGCAAAATGACCCCTGCGTCTGAATAACAGACCCATAAATAAAAAGGAGGTGTTTTTTTTTTATTGTGCCATTTGTCTAATTGTATTGCCAGTTTGGCCGCACTTTGTTCAAGCACTTGGCGTGACCACTTCCAAAGGCTGACTTTCGGCACATCAGCACTGAGCACAGTGTACACCGTTTGAAGGCCCAGATAGCAGGCACAATCTAGTTACCGCCTCTTAAAAGTCTTTAAAATATTATGTCATCCACTCTGCACCATAATTATACATCCTGTTTATTGTGAATCTGCATTTGCATAATTGTCTTGTGTTTCTTTACTGAATTTTAAATTATTTCTTTATATACTCCAGGGCTTATGACAGTATTAAGAATAAAGTTGGTGCTAAATATTTTATTTACCTGAAACCAGAAAAATGCTGATCAGAATATAATTTTTATGGAAAACTTATGGTGTTTCTTGATACTGTAAGGTAGTATCTATGACTCAAACAGATAATGAACAGAATTAGATAACAACACACATTAATAAGTAATGAACAGCAGAGGGAAGACCCCTTTCACTGGGAAACTTTCTGATCATTCTTACATAATAGACTCTTTCATCTGTAAACACTACCCATTACAATCCCTTCTTTTTTTCTGAATAATTCAGCACTACAGACAGAACTATTAATAATTCAAAATGTAGTTAGTATGATGTCATTTTTTTTCCAGATCTATAAACAATCAGTCACAAATTTCCAATCGTCACTGATTGGACTGGTGTCACCCAGATGCCTCCTCTTGTTTCATAGCCATTACACCTTCAGTATGTCTACCGGGGACCCTCTTTGAAACAGAGGCTAATTATTTTCTAAAGTAAATGCCTGTTGCTGTCCTAAACATTTTAGAAACTGTAAGCATAGCCCTGGCCGGTTTTGCTCAGCGGTTAGAGCATCAGCCTGCGGTCCAGAGAGACCCAGGTTTGGTTCCCGCTAAGGGCACATACCTCAGTAGCAGTTAGTTTGTCCCCAGCCCTGGTTGGGTTGTGTGGGAGGCAGCCACTCCATATGTCCCTTTCACGTCGATGTTTCTCTCTCTCTCTCTCCCTCCCACTCCAGCTGAACAAAAAATGGAAAAATGTCCTCAGGTGAGGCTAAAAAACAAAAAAGAAACTGTAAGTATACAGCAAATCAGAAAATGTTTATAACTTACTTCTTTAATATATATACCAAAAAAGTAGTTTTTTAAAATATGGTTGGCACTAATAAATAAGAGGACCATGTTGACCATCCAAACTGAAGCTCTTCAGAGCAGAAGACAGCATTATTAATGTTTGCCAAGAAAACTGGCATAAACCAAGACTCTGCCCCAGGAAAAAGGGCATCTGTGGTCATCCTACGCATGAGTGCCCTTTCGTCATAGTATCAAGGAAAGGTCATTTGTGTTTAAAAGTATGTGAGTGCTCTAAGAGTACCATGATTTTTATTAAAATTTTGAAGTCTGTTGCTGTCTGCATCATTTGCTCCTGCCTTCCAGAATCCAAACGTCAGTTCAATGCATAGGACTCACAGGGACGCTGAGCAGAAAAGTCAAAATTAGCGCTGTCCAGCATCAGATGTGACTCTGATGCGCCCTTGCTTCCGCCGGGCGGGGCCAGTTCACAGGCACCGAGCACCTGGCTTGGAGTTCATCCCCTTTCAACGCGCGCTCCCGCACCAAACAACAAGGGAGAAATAGAAACAATTTCGTCTAGACAGTATCAGTCAACGTCAAAAAATGAACAAACATCAAGACTCATGGTGAGAAAATAAACTGGAAATGCTCACAATTAGCTAAATGGCATGCATATCATCCTACGTAGAAGCTCAAAATTAATGTTTAGGCTTTGCTTCCGCCTTCAGATTATGTGACTGTTGTAAATTCACAAACCAACCTCCGCATATAAAGAGCCCTCCAAAGGCATTCTGAGTCTATCGAATGTGAATCTTTTTTGAGAAAAAAAAAAAAAACTATCTTTATCCCACATGGTTGAATGTAAAACACAAATCTTGTTTCATCACAGAAAAAAGGATGCGTTTGAGACCTTGGGGAAGGGAAAAGTTATTTCATTCATTTTGAAGACTGTTCTAACTGAACTAATGTGCACAGATCCCAAGAGCCAAGGTGCTCCTTGGGTACAGACACGGAGGGTAACCGCTCCTTGTTCTACGCAGCCTGTGCATGGTGATGAAGGAGCGAGACTAGACGCCAGTCTAAATTAGGCACATTCAATATCTTTGTACTAGACAAGGCATAAAAGATTGATCAAGGTCAATTTCCGTTTTTTTATTAGTTCGTTCCTCTTCCAGAGCCTGGCTGATGATAGAATCTTGTAACAAAAGCTTCTGGGGAAAATGTTGCTGAATTACTAGAGCTTCGTTAATGCTCTTCACAAAAGGCCAAGTACTTTCTGTCCTGTAGTAAGAGGGTTTTCATTCTAAAAGCTGGAAAGAGCTGGCAGAATATGAACGTTACCACACACCCCTCATACAAATAGATTCTGTGGTTTACCTAAGGTCACGCCGAGTGGGTGGCCGAGTTAACAATGCACAGTATGAGTACCTTCTGCTTTGTTAGGCTACGAGGCCATGAAGGATATTTTCCGCCTCTCAAGAACAGAGTGTTCCTGCTATGTTTTCTGTGAAGCACACTCTATGTTTTAATGTATCACCTTGACCAGTGGTTCACAAAGTGTGGTTTCTACATCAGCAACATCACGTCTTCTGGGAACTTGGGAATGAGAAGGTCTTGGGCTCCGCCCCAGACCTACTGAGTCAGAAACTCGGTGTGGAACCCCCAAAATCTGTTTTAATAAACCCTCCAGTTTTATGAAGCATAGTAAAATCTGAGAGCTACTGAGCCAATTGTTTCTTGGAATCTATATTACTGGCAACATATTTAGAAGATTTCTTCTCTGCTCACAATTTTAATAAAAGTCTTTTGAAATCAGTATATATCTGATCATTTATTGGCTCTAAATGGTGAGGAAATAGCCTGAATTCATTGGTTTATTCATTTCCTTCATTCAAACAGACCAGCTGTAAACTTTATGTCACGTGTCTGTGTTTTTGTGATGGGAGAAGAAGAAACAAAATAAGTATAAGGTATAATTCCATCCTTGAGAAGCTCAAATATACCAAGAAAATAAGAAACTATTTTTTTTTTACTATTTATTTATTTATTTTTTTTTTATCCTCACCCGAGGATATTTTCCCATTTTTTGTTCAGATAGAGTGGGAGGGAGAGAGAGAGAGAGAGGGAGAGAGAGAGAGAGAGAGAGAGAGAGAGAGAGAGAGAGAAACATCGACGTGAAGGGGACACATCGAGTGGCTGCCTCCCACACAACCCAACCAGGGGCTGGGGACAAACCACAACCGAGGTACGTGCCCTTAGCAGGAACCGAACCCAGGTCTCTCTGGACCGCGGGCCGACGCTCTAACCACTGAGCCAAACTGGCCAGGGCAAGAAACTACTCTTAACAGTACTTTTAAATGGTACTTAGTAAATGCTACAATTATCTATTTATTAACTGAGACCCTCCCTGGCGTCAGAGCCAGGTAAGATACTTCCGAATTCCTATAGCCTATGGTAGTCTACAGCTCTTCCCAAGATTCCTGCAAAATGTTCCTGTGGCCACATCTGTCTCCTGATACCTGATCTCTCTTGTCCTTGATCTTTTGTTCTCAGTGTGAAACAATCTTTTTCAAATTCTAAAGATCAAAGTAAAACAAGATACAAAACACTCATCCAAATTATTCATGAGTGCAGTCAGTCTCAACTGGAGATTTGAGGGTAATGAGAAAGTGTTCAATACAGAAGCACGGCAAACAGAGTCCAGTCACAGAAAGGATTTTCTGTACCTAAGAAGTCTTTATGGTTTCCCTCTGTCTTTATCCCTCACAGCACCCAGCCCTCCGGGCTTCTAACTCTGCTCGTCTCAGTCTTATCCCTTCTTTTGCAGAGTAAACCACTCATTTTGTTGCTTATCTTTCTGCTTGCCACCATGTCCAGGAATTCCAGTTTCTAAACAAGGTTTTCTTTTTCTATAAACAAATAAATCTTCTCTAGATGTTTATAATAAAACATTCACCTCTTATAACCACAGAAAGAGCATCCTTATAATGTAGTTGGTGGCTAGCAGAACATCGTACTGGAAAAAATAATACTTTCAGTCGAACGTGATTGATGAGAATTTACTCAAGAAAATATTTATCAGCTGTGTCCAGAGCACCGTAAAGTCCACACAGACAAAGAAGACTCTGCCTTTGCCTTTGCAGACTTTATAAACTAGTGACTCCTTCTGGGGGAAGAATTTGGGAGAAAGAGAGAAATTCCCACAGAGGTTTGCCAATTGCTCTTCATTTTCTACACAATAACAACAGAAACGCCCAGCTCGGTACTATTCCAGTAATTCCATAGCTCCCAAGAAGCTGATATTTGAGGCATGACCCTAAAAGAAAGGTTAGAACCACAAATCTAGATCTCCTCCGTGTTCTGTTGGCCACAGTGCTATACACGGTACAAAGATAAATGAGACAAACGTCTGCCCTCAGAGTTCAGAGTTCCTGGAAGAGAAAGACAAGTGTTAACATTTTATCGATACTGATATAATGGTGTGTGCTGATAGAGGTCATTGTTGATAGAGGACCTGACCCACACAGCAGGATGGGTGTGAGAGCAAAGCAGAGCTTTGCGGCACTGCATCCTGAAGGCTGGGCAGAAAAGCCAGCTCAGGGTGGTTGTTAGGAGGATGAAAGGAAGACAAATGTTTCAAGAGAGATTGTGCAAAAATCACGCAGAATGAGAATGGGAGGCCATCTAGCATATTGTACAAGCTGAAAGCAAATAATAGGTACATATAGGCAAAGCTGGTCTGGCAAAGAATGTTGTCATTGTTAAATATACACATAGCAGGTCCTTGAATAACACTGTTTCATTCAACGTTCTTTTTTTATAATGTTGAAGAGATGCCCGCAGGACTTAAGTCTTGCTTATATCAATCAGCCTATGATAAAATTGGTTTCGTTATACATCATTTCATTTATAGCCACAGAACCTATGAATGACAGACACTAAGTGAGGACTTACTAAAGTTATTCATGAGATGATATAGATACATATGTCTACACTGGTGAACAAAACCGTAACTCTAGCATATGATTATAGCAGAATACCCCTTAGGATGCTTTGGAAATGTGCTGCCCTCTATCTTCTTTTTAAAAACCTGTGATAGAGATTTTGTTCTCAAATCATGCTAAACACTCCTTTCATCTAGTTATACATTGTAAACTACACCTTCTTCATAAAGTAAGAAGACTGCAAGGATCCTACTCACTAGAGGAAACTGTGTTACAGATATTGAAAATTATAAGTGTATGGAAGAAAGGAATAGCACTTATATTTCTATACAGTCATTAGAATTGTACCTCTTAGGTGTAGTTTACCTGAGTGATCTAGATATAGCTGCATTTGGGCTTGGCCAATAACGGAAGACTACACACCAACTACGGACTCTTCTCGTGTCTCAAACTACCTTATTTTAGGGTCACACATGTATGTTTTTTTTTATTTGATGGAAAGCTATTTTATTCCTAAACAGTGTGGAGAAGATAAACACTGCTTTCTTGAAATAGTAAAAAGCAATACAACCTACCAGCCATTTTTATTCACAATGACTTAAACACAAGTCCTTTTCCATTCCTATTTCAATCTCAATTTACTCATTAGTCAAGTAAAAAAGTTAACACGCCAGAATGGATAAATAACAGAAAAGCACTGGATAAGGGCAACACTGAGAGGCATTTTATACTTTAAAATGATAGAGCACTTCTATTTAAGGGCTGGACATCACTGCTGGGGTTTAGGATATTTCATCTCCTTTCTCTGTAAGTTCCACTACAATAGTCACCAACTCCAAGCAGAAGTAGACTCTTAGTTACATTTTATATCTATAACTAACTACATCTGAAAATCCCACTTCAAGATTGATAAATGTTGTCATTCTGGTTTGAAAAGTTTTTATTTTTATTTAAAACAAAATTGGGACAGAGATAAGATAGATTGAAGTCTAACACATTTAGCGTATTTTTCTAATGTTCTTGAAATTTATGACACTAATTGTCATGAAGGCCTGTGTAAACTCAAATGATCACAGTTGTGACCAGAAAGATAAAAGACAGATTATCTGTGAAATTCAAAATGTAAGATTAAATACCAGAAAGACTCATAGATCATACTTCCACAACCTTAGTTTATAAGGAAGGGAACTGAGACCAGAAGCAATATGTGACAATCCTACAGGTCACAGTAGTTGAGTCAGAATGCTAGATGATTGTATAACCTAATCTTTGAGCTAGTGTGCTCTGGTATACACATTAGACTAGCACCCGTTTGCAAATATTGGTGGTTAGCAGTGATATTTAGCATTACACTTACTCATTCATCACTTCAATTTTTTCAATGCTTCAGAAGGTTCTAATGACATACACAGTCATTTTACAGAAAGGGAGATTAACATACACAGAAAAGTCTTATATATGAAGGCAATCAGACCAAACGTTTCTCACTTCTTTTGGTATCAATGTCACCTAAATCAATTCTTTTAATCATTTCAATCAATGATTCTTTCAGTGTTTATAAGAATTATAATGCATTACATCTCATTTTAGTGAATTAATTTTGCATCCTCCTCTGAAGCTCAAAAGTTTCCAATACCTTTCTTTAAGAATCTTACAGGACTCCATAGAGTCTTAAGGAGAGTATACGTATTAAGCAATCAAAACAATGTGAAAAATATTGCATATGTCTCTTATTTCTAAAAGCATTATTTTTAATATGAAGATTTTTAACATCAGAGCAAAAATAAATAGTTAATACAATCCTACCTCAGATAATTTGTGAGCATTTTGTTTAGCAATAAGTAGAATGTATCTGGTTATTTCCAGCTGATCTGATTGAATTCATTTCAATATACAAAATCCCATATGTGAGTGGTAGTAATGTCAGCATCACATACTCATCAACTTGCTATAATTTTCATAGGAAAGAAATTTTAGTTTCTATTGTAGGCAGTCCTTGTGATACCAATAAACGTGTGACTCCACCTTTGAGATCTCACGGAACAAGAGTGACTACAATCAATCTCTCCCAAATTAACTTTGACAACCAAGGAAACATAAAAAACAGCCTTTTCAAATAGGACAATGAATACATGAATTCATAATTTTATTTAGCAATTCATAATAAAAGGTCAAATTATGTCCCTGAACCAAGAAGTAGGAATGAGTATTGTTAGACAGTAATTTCATGAGTGAACGAATGGGCAAATAATCTTGCCCTTTATGATAACTGATTTCTCTGTGGCCATAGTGAAAACAGATTTGCCTGAGAAAGTAAAAGCTCTCATTTTATTCATACAGGCTAGATTTTACATTTTTAAAAGTTGAAGCATAAACAAGCATTTGCTGCTAACATTTTCAATGTTTGCTGTTAAGATAAAGGTACTTAGGATGTCTGTAGCAATGGTGAACATTTGGTTAAATATTGTACACTGTGGTTATTTTTACCAAACAAAATATAGGTACATATTAAACTACAAAGCATACAATTTTCAAACAAGGATCCTAAGCTATGTTTCTGAAACTGTCAATATTACAAGCAAATTTGTATGACAATGTGTCTGCCTATAAACCAAAGGCTTCTGATTAGATTAGGAAAGACAAAAGATGAAAGATAGATTTGGACATACAGACACACTACATAGAAATTACATTAAACTTCCCAGATTCTAATGGCATCTAAACTCATACTACTTTAAGTATATATATACAGAGGTGGGTTATAGTTGTTCGTATGAAAAATAATACAATAATTAATAAATAATACAAGAATAAACTCTGCCCTGGCTAGTTTGGCTCAGCGGTTAGAGCGTCAGCCTGCAGACCAGAGAGTCCCGGGTTTGGTTCCCGCTAAGGGCACGTACCTCAGTTGCAGTTTGTCCCTGGCCCCGGCTGGGGTTGTGTGGGTGGCAACCACTTGATGTGTCTCTCTCACATCAATGTTTCTCTCTTTCTCTTCCTCTTTCTCTCCCTCTCACTCTATCTGAAGATGAATGCAAAAAAAATGTCCTCGGATGAGGATAAAAAAATTTTTTTAAAAAGAATAAACTCTGTGTTTTGGGTACTCATAACTGCAAAACTACTTTTAGCGATCCCAGTATATATTTTCTTAAGTTAAATTATATAAAAATATATATTTAAACATATATTAAACTATATATAAGTGTGTGTATATATGAAACCTTATTAGTAATAAAGGTGAGAACTGATGAATGCCATAGAAGTGCATGAAATTCTTAGGCTATGAGGTTAGTTAAAGGATACTAAATATATGATTTAGAACAAATTTAGGGATTATTAGGATTCATGATAAGATTTATGCTATAGATTCAAGGGCTCCCATCCTTTCCGCTTTTAAGTATGCTTTAATGGACTGTTTAGTAGAACAAAGAATTTTTTAACTGAAAAGAGCTATTTCTTGGAATGGTGGAGGAGCTATGACATTAAAAAGAGATTTAAAAAATCAGAAATATTGAAAACTCTGTAGTGTCTCAGGGACATCCAAGTCAAGAAGAAGAAACTGAGGCTCCAGAAGAGAGATGTGGCTGCTAGAAAACTGATAGTAAACAGTTTTTTCATAGGAGAGACGCAAAACATTTTTATTATTTTACAGCTAATGCAATTGAGGTTTAAAAGGATCTATAATTTGCCTGGCTGGTGTGGCTCAGTGGATTGAGCATTGTCCCATGGATTGAGAGGTCCCGGTTCAATTCCCGGTCAGAGCACATGCCTGGGTTTCAGGCTGGATCCCCGGTAGGGGGCGTGCAGGAAGCAGCTGATCAGTGTTTCTCTCTCACATCTATGTTTCCATCTCTCTCTCCCTTCCTCTCTCTCTCTAAAAAATCAATTTAAAATTTTTTTTTAATTTTTAAAGGATCTGTAACTACACAGTAACTTAGCTTACTGCCCAAAATAGACATAGAAGCCTTACCACACAATCCTTATTTGCATGTGCTTTTAATTATGCTGAACAAAAGTTTTTAACTTTCTTGGTCCCTGAGACACTGCAATGTTATGACTTTATTTCTGGGACAGCAAAACAACTATATCCTGAAACACTTTTTTCACCAGGGTCTGGTCTAACTACAATTGATAAGACTCTTGAAGGCAGAATTCCTTTGAAAGGGAAGTTTCCCCCTGTCTATTTCAACCTAAAAGAAGTAATCAAATTTAAAACTACAAAGATAATGCTTCTTTAAATTAGTTTACTCTATAAATAAATTATCAGATTTCTTAGTCAACTTTTCCCTCTGAAGAGAAAAGTATGATAATCTCATGAAATGAAACCAACTAGAGTCATTAAAAAACACAATTTTCCCATGTAAAAAAAAAAAAAAAAAAACATTGGGAGAAAATACATGGGCCCTTTATAATATACGAATCATGCTAAGAAATGGAAACAAAGCTTATGACCCAACTATAGCGTACAAATTTAATATTTTTAATCAAACATCAATTTAGAAATCAGGTAATATGAAACACATTTCCTGTTTTCACAGAACTTAGGGGGAAGCTAAACAATCAATCAAGTAATTAGAATAAAAGAGACTATATGGAGATATAATATCTGACAGGATAGTAGTTAACTTCACTGCACATCAGAATCACAGGTTTGTTTAAAAAAAAAACAAAAACAAAAAACCACACAGGTAGATGGTCCCAAACGCACAGTTTTTTATTTAGCAGGTCTCAGATGAGGTCAATAAATTTTTATTTCTAACAGTTCAACAGATGATGCTAAAGCTGTTTGTCTAAGGCTTTGAGAATCATTGCTCTTGGGAACCAAAAAATTTAAGTTTATTTAAATTATGTAATATGGGAAAGATGAATAGAAGTTATGATCAAACACTTATTTCAAGCTGTTAATATTTAATATAAAAATCAATGAGTGAAATCTCTGTTTTTTCCCATGAGAGATTTCCACTTCTACCCATAATGATGTAACTGGTACCCAACTAATGTTTTCAAAATAAACGATTGTAAAATGGGAAAAAAAATTATGAAGAATTTATTTTCAGCTGATAGACCACAGGCATCATAGGACTATGATGCCTCAGAGGAGAAATCCCTTAGAGATATTAATATGTTAAGTGAGGTTTTCCAGAGCGGAGATGCTAGGGATCTATGTGCTGAATGGAAATTCTAGAGCTATACAGAGAGACAGAAATTTTGACCAGCCATAATGAAGACACCTTGATAATACCTATAGGGCTAAATTTATACTTACTCCAGAAGCATTCTTTAAGAGCTTTAAAACAAATTTCAAAAAAAATTCAAGCTGATCTACTAGTAAACTAATTGCCTGCCATAACAATATGAAGGGTGATAAAATCCAGACACAGCTACATAGCATCCAGAATGTGCAGTGTTCAATCAAACACTACTTGACAGGCAAATGAGCAAGAAAAGGTGACCAGTTACCAGGAAGAATAAAATCACATATAACAAATGAAACGAAATATTGCAAATTGCAGACAGTGACTTTAAAACACCTATTATAAAAATGATCTAAGGCTTAAAGAAAACATTGCTAGTCCATTCAGACAAAAAATGAACGTCCAGCAGAAAGAAAAATGGAAGCTAGTTTTAAAAAGGAGAAAAAAAAGAACCAGAAGAAATTCTAGAACTAAAATTGAAAACATTTGGAAAGAAATAGTCACTCAATGGGCATTGAAGTAGACTGGAGAAAGTCATAGAAAAGGAGAAAACAGTAGAAATCTGAAAAAAAAAAAAGAGGATTAAAAATGGAGCCTCAGTGACCAGGAAGACAATGGCAAATGGTCCAATATACATGTAATTCAAATCCCTGAAGGATAGGAGAGTGTGGGGAAAGAAAACATATTTGAAAGCATAAAGGCTGCAAATTTTTCAGATTTAATGAAGAACAACATAGAGATCCAAGAATCTCAATAAACTGCAAACAGGATAAAGACAAAGAAAACCCCAGCTAGGCATATTATTGACAAACTACTAAGAGTAAAGCATAAAGAGAAAATCTTGAAAACAACCAGATAAAAATATTACATGTAAGAAAACAACAATATGAATCATAGATGACTTCTCATCAAAAACAAAGAACACTAGAAACCAATGAAATGACATTTTTTAAAATGCTGAGATGGGGGAGAGGGCGTGAGGTAATATAAAAGACTATATTTTTCTTTTTCTTTTTTAACAAAGACAAATAACTGTTTAAAGCAAAAGCAGTTTCTATTGTGGAGTTCAAATGTGTGTCTATAAAACATGACAATAGTAAAATGGGGGTGGTAACTAGAACTTCATTATTAAATGTTTCTTGAATTTTATATAAAGGGATTAAAAATATTGCCCTGACCGGTTTGGCTCAGTGGTTAGAGCGTCGGCCCACGGTCCAGAGAGACCCGGGTTCAGTTCCCACTAAGGGCAAGTACCTGGGTTGCAGTTTGTCCCTGGCTCCAGTTGGGGTCATGTGGGTGGCAGTAAGTCAATGTGTCTCTCTCACATCGATGTTTCTCGCTCTTCCTCCCTTTCTCCCTCCCGCTCTATCTGAAGATAAATGCAAAAATATATATATATATCTCTAAGGGATGCATTCTGAAGACCTTGAATCAATCAATAAAATATGATGATACAATTATTTGTAAAAAATTATACAAAGAGGAATCACTAAATAGCCAAAAAAATTTAAATACAAAAATGGTATTAGATTCAATCACATCAATTATTATGTTATATGCTATGGTCTATACTTTCCAACTGAAAAAGGAGAGGTTGTCAGACTGAATAAAAATCAAGACTCAACTACATGCTGTCTATCAGAAACACACTTTAACTATAAAGACACTGACAGGTTGAAAGTAAATAGATGGAAAAATGCACAATGAGATCAGTCAGCATAATAAGTGAAATAGGCCAGTCAGAAATAGACAAGTAACATATGATTCCACTTATATGTGGAATTTAATGAACAAACTGAACTACCAAACGAAATAGAGGCAGACTCACAGATAGAGAGCAGGCAGATAGCTTGGGGGCATGTGGAGGGATTGAGTTAAAAAGAGAGAGAACTCGTGGACACAACAACAGTGTAGTGATTGCGGGGTGTATTCCATCCTCCTCCCTTCTACTGAAGGACTTTCTTATGCAGTGCAACAATCTAAGAAAAGTATAAACTGCATAAAAATTAGAAAACGTTATCTATTTGCAGATAACATGGTTTTTATGTAAAAACATCTGAGTAATCTATGAAACAACTAAGAGAATTTATGACGCTCTCCATGCAAAGTCAAAATGCAAAATTAATTTATTTTCATATACTTGCACTAGTCAATTAAAAATAAACTTTAAAATTCTGTTCACAATAACATCAAAGCAAAATACTTAGGAATAAATTTAACAAAATAGCTAAAGGTCTTGATACTGAAAACTACAAAGCAATGGACAGAGAAATTAAGGACCTAGGTAAATGTAGGGGTGTATTAAGTTCATGGATTGAAACACTCAATATTGCTAAACTATTAAATCTCCCCAAATTGATCTATAAATTGAATTACAATCTAATTGTAATCTCAGCATGATTTCATTAAAATTAGCAAACTATTTCTAAACTTTAAATGAAAATACAAAGAGCTTCCACTAGTCAAAACAATTCTGACAGTCATTGGAAGACACTATCATCTCAAGACTTGCTATTAAGCTACAGTAATTAAGATATTATAATGTTGGCATAAGGATCAAACAAAAAAAAATGGTCCAGGAACAAACATGCTTATACAGTCAACTGATTTGAAAAAGGATAAAACTATTCAATAAGGAAACAAACATCTTTTCAATGAAAGGTGCTGAAAACCGGCTGTACACATGGAAAACATTAACCTCACATCTGAATTACACCATACAGAAAAATTCACACTCATGGACATAATGTAAATACTAAACTTACCAAATGTAAAATCTAAATCTATAAAACACTTAGAAGAAATATATCTTTGAAACCTGAGGTAAGGTAAATATTTCTTAGAATACAGAAAGCAATAACAATAAAAGAAAAAATGTTAGATTTTTGTTCACCAGGACAGCATCCAAAAATAAACAGGCAAGTACCATCTCACAGAACATATTCATAATACATATAACTGACAAAAGATGTGTATCCATAATATATAAAGAATGCCTACAGCTCAATGACAAAAGGACAATTCTATTTTAAAATGGGGGGAAATTTTCAACACTTCACTAAGATACATGAATTGCATACAATCTCAAGAAAAAGAAAAAGCCCAACACATTAACCAAAGGAATGCAAATTAAACCATAACTAGATCCACTATATACCCACTACAATAGCTAAAATTTAAGAGACTGACAACACTAAATATCAACAAGGATGTGGAACAAATATTATACATTATTGAAGGAAACACAAAATGGAACAACCACTTTGGGAAAGTTGGCTTTTCATCTAACCTGTAACCTAGCAACTCTCTAACAAAAACGTAAATTTGTATCTACAAAGAAACTTGTATACAAATGCTTATAGCAGTTTGATTTATAATAGCTAAATATTAGAAATAACCATAATGCTTGGCCACAGGAGAATGGATAAACAAACTGTTTGGTGTATTCATTATAATGGAATATTACTCAGCAATAAAATGTAATAAATATTTATTCTGGGTAAAAGAGGTGGGGACATAAAATCCTATCTATTATATGATTCTGTTTATAAGAATGCTTAGACCAGACAAAAGTAAACTATGGTGGGGAAAAGAAATCAGAGCATTGATTGCCTGGGGTGAGAGTTATAAGAAAGGTCCCCAGGGAACCTGGGGGAAATAGAAATATTCAATATCTTGACTGGTGTGTTGGTTGTTGTACATGTGAATGCATTTCTAAAAACTCAAACTGTACACTTAATAACTGAATATTTCACTCAATGTAAATTTTACTTTAACAACAACAATAACAAAAACTAAAGTCCCAGATATGATCAGTGTGATATCATGTAGCAGAAAAAACCTAGCCCTATGATCTAGAAAAGCTGAAAAAGAGTCCAAACTCTACCTAGTGACCTTAAAAAATAATTTTCACTTCTCAGTACTTAGAATACCCATTTTTTAAAATAAGGCATTAAGATCTATATTTCATTCAGTCAATATTTAAGTTTAGGGGTTCAACCAGTGAGTTTACTATTTCATAGGCTTATTATAAAGTTCAAATGAGAATTTGAAAGTGATTTAGAGATGATGAGACAGTATACAAATGTTATAATTTGTCACTGAGTCAAGTAACAGAAACTACTTCACTGGAAAAAATAAAAAGATATAGTTAGGACTTCAAATTAGAGGGGCATCCTGTGTAGCCGTGACTAATTTATTTTTTAACATGAAAGAACATGAGAGGTCTTAGAAGAGAAGGAATATTTTTAAAAGCAAACTACAAATAGCCCTTTTAGTTTGTGATCACAGAAAGAACTCTTATTGGTGCAATTAAAACTGGTTGCCAAGGGAAACAGCAAACCTAAAAGTCCTTAATATCAAAAGCCTAAAGATCAAGAATTTAAATCCCTGAAGCAGAACAGTTGACCCAAAATGAATCAGAAAAAGAACAAAAAAAAATTCCAAACAAGAAAATGGAGGTGAAATCAGTACTGGAATAGATCAGTCCTATTCTCACTCATTTTAAATTTGTTCCATATGTACAAAAAATTAAAATAAAATTCTCTAAACAGGAATAACAATTTATTTTTTAATTATTTAAAGTTAGAAAATACATGGTTTAAATCTATAGCTCATAAAAGACAGACAGTCCATTATGATAGCTACTTCCAATTATCTCTGAGCCTTAATTACAATACTATTTATGTCCCTAAAATACAAGAAACTAACCCCACACCATCCTCAAGATGTTCTAATAAATGCCCCACAGCACCATCTTGGCTCCTTGGGATCTAAACTGAATTTATAAAATAGTTTTATCACTTGAATTAATTTATTCAATTTTATTTTATTAAAGACACTTATATTCTTTCATTGCAATTCTGACGAACACATTGAATCATTCTGACAGGACAAGAAGCAGTAATGAGGACAGAATCCATTTAAAAATGGAGAGTGGAATTATTGAGGTATTGCTTCCTCTCTGGCCTTTCTTGGCTTTTTTCTTATAGTTAATACTTCTAAAGTAAATGCAAGTAATAAACACTACAAAAGGTACATTATTTATATTTATGTGCATTTAACTGATGCTTAAATTTCCAACAGGGTGGCAATGTCATGGGACATCTTATGAATTTAGGAAACCAATAATGATCAAATACAGATTCTAACAGAACTGTTAGCCAACTTATTAAGTTAAAATAAGATAAATTATTAGAAGATGCTTATAGTCGATGGGACAATACCCCCAATGAGTGTTTTACAGAGCAAGGTGTTTTGGACAATTCTACTTGAGTATTAAGTGTCCTTATGTTGGCACTATAGCACAATTTATACACAAAGAGAGAGAGAGAGAGAGAGAGAGAAAGCTGACAAAAATAGTTTAAGTCTGCTTTTTTTTATATTTTCAAAATAATGAGATCTAATTAATCAAGTGTTTGGGTAAAAAGCAAGTAGGGACTTGTAGAATCATCATGATGATGATAGTAAGTGAATTAAGAAAAATTTAGAAATCTATAACCTTAATGTTAGTTAGTTCCTACAATTTACTGATGGTGTACAACCCACTTACATTTCACATGCTTTATTTTATTCACCTCCTTGCACTAGCCCTTGAGGAATGTTTTCATATCCCCGTTTAAAGAAGAGACACTGGCATTCAAAGTTTAAGTAACTTGCCCAAAGTTCCATTATTAATGGCAGAGGCAAGATTTAAACCTAAGTCAGTAAAATGTCAAGACCCATGGTTTGCTATTTGTGTTTTGTTTGTTTGTTTTACTGGATTAAGTTTATAACCTACAGTGTTTACAGTCTACCCTTTCTCCTTCCATAAAGAATTCATAGCCCCAAAGTAAAGCCAACCTCCTATGACACCTTGGCTTAACCAGACCAAATGAAGTCAGTCACCTATATATATAGAAGTATTTCCCCAAGTGGCTGAAGCATCACATATAGCCAGAGGCCTAAAAAGCTCTTCTGTCTGCATGTGAACATAATGTTCAAAAAGTATATTTCACTGGTCCCTGACCAGGTAGATCAGTTGGTCAGTGTCAACCTGATACGCCAAGGTTGCAGGTTCCATCTCCAGTCCAGGCACATACAAGAAGCAACCAATAAATGCATAAATAAGTGGAACAACAAATCAATCTCTCTCTCTCTCTCTTTCCCTTCCTCTCTCTCTAAATTAATTTTTAAAAAACGTTTTAAATATATTCCCCTATATTTCTAATCAGGATATCCTAAACTTAAAGCTAAAATAAAAAGCCTTGAGACCCCTTATCCTTGTTAAGGATAAGACTAATGGATACATTGTAAGTTAACAGATATATCAAAATACTAATGCTTCCCAATGGCTAAATGAGACAAGAAAAATTTTAGTCTGTTGCCATTCTTAATTATTGGCACAAGTGAGAATAAATGGAAATAAAATGTTTTATTCAATGACATTCGGGCCAGTCTCTCATAGCTGGATATGAGTTGGAGCCTGGAAGGTTTTTGCAGACACTTTGTTAACTTCCTTCCATACTTGCACTTATTTGGCAACAACAAGGAGAAAAACGAAGGGCATCACTTTTGAAGAAACAAAGGGATAATTTAAACTTAAACAGTGGGTAGTTACTCTACCCATGTTTTCCATTAAGTGAATATTTTTCATTTCAATATCATGGACAGTAAGTGTTAGATCATTTAATAAAGGGAAATATCCTTGTCTTGCTAGTATTAGAATAGTCTTTGGACCTAGCTAATGTTCTTTGGTTCTTAGTCTTGATGGTGTCATTTTTAAAAAGGTAACCATTACTTACCAGATACTGAACCAATCTGTCTTCAATGAATTTTAGAAATAAGTGAAAACAGAAACTCTAAACAGAAGAATCATATGGGCAACGATTGATTCAGGACGATCTCTCTTTCCATCTTTCCTCTCACTCAACTGAAGTGTTCTAATATACTGGATGTTTTCATGCTTCCTAGTACCCCCTGGACAGAAAGTAATCTAACTTGCTTTAGCATGCAAGTCTTTGTCATTTCCCCCAAAAAAATAATTAGTAAAGGAAGAGACATTGAGAACAAGAGGGCAAAATGGGATCTTCTTTGGACAGAGGAAAAAGACTGTCTGGTGCCCTGCAAATCCTACAACATAAAATTCCACTGTGTGAGCCCAGCTCTGAACAAAAAGGGAATTTTCTACTGCAATTCTAAACTTTTCAGCTTATGTTTGAATATTAGACATCTAACTACTTGGCTGACATTTGAACATATGGCTAACATATGCCAAATTTGTTTAAAGTAGAGTCCAAAAGTTCAAATGTAGAAGACTAAAAGTCCTTATTCATGTTTTCTTACTATATTCTCCTGAAGATAAAGCAGTGCCAATATGTCTGTGTGTAGCAGGGATGGGGGAAGGGGAAGATGAAGGAAGTCAGAGAGGGGGGAGAAAATCCTTCTTAGTTTTTGCTTCTCCCTCAGCAAATGGGGAAGCAAGGTAGACCACTGAAAGTCTTGCCGCAAAGCAAGTCTGTGACCAGTAGAATACATCTTTTGGATGATAGTTGAAGATAAGGGCACAGTTTATCCAGAGCAATGTAAAACTACCACAATTCCACAAAGGGGTGATATAATAGGGCAAACTTTTTAAAATAAGCAAACATGTAAAAGTTTTCATGGTTCATTTAAAGTTTTGGCAATTATGTTTATCCTGCATAGTAGTAAATGTTCAGTGGTAGGAAATATATTAGAAAATAAGACTGTGTCATTTTATAATTATAGAACAGTTTTGTGTTCTTACTTTGTGCCTAGCACATTTTAAAAGTCATGGATCAATTATTTGATTCTCTCAGAAGAAATCAACAAAGTAGATATTTATTATCACCTCCATTTTACAGATGAAATTTCAGATGCACTGAGAAACTAAATATCTTCTCCAAGTCAACAGTGCTAGAAAATGGTGAAGCCAGGATTCAAAGTAAGGCAACTTGGCCCCAGAATTCGTACCCTTAACCATAATGTCATATTGATGCTTTGGGCTGGAAAAAGGGCTGAACTGATCAAGTCTCTGTTATTCTTATTTTGAGAGAGCAGGGAGTTGGGCTCATCGTTAAAGATCTAAGGATTATTTTAAATCCTTATACCCATATACCCACCTCTACCCAATTATTAGAACTAGAAAGAGCTAAAAAAAAAAAAAAAAAGTCACATATGACTTTGTACAAGAGATCCATAGTAAGCAGCCCTATGTGGGATAAAAAATAGGCTCTTCAGCATCATTAATGTGACAAAAACACAGAAGTAGGTTGATGGTAAACAGTGACTAGTGAAAATGCAGTTCCCAGCCTTCTACCATGACCACAAAAGGGCAATCCCAGACATCAATACTGACTAGTGTTATACACATTTGGTGACAAAAATGAGAATAAGAGATTATGTTCTTGAAGTAAGTGCATTATTAGAAAAGGAACTTCAAAATGACTTTGTGTTCATGAATAAAATTTCATCAGAAGGGCAAGTAAATCTATAAATAGATTTTTCTTAAAAGAAATCTAAAATTGAACACAAAACTTTCCTCCAGCTGACATTGCTACTTACTGTTTGTGATCATACCTAACTTATTCCTGTGGCAATACCACGGACTACTATGTCATTCCCATGTGACAATAATCTCACTAAACCCATAAAGCCTTCTCTTCAAAGCCCACCTTTCAAACCATTCCTTTTCCTTGAAGCCTTATCTGATCATATGTCTTGCCTTTGAAATTTGTGGCATTGACTACTTATACTGCCCTGTACATGATCCATATTTTATGTTACCTTATTATCTAAACTATAAACTCATGTTGGCCAGATATTTTTATCTACTTAAATACTGATATTATAAATTTGTAAATAAGAGATACTTAGCATATTTGAATGATTTCATATTTCTGAAATTATCACGTAATCTTTAAAAAGGTGAAAGAATATATCAAATCAATTATAAATTAATAGCTAGGAACCCAGATAATTATATCATTACATCAAAGCAGATAAGAAGAAACACTTTACAAATCCTAGGTATACATTGGTACTCTTGCCAAAATGTATTCAAAGTATTCTCTCACAATGGTCCAGACTGAGAAAGTATTCCTACTGTTCTATGTGGCAAGTTTCCATACATTTACTAGTTAAACCAGCATAAGCAAGGTATAGTACTTGTAACTAGCACAGCATATTAACCACTTATTCACTTATTTTGCAGGCAGCCAATTAGAATCATAAAGCTGGCCAACAGAGGTTCTGTAGAGACTTTCAAAGACTCTACCTCAAAGAACTGGCATGTGGCCATCTTTATAGGTTTCGAGTTTCCTAAACCACAATCCTACCCAAGGGGCAGAGTCCCAAACATTCGGTTTATTCTGCACAGAGCAAGAATTTGTTCATTCTGCCAAGACCCATGAGTTTAAACACCTGCAGTCAAACGAGGCTTGGTTTGTGTTCCACCATAAAATAAAAATATTTGGGTAGCTTGTAATACATTTAGCCTAGAAAACTTTATTTAAGCTAATAGGCTGTAACAGCTGTTGCCTGAGGAGATAAAAATGAGCATGGGGGTGGGGCAAAAGCTGAGAGCATAGGTAGATTAGTGGGACATTTTTAGTATGCAATACCTGAAACCAACAATCCAGTATAAGTAATAACATTAACACTTGAACAAATGTGAGAAATAAACTATACAAGTGATTCTTCTCTAAATCTTCTCAATATTATAGTGCGGAAGAACAACCTGAACTATACAATTGGGAAATAATACATCCTAGAGTTGTGGGGAATAAACAAAATAACATTGAAATGTAATATACTGCTCAAGAACGATATAACTCCTTGTCTTTCAATGACCAAAGCTTTGAAATTTTTCAATGGCCTTGATTCATTAAAAGGTCTGGAATCAACCCATCTTACAATGTCTTCTGCTCTAGTGAAGGGTATGTTTGTAAAGCACCATTGTAGCAACATAGTATTTTCACTAGTTCGGCTATTTATTCATCAACACCAAGATAATAACTGACATTTGATTCATTATAATGTTGTTCTCAACACTTAGTTTGTATTAACTTATTTAATCCTCAGAACAAAGCAAAAAATATCATCCCCACTCTTCAGATGGGGGAATTGAGGCATAGAGCCTTAAAGTAACTTCTCAAAGTTACACAGATAGTAGGGCAGAGATTTGGACCAACACAGCCTGGCTCCAAAGTCCATGCCCTTTGGACTAAGCTACACCATCTCTGAAATTTGGCAAACTACAGATAATAAGGTGAAATTGCACCCTTGACCTATAACTAAAGATACTAGATTAAAGGCATTTTTACTGTATTTCTCTCTTTAAAACAGATGCAAATAAGAAAAATTTAAAAGATACAATGACCCTAAAATATAAACTTTAAAAACTATTTACCAAATAAGTTTGAAATAAAATAATGGAGTAATTCAAATTGACAAGTGTTCTAATCCTATTTTCTCACAGTGTGGCCTTGGGGAAATCATTCTTTTGTTAGCTTTTGATTCTTCAATTAGATGAAACTATAACCACTGTGGTAATGATTAAACACCCAAGATTATACCCTGTATAGTTTTTGGAATATAAAAAATCTATAAATTATTAATGATAGTGCTTCCCTCCTTCTCTGAGGACATTAGCGTAAATGGATGGGAGAATAAAAAGATACCTTAATTAAAGAGTTATTCTTATTACTGAAAACCCTTGTTCTTTGCCTGTTTCAGGTGAAGTAAGAATCTTTGCTGTTCAGCTTCTAATTCTATTTAGGTCTCATCTCTGGTTACGCATTAGAAACTCTTAGAGCTTTACAAAAACATTAATGCTGGGACCTCAACTCAGGCCAAGTAAATCAAATCTCTGGAGAGTAGGGCCAGGAATCATAATTTTTAAAAATACCCCAGATGATTCTAGTCCAGGGTTGAGCCGCACTTTGCCATATGATCATTAGCTTGGTTTATCCAGGTGCCTACAGATGTGGCCATGTGTTGGCAGCTACAGGTGTGATAGCTCAGATTACTTCACAGTCACTCAACAGACTGGAAAGTTTTACAGAGGAAGTAATGATAAGAGTCAACTTCCCATAAATTATAGAGAATGGGTACGAGGAGATTATAGCTAATGAGATTGAACATGTCAGCTTTACTTATGGTCAGTCAGGTGCTCATTTCTCTCCAAAAGTACAGTGTTCTCTGGCAAGACTGACTTTAACAACATGGTAGACCATCTTTCCAAAACTGCAAACTGAAATCATCAAAAGCACACAGGACTGATCTGATATACTCACCCAATTGCAGGCCAAGAAGCTAGAGTAGAGAAAGGAGAGATTTAGGAGGGCCTTCCAGGAAAAGTCTCTACCTTTCTCTTTCCTCGGGGTGAGAAGAAGAACAAGGTAACTCAACTGCCTTTTTAACTGAGTGGTGCCATTTTCCTAGTTTTATTTATTTATTTTTTTATCCTCACCCAAGGACATTTTTTCATTTTTTGTTCAGATAGAGTGGGAGGGAGAGAGAGGAAGAGAGAGAGAGAAACATCGACGTGAAAGGGACACATCGGGTGGCTGCCTCCCGCACAACCAACCAGGGCCGGGGACAAACCGCAACCGAGGCACATGCCCTTAGCGGGAACCGAACCCAGGCCTCTCTGGACCGCAGGCCGACGCTCCAACCGCTGAGCCAAACCGGCCAGGGCCATTTTCCTAGTTTTAAAGCAAGGTACCCCACCAGTGAGTAAAAAGCCATAACCCACAGACTCTAATTATTCACCCTTTCTCTGAAGGGAGGAGCAGGTAAAGATGTGAAGTAGGAGGTTCACACTCTCTTTCATTTCCCCAGTATGATGGAAAATTGAAATACCTTGTCTCTGGGCCAAAACAACAATGTAGGGTCGTATGATGTCATCAAGACTCCACAAATGTGTGTTCTGTCATAGCCAGGAGACTTCACAGCCAACCTGCTCGTCAACCAGAAGTGTGACTGGCCCTCATGACTGTCCTTCATGATGCCATGTCACATTCCCTCCAGTGCCCTGATACAGTCCCCTAAAATTCATGAAGTGTTCACTTGAGTGGTTGCCCCGCAAATGCTTTGATATGAATCAGAAGAGAACATTAACTAACTCCAAGTTATGCTGTCTATATAAAAAGTCAACTTAATTCTATTTCTCATTTCAAATTATGCTCAGTGACCTAATCCACTGTGATTTATCCAAGATTATAGGTGATACACAAATGACAACATTAATAACATTTCCAAATGATACAGTGCCCTAAAAATTAATAATATACACATTGACCAAATATGAAATTACCAGAATTAAATTCCTAGATAAAATATCTTTCTTATGAATTAAAAAAAAAAAAGAGTTCAAAATCAATTTTGTCTTTAGCTCAACACGGAGAATATTCACTCAATCTAGGCTTATAGAAGCTGCCATCTTGTTCTTTCCACCACTAACACATCCTAAATTGTGGGAGTCTTTTTATTTTAAAACTCATGTGTGCTAACTACTGAATAGGACTAGACTATCACATCCTTGCCCTCATATCCATAAAACATAAAACAAATCCTTGGCCCCTATGGCCAAATTTCTAGGAAAAAATATTATGTTCCAGAATTCAAGACTACACATGTCTATCTACAAAGGAGTGCCAAGGCCAAAGCTCAGTATTATCTTGGAAAGAAGTTTAAAGAGAAAATATAAGAGATAAAGGGAAAAATATCTTGCTTTCAGTGGATCGGGATGCCATTCAGTCTGTGAACAGTGGTTTGAAGCTCACAATGTATTAGCTGAAACTCATTTCTGAGAAATTTCCCACTAAGAGGTAAATTGTCATAATATGATTCCCCTATCTTGGGGAAAGTATCAATATGCTCTGCTTTATCTCTCAGACATGCTTTTGAGACATTCCAGTTTCCATGAGACTTCTTTTTGTCCCCTGATCTCACATATTTAAAGTCTGATTTCCATTTCCCTTAGAGTTTAATATGCTTAGTTAGCACCCGAGGCATAAATTTAGTGAAAGTTTTTTTTCATGTAACCACTGGTGCTTCTTATAAGTAGAGTTCCTTTCATTTTTAACATGCAACTTCTTCAAGCAACATTTACTGACCTCTTTCTCTGCAGCCTTTCCACCAATTTCTGTATCCCAGTAAGATTCCCAAGGCCTCTGAGCCCCACGCCACGTGCTGCCTGTG
This sequence comes from Tadarida brasiliensis, assembly GCA_030848825.1. Taxonomy (NCBI): domain Eukaryota; kingdom Metazoa; phylum Chordata; class Mammalia; order Chiroptera; family Molossidae; genus Tadarida; species Tadarida brasiliensis. Next base: position 30,395,616 of record CM061263.1, on the reverse strand, counting down.
ATCCTGTGTCCTAGGAGCAGTTTCCCCATAGAACCCACATGCATGCCAGTTCGAGAACTGCTCTCAGCCGGTTCCTGAAACAACGCTGCTGTTGAAGCTTCCAAAGCTCGTGACCTGAGAGACATGGTGAGCTTTATGCTTCCTCTCACTTTCTGAAGTTTCTAGATACATGGAAAACTAACGCAAGTGAAAAAATAGCCAATTGTAACTCCAGAAGAAATTAAATGTTATACCAAAAAAATATAACCATAGTACACCAAGTGCCTTGGTGAGCAACATGTACGTAGTACTAATAATCTAAACCTAACATTTGATTTAACCAAAATTTGTTATTTACATATGTTGGAAAGATGGGGACATGGAAATACATGGGAGCAGGGTATAAAATAATTAAATCTTTATCTTTCAGAGTAGGAAGCCATCACAGAATATCTTAATTTTTTTTTTTAATCAAGAAATAGAAAATAAGCATACTGCTCAGAAATATGGAAGTAGCCCTGGCCAGTTTTGCTCAGTGGTTAGGGTGTCAGCCCACGGACTAAAGAGCCTCAGGTTCTATTCCAGTCAAGAGCACATACATCAGTTGTAGTTCGATCCCCAGCCCTGGTTGGAGTTGTGCAGGAGGCAGCCAATCGATGTGTCTCTCTCACATCCATGTTTCTCTCCCCACCTCCCCACTGCTGAAAATCAATGGAAAAATATCTTTGGGTGAGGATTTAAAAAAGATATATATATATGGAAATAAATACTAGAAGCAGTAGCTAAAAATGGTGAGACAATTTTCCCAGGGGAGTAGGATTCAGGATGGGAAGGTGGGCCATGGGACAGCTCTGTGCATGTACTATGTTAATTAGATGGCTTTATGGCTACCTAAATTTCTAAACCATGAACAGGCTAAAATAGAAATTACAAATTAATGCATAATATTACACATACCAAAATGAGGGAGTTCTTTTTTCTATTTTTGGTTTTTGTCAAGACACATCCTATGGGTTGCATGAATGCACTAGAAATGGAGTGCTGAGGGGTTAATGTCTATGAACAAACCCACAAATATTTAACATACCATATACCTCAATTCTAAACAAAATAAGCACAGACTGATTACTTGGGTTCTCCTCCCCCATTTTTTCTTTTCTTCTATATGGAATTCCTCATTCTTAAGCAGAGGAAAGCTATATACAATTTTCCATTTCCATGAAGCAAAGAAATAAGAACCATCTGGAAAACCTTGTCTCTCAGCCTAAACACTTCAAGGGAGCTCTACTTGCTTGGGCTTCATAGTACCTTGAAGTTGAAAAAGAGGCAAAGAAAAGAAATGAGGATGGGTGAGTGAACACTCCAGAAGAAAGAAGTTTCTGGAAGGATATAAAGTCATGTCCTGGAGGTGAAGGCAGAGGTCCTACATTTGCAAAGAGTCATTCTTGTGTGCAAATACTGTTGACAAACCACGCCGAGCCTGACACGGACCTCATACTAGCCAAAAAAATGTTTCTGTAGATTTCTGTATTCTAATTATAAAAGGAGGAAAAAAAGATCATTTGTACCTCTGGATGCAGCACATGCCATTATGCGGTCACTAAAGACAGTTTTGCTTTGTTGAAAAGGCCAGTGTAACTTGAGAAGCTATCTTTAGTTACAGGCCAGTTCCCTACCCTGTCTGTCCACATGACTCCTATGACTCTTATTGAATGAGCAGAATTTTTGCTCTTCATTGAGTCCCTGTACCTTTCCTTTAAGGTTTATTGACATTTATATGGTATTTCAATGTGCTCTGTAATTAAAATTTAGAACTTGAGACTTGAAAAGGAGAAGAAAAATAATGAAATGATGCGGGGGCAGCGACCAAAGAAAAGGCTAATGGAATTCTAAATTTTGAATCTGGGTAGGAGGTTGAGAAGCATATTCATCATGTGTTTTAATAGATAAGAAATTATTAAAAGGGAATAGCAATCGATAAGTTTTTCATCTCGTTGAATAAATGCCAGAAACAATTGTAACTTGCTTCAACTATGAATTGGCTACATAACTACTTTTTTATTTTATATTATGCTGAAATAATCAAACAAGGACAAAACCTTATATTAAGCTTAGCCACATTATCTTCCTGCTTCCTGTTATCTGGTCTGTTGAGACCAGCTTTGGTGTGGTTTCCAGCAGTAACTTCTCCCTGGAATGTTAGTATTTCTCTGTATTGTGGACGCCTTCACATCCTCCCTGGTGACGGTGGGAGGCTCAGCCTTCTTTTTGATGGGCAGCCTGCGTGTCAGCACGCCCTGGCCAGGCAGCTTCACGGACCTGTGCTCAGGCTCTCCCTTTGCTCCCCAGCCTCCTGCCTGCTTCCCGTATTCCTCCTCAGTTCTTGCCTGGTCTTACTGGGTGATATTTCTTTTAAAGAAAATTTTGAACACAAGGGTCCAGAGTACAAAAACAAAGAGTCAAAGCTTCAACATTTATCAACACATTGCCATATTTTTTTCCTCTCTCCCATATATCCCCTTTTATTGTAAGTTTTTTAAAGTAAATCCCAGACCCCATGAGATTTGATCTTGAACTACTTTAGAATCAAAATAATAATGATAACAGTAATGAAACATGAATAATATTTTCTTACCAAAAAATACCATTTTTATACCTAACAAAAATACAAATAATTTATTAATATTACCTAAAACTAAGTCTATTTTCAAATGGGTCAAATTGTTTCAAAATTATAAATTTAGAATTTTTTCTTTTTATCAGATGCAATCTAGACTTACTTAATATATTCGATTTTATCTCAAAAGTTTGTCTTAATGTAGAAGAGTGTCAACCTTACTATTATTTTTAATGCTATTGACTTGTTTAAAAACACAAGGTTATTTGTCTTATAAAATATTTCACACTCCAGATTTGGCTGATGGTTTCTTCATGATATAATTTATTTATCTATTTATTTATTTTAATTTTTTTTCTTTATTGATTTTAGAGAGAGAGAAAGGGAGAGGGAGAGAGAGCTAGAAACATCAATGAAAGAGAATATAGATTGGCCGCCTCCTGCATGCCCCCCATTAGAAATCAGGCCCACAACCTGGGTATGTGCCCTGACCAGGAATCAAACCAGCCACCTCTTGATGCATGGGTCAATGCTCGACCACTGAGCCTTTTTTTTTTTTTTTTTTTGCATTTTTATCTTCAGATAGAGTGGGAGGGAGAGAGGGAGGAAGAAAGAGAGAGAAACATCGATGTGAGAGAGACACATCGAGTGGCTGCCACCCACACGACCCCAACCAGGGCCGGGGACAAACTGTAACCGAGGTATGTGCCCTTAGCGGGAACCAAACCCGGGACTCTCTGGTCCACGGGCTGACGTTCTAACCGCTGAGCCAAACCAGCCAGGGCTATTTCAGACTCTTTAATTGTGATAACAACAGCAATGACTAAAAGTTTTGAATACGTCCTAAGTGCTAAGCATCATTCTAAACGCTTTACGTACATTAACTTGCTATTGATATAATACTTCACTAGAAACAAATCCATTATAAAAGACATCAGAGAAAATGTGTCACAGACTCTAAAAAACTCATCTCAGGTCTCAATCTGAGATTTGACCCAGTGAACACCTGAACTCAAGTGGTGGGCTTTAGAATTGAACCTAAAAAATGAAAGAGTCATGTAACAGACAGAACCTTCAAAGTACAATGACATTGCTTGCCACAAACACACATAATATGTTACTATTCTTATTCTATTTAAAACATTAACATTATAGTATAGAAAAATTATGACCATGAAATAAATATATTTAAGTTATCATTTCAGTGGCTAAAATTATAAAACATTTATAAAATGATGATGTCTTTTATAATGGATGTGCAGGTTTGTGGTGTTATTTATTGTGTCCTTCTTTCCCCATATTTCCACTAGATTAGAAGTTAGATATAAGGCTTAATTCAGGTTCAATTTTTCTTTGTACTTTTTTTAGGGGAGGGACAAGAAAAACTTTATAAGTGGTGTTGTGTAATTCATATAGCATTATATCAGAAAGCACATCATTTTCCTCTTAATAATTTTAATATTGGTCAGTAAGTTCAGGTGGTAAACTTCTTTATCAGTCTTTTGTCTATTGTTACTACCATCACTGTTGCCTGAATCAGTTATTGTCTTTTAACTAGAGACCACAAAATTGTGTTTTACCAACTTTACTATTTCTTCTGCATTTATTACATGGAATTCTTCAGTTGAGAATTCTCAGTCACTTAAGCCATTTGCTTACCCTGAAACAGACCTCAAACTGGAGAGGATAAACATTTAATTTTCTCCCTTTTTAAAATCAAATTTATTGGGGTAACATTGGTTAATAAGATTATATAGCTTTTGAGTGTACAATTCTATGGTACCTCGTCTATATATTGCATTGTGTGCCCACCACCCAAAGTCAAATCTTCTTCCATTACCCTATATTTGACCCCTTTACCCATATACAAAAATTAACTCAAAATGGATCAAGATGTAAATATAAGATGTGAAACAATATATTACATAGAAGAAAACATAGGTACTACACTTATGGACTTTAGTCTTAGAGATTTTATGAATTCTTTGCCTTTAATTATTTGTTTTTAATATTGAGTTAGCCTAGCAACTCTCAAAAGTGTCCAATGGGTTTTCTTTCCTAGTTTGCCTTTCCCCTCACCCCACTGGCATCTTAGTTTACATGGTTCATATCACTTAAAATCTTTTGATATTTATACGTTCAATACATTTGAATCAGGTGCAGTCATTTAGGGGTAGTGTGCTAAAATTGTCTTGTTTTGCCCAACGGGAGCCCCTTCACGCTGGTTTCTACGTCCTTTCCATACAGCCGCCTTAAGGTTTGACAGCTTTATTGCTTCCAGGCATAAGATATACAGATTTATTTTGTACATTTTCTGTCCCAGAGTTGGAATCAGTCATTTCCCTAAAACGGTGGTCCATTAGAGTGGGAAATATTACTTAGAAACCACAATCTAGGCATTATGTATGTTTGTTGTTCCTGAGTTATAATTGTTTTTGGTCTTTTTATAATGCCTAGTTAAGAAATAAATATTTATAAAGAAAAAAAATATGAATTTTAATGATAGTTTTAATTCAAATTTAGTATTAACCTCCATGATTTTATACTTGAAACTCTAATTCTAAATATCTAAATATCGCCTAGCAACATTAATACAATTCTATGCTTTATTCTACAGTAAACATATAATACTTTCAAATTAGTAATACAGTGTTTTAAATAACAATAAAACCACTAAATGAAGTTTAAGATTCTTTTGAAGTTTTTGGTCCTTAAGTTACATGTAGCTGAGGGTTCATAGTCATAGTACTGTGTTCTAAGGTCCGGTAGAATATATCTTTTCTCTCTAAGGTGTTATTCACCAACTTACTATATGGTGATATTCATTTGTTTGCATTGTTTTCCATTTTCAACAATACCAAATAATTATTTTTCTTCATTATTTAATTTTTTATTATGTAAAATATTTACATGATTCCAAATTCAAAGTTAATAAGGTATTTCAAAGAATTCTTACATCAACTCTACATTTCCTCCATTGTTTCCTTTTGTAAACATATATATTTTGCAAATATATATATATTTCTCCCATCTCCCTTTCTTATACAAAAACCAGTATCTTATACACATGCTTTTGTACTTGCTCTTTTGAGGGTTCGATTCCCAGTCAAGGGGCATGTACCTGGGTTGCAGGTTCGATCCCCTGCCCCAATCAGAGTATGCGGAAGCCAACCAATCATTGTGTCTCTCTCACATCAATATTTTTCTCTCTCTCTCTCTCTCTCCATCCCTCCCTCCTTTCCACTATCTCTGGAAATCAGTGAAGAAAATATTCTCAGGTGAGGATTAACAAAAAATAAATTAGTTGTTTGAATTTTTTAAAATGTTTTCTAACCTAATTTTAATATATATGAGACCTGAATTTGAAAGCTTAAACATGGAATTTCCCAGTAAGTTTTCACTGTTGAAGAAATCTTCCAATAAAAAAAATGCATTTTATTACCCAGACTGTTGTCTGAAATGATTCTAAATATTTATAAGATAATAATCAAGTTGCCCTATGCATGGACATGCAACACAAACCATGACTCCCAACCCTTGCTTCCAGAATAGCTCATAAAAACAAGGAATGATATTTGATCAACTGCCTTCTTTCTTTTAATGCCTTCTTGGAGTTGACATTTTAAGTATATTTTAGTCCTGCCAGAAATAAGTTATTTTGCCATTTGAAATACAAATTAAGGTGTCTCTGGGCTGCACTCATCTTTCTCTTTCCCTAGATAGAACCTCCTTGACAGTGTGAGACCTATCCTCTCAAAGAAAAGAAGACCCCAAGGAGGTCTAAATCCTTGCTACCCAAAGAGTGGTGCTTCTGCTCCAACCCACACCATCCAACCCCTAGGAGCTCCTCAACAATGCTGAGTCTCAGCACTGACCCCAGGTCTACAGAATTAGAATCTCCATTTTAACAAGAGCCCTGGGTGAATCACATATACTTTAAAGTTTGAAAAGCCCTGGTCTAAGGGTTCCAAAATGGTGGCAGAGTGAATGGAAGCTACACAGACCATCTCCCAGGACCAAACTGAAATTACAACAAAAATAAAGACAAATCATTAGGAAGAAATAACAGAAAAGCAGCTGGAGAGGACTCATATAACCACAGTCAGAAAGAGGACACTAAATTGAGCCAGGTAAGAACTGTGGAGGAGCGAGAGGCGAGAGGTCAGGCTAGGAGCCCATGGACAGCAGCTGTTTTAGCTGTGATCACCTCCCTCGGGGTTAAAATCCCAAGCCAGCTCCACAGTGCAGAGGGCCGGGACAGAGCACTAAATTAGCTACAGCCACTCACCTTGGGCTCTGGCAGAGGGAGGGCAGACTGGTTTGGAACTGTGTGGAGAGACTCAGGAGCTTGGAGAGCTGGAGAGCTGGGGCAGCAGTGGGAGTTTTTTTGCTGAATCACTCTCTCACAGGACAGTAGCCATCTTGCTCAAAGAGCCCTTTCCCAGAGCCCCAGGGGGAAGCAACAGCCCTTCCCTCAGAAATTTAACATCACCCAGCCAGACTAAAGAAATGCAAACTGAGGCTCATTAACAGCCAGCAAGCACCTGCCCCACCCTCTGGAAATCCTCTTACCCTGAACACCTGAGGGATTTTTTCATTCAGCTGAGGGCTACAACCCAAGGCTCATCAAGTAACTGAGACTAATAGCCTCCAGGCAAAAAGCTAGAGGATAACTGAACATTTCCTGGGCTTGCAAATCTACCCAGGAAAGTAAGACTTGACAGTGGTGTTTAACGTGGGTCCTGCCACACTCATCCAAACCAGTAGAGGGAGCCACAACCAGCAGAACACCAACACCTACAGGGAAAATTCAGCAGGTTCCAAAACCCACTGAGATAGCCAAAATGGTGAAACAAAGAAACAAATCCCAAATGAAAGAATGAGATAATTGGACAGAAGATGAAATAAAAATGAAAGGGAATTGAGCAAGATATCAGAGGGCAAGTTCAGAGCAATAATCATGAGGAAACTCAACAGCATGAGTAAAGATATAGAAGCATTGAAAACCAACCAATTGGAAATGAAGAATGACATAGCAGAAATAAAGAACACATTGGAAGGAATAACCAGCAGAGTAGAGGAGGCTGAGAATTGGATCAGTGAATTAGCAGACAGGATAGAAAAAGTTACCCAATCAGAGAATCAGAAAGAAAAAACAATTAAAAAACAGGAAGACAGCCTAAGAGAACTCTGGGACAATATGAAACAACAATGTCCGCATCGTAGGGGTTCCAGAAGAAAAAGAAAATGAGCAAGGGTAAGAGAATATATTTGAAGAAATAGTAACAGAAAATTTCCTTAACTCGGTGAAGGAAAAAGGCATACAAGTACAAGAAGCACAGACAGCCCCAAGTAAGAAGAAACCAAACAGGACCACACCAAGACACATAGTAATTAAAATGCCAAAAATTAAATACAAAGAGAGAATCCTAAAGGCAGCAAGGGAAAAGCAACAGGTCACCTACAAAGGAACCCCCATAAGGCTATCATCTGACTTCTCAACAGAAACCCTACAGGCCAGAAGGGAATGGCATGAAGTAATCAAGGTCATGAAAAACAAGGATCTGAATCCAAGACTACTCTACCCAGCAAGGCTGTCATTCAAAATAGAAGGTCAAATAAAGAGCTTCTCAGACAAAAAAAAGGCTAAGGGAATACATTAGCACCAAACCAGCACTGCAAGAAATGTTAAAAGGACTGCTGTAATTAGTAGAAGAAATAGGAAGGAAAGTAGAACCACACTAAACAAAAATGGCAATAAATAAGTACATATCAATAATCACCTTAAATGTAAATGGATTGAATGCTCTGATCAAAAGACACAGAGTAGCGGATTGGATAAGAAAGCATGACTCATATGTATGTTGTTTACAAGAGACCCACCTCACAACAAAAGACTCACATAGGTTGAAAGTGAAGAGATGGAAAAAAATCTTCCAAGCAAATGGAAAAGAAAAAAGAGTTGCAGTAGCAATACTCATATCCAATAAAATAGACTTCAAAATGAAGGCCATAACTAGAGACAAAGAAGGTCACTACATAATATTAAAAGGCTCTATCCACCAGGAAGATATAATCTTGGTAAACATATATGCACCCAACATAGGAGTACCAAAATATATTTCCAAACTTCTGGAGGACTTCAGAGGAGAAATTGACAGCAATACAATCATAGCAGGGGACTTCAATACCCCAGTGACATCACTGGATAGATCCTCTAGAAAAAAATTAACAAGGATACAGAGACTCTAAATGATGCACTAGATCAAATGGATTTTATAGATACCTACTGAGAATTACACCCCAAAACTGTAGAATTCACATTCTTCTCAAGTGTACATGGGACATTCTCAAAGACAGACCACATGTTAGGGCATAAACTAAGTCTCTACAAGTTCAAGAAGATTGAAATCATATCAAGCATCTTCTCAGATCACAATAGCATGAAACTAGAAATCAATTACAATAAAAACATGTAAACACATGGAGGCTAAATAGCATGTTATTAAACAATGAATGGGTTACCAAGGAGATCAAGGAAAAAATTAAAAACTTCCTGGAAACCAATGAAAACAAACACACAACACAAAATCTATGGGACGCAGCAAAAGCAGTCCTGAGAAGGAAGTTCATAGCCCTACAGGCCCTACCTCAAGAAACAAGAAAAATTTCTAATTGACTACCTAACCTCACGACTTAAAGAACTAAAAAGCAAACAAAAAGAAAAACACAGAGCAAGTAGAAGGAAAGAAATAGTAAAGAGCAGAGCAGAAATAAATGACATAGAGACTAAAAAAACAATTCAAAATATCAATGAAACAAAGAGCTGGTTCTTTGAAAAGATAAACAAGATTGATGGACCCTTAGCTAGACTCACCAAGAAACAAAGAGAGAGGACCCGAAAAAACAAAATCAGAAACGAAGGAGGGGAAGTAACAACTGACACCACAAATACAAAGGATCCTTAACAAATACTATGAACAATTATATGCCAAAAAATTGGACAACCTAAGTGAAATGGACAAATTTCTAGAAACACATAGTCTCCCAAAACTGAACCGGGAAGAGATAGAAAACTTGAACAGACCAATAACAACTAAGGAAATTGAAGATGTAATCAAGATTCTCCCAGCAAACAAAAGCCCAGGCCCGATGGCTTCACAGGGGAATTTTACCAAACATTCAAAGAAGAACTAACACCCATTCTCCTCAAATTATTCCAAAAAGTTCAAGAAGAAGGAAGACTCCCAAACTCATTTTGTGAGGCAAGCATAATTCTAATTCCAAAACCAGATAAAGACACTACAAAGAAAGAAAACTACAGGCCAATATCCCTGATGAATATGGATGCCAAAATCCTTAACAAAATATGAGCAAATCGAATCTAGCAATACATTAAAAAAATTATTCACCATGACCAAGTGGGATTCATCCCAGGGATGCAAGGCTGGTACAATATTCGCAAATCAATAAATGTGATACACCACATAAACAAAATGAAAGATAAAAACCATATGATCATATCAATAGACGCTGAAAAAACAAAATCCAGCACCCATTTCTGATAAAAACGCTCAGCAATGTGGAAATCGAGGGATCATATCTCGACATAATAAAGGCTATATATGAAAAACCTACATACAGCCAACATCATACTCAATGGGCAAAAATTCAAAGCATTTCCCTTAAGAACAGGACCAAGGCAAGGATGCCCACTTTCACCACTCTTATTTAACATAGTACTGGAAGTCTTAGCCACAGCAATCAGACGTGAAGAAAAAATAAAAGGGATCCAAATTGGAAAGGAGGAAGTGAAACTGTCATTATTTGCAGATGACATAATATTGTACATAGAAAATCCTAAAGACTCCATCAAAAATCTACTAGATTTAATTAATGAATTTGGCAAGTAGCAGGATACAAAATTAACATCAAGAAATTGACAGCATTCTTATACACCATTAATGAACTCACAGAAAGAGAAACTTAAAAAGCAATCCCATTTACCATTGTGGCAAAAAATTAAGTTACCTACGAATAAACTTAACCAAAGAAGTAAAGGACCTATTTGCAGAAAACTACAAGACATTGAAAAAAGAAGTAGAGGAAGATATAAAAAAGTGGAAGCATATACCTTGTTCATGGATTGGAAGAATTAACATCATTAAAATGTCCATATTACCCAAAGCAATCTATAGATTCAGTGCAATCCCCATTAAAATACCAACGACAGCCCGGCCGGTGTGGCTCAGTGGCTGAGCATCGACCCATGCACCAAGAGGTCTCCAGATCAGTTCCCAGTCAGGACACATGCCCAGGTTATGGGCCAGATCCCCAGTGAGGGACATGCAGGAGGCAACCAATTGATATTCTCTCACATTGATGTTTCTATCTCTCTCTCCCTCTCCCTTCCTCTCTCTCTAAAATCAATAAAGAAAAAAAAATACCAACAATTTATTTCACAGAACTAGAACAAATACTTCAAAATTCATATGGAACAAAAAAGACCCCGAATAGCCACAGCAATCTTGAAAAAGAAGAACAAAGTAGGAGGGATCACAATACCAGATATCAGGTTATACTACAAAGCCATTGTAATCAAAACAGCCTGGTACTGGCACAAGAACAGGCATATAGATCAATGGAACAGAACAGAGAATCCAGAAATAGACCCAAGACATTATGCTCAATTAATATTTGACAAAGGTGGCAAGAGCATACAATGGAGTAAAGACAGCCTCTTTCATAAATGGTGTTGGCAAAATTGGACAGCTACATGCAAAAAAAAAAAAAATGAAATTAGACCACCAACTTATACCATACACAAGAATAAACTCAAAATAGATAAAAAACTTAAATGTAACTCATGAATCCATAAAAATCCTAAAAGAAAATGTAGGCAACAAAATTTCAGACATCAAACGCAGCAGAATTTTCACTGATACAACACCTAAGGCAAGAGAAACAAAGGAAAAAATGAATACGTGGGACTATATCAAACTAAAAAGCTTCTGCACAGCAAAAGAAACAACCATCAAAATGGAAAGGGAACCCATTATATGGGAGAGCATAATTGCTAACAATACAGCAGATAAGGGGTTAATTTCCAAAATATATAGAGCACTCCTACAACTCAACAAAAGGAAGACAAAGAACCCAATTTAAAAATGGACAGAGGACCTAAATAGACACCTTTCCAAACAGGACATACAAATGGCTAAGAGACATATGAAGAAATGCTCAATGTCACTAATCATCAGAGAGATGCAATTTAAAACAACTATGAGGTATCACCTCACACCTGTCAGAATGGCTGCCATCAACAAATCATCAAACAACAAGTGCTGGCAAAGGTGTGGAGAAAAGGGGACTCTAGTACACTGTTGATGAGAATGCAGACTGGTGCAGGCACTATAGAAAACAATATGGTGTTTCCTCAAAAAAATTAAAAATTGAACTGCCATTTGACTCAGTAATCCCACTTCTAGGAATATACCCTAAGAAGCCTGAAAAACCCCTCAGAAAGAATATATGTACCCCTATGTTCATAGCAGCACTATTTACAATTGCTAAGATCTGGAAACAGCCCAAGTATCCAACAGTAGATGAGTGGATAAAAAAGTTGTGGTACATATACACAATGGAACATTATGCAGCTGTAAGAAAGAAAGATCTCTTATCCTTTGAGATGACATGGAGGCACCTGGAGAATATTATGCTAAGCAAAATAAGCCAATCAGAGGAAGACAAATACCACATGATCTCACTTATCTGTGGAATATAATGAACAAAAAAAGCTGATGAACAAAACAGACCTGGAAACAGAAAAGAGTATGGTTCAGACTGACAAACCTCAGAGGAGAGAGGCTGGGGGGAGGGATGAGATAAACCAAAGAATTTATATGCATGTATGGGTAACCAATGGACATAGACAACAATGCTTGATGGGGGCCGGATAGGGAGGAGGGTGTCTGGGCGGGGGGGGGGGGGGACATCTGTAACAAAAATAAATTAATATACTCAAAAAAAAAGAAAGAACGAAAGAAGGAAGGAAGGAAGGAAGGAAGGAAGGAAGGAAGGAAGGAAGGAAAGAAAGAAAGAAAGAAAGAAAGAAAGAAAGAAAGAAAGAAAGAAAGAAAGAAAGAAAGAAAGAAAGAAAGAAAGAAAGAAAGAAAGAAAGAAAAGAAAGAAAGAAAGAAAAAAGAGAAAGAAGGAAGGAAGGAAAGAAAGAAAAAAAGAAAAGCCCTGGTCCCCCAAATCTGGCCAGTCATCAAAATCACCTTGGAGAGTTCTTCTAAAACATTAAATCTTGGATCTTCTCTGTGGAAATTCTGGTTCACTTCATTTGGAATGGGTCTAAATCTCTGTTTTTAAAACTTTCATGCTGGGTCAAATTCAGGAACCAATGCGCAAAATGTTTTCATCAGTAATAACCAGAGATTAATTCCTTCAAATGCAAATAAATATTCAATTTCACACAGGAAATTGCTCTCCTCTAACATGAGACATGCAGATGCAACTTTGGAGCACCTAATAATGTCCCTTTTGAGAGGAATATTCTCATCTATGGAAGAGAAAATTGTAGCTAGAGATAGGCAGTGATTTGTTAAAAATTACATTGTTAGTATGTAAATTCCAGGGCCAGGATTGAACATAAACATTCTAACTAAAATACAGGATTCTTACCACCATGCCAGAACTGTCTTTTCCTTCCTTGTCTTTTACAATTATTGAGTCTAGATTGAAAATTTCTCCATTGCTCTGCGGTGGCGGAACAATGTGAGGACGTGGGCAGAAGACTCCCTTTCCACAATAAGTCGTGTATGTCCTTCTCTCTGAAAGAGGGAGTTAATTAGACTAACTAAAATTAAAGTTATATATTTTTCTTATCAAAATAATAAGGTAAACAATTTTCTAAATTCTAAATTTGAATGTTATTTTCAAAATTCATAGGGAAAGAAAATGCCACAACCTCACCAACCTCATAACTTCTATTTTTGTATTGCTTCTAGGTTGTATGACATGTATTACATACATTCGTATATTGACAATTACTAAAACTTTAGCTCCAATAATTCCTTGAAATCTCCCCTCCAAAAGTAGATTGTGGTGACACAAAAGTCACTGGATTCACAATGGTGCAGAAGGACAGCAGCAAAGGTAGGGAAAGAGAGTGGATGGAGGCTCACAGAGAAAGCTTCCTGCTTGCTATCAAAACTTGGATTTGGAGCATATCTTTGATCATAGTGATAGCAGCATAATTTCTGCATAGACTTTCCTTCTTGGCATTATCAGTAATTTTGAATAGCCTTCCATCTCCAGATTTTTTAAAGTTGTGTAATTCTAAGAAACAAAGAGATTATCTTACTTGACTATTTCCTCTCCCCTGGAGCAGTTGCTCTACATATTTTTCAGGGAACATGGGTTAGAACAGTGGTTTACAAACCGCTGGCAGAGAAGCATGAGTCTGGCTTGAGTCTCCCCCCCCCCAGCCACCTCACTTCTACCAGAACAACTCAGATCTACATGTTTTATTTATGTTACACTTCCATGTTAAATTTCTAAAAAACAAGTTTCTATAGTTTTGAACATCTTGAAGATTGGTCTGGCAATGGGGTTTTGATGTACTATATGTTAATAAAAACTGGAAGATGGGAAATGCTTGGATAATGGGTGGCAAAGAGAATGCCCAACATTTCTACATGTTGCTGGACGCAGAAGCCAAAATTAGAAATGTCTGTATTACTACTTTCCCAACGTTAAAACCTGCCAGTCTATTTTTCCCATAGGTGTTTTGTATTTCAAACTGTTCACTTCCAGTTGCAAAATAAAATAATTTGCCCCTTATCATTTTTAAGTCATCAGCAAGCATGAGAACATGTATGGTGAGACTCTTTCCAGTACCTTTAAAATCACATTTTCTTCAGATAGTAAGGCAGACCAGGAAAAAATAAAATCTGTTTGCCATTGGGTTCACATATCTAAAACCCTCAGATCCTAGTGAGAAGCAGAATTCTGGAAACTCAACAAAATTTTAGCGAATTGAATTAAACATTTTATGAAATGAGTTGTGCATCCCAACCAAGTAGCATTTATTTCACATGTGTAAACTGGCTCAGTGTTCAAAATTTAATCACTAATTCACGTAATAACCGGCTAAAGAAAAATCCTATGATCATATCAATTAATATAGTACAAGACTTGACATACTTTAACTTATATTCATGATAAATTATCTTGATACACTAGGAAAAGAAGAGGACTTTTCCAACCTCATAAAGAGCATCTGTAGATAACCTAGGGCTAACATCACATTGAATGGTGAATGATAGAATGCTTTTCCTCTAAGATCAGAAACAAGGCAGGGATATCCATTCTCACCATTTTATTTACCATAGAACTTTACGGTAAACAAACTTTTAGCCACTGCAATAATAAGGTATGAAAAAGAAACAAAGGACCTATAACTTGAAAAAAAAAGAAATCAAACTACCATTATTTGCAAACAACATATAAAATTCCAAAGAGTCCACAAAACAAAACAAACCTCCTTGGACAGTGTAGCAGAGTCATAGGAACCAGTCAGCACACACACACACACACACACACACACACACACACACACACACAAATTGGATTTCTATACATTGATAGTGAACAAGTAGAAACTGAACTAAAACATGCAGTACCATTTACAATCGCTCAAAAAAAAATGAAATACTTAGATACAAATTTAACAAAACATGTATTAAATCAGTATATGAAAACTATAAAATGCTGAGGAAAAAAATTTAAAAATACTTGAATACTTGGAAAGAACATACCATGTCCATGAATTGTAAAACTCCATATAGTAAATATGTCAATTCTCGTTAATTTATCTACGTATTTATCAAAATTTCTATCCAAAGCTCAAAAAGTTTCATGCAGACGTAGACAGACTTACTCTCAAATTTATATGGAAAGAGAAAGGCTCTGGTCCTTTATTTTTCAAAATAATTTTGAAAATTAAAAATAAAGTGGAAGGAATCACTCTTCCCAGTGTTCAGGCTTACTATGTAGCTGAAATCATCAAGAGAGTACAGTGCTGACAGAGGGATAGACATACAAGTTACTGGAATAGAATAGACAGCCCAGAAACTGACCGAAACAAAGACTGTCCAATTAATTTTTAACAAATGAGAAAAAGCATTCAATGGAGGAAGGGTTGCTTTTTCAATAAATGGTGCTGGAGCAACTGAGTATTCATTAGCAAAAACAAAAAAGAACCTCGACCTATCTATATCTCACACATATAAAAATTAACCTATACAAAATTTAACTTATACAAAAATGGGTCAGGGACTTAAATGTAACATTATAAAATTTCTAGAAAAGAACATAGGATAAAACATTTGGGACCTAGGACTAGCTAAAGGGTTCTTAGACTTGACACCAAAAGCACATTCATGAAAGGAAAAATTAATAAATTAGAAATAGTCAAAATTAAGGACTTTTGATCTGCAAAATCCCCTATTAAAAGACAGAAAAGACAAATTACAGACTCAGAGAAAATATTATAGATCACATATCCAACAAAGGCCTTATATCCAGAGGCACATGAGAATATGTTCAATATCATTACCAATTAGTGAAATGAAAATCATAAGACATAACATATCTATCAGAATGGCTAAAACAAAAAATAGTGACATCACCAAATGTTAGTGAGGATGCAAAGAAACTGGATGACTCACACATTGCTGATGTGAATATAAAGTGATAAAGATGCTTTGGAAACATCTTGGTCATTCACCAAAAAACTAAACATAAAACTGCCACACAGCTCAACAGTTGCACTCCAAGGCATTTAGGCTAGAGAAACTTATATACAAATGGTCATCTCAACTTTATTCATAAAAACAAGAAATTAACAAAATCCCAGATATCTTTCAACAGCTGCATGATTAAACAGTGTGACCTGCATGTTATAGAATACTACTTAGCAATAAAAATAATAAACTATTGCCCTGGCCAGTGTGGCTCAGTTGGTTGGATGTCCTCCCATGCACCACACCTAAAGGTTTCAGACTCGATCCCCAGTAGGGGTAGTGCAGGAGGTAGCCAATTGATGTTTCCCTGTCACATCGATGTTTCTTTCTCCCTCTCCCTCTCCTTTTCTCTCTCTAAAAGTAAAAAAAATAAAATCTTTAAAAAATGAACTATTAATAAATGCAACAACTTGGATGAATTTGCAGAGAATTATGCTTATTTTAAAAAATCCAATCCCAAAGTTTCATGCTATATAATTATCTTTGTATAACATTTTTAAATGACCAAGTTATAGAAATGGAGAACAGATCTGTGGTTGCCAAGGAAAGAGAGGTTAATTTCAACAAATCTTTCAACAAAGATTAAATAAAAAATTTTAAAGAGGTCTTCTGATACTACCTCTGATGCTAAGAATACTCACTTAATTACAATACTCTACTGTGTTTCTCCATCTAAGAGTGAGAATTTTCTATGCCTACTCTTTCCATCCTTCCCTCCCACTCTTGACCTTTGCTGAAATATGGTGGTGTAGACACCATCGATACTCACCCACTCCTCTTATGATCTTATCATTGGAGTGAAAACCACCCAATTTTCCACTGTCTGAGGGCTTTATCTGCAGGCTGGAACCTGCACGCACTTGGCTATAAGTGCTGGGAAGTCAATGCTCCCTTTACACGCATCTCTGCAGCATCCCTTAACCTTCACCCCTGCAGCAAACTATGAAGTGCATTTTCTATGTGGAATCCTGGAGCATTCCCCAGCAGAATTAAGCTCCAGTAACAAACAGTGGTAATGGGCTTGATCATGTACACTTTATTGACTGACTTCTCCTCCCTTTCTTAATTTCCCACTCTTCAACTGATTTTACTAGAATCACCACCCCCAATCAAACTTCTTGCATTGAGTTCCCTGTATTAGGGTCCATTTTTGAAGAATCCAAAATAAGACACTTACTTCACAATTCTAGGGGTTAATTTTGGTGGTTTGGAGATAGTCTCTTCTTCTTCTGTTTGTTTCTGCACTTCATATACCTTTATACAGACCTTGGAAGTATGAGGTCTGGGGTCCCATTCTTATATTTTCTTTGACTTAATGAGTGTAACACCAATCTAAGCATTCCTGGTTCTAGAATAATTTCTACTTCTTATTAACTCCCTGAATTCAGTCAAGAGAAAAAACCTCACCAGGTCTGTTTTTTTTTTTTTCTTGGATAACTAGGAATAATATACCTGCATTACTGTTGATACTGTTGTAATTAGCTAATTATTAATAATAAGAAAGGAGCAAAAGGAAGCCCAGACATTATAGACATGTTCCCTGCAAAACACTGGGGGAAGGGGACTGGACAAAGAGAAGATAAACACATGCCCAGTAAAGTTTGGGGAATTAGCAAAGGTGCTTGCTGTCAGTCACACCTGGGGACAGAGATGGTTGGCCAGAATGGGTGTGGCCACTGCAAGGGCATGAAGATTTGGGATACACAACCCCCTTTAGGAATTTGTGCTCTTATGCTTTGGGGTTCTCTTGGTTCCTCTTGGCTCATGGCTCACACTTGGCCTGGCATTCTCCTGTGTGGCCCAGTAAAGGAGGACCCCCACACACAGTGGTCAAGCAACTAGCCTGATGCTGAACTGGACCCCGCTCCAACATGGAATGAAAACTCTGGACAGAGATATGCTACTTCCTCGCTCTTTTAAATTCAAAGGGAAGATATCACCCAAGGCAGAGAACATTTATTTTCCATGTAGCTTTTCCCCTGCTGTGGCTTAACGTAGAGATGATAAGCTAAAGCTCTCTTTAAAGAACTAAGACAAACGTCTCTCATATTTCTCGGCTGAAGTGGTGCAGATCCCTTGAATGAGAAAGAAAAAGCTTTTGGTCTGGCCAGTGTGTCCCAGTGGTTGAGCATTGATCCATGCACCAAGAGGTCGGCAGTTTGATTCCCAGTCAGGACACATGTCCATGTTGTGGGCCAGATCCCCAGTGGGGGGCATGCAGGAGGTGGCCAATTGATGTTCTCTCTCATCGATGTTTCTATATCTCTCTCCCTCTCACTTTCTCTCTCTCTAAAATCAATAAAGAAAAAAGAAAAAGCTTTAGGAGTAAAGAAATGAGAAATGTTTGGTATGTCAAGTTCTAAGAAGTTAGACCTCCAAAGCCTTCTCCCACTTCCAAATTCTCTGTTTCTACATTCTCTTAAAGGCAGTAGTAACTATAATGCCAAAGAGGCTTTTGTAGTATCATCTTATTTAATAGCTGTGTGGCCTTCAGCAGGAGACTAAACCATTGTGAATTGTCTTCAGGAAAATAGGGATAATGATGATACCTACCTCATGAGTTAAAATCCTGAGTTCCCAGCACATCATAGACCTTCAATAAATAAATGTTCACTGTTACTGTCATTATCAGCATCATCAGTGGCATTAATACCATTTTTTCTTTTTCTTTTTTTCTAGTTCTAACTGGTTTCATTTTAATTCTTTTTTTATACCTTTTTTTTTTCCAAAAGTAATGTTATGGTCACCAGGATATTATTTTTAGAAGATGTATAGCTATTAATGAATATTTTTCCATTTCTTTAAATGGCCCATTATTAATTTGCTTCCAATGGCATGGCAGTGCTGGCTCGTTTGAGAATACATCTCACTTTGCAGAAAGACAAAATTTTCACGAGTATCCTGAGAATTGCCACTTCTTCCTCTGTAACAGGTGGTGCTGACAATCAATGCAAAGATGAAAAAGTGTCTGCTTATGTTTCACTAATATTATCTTTACTTTAGCTTCTTAATGTTCTTGTGTCCGTCAGAGAAGGTGCTTGATAGAGCAGATATAGATGGTAAGTAAACCAACAACTTGCCTGTTTTCTGAAATTGGGGTGTATTTTTATTTTTTTATTATTGAGAAATTGGGGTGTACTTTTATTTTATTTTATTTTATTTTTATTTATTTATTTTTTAATCTTCACCTGAGGATATTTTTACATTTATCTTCAGATGGGGTGGGGGGGAGAGAGAAACATCAATGTGAGAGAGACACATCGATTGGTTGCCACCTGCACTACCCCAACTGGGGCCGGGGACAAACCACAACTGAGGTACATGCCCTTGGCCAGAATCAAACCAGGGACTCTTTGGTCCGCAGGCTGATGCTCTAACTGCTGAGCCAAACCAGCCAGGGCTGGCGTGTACTTTTAAAATATGTAATTAATAGACTATTTTTGAGTAGTTTTAGATAAATGAACAAAAGTATAGAGTCCCCATATATTTGTGTACTAAATCACTAAAATAATAAAACAATAGTCATGAACCAACTACAAATAAGACTTCGTGTGGCTAAGAAAAGTGCATTCTCTTTTCTAAAAGAGCTCATCAGACAAGTTCTCAGGAGAGTCTTCCAGTCAAAGGAGATAAAATGTGCCATCGCACAGAAGTGAAATCCACCCTGGAGTGGGCTCAGATTAGAGAATTTAGTTTTGCTTGATAATAACATGCAAAGTAAGAGATGGTACTTGAGAAGAGGGGCAAGAGAGAACACAAAAGACACTAAAAACGATAATTTGTTTTATCTTAAAGGTAATGGGATATGCACAACCAATCAACACGGATACTAGGCTGGGGAAGGCAGGAGGGGGGGTGGGAGCAGGAAGGAGGGGGTCAATGGAGAAAAAAAAGGGGACATCTGTAATACTTTCAACAATAAAAAAAGGTAATGGGGAGGGTCTAAAGAATTTTGCACGGAGCAAACAACATAAATCAAATTTGTGTGTTAAGGTCATTCTGAAATCAATGTGTCAGATGGATGATGGAATGTCAGGGCTAGGTAGGTGGAAATTAATGCATCTATTAGAATAATTCAAATGAGATCATTCAAATGAGAACTCTAGCAGTGACAGTAGAAAGAAGGAGGTGACAGCTCATATTTAAAATTGTTAAAAAGATGAAATTAATAAACCATGTTGAGTCATTCTAGGTGAAGATAAGATAGAGGAAGATATATAGAATGATTCCCAGTTTCTGACTTGGGTAATTAAATTAATAATGATGTCTTTTTCTGATACAGAGCATATAAAAAGAAAAGGACATCAGAAAGGTCAATAAACTGAGTTTCTAAAATGTTGAGTTTGGAACATTCAGGCAACACTATCTAGAAGTATATAAGATGTAAGATTCTGGAGCCCAGAAAAAGATTTTTGAGCTGGAGATAAGATTTGGAGTCATTGCATATAGATCAATGGAACAGAAGAGAGAACCCGGAAATACATCCAAGACATTATGCTCAATTAATATTTGACAAAGGTGGCAAGAGCATACAATGGAATAAAGACAGACTCTTCAATAAATGGTGTTGGGAAAATTGGACAGCTACATGCAAAAAAATGAAACTAGACCACCAACTTACACCATATACAAGAATAAACTCAAAATAGATAAAAGACTTAAATGTGACTTGTGAATTCATAAAAATCCTAAAAGAAAATGTAGGCAACAAAATTTCAGACATCAAACACAGCAGAATTTTCACTGATACAACACCTAAGGCAAGAGAAACAAAGGGAAAAATGAACACATGGGACTACATCAAACTAAAAAGCTTCTGCACAGCAAAAGAAAGAACCATCAAAATGGAAAGGGAACCCACTATGGGAGAGCATAATTGCCAAAGATACATCAGATAAGGGGTTAATTTCCAAAATATATAGAGTACTCCTAGAACTCAACAAAAGGAAGACAAAGAACCCAGTTAAAAAAATGGTCAGAGGACCTAAACAGACACCTCTCCAAACAGGACATACAAATGGCCAAGAGACATATGAAAAAATGCTCGTTACTAATCATCAGAGAGATACAATAAAAATGACTAAGAGATATCACCTCACACCTGCCAGAATGGTTGCCATCAACAAATCATCAAACAACAAGTGCTGTGAGGGTGTGAAGAAAAGGGAACTCTAGTACACTGCTGGTGGGAATGCAGACTGGTACAGCCACTATAGAAAACAATATGGTGTTTCCTCAAAAAATTAAAAATTGATTTGCCATTTGACCCAGTGATCCCACTTCTAGGAATATACCCTAAGAAGCCTGAAACACCCATCAGAAAGAATATATGTACCCCTATGTTCATAGCAGCACTATTTACAATAGCTAAGATCTGGAAACAACCCATGTCCATCAGTAGATGAGTGGATAAAAAAGCTGTAGTACACATTCACAATGGAATACTATGCAGCTGTAAGAAAGAAAGATCTCGTATCCTTTGAGACAACATGTGAGGACCTGGAGAGTATTATGCTAAGCGAAATAAGCCAATCAGAGGAAGACAAATACCACATGATCTCACTTATTTGTGGAATATAATGAACAGAAAAAGCTGATGAACAAAACAGACCCAGACATAGAAAGGAGTATGGTTCAGACTGACAAACCTCAGAAGAGAGGGGCTGCAGGAAGGAATGAGATAAACCAAAGAACTTATATGCATGTATGTGTAACCAATGGACATAGACAACAATGCTTGGCAGGGAGGAGGGTGTCTGCGGGGGAAAAAGGAGAAACAACTGTAACAAAAATAAATTAATTTTAAAGAAAAGATTTGGAGTCATTAGCTAATTGATGAGATTTCAGAGGAAGTATGTGTGTTTGGGGTGGGGGGAGCATAGGCATAGAATCAGAACCCAAAGAATGCCAATATTTTTGTAGTAGGAAGAGGAAGTAACTGTAGTGAAAAAACAATCTGGTGACAGTGAGGTCATAGAATCCAATAGAAAAGAAAGTTGTAAGAAGGAAATAATCAGTGAGGCTCTGTAAAACATACTTCTAATTATTTAGTTACTAGAAGGTCACTGACAACCTCAGCAAGGGGGAATTTCAACAGACTAAAGTATGAAATGGAAGTCAGTCTTGTTCATTGGTGAATCCCACCACCGAGCTCTGTGATTCCCACCCCCACCCCCGTTGTTCAGTATATATTTACTGAATGATTGCATTATATATCTTTTTCTAGGTCATATAACAAACAACGAGCAGCAGAATTATTGTTCTTTCCTCTCAATGTACTCAAACTTCAGTGATTTTACTCATCTGAAAGCTTATCTGATAGACTAACACAATCACACTTACTCAGCTATACCCTCCACATTCTGTGTTCCTACTCAATTATTCTTGCTAGGATTTTTTAAAAAGTCCTTTTCTTTGCCAACTACTTTAAAGTAAATTTTATAATTTTTACAATTTTTAATTGTGGTAAAAAAAATACCATAAAATTTACCATCTTAATCATTTTTAAGTGTGCAGTTCCCCAGTGTTAAGTATGTTCACATTGTTGTGCAACAGATCTCTAGGATTTCTTCATCTTGCAAAACGGCAACTCTATACCCGTTGAACAACGATTCCCTATTTCTTCCTCCCTCAGCCCCTGCCAGCCACCATTTTACTCCCTGTTTCTGAGCTTAGCTACTTTCGATATCTCATATAAGTATAATAATACAGTATTTGTCTTTTTTGTGATTGGCTTATTCTCCTCAAAATGCATCCTTGTTGCACCATATAAAATGTATCTCTTTTTAAATGTTCCTGGTGTTTTTTCTCATAAAAGTTCAAGGAATCCAACAACACATATAAATCACAATTTCAAATTAAGTAGGAATCGTAGGGGTTTGCCCATCTATTCTGTGGACTTCCTTAACATGGAAGAAATCATTCTTATTGGAAATCACTAAGTGATAGGAAACCCACTAACTTTGAGAGTGCCTACTCCATTCTTCAATTAACCTCACCAATAAAAGCTCACACTGCTCTACTCTATGTACTGTTCTGAGATACGTTTATCGAAATCCTAGCATTTAACAAAAATAAAGCAAATAGCTAACATCAGTTTAGAACACTGATTTTCCTTAAAACCTTATATTAATAACATTACTTAAGTCACCTTTGTTTTTTCTGGCAGCTAGCTACTCTATTCCTTGTATCATTAAACTGTGGTTACTTATTAATTATCCTCCGTGAGATGATCAAGATGACTGCAGTAACAATGTTTTGCAAGTACCAGCTCTCTGGATTGGGAGATGAAAAGAGGAAGCAGTATAAAAGAAGAGGGTTAGAATCAACCCCCAAAGACCAGAAACAAAGAAAATCAATCTGGTATTTCAGTTGCTGATGGCTACCTACTACACTATAGAGTTTACCATAATTAAGCTCTCAGTCTCCGATGTACTACGATTGTAGTTTCCAATAGCATTTCAGAAATAGAAATCCTATTTCCATACATTTTTATTTGTAGTTTGGTCAACAACAACAACAAAAATTGAAACTGAGAACAGATCATGTCTCGCTTCCTAGGTAAACCCATGGGGCTAATCCGCTTTGTGCTAATAGCTGCACTCCTCAGTTCTGCCACACAGGTTTTCCAGTCCAAACTGTTCATCTTCGCGGATGTGGCTCTTCCTTGGTGAGGTACAGAAGTCTAGACTCCCAAGGTCAAACATCGTTAGTTATTTTTACTAGAGTTGAGCAAATAAGCACTAAATCTTTCCTTAAAACTTAAACCTTTTAGCAAGTTACAAAAGGTTTTGTTGCCTGATGTTTTCTCTTGTTTTCCCTTTTGTCTACTAAGCCAATCCTAGTCATAAAAAACAAATGCTTTGAGAAAGATTTTTATCAGCTCTCCATACAGGATATTTGCAGAGGGTTGGGGGGGGGGGCGGGTAGGGAAGCTAGATAATTCTGTGTACAGAGTTACCTAAAATATCTTTTTTAGGCAAGTACTCTTCTTTCCATCATAGAATACAAGCAATACAGACAGTACTGTGGCATTATTATGATGATTTGCTAATATTTCCTTTGGGGAACTACCCATAAGTCTAAATTGAGATTAGCAGAAATTCCTTTATATGGAAGAGGTTAACAGTTTAATTTTACTCTCCTATCTACTCAGAGAAAACTTGACACTCTTGGATGCCCTTCATAACTGTTCCTGATGCTAAGGAATACAGGGTTAGATCATGAAGCATGACCTGGGTTTTCATCAAACAACATAATTTGATCAAAGATGAAGCTGACCCTCTCTACCCCCAGCCCCTCCGCAGTTCTGAGTTACATCCTCTTACCCTTCCAACATATGTGTGAGACACAACTGTACAAAACTAGTAATTCTTTTTATTATTTTTATTGAATTTATTGGGGTGACATTGGTTAATAAAATTATACAAGTTTCAGGTGTACAATTCTATAAAACATCATCTGTGTATTGTATTGTGTGTTTACCACCCCAAGTCAAGTCTCCTTCCATCACTGTGTTCCCCCCTTTACCTACTTCTACCTCCCCCAACCCCTCTTAATTCTTGATATTTTTATAGAGAACACAATTACAAAGTATGTTCTCATGTATCGCCTTAACACAGCAATCTGAGATAAGCAGGTCTAGAAAAATAACCACATTTTATTGATAGGGAAACTAAGGATAGCTCATGATCTGAAGACGAAGGGGTGAGTGGAGTGGAGACCAATGCTTGATTTTCTGACTGTCCATCGTGGTTTTCTCTGGTTATCTGTGTAAGCCCTGTAGTGAAGGCCACATTGTTCTCAATATTTCATCTTTCTTTCAGTTGTCTTTTATGTTTCTCTTTTCTGTCTTCCCCTCACCTAGTCTTCTTATGGCTCTCTGGAAGTTACCTCTGCCCCATAATAGCCAGTCATATCTACACTTTATAGCCACCTCCCGAGGCTTCCTGGGCTGCTGATTTTATGAGCCCCAGAAACCTCTCATTCTCTCAATTCCCTGTGAGACTACTGAAGCCAATGCACAAGAAATTAATGGAAAATAATAGTTTAGTTCAGTAGTTCTCAATCAGGGCCATTATTCGCTCCAGGGGAACTCTGGCAGTATCTGGAGACACTATTTAATACTGGCATCTAATGCTGCTAAACATACTACAACGCACAGGAGAGCCCCCTAAGGCAAAGAATTATCTAATCCCAAAGTCAATAGTGCCCCACATGTCAAGGTTTCTCAACCTTGGCTTAGAGAAATAACTCATCCCACAATGTTTATTACAAGAATTTACCCAAAAGAGTGGACAATGTGGGACCTTTTTGCCACCATGATGGTCAGAGAAGATAATAGGTTTCAACGGATTGTGGGTGGGGGTGGTGTTGTTTTCAGTCAGGTCATGGAAGCAAATACTTGGATTGTGTGAAACTGATGATTCTTGATACCATAAAACCACATTAACTTTGTGGGGTTGCTTTGTGGCACCATAGCAGAGATTTGCTTTGAAAGCAAAGCAGAAAAGTGAGTATGACCACAGATTTCTCCATCTCAGAGACACTTGAAGGTCTGTCATGAGTGTGCTCCACAGTGGGCCTCTTGCTTCCAGAGGTGAGCTCTGTGCAAATGAGTCCCAAGCCACTAGATGATATGATGGACAACAACCTTGAGGATTAAAAGACAAAACCTATTTTTGATGTAGTATCCCATGGTGAGGAGCCGATTGCAGGCATGAGAACTGAAATATAAGATCAATGGTCTGCTCTTGCTGGATCTATCAGAGCAGTTGGTAATCTTAATTCCATTTCACCTATAGATAGAATAAAAAAATTTTTCATTCTTTCTGGGACCTGTGACGTAAATTTCTAACCAACAGTGCAAAATTCCATTTGATCTCAAGGACAGAGAACAATTTGCTCTCAGCTACAAGCTTCCTTTCTTCTTTCTCTGACATCATCAATTCTGTTCTTGGTTACTCCTTTCTATCCTCATGTGGGACTAGCTCAAAGAACAAAGATGTCCTATCACCTCATTGTTTCTCCACTTTCACGTTCATGACATGTATTTACTATACTTTGAATAAGCTATCATTACTTGATTTTAACATTTTTTGAAAGAACATTTTTCTTAAACTTCTTACTTTCTAACTCCAATACTTTCAATCCAAAGAAATGTCTTCCCTCCCACTTAAATTTGGGGACTACTCTTTTTTATTTACCTTCTGGACTCCTGTTTTGCATCTGACACTTTTCTACACTCTCTGCTTGATCACTTTCCAGTTTTAGCTGCAGTGGCACTTGATTTTTAACTTTCCTCTCTCATTACTTCCTTTCGTTACAAGAACCTGACATGTTCATCACTTCTTTTCCTTCCTTTTGTACAAGATTGGAATTATATTGGGATCTAAGTTCTAGTTGCCACTACACATGGAAAATTGCATTTATTTTGAATTTTTATCCCAATTAACTAAAACCCACCAGTCACAGTCTAACTCATTTGCTAAGATTAATGGGATTGAGCTCTCCTAACATTTCTCCTTTCCATAATCAACTTTGAGCCAAACTACACATGGGGTGTGTGTGGTTATATGTGACTATCGGGAAAATAAAAAGTTATTTTTAGTTATTTAATGGTGACAGAAGTTATTTTTCTTTCTTTTTTTTCACAGTCTATAAATATTTTTATTAGTCATATCTTACAATATGGGGAAGAGTTAGGGGGAATATTTGATGCTAGTTTGTTTAAAATACACACATAAATAGGTCTCTTTTCCTCTATTAAATAATTTTTTATAATAATACTCCATTTAATTGAAACACGTTGCTGAGATAAGGAGAAATGAAATACGTTTATAAATCAACAAGTGAGTCTAGAAGCCATTTTGCAGCATGGAGTCACAGCCACAAGACATTCAAATCCAGTCACTAGCATGGTATCTATCACTCATATTATAAACTCTTGGGCTCTGGCAGAGGGAGGGCGGACTGGACTAGAACTGTGTGGGGACACTCGGGATTTGGAGGGTGCTCAGAGTTTTTGCTGAGTCACACCCTCACGGGACGGTGGCCATCTTGCTTGGGGAGCCCCTTCCCGGAGCCCTGGGGAGAAGCAGCCAGGAGTTATTTTTCTTAAAGAAAGTTCTATTTGTGACATTGAACATTGGCTAGTGTGCTACATAAAACAAGCAAAATTTCCCCTTGCTTTTCCATTTCAAAGTCAAAGTTTAAGGATAATGCCAAGAAAAGAAGGATTTAGGACTGTATTCATTTTAATTCACAATTGGAATATCCTCTAATTGTTGATCTTTTATATTCTTTGCCAAGGATAAATTTTTGTTTTGCTCAGAAAAACCCTTTGCTGTTGGAAGTAGTAGATATTTCAAAGATAAAATGAAGGAAGTGGAGAGAATTATGTGACATAATATATTTTTTCTCCAAGTGGAAGAATAGGGGTCATTTAAGATGAGAAAAAATAAGGTATATTTTTATCTCTATAAAGCAAACCCTATGTCTATATTACCTTCCCAGAGAGCCTAGTTAAATTTCTATAACCAGTGAGTATCAGGTAAGTATTATTATCTGATTGTTTTTGTCCTGAAAGTCTAATCAAAATACTTAAATAAGAACTTCATGTGAAAGTATACATTTTACCTTTATAACAATTACTGTTCAGAAGGTTAAATGAATCCACCCAGGGAAAGGGTATACAATGGCTTTAACCCTTTCAATGAGTTGCTCCCTAGTGAGCATCTGCTAAAAAGACAACTCTGCCTGAGCGCTTTGTACCACGAGCCAATGGCAGAGCCACAGGTTGGTGGTGAGGGTGGTTGCAACTTGCAGAGGGGATCAGGAGAGGTAAGGATTCCACCAAGGAGCCGAGGCAGCCGGCCAGAGACCTGAAATACGGACACCAAAATGGAGTGTGGATTGTCTACTTCTCAGAAGCTTCTCTGATGCATTAATAGATTGTATGGACTAAGCCAGACCCAGGCCTAAACCATGGCAAGTTCCAGTGACTATCTAGGCACTGTAGTTTAGACACGAGGGACCCGTGGGAGTGACTGAGTGATGTGAGCAAAAAAATAAATAAAAAAAATAAAAAAAAACAAGCCTGAGGTTCATATATTGTCAGAATCTCATTTGAAAGAGCAGGTGGACTACTTAGAAATCCTCCAGTTTCCACACATTTCCTTCTCATTATAAGTGGCATCTTCTCACCTCCTTTTAATTTTTAGAGTTGCCCTCCCTGGACAACAAAATTATTGTAGGAAAGGGAGGCCCACAGTGTACAATGTGTGCCATGTTAGGGAAGAGTTTGTTCTGGACCCTAGGAGTTAATTGTCCAACCTTGATACTCTGCCAAAGGTGAGATATGGATGACCTAAACCTCAGCTTACAAAGGAGGTTTGGCCACCCCAGTAAATACTGAAACTTTTGTTTCAGCATTTTAAGGTAGCCTTCTGTCCTCTTCTTGGGTGTGGAATATAGGATCAACTTCCTCAAAAGTATGAAAAGGCAAAAGGCATTTTAGATGCCAGCTCTTTATATAGCAACCTTATTCCCTTTTGACAGTATTACAATATTATTATTATTGTTGGAAACATACTAGCCATTATTTTTTAATACCTACTGTGTCTTTCTTTAATCCTAAAAAATAATTATCCCTGGACATAAATGTAATTGCCCCAGAGACTGCTGCTGATAGAGTTGCCCATGACTGGGAACATACAAGGTAGCACTAAGAATTGAACTGCTTTTTCTAACATTAAAGACTCAAAGATCGAGGATTTCCGGTCAAGATGGCGGCATAGGTAAATACGGTACTTGCCTCCTCCCACAACCACATCAAAATTACAACTAAACTACCACACAACCATCATTCAGAACTGCCTAAAATTGAGCTGAATGGAAGTCCTACAACTATGAAATTAAAGAAGCCACATCGAGACTAGTAGGAGGGGCAGAGGCACGGACGGGCTGGTCCCACACCCACGTGTGGCAGATAAAAATCAGGAGGATACCTCAGCTGTGAAGGTCCTCCCTGAGGACTGAGGGGTCCCATCCCACACCAGGGCCCAGCTCAGGGTTCCAGTGCCAGGAAGAGAAGTCCCTATAACTTCTGGCTATAAAACCAGCTGGAACTGAGGCTGAGGGAGGCAGAGGCTTCTGGAGCCCCAGGCAGCTCCTCTTAAAGGGCCCGCACATGGACTTACTCAGACTTGCTCCCTCTGAGCTCAGAGGGGAGGCAGCTTGAGGGGCGCCAGAGACATACAGGGAAGAACTGAGTTGTTTGGCCTCAGGACGAGGGCTGGAGAGGCGGCTTTCTCTTGGACAGATGCGCTGGCAGAGGCTGATATTCCTTTGGTGAGCCCTTCCCTGGGGCGGCAGACAGCCACCATATCTGGCACTCCAGCAACCTGGCTCACACTGTTTGCCCCCACCCTGGTGATTCCCTGAGGCTCGGCCCCACCAAATTTTCGGGCCCACCCAAGCTGTTTCCAAGGGCTTTACCATAGGATTGGCCTGTCTTGGATCCTCTTCAGAGTTTCCTAAAATCTCTCAAACAAGCAGCATCTGGTCTCAACAAGCCCAATACTTCTTGTTAAGTGGCCCCAGGCCTAGCACTAGAAGCAGCCAGCCTTGGTTCACAACCTGGCTTTGCCTGGGCACCTCCAAGCCCAGCACAAGAAGAAGCCATTGGCAGATCACTTTGTAGCTTATGCTGGGTGGCCCCAGATAGAACACAGACAGTGGCTGACCTTGCCCCAGAGCCAGCACACCCAGTGGACAGCTTCAGACCACATAGAAGCACCAGCACCCAACCACCTCCACAAGTGACACACTCAATGAGTGGACTCAGTGGGTATCAGAGCCTTGCTGAAGTAAGTCTTGCTCTGTGTGGTGGGCCCCTACACAGCTGATCCTCCAAGATAGTCAGAGGCCAGTGGTCAGTGGGCACAGCCAGTTCTTGCAGCTGATCAGCCTGAGTAAATCCCTCCCATTGATGCACCAACAGCAATCAAGACTCAATTACAACAGAAGGGTGTACAGTCCACACTAGGGGTGTACCTCAAGGGCCCACCCAGCTGGAGTGATGAGGGAGGCTGTGCCACTGGATCGTACAGGACACCTACAACAATAGGCCACCCTACAAAGCTTAGAAGACATAGCAACTCTACCTAATACATAGAAACAATCACAGGGAAGCAGCCAAAATGAGGAGACAAAGAAACATGTCCCAAATGAAAGAAAAGAACAAAACTCCAGGAAAAGAATTAAACAAAATGGAGATAAGCAATCAATCAGATGCAGAGTTCAAAACACAGGTTATAAGGTTGCTAAGGAACTTGGTGAGACCTTCAAGGAACTTAAGGAGACCTCCAAGGAACTTAGTGAGAACATCAACATAAAAAAGGACCAGTCAGAAGTGAAGGATGCACTAACTGAAATAAAGAATAATTTACAGGGAATCAATAGTAGAGTAGGTAAAGCCAAGAAGCAAACCATTGACTTGGAATATAAGGAAGCAAAAAACACCCAATCAGAACAGCAAAAAGAAAAAAGAATCCAAAGAAATGAGGATAGTATAAGGAGCCTCTGGGACAACTTCAAGCGTGCCAACATTCACATCATAGGAGCACCTGAAGGAGAAGAGAGAGAACAAGAAATTGAAAACTTGTTTGAAATAATAATAACAGAAAACTTCCCTAACTTGGTGAAAGAAACAGACATACAAGTCCAGGAAGCACAGAGAGTCCCAAACAAGATGAACCCCAAGAGGCCCACACCAAGACATATCATCATCAAAATGCCAAAGGTTAAATACAAAGAGAGAATCTTAAAAGCAGCAAGGGAAAAGCAGTTTGTTACCTACAAAGGAGCTCCCCTAAGACTGTCAGCTGATTTCTCAAAAGAAACTTTGCAGGCCAGAAGAGAGTGGCAAGAAATATTTAAAGTGATGAAAAGCAAGAACCTACAACCAAGACTACTCTGTCCTGCAAAGCTATCATTTAGAATTGATGGACATATCAAGAGTTTCCCAGACAAGAAAAAGCTAAAGGAGTTCATCACCACCAAACCAGTATTATATGAAATGTTGAAGGGTCTTCTTGAAGGAGAAGAACAAAAACATGAACAATAAAATGGCAATTAATACATATCTATCAACAATTTGAATCTACAAACAGAACGAGCAAGCAGAACAGAAACAGACTCATAGATACTGAGAAGTTTTTGTTGCTTGCCAGATGGGCGGGGGCTGGAGGGATGGGTGAAAAAGATGAAGGAATTAAGAAGTACAAATTGGTTGTTAGACTGATGAACCTCAAAGGGAAGGGGGGAGGGAGGGCAGGATGAGATAAACCAGAGAACTTCTATGCATATATACATAACCAATGGACACCAACAATAGTGTGGGGAAGGTTGGAGGGGGGCAGGACTGGGGAGGAGAGGGGTCAATGGGGAAAAAAAAGGGGGACATCTGAAATACATTCAACAATAAAGATGAGTAAAAATAAATAAATAAATAAATACTCAAAGATCTCACTATGCTCAAGTTGCCTTCTCTCCTTTTTAACAATCACTTACTTTCAACACAACTAGTGGAGTTGATGAGTTAATCTGACCAACATAGGCTTTTGTCACCATGGCTTTTTGAAATGGTGTCAGACCAAGGAGGTTGTTGGACATGTCCAATCAGCCATAAAGGGAGACTAAAACTCTGACAAAAGAGTAGAGGAAGTAATTTGGGACAATGGAAACCTTAAAAGTCTTCTCAAATTAAACCAATATTTGGATGAGAAGACTTGTCCTCTTGCCTTCTCACATTATACTGGGTTGAATGCTCCCAAATTCATGTCCATCTGGAACCTCAGAATGTGCTCTTATTTGGAAATAGGGTCTTAGCAGAAATAATTAGCTAAAATGAGATTATACAAGAGTGGGCCCTAAATCCAATGAGTGGTGTCTTGTAAGTAGAGGGAGATCCAAGGAACAAGGGCACAGAGATGGAAGGGATGCAGCCATAGCCAAGAACCCCAAGGATTGCCAGGAGCCACCAGAAACTAAGAAGGGACATGGATGTTTTCTTCCCCTAGAGCCTTCAGAGGGAGCACAGTGCTGCCCACACCTGACTCTGGACTTCTACCCTCCTAAATAATGAGAGAATAATTTCTGCTGTTTTAAGCCACCTTTGTAGTCCTCTGTTATGGCAGCCCTAGGAAACCATTATACCCATCATTACTAATTGATGTTTCCATGTAGCCATCTCCTTGAATACACTGGAAAAGCACAGAATCTAAGAGAATGAAATAGGATATAGTGAAGCCTCAGAGGCTGCTGAAAGCATGGGAGTGAAATATCCCAAGTGTTTGGATGACAAATACAATGACCCAGGAACTGAGGAGGAAGCAGATAAAACAAAGAGGACAGGTCATAAAGGGGGGATTGAAGAAAGACCACCTGCTGTTCACTTTTCTCTAAGGGTCCAGGTGGATGGAAATCAGCCCTCTTGATGCTCAAAAAATCATTTAGAAAAATTAACATGCTTAAGAAGATGTGTTAAAAATTAGTGTACTTCTTTTAAATTATATTTTAGATACTTTATGTAAATAAAACCAAATTCCCCAATAAAAACACTATCTAATGAACTTTGATTCTAATATGCTAAACTAAAACATACAGTTTTTGATAGATGAGTGATTTTTTTAAATAAATAAACTTTAAAAATTGATGAAGACCATCCTAAAAGTCAACACTAAATGTACGTTTATATTTGTTCAGCCAGAAAATGCTTTCTAAATGGTGTTTGTACAAACAGTTCTTTGTTTAAGGTTTTCTAAAACTCATAGCGAATACTTTCTGAGGCTCTTTAGGAAAACAAAGTATGAGTTAAAGTTGATTGCTTTTTCAGGATAAGCAAGCAGGAGTCTCAAACGGAGTGTGGAAATCCCTTCTAGTCCCATTCATTATTAAGGCGAAAACAAAAAGACTTCACAGTTAAGTAGAAGGAGTCTGGTTCTGAGAATCAGGGGACTCCATCTGAATTATAGCCCAAGCTCTGACATTGATTTACTGTATGTATGACTTTCAGGAGCTCTCTCAAGCTTCAACTTACTTTTTGCGGTCTAACATTGAACAACTTATTTAATGATGCTCTTAGGTTTGCTATGAGGTTAAAACAAATTAATATTTCTAAAGCACAGAGAACAGTGCCTGGCACAGAGTAGCTAGCATTAGTAGATGCAGTATTACATGTCTTCACTCCCCTTCCAAGTCTTAAGCTTCCTGAGGACAGGGGTCATACCTTACTCATCTTGGTATCTAGAAAAGTATCCTGCATGTGATAGTTGCTCAATAAATATATACTACCTGAATTTAAACCTCAAGGACAAAAGCTATCTATCACGTAGCTTGTTGGGGTTGTATTCATTAAATTTTTCTTTAATACAGTTATCTGGGAAAGAAAAAGAGAAAGCATCTTTTGGGAAAACATCTGTGAGCAAAGCATTCCCGTGAGAAACTTTCTATCAGGTTGGGAAAATACTTTAAAAATCTTCCCGCGGTAAGGGCAGGAGACCTTTGGTCTTTCTAGGCGTCAGCCTCCTCTGTCTTAAAGCAGCCTGGACGATACCCACTGTGTGGAAGAAGCTCCTCGCTCTCTCCATCCCCTTCTCTTCTTTTTTTTTTTTCCCCATCCCATCCCCACGTCTCAGCCCAGCCTCTTTCTCATACTGCTGGAGACCTCCTTCTCCCAGGAGAACTAATAGAAGATTCTTTATTGCTTTAGTTTTATTGCTTTTAGCTCTGGAAGCAGCATGCTTCCAGGCGGTAATTATATTCCCTTTATAAATATTATCTCTAAGAGAATAGCAAATAGCTTTTTGGTAATGTTATCTGTAATGCTGTAGCTGCTAAATTTATGTGTCAACTAGAATCTTGATGTAAACAAAGTTTATAAATTGATTCCTATGGCATGAGGTAAGATCTTGCTAGACCCGAAAACCGCTCGGCTAAGAACAACTGAGTTCATCGGCCAAGCCAGCAGTGAGGTTAAAAAATACAGTTGAGCCCTGGCCGGTTTGGCTCAGCGGTTAGAGCGTCGGCCTGAGGTCCAGAGAGACCCGGGTTCCATTCCCGCTAAGGGCACGTACCTCGGAGGCAGTTTGTCCCCGGCCCTGGTTGGGTCTTGCGGGTGGTGACCAGTCGATGTGTCTCTCTCACATCGATGTTTCTCTCTCTCTCTCTTCCTCTCTCTCCCTCCCACTCTAACTGAACAAAAAATGGAAAAATGTCCTCGGGTGAGGAAATAAATAAATAAATAAATAAATAAATAAATAAATAAATAAATAAAATACAGTTGAACATTCTGAGCAGTCCTCAAGATCACGACACATTCGCTATCAGTCGCTTTGTGAAGAAGTCGGGATACAGGTTCCTCAGCCTCCAAGAGGTTCATGTAGTTTTTTCAAGTTAGCTTCAAGTAGAAAGAGCCTTTAACCTTCACAGCTAAGAGTTCAAGGTATGGTGTAGAAGAACATAACTCACAGGTAGCGCTAGTGACCCTTAACACCGGGTCAGTAGAAGCTAATGTCTGCCGTCTTAGCTGTAATGACAGTGTCACAACAGGGACAGGATGGTGGTTGGATCCTATCTTCACTCAGAGGGGCTCCTCCAGAATGCTGGGCTCCGTGGCCTCCCCAGCACTAAGGAGTATTCAGTGTTAACAAACATCTACATCCTCTAACTCATGAGGTTCCCTTTCTCTCGAGAGTAGCATTATGTGATGATAAACTGCAAAAGCTCTGAGGAAAAGCACTTCATGGGTTTATATCGAAACGCGGAGCTGGACAAGCTGTGTCAGTATTTTCATCGGTAACATGGACAGTCGTTGCAAGACTGAATGACTTTAGACAACCGAAGGACCTAGCACACCACAGGGGATGAATAGATGTTTGCTACTATCATGTTACTATTATTTAGAATGATTACATTAAGAATAATGATTAGGATTTTATTTTGAATTATTATATTATTTAGAATTGTTATTTAGCTCTCTCTTAGCTCTTGTTACCTTAATTTGAGTCCAGGAACTACCAAGCTTCTGCCACCAACCTTACTGTCCTGAAGAGGAGTTCTGTCAACCCTCTGTGACCCCAGTAGGACAAAGGACAATTCTATTAGCCCTAGAAGGTGGGAGCATCTTCTCTCTCTCTCTCTCTCTCTCTCTCTCTCTCTCTCTCTCTCTTAAATTAGAGGACCAAACAAGAATACAAAAAATTACAATCTGAAAAAATAATAATAATAATACAGAACACAGCATTCCAAATTGACTTACTACTACTTGTAAGGGAACTCAAATTACTCCATATGAAAAAAATAATTACCTGTCTGAGATGGGATTATAAACCTATAGGAAGCTTTTCTCCCCTCAAATATCATAGAAAGGGATGTTTTCAGAATTTATAGACCATGAAGGTTTTTATGTTACATTTTTGAAAAGAGGTGCTTTTAAAAGTAAGAGCACATTAATCCAACCAAAATGTGTTAACACTGATAAATGGGATTATGGAATTTATATTCCATACATACCTCCCCTTGTTTTATGTGTTTAAATATCCACCATCAGAAAAACACTTTTAAGTTAAAAAAAAAAATCCTGCAATTAGAATTAAATTAAACTAAAAGCAGTCCTATGTCTAAGTCTATGGCAAGTTGTTAGAGCTTTGAAATGCAGACTTTGTAGAAACAGAAATAGCTGTAGGATAAAGAACAAGACGAGAATCTTCATCCATCTGAGTCCAGTTCAGAAAGCAGACTAATTACGTTAACAGATGAAATTTTTTATGAGCTATAACCAGTTATAAGGAATTGGCTAAAAGAGTGTTAGAGGGCCAAACATGCAAAAGGGGGACATTGAGGTAATAGGGAGATCATTTCCCCAACCAGGGACCACCCTAGGGAAGGTGAAATAGTGAGAAGAGATGGGGCGAAGAAGGGGCCCTTCAGGGCCCTACGCGGCAGAGCCTTGTGCTGATACCTCTGCAGACAGTAGGGGTGTGCAGGAAGAATGGAAAACAGAACCAGGGCAACTGCTCCTACCAAGAGAGGGGAGCTGTTGCTAGGGGCTGCTGCTGCCAGGAACAGGGACTCCTCCCCCTCCCTGTGCCTCACAGCCTCCTCCTCCAGAGATCCCAAAGACATGCCCTAGCCTCGAGCCCCAGTCTCACAAACCTGAGTCTAGAAAGGGGGCTGGAGTAGAGAGACAGTAGCTTCATGAATTAGTGTGTCCTTAGCAACCCCTGCAAATCTACTCAGGCGGAGCCACAAACCACAGCGTGGGCTTCAGCAGGCACCTGCGTTGCTGTATCTAGAGAAGGGAATCCTGTTTATCCCATATTGAGCTTTGCAGCCATCCATGCACACAGATAATTATATCGTTCATTTATTCATGCATTTATTCACCCAAGGAACATTTGTTGATGTCCTCCTATTTTCAGGCATCTTCCGAGGCGCTGAGATGGTTATAACAATGAATAATACAGAAACATTCCCTGTCCGTGTGGAGCCTATACTCTAGCTGGGTAGATGGACAACAAACAAATACATAACCAATGGCCAGTCGTGCTAGGTCCATGGAGCGAAAGGGGTATTCAACCCACTTCCTTTTCCTAATGTGATGAACACAGAAATTTTATTTAAAAAAAAAAAAAAGATTTCCAGTTCACCTGGATTGACATTTTACATTAACTTTCTATCTTTTGTAAGCCATCATTTCAAATGTCAGTAGCTCACATTAAGCAGTCTGGTTGACATCGTGTCCCTGATAAGACAAGACCCAGGATTTATTGCTTCCTGGGAAGAGCCAAAGTACGGACACATCAGCTCAAGCCCCACACGCTGAGGTGGGTGGGCTGCAGGATACCCTCTTTGCGGCTCTTCTTATGTTCCAGGCATATCCTGTGGGTGTCTGAAATGATCCCTCTCACAGAGATTTAATAATGAGCAGTAGATGCAAATTTTGTAGGAGAAATAAAAATCCAGAGATGTTTCTGGATCCAGTTTTTCTTTTAAAGCTTCATTGGCAGTTCACATAGTCAGGGTCCCATTAGTTGCCTGGATGAAATAATATCATAAGACACTTATTCTAACTCGGCTATATTTTTACTGTGGGAAAAATAAGTATTATAGATGTCTTCACCCCAACTTGTTTTGCTTCTTCTAGGCACCATGACTATTGAAATATGGACAATATTTAAAGTATGTTAGAAAAAATAACTAACATTACACTGTGTATTTACTGGTCCTTAACTAATTTAAACTCTGCAACATCTGTAGATTATATACACGTTTTTAAATGCCATGGAGATAGTCCAGCCGGTGTGACCCAGTGGTTGAGCATCGACCCATGCACAAAGAGGTTGCCGGTTCAATTCCCAGCCAGGACACATGCCCAGGTTGTGGGCCTGATCCCTAGTGGGGGGCATGCAGGAGGCAGCCAATCGATTTTCTCTGTCATCGATGTTTCTATCTCTCTCTCCCTCTCCCTTCCTCTCTCTCTAAAAAAATCAATAAAGGGAAAAAAAAATTTAAATACCATGGAGATAAACTGTACTTTTTTTCTGAAGAATTTTTTTTATTCTCACCATATTCCTTCTCTCACCTAACACTAAAACCCATATTCTGACTCCTCTTCTGAGGCTCCAGGAATACTGGGCCTGAGTCCCAGGGGCTACCGCTCACAGATGTCCCCTAGAGTGAGGCACAATCTCCAGTTCTGCTCAACCAGCTTCGCTCAGCTCCATCACCTCCTGGCCTCTGGGGGCATTTCAGTTTTACAGACTCTGCATGTTGCTGGCTAGCTCAAAAGAAATACTCAAATGTGTAATAACCAATAGGGCATGGGTGATAGAGGGAGGACCTAGAGGTCTCATGTAATGTTAGGCATTAACTCATGGGTCTCTGTATTTGTGGAGAAGGCACTAGGGTGCCGGGGCAGGAGGGAGAGCGGAGATCAGGACAGTAGTTATCCACATTATGGAAATAGCAATATCTGAACGACCCATATGGCCATATAGATCCAGGTGTGCACTTTAGGTGAAGAGTGTGTGTGTGTGTGTGTGTGTGTGTGTGTGTGTGTGTTTCTACCACCAGAAAACTCAGCTAAGGAAATCCAGTAGAGTTTAGAAAGAAGATTGTGTCTGACGACCTGAGCTTTGAGCCACATAAGATGCTAGATCCACAAAACATCTAAAGGACTCCTGCTTGAAAATGGATAAGAACGGCAGTGAACCTCTGGCCCTGGTCCCTGGTACTGATGACCTGAAATAATGG
Source organism: Tadarida brasiliensis (assembly GCA_030848825.1). Lineage (NCBI taxonomy): Eukaryota > Metazoa > Chordata > Mammalia > Chiroptera > Molossidae > Tadarida > Tadarida brasiliensis. The sequence goes on along the minus strand of CM061263.1, from coordinate 30,356,892 downwards.
AAAAACTAAAGCAACAGGAACCTCTCTCAGATCCTTCATCCCACTTATCCATCTCCTCTGAGAGTTCCTTTGGCTTTGTAGCCTCCATACAAAAGACTGTGCCTGGCGCCTAAGGTGCTCCTCCCACTTCTTTCCAACTTCAAATTGATTTAGGCAGACTCTGTTTTCTACTGACGAGCTCAAAAGAAATACTCAAATGTTTAACTACCAATAGGGCATGGGTGATAGCGTGGGGACCTAGAGGTCTCATGCAATGTTCCAGTTTATCCGTTCCTTCAGGGCACAGGCCATGTCCTATTAACAGTATGCCTGACTCTGAGTAAGGCTTAATATATTTGTTGAATGAATAAGTGGAAGAATATCAATCAATAAGCTATCTGGGCAAACACTAGTGGGGAAAATCTATAAGATTAAGAATTTATGTGTTCGCCCTGGCTGGTTTGGCTCAGGGGTTAGAGCTTCGGCCCGCGGATCGGAGAGTCCTGGGTTCGGTTCCCACTAAGGGCACGTACCTCGGTTACAGTTTTTCCCCGGCCCTGGTTGGGGTCGTGTGGGTGGCAACTACTCGATGTGTCTCTCTCACATCTATGATTCTCTCTCTCACTTCCTCCTTCTCTCCCTCCCACTCTATCTGAAGATAAATGTAAAAACAAAAGTGTCCTCAGGTGAGGATTAAAAAAAAAAAGAATTTATGTGTTCAAGTATGCTTCAGATGTATGGAATTATGGGGCAGATATTGGTGATTGGCTACACAAAAGCAATTCCCTACCCCTTCGTCCTTGTAGTGTGTTTGTACAGCAACTGAAAAGCTTTATGGCCTCCTTTGCTTAGAGGTAACCATGTGATACAGGTCTGCCCCACAGAAGTGTGCTGGGGTGAGGACAGGAGTAAGTGTTCTGTTCTCTAGCTGTTTTAGCTCTTTCCCCAGTAGGGGGTGTGCAAGAGGCAGCCAATCCATGTATTTCTCTCACGTTGATGTTTCTATCTCTCTCTCCCTTCATCTCTCTCTGAATCTTTTTAAAAATTTACTTTTCCATTTCTCTGGGATGAGATCCTAAAGCCCCTAATTAAGCTCCTTTCCACAGTCAAGAATGTTGCTAAACTTCTGGGTGTGATCTTTCTCCCTTCCCCATTTCCCCAGTGGCTTCGGCACCTGTTTGATTGGCTGAGAAGAATAAGTTTAGCCCTGTCCTAATCCATAGTCCTTCTGTATTTTCACAATAAGACTGTCTAAGTGGTAAGTGCTCTAATACCCAATTACAATGTTATAAAACCAGTTACAGAAGTGAACAGATTCATCATTATATTGCTACCCAGTAATAGTTATCATTGAAAAACTAATGAATATTGATTAATTCAACTCTGGATGTTCTTGCCAATTGTTTCCAACAGTTTGAAAGTTTCTCGATCCAAAATAGAATATGCCAACAACTTTAAGTGCTTCTAAATGTAAATTTTTAATAATAAATTGTAATCACTGAAAAGAGGGTTAGAGATGCTATCACTTAATCTAACCTCCTTATTTTACAAATGAGGAAACTGAGAGACCTAAAATGGGAGCTGACTTGACATGTATCTGTGTTTCCATCCACTGTGTCTACTTACATAAACTGGTGAGGGATGAGGATTACTTCACACCTCTTTTCCCCTTTTTCCGTTCAGTGTCTGACACAATACCTTGCACATAGGAAATGACTGGTTAATGTTAATTGACTAAAGAATTGATGCCACACATTAGACAGGGTTTTGTTTTACTCATTAGACCATAATAGGCTGGCCTCCCCAGGGTCCCCACGGGCCTCATGGGCCTCTGAATGTGCCCTGATCGTTCCCGTCTGCCCACCTGCTCTCTGACTGTGGCCCCACCTCCTGCCCACTCAGGTTCTATCTCCTCCAGGAAGCCCTCCACACAGTCTATCCTAAATAAAATACAGTTTAGGATTTAATTATCTAATATCTTTCATTGATTCGTGTGTTTTTTCCTGGAATAATTGTGTTCCTGCTACTGTCATTTAAACTCCCAGCAGCAGCAACAATATGCTATGTTTTCTGTGTACCAAAGGGCACACCTGTTCCAGAACGTCTGGAGGTCCTCAGCTCATCGTTGAGTTATTAACTGGAAAGAACAAGGACTAGCTCCAAGTTCCTTTGGAAATCCCTACTCTAAAAGGTAGATGCAACATAATTTCCATGTCATAAAACCAACATCATAAAAAAAAAATGAAGGGAAGAATATTTTATTGAGAATTAGAAAAACACACTAGCAGTAATGAAATAGAACAGTTTAACATCAAAGGGAATCTATGAAATTGTTCAAGATGCTGGGCCGGGTGCATGCATCCTGTGCCTCCCAGAACACACTGGAACCGTTCAGAAGCACACACACACACACACACACACACACATCGAGAAAACGGCGTGGACTGGGCTAGAATAAGCAATAGATGCGATATTTCACTAAATCCCTGGAAAATGGAAAACAGATGGGAGTACATTGATGGCACATAGCAAAGGAAGTTATAGCCTGGAATGTTCCGTGAGGGGGGTGGGTGGGGGTGGGGGTGCCACAGTCTGCCAGCTAGAATCTCAGAGGGGCGCTGGGCTCAAGGGGAGGGATTGCTCTGGAGCCTGGAAACAGACAAATTTGCTGAAAATATAAACTGAGAAGTATGCCAGTTAAATTCTCCTTTCTCCACCTCCCTCATGGCTGACATTTGCAAGCCATCTGGGGAGCAAAGGTTTCTAGTGGGGTATTGGCACCCACAGTAAAGTGTCCTTGCTCTGACTTTTGGGGCAACCCCACCTGTCAGCCACCTCCACATCTTCTCATTGTAAAGCTAAGCTTACCAATCCACAAGTTCTGTAAACAAAACTCCCCCTCAGAATTTCAATGTAATGGAGCAGTTTATCTGGAAATCAATATTGGAAACCAATGCAGCGGGGAGGTGCCTATACCAGATCCACCCTTCATGCTTAAGTAGGAAGAAATAAACCAAAGATGACTAGATATGTGAGAATAACAAGCAACATGAAGAAAACAAAAGAAGATAAACAAAACAAAAATAACTACAGGGAGAAACAAAGGACTCGGTTATTCAAAAACATTTTGCATTCATGAGCAAGATGTGAAGACAAAGGAAAAAGCAGAGAACAGTAAAGAGTTTAAAAATAGGATAGCAAAAAAAATTAATAAATGATATGAAAATGAAGAGAAATATAAAAATGTAAGCAAAATGATCAAGGGAAATATAATGTGATAGGAAATATAAGAGAAATAGAAAACCCTTTTTTTTTTTTTACTAAGAATCCCAGAGAAAGAGAGAACATAGAAAATGGAGGAACAGGTGTTATCAAAGAAATAATAGGGGAAAAAAATCCCCCAAATTGAGAACAATCATCAGAAAAGGGTCCCCTGACTGCTGAGTAAGATGACCGAAAAATCCTTGCAAATGTTAGAGCACCAATAACAAAAGATATTCCTAAACATTTCCAGAAAGGAAAACACAAATGTGATCTAGAAAAGGCTGTGTCTGGGATGGCACAGCTGTCTGCAAACTTGGAAAGCCACCAGTCCAGTGTGGCCCCGTAGGGCAGAGGCTCTGCAAGGATGTCTCCCCCAAAAAATGTCAGAGGTGCAATAGACAAAATAATCCTGACGCTAGATTAACTTGAGGAGATGACAAAGGCATATCCTTCTTTTGCCAAAAAAGAAAAACAAATGACTGTTGGAAACACAAGAGAAAAATTAACAAGTTAACAAAGCGAAAACTTTACAAGACTTTTAAGTAATTGATGACATTAAGGAAAGACATTCCTTTTGACCTTGACGCTGGAAAGATGTTCCATTGAGAAGTCCAGAAGTGTGGACATTGAATGGATAGACTAGGAAATGTTTTCTAAGCAGACAACTTGGCCCTGCTTTGAAGAAAAAAAAAAAATCATATAATTATAATAATGTAACTACTGTTGGTTAGTTTTGCTTTTAGAATTAATTTCCTAGGAAAAACATAGGAGATCCATGTAGGGTTAGTGAACACAATGTTAATGCTTAAGACCCTGAGAATATGAAAGAAAAGTTCTGGCTGACGGAATGGGGGAAAGAAACAAGAAGGAGAGGAACAGGCACTAACAGCCTCATGATGAAAGCTGATGGAAGAAGAAATATCCGTTGAACTGTTGACATTATAGTGACAATCAAGAGGAGATCGTAAAAGTATTGAATTTAGCTCCTGAGAGTCGACAGGGACAGGACCCAGTTGTCCCAGTGCAGTGGTGTACGTTAGATCTCATCTTTTATAGCAGGGAGTCTATAAATACTTATAAGTATAAATCTTTATTATAAATAAATATTAACTAAATAAACGTAAAGCCTATTGTTTAAAGTTATAAATGAGACAATAAAAATAGAAGCAGATAAAGAGTTGCCTCTAGGGGGAGGAAAACAGAAATGGTATAGTGGACACCACTCTTCGTACGTACAACAAGCTCTTTAGTTTCATTCAACATGTAGTTTTATATTGATTTCATAATATTAATTTTGTAATAAAATTATGTATTAAGAACAATCCCTCAGCCTCATCCCACTTCTGAATTTCATCCTACTTTAATTCTCACCCCAAATGTTACACCTGTCTCACCTGTGGCTTACACCATCTTGCTCGGTTAACGAGCTGGGAAGGAGCACATTGTGAGTGTATCCAAGGGCCCATCCGATTCGCCAAATGAAAATATCACGAGTGACCAGTCATTTTACCCTTTGGATCTCAAGTTTTTTCTTCTGCAAAATGAGGATGTGCAGTGAGTAATCTAAAGTCTCTTCCAGTTTTAACGTTTCTTAAGAATGTATGTGTGCACTTACGTCCTTTTTGGAGGCACTAGAATATGAAGCTAAATATCCACAAGATGGCAGTCTTAGTCCAGTTCTCTACAGAACTGGCTTTTTTTTTTTTCTTTTCAATTCTCCTAGTTTTGCTGGTAGAAATTACAAAACATAAAAAACTAATGGAAATATTTTGAGGAAAAGTTCAGGAGAACCATAAGTAACACCCAGAGACCAGGCTTAGCTCTGCCTAGTCTTCAAGCATTTACCAAAGATCTCTCCAACAGCACATAAATTGCCTTGCCACGGGTCATAGCAGCCTGAGTGTTAACGGATTTTCAAAATAACAATCACAAAGCCATACTTCTCTGGCTTGGATCTCCACTACCACTGTGGGAAGTTCAGTCTCTGCCCACTACTCTACCCCACCAGCTATTTCTGAGATCCCTGGGACGTGTGCTGGGGACGAAAAGGGGCCACAAGCTAACCTGACAAGCTCAGGGAAGGCTTCATGGTGGCCTTGCAAACTCAGATCTGAAGTAACCACAAAGGATGGTCTGAAATTGAAACTTTTTAACTAAAAGCAGTTGATGGCAGGTAGTCATGTCCTAGGCTAGAATCTTCCCTGACAACAGTCAGTCTTTACCTTAACTGAGCCTGTCTATTGTCTTTTGCATCTACGATAATATTCCTTTGGAATGTCAGAGTAACTCCCTTTTTTCCAGACCTCCCAGGGCACAACCAGTGCACCAGGGTGGAGACTGTAAATCCTCTCATTGTTATCATGTTAACTGGCCTGTACCCACCTATGTAAAAAAATGTATATGTCTATCTTATTTTTCATCCAATCCCATGTGGCCCCTCCCACCCCGTTTTGCTTTCTCCCGCCTCCCTAATCTGTCACCAGTGGATTTTATGTAACCCACTTACATCTTCCCTTTTTATTGTAATGTATAAAATAAGATACAAAACTGCCATTCTCTGGAGTATTATCTCAATCCTTGAAATTTTGCTTCTCGGCCATTGTCAACAGTTTGACTCAAATAAAAGCACAAACATTCTCTGTAGGTTTGAATGTTTCTTACATTGGTAGTGCCATCAACCAAACCTGTTAACACTTTCGTTTCTGTATCAGTCAGCATTCTAATGGAGAAACTGAAAGAACAGGATATAATTATGCTAAAAAATGCATTGCAACAAATTGACATATGCAGTTGCGGGGTCCTGTTAGGCAGGTCTGAAATCTATAGGGCAGGCCGTGGGAAGACTAGCCTGGAAACTCAGGCAGGAGCTGAAGGTGCCATCCATCCACAACTTGAATTTCTTCTTCATGGAAACTGCAGTTTGGCTCTTAAGGCCTCACAACTGATTGGGCCAGGCCCACCCAAGTTATCAAGGATATTCTCCTTTATTCAAAAGTCACCCTGGCCAGTTTGGCTCAGGGGTAGAGCCTCGGCCCACAGACCATAGAGTCGGGGATTCGATTCAGGTCAGGGACACGTACCTCGGTTGGGGTCAGTCCCGGTCGGGTTTGTGTGGGAGGCAACCAGTTGATGATGTTCCTCTCTCTCTCCCTCCCTCCCTCCCTGCACCAATGGGTTACATGATAAAAATCTATCTGAATAAGTATTAAAGAATCCTTAAAAAAAAAAAAAGTCAACTGACTATAGCAGCCAGCCCTCCACCCTGGCTGGTTGTTCCCAAGTGGCGTCCTGGTCTACCTCTCTGCACTGTCAGGTGATCTCCTGGGGCGCAGCACAGTGACACCCACCGTGGAGCTGAGCCGGGCCCAGGACCCGCACTTACAGGGTGACAACGGAGAACAGGAGAAATTCTTGAAGAAAAGCTGTACTGTTGTTATGTTGGAAATCTTTCCTTTTACATAATGGAAGAACAAATCTATGAACTCTTAGCAAAAGTGGTGACATAAAGAAAATCATGCCCTGGCCGGTTTGGCTCAGTGGTTAGAGTGTCGGCCCACGGACCAGAGAGACTTGGGTTAGGTTCCCCCTAAGGGCACGTACCTTGGTTGCAGTTTGTCCCCGGCCCTGGTTGGAGTTGTGTGGGTGGCAACCAGTCGATGTGTCTCTCTCACATCGATGTTTCTCTCTCTCTCTTCCCTCCTCTCTCCTTCCCGCTCTAGCTGAAGATAAATGCAAAAATGTCCTTGCGTGAGGATTAAAAAAATAAAAATAAAAATAAATTTAAAAAAAAAATGAAAATCATTATGGACCTGGATCAAATGAAGAAAACAACACGTGTTTTCTGCCTTGTGGACTATCCTCCCTGTGTGTCTGATGGTTGGACCAGGGTGGCCTGGAGCAGTTAGTCACGTTTTCACAAACAAGTGAGTGCATTTGGTGGTTAGCATCCCCACACGTATCTCTGTCCAGTATGTCTACACTCTTACATTGTGAAAGCTGGTGACACTTCCATTCTGTTCTGAAACCCATGCTTTGTTTATAGTTGATTCCTTAAGAAAAACAACCTTTCAAGAAGAATATATGCTTGTGGTGTTTAAACATGTCAAGGGTATAGTGAAAATAAAATCCCTGTCCCATTCTAAGCCCAGAGATAATCAGTGACCAGTCTCCTGGGTGTCTTTCCAGAAGAAATCCTGTAAACATGTTAGCACTGCACGCACTATTTTTTTCCACCTCTTAGAGATTGTTCCATGTAGATCTACCTCTGCTTAATATGGCTGGATAGTATGTATTTCGTTATATGAGATGTTTATAGCTTGATTTTTATATAGGTCAAAACCAAAACTATTTATTTGTGATCATTTATTCTCTCCCTGGAAACTGTAAATATTGGAACTCCTGGATTTATCCTCATGCCCTTTGCCCTCTTAATGTTTCACTCAGATTTCAGTGACAAGATATTTGATTATAGCCTCTCCTCCCTGGGCCTTAGAACTTAGGATCATCTGAGTGGGAAAAACTCAGGACATGCTCTTCTACAAATCCATCCTCAGCCATTATCTTTCTCTGGACTAAACTTATATAACATGACTTTCTCCTCCATTCTCTTCGAATGGATGAGTGAAGGTCTCACTGTTGGCATGGCCTACGAGGCACACATTGTCGGACTCTCCCTGCCTCTCCAGCCTCATCTTGCACTGTGTTCCTCTGCCTCTCCACATCCTGCTTCGGTGATCCTTGTGCAGTTCCTGGACCTCGCCCGGGCTCACTCTTTGGGTCTTTGTATGTGCTTCTCCCTCTACCTGGTGTATTTCCATCCACTCCACACCTTCATGACCCCATCATCTAGATAATTATCTTTTTCCTTTGGATCTCACTTTAATTGTCCTTTCATCAAGGATCTCTGTTCTGACCATCTTACCTGGTTATTTATTTCCCCATTATATATTCTTATAATTTTATGTACCACAAATAATTACAGACCTGAGCACAGTCAAACTTTTATGTTTCTGGGTGTCCATTTTGTTTAATGTATTTCTCCCCAACTAGAGTGTAAGTGTCACAAAAGCAGGGATCACGTCTGTTTTCGTCCTTTATTTTATCTGCAACACTTGGCAAGAGTATCTGGCACAAAGTGGTGCTCAAAAAAAATTGATTAATGAATAAATAATAAGCCTATGTATCCCTTTCAAGACGTAACAGAGTATATTAGTTTCCTAATACACTGCCATAACAAAGGCAATTAGGGTTGTCAAAACAAACAACCACAAACGGGGCGACTTTAAACAGCAGACATTGACTCTCACAGTTCTGAAGGCTGGAGTCTGAAGTCAGTGTGCTGACTGGGCCATGCTCCCTCCAAAGCCTCTGGGGAGGGATCTTTTTGCCTCGTCCAGCTTCCGGCAGAGCCAGGCATTCTTGGCTATGACAGCACACCTGCTTTCTCTGCCTTCGTCTTCACCTGAGCACCTTCCCTGCGTGTCTGCGTCTGTGTTCGAGTTTCCTCCTCCTTGTAAAGACAACAGTCATCTTGCATTAGGGGCCTCACCTACTCCAGTATGGCCTCATCTTAACTTAATTATGTCTATGAAACCCTATTTCCAAATAAGGTCACATTCATGGGTCCTGGAGGCTGGGACCTCAATGTACTTTGGGGGGGAGGATATAATTCAACTCAACACAGTTTCAAAAACCATTGATACTAAAAATGTTTAATAAATTACATAAATGTCTCTAACTTCAAGCAGAAACGTCATCACATAATTGAATACGTTTTAACTACGGCCATATATATCTCATCCCCGGTATATCTCCAAACTGTACTACTTTTTGCATTTCCACGGAACTGGTAATTTACACTTTCCTGTCCTTTTTAATCTTGTGAAAATAGTAGGTGTAATATAATGAAGTTTTCAGTTGCTGTTAAAAGACTAGCCTTATAATCAACTCTGCTATTTTAGCCTCACTAAGTCTTATTTTTCTGTAATGTAAAATGGTATTAATAATGTATATATTGCATTGTTATTCTCAGGACTCAATGGGATTCATTTAAATCATCAGGCACATAGGAGGTGTTAAGTAATTATTAATTTCTTCTTTCCTTTGTACAACAATATTTCTACTGTTTCATCTGAGAACACACACACACAAATATATATATGCATACTGTGTGTATGTGTTTGTGTATATATAATGTATATGTTTCTGTATATATACATGCATACACATATATATATAGTGTATGTATATATACATGCATACACATATGTATATAGTGTATATATGTATATAAATGTGTGTATATATATGCATTTATGTATATTTTATTTATGTGTATGCATATATACCATATTTTGTTTGTTTGTTTCTTTGTTTTGGAGGGGTTGCTCTATGTTTGCTATGAAGAACATGGGAAAATCCAGGAATTGGTCATCCCCAGGTTCACATTCATGGCCCACCCTCGCTATATTCTTTCCCTGTGATTCCAGAAGACACACTCACTCTCTCTAGGCATTACCTGTAAAATGAGACTGCCCCATTTCAAAGGGCAGAAAAATAAAACCACATAATTAAAAATGAGAGTGATTACAGCATCAAGACAATTGGCCACATCAGACTCTGAAGTGTGAGACAAAGTTGACCGCCGTGGTGTTGATAGAAGTGTCAAGCAATGGAAACATCAAGGACAAACCCAGAAACTTTGTAAATTAACCCCACAATTAATCATCCGCAATGCCCTACCTCTACCTCTACCTCTAGACAATACGCTATATAACAGAGCTAAAACCAGCAGTTAGTATGCTCTAATCCTTGTGGTCTCTAATAGAAAACAAAAAGATTCATTTACTATACCAGGATTCTTAAAAGCACGGAGCATAGACTTCTACTAATTCAGTGAAGAATATACAAGCAAGGTGCTAGTACATATGTCTTTACTTAAAATTTCTCAGCAAGTTTCTTGACTTTTAGGAAGAAAAAGAATATATGTGGAAGTTTCAGCTGAGTTTACAAAAGCTGAACCTACAAACATCTAGGTCAGCACAGTATTTTTCCAGTTTGGCCAAGTGAGCTTTCGTGAATATAAGGCAACATGAACCAGGCTAAGATAGGAATGCTGGGGCCAGAGTCTTTTAATTCATTATTTATCCATTCATTCAGCAAATATTTACTGAGTGCTTACTATCTGCCTGCCTCCACACCGGACACAGAGTACACAGCCAAGAATAATACTACGTACACATAAATATGTCCATGCACAGACTGTCTCTGAAAGTAATCACAGCAAACTGATAACAGGGATTGGCTGCAGATAGAGTGGGCCACACGGCATTGGGTGGAAATGAGACGTGTACTATGTTCACTTTTATACTACTCCTTAACATTTATCTTATGCGTGGATAACCATGCACAATAACTATCGATAGCTAAGTAGTATAACTGTTTAAATTGGTCAGTGAGTGGGAACACATTCAGAATTAGCTCAGTGGGTTTCTGTCTTCTAATTGAAATGGTTCTGTCCTCCAAGTGTTCATAAAGTGTTCATGCTTTACAGCAGGTGGCAATACTGTACATGACTTGATGTTATCACTACGTTCTGGAGAAGTGTGGAAGGCTAGTAGTTAACACACGTTCTGAAAAGAGCTGGAAACTGAGGCTCTGTGCCTTAGGACTTCTGATCATAAAGAGAATCATTTGTTCATGTTTGAAATAAGCATAGATGTATTACTTGGTTCTTAGAATTTTAAACCGAAGGGGACCTCAGTGATCATTTAGTCCAACGTTCTCACTTTATTCTCAAACATTGAGCCCAAAGAAGATAAGGGAATTAGCCTATTATCCTGCAGGTGCTATGGAGCAAAGCCAGGCAGAACCCAGGCCACCGTAGTTCTGCCACAAGGAGATGGTGTGACTGATGAAGACAGTCAGTTTATCTATCTTGCTTTTAAATTTTAGGATTCATCAGTCTGATTCTGCCCTCAAGAAGTAGGAAGAAAGGCAAACAACTCATTTAGAGTTGCACAAAGCACTGTACTATTTATACACACACACAAATTTGTGGCCTGCATAAGCCTTTCCTTCTAGCCTTGTATAAAACGTAAGTCCTTTTCTGTTCCTCTCTTTAAAACAATTCAGTGTCATATTAGCTCAGTTCTCAGAATATTAGTGTTTGTGCTGGTCAGCCTTGCGTGATAGTTTTTCTTCTTGTGCTAAATATTGATCTTATTGATTATTCTTGCCTATGCCTGTTTTCCCTTCACTTCTTAGTTATTGAGGAAACACCTTCCTTTCTTTCCTCAGTTTATGGGGATTCCTGCTTTTCTCGTTGTGCAAAGAAGAAAGCAGAAGTCAACAGTACAGTGTTTAATAACGGCTGTGCATATTTGCCTAGAGTGGGACCCTCCACAGGAGGATTTTCTCCTTTTATACTGTTTTCTGCTGTGACCATAATGCTCCTGAGCTCTAGAACGGGCTTGGGGCCCACATCACCAGCACCATCCACCCCAACTTCTACCCAATGATGCAAACAAACAGGAAGGGGTGGAAGATAAGTGAAAGCCACTGTCTCCACCTGCTGACACAGAGCTCCCTTCCTCCCTGGTCCCTGCCACTCCCGATGAGGAGAGAGGGTGACATAGGCTGTGGAGGAAGGGTGGCCACGAGAGGCGATGACAAGAGGTAATCCTGGAAATAATGGTTTGGCCCTATACTTCTTGGAATTGCTTCAATTCAACACTTACATTATGAATTCTCTGACATTTTCTGCAATTGAAGAAGCATTTAACTGGGTTAGGTCTGGAGTAGTGAGACATGTATATTTTATTATCCAACAAAAACAATGTGAGAGTCAGAATACTTGAATGTTAGTCTCCGTGTCACATATATTACATATGTTATTGGGGACAAGTAGAACCAGTTAAATTGGTCACTGGGTGGTAACAAGATCAGAAGTCACTGATTCCCAATGTTTAAAATGTAGGCTTGGACCACATCAGTGTTTTCAAGCGGGCACAAATAGAAGAATCACCTGGAGCCCTTGTTAAAAATACAGATTCTAAGGTCTCTCCCTTGGAGATTCTCATTCAGAAAATCAGGAGTGGGGCCCACGTTTTGTGTTTTTAACAAGAGATCCTTAATGGTTCTTATCTGGAAAATGTCAGATGATTTCAAAAAGTCCTCCAAACCCTTAAATTCTATGATAATTTCCTTCTGCGATTATTCTCGTGTTTCTATTGTGTTCTTAGTAAACATTGTCCTTCCTCTACCTCAGTGATGTGCATCAGAATCACATGTCCATGTTATCTCCCAGCTCTAACAAAACATCACTGGCTGATGAATAGCATCTGTTCATCAATACCATTGCTAAGCCGGATGTTTCCCTTTCCCCCTTCACACTCACTCTCCACCTGATCTTTGCCATTGGAGGTGAACTTTACTGACCAATGGGCTCCTTTGCCTTCTGACCTCCCATTGGGTTTATCCAATGGGAAGATTCAACAGGAGAGTAGAGAATGGGAGAAGAGCAACGTTGGGGACATTTATTATCCTGACCCCTACTCCTTCCTAATGACCCATGGAATCACTGTGGGTTGGCTGCAGCTCTCTACTGAAAGTCACAGCCATATCAGGGGGTCCTCTTATGTTAGAGCAGACCTTTGGGGGTTCCTTCAGGCCTAGGGTTGGTAATATTGCAGCCCCAAGTTACTGAAGTATCTTGTAGATACTCCTTAACCCTTCTCAAGCCTTTGTAAATAGTCCTTTTGTCTTTGCTAAAACTCCCTCAGTTACTCCGAGTATGTTTCTCTGCTGCCAGGACTTTGAAAGGGACGATGATTGCCCGGCCGGTGTGGTTCAGTGGTTGAGAGTCGACCCACGCACAAGAGGTCGCTGGTTCAATTCCTAGTCAAGACAAATGCCCAGGTTGTGAGCTAAATCCCCAGTGTGGGGGCATGCAGGAGGTGGCCATTTAATGTTGTCTCTCATTGATGTTTCCATCTCTCTCTCCCTCTCCCTTCCTCTGTCTCTAAAAATCAATAATGTAAAAAAAAAAAAATTAAAAAATAAAAGAAAGGGACGATGATTTACCTTTATCTCTTTCATATGTGCTGTTTACAAAATAAAGGTTTTCTTGTTCCTTATTACAAATAAGAGAAATGATAGAATTGAGGAGTAGAAAGAATAGAATTCTAGAATTTGAATGGGCTTTAAGTTACATATATTCTAGCTTACCACTAAATGCTAGAATCCTACGTGAAATCGGTCTGCTTCGTCCTGTTCATGACAACTTTTCAAATATTTACTAGAAATTGTCATTTTCTCCTCTAGGTTAAATATTATCAGTTCCTTCAGCAGTTCCTCATGTAGTGTGGTTTCTGGCTCCTTCTCCGTCCTGGCCACTGGAGGTGTTCCTTCGGGTGCGTTCTGTTTTGTCAATGCTATTGCTTCATGTTTAGAGAAACATTTGCAAAGTAAGCCAAATGTGGACGGAGTCTCACCCAGACCTCCCCAACTGCAAGGCACACCGGAATGAACAAACGCAGACCAAAGGCTCTGGCTGTCAAATGGAGCCACTGACCAAACCCAGATGTGTGGGTGGAGGCAGGAGTCCCTGCCGAAGGGGACAGGCACATTACCACCACACTCCTTGCAAGTCATGGCTCCACTTTTGAATTTATGCCTTACTTTTTCTTTTGTACATTTTTTCCACTAAAGAGGGGACAGAAATGGAATCCTAGTCAGGCCACGAGCTGAAATGAGAAATAGGAGCACTTTAAATTCCCATGGTCTGGAATTCCTTGGTCTCCTTAACTCCCACCAATCCAGATGTGTCCTGTGGACACCTCGTTTTCTGGCCCAAAAGTAACTAGGTCATTTGTGCGAAATAGCATAGAACCTGCAGCAAAAGAGGTTTTCTTGAGTGCTGAGCCTCCAGTTCCCACGTTCAGACTCTGAGGATGGCACAGAATGGATTGCTGCCGTAACCTTAGATATCAAATTCAGGCAAACTGGGAGATCCAAAGGGTGGCATCTTTGCCCAAAGTTACAGAGCAATTTACCAGCAGAGCCAAGATTAGAACCCAAATGTCTTTCCTCTCCATCATCCTGTCTGCCTTTTCAGTTAGTTTACTCCATTGCTTTACCACAGATTACAAAACCGAAATGAAGAAATTAATACAGCTAGTACCCAAAGCATCCAAGGCAGACAGAGGCAGCATTTGAATTGCACAATTGCCTTGGAAGTACTGGGGAAAGACAGCTATGTGCACATTACATTTGACACAACTTCGAAGGTAAAGCAAACCTTCATTTCGTTTTGAGGGTTCAACTACCTATCCTTTGCGTCTGAGTCTAAACGTTAGGGTATATAAATCTTTTCAATCAGGTGAATCAGGGCACTGAAAAGAAGGCTCCCATTGTCAGTCCTGACTTTCAGTCTCCAGTTCTCTACCAGTTTAGAGCTGTTTAATTTAAAGCAGCAGGGGACTTCTGGGACAACCTTATTCAATGAAAGTTAGACCCCGAACATACGTGCTTTACAAACTTACAAAGAAGATTCAGAAATTGACTCTTAATCCTATGCTTCTTTGCTTGCGCTGTGGTTATTTCCTGCATGAATGTGCCTTCTGTGTTTAATTTTTTTTTTTTTTTTAGAACGAGGCATCAGATATTTGCATGTAGCATTTAATACCACTTCATCGTAAGGGTCAAGGTAAATATCTTCTTTATTAAAGACAAGGGGAGGGAGTGACATAAATGTTGTTTTAAAAGCCTGCTACTTACTAATCATAAAGAATGCTTAGCAAAACTAGATTTGAAGGACTTAACACGTAAACAAAATGTAGAGAAATATTGATGACTTCTAACCAGGTGCTAAGAAAGGTGGTCAAGTTTGAAATGTCCTAACAAAAGTCGATTTTCACCCACTATTCTGAACTAAACTATACTGTATGAGTCTGACACTAAGAGAACTCTCAGTGGTGCCTTATAGGAAATGACGGTGTCAAAGAAACCACTTCGGAACGACACTAAATTTCAAGATGCCATAGGGCGAAATCAATAGGGCAAAAGAAATCCAGGTTGCAGCAGATGCTGTTGAGACTGGCCGACCTCTGCTGCCTCAGATGATCCCAAACTGAGCGAGCTCATGCAGTTCCAGGTGGCTGAATGCCTCCCAGGGACAAATCACTGTGATATCTGCAAGAGAGGGAGGAGGAATTTATAAGCCAGCTTCGCCCCCAAGAGAGCCTCTTCTGCTCAGAAAGACATCCTTCACGCGGAAGACACCCCACTTCTCTCTCCTATTCGTTGTCCAGGTGACCGGGAAGTTACCTAGAAGGGCCCCAGAAGCCCAGAGGATCAGACCAATTGCTTAATTAACCCTCTGAGGACTCTGCTGGCCCCAGAACAGACCCGCCAGGTATCATTGTTGGTTCTATTCTGCATCCTCTTTTGGGGAGGTGACCCAAGGCTTTTGACTGGGGCTACCCCGTGGGGGTGCTTCTTACTGATCCCCTGGGACTTCCCCAAAGCACAACCACTAAGGAGAGACCAGAAGTAGAATTCTAGTCAGGCCAAATGAGAAGTAGGAGAGCTTCAAATCCCCATGGTCTGGAAACCCGCAGCCTCCTTACCCACTACCAGTCCACATGGGTTCCTTGGGCTTCTCTGACTTGTTTTCAGCTCCTTTACATTTTGAAATGCCTACATCCAGCTGAGAAGTGATCTCAAGGGACCCTCTAATCCAGTGCCTTGTATCAGGCATTAAGATAGTATTGTCCCTGAATTACAGAGAAACTGGTTGATACCTAGAAAAAATAAATACCTAGCAAAAAAATTGCACAGTGGCAGAGATGGGACTAGAACAGATCAAAGACCTCCAACCTTCTTCTAGTGTAAACCTCTTTCTATTATTACAAATATGTTAGCAGAGGTAAACATATCTTCCAGACTGGATGTACTGGTCTTAAATACATCTGGCCAAAATATAGAAACAGTTGATTTAGAAAAGTAACACATGAGCTTTATAAAGTGGCTAAAATTTTATTTGAGATTCCAGACATGGCATTTGACTGCAAAAAACAAATACCCTGAGAATTGCCTGGTAAGGACACTCATTGCTATGAGTGCCAGCATTCATCAAAAGTGTCTTGGATGAACCCTGGCCGGGTGGCTCAGTGGGTTGGAGCATCATCCTATGCAACGAAAGGTTGCAGGTTCAGTACTTAGGTTGTAAGTTTGATCCCCAGTCGGGGCACACATGGGAGGCAACCAATAGATGTTTCTCTCTCACATCAATGCTTCTCTCTCTTTTCCTCTCTCTCTGAAATCAATGAAAAATGTGTCCTCAGGTAAGGATAAAAAAAAAAAATAGTGTATTGGATGAGTTAAAAATGTATGTCCACACAAATGCCTGCACAAGGATGTTTATAGCAGCTTTATTCATAATTGCCCAAACTGGGAAGTAACCAGAACGTCCTTCAATCAGATAAATAAACTGTGATACAACCATACAGTGAAATATTATTCAGCAATAAAAAGAAATGAGCTATCAAGCCATGTAATGACATGAAGGCATCTTAAATGAAAGAATATTGCTAACTGAAAGAAGTCTCAAAAAGCGATATACTATGATTCTAACCACATGACAGATTACCTGGAAAAGGCAAAACTATGAAGACGGCAAAAAGATTAGTGGTTATCAGGAGTATAGGGGTGAGGGGTGAACAGATAGAGAACAGGGATTTGGGGGACAGGGAAACTATTCTGTATGAACCTGTAATGGTGGCTACATGACACTGCATTTTTCAAAACTCATAGACTGGATATCAACACAAAGAATGAACCCTAATGTAAGCTATGGACTTTAGTGAATAATAATGTATCACTATTGAGTCACCATTGTAACAAACGTACCACACTAATGCCAGTTATTAATAATAAGAGAAACTATGTACAGGGGAGGAAGGTATATAGGAACTCTGTGCTTTCTATTTAAATTTTCTATAAAACCTAAAACTGCTCTAAAAAATAAAGCCTATTAATTTTTTTCTTTATTAATTTTTAGAGGGAGAGAGAGATAGAAACATCAATGAGAGAGAATATCGATTGGCTGCCTCTTGCATGCCCCCCACTGGGGATGGGGCCCACACCTGGGCATGTGCCCTGACTGGGAATTGAACCGGCAACAACTGAGCCACACCAGCCGGGCAAACCTATTAATTTCTAAAAGGAATATGCAGTAATTTGCGTTCATCATCCAATAAATAAAAATTCTAGGCAATGAAAAAAAATATTGCATGATACTTTCAGTGTGGGGGGCCCTGCTCCGGGTGCCAGAGTGTGTGCAAAAAGAGGAAGTAGGCGAGGGAGTGGTTAGCCTGGTAGAGTGGAAAGGCTCCCCAGGCCCCACCCTTGTTTCCAATACCTCACAGTGGCCTCAGATTGTCACTTAATTCCGCTCTGTCTCAGATTTCTCTTCCGAAAAATAAAGAAGTTGGTCTAGACTAAATCTGAGAATCTTTGTACCAAGTCTGCAATTCACCACTGTATTCTCTCAATGGTTGTTTAACAAAACAAGATAATTCATGAAACCCTGGGCCTGGCCAGTTTGGATCAGTGGTTAGAGCG
The DNA here is from genome assembly GCA_030848825.1 of Tadarida brasiliensis. Lineage (NCBI taxonomy): Eukaryota > Metazoa > Chordata > Mammalia > Chiroptera > Molossidae > Tadarida > Tadarida brasiliensis. Next base: position 30,339,024 of record CM061263.1, on the reverse strand, counting down.
TTGGCCCACGCACCAAAGAGTCTCAGGTTCAGTTCCGATCAAGGGCACGTACCTCGGTTGCATTTCATCCCTGGCCCCAGTCAAGGTCGTGCGGGAGGCAACCAGTGGTCGATGTGTCCCTCTCACTTCAATGTTTCTCTCTCTCTCTCTCCCTCCCTCCCACTCTATCTGAAGAAAAAATAGAAAAATATCCTCGGGTAAGGATTGAAAAAAAAGAAAAAGAAAACCCCACATTGTTAGGTCTTCAAAGGATCTGCTGTCTTAGGGTTTTCTGGTAACTTCCAGAAGCCCCTTAAGGCCGGAAGCAGATAAAAAGATGAAACTTCAAGTGTAATGTCCTCACTTAAGTCTTTGGGTAGCTCACCTGTTCCTAGCCCTTCCATGCCTGGAATGTCATCTCCAAACCTATGGAAAAAAATAAAAATTAGCTGAGATCAGAGCAAAAGGATCCTGGAACGACTCGTGTGGAGTTTCCTGACTCAAGGGGGATGAAGAAGAGGTTTAAGCTTTTGCATTTGAAAAACTCCTTATGTTTGCATTGAATTAAAGTAAAGAAAATGACATTCAGGCAGGTGTTAAACTGTGTGTCCCAGGGGAGAGATCTTTTCCCCCATAAAAATCTAGCCTGAAACAATCGAGGGCCAGAAAGAATTATTAGTGGGCAATTTAGTTAAGCTTCGCTTTTAAAAATAGAAATTGGAATGAGAAAGCAACATGAAAGGCATTAAAATGATTAATTCATTTATTTGTCTAGTTGCCTAAAAGTATTTTATTAAGCACCTACTATGTGCCAGACATTGTGTTAGACACAGGGAGTTAAGGAAAAAAAGAAATAATTTTCTCTGAGTAAGCTCTGTCTCAAGGCACAAATGAAAACAAATAAGTGTAATATAAAGTAGTACAAGTTGTGATAACTGAATGTACAAAATGCAAACGAAATTAATAATAACATTTGTCTAAGAGAGTCAATAATGGCTTCAAAAAGAAATTAACTTATGAGTGTGTGTTGAAAAATAAATAAGACATTGCCAAGGTAAGATAGAGAAAAACAAAGTACTTAAGACATAAGACTGAAGCCATAAAAATAAACTGCGAGTTCTGGAAATGGCCAGGGGTTCTGTGCCCCGGATTAAAGCACGGGGTATATTGGTGAAAGGGAGTGGTCAAGTCTGGAAGGTCAAGTTACAGGTTACTGTGAAAGGCTCCATTTGCCATGTTGTATTTGGCCTTAGACCTGGGAGCTGAGAGAAAGCATTCCAGGGCAGAAAACATGACTCAGCAAAGATTGTGGCCGAGAGGAAAACAGATGGGGTGGAAATTTTTGTAAGTTTGCTTAATATTGTGAGCATTAAATCTGAAAACTAGATGTGGTATGGAATACTACTCAGCCATAAGAAAAGACGAAATACTGCCATTTGTGACAACATGGATGGACCTTGAGTATATTATGCTAAGTAAAATAAGCCAGTCAGAAAAAGCTAAGAACCATATGATTTCACTCATATATGGGATGTAAATCTGAAACTCGTGGACACAGACAGCAGTGTGGTGGTTGGCGGGGCGGGCCGGGGGATGGTGGAGGGGGTCTAATATATGATGAAGGAAGATGATTTGACTTTGGGTGGTGGGCACACAGGGCAATATACAGATCTTGTATCATAGAAATATAATATTTCTCAAAACCTATATGATCCTATTAACCAATGTTACCCCAATAAATTTAATTGGAAAACAAACCCAAAGCAATCTTGTGGGAGAAAAGAAACAATAGAAGGTCTTCTTTTTCAGCTTGCTCTTACCCTTTCACACCTTTCTTAGGAGGTTTGCTCTTGAACTGGCGAGTCTGCCTCTGCTTGAACTTGGGGGGCCCTTTGCGTGGGGTGATGGGACCTTGGTTTAAAGCTGGAGGAACCAAAGTAGTATTGTCACTCATTCTGATGGTTCTTGGGTAGCTGATGATTCTCCTCAGGGTCCTTAAACAGTGAGAGAGAAAAAGACCCTTCTAGGTATGAGGACCATTGCGTATTAGACCCTTCACTGTAAACTGGGAAAGAAAAGCACCTTGATAAAGAAGTTTACATATCTTGTGTTGACACAATCAGGGAAAAGTTATCATCTTTTAAAGAGATTTTAAAGAAAATATGGTATAAATCGATGGAGACACTCAACATAGTGGAATACAAACTGACAACTGATAGATTTCAAAAATCTAGGTAGATATGTTTTTCCAGTAACTCTACTAGCTTTCTATGTGAATTTATTGGAATGGTCTACTTCTCTGTGATCACCAGTCCCACCATCTGTAAAGGGAGGAGAATGGACTAAATGATATCTATAGTCCTTGCAGCACTGACATATTATTTAAGCTTTACACATTTTTCCATCCTGCTGCAAAATAGCTTGACAAAATGTTTATTGACCCATTGTTATGGCCTTGATTCTTTATAGTCTTTATTTTATTTAATCCTCACATGATCCGGAAACTTCTCTCCTAGTTCTGATGAAAATGTAATTGTCTGGACAGGGGTAGCTCTGAATCAGGTATACCAACACCCATGAAAGTATGCAGCCCAATACACATGCATACACACACACATGCACACATAGGAAAGTTGATGCAGGGTGATTAAGTAGTAAGTTTGTGATTTAACTTCATATCCAGACATGATGTTCTTCAGCTACACATTTCTCAGAAATCTTCAACATTTTCTGCTATCTAAATCATGGACCTATCCAATATGCTTTTCTCAGACTTCCATTTTAGCTATAGAAATGTAATTGTCATTCTTCAAGCACAAAGACCATGGTTAATGAAGGTATATTTATAAAACAAATATGCTAAGCTAAAATTTTTTTCTTCCTTCTTTTCTATTAGAAAAGTTGATAATATTTACCCTGGGAAGGAAGATTCTGAAAAGCTCCAAAGAACTTCCAAATATCCTTAATCTCTCACCTTGAGCCAACCCCTGTCATAATCCCCTGCCTGGGAGCTTTGTTTTCATTGAATTCTTTACTTTACCCAAATAGATTTATGCTAATATCCTTAGCTTCAATTCTCCCTGATGGTCTTTGGCCTGTGCTGAACTTTCTTCTCTCTTTCTGCCACATGGCATATCCCCCAAATAATTTATTGCGTAACTTCATCAACTTTTTCTTATTACTTTCAAAATCATGTTAAATTCTTATCTTTACCTCCAAGATATTTTTTCCTGATTTTCATTTTCCCAAATGATTATTTTCACCCTGGCCTGACAATTTTCAACTTGTTCAGTAGAAACACATTGACCAATTTGTGAGCTAGAACCAGGGATGGTGAACCTGGCCAGACCCCTGGACTGTGTCTTAATCCCCCCCCTGAAATAGGCTCCATGAGGCTGCATTTTTAGTTTTTGTTGATTTCTGTGGTCATGGACCCCACAATAGCGCCTGGCATTTACTAGGTATGCCATGTACATTTGTCGAATGAGTGAATAAATAAATGAAGAAATTGAACGAATACCTTGAACATGAGAACCTGACGCTGTGACCTTCTCCATCAAACCACAGAGAAGGCATCATCAGATCTTCACCAACAAAGCCCTCAGTGGCTTAGGAGGTGCACTGCTTCCAGCTCCTCTGCTCACTGAATCCAGTTCCTGTGCTGTGGGCTCTCTCCTGCCCTGGTACACAGGCAATGTTTGTGCCTTTCCGAAGTGTGGTTCGGACCATGGAGTCACTGGTGGGCATCCAACGGCAGCATTATTCTCAAACTGTGCCACCAGTAACTGACACACCCAGTTCTCCCAAAGCCACAGGGAAAAACTAGAGAATTTCTCTCAGATCAAGTTTTTGGACTTCTCAACTCTTTCAAAGTAGTAAGAAACCACAAACGTTTCTTTCTCTCATCTGAAGTGCCTACTAAGATTAGGATTGTCAGATTTAGCAAGTAAAAAATACAGGACACCCAGTTAAATTTTAATTTCAGATAAACAACAAATCTTTTTAGTGTAAGTATAACCCAAATATTTAATGGCACATACTTATACCAAAAAAACATTTGTTGTTTATCTGAAATTTCAATTTAACTGGGCATCTTTTATTTCATCTGGCAATGCTAACTAGGATACTGCTCTGTTAGATCTAGAGTATGTAATGTGAGGGCCTAAGATAAACTGGATTAATAAAATTACCCTTTAGGGGCAGTGCAGTGTAAAAAGTATGTGCCTTAGAATCAAATAAACATAGTTTCATGTTCCTGCTCTACAAAACTGACTGTGTGACCTTGAATAAGTTGTATAACCTCGCTGGGCTTTATTCTATCTATAAAGTGAATGGATAGATACATTGAATTGAACAATACATTCATTTTAGGGTTATGGGGAAAATTAAATGAGATCATGTCAATAGACTATTTGGTTAAAAGTACCCAAAAAAAGAGCAACTAGGTACAAGACCTTCTGGGAGTCAAGGAAGCCAAGCAAACAGATCAATGGTTGCAACACAAGCTCACCTGGACTCCTCACATCCCTTTTCTTGGACCACCTGTCAAAGACCCCTTGTCATACACCTGCGAGGTGATTGTCATCAGCTCTTACTGGGTGATCCTCCGTGTCCTTCAAGTGCCCCAACTGTTAACTTATCCCTGGTTCTGTCTTAGAAGAAATTCTGCCTTCCTTGGGGTCTTTTGACACCCCTAACATTAATGCCAAAGAATTTAAAAACTGCACTTGATTTCCATCTTCCCCTGATAGCACTTATTATTTTTCTCATAAGTTTCTTTTGCATATTTATATAATTTTGAAGTTGCAACTCTAGGCTTGGACAGAGTTCACGTCTAACTCTGAGTGCGATGCATTATTTAAAAGAATTCTCCTCAGAAAGAGTTATATCACAGAGGCCCGGTTAACCCCTGGATCTTCATGGCCCTCAGGATTTGAATCACTGTTACTATGTTTGTTGTGTGTCTCACGTGCTATATTTCATTTTAAGTACCTAGGACAGTCACTCTCCCTAGGGAGTTTCTGTCAGCTGTCTGCCCTCCAGTTCTCGCTGTAGAACCTTTGGGAGGAGCAGCATAAATACGACCATTCCCTACGTAGGAAGTCAGCCCTCTCTGCCACAGCTATCACCAAAGGCTGAACGTATCCTGACCATGCTTTCCCGGGAATTACAAAGGCATTCCTGGAGCTGAATAATCCTGAATCTGGTATCAGACTTGATTTTAGCTATAAGAGGAAGTTTCACATTTTTGCCTCTAAAAGTATCAAGCAATCCATTCCTTTGTGAAGCAGAGTATATTCCTGTTTTTTAAGCAATGTTAGTCCTTCCCCTTTTGAAGATTACAAACCACCCTTCTGCAGAAAGAAGTGAATGCAACCAGGTAATATCTCAAGGCATAATTTTGTAGGGCAGCCGTGGGATTGGTGCCCCATTAGTCCCCAGGCAGCAGAAGCTGTAGGAAGCTACTGAGGATGACCCTCCATAAATTCCAGCTCAGGAAAACACTTCCAGAAGGTTCTTGGGTCAGCCTTTCTGATGTTGTTATTGTCACCCTGGACTTCCAGTTTCCCCAGCACAGGGATGGGCAGATAGACAATTTCATTGTTGGTGGACTAAGAGAGGGGGTGGGGAAGCCAGAGGTATAGGAGTACTGTTTCCTCCGATAGAGTTAGACCCATAAATGTCATCCAGGGTCCCGCTGAGGCAGAGAGAATCAAATAATTTAGAGAACCAAGGAAAACTCAAACCAAACCCATGGGAGGGGGGGAAAAAAACCCAGCAAGTACCTTGCTTCACATTGGAACAAACAAACACTTGAACCTCAGCAGGAGTGGGCTAAGCCACCCACACGGCACTGCGGTCAGTCCTTCCCACAATGGCTCCAGCTCTCTTGCTCCAGCTTCCTGGTGCCTGAGCCAAGTTTTCAAGCACATCCTGGGAGTCAAGACCTGTTTGCTCTGTGGTCATTCAGTGCCCCAGAGCACTCCTTTCCCAGAAAACTGTTTTCTATGGATACACACACACAAAAAGGAGGGTCCACTTTGGGTTCCTTTTAAATAAATTTAGCAATCAAGGTTTGCAGTGACCTTGTAATACTCAAGTTTCACCTATTAGCTTATCACATGGCAGTGTGAGGAAGTTTGGGGTCATTTCCTTCATGATTTCTTTCGTTTTCATTCCCAGCGCCAGGCCAGGCCCACGGGTTCAGCACGTTCTCTTCTTCTATTTTTTTGTTTTAGAGCCATATCGACCCGCACCCCACCCCAAAGCCCTTTGATCAGATACCATGCTCACACTTACCAGAAGTTGAGAAATATTCACAGAGCTGAATGTTGCGCCTTTAACCCGTCCAGTTGCCTTCTTCACAGTAGATGAATAAAGGATCTTTGCATCCTAATTTATCTCTCTGTAATACCTTCATGCCACCTAATCCCATCATCACCAGATTAGAGCACCAGCCCAGGTGCAAAGAAGTTGAGAGAATATGGAGTGAGACTGGGAGAGGCTTAGAAGTTCTCCGATCATTGGAAACTCTTACAAAACTGACTGCCTCTCTCTCTCCTGTTAATAAATAGGTATCAAATTCACAGACATACACAGTGTTATAGCCAAGAGTGGATTTGCAAGTTGTGATTCAATATGTTTTGTCCTCCATTCCCACCTTTAGTCCATGCTCCTTCCATGCCTTCCTTTTCCTGACCCACACTCACCCATGTACAAGGTGGGGCAAAATAAGTTTACAGTTGTTCATACGGAAAAATAATACAATAATGAATAAACAATAGTACATAATTAAACGCTGTTTCCCATACTCACAACTGTAAACCTACCTTTACCCCACCCTGTATATAATCTCTCTCTCTCTCACACACACATACACACACACACACACACACATACACCATGACATAATTTTCATGAGACTTTAGATAACTGAAAAGAAGAGAGTGAACCACAGTGCCCCCTACTGCAGTGGGGTAGTTGATCATGTGAGCAGTGACACTGAGAAATATACAACATCTTTCCCTAATTGATATTGCAGGCATTGCCTAGGAGAGACAGGACCACAAAGCAGAAATGACAAAACATTCAGTGATAGAGCCCAGGTGATCGCTGGGAACTCTTCACTGCTGATACATATTTGAGAATCGATTGCTGGATCTTCCATACCTAAAGGCTTCAGAGTGTAGGGCTCTGGTTATAATCCAATTCAGTGGGACACTTGGCTTCAGTCCTCCAATTGCATTAAGCCACTAGTATTAATTTGTACATCACTTTATACAGGTTTTAAATGAACCTAACCCATATGCCAGTATCATTAAGCTCTGAAAAATTTGTCATGCAGAAATTAAGTGACTTATTCAAGACTGCATATCAAGTTAGCAGCAGAGCTAGAAGCAAGGCCCAAATCTGGGAACATCTTTCTACTATACACAGCAAAGCAGACGTGGGCCAAGAAGCATGTGTTGCTGGTCACTCTCGCGCCTTGCTAGTGACCTGCACTGTGCCTTCTCTAAACTGCTACTTGCCAGAGAACTGCACTCCATAAGATTATAGAGAAAGAAGGTCAATTTATCCTTCCTACGCAGGGAAAGAGTCTTAACCTGCAGCTCCAAGCAGATTACATGGGCAGTTAAACAGCTTACGAGTTTTCTATGAGCTTTCCCCAGGGTCCTTACCAAAATTACAGGAGTTTTGAAGACAGAGTCTGCAGAGTGTTTTGTCTCTGGATGGGTCTTTCCCTGTGCTCCTTTGTGTCTCCACTACCATTCCCATCTTCTCTACTCCTTCCTACACACCAAGCATATGGATATTTAGATACTTACCTGTCAAACCCTCACACATTCTTCATTCCTTTGAGAATGACGGTGAAGGACTGTCATTCATAAAGGTAGTGGAAAGAGCAATAAATAATGTGTCTCCACTACCATTCCCATCTTCTCTATTCCTTCCTACACACCAAGCATATGGATATTTAGATACTTACCTGTCAAACCCTCACACATTCTTCATTCCTTTGAGAATGACGGTGAAGGACTGTCATTCATAAAGGTAGTGGAAAGAGCAATAAATAATGTTACACTCAAAGTGTAACAGCATCAGCACCACCTGAGCACCTGTTAGAAATGCAGGATATTAGAGCCTTCTCCAGACTTGCTGTATCAGAATCTGCATTTTCATAAGGTACCAAGGTGATCCGTTTGCACGTTAATGTGTGAAAGTGCTATTCTAGGCCCTGTGTAGGAGTGGTTTCACCACATCTCTGCTATGTGAGAACATCACCACCTTTTTGACCCTCAGTTTTTTCATATGTAAAATGATGATTTAGTATGTCACCATTCTCCATCTTTTTGCCATCTCAACACTCCTGAGAGCTAGACCACATGCATTTGCAACAGGATTTGTAACCCACTGATTCTCAGTGGGGGGTGGGGGTGGGGGTGGCAGTGGGGAGACGACTTTGCCACAAGTCTTGTTCCTCCAAGGGAGATCCAGGAGCACAGAGAGTGAGGGGTGGCAGGTGTATGAAGAGACCAAGTATTTCATTTGAAAAACTCTCCTAAAGTGAATGATAAAGAATGTTCTTGAACCAGAAAGGAAATGATACCAGGGGATTTTTGAACATCTAGAAACAAAGAACAGTGAAAAGAGCAAAAGTATGAGATACAAGGGGAAGTATGAAAGCAGGAACTCAACCACCTTCAGCAAGCCTTTGTGGAGAAGGAAACATTGTTCAAACCACTGTGAAGTTCTAAAGATCTGGTGATCTTGTAGCTGCAGGAAATGCAACCCTTGCTCCCTGTGCCAAGTGGCTGCTCGTTCTGACACTGCTTGGAGGATCTGAGTAGGCTAGCCAATCAGCAGTCACCATACACTGCCTCCGTTGGACAGAGCTCTTCTGCCAGGCCATTTCATTGGCTGCTGGCTAGCCTAGTAGATGGCTGACTTTTGGTCAGTCTATCTCTGATCTCGTCAACCAGGTGATGGGGTTGCATTGCTGTAAACAAGGTGATGAATCACCAAGGAATTTCTCTGGTAACACTTTGGGTGTGCTGGCACTAAGATTTCACATACATGAGAAATAAAGCCAGCAGAAAACTTGCTGGGCTGGAAAAATAAAATTGGAAGAAGAAAAAGAAATTGATAGATATAATGACATAAATGAATATTAAATACATTTTACTAAGTGAAAGAATCCAGAGTCAAAAGTCTCTATACTGTCTGCTTTAATTTATGACCGTCAAAACAGGCAAAACTATGGGGTTGGAGAACAGATCAGTGGTGGACAGGGGTTGACTATAAAGAGAAAATACAAAGGACTTTTGAAGGGTGATGAAACTATTTGTTATCTTGATTGTAGTGGTAGATATACAACTCTAGGCATTCGTCAAAACTCATAGAATGGTACACCACCGAGAGTGAGTTCTATTGTACATATGTTTTAAAACTAAATATAAATTTTTTTAAAGATATCCATATTTGATAGCTCTATGATCCTTGCTTCCGATCCCTTCTGACAGATCAGAAGGTATTATTAATTATATACAGGAAAAGAATTAAAAGGCAGGTACTAAGTAACTAGAAAGTGATTAAAATTTTAACTGTCCTATAAGCGGCTTACCCAAGTGCTAATCTCTGATCTTTCTTTAGTGTTTCTTAAAATACCAGTGAGTGGAAAGATATACATCAAAGTCACATTTCCTCTGTACTTGGAATCTCCTGAACTGAACTTCCAACTCTGATTAATGCACAGTGGACTCCGGTGGTGAACGCACTAAAGCGAAGACAGAATGCATAAGGCTGACCCCTCTTTCCTTTAATATGCCACTGCCATAATGTATTCTCCAGAGCAACATTGTTCATCTTGAAAAAAATAACACGCATTAAAAATACAACATTCTCCTTGAGAGCACAGAGAGGAGGGAGCACTTCCTAACTCATTTCATGAGGCCAGTTTTACCAATATGAAAATTTTTGATACCAAAACCAAAGACTGTAGTGATACTGTACAGTATTGCATATTTGAAAGTTGCTATGAGATTAGATCTTAAAAGTTTTCATCACAAGAAAAAAAAATGTGTATGTATGGTGACAGATGTTAACTAGAACTTATTGTGGTGATCATTTCGCAATATATACAAATATTGAATCATTATGTGGTATGCCTGAAATTAATATGATGTTACATGTTAATTATACTGCAATTTTAGAAAAATATCATTGAAATAGCAAATAACCTCCACATATAACAAGTTTGAAGGGAAAACATTTGTTCTCATTGTGTAAATAAATTATAATTTATCTTTTTAAAATGTAACAATAATAGTGCCATTTATAATTACTCTAAAGCAAATAAAATACTTAGGTGTAAATCTAACAAAACATTTATAGGATTTATATGATTAAAAACTACAAATGGTGCCCAGCCAGTGTGGCTCAGTGGATTGAACGTCATCCCAAGGACTGAGGCGTCCTGGTTCGATTCCCAGTCAGGGCACATGCCCTGGTTGCAGGCTCAATCCCCAGTGTGTGTGTGTGGGGGGGGGGGGATGTTTCTCTCTCACATCAATGTTTCTATCTCTCTCTCTCTTTCTCTCTCTCTAAAAAATTAATAAAAACATATATATTTTTTAAATGACAAATGGCGATTAAAGAAATCAAAGAAGACCTAAATAATTGGAGAAATATACCATGTTTATTAATTGGAAGACTCAACATACTAAAGATGTCAATTCTCCTTAAATCGACCTATCTTTATTGCAATTCCTATACAAAATCCAGCAAAGTTTTCTGTAGCCATAGATAAGTGGATTCTAAAATTTATATGGAAGCAGAGATTGTAGAATAGCCAAAAGAAGAAGAAAGTAAGATTGGAAGAAATCACTCTTCCTAATATTAAGGTTCACTATACAGCTGCAGTAGTCAAGACGTGTGGTGTTGGCAGAGGGTTAGACACACAAGCAGTGAAACAGAAGAGAGAACCTGGGTATAGACCCACACGAATGTGCCCGATCCATTTCTGACAAAGCTGTAAAGGAAATCGACTGGACACGTGAGAGCCCGTTCAACAACTGCAGCTGGAGAATGAACATCTAAACCTCACACCTTATGCTCCTAAAACTCCACACTGATATCTCACACCTTGTATAAAAACCAGCTCAAAAGGTATCAGACTTCTTTGTAAAATGAGAAGCTGTAAACTGTTAGACAAAATCTTTAGGGCCTTGAACTACGCAAAGAGGTCTTAGATTGCCAGTGAAAGTACAATTTGTAACAGGAGAAAAAAAAAAAGAATATATTTGACTTTATCAAGATTAAAAACTTTTGCTATCTAAAAAACGTTGATAAAAGAATGAAAAAACAAATTACACAGTGGAAGAAAATATTGCAAATCACACACCCCATAAGGGATTTGTATTTAGAAATGAGCTTGTATGCCAAGGCTATGAAATCTAGCATAATGTAGTTTAATATGTAATATCTATGAAAAGTAAAGTTGGTATCAGTAACCTCTCCAAACACATGACCATACTTCTTCTTCCCCAAAGCAACAGTATCACCAGAGGAAAGAGGAGGGAGGAGAAGAAGGAAGAATGTAGGCATGTCTGTCTAATTGAGACAGATACACTTCTGAAGAATTTCACTCAAATTCTTGCACAATTCAGCCAAGGCACTCCCAGGAATTCAAAGTATATGAGACACAGCCTTCTCCTCAGGCATTTTATATTTGTGAGGAGACATAAATCTAATAATAATCACTTGATAATAATACAAAGGAGTGCTTACTAAAGTATATTGTATAAACAATGCACACTCTGGGAGTTTAGAAAAAAAAACACACACTCTTTTGAATCAGTGGAGGAAAGCTTCAAAGAAGTAGGAAGCAATATTTTGAGACACATGCAGGCTGATTGTGAGTGCTTAGAAGAAAACAACTCTTCTTCAATTTGTGATTTATGTATTTTTGTCTTTGAAAATTAAGTTTATTAGGGTGACATTAGTTAATATGATAACATGAGTTTCAACTGTACAAAATTATACATCATCTGTATATTGTATTGTGTGCTCATCACCCAAAGTTGAATTTCGTTTCATCACCATGTATTTAACCCCCTTTACCCTCTTCAACCTCTCCCAGCCCTCTTCTTCTCTGGGAACCACTATACTGTTGTCTGTGTAAATGAGGCTTTTTGTTTGTTCATTCATTTGTTTGCTTGTTTTGTTCATTCATTTGTTGCTTTCTGGAGAACACCTCTTTTCTAGTCATGCTAATAGTTGTTCTGCAGTAATAAGGACCAAAATGTGATGAGAAAACCATGAAATAATGATGGTGGCAATGATTTTCTCAGCCTGGACTACTTACTGAGCACTTATTCTGAGGTCAGAATTCTGTTAGGTACTTTCTCATACATTATTTCCAACCCTTCCAGCAATGCTAAAGGTTGATACCATCCCTCTTTTACAGATGTGAAAACTGAGGTTCAGAAAGGAAAGCATCGGCCCACGGGCACACTGACAGCGGAAGACAGAGCCAGGATATCCGCCCGGACTGCAGCCCTTCCCCCAGCCCTGGCTGCTGTTGGTGCCTCAAGGACACCTTTCAGAATGCACAGCTTGCAACGCAGACAGTCTTCTCTAAAAGTTTCTTGTCTGTACTTGTAGCCGTCAAGAAATATATCTGTGCGGAAAGGGGAAGTCTCAACCGTCTGCAGTCAGGTGTCACTTTCTCAGGCTCGTGGCACAGATACCACCCCATGAAAGCTTTGCCTAGAATGTACCTTTCATCTGTATCCTATAACAGCAAAGGAGAGCTAAAAAAAAAAATACCTCAAAGTTTAATCGTTTTTCTGGAAATTCCTATGCAAGTTTCCAAGTTCTATTGATTTCTTTTGGTATTACAGGGCTAAGGTCCTCACTATCATTCTTACTACTGTGACAGGCGTGTTCTAACATTTGCAGAAGCTTAGGCATGGGTAAGGGAGGCTCAGTACAGAGTGCATCTTGGTCAGTATGGGCTGGAAGAGGAGTGTCTGCCATTTTAATCTTCTTTAAGGAACCTCTTAATCTCAGTTTTCCCATCTGACAAATACATGTGAACATTAAACCGCAACAGAAGAAAATGAGAAATGGCACTTTCGGGTAGATCCTTGCCCTGACTCTGATGCTGGAAGATAATTTAGGAGAACAAGGCAGTTGTCCTCCAGTTTACTGAAACTCCATTGATATATCAGGAAGTCTCCAAATGGGCCATTCTTAATCCTTCTGAGGTCGTGGGCCCCTTTGAGAATTTTGTGAAAGTTATGAATGCTCTCCTCTCCCCCAATAAACTGCACACACACTGCCCGCATACATTCTAATTTTGCAGGCAATTTTTAGGGGCCTCGATATCTTTCAATGTTTGTACCAAAAGCACTGCATTCAGAAAAATTGTGAGCACGCAATGGGCTTAGCAGAAAAAAAATACCCTGTTTGACTAGTGAGATATTTCCCCTAATAGCATGAAAAAAATGACATAAGAAATAACATATGGATGATGAATCTACCATTCCACTTTTTAATTCTCTCTTGTTCCACAGCATTTATTTTACTGATATTGTTTTCTCATTGTCTGTCTCCCATAAAACAGAAGGTCACAAGAGCGCAGAGATTTTGTCTGTCGTCTGCTGCCGTGTCATTGGGGCTGAGAACAGTACCCGGAAGAAGACCTCAACCAATGTGACTGAAAGAACAAACGTGTCCCCTCTTGAGAGTCCTGAGCTACAAAATTCGCCGTCTTCTATGTAAATGAATATTTGCTTCTATTTCTAATACAGTAGACAGAAACTTTATTTCAAAGGCTCTCTTCTACCTGTATCATTTTGAAATGTATAACCACATCTATATTTGGTTTTCAAATGCTTTTATTAATTTTACTTGTATGCTGTTTTCCTTTTTATATTTTCATAGATTAATCTCTTTTCTCCCACCCAGTGAACACCATCTCCTTGGTTGTTTCCATTCCATTGACTAAAGATAAAATACATCTGGAGGCATCAATTTACAAAATGAAGTGAACAAAATGCAGGACATCTAAATGACAACAAAATCTATGTCTCTCTCCCCAACTATATGCGTTTGACTTGTCAGCTTCAAACATATCGAAATAATACAAATATAGAACATTGAGATAGTCGATGAATAAGAATTTATTAATGGCAACGGCTTTGGAAATGCGTAGAGTAAAATGGGGTTCGGGTGCTTAACACCTGTTTGTCCCCTCAAATAGGTTAAATATGGCCTCTGCGACTTCTTCCTATTTAAATCACTTCACACACCATTTCCCCAGATATGGTACAAAGCCCATGTTAGTGCTTGTTAAGTTCTCACAAATTCTGAGTTAGAAAAGTATGAATTAATGAAGCTTTACTTTCCTTTGTAGTCTGCATTCCTAGGTATAATCAAACGCGGTACTTTGGCTTGTTTTATTTAAAAGAAAATTAGCAGAAACTACGACAAATAACATTTGGTTGTACTGCAATACAAAGCTACATCTTGCAATTGTGACCAACAAAACTCTAAAAATCTATTTGAGGACAAATTTTAAAATTGAGGGCTAAGTATATGCAGTTAACATTCGCAATTTCTTAGCACCCTGCAGTCACTGCCAGCAAACTTGCAACATATCTGGCTGATAAAGGAGCTGGCAGAGACCTCAGGAACAGAAGTTAGTGATACAAAGTAAAGCCTGTAGGAATTTATTGCTGCTGGTTTTAGGCGGGGAGCCTCAGTCAGCTCGTGCAGAGATGACTTGATTTGTAGACTTATCGCACAATTATTCATAGCCCTCGTGGCTGCAGGCTCCACACCCTTGCATGAACATTCATGCATACCCATGTTCACATGGGCAGTCATGCTCCCACATGTGCCATTAATTGACAAGAATGCTGCTCAGAGTTAGCTGATCAAGAGATATGCCGTGCAGAACAGGATTTGAGACAGCCCAGGGTTTCCTCTTCTAGTAGGTTTAAAAAAAAAAAAAAAATTTTTTTTTTCTCAGTAACTTCCTTCCTGTTCTAACTGCCAGTACTCAGAAGTCAGAGTTGAGAGACAGAGGCACCCCGGACAGAGACGGGAACCACTGAATGTAAGTTGAAATATCGTGGGATGGGAAGGCTCCAGGTGGGTACAGAGAAATACAGAAAATCTCTAAAGTGGGCTACAGGCCTTTCCAGTTTATTATCTTTTTAGAGGGACAGTTCCTCTTTAAAACAAACTTGATGATAAGAAAGTACTGAGGAGGCTGCTGGAACAGTTCTGCAGAGAAGGGGAAGTCGGAGCAGGAATGGTAGCAATGACTCAGGGAGGCCGCTCGGGGAGGGAGGAGAGAGTGCGTGCAGCCCAGGAGGCGAAATCCTGAATGTGCTGGAGAAGGGCAATGAGCACAACCACCGGGGAGTGTCCCGAGGGGTTTCCTACCAGGTAGGAGCCGGCAGCTGGCCAGGTTCAGAAGCAGAAAGACTGTAGATCCAAATTGATATGGACCATATTGGAGGATGGTGGGGTGGTGATGGGGTGGAGATGTGTGGTTTCCTGTTTTTTAAGTAGACTTAAAGAGACTGGTTGAAAAGGAAACAAAATGGTTTGAAGCTGTCAAACATTAAACTGTCTTCCACTAAAGAATTTTCTGGTGATACCAGAGAAATGCAGAGTGAAAGCCTCCCTTAGAGGACAGTGCGATTTAACTACCAAGGGGGAAGCACGGTAGACAGAATGCATTGTTATTTACTCATCAGATATGCAGGGACAGACTTTCTACCACTAACAGAAACATCGTATTCAATTCTTGCAATAAGATGGGCAGGAAGATAATTGCTGTTGCTGCAAAAAAAACAAAAACAAAAAATCGTTCTTCACATCTGAGAGAACGAGAAGCAAAGGTGGAAGACATTGAATACTTTACTAAGAGATAGATTCTAGAAAAATCCAAGTGGACCCAGCAAGGACACCTAGTCCATGGGCCTTCAAATTGTCAAAGACTGAGTTTGGCCACCATTAGAAGTGCTTTAGGTATGACCTGAAATGTTTTCTTCCTTCTTCAAGGATGTCCCAGTCAGCATGTTTTATAAACATAGCCTGTAATTAAACTGTAGATGTCAGGTAACCTGTGGGAGGGGTCCGATAAACCCTGAGCTGGTGTCCTGTCCAAGGTGGGGGGAGGCAGACGGCTCTCACATGGAGTTCCTCTAGTCACCCCTTCACATAGAGACCAAGAGCCGCTGAAATCAGGATCAGCATGTCGGATTCTCACTGCAGGCATGATCGAACAAGGGACCTCCACAGGTGTGTTTTGGCCCCAGAGCTCAGTCACAGACAGGTTTGCCATTGCTACGTTTTGTTACATTGACAAGGAAACATCTCTCCCCGTCCAGATGTAACACCAGCAGAGTAACAAGATCTTACCCTTTTGTGAGATGTGTGAAATTCTAAGGGGATGGGTCGGTCTCCATCTGTGCTGCACGGACCCAGCACATGGGGAGGAACCGTGTCACAGCCAAAGCAAACCCAGCTGGCATCTTCCAGGCACTGACATTTGGTTCTTCCTCATTTGGGAGAGCATGAGTTTGTCCCTAGGGAAGGATGCTCCCAACAACATCAAGGTTCTGTTATCAGTGGACGCTCGGATGGGCAAAGGCAATGTGGCAGAAAAAATGAGGGCCTGGGCCAGTTTGTGGGAGCACAATAAATTACAAACGTTAGCTCACAGGAAGAGAGTAGCCCTGGGAGAAAAAAAAATAGGCCCACTGAGAAAGAGAGCCAACGTATGTGAATACCTTCGATGTGTCGAGCCTGGTGTTAGGGACTTTTACATTGAATCCTGAGAGAGGACACAGGGAGGACAGTGAGCCTCAGAAGTGTTGAGTGATTCTACTGAAGTCACGTACTGGGGGATTGGGGGTGGGGCAGCTACAGTGCCTCAGAAAGACGTTTTAGGAAATGTCCCATGAGAGAACTTTTTTTTTTCTTTATTGATTTTTTTTTTTTTGAGAGAGAGAGAAACATCGATGAGAGAGAACATCGATTGGCTGCCTCCTGCATGCCCCCCACTTGGGATTTAGCCCACAACCTGGGCGTGTGCCCTGACCGGGATCGAACCGGCGACCCCTTGGTGCATGGGTCAACACTCAACCCCTGAGCCACGCTGACCAGGCAGGATGAATTTTCTTTAATCCCATATTCTGAGCATCCTGTTCCTGGGTCAGTGGTATCACCTCCCAGGATTCTAGATCAGAGTCCACACTGGCAAACCCAGAGATGGGTCTCATGCTGCTACCGAAACTTCAACATGAATTCATTCAATAAGCACTCAATTGCTCTGTGCTGTGTTACATTCTGGCTTCCACAGCCAGAGCTGGTAAAAATTACTTGGGTTTTCTTAAAGTGACTGACATTCTAACCGCAAGTAATCAGAAAAAAAATATTTACTTCTGTCTAATTTTTCATGCTTCGTTTAAAATTGTAAATGTATTGCGTTACTGCAGTATAGTTTTTTGTCTAATAATGGCTTTCTTGATGCAGTTTTCTTTAAGGATTGCTTAAAATAAATATTTGTGAAAATGCCTAGCACAGTGACTTCACACGGCAGACCCTGAGGAAAGTGTGAGGAGAGCTGAGTTCTCCCTCCTTCTGCATATGGCTCTGGGTCAGAAGGGTACACCCCTGTGAATGCACAGGCAGGAAATCATGTATTGTTTCTCCTGCCAAAGGGAATGTTAAAGAACTCTGCTTCCAGCCATTTGTACCCTCCTCAGGATTTATTATAGAATGTTCAGTCTATCTAACCAGGCACTGTCCTCTCAGGCACTGGGTTGGTTCTTTTCGTCCAGCTTGGCAGTTTCGAACATTCTTCATGGAGCTGAAGAGGTAGAGAGCAGCCCTGAGCCCCAATTATTCCATGTCACTAGGGAATACTGAGACACCAGAGAGGACCTCAAAACCCAGAGAGCTCTGGTGTACCCCAAATAAGCCAAATCATCAAGCAGGCAGCCAAGCAGACCCAAAGCCTGGACTAGCTCTGAAATGTCGGCAGTCCCTCGGAGATGGGCCGACTCTCCATGACCTGCTCTGGAGCTCAGCCTCAGACACATATGGGAAAGGACTGAATCAGGTCAGCGGGGGGTGGAGGTGACGGGCAGTGCTGATGCTCACTTCCACGGGTGCTTCTCTGATGGAAATCCCCTCCTGGTGCTCCCACACTTCTCTGTCCGTCCCTCAGCTCCTCCTCTTCCATCTAACATCCGTGGCCTGTGCTTCCAGATGCGTGATCTGGGAACTGGGGGCATGAGTCAAGTCTCCACAGGATTTTGCTCCAGAGTCAGAGGGAATTCTCTCCATTAGCTGTGCCTTTCTCATCATTCACAGAGTGACCTCTGGCTTCAATTATGATAGGGAGCAGTAAATAGAATCTAAAATTAAATTGTTCTTGTGGAAGTTTTTTACAGAAATAAAATAGTGACAGTCCCATTTTAAGGTTGTTCCGTTAATAAACAATCTCAGCAATTCCCAGGACTTCTTGTCTCTTCCGTACTCCTCAAAGAAACACACTCTATTTTTAAGGAGAGAGTGGACGTTGTCAACACGCAGATCGAAGGGAAAGCACTTGGGGTGGGCAATCAGTCGCCTCGCTTGGCTGAGGCTGTGCCACAAAGCAGACAGCATTGCAGGGCAGGGGAGAGGAAGGGCACGGAGCTATTGAACACCTGCTATTGGTCAGTAGCGTCCTAGAATTTTTCATATGTTTTTTCCAACTCTTCAACCCCAGAAAGAAAGATTATTTGCCCAGCCAGTGTGGTTCAGTGGTTGAGCGTCGACCCATGCACCAAGAGGTCACCGGTTCGATTCCCAGTCAGGGCACATGCCCAGGTTGTAAGCTAAATCCCAGGTGGGGGGCATGCAGGAGGTGGCCAATCAATGTTCTCTCTCATCGATCTTTCCATCTCTCTCTCCCTCTCTGTTCCTCTCTCTCTAAAATCAATAAAATAAATACTTATCTGGCAGGGGAGATACCATGATCACGAAGGTGGTTTTCCCAGGGCGAGGCTTATCCATTGCACTCCGGATGTGCTGACCCCTGCGATTTCCCCACATGTGGGAAACTCGACTGCATAATTTGTGGTAGTGGGGGACTGCGAAAAAAAAAATAAATAAAATAAAAAGAAAGTAAGATTATTACTCCCACTTTACTGATGGTAAAACTTGGGCTCAGTGAGGTTAATAACTTGCTTAAGTCCTGTGATACATCAAGAGCAAACCACATTTTGAATCCCTGACCCTCAGATTCAAATTCCATGCTCCAGTAGACATGAAAGTCACCTTCTTGGAATTTACCAGGTGATTTGTTTCATCTAAACTCAAGAGTTTCACCTTTTCTTGCCTCCACCTTTCTGGGCTGCATTAATGAGCCAGACAGTGTGCTCTACCCTGTGATCGGTGAGGATCCGAAGTGTATTATTTCCCTTTCAGTGCCTTGGACATGCCACCGACTATGCAAGTGAGAACATGGATTTGTGCTGCGTCATACTCATGCCAGCAGTAACCACCTTAATGTAATTTGACATTTTCGTAGAGCCGCAGAAGATCAGGTCTCCACCTCAGCACATCTAATCCTTGTCATTGTCTCACAGAGCAGCAGGCGTTGGGGCGTGAAGGTTCCGCTGTGAAAATGCATCAGTGTGTAGGCCTCGGAAGGTAGAAAATAAAGGAAACTGAAGCAGTAAGCACCTGAAAAAAGCCATAATGGCTTTGGGACCTGACACAGTCCCCATTAGCCTCATTAAATATATAATTGTTCATTCTCCACTTCGTTTTTCCTGTGTAAAGAACCAAAGTCAAAAACAACATGCCATGAAACAAACGAACAAAACAATGCTGCTCTTTGTGAAAGGGTGGGCGAACGGGACGGTCAGCAAAGCCCAACCAGACATTCTGTGCTGATAGATGGGGTGCTCCTGACCCCCCCCACCCCACTTCCTCTTTTTCTTTCTCATTTCACAGACTTCTTTACATTAGGGAGCATTAGCATCATTGGATTAAGAAGGAGCCTCTGTGACCTTCTAATGCGAGGATTTCATTTTGCAGAGGATGAACCTGGAGCTCAGAGAGGTTCAGAGACTTGCACAAGGTGACACGGGGCAGAGTTGCACGGAAACCTTCCATCTGTGACACTTCCCTGCTTTGCTAAAGCCATTCCTGCAGAGTGCTGCAGAGAAATATTTACCTCTGCCTGTGCACCCCGGATGGATTCCCAAAACGACTAACGTGCTTCATAATTTTATTGTTACTTCTTAATAAATATAACTGAAATAACAGAACGTAGTAGCTAAAAGTCAGACAACCTGTGCTCTGCCCATTACAAAATATGCCTGCCTGGGCCAGTTATTTGCCTGAATCTGTAGAAGAGTTCCTGGTCTGCAGTGAGGACTAAGTGAGGTCATCCTCACAAAAGCATTTAGCATGGTATGATAGTTATTATAATTATCATCAGTAATAAATGCAGTTATTCTTTAGATGATGAGATTAGAAAATGGTCCATAGAATTTCCATAAAATTTTGATTTTTACTTTAATAAGCACCCAAGAGAAAACTGACATTTGTGGCTAAATATACACAAGTACATAGTTTGGGAAACCATCGTTAAACTATATAAACCATTTATGGCTGGGGTTCTGGGAGAATCTGAGGTTCCCCAGAAATAAATTGTGAAATTTAAAATGTAGCATCTTTGGGGAAGTCACATAAATTTGAAATACTTAAACAGAGATATAGTCACCTATATACACAGTAACAGAAATAAGGTAACCGAATGCCAACTTAGTTGGCACGGACTTCAGTCAGGACCAGCATGCAGGTGAGGCCTCAGAAAAGGACAGCACCTGGAGATGATCTGCTCTCCCCCTTCACCTCCCAGGAGGAGGAAAGAAAGAGCAATCCTGGTTGAAACATTTGCTCGGTGGCATCACAGCGAGTTAGTAGCAAAGCCAGAACTGAAAATCATGCGTGATGAGGCCTAATTCAGTGAATAGATAATAATCCAAAATCAAGTAGATGGACCAGAGAACACTTCCCCTCGAGACCTGTCCCTGGGCACCTTGGCTCCTCCGCCAGGCCTTGGGGTCATGTTCCCTCAGATGCAAATATGCTGCTATCTCCTCCTGCTTCTATACACCCAACATTTTAGGGTCATCAACTTGATCCTTAGCTTGAAGCTAAGTTGTGTCATTGATCTAGCCAGGTCTCAGAGACAAGGATGTTTTCTCAACTCTTTGTTTCATATTTCCAAAAGTTATAGTTTCAAGGTCATGTTCCTAATCTTGGACTCCAGTCAAGTCTATGAAGTTTCAGGGGTCCATGAACTCTTGAATTGCATGAACAATTTCATGGGTTTATTCCTTTTTTCCTTTTATAAGGACCATGACTTTTATTACATGTTTAAATCTCCAAAAGTCAATCACACCAGCTGGGCTTTTTTAGTATGATTAGATTGCTCATCCTCCATCCTCTTCTCCACTTTGAAGAGTGACTTAAGCATCGATATGTACTAAAGCAGTGTCCTGCAAACAGTATGTGCTCACCAAATTTATGTGACCTTAATTTTGTTTTTATGTTTTTATCCTCACCCGAGGACATTTTTTCATTTTTTGTTCAGATAGAGTGGGAGGGAGAGAGAGGAAGAGAGAGAGAGAAACATCGATGTGAAAGTGACACATCGAGTGGCTGCCACCCGCACGACCAACCAGGGCCGGGGACAAACTGCAACAGAAGTACATGCCCTTAGCGGAAACCGAACCCGGGTCTCTCTGGACCGCAGGCCGAGGCTCTAAACACTGAGCAAAGCCGGCCAGGGCTTAATTTTGTTTTAAAGGGGTTTTCCCTGAGAACTACTTTTCCAGTCTGCTGTTTGCCACAGCATGACATTTTCATCTTCTAATCAGCTTACCAGACTGGGCTGGTTTTGGATTATCTGGCCTGCTATCTCTTTTCCCTATCCTATATAATTTAGAACAAACTATTTTTATGTGGTCCTGAATGTCCTCTTTTTGACTGAAAACAATTCTGACAGTAATCTCCCATTATCCTCTGTTCTTCAATGTCTTTAAGTACATTGGTGTCTCATTTTTATGGAGCAATTATGGTATCTGTTTGCAATGAATCAAGGAAATTTAGAACTGATATAAGTCTCATATTTACCAATAAAAAGATCAAGATCTCAATGACAGATACATTGACTTGCCAATGCTCATCACACTGTTAGAGGTTAACAGATGCTGTCCTAGACCAGATCTTTCTCTGTCTCCATCTCTCTGTCTCTCTCAATCTCTCTCTTATTTGCCTTTCAAAATTGATGTTCGAGGCTACAGGATTACAATTCCCTGCCAGTTTCTGAAATCACTTTGAGCTAGTTAGTGGCTGGGTGTGAAGACTAATAGTCAAGACTTCAAGCAGATGACTTGTTAGAACCAAGCAATATATCCCAGAAAGGCCTGTCTGTGGGGGATTGAGATGCCCTCATATGTAGATATTCTTCCTGATGCTCCATCCACAAGTTTGCTATGTGACCTCCACCTTGGGGATCTGGCCAGGCTACTGTGTGTCAGCGGAGGAGAACCTCTCTCATCTTATTGGTCTCTTCTGGGTTGTTCTTCATCTGCCCCTTAATGATTGTCCTTAAACTACCCATAGCCTACAACCTCCATCCATGGCATCCTCCATTGTTTTTCCAATCTGTCCATTCATTTTCCCTGACTGTTTTTTGGAATATGAGCTGAGTTAATCACTATATTTCTTGTGCTGTTCTTTAGAAGCTCAGCTTTGAGTGGTGCTGGTTCTTCAGCTGAGGCAAGAGTTGCCATAGGAACAGGCCTACATGTTTCCTTCCTGTACAGGAAGTGGATCTGGGCATTGCAATGCTGTTTTCAGAGTTGATCAAGGCTCGTCGTGTTTCGCCTGTTATTTTGCTGAAAGAGAATCAATGAGCCAAGAGATACCATTTTCTTGCCTTCTTTTTTTCTGTTAAAATTACTCTATTTGACTTTACTTCCAAGTTATTTTTCTTCTTGTTGCCAATGATAGTGACTTAAAACTCAAAACCACAACTGATTTTAGCCAGAGATAACTTCACTCTCAGGGCACTTTAAAGACTATACATGCCTTAAGAGGGATAAATTTTAAAACTATTATTCAGTCATTAACACCTAAGTGTGAATACTTTTATTAGATCTCCCCTCAATGTTTTAAAACACAAAACAAGTACATGTAGACGATGATGGAATAAGACACACTCCAGCATATGCTCAGGTGAGGCCTTGGAGCATAAGGTCACTGAAATCTGGGGAGGAGTGGAAAGTATTAAAAGGGAAGTGGGTCTGAAAAACAGAGATCACTGGAGGGGTACAAAAGTCAGAGTTGCAATTTTGTCTAGAAAAATTTAGATTTCTTGGTTGTTTTGTGTCATTTCAGAAGAACAGAAGATCTTTAGAAATAGAACCTAGTAAATCAATCAATGAATGTTTATAAAATGCCTGAAGTACTCAAGTGTTACAGGACATTCAAGAGAAACACAGAACCTAATACCTGCCCTCAGGAATGATTAGCTGTGTTGAGTGGAAACCACTCAGACACTTCAGGCAGGTATCATGGGGGCCTACAACTTCTCCTGAGTTACCTTTGAGGTATTGCAGGAGTTCAAGGGAATATTCAATTGATGGGAAGAAGCCAATTTTCTTTGGTAAGCACTCCATCTGTCTCTTGAAACCATCCTATCTGGGATTGTACATGCTGAGAGCTTTGATACTAGCAAGGCTGGCTGGGTTTGGAGAACTGTGATGATCTCTATAACTATTTAAACGGGGACTATTTGCTCATTATTCAAGCCTGCTTGTGCTATGTTGCTTCATTGTACCATATAATTCACAAATGAACTTTTGTCAGTTTTATGCAATGAGTAGGAGATACTCTCACAGTACAAAAAAAAAAAATCAGGCATGACTGAGAAAAGACTGGAATGCATTGCATTCTTATTTCAAGAAATATAATGAGGTGAAATTAGGGGGCTATCTCCTGGAAAATCACTAACAACTATGGACATTAGGGCAAAGATAACACCAATAGCACCCCACTGATGTTGTTTAGATCCACTGACTTTTGGCTAATGGACTATCATCCTCTCTCTCTCTGAAATAGATCAAAATGACTGAAAAGGCCCCAGAACCACACCTGGAGGAGGAGGAGGATGAGCTGGATGGGAAGCTCAATTATAAGCCTCCACCTCAGAAGTCCCTAAAAGAGCTGCAGGAGATGGACAAAGATGATGAAAGTCTAACTAAGTACAAGAAAACGCTCCTGGGGGATGGTCCTGTGGTAGCAGGTGTGTGTGTCTGGGGCTGGGGGTCAGGTGCAGGTCTCACGTAAGGTATACATTTCAGCTACTCAGCAGCAGAACAAAGGAAAGGGTACCAAGAGCTTCCAGGGTTAAGTGAGTGAATCACAATCTATATGTACTGAAGAAAGTGACAGACTGCATAATTAAGTCTTCTTTGGAGAGAAGGTGCAAGTCCACATTGAAACAAGGAAAAATAACACATAGGGAGGATTTAGAAAGAACTTCAGATTACCTTTTATAATTGTATTCTCTCCATTCTCTCACATTTTCTCTCAGTCTTCTCTTTCTCCTTCACACTCCTTTCCTAACCATTCATCACTTAGTCTGTGGCAGGCTAAGACATGGCCCAAAGATGTGGATGGGCAGTGCCTTACTAGAAGAGTACCTTATCTACACCAGAAACCTTGGCTGTTTATTAGTAAGATGGACCTACAGGCACCTGAAGCAGAAAATAACATCAGTGTAATGTATAACCTTGTGATGAAGCATGGTGAATCTGCCATTCCATTTCTATGTCTACTTCAGATAGATATCACCTTTCTTTTTATATTCTCTCTCTCCTACTTGAAATGTATACACACACACGTGTGCGCGCTCACACACACACAGAGAGAGTACATGTGTAGGTCTCTTCCCTGTGCTTACATTTTGTTTTGAATCCTGCAGACCCAACAGCCCCTAATGTCACAGTCACTCGCCTCACCCTGGTTTGTGAGAGTGCTCCAGGACCAATCACCATGGACCTCACTGGTAAGTGGACACATCTGTTCTGTCCAAAGGGAGCTGATGATATCACTGGAGAAACTTGCTCTTTGTCTCTATCCCAGTAAAAGGAAATCTGGTAAGATGAATCCCTGAGAAACATACGTGCTGAGACAAGTTCACAAGTTACTGCCCTCGGGTACACAGTACTGACCATGCTTAATGACAGCCAACCTCTGTCTCTAATTGAAGAGAGTGCAGGCATAGGTACTGGATAGATTTACTTGGTATCAGATTTACTTCAGTTTTTTTATCTGCACATGATAGCAGAATTACTATGCATGTAAAAAAAGATGGAAATATTAAGAAGCACACCATATGCTTCTGGAATTGTAATATTTACACAATCTAAACATCAGAGACAGTATTGATCTTATATCAGCTCTAACTCACCGGAAGGCAAGAAGCAATCTAAGACCTCCTGAATAATGCTAGAAATTCCACTGTTAAATATATACTATTTTAACTTAAAGATCTGTTTCTTTTAAATAAACAACTCCCAGCACGTCAAAAAAAATGTACAAATTAAGGTGTTCTTTCCTTTCACTTTACTGTAACCAGGGTCAAGTCCTTTCCTGAGACTTAGGTGTTGAACAGAGGAGGAGAGGCTGGGGAGGCAGCTATTATGGGGGAAATGGGCATGTGAGAGAAATCAGGAAAGGGCCACAGAGCTAGGAGGTTGGATGATTAAAGGTAGGTTTTTAATAAAAATAAAAGTATTGCCAGATTTAAAGAGTGAACCCTTGAGACAGAGCAAAGCATGACTCTGGAACGGTAGGCTCGGCAGCAAGGCAGTTCCCCGCTCACAGAACATACCCACTCTTGACCTTATATGGGCTTTTTGTCAGAGGGAGGAAATCAGAGGCTGAGAAGATACTTCCTCTTCAACTGAAATCATTAGAGCGGACACACAAATGCAACTACCCCCACGGTCTAGTATCTCTCTAGGAGAGATGTGCTCTCTCTCAGCAGGACTCGGGCCTCTTCCTGTGTGAAATTGTGTAATGTGAGCAGGTACAACTGTCATTTTGTAAGATAAGGTCCGAATGAGTGCTAAGGAAACTCGTTCTTGTTAGAAGACCTTGCCAGATGCTGTTGCAGGGAAAACTTGGTCTCTGTCTCTTTTCCCAGCACCAGCAAACCCAAATTTGGTTTTCTATCACAAAGAATACTGAAGTGAGTCCCAGATATATATAGTATGCTGGCAGCAGCCTTGTGCATGAAGTGTGGGCACAGAGCTGTGCCAGCCACACACACGCTCACTCCTGAGTGTCACACTATCCAGGCTCACATGGGGCGAAGAATGGAGAATGATTCTCTCTCTACTCAGAGTACAGGAATTAAGGGCAGATCCCAGTTTTGTGGAACTTGGAGCTTTTATAATTTAAGTGACTTTGCTTAAGAAAAATAATATGAAATTGCAAATGCAAATGCAAAATTAACTACAAGAATGAAAATTTATTTAGAATGATAAAAAGGAATAAAAACAGGTATGTTTTTAAAAGCTGGAAAATGCCACATACATGACCAAATCTAAAAAATACACATAGCTGGTACTCTTATGTAGTATTTTTCCTATATTTCTTTATTTGAGCTGTAGGGAGTATATTCTTTAACTCTTTAATCCTCTTTTTGTTTGGTAATATATATGTGATGTTATGCTCAATAGAGAGAATAGAAAGATAGTTCAGTCTGTCCTCTAAGAAGGTGATTAAAACTTGTTTTTATTACTGACAATTAGAAAAGATATTTTTGTACATAACTCATTACTGGTAATGCTTTGTATATTCTTAGGGTTGTTGTCAGACTATGTCACATTTCTCTTATACCTAGCTGTAAGATCTCAGGCATTCCAGGTATGTCTTTGTGTAGCACTAATCCCTAATATGCTTAGAGGTGAGGGCCGTGCAAACCATGTTGCTGTGATGGGCCCAGCAAAGGGCTCTGGAGCTTAAACTTCATTCATCAACTTTTCTGTCTCCCTCTGAGGAAAATAAACTCTTTTTCAATCCACTTCCACAGGGGATCTCGAAGCCCTCAAAAAGGAAACTTTTGTGCTAAAAGAAGGTGTTGAGTACAGAGTGAAAATTCACTTCAAAGTAAGTATTTTGCCCTATATGTTTTATAAAGTTAAAATTCTTCCTATAGTCAAAGAAGGGGGAAAAAAAACAAATTTCTTGCATTATTATGTTGGCATATTTTTTGTTTTTTTCTTATTTTTCCCCTGGAGATGGACTGCCCTCTCCCCAACTCTGGGCTCTGCCCATTGAGACATATCCTTGCCTCTGGCCTTTCCCCAGCCAGGATCTCTCCACTGATCACTTCAGCCAGTGGGATCCCTCTCTCTGTGAACTCCTAATACTCCCATCCACAAGGCACACGCTGCTTTGTATTGTACCATTTATGTCATTTCTCCCCATACAGCCTAAGCACCTTGAGATAGGGAGAGATTTGATGTCCCTTCCTTCCAATAGTTCACACAAAACTTTGTAAATGGTAGATCTTCAGTGAATATTTATTGAGGAAACAGATGAATGAATCAATTAATAGGAAAAAGAAATAGAACAGATAGAGCCCCAGCTCTAATTGCTCAATAATTATATAAAGCTCACTAATCATATGTAAATAACTGGAAATTACAATGTAGTTGTGGAGCAGGTGAATAGGTAAGCACAAAACTAAACAGGAGATAAACCGATATGCAATGAACAGGTACGTGGCCCAGTGAGCAGCCAAAATCAAGGACAAAAATAACCTTGACTTTGAAAACAAATAAGTCAGAATGACAAATAAGTCAGAAATGTATTGTTTGCTCTTAATTGTTTATATTTGCCTTGGTTGCCCTCATTCCCACTCAGTCATACCCTCCAGGGCCTGGGCTCCACCAAGGACAGTCCCACCGCCCTCTTCAGTTGCACCAGGCCTTTCGGTGCCCTGGGAGCACGGTATGATTCAGGGTCTATGAACAATTACTCTCCACCACATACAAATACTCCTCAAAATAATTTCATTCTGAAAATATTTGCTGGTGCCGACTCTATAATAGGCACCGAGCTATGGTTCACTTCCTTGTTTCCTGTAGTACTATTTATTACTAAAGCACCTGAGAGTCTGGTAAGGCAGTGTGTCCAGATATGCCTAGAATAGGTTACACAGCAGTCTGATTTTTAATCATTAACGCTACTGCCTTAATTTATCAATTTAGTAAGCTAGTTTTTATCAAATCAAATGAAACATGACAGTAAACTTTGATGTGAGGGAGAGGAGAAGGAAAGGTGTGGAGCGTGTACGTCTGCTCTGCGTGGGAGGCCAAGGAGGAGTCAGCGGCGTGGGGCCTCAGCTGTCAGGGTTACACATTAAGCTGATGGAGGAGGAGGACACAGAAAGGAGTTTTCAAGCTCCATCCACTTCAGAGGTTTGGCCTTGTCTCTAAAAGGAGAAAAATCACTCTGTGGGCAACCCCGGTGACGCTGAACCACCCTGTGGCCTGTCCCAGCGTGAAGCTACAGTTAGAAGAAACAATTCAAAATGAAAAATAATTGAAAAGCAATTTAGCTTTAGACTGACGTCTCTTGAAGAATGCCCAAGAAGTTTGCATGTATCTCAGCAGCAACACATCCTAAAACCCTCTTTCTTTCTCTCTTAGTTGTTCTCAGAGTTCTCTTTCTTCCCCCAAACTTCACAGCATTCTTCAAAAATGTGGTCTGGGATGGTTCTCTTAGTTTCTGGTTTTCTTCCTTCTGTCTCCCAAGGAAATGTCGTACCTCTGACTTCCACAGCTCTCATTTTCACTCATATTACCGAGGCTTCTTAGTCCTGTTGTGGGAGAGACGATGCGGAAGGGCATTTAGGCAAAAGAAGAGAATACTAGGAATATTCATACTTTTCTTTTATCCATCTCAAATATATTGATATTAAATGGACATTCTTTTTTTTATTATTGTTGAAAGTATTACAGATGTCCCTCCCTTTTTCCCCCATTGACTCCTCCTCCTGCTCCCACCCCCCTCCTGCTTTCCCCAAACTATTTTCTGTGTGGATTGGTTGTGTGTGCATATAAGTTCTTTGGTTTATCTCTTCCCAATCCCCCCAGCCCCCACCCCTCTTCCCTCTGAGGTTTGTCAGTCTGTTCCCTACTTCCATGTCTCTGTTAAATGGACATTCCATGGAGCAGTAGAAAAACAGGAAACTCTTTGTTTTGAAGTCCTTATTCTTACACCACCATCATTCCTGTTTTTAGATCTTATTCCCACCAGACTGCATCTCCTACTAATCCCAAGGGACTAGCTTTGAAGCTTCTAGAAAGATCCATGCATTTTCCCTATTCCTATGAGTCGCATGTGGGTGTCACAGTAATTAGAAAGGTTTGGGTTTGTTTTATCACAATTGCTCCAGAGTGTTTTCATTTTGTCTGCTTTTGATAGTTTTATACTACAAAACTGAGTGACAGGCTAGAACCTAAGCCAGCGGTATTCACTGCCGTGCTACCTCATTACCCACCAGGTAGCACTGACAGAGTGCTTTAATTATTCTGTTCAAAACAGAAAGGGAGACGTGATTATGGTCGGGCAGAAATTATTTGAAGATGCTTACGTTCTTCATATGGATGAACAATTAACCAAGCCTTCCAGCTAATGACACAATGACCACTTTGTCTGTATAAGCATGACCACCATATAAAATTAACGGACAACCCAGTTCAGTCCTAGGTAAAATGACTAATGGAAAAACAAAGTACTCGGACTGTTTATATTTTCATTCTGCTTCAGTGAATTTTCTTTGAAAGGCTCGGGGAAGTATCATAACCTCAGACAACGTCTGAAAATGACAGACATCCAAACTACTTGCCAGACACAAGTGCCTTTTACCCACTGTTTGTCCATAGGGAGGACGTTCCCATGTGGCCTGTCTCCTCAACTCTAGGCCTCCGGCCATACCTACATCCCAGGCACAACCATCCTCTAGACCTGATTTTCCATTACAGCTTTTCTCCTTGCTGTTTGTTTTTCATATGCTAGGTGGATCATTTCTCAGGTTAGGGTTTTCAGATATTTACATAGTATTTTCCAGTGGTAGCTTTGTAACCTTTCCTAAGACAAGGATGGTCTTCTGGCCAGCAGTAACAGGGAGGGGGAGCTCAGGACCATTCTTTGGACCATTGTGGAAGGAGAAATGCAATTAAGACTATTGGGACACTGTTTTAATTAACTACCACCCCCCACTCCTGCAAACCCCAAAATCACAGTGGTCAATGATTAGTACCAGATTGGCAACATTGAGTGTGGTGAACTCTCTCGAACCTCTGCCACACCACCACACTGAATGACAATAGTGGCACTTATTCTAAACTTAATCTTCAGTCTTCTTATCCTCAGAGAAGACCCAGCTAGGTAGGATCAAAATGAATAATGAGGAAAAATTAAAGAGCCTCATTACTCTGAATTGCTTGGATCCTTCCCACCTACAGGTGAACAGAGATATTGTGTCGGGCCTGAAGTATGTTCAACACACCTACCGGACTGGGGTGAAAGGTAAGGGACCAATAATTTACACTGTTTCAAAATTTGCTTCTCACCGATACTAAAACTTCTGGTTACTAGCAAGTTTTAGACATAGGCTCATTTAAGAATCTGAGAAAAAGCTGTGAACACTCACCCGAGGTAAGGGTACACATCTCTGACCTAGATGTTCATGGCAAGACCTACATTCAGGAGACATAGTTTCGCCTGGGTCAGCCAGAAGATGTGGCGTTCAGCTTCTGGAATTCAATTGTATTACTCATAAAGGGAAAGAGTAACTGAGATAAGATTGAATAAAATAAAGTTCATAAAAGATAAAAGGACTCTCAAAAGTAAAAGGAAAAAAGCAGTTCACAGGTATAAAACCCGAATGTCAGAGAAATCCGAAACAGGAAAGACCAAGACCTATTCACTGGCCTGTGTGTTTAATAGGAATGGGGGGGGGGGTGCTTAATTTCCTAAACAAAGAAAGAGAAAAAATTCTTTCTGGAATTGAGGAAAGCTATCTAATTAAAACAAATAATATAACATGACTCAATCTGCAGTCGTTCTTTTTTTTTTTGGAAGAGAGCTTCCATTTTATTTATTTATTTGTTTGTTCATTTTATTGTTGAAAGTATTTTGCAGTCATTCCTGACAAGTGTGCCTAAACTGGACACGCCCTAGGAACCTGTCTTCAGTTTTCCATTCCTGTGGGAGAAGGGAAAGCCGGTGGGAGCTGATAGGAGCTGACAGTTCTTTTTTACCTGAGGGGCTCTCTTCCCACAGAGGTGTGAAACAGTAATGCATCAGTGCCACCAAATCAATAAACAAGGGAGAGGAGAGAAATTAAAGTGTCTGATACATTTGCATAACATAGAGAACCACTCAGTTACTCAGATCCCACCGAAGACTGTTGGCCTAGAAGATCTTAATCAGTCTTTCCAATACCGAGTCTTATGAGAAAAATAGTTCAGTTTCTTATTTCCTTTGGGCTTAATGATGTGTCGCCTCACTTGGGGGACAGGGCTCTGGCGTTTCTGTAGCTGTTCCTGCAGACTCGTTCACAACACTTACCAGCTGACTGCACGTAGCCTGCCTGCCTGCCTTTATTTATGCTTCCGAATCCCCTGTTATTCTTAATATACATTCCAGTTAGTCACTTATCCATAATGTTGGTTGGCTGTTTTCACCATCTGTCCCAATTCTTGCTTTTTTTTAACCAAATTATTGATTTTCCCCTTTCCTTCAAATTATTCCACCCATGAATTCTGTTCATTCTGATTACCAGCTGTTTTCCTATCTGCTTCAATTGATATGTTTATCGAATGATAGCCTTCAGATAAAAGATCCTTGAAGTTCATTATGTGAAAAAGACATGGAGGCCCAAAAAATGTCATATGACTTAGGTAGTTGCAGAGCTGAGGAAAGAACCGGGTCTCAACTAGTTTAATTTTTTTTATTTATTTATTTTGGTTGAGATATGTTTGACATATAACATTGCATAAGTTTTAGGTGTACCACATAAAGATTTGACATATGTATATATTATAAAATGGTTACCATAATAAGTTTATTTAACATCCACCAGCACATAAAGTTATAATTTTTTTCTTGTGATGAGATCTTTTAAGATCCACTCTCTTATCAACTTTCAAATATACAATATGGTATTACTCACTATAGTCACCACGCTGTACATTACATTCCCGGGACTGACTGACCTTATAAGTAGAATTTTATACCTTTTGACCACCTGGGATTTTCCCATGGTATAATCTGCTACATCTTCATAAAAACGTTCTTCGTCTCCATTGAGTTAGGGCACTGATTCTGCAGTTTTTCTGATACTCAGAATCAGCTGTGATACTTTTTGAAAACACTGATTCTTGGGATCCACAGCAGATTACTGAACCACAGTCTTTGGTTCAAAGGAAACTAGTATTAAAAGGCACTCAAATAAAAAAAAATTTTTTTAAGCGAAAAAAAATGGTGCCCCAGGTAAATCTGATATTTAGCCAAGCTTGGGAAACATTGCTTTTGGCTTTGATCACTCTAAGCTGTGCTCCAAGTTCTCCAAGCCACGGTGTTTGTTTTTCTCTATCAGACTCTTTCCCTAATGAACTTTTCTTTCTTCCCAGTGGACAAAGCCACATTTATGGTTGGCAGCTACGGGCCACGGCCAGAAGAGTATGAGTTCCTGACTCCGATTGAGGAAGCTCCCAAAGGCATGCTAGCCCGAGGCACCTACCACAATAAGTCCTTCTTCACCGACGATGACAAGCACGACCACCTCACCTGGGAGTGGAACCTGTCCATTAAGAAGGAGTGGACAGAATGAGCACATCTACCCACCCCTGTCCCGCCCTGTCACCTGGAAGAACCCTCTCTGTCGTGTTCACAGCCCCATCCCTCCTCCCTGATCACAGCTGGGCCTCCTCCCCAACACCCTCACATCATCTTACTGATGCACCTTCTCCCACACAGTCTCTCAGAGTGGTCCCTAGCACTGGACGCTTAAAACCCAGGCTTTAATCCTGCCCACTCTTTCTGATCCCCCATCACAGCCAGGTCTGCGAAGTTCTGTTCCTCAACACATGATCATTTAATATTTCTTCTCTTATTCCCATTTGAGGAACTAGAGGCCAGGAAATGGGCAAACAATCACTAACTACCCTTTTGCCTTGGGTTCCAGTGCTCATTCCCACCCCTGGATTCTCCTGTGGTTACTGCTGGCTCAGTAAATGTCCCTAGCCACATTCCCTGCCACTTGGGTTCTTCTTTTCTGGGAGACACTTAAACAGCTCAAGAGAGTGAGAATAAAGCAATTGTATGACCTGAGACCCTCACTGCCCTGCTTTCTTCATTGAACAAATGGTGACTGGATGGTTAACGTTTGAGTTTCCTCAGAGGGGGTGGGGCAGGGCCTAACAGAGAGGGCATTTACATCACTGGGAACAGTGTGGGTCCCCTGTTCCTGCAATGGGCAATGAGCCTAAAAATATGAACAGAAGAAAATCTCAATTTGTTTTATTTATAGTTTTATCATATGGCAGTTTTTGCCTAATCTTGAAACCGATATATCCCACTGCCTGTGGGCCAAATCAGACATTGTCCTCTCCTGCTTAAGATCTTTCCATGGATTTCCATCACCTACAAAATGAAATTGAAGCACCTATGCTTAGTCCCTAAGCCCCCTGCGATCTGGCCCCAGCATGCCTTTCTGCCCATATTAATCAGCTCCTTCCCTTTGTAATACTCAGTTACTAATAATTCTCTCTCACATTACATTTGCATCTCTGGGCTTTGGCTCATTACATGAAATTCCCTTTCCATCTTTGTTGCCTGGCAAAATTATTTACTCAGGACTCTGCTGGGGCATCCCCTACAGGGAAAAACAGCCTTCACTGAACCCCGCCATTTGTCCTAAATAGCCATAGTCTATACTCTCAGAGCACCCTAGGAGTTCCCCATTTTTTTCACTTTTCATTTTATATGTAAATGATCTGTTCATTTGTCCACTTCTCACATTAGCAATCTAAGCTGGGAGAGGCTGGATCAGATCCGAGTCATCTTTGTATCCCCAGTGCTTAGGTCAATGCCTGGCATAGAATATTGTTTTCTTATTTAAATAAACTGACTTGACTTTCTTTTGGTTGGTTTTGTTCTGAGGCCCTGTCACTAAACTCGGTCCTTTATCTCAGAAGTTGAAGGTCCCCCTAGAGCCAGCTGCAAAGTTCCCAGAGCTCTAGTAACACTGCAGCCCATTAACTGCGAGGGCTGCCCCAGTCAGTGCCCCAACACAAAGCCCAGGGGTTGGGTCGGGAGCAGAAGAAGAACAATGGGAGCGACACCATCCAGATGCCTGTTTCTATTATTTCTCTTCACCTACAAGCTGTCCCCAGATGTTGCTGCAGAAATTCAAGAATCCTCAGGTAAAAATAAATAAATAAATACAAACAAACAAACCAAAAACACTTGGGTGGCCATAAGGTGAAAGTGATAGGAGAAGGGACGGAATAAGAGAACGAGGTAGTACTCTTAGTACTTTTCCTCCAAACCTAGAATTAGGAAATGCTGGATAAACACTTGTGCTGCCTAGTGGAGAGGAGGAAAGGCTGGCATTATCCTTCAGAGAGCGGCCACACGGTGGGGTCA
Organism: Tadarida brasiliensis; assembly: GCA_030848825.1. NCBI lineage: Eukaryota > Metazoa > Chordata > Mammalia > Chiroptera > Molossidae > Tadarida > Tadarida brasiliensis. The sequence goes on along the minus strand of CM061263.1, from coordinate 30,304,212 downwards.
CCCTCTGTATGTTGGCAAGAATAAATAAAGCCTTGGAATAATAATTGCACCCTTCGAGCTGCTTGGCTTTCGTGTGAAGAGAAACAGGGTAGATGCCCTTCTTATTCAGAGCTGCTGCTTCTCTACTCGGTGCCTGCCACCTTCTGCTTCTTGCTCATTGTCTCTCTGTGTGTCTAGATGGCTCCCGTGCTCCCCAGGAACCCGTGCGGCTCACAGATGTCCCAGCTGCCATGGAATTCATTGCTGCTGCCGAGGTGGCTGTCATAGGCTTCTTCCAGGTTTGTCCAGACACCCTACTTACTCTCCCCAAAGAACCAGAAATGCTAGGCCTCAAAGGAGCCTTGAGAGTCCCCAGCTGGCCAGACGACACTACATTAGAAGCCAAGGGGCTCAGAGTTTGCTTTCAGCTTTTTCATTCAAGAACTCTCCATTTTTAGACATTCCCGGTCTCTCAAGTATGTCTTTCTCCAAAGTTCTGAGGCTGCTGGCTGGGTCTCCTCCTCTATGGATGCTTTGAAACTTGTCAGAGCCTGATTGCTGAGTCAGGGGCCAGAGTAAACCCAACTTCCATCATCCAGGCAATGCATTAGTCAATAGTGACCTCTGTCTAACGCCTTACCAAATAGTCCCTCATTCTTCTATCTCTTTGCTTTTGCTGAATGTTGAAAAAGGATGACATTTTATAGCTTGAAGGTGTTAGCCTCCATCTTCCAGATTGGCTGCCTGGATAATGAAAGCAGACATAAATTAGAGCATCACTCCAACATTTCTATCTTTCTCAGGAGGTAACATCTGGTGATTCTCGCAGCTGATCAAGCCCCTTCTCTCTCATGGCAGACCTTCTTGTCAGTTTCCGTTCATTCATTCCAACGCCTCTCCATGCTGTCGATTCTGTGTACACAGCTGGAAATAGCTGCGATGAGAGGTGTAAGTGGGGGAGGAAGAGAGGAGAGCACATTTTTCAGTGATGAGAGAGATGTGAGCTGTAGGCAAAGACAGCCAGCCCCTGCAAGGCAGGGAGGAGCAAGAAAGTGGAACTGGAGGAGCTGCAATAACCTAAACAGCCACCAGAGGCCGTCATTTGATCTGTGAGCAATTTCATTTTAAGAAGCAGAATAAAAAAGGGGAGCCTAGATTAACAATTGTTCGTAGGCTCCAATGAACTCCACACACCCTTTCAGATGAGCCAAATACCAGCCCAGCGGCTCCATCTTCTTTTCTCTTTGCATATTGCCTTCAGCCCAGAGAGATGTCAGGGTAGAATGTGTCACTGCTGTTTATTACCTGGAGCTGTTGTGGCAATGCCTGTGACAGCAGGGAAAATGACGTCAGCTTGCTATATAGTAAGACTGCACTCTGCTCAGAACTGGTTTGCCTGGTCCCTCCCGCAGGCCTGGGATCCAGAGTTGGAGCAACTTGTAAACAGTGCCTGTCATGGACAATACCTCAGGCTTGCACACAGTAGAAGGAAAACTATTCTTCCACACCCTGCACAAACCTTTGTGAACAAAAGTTCTAAACTTCCATTTTCATTTCTTTCTTCTCCTTTTTCTGGCCCTTCTGATAACACTTTCTTATTTTTGCATTTCTTTTTGCCTCCACAAATTGTTCCTAAAGCATTTACCTTCTCGGGTATACCAGTGACTGTGCTGCCCAGTTTTGCAGGCCCCTGTGATTCGAAGGCCCCTCTCAGCTACTAATAAACAGCAAGTTCTATGGTAAGGCCAGACAGGAGTCCCGGGCTTAGCCACAATTTTGTAGTTACCAGTTAACCCACTCAGCTTGGAAACTAAATAAAGTTTCTGATTTCTGGTATGAATGAGCACATTTCAATTCCCTGTTCTGTTTCCATGTCTTTTTCTTCCAAAATAACCTCTGTGGGGTTTTCTCTCCCCTTGCTTTTAGGATTTAGAAATGCCAGCAGTATCCGTATTCCATGGAGTGGTGCAAAAATTCAACGACGTGTCATTTGGAATCAGCACTGATTCTGAGGTTCTGGCACACTACAACATCACAGAGAACACCATTTCCCTCTTCCGTCTGGTAAGCTGGGTGGGCAGCTCGAGCCTTCTCTCAGTTTTACTTACCTTAGGCTGTGAACTCACAAACCTGTGAGACTAAAAAGAACTCTGTGTCTTTAACACTAACGATGATGCCAGCGTCAGGAACAACGATGACAGGGGTGAGGGCTCAACTCAAGCTTCCCAAACAGATGCTGTCATGAAATGGAACGAGGTCTGGACTGAGAGGCAGGAGAGGAGATCTGTTGCTCACCAGCCATGTGACTTAGGCAGGTCACTTAACATTTCTTGACTCCAATTCTTTCATCTATAAAATAAAACAGTTTGACCATATCAATTGTAAAATCTGTTTAAGCTCCAAAATGTAAATTTTTATCTCTTTAGGACTTCACTTACATTTATAAACATGTATGAAGCAACTACTATATATCTTATGCAAGATATTAATAATAAAAACACCTTAAGTATATTCTCTTCTCTCATAGATCTTAAAATATAGTAGAGATCATAACATAAATACAAGTACCTATAATACAAATAGCATCACTATGGATAATGTATTGTAAGTGCTCAAAGGATAAAAGCAGTGTAGGTATTCTGACCAAAAAATTTATTAAAAAGACAACTGAACTGGGATTTAAAGGCTAGATAACATTTGGACAAGGTGGAAGAGAATTCATGGCCAAGATGGGAACAAAAATGTAACTTGGGAAACAGTGATCAGGCCACTTTGGATCTCAAGGTACATGCTTTGGGGAAATGACTATAAGACAGAGAAGCTTGATTGGAATCATATTGTGGAGAAATTTGAATACCAGCTTGATGGGTTTTCACTTAATTTGGTTGGCACAGAAAAGACCCTAAAGCCTTTAGATCAGAGGAGTAACATGAACAGAAATGTATCTTAGCAACATTATTTTGGAGATGGGTAGGATGGATTGCCAGGCAGAAAGACCAAAGTGGAGAGAATTTTGTTAGGCTTGCAAATTAGATCATGTACTAAGGGTCTGTAGTAGAGAGATCACATAGAAGGTGAAGAAAAGGCAGGTCCTGCAAAGATTAGATATCAAAATGATGGAAAGGAGGCAAAGCTTAAAGTTAGGGTACCTAAGACTATACAGAAATAAGGGTTTCTGATGCTGTGGTTAGTTGTTGAGTTTCTATTATTGGTAGAGTATCAAAGTAAAGATGACCAGAGTCCACTGGATATGAAAAATTGAGCAAAAGATAGTTTCAAGATTTCTGGATTGAATGTCCTTCCCCTCTAGCCTCCATCCTCTCTCGCTCTTTCACTTCTCATCCAAACCTTAGTTACATGTATTTTATACTCAGTATCTCCAACTTTCTTTAACTCTCAAATACACTGCTATGTAGTTTATCCCCTGCACTCCATTAAAACTGTTTTCATCCAGCCCTGGCTGGTGTGGCTCGGTTGGTTGGGCATCATCCTGTGCACCAAAAGGTTGCCAGTTCTATTCCCAGTCATGGCACTTGCCTGGGTTGTGGTTGCTGGCTTGGTCCCCACTAGGGGGCGTGCAGGAGGCAGCCGATTGATGTTATACTCTCACATCAATGTTTCTATCTCTCTCTCCCTTTCTCTCTAAAAATCAATAAACTATTCTTTTAATAAAAATAAATAATTTTTTTAAAAAACTGCTTTCATCCAGGGCAGCACGTTCTCATATTTCCAAATGTAATGAACACTTTTAAGTCCTATTATACTGAACATCTCTGCCATATTTGACATGTTAACCACTTTTTTTCTCTTTAATCTCTCTTTCCTTGACTTCTAGGAGCCTACTTCTCCTGGTACTCTTCTTTGTCTTCCTCTTCTTGAGACCTTCTCTTCCTCTACCTGCACTACTGCCTGACCCAGTGCTCTTCCCAGTGTAGGTTATAGAATCCAAGATTCATGGAGGCAGAGGCTGTTTTGTTCACTACTTCAGCCACAGAGCCTAAAATCGTGCCTGCCGTGTATCAGGTGCTCATTAAGTGTTCATTAAATAAATATGTGGATGGATGGATGGATGGATGGATGGATGGATGGATGGATGGATGAATGAATGAATGAATGAGTAATCCTTAGATAATATAATTCTTTCCCATGTTTGACTAAGTGTTTGCTGAGGATTTGGAATGTTTTATCTCTAGCCAGGATTTCTATCATAATTCAAATGTTTGCTGGTTGAATACACTTGTAAGCACTGCAGTCTTAACATGTTCAAAACTGAATATATCGTCTTCGCCTTCTGAATCACGTTCTTCCCTCTAAAACACTTTTTTATTGAATGGCTATGGTCCTTCAGTCTCTCATTTTTTCTGACTGTGCCTCCTGTCTTACTGAACCTGTATTCTTTTCCCCTCAGTCTGCTTCCTTCTTCCTTTAGACTCTTAGCGTCTTTGGCACAGACGACTCCTAGCTTCTTGATCTCCCTTTATTACTTCATAAGTAATTTCCAGATTGGTATCACAAGAATGAATTTAGAATAGAAATTTGACCATGCCACTCCTTTCTTAAAATGTTTTTAATGTTTCCCATTTCTTACAAGGTAAAAAATCAAGATTTTGAAAGATAGAGTTTTTTATGACCTGGCCACTAGCTGCTTCTCTATTCCTTCTTCCAGCACATTCCCACCTGGGCTTTACCCTCTTAACACCCAACTATACACAGTGTGATGATACAATTCCACCGTTTCACACAAGGTATTTCTCTGCCTAGAATGCCACTGCCCAGGTGCTCCCTCTCACTGGGCCTTACCCAGCTAACTCCTCCTCACACTCTAGTGAATCAGTCAGGCATCTTATCCTTCAGAAACCTCCCTGGAATCTCCAGATTGGCCTATATATTCCTCCAGATTTTCATACCTCTACTTCCATTTACCACTTCACAGTGTAGGTTATGTGTTTCTGTGTCTGTCTCGTCTTTTCCCCCACTCTTCAAGGGCAGAAACCATGACATTCATTTTTCCACTCCAAAGGTCTACAGTATGTCTTTAGTACCCAGAAGACTCTCACAAAGTATTTGAGGAACTAACTCACCTCCAAAAATATGTCTGCAGGTGCATGAGTACCTTCAGCAGCACTTTCCCCACCTAGACAGCAGGTGTTGGTTTGCATTTTCACTATTGTGACAAAGGACTGGATCAAGCTGTTCTGTGAAAAGCTTTGGTAAGAAAGACATGGAAGATTAGGTTAATGCCTCTCATGTTGCTGTTGAACCATTGGTAGTAACCCTTCAATACGAAAATTCTAATCAGCTACCGCTCTGTAAATACTTCTTTCCCAGTGTTGTTTATAGATCTTGTGAAGGCCTGACTTTAAAGTCTTAGTGCTACCAAGATACACACGTGGGGAAGAAAAACAAGTGCTGTTGCTTCCAATGTCGCTACAGGCTTTACAACCTCTAAAGGGTGCATTAACTTCGCTTACAATTTTTTCTTTATAAAGTCCTGATGATGACTTCCCAGAGCTGTTTGCTCTTCTTTAGCGCCTATTTTTTGTTTACCACTAGTGACAGACCTGCTCTGAATGAACTCTTGGGACCTCTGTGCACAGGATTATTTTGTACCATACCAAAAACAAACACACTGGCTCTTACCCTACTCCGTTTGCAGGTCTGGGAGGGGTTCAACTGATGCCATTCCAGCTTTTAGATAAACATTTTTTTCTCAGTTTACACTTTCAAAGTCGAGTCCATATTTTAGTAGAATTATTATTCAGGAGTTTGAGATACCTTTTTTTAAAAAAGAGAGAGAGTATCAACCAAAACAATTCTTCTTTAAGTTGGGAAACGTGAACTGGTACAAGTTTTCTGGCGCCTACTTTCATCTTAGATTTGTACTTTGTTTCAGGGCCTACTTTATGATAGGCATTCCATTGCCCTACCATTTAATTCTCACAAGGATTAAATGAAATAATTATTGTTACCCCTGCATTATCAATAAGGAAAATAAAGCACCATGAGGTTGATTCAGTTGTCCAAAGTCTCACAACTATGACACAACAGACATCTGATTCATTCTCTATTGCTCACTTCAAAGCACACCTTTTCCTGATACTACAATGACCTTCCAAAGCACGATTCCTGAAGAAAACATTTCTTTTTATTTCTAGATTCTACCTACTCTTATGCCCCTTATTCTAAAGCCTACTTCTTTTATCCACTTTCTCTAAACTATTTCCATATCTCACTGGCACTACTTATCAACCCCAGGGTTATTGGTCAAGATTTAATCTAGGCATTACTTATTTTGTCAAGAAAACTACAGAATTTAGACATATAGAATTTTCAACTGTAAGAAAATATGTAGAGATAAACTAAATTAATGATAAGTGAAAACATAATAAGACTATAATGGTAAACATGACTGGATGCTTGAAATATTGGCCCATAAAAATGACAGACCAGCAAATGCTATCTGTATTTGTGGAATGCATCACTTTCCGGAAATAGTACAAGCTGATTATATAAATATCATCAGGAAAAATTTATTTGAAATGGAACAATAGTAAGTTGTGAACAACAGCTTGTTTGTCATGGACGGCAGCTTGTCTTGTGTCAGTGGGACTGCAGGGAGACCCTTCCCACTCGTCAACAGAACTTCTATTGTCCTAACAGAGACATAGTCCTGGGCTTAATAAGCCATGAACCTGTCCTAAAATGGAATCTCAGATATTATTTGAACATTTAACCTGCTTTGGGTTTTGTCAATTACTTCTATTTAAAAAACAAACATATTGGTCTAACTTTGCTCCATTGGGATAGTAATGAAAATACAGTAGAGGTATTCTGTTATTCCTTTCACAGTTATCTGTTGGATACTTATAAGAATTGCACCTTGCCAAATAATCAGAAGGAACTAGTAGCTAAGCAGCTTATAAAAAGAAACCCAGGAACACGAGGGCATTTGTTTAACAAATGACTTCTCAGTGCTATACAAGATATTTTATAATATAACTGTGGTGTAAACTAAGATGACCTTAATACATTTTATGAAAAACCAGGTTAACTAGAGAAATACACAGGAATTGAAAGGAATTTTGCTGAAATACTAATTAACAGAAAAGGAATGACTAAATCTGTTGGTATGATATAAGTAGTGTCTAAAATATAAAATAACTCATTTCAGATACTCTTGGGGAAACTCAAAATTATATTGTAAGGTGGAAAACCTTCTGGTGTACTGTTTTTGTTTTTCTTCTGGTGCCTCTTCGCTTGGAAAGAAAAATAATATAATATCTTCAGTAAAATTCTTTCCAAAAAATGAAAAAATACATAAAATTTTTTTTTCTCAACTCTTAGTTCCAGGGTCAGATTTTTCTTTCAAGAGCATTATGCAAATAATTCCCTTTTCAGAAGGGAGATTTCCTGTTCAAATGTTGTTTCCAGGAACCCTACACACGAATGCTCCAGAGTTTACTAGTTTAAGAAATAATGAAATAAGCATGCGTGTTTCCTTAAAAGAAGTGCTGCAAAGTGGACAGACTTCAGGAGGGCGATTTTTATTAAAGCTCTTTGCTTCTTGGAGAATATTATCACTTAACATCTTCTACCTCCAATATACTGCGACCCTAAGTCCAGCAATACCTAATGTAACTGGCGCTTCCTGTTTTCCCTGTTCTGGGAAATGCGAGGGACTGCCTGGAAAAGAGAGCTGGGGGAGGGGATCCCTGCCCAGAGCACAGCTCTGTCAACTGAAGGGCAGGCACCAGGTTCCTAGAAAAATAACCAGGAAGTGTTTAGACACATTAGATATTAAAAGGCCCTGACTGTGGTTATAATAATGATGATTTTGATGGTTGCAATTAGCAAACACTTAAGTATTGAATAGACCTGCCAGCTGGTAAACCAAGCCTTAAGCAGCAAAGATCTATACGAGCTTATTTTATTTCTCTCCTCACTCTTATGGACTTGGGGAGGGGGATTTGGTAGTAGAGTTGGCAAGGACTCCACCTAAGAAGACTTTTTCTCTTGCTTTTATACTCTGCCCCAAGCTTCCTACTCAGAACTTTGTGAATTTTAAAACAATTAAAATCTCCTGTGGTTTTGATTAATTTTTTTCAAAATTCTTTTTTGAAACGCAAACATTTTCTGCACCTCAGCATTTGAGTTGTGAAAACAGTCATAAAATAAAGTGATTAAAATACAGATTTTAAACTGTTTTTGGACCTTTTTAGTTAAATAAATAGAATTAGAATTAAAAATTGAATAAAATATGAAGAAACTGAAAAAAACAGTTGCAAAAATAGGAAGGAAAGATCTCTTACACCTTTCATAAAATTAAATTAAGTGATTAAATTGCTATTTGAGTGAATGTCAGCATGCTTGTGCCTCAGCACCTAACATATATATACAAGGCGTTCAACAAATAATTCATAAACAAATAGATTTTTAAAAGAATGACTAGACACACCAAGAATTAATAAAATTAACCAAGAAGAGTGCATTGAGCTTCTGGGAGGTCCACATTGTTTTTAATTAACCCAATGGGAGACCATCTTGAACAAAAGAAGTGAAACATAGACAATGGAGTCATCATAGGGTTGACAATAAAGAACAATCTTGGACTCATGCCATTTAGTGACTTTAATTTCCTTCTGCCTAAATTCCCTCATTCAGAAACTAAAAGGGTACTTACCTTTGACTTTGCTGGGTAGAATGGGAGAACGTGTCTTGAGATAAAGGATGATTCTGATTCTTGACAAGGTATGGTTGGGTACAACCTATATAATATAATAGATGTAAGGAACAGAGGTTAAAGAGATTCCAAGGGTTGGTGGTGGCCCAAGGATCTCAAAAGTGATCCAAACTATTTTAGAAAACAGAATTGTTCAGGACCTGACCCTGATCATTTGTACTTGTAGACATAGTTGCTATGGGTGATGGAAGCTTTACCTTGTGTTTTTATGGGCATGAATAGACTGGGGGAGATGAATGAGAAAATCTGGAAACAATGATTGGCCATATGAAGCCTTATCTTTTAATATATCTGAGTATGGTGGAAAGGTAGTTCTAAAAGGTAAATCTGGGATAATAAATAAGGCATCCCTTCCACCAAAGGCAATTTTTTAAAAAGCTAGACCTCCCCACTCCCCAAAAAAATGAGGGCTTTAAAGAATTATCAAGAGAGGGGAAAATGTCTAGACTAAGATCTAGAAAATGGAAACCTAAAAGGTAAACCCTATATTATGGGTGCTTTTCATCTGGGAGGCTTTTGCAAGTTCTAGAAGCAGCAGCCAAGAGGCTGAGAGTTTTATTAGCATTTTTAAGACCCTCAAAAAGCCAGAAAAGTAAATGTTGAAGTCCAGAGCCCAGAAGAGGAAGTAGGAAGTAAATCTAGTAAAATACCCTTTGCTCTACTTTAGACCCTAAAGAACAATAAGAACAATAGACTAAAAACAAGGATGAACCAAGGGATGCAGCAGATTCAAGTTACATCAACTTCTGAAATTAGATTAGAATTGTCATATATGAATATAAAAATATACACACACACAGACACTTGCAGACATATATAATTATGTATATTTATACATATAACCCTTAACTACCATATAAAATAGCTGACTCTCAAAGAAAATAGGAAAGGTCTTAAATCAGGGAAAATAAATTATCCTCAAAGTAATCTCAAAGGGGCAATATTAAGGTTCACAGATGACTTCTCAAAAGAAAGAATGGAATGCAAAATATAAAGAATTATAGCCTGCAAAAACTGAGGGGAGACACTGTCAACTTAAAATTCTACCCCCAGCTAAAATAGCCTTCAAATAAAGGTGAACTAAAGATATATATTTTGTTAATCCTCACCTAAGGATATTTTTCCATTTATCCCAGATAGAGTGGGAGGGAGAGAGAGAGAAACCTCATGTGAGAGAGACACACAGACTGGTTGCCTCCTGCACGACTCCGACCAGGGCCAGGGACGAACCGCAACAAGGTACATGCCCTTGACTGGAATCAAACCTGAGACTCTTTGGTCCACAGACTGATGCTCTAACCTCTGAGCCAAACCAGCCAGGGCAAACTAAAGATATTTGAAACAACCAAACTGAGAGAATATGTGTAAAATATAAAGGTAAGAGGATAGAGATATACCATGCAAACACTTCCAAGTGAAAGCTGGAATAAGTATATTAATGTTAGACAAAGTAGTCTTTGAGGCAACAAGCATCCTTAGACATAAAGAATAGAGAATGACTCTTCATAATGATAAAGTTTAAATTTTCCCAGGAGATTTAAGAATTCTAAATTTGCACTTATCTAATGCATCACCTGATAATATATAGGGAGAATAACTGGCAGAATTATAAGAAAAATGGTTAAATCTACAATCATAGTGGGAGATTTTAACATTCTTCTCTGATAGAATTAACTGGTTTTTAAAAATCAATAAGACTGCCCTGGTCGGTTTGGCTCAGCGGTTGGAGCGTGAGCCTGCAGACCAGAGGGTCCCGGGTTTGGTTCCCGCTAGGGGCACATACCAAAAAAAAAAAAAAATCAATAAGAGTAGAGATCATTTGAACTATAACATTAACTGTGTGACCACATGTGCATATATAGAATATTACATTCAAAAACTGTAGAATATACACAATATTAAGGACACATATAACATATATAGAAGTTGACAAAAGATATAAATATAAAAATTAAGCTAGAAATTGATAACAAGAAAATAACCAGAAAATCTTACTTTAAAATTTCAAACTACACTTCTAAATCACCAATAGTTTAGAGAAAGGATAAGAACAGAAATTTAAAAACATTTTGAGTTAAATGATAAGATTATCTATATATAAATTTAAGGATGCATTTATAGCCTTCTAAGGGAGCTACCTCTTCCTGAAAGCAGTTCTGCTCTTCCTCGGATGACATATGGACCTGTAATTCCCCTGTGGTGACACTTGCTACATTCTGTGGGATATGTCTGTTCACTCTGTATCCCACAGGACAGTGTGTTCCTCAAGGGCAGGGAACATTTCCTATTTACCTTTCTGCTTTTGGAGCTGTAGTCAGGGCCTGACACATGGTAGATAGTCCAGAAACATTTGTCAATGAATGAATAGAGACAGAATAGTGACAATTTTTATTATTTTTGTGTTACCCAGGTGGATAACGAACAACTGGATTTAGGGACAGAAGACATTGAAAGCATTGATGACACCAAATTAAGCCGTTTCATTGAGATCAACAGTCTCCACTTCGTGACAGAGTACAACCCTGTGGTAAACAATAGTCCCTAAAGCCCCTGTGTCAGGGGAGGTGCTTGTCTTCTTAGCAGAGGTCTTTTCCTCCAGGAGTGCTGATCCTTTGACCAATAATAACTGCAATTAACTGAATACCTAGTTGTTTATATTGTCTTCCTTGCTACACCTTTAAGGTTGAGAGACTTGTCCCTTTTCAACAAAGAAAGAAACAAAATCAAAAAAGTTAAATGACCTACCACAGGACTAATAGGAAAAGAGAGCCATGATGCAAAGTCAAGGTGACTGATTCAAAAACCTCTGAGTTTTGCTGCCTGAGAGTGTTCCATGAAGGCAACTCTGATCACACTCCTCGAACGAGATTGCAATCTGTGTGGAAGGTCCCTTTTTTCCCTAAAGCATCAGGAAGCAACACCTTTGTGAAATGCAATAAAATAAATTAATAGACAAAAAAATTCTTTAAAAGTAGAGCGTACTGATAACATAT